>CM035839.1:43953695-46391195 GCA_020510985.1 Pholidichthys leucotaenia
CCAAAACGCCTACCCCACCCCAGCTACAGAAGACAACAAAAATTAAGATTATTTAACAAAAAAACACCTTAAACACCAAAAGATAGAGAAAAGTTTGAAATAATTCACTCACGCTGTCACACGCTCTCAGCTCGCACTCACGACCACACCCACTCAGAGAGAGAGAGAGAGAGAGAGAGAGAGAGAGAGAGAGAGAGATTTTTGATTTTTAAAAGATCTTTAATAAACACACTTGTCCATCAGTCAATACAATTTCTATATCATGCTATGTTACACAGAAAATTAATCCCCCAAAAAACGCCCAAAAAAAAGCTGTCCATCATGAACTGAACAGAGGACATTCTCCAGGGACCAGAGGGTCCTGAAACCTTCCACATCCCCATTCCCCATAAAAAACTGAAAGTCCAGCCTGATTCTGGCTTTAAGTAGCCTCACAAATAAAATTTTGACATCAACATCATTCTCAACATTTTCAAGTTTTCTTCTCCGGCTTACATAGATAGCCAACTTTGCCTGCCCTAAAACAAAGTTCAGTAGTTGACACTTCTGCTTAAAACGACGATTGTACATAAAACCACAAATGAAAACCTGCTTAGAGAAAACTTCCTTAAAAATATGAAAAAGTTCTGTGAGAAGTTCAAAGAGGCCACTCAGGCGCTGACATTCAATAAAACAATGAAAAACAGTCTCCCTAGAGGAACAAAAAACACACTGATCACTGACACTGCTGTTAATCACAGAAACAAAAGCATTGACAGCTATAATACCATGCAGGACCCTCCACTGTAAGTCTCCATGTCTCTTAGGGAGAGGGGCTTTGTAAAGAGCCCTCCAGGCAGGCCGATGCCCTTTTCCTAGTTTAAAATAGGCTCTCCAAGGAGTGTCCACACAGGTGTTCAATCGGTCCTTGTTGAGTGCCATCACCACCAGTCTGTAGAGTGCCTTACCACTGGCTCCTCCAAAGTCCACACCAGTGGGAGCACAGAATGCCAGTAAGGAGCAAGGAGCAACGTCAAAGTCCATATAGAGCGTGAGAGAGGGAAAGGGGTCAGTGCTTTCTGGCTGCAGCGTGCCATTGCTAAAGTCCAAGAGTAGGGAGTGCTCAAGTCCATGAAGCTCCTGTTTCCAGTGTGCAAGAAGACCATCGATGAAACGATTCGACCTGACACCAAGATGAGCTGCTAAAGCTGAGGCGTTGTTGAGGCCAGGACCAGCCAGTTCCACCACTTGCTTCAGAGTGAGAATGTTCCTGGAACACAGCCTATCAAGGAAGGTCCTTCCAACTCCCGGCAGGACACCAAGGCGACCACCAAAAACCAGCGGCTCCCTCAACAACCAGTAGAGGGAATCGCATGGCCCTCTTTGTTTTTTAAAAAGAGTCCACACTGAAAAGAGACTGCGGTAAAAACTGGGTAAAGACAGTGCATTAGAGTTCTTAAAATCCATTAAAAACACAGGGAGGTCTAGCCCAAGCCCAAGGACTCTCTGTAAAATAACACAGGCCAAAGGCCTCCATACCAGGTCCTGGGGGCCTGTCAGCAGTCTCTGTATGAAAGTCAGTCTAAAAGCAGCACCTCTACTAGCTAAATGAATCACTCCTTGCCCCCCCTCCTCTTTGGGAAGAAATAACAGGGCTTGAGGAACCCAGTGGAGTCCACCCCCCCAAAAAAAGTCCACCAAAACAGACTGAATTTTGGACAACAAACCAGCAGGGGGGTCCATGCACATGAGGCGGTGCCACAGGGATGAGGAAACAAGATTATTTAAAATGAGCACTCTTCCTCTAAAAGATATTCTTGGCATTAGCCACTTCCACTTGTTTAGTCTCCCGTTAATCTTCTCTATGACCCCATCCCAATTTTTTTGCTCAAACTGCTGATTTCCAATAAAGACACCAAGATACTTAAAACCTCCTTTTTTCCAAATCAACCCACCCGGCAGCGTAAGCTGATTTTCTAGTTTCTCCCCCACCATCAGAGCCTCGCTTTTTCCCCAGTTTATCTTTGCAGAGGAAAGTTGGCCAAAAAGATTGACACTCCTAACCAGAACGTCAATGTCACTCTGCTTGTTTAGCAGAATGACTACATCATCTGCATAGGCCGACAGCTTGAACGTGGTGTCACAGCCAGGAAAAGTAACTCCTGATAGATCCCTTCTCAGGCAGTGAAGCAAAGGCTCTATGGCGAGGGAGTACAGCATCCCTGAGAGAGGGCAGCCCTGCCGAACCCCCCTCTGGACTTTTAAAGGGGCAGACAGGCCCCCATTTATCTTCAGCACACTCTCAATGTCACTGTACAAGACCCGTATCCTGGCTATGAAGCCTGGGCTGAACCCAAAAGCTGTTAAAACTGTCCATAAATATTGGTGTTCAACCCGATCAAACGCCTTTTCCTGGTCAATTGAAATCAAACCAGTTTCTACCGCCAATGAACCAGAGACCTCCAAAATATCCCGAATTAAAGTGACGTTGTCACTAATCAGCCTGCCAGGCACACAGTAAGTCTGGTCTACATGAATGAGCTCGCTCATCACCTTTCTCAGTCTTCGGGCCAGAGCTTTTGAGAGAATCTTGTAGTCTGTGCAGAGCAGAGAGACTGGCCTCCAGTTCTTTAGGCTCTGGAGGTCCCCCTTTTTCGGCAACAGTGTGATGATGGCCCTCCTGCAGGTCGTGGGTAGGGTCCCCCTTTCCAAGCTATCTTGGAGAACCTCCAGCAGGTCTGGACCAAGCAGGGGCCAGAATTCCTTAAAAAAGTCCACAGAGAGACCATCTATGCCTGGTGATTTTCCATTCTGGAGGCTCATTAGCGCGGTATGCAGCTCAGACAGAGACAGTGGAGCATCCAAGCCGGCAACAAGGTCCTCTGAGAGCACTGGAAGACCATCAAGGAAAACCTGGCCCAGTGACGTGTCCTCCCTCCACTCTGCTCTAAACAATTCACTGTAAAAGCTAGCAGCGTGTTTCCTGATCTCTGCTGCTGTGGAGATTGTTCTCCCGTCATCGCCCAACAAGGAGTGAATGAGCTTTCTCTGTCCATTTTTCCCCTCCAGTCCAAAAAAGTACTGGGAGGGCGAGTCCATCAGAGCTACATCCATGTAGCGTGAGCGGACCAGAGCACCCTGTGCGGTGACCCCTAGCAAGCTAGCCAAGGCTGACCTTTTTGACTTGAGAGCCTCTAAGTGCTCCTGTTTTCCTGTAGAACTGAGTAACTCCTCTAGCTCTACCGCCTCAGTCTCCAGAACTTTCAAGGATTGGGTCAAGCTACGAGTGACATTTTGAGTGTACTGTTGGCAGAATTGTTTTATCTGTGCCTTACCAAAATCCCACCACATTTGGAGAGAACTAAAAGAAGATTTTTGTTCCCTGTGTGACTTCCATACATCATGAAAAACTCCCTTAAAAAACACATCATTTAAAAGTGTATTATTAAAATGCCAAAAAGCACTCTTACACTTTACATTTTCAATGAAAACAGAACAAATCAGCAGGCAGTGATCAGTGAAACCAACAGGACAGATACAACTATTTTTAAAAACACTCATTTGGTGTTTAAAACCATAGAAACGGTCTAACCTAGCCATAGATAAGAGGTTATCTTTAGCATGGCTCCAGGTGTACTGCCTCTGGTCCCCATGATGTGATCTCCACACATCGGCCATTTCATGTGCCTTCACTAGTTCCCTCAGCCTATTGGCAGAAGCAGGGTGAGGTTCCTGATGGTTCCTGTCCAGTCTGTGGTTTAATGTACAGTTAAAATCACCCCCCAGAAATAAAAAACTATTTGGATTACAGGATCTAACCGTATCTGATAGCATATTAAAGACCCTGATCCTTTCTGCTCTCTGGGTTGGCACATACACGTTTATAAGAACCAAGTTTACGTTTTCAAACTGTACCTTTAGCAAGAGTACATGTCCTTTCACCACCTCTTCTACCTCATAAGAGACAGGCACACAACCCCTAGAGAAAAGTACAGCCACCCCTCCACTATTATTGGATTTGTGGCTAAAAAAAATGCAGCCATCCCACTCTTTTCTCCACTGGCACTCAATGTCTACAGTGCTGTGAGTCTCCTGGACCATCAGCATGTCAAGTGCCTTTAAATTAAAAAGCTTGTATAAAGAGGCCCTTTTTACATCATCCCTGGCCCCGTTTATATTAAGAGTGCCAATTCTAAGGTGGGGCATTAAAAAGGATAAAAATAAGGTACAGTAAAAAAAACACACACATAGCATAAAAGGGAAGAAACAAACTAAGAGTCAACATGACTGTTAGTAGGTTCAGGTTCAGGTTCAGGTTACTTTATTTGTACCCGTAGGTAGATTTGTTTTGCAGTTGGTGACATCCATATTTACAAGCCACAATTACATTCAACATAGACACAAACACAGGCACACATCTTACAAAATAGGTAAATATAAAATATGTACAATATAATTTTTATAGCTTGTTCAACTCTTTGACAGCAGCAGGGACAAAGCTGTTTTTGTAGCGCTGGGTTCTACTTTTTGGGACAGCAAACCTCCGTCTGGAGGGAAGAAGCTGAAAGTTGCAGTACAAAGGGTGGGAGTCATCATTTAAAATCGAGTCGGCCATCCTCTGTACTTGTCTGGTGTACAGGGATGTCAGGCTCAGCTGTGACTCACCAAGCAAACGACTGGACCATCTGACTACCTGATCCAAGGATTTCCTCTGTTTCAGTTTTATCTGACCAAACCATGACATTAAAGAAAAGGATAAAACAGATTCAATAAAAGCCCGATAGAACATAGTCATTATGGTTCGGTCAATTTGGAAGCGTGCAAGTTTCCTCAAACAATGCAAATTTTGCTGACCCTTTTTGCACACCCTTTCACAGTTCACCTCAAAGTTCAATCCACTATCAATAATCGTCCCAAGATATTTGTACGATTGTACACATTCGGTGGTCTGGCCTTTTAGTATGGTGACTTTGTGCCTGGGAGTTTTCCTCCTAAAGTCAATAATCATATCTTTCGTTTTTGTTGTATTCAGCTGCAGGTAGGAATCCTCACACCAGTGAACAAAGTCATCAACTACTGGGCCATGGCCACTCTCACCATCCTGGAGGAGACTGACAATGACTGAGTCATCAGCATACTTTATAATGTGTCTGTTGTCATGTCTGCTCCGACACATGTTTGTGTACAGGATGAAGAGTAGTGGTGACAACACACACCCCTGAGGAGAGCCAGTAGAAGAGCACTTTAGGTCAGACAATGTACCATTGACCCTTACTCTCTGCGTCCTGTTGGTTAAGAAATCCAGAATCCAACCCACCAGATTATTGCTTAAATCAAATTGTTGCAGGAGCCTTTCAACTAAAATATGAGGTTGGATTGTATTAAAGGCAGAAGAAAAGTCCACAAATAAAAGCCTGGCGTGTGTCCCATTAAAATCCAGATGTTTAAAAAGCATGTTAAACAGAGTGACAGTGGCATCCTCCACTCCTCTGTGAGGCCTATAGGCAAACTGCAGAGGATCCAATGCATGTTCAGTCTGCTTTAGGACCTCACATCTGACCAGTTTTTCAAAAATTTTCATTAAAATTGAAGTCAAAGCAACTGGTCTAAAGTCATTTACCGTTTTAGGACAGCTGGATTTTGGAACGGGAACAACCACGGCATCTTTCCAGATCTTAGGCACATGTTGTGTCTGTAAGGACTTATTGAAAATGTAGTGAAATATAGGACTCAGTTCATGTGCACAGGACTTTACCAGGCGTCCACATATATTATCAGGGCCCTGACTTTTGTTCACTTTTACAGCGCGGAACTCCCTTTCAACATCCTGCATCTCAATATTAAAGTGCTGATTGTCTTTGAGTTTCTGTTTCAAATCTTGGATTTCTGTGCTAAAATCAAAGGAGTCAAAACGACCATAAAAACAATTAAGAGCATTAGCCAGCTCTGTGTCTGAACTAAAACCATCTAAAAACACACGATTACTGCGCTCTGTGCTCTGAAGGCCTGCAATTTTTTTCATACTGGCCCAGGCCGAACCAAGTTTATTTGCTGCCATCTTGCTTTCCAATTCTGATTTATAATTCTGTTTTGCTCTTAAAATTTCGGCCTTTAGCTCCTTAGTGGCAACCTGTAGCGCAGAAACAGACCCCTGTTTAAAGGCAAGTGCTTTCCTCTGTAAGCAGGATTTAACTGATTTAGTAACCCATGGTTTGTTGTTGGGATATATTTTGACACGTTTACGTGGAACAAACTTATTTTGACAGTGAGCCATGTATGAGCATGTGAGCTCAGCCAGAGAGTCCAAATCATCCCCGCAGGCCATTATGAACATCTTCCAGTCTGTACAGTCAAAGCATTCCTGGAGGCTGTGCTCTGAATCTTCTGTCCACACATCAATGTCTCTCATCTCCACCTTGCCTCTTCTGAGAGCAGTTTTATATGTGGGCAGCAAATGAACACAGTTGTGATCTGATAATCCTAAAGGAGGAAGGGGGAGTGATTTATAGGCCCTCTCTATGGATCCATAGCACAGGTCCAATGTCTTTTTTCGCCTGGTTGGGCAGGAGACATACTGATGAAAGTTTTTAAGTGTCTTCTTTAAAGAAACATGGTTAAAATCCCCAAGAATGAAGTTTGGCGCCTCTGGAGAAATTGACTGCAGCCGCTGGATCACATCAGAGATGGTGCTGGAGGCGGAGTCAGCGTCTGCCCTCGGATGAATGTACACAACTGTGATGAAAAGTTGGGGAAACTCTCGAGGCAAATAAAAGGGGCGAAGCGACACAGACAGCAGCTCCACATGGGGTGTACAGATGCGCTCTCTGACCGTGACAGATGTGCAGTACTGCTTATTAATGTATAAACATACTCCGCCCCCCTGACGTTTCCCCGTTACCTCTTCCTGCCGATCCGAGCGCAGCGGAGCTCCAAAGCCGTCAATCCACAGCTCTGCATCTCGATCATGCGCAGTAAGCCAAGATTCAGTGAAAGCCATGACGCAGCAGTTCTTAAAATCCTTCTGGTAACGTACGTTGCCTTGAATTTCCTCCACCTTGTTTCTCACAGACTGTGCATTCCCAAAAATGATCGAAGGAAGAGGAATGTTACCAAACTGACGTCTCCTAAGGCGCAATTTCACACCTCCACGTCTTCCACGCTTCCTCCTGCCGCTTCTCTTTTCACCGCTGTGTCCGTCTCTCAAAATAAAGTCCGGCAGCTGAAATCTGGGCGCAATCAGAGACTCTGCACCAGCTGTGTTAAAGCGCAGCAACATGTCCCTGGAATATTGTATTCTGCCCGCTATTCTGCTCGCCATGGAGCCGAACGCGTTTACCTCAGAGACAAAGAGCCACAGCACAGAAAGCAGTAGTGCGAGATATGACAGGAAATCCATGTTGCAGATACCAGGGAGCTGTTCGCCATATATTCCACCAACGCTCCAGGGCAGAAACGACACAGAGGATTTTCTAAAAACGTAAAAAAGTACAAAAAACACACACACGCACACACGCACTATATCACCAAGCTGCTGGTCGCTGCGTGCGCATGCGCCCAATCCCTAGTAATTTGTGATTTCAGTTTGACAACCAGTTTCTTTAAACGAAAAATTTCCTGATCAGTAAAAGTCTCATTCCCATCATTCAGTTTCATCAGCTTGCGAGCTGATGCCACAAATAACTCCAGATCTGGAAAGTAATTTTCCACTTTCACAGCTCTGCTCCCCTTGGTCACCTGGAGAAATTGCCTAATTTTGGTAAAACAATAGGAGCTTTGCTCCTCCTGCGTCTGCATCATTTCAGACTCAGCTCCACTTTCGTCAGAGACGCTCTCATCTAGTAAATCTAACTTCCCAACCCTACTAGATTTAGCAGAGCTCTGCAAGTTTTCAGCACTTTTTCTTTTTTGTGCAGCTTTAAAAGGATCCTCTTCAGCAAAACTACATTCCTGCATTTCTTCATGAAACGCAACGTTTGTCATGCAGTGTTTGCTCTGTGTGTCCCCTACAGCCTCAAACCGCTCCTCCCCCGCCTGCAAAGTCTGTTCATTCACGTTCCTTCGTTTAACTGCACTTTTACTTACACCCTCCACCTGTTTACCCCGGGCGACAGGCTCGTCACAATGATCAGAGCTGCCGCCAGACAGAAATTCCCCACCATCACTGTTTGGGGGGGCAACTACCGCGCCCGCCGCGGCCACCCCAGCAGAGGCGGCCGCGGCCGCCCCAGCACAAGCGGACGCGGACGCGGACGCCCCCGCAGAAGTAGAAGCGGACGCGGCCGCGGTCGCGGTCGCAGTCGCGACCGCCCCAGCAGAAGCGGGCGCCGCAGCGGCATCCGCCGCACCACATGTAGCGCTACCCTCCGGACCACCAGAAACAGCGGCGTCACCTTTCTTACCGCCAGTGCTCTTTGTGTTCGCCTTTTCAGGACATGACCTAATAAGATGGCCTTCTGCGCCACACGCAAAACACTTCATGGTTTCAGATGTTGCAAACACCAAGTAGCTAAAGCCGTCAATCCTGAAATTAAAAGACGCGTTCAGTTCAGCAGAGCTGTCTTTCAACACCATGAAACACTGCCTCCTGTGACATACAACATGCTTCAGCAGGGGTGATTTACTACCCAGAGAGACCATTCTGATAGGGGACACAATCTGGCCAAAACGGGACAACTCTCTAATCAGCTGATCATTTTTAACGAAAGGAGGAGCGTTTGAGATGGTGATCCTCCTAGACGGGTTCGCCAGCGGTAAAACGGGAGTAAAAGTGTCACCTATGACCACTCCCTGTGCCACCACCTGATCAGATTTTTCAGTCGAATCCAGAAAGATCACAATTGCGCTGTTCATCCTCGATGCTGATTTTATGCTGCCATGCCCAACCACCTGTCCTACAGCGAGGCTGGCCTCCTCCACAGAACAGGGAACTGTCGGGAGGATTCTCACACCATGACGCCGGGTTAAGCGCTCAAACTCCACACCACCATCAATCACCGGCATGATGCCGGCCGGGAAAAACCGGCAGCAGAAGCTACCGTTCCCCAACACACTCACTCCAACACTCACACCCCAGCACACACACACTCAACCCACTATATTAAACACACACACCTCAAACACACAAGATAGAGAAAAAGTTAGAAAATACAAAGTTTAAAGTACTCACTCGACACCACTCCACACCCCTGCTCCCACAAACGCCCACGCATGCGCACGAGAGAGAGAGAGAGAGAGAGAGAGAGAGAGACTTTGACTTTTAAAAAAGGCTTTATTGCACATTCTGAAATTGCAAAAAGACCAATATCACTTGTCCAAGTGTGTCACATCTCAAAAGTGCAAACATAACTCATCCCCCTGACCCACTGAACACAAAACATTCCCTACAGTCCATCTATTGATGAATGCCTCCAAATTGTCCACATTTGATAGTAAGAGAACTCCACCCAGAGTCTGACTTTCAACAAGACCTTGAAAGCGGACACAGGATCCACATTGGCAGCGTTGCTTGCCCGATTTTTCCTCGTCAGCCAGATGGCAAGCTTAGCGGTACCAGATAGGAAGTTCATCAAAGTGTGGCCAGCCGTCCTTGCCACTTTATACTTCGGACCGTGAATGAACAGACCAAAAGAGAAACGTTCACCCAAAGCCTGAAACCACTCGCGCAAAATCTCAAAAAGTCCAGATAAACGGAAACATTGGACAAACAAATGCTCGAGGGTCTCAACTTGGGAACAAAACAAACATCGCCCCCCCCACAGTCAGATCAAGGTGTGCCCTGTATTTATTCATAGCTACTGCCCCATGCACAATCCTCCACTGGAGATCTGCTGTGCGTTTCTCAATAGGTAGCTTGTACATGCACCGCCAGCTGCCTTTTGGGGAGACCCCTGGCCCCAAACAACCCGCCCACCTCGACTCCGTGACATCCTTCAGAGAGCGCAGATTCAGAACCTTCACACAGATGTGATACACCGCCCTTGTCCCGACAAACTGGAACTTGCCCAGGCGAGGAATCCTGAAGGTCAGTAGGTGATCCTCTCCTCCCTGCCACTCCCCCACAGCTGGAGTTATGGAAACTGCAGGAAAGGTGGACGTAGTGTCGTCATCCCATTGATTGGAAAGAGTGCGGTTTGTCGCAAACGCTCGAAGCGGTTGTGGCAGGGCGGCGCACACGTCCTCCACCACCCTTTGCAGCAGTCTGACAGATGTAATGTTGGCACTCCGCCTCAGTGTATCCATCGATGTGGTCGACATCCTCATAAGATGACCAAGCCTGGTACAGCGTGCCTCCCGCAAACAACTCCGCAGACTGACAGACTGCAGCACCTCAGCTTCGATGAATCGATTGAAAAACAGTGGTTCCTCGAACAGCCACATGCCCGGCGTCTCGTCACGGAAGCGGGCCACGTTGAAGACTCACCATGCATGCAAAACGGACGTGTAAAAAGCAGATAGTCCAGTAAGGTCCACCTCCCCAGATGTCACGAGAGAGAGAGAGAGTTTGAGTTTTAAAAAAATCCCTTTACTGTACAATTCAAAAATGTAAGATCACCAATACCATCATCCCACCACGTGTCTCACATTTCAAAAGTGCAAACATAACTCATCCCCCTCTCCCACAGAACACAAAATATTCCCTACAGTCCATCTATTGGTGAATACCTCCAAATTGTCCATTTTAGAGAGAGAGAGAGAGAGAGAGAGAGAGAGAGAGAGAGAGAGAGAGAGATTTTCTGCACTTGCTCACTGAGGACAAAGAAATTTTTGGTTTAAAACTGAATTATTTCATCTACATATAGAAACAAGTAAAAGCTGTCAAGCATAATAATGTTAGATCTATGCTGTGTTTTGTCATCATGAAAAGTATCAACATTTACCAATTAATGGCCTGATGGTGATGGTCAGAATTTTTAAATTGGCTTCTTACGAATTATAATGAACATGATAAGATGAAGAATAACAAAACAATGACATAGTTTTGACCTGAGATTATCATAGTATGTACACAATCACCGATAGTTCTAAGTTATAAAACAGGCTAGTTTTAAATGACATGTTCCTGCTCTCTTAGTGTGCATTCAGACAGCCACTGTTTGGTCCGGATCAAATGACCAAACAGTGGCTTCCGTGGATAGTTCGGTTCGTTCGGTGCAGTCTGGACACGCGTTGGAACTCTGGTGTACACCTAACAAGCGAAGTCTGGTCCCCCTGAAAACAGGGGTCTCTGTTCTCTTGCAAACAAAGTCTGGTGCGCTCTGCTTGCAGTGTGAATCCAAACGGAGTATCCAGCAGACCAAAGGGCGGAAGAGCCCCTCGGCATTTGTGTAACCATAGCAACACGTAGTCTGAGAAGAAGGAGTGGCATTTTCGTAGTACATTTTGGGTAGAAAATAACAATAAAGATAACTACGCGAATCCAATAAATCCTTTTCACTGGTGAAAGCTAAGCAGAAAAGTTAAAAAATGTCTGGTTTGTGGTGGACAAACAACCCGGCTGAAGGGAACGGATTTCTGTTTTCGGTCTTGGTCAATTGATGAGCCTGATTTTTCTTCTTCGCTGAGATTTTTTCTTCCTGGTCAGTGGTGGTTTCAGGTACAGCGTCCTGAACGAGCACTTGTTGTAACTGTATGATGTTGTCCAGGCAGTTTGGTCTGCTGCAGTGTTAATGCAAACCAAACCAAACAAAGGTGTGAAAATTCTCGGCATTCCCCACCCTGTCAGACCGAGACTCCTGGACTATCCTGGTCTGAATACAGCCTTAGGATAGACTGAAAAAAAATATAAATATAAAGCTAGAAATAACCATGATCGTCTGTAATTTCTACATTAAAGTCAACTTGCATAACACAACCCACGGTCATGTAATGGAACAAAAAAGAAGAAACTTTACCAACTCCTCCAGCTACATCTACAGCAACACTTCATAAATGGGCTGGACACACCAGAGTAAAGCTGCACTCAGGAACAGCATGAGAACAGATGGTCAGACAATTACACATAAAAAAAAAAATTAATAAACAGTCTTCATCTATTTAAACATCTTTATGTTCTCCACGTGAAGCTTGGGATAATTAAAATAGCTCCGGTATGAAGCAATTTTCTTGAGCTTATGTAGGAAACATGCATCACAAGCAAACCAAATAAATGCTCCGATTTACACTGATAAGAAGAGTGGCACATTTACGTCTGTAAGTCTCACACGTCATCTGTAAGATGTCTGTTCACCAGCCAGTAACAGTTAATTGAGTAAATAAGAGACCCTACGTAGAGCCAAATAAGATCCCTCCCCTGTCCCCATTACTGTAATGATTTCCACATTTCCCCTTTTTTCCCCTCGCCTCATTGATGGAATGTAAGCCATAGTAAGGCAAGAGCAGAGGCAAAATAACAGCAACTCGACTTCAATAAGCTGCTCTGTCCAAACACATCACAAGGACTTACTCCTTTTCTCGCAATAAAAGTCCTTGTTATGGGTTTGATTCAAAAGTTTAAACCAGAAGAAACAAAAGCACCGGGGTGGGATGGCTGCTGATCTAAAGGTCATCGCCCTCAACACCCCTCTGCTTCAACAGCCAATTACATCTCATTACAGAGACACACAGAGCCTCATCATGATGCACAAGGCTTCCAACTCATCTTTTATTCAGTGGGTTGCCCTCCAGCTGATCCCCTAAACGCCACAATAAGTCAGATTTCAAAATAATGATTTAACACCAGAACAGTCATAGCTGTGATCACTGCTGTGTTAAGAATAAGTTGGTAATTTATCCCAGTTAAAATGAGATGGTGTTCACGGGGTGAAATGGTATTATTCTGAATATCATTATTGGTCCTTTTTTGTTTCTAGAAGTTTTATGGCATTAAAAAACATTAAAAATCATGCATAAGCAAAAGAGAATGATAGATGTAAGCATGCGCATATTCAGCTGCTGCAGTCCTTCCCTACTATCGCATTGTTAGCATTAAATGAGTCTTAAAAAGATTTACATTAAGTGGATTTTTATTACACAAATTTGAAGCACTGTTTATCAGTCTGATTATGAATAATCTGAGTTGGCTGGGTTTGAGTTATAATCTTTGTGGGAGATTTCTGAAAAATAAATTCAGAATATGTGAACTTAATGATAGTGGGAGTATAATGGTCCTTTGTTAGGAAAATGGCATCCTGAATACCTCCTAGCTGAGGTGTTTTGGCCACATCAAACTGGGACGAGACCTAGAGGAGGATGCAAGTTGCACTGAAGAGATTATAGCCACATTCATAATTACACGCGCCTTTTAACTAACCTGATTTAACTGACCCTATAGCATGTGCACATCAATATGAAATTGCACCATCAACAAAACCATGTCATTTGTGCAACCACCAGAAAATTGATACATTTTTGGTAATTATTACTATATTAGTATTAGTATTATTACAGATATGCATATGATTTTCCTCTGGAGGACTACCAGCAGCTAGTTGGTTATATGAAGTCCAAAAGAAGGAAGGAAGACCGATGGCAGAGGCGCAGACTGTTTTAATAGCATCTGCTAGCACTGATGCTAACACTAGTGCTGACTGGTAACATCATCGCCCTACATGCGTACAGGTTAAAAAAAAAAAAAAAAAAAAAAAAAAAAAAAAAAAAATTCACATGAATTCCAATGCAACCGTTTTCAATCAATTCACATGATCACATATTAGATATATATCTGGGGTCATGTATAAAATGACTCAGATCCAGTATGAAAAATTGTATTTTAGCTCAGATTTGTGCAGTTAGACAGCTAAAGGGAGCAGCCAATATAAGAAGAACAAGACAACTAAAAAAAATCCTCTCTGTGATGACTGGACAGGCGGGTACACGGTAGCTGTATATTTTATGCCTTATTTAAGGAATACAATTGGTGTGGAACAGGGTTGAATTATTGAATGCATTCGCTTTAATATCATGATACGATTAAAAAAAAAATTTGCATTTTGCAATCACATAGCAAGGCAGACCAGAACAGCTGGCTCAAAGAGGAAGCAACAATTCATACAGCACGTGTCCACCTAGGCATCTTTTAATGCTAAATCCCCACGCCGCCTACGCTTCAGGGATCCGTCAGGAGCATGAATGGGGTGTAACCACCGGAGCCACAACAAATGATTGACCTATGTATGTGGTGCTTGGCAAAACACACGAGCTGCACCTCACTGATCGACACGTCCTCCATTCGGTGGTAGGGGTGTGCCATATCATATCGTTCACGATAATACCAGTAAAAATTTTGATACCAGTGTAAAAATTAATATCGCAATATTTAGGGTCTGCTGCGTGATGACGTCACACTGTTAACCTGCTGACGTGTTATCACAGAAACGGCAAAAGAAACATGGCGTGGGAAGCTGCTGCTCCATGGTCAAGAGTGTGGAATTTTTAAGTTTAAACAAAAAAGTCTTTTCACCCACATCCAAGATGGTGCTAGAAAAGTAAACTTTCTCCTTTACCTTCAAAACTAACACAGTGAAACATTTTTTCTGAAAACAGTAAAGGTGAGGAATAAATGTAGTTGCTGAATGTGTTTACTTTTCACTAACAACTGCTGTTTTAAAAATTCAGCACAGGGTCCTTGAAACAATTGCCTCCACCTACCAGCAATGGTACCAGAATGCATTGTGAGGCATTCTATATAGACAATGAACTGGAAGCAAAAAATTATACGCTTAGGTGGAGACGTACCATTACAGAGTGGTGTCCGATATCCGATTTAAAAATCTGCTCCCAACTCTGATGAAGTTGCCTCTCTCCTCTTCCTGGAGTGTAAACAGCAGTCCACCAACACTCCTTTCTAACTGGTCTTAAATCCTTTCAGCACCATGGAAGCTTGGAAAGAGGTGCTCAGCATATTGGGTGTTGCTAAAAGCTATAATGTAGCAAGTCCAGCAAACTTTTTAATGCATCTAAATTTTAAATATTAAAGTTACAAAACCACAATCTTATGACCTATTTTGATAATAACAGGCATCCCCACTTTATCAGTTAAACTGACAAATGCTTTATGAAAAGGAAGGACAAAAGCTAGAACTAGAGCTCTCAATAGGAATGTGCAAAAATATGGGAACTACTGCCAAAGTGTCTCTGGTATTCAGCAGTGGAAAAACAGCTCTTGACTATCAGTAACACAAAACTTCTGCTTTGAAACTGTCTTTTTGTTATTTGCATTTTTAGTTTTCTTATCTTACTTTGGAGAAGGACCTTAAAATGGTTCCAGAAAAGTTATGGAGAGTTCACCTACAGTAAGTCAGCCTAAGTTAAGCTCCTTTGGCAGACATTGACTGAAATGCTGGTGAAAACAGATGTTTTTAGATCAAAACTCAGTTCAGACATGCAGGAATGAGAGAAATAGAGGGAAGGGGGTAATTAAAAAAAAAAGAAAATATATATGTAAGAGGACAATGTACAGTATTTGTTTGGTGACAACATGGTGTGTATGACATGGGTTTTTTTTTAAAAAATTTTAACCTATGGGAGATATATACAGTATAACGGACATTTGATTAGTTTTGAATTGTTGAATTGTTTGTGGGTTTGTGGGATTTTTTTGCATGCTCTCGGTGATGGCCGCTTTTTGTCCTGGCGCTCAGAGTTGAAAAAAGTTCAACTTTTCAGACTGCAGCTAAGCAGCCAATCAGAATTAAGGAAGGACAGGACATAGGATGCTGGTACAGTCTGTACTCAGACTCCTGCTTTCTGTGTAATCTTGTTTTGCATCAAGAGCTGCTACAAATGCTAGAATACATTTCCTGTCCATTGTTATTTAGAGACTGCCATTAAAATAAGTAGAAAGTCTGACCATAGGAAAGGCAGAAGTGCTGAGCTGTGACTGACAAGCTGTTGCTGGGATACAGGGCACAGACTTTTTTCCTAAGCGCAGCGCACAAGCGCTGAAAAAGATGTTCAGGACGGTCAGGTGTCAAATAATGTGTTTGATGGACACTTACTAAGCTGCTTTCACACCAAACGTGAACGGGGGGCGCGAATCCATAGAAAATCAATGGGAAGACGCGAGTACGCGCAAATTTTCGTCGTTGTACGTTTGCGTCCGCTAGCTAAAATTATCACCATTGCAGAGTAAACTACTTAGAAAATGAAACTCACTCACCAGGAGACAGGAGGACCGGGAACTCTTCAGCTGAATCGTGTTTTTGGAGTCATTTACCCACGGTTTCCAGCCACGGACGTCCTAGCAAGCTAGCTAGCAACGTAAACACGGGATCATCTGTCAAGTGTTGGAGGCTTGAGACATCATTTTCAGGTGAGCCCCCGGTCGGATAATGTAAACATAAGCATGACGTTACTTTGGGAATTTCCACAGCAGGTTGAACACAGCTGCAGAAGTTTAAAAAGACAACTTCGCCTAGTCTGCATCTCACCATTCATGTCTGTTGCCATGTTTACATTGAGTTATAATGTAATCGTGCTGTGCGAAAAAAGTCACCTGTTCGCTTTTGGTGTGAACGCACCTTTAGGCTGCATGAAATCTCCCAAAAAATGTGACAGCCCAAAAGAAAAAAAAAAAATTAATTGAGAAATTTACTGTTCTTAATTTTCTGCTCCGTGCGTAATCATCCTCCAGGATTGGTTCACTTCCAGTGTGGGAATCAAACAGCGCTGATGTGGTGTCAAAAAAGTAAATGCCATTTAACAGAATTTTATGTTATTTTAATGGAGAGAGGTGTAACAGTCAAAATATAATCGCCCGTCATTTTATTTATATCATGATTCACTAAATAGTTTTTTTATTCCATCCACATTCACATTTTAATTGCGGACTTAGTGTTGGAGTCTATGCATTATTTTATTATTTTTTAGATGAATGAATGAATGAACAGGGGAAAAGGCTATGCAGAAGTAACTACATAGGAATATCAAACGAAAATAAATACTGAAACGTATGCCCAAGGGAGATGTGCTCACTCCAGAAGCAGAATGGCAGGAAGCCTCCACAAATGCTGATCTTTATATGAGTCGTCATCTGACCTGCGCTGAGTATTTCTCTGACTTTTCAAAACAACTGTAAAAGTCGGTCCAAACGCTATACGGTGAACCCAGCTTTAACTTAGGCTGACTTGGGTAAACTGTGGATAACTTGGCCCAGCGCTCAGGAACTTTAACAAACTGAGCACAGATTTCACCAACGTGCATTTCCAAACGTCAGCAAATTTTCAGCATGCTGAAAATTTTCAAAGTACACAACTTTTGCCAGTGTTTGCCAACAAACCCTAGCAATCATTAACTTCTGCCAGCAGAGCCAGACGTCCACCAAAACGCCAGTAAAAGTCGGTCCAAACGTTGTAGTGTGAATCCACCTTTAAAAAGGTAATGAATAGATGTTAATTAAAAATGGAAACAAATTACGTGTTAACGTGAGAATTATACTTTCTTCAATGGTTGATAAATACCTCAGATTTCTGTACCTGTAGCCGTTGCCTTTAAGATAGGACATTAAAATGGCCAATCACATTCCAGCCATATCTGTAGCAAGCATTATGCACGTATGGTTCCGTATCTGTAACCACTGCCAACAAAAAATAAGCAACAGATTGTACTTCTGCCACCTTTTAATAGGCCTGGACAGCCCAGCCAAGTACTGACTATATGTGGAAAAGGGAAGCATTTCTACCTCTGTGGATAAACGTCATTACTTGACAAAGTGCGTTTTGTTAAGCAAGAGGGGGGGGGGGGGGGAACTACATAGATGTACTTTCACATGTTGTTTAAACATCGTTTTACATATTGCTATAAAGAACTTTCTCTGACGTGGGCTTTCATTTTACTTTATTCCAAATATATTTTGCGATATATATCGATATACATCGTGCATGGCGATAGAGAATAATTATATTACGATAAACTCAGGATGCCATATCACCCACCCCCACGCTATATTTCCTCCTCACTGTAGGGAAACGGGGCTCAGTTTTTCCCTCTGATCCGTCACCTGCCTTCATGGGGCATAATTTGGACACAGAACACTGGACATTTCCCTTCGTCGATGGGAAGACTCTCGAGACATTACAGTTAGGCTTTCCCCAGTGTTTGAACACATTGAGTATTTGGCGTCGGTGACGTTTTCCGAATTAAACACCAGCTATTGGGGTGCACACGTGACTGGACACCAGGACGAGTAGTCTGGCTGGTGGTTTAACACCGCCGGGGTCATGTGAGGACAGTTTCCTTTTCTAACCGAAAATATGCACCTTGTGAGTCTGGGGGCGCGCGCGTGTTAAACCTGTAAACGGCTCCTCGTGCCATTTAATAACCTGCTATTACCCTCAGCGCGCGTGCTCGCTGCTGTCAGAAACAAGCTAGCTGCTGCGAGCATCGTTTCGGGAAAATCATTTAAAACAAAACGAATAAATTATTTTAAAATGACATTATCCCACAAGATGAACAACCTCACGTCAAATGTGCGGGCCAGCGTTAAAACAAATCGAGAAAGGCGTTAAAAATCAAAGGGAGAGAAGCCATCGGCTCAAACCGCTCCTCCGTTAAAATGCATTTCTTCCATTTACCAAAAAAAAATGTCAGTTTTCCGCACAGACGGCGACATCCACTCACCTTTCAGTCGCACCGGAACATTAGTAGGTTTCTTACTGGTACGCCACTCTCTCGGTACACAAAGACGGAGACCCGCTATGGTTAAAAAAAATAAATAGATAATGGGGATATTTATCTGTTCATTGCGGTTTGGCCGTAGAGACTCCAGACTGGAGCTGAAGCTGCGCACGCACCGCCGTCAGCGGGTCCTCCTCCTCCCCCATCCTCCTCTTCATCCATCACACACAAGGACAGCAGGGGAAAAAACATTAAAAATAGGAACAATTCTCAAGGGGGGGTTGACATATATAGATAAATACACCGGTTCATATTAAATCTAAAACTACGGAAGCCCTAAGAAGTCATATATTCATACTTTCACTGTTTCCCCAGATCACAAGATAATTTTCTTGAAATCTAGAGATGACATTTTCTGCTAATCTCGGGAAAACAATATTCGTATCTCGAGAGCTCAAAAAAAAAATCTTCTTTTGATCTCGGAAAACAGTGAAAATTAATAGGATGATGAATGTATGGCCGGTTTCCATAGTGTAGCGAACTCAATATGAGCACCCTACTTGGCTTGCCAAGTGGGTTGACCCTATTGGCGACACAGGTAGGGTGCGGGACTCCGGAGCGGGAGGCGTGAGTTCGAATCTCCCGGTGGGACGTCGCCATGTCGAGCAGCACGTTACAATATACAGTCCAACGTTATTAACAGAAACAAGCCTGAATGAGTGAAAGACTAACTGTGATGAGAGATGGCTGATGATCGCCCTCTCTTTCAGTCTCACTCCACAAACCTCATTTCCCACTCCAAAATGAGGAAAATACTGCTATCATGTTGACTTTCTTAAGATTTTCATTACATAGTAAGCACTTTAAAGTCAGCATAAAGCAGACTGAGCATGTTCTAAAACTTATTTAGAGGTAAATAAGTGTATTTCTTAAAAAAAACAAGTGTTTATAGGTATTGTGCACATGCACACGCACTCCACCCATAACTCCAGGCTCCCCCCCGTGCACAGCTCCCTCCAAATCTCCCTCCAAGCTTCTCTCCAGTTGGCAAGTCTGCTCCACTGAGAAAGTGCCAGCAGGCTGATGTGCTGGCCCGTCACGTTCGAAACATAAAATCAGCCAGAATGACATCAGATATACTGATTATGGATCAATAAACCAAGTGGGAACAGAGATGTCAAGTGGGGTGACTAGAAAGAAACAGCAATATATGCAGCAGTCATCAAGCTAACTCCGTAGCAGGCTAGCAGCTATAGTAGCACTATCTGGACCCTGAGTGTGGGCGTTGATGGGGATCCTGCCACCGTCATTGAACGGTTGGAGGTGAAGCTGAGAGAGTGGGATCATTCCACCCAGCTCTGGTTCTTGTATCATACCCGGAGCAAAATCAAAACCGCTCGCTTTGAGAGAGGTGCTGACACAAAGACTGACCCAAACAAAACTTTTCCATAGTTTTTTTTTTTTTTTTTTTTCCATTAGCAGCCATTCCAGCTACCCTACATAGATGTGCAAAATCACTGGAAAAGTTAAATTTTCATTATTTTTAAAAGATCAAAAGTCATTTCAGTGTTGAATTACACATCATCAAAAATGTCTTTAATGTTCAATCTAAAATGGCAATTTCAGTCTGCTTTATAATAATCATGAGGCCCTAATTTAATTAGATAAAGGATGTGAGAGTGGGCCAGTTACAAGTAACAGTGGCTTGTTTGACTATTAAAAGTGACATGATTTACCAAAAACAGACCCAAAATCAGGCAACAGAGAGAACAAGTAGTCTCCTTCTTCTTTCGACTGCTCCCTTTAGGGGTCCCCACGGTGGCTCATCTGCCTCCATCTCACCCTGTCCCTTGCATCTTCCTCTGTAACACTGTGGTAGACTGCAAGTCTAATTTAAAACATTACTGGCACATGCCTCTAGGGGGAACTACCTGTATTGTTCAGCACTACTATTAAGGGGACACATTAGAACAAGAGTGTGAAAACCCCGCGCAGAATCCATGTTCAGTCATATTATGTGTGTTGCAGAATAAACGGCAGAGTTAGCCAAAGAAATAACTCAAATGTGATCATTGCTACACGGTAGGATATCACACAATTGGCGACGAGGATTAAAAGAAAAAAATCAGCGGCGAGAAACAGAGAACATTGCAAGTGTGGCGAACTCAAGTGACTCCAGTAGTTCGAGTGCAAGTTCAGAGAAGGAAAAACGAGGTTTCCCCACCACGACGAGCAATGGCGGCTGTAATCGGAACGGTAACCCCTTTTGATAACTCGACTCAGTCATGGGAAGAATATAGTGAAATGTTGGACTTTTTCTTCGAAGCTAATGATATTGAGGAGCCAGACAAAAGGAAGGCTGTACTGTTGAGTGGAGTTGGTGCAACTACTTACAGCTTGTTGAGAAATTTAATAAGCCCTGCATTACCGAAAGATAAAACGTACGACCAGCTTACTGCTGAGCTTCAGAAGCACTTCAGCCCCAAACCGAGTGAAATCGTGCAACGATTCAAATTTAATTCACGCATAAGGAGGAACACTGAGTCCATAGCAGAGTATGTGGCAGAATTGAGGAAATTAACACTGCACTGTGATTACAAAGACTCATTGGAAGAAATGTTAAGAGACAGACTTGTGTGTGGAGTGAATGATGACCGAATGCAACGGCGACTTTTATCTGAAACAAAACTCACTTTTGCGAAGGCTTTGGAATTATGCCAAGCGATGGAAACAGCATCTAAAGATGTGAGAGAGATGCAAGGGAAGCTAACAGAGGACACAGCAACGTATGTTCGTGTGCCTAAGACCCAAGTAGATGTCCACAAAGTGTCGACTGACAAAACTCAGCACAAATTCCCCAGTTGTTATCGCTGCAAAGGCCAGCACAATGCCGCCGAGTGCAAATTTGCCACTGAGCTGTGTCATAATTGTGGCAAGCGAAGGCACATTAAGAAAGCATGTAGAATAAAGGTGGACAGCGCACAGGTGCTGAAAGCGACAGTTAATGGGCAAAAGTATGAAAACAAGGGCCCAGGAAAGGAACAGCGAGCGAATCAACTGAGAGGGGAGGGAGAAAGTGATACAGAAGACATGGGTTTTCACACAATTTACAACACGTCAGAGGAGCTGACCAAGGTAGCGCCCATCACGCGTACCATGAATGTTAATGGAATGAAAGTAACATTTGAAGTTGATACAGGCTGTGGAGTAACCATATTAAGTAAACAGCAATATACACAACTGTGGAAGAAAACAGACACAGCAGAATTAAATCCCTGTTCATTAAAATTAAAAACATACACAGGAGAGAAGCTAGACGTGCTAGGCATGGCACAAGTGAAGGTGCAACACGAAAACAAAGAAAAGGACTTACCTGTAGTAGTAGTTGGGAGCGAAGGACCAAATCTACTAGGGCGAAGTTGGCTACAAGAACTGGCCATGATTGATCAGTTGGTGAATAAAGTGGAATCTCAGCCCAAATTGCAGCTGGAGGAGATCCTCGAAAGACACGCTGAGGTGTTCAAAGAAGGCGTAGGACAGCTAAAAGGTGTCACTGCAAAGATTAATGTGGACAAGGAGGCCCAACCACGATTCTGCAAACCCCGACCGGTGCCCTATGCAGTCAAGCCACTGGTTGAAAGCGAGCTACAGAGGCTGCTGGATGACAAGATCATTGAGCCAGTGCAGGTTGCAGAATGGGCGGCGCCCATAGTCCCAGTGAGAAAGCCGGATGGCTCCATTAGAATATGTGGAGATTACAAACTCACTGTCAATCGAGCATCACAGGTGGATCAGTATCCAATTCCTAAAGTGGAGGACCTCTTCGCACAGCTGAATGGCGGCCGACACTTCACGAAATTAGACATGAGTCACGCCTACCAACAAGTAGTCCTGGAAGAAGAATCAAGAAAGTATGTAACCATCAATACACACAAAGGCTTATATACCTACACACGCTTACCATTTGGAGTAGCTTCCAGTCCTGCTATATTCCAGAGAACTATGGAGGGCATCCTAGGTGGAATTCCGAATGTTGCCATTTATTTGGATGACATCCTTTGTACAGGACCAAATGAACAAGAACATCTGAAAACGCTGGAGGAAGTGCTTCAACGGTTGGAGAAAAGCGGTCTGAGGTTGAAAAGAAGCAAGTGTGAGTTCATGGGAAAAGAGGTGGTGTTCCTAGGCCACAAGATCAACGCCAGTGGTCTACACCCTCTAACAGACAAAGTGGAAGCCATTGCGGAGGCGCCTGAGCCACAAAATGTTACTGAGTTAAAAGCCTACCTGGGCTTGTTGAACTATTACCATAGGTTCCTCCCAAAGCTCTCCACACTGCTGACACCACTACATACCTTACTTAAGAAGGAAGAAAAATGGTCATGGGGGGTCAAGCAGCAGAAGGCGTTTGAAGAGTCCAAAGCGCTACTTCAGTCCTGTAGTGTGTTAGTGCACTATGATTCAAACAAACCACTCATCCTGGCGTGTGACGCATCACCCTACGGTGTGGGTGCTGTACTCTCTCATCGTATGGAGGATGGCTCAGAGAGACCCATAGGGTTCGTCTCAAGAACTCTTAGTGCAGCTGAGAAAAACTACTCCCAGCTAGACAAGGAGGGCCTTGCAGTAGTATTTGGTGTAAAAAAATTCCACAAATACCTGTACGGGAGACAGTTCGCTATAGTGACTGACCACAAGCCACTAATTTCACTGTTCAGTGAAATGAGAGCCATACCCCAGATGACATCTCAGAGAATTCAGAGATGGGCCGTTACATTAGCAGCGTATGAGTACACCATCGTTTACAAAGCCGGACGGGACCATACGAATGCTGACGCGATGAGTAGGCTACCCTTGGATGGAGGAAGAGACAGCACGCCTGAGGAGGAGGAGAGAGTGCTATTGTTTGAAGATATCGGCGTGCCCCTGGTGAACGCACAACAAATAAAGAAGTGGACAGACAAAGACCCTGTTCTAGCAAGAGTGCGAGAATACATCTTGCGAGGATGGCCGAAGATGAACAGTCCTGAGTTCATTCCCTATGCCCGACGACAGGATGAGCTCAGCACCCAGGAAGGTTGTATCCTGTGGGGAGGACGCGTGGTTGTTCCACCACCTGGTAGGAATGCCTTACTGCAACAACTACACCAAGCACACCCTGGCATCACTCGCATGAAAGCGTTGGCGAGGAGTTACATGTGGTGGCCCAACATGGATGCAGAGGTGGAGGCGCTTGTGAAGTCATGTGCGGCATGCCAGGAGAACAGGAACAGTCCTCCAGCAGCCCCACTACATCCCTGGGAAGTTCCAGATAAACCATGGAGAAGAATTCACATTGACTACGCAGGTCCATGGATGGGAAGAATGTTCCTGATCATAGTTGACGCATACTCAAAGTGGATCGATGCATATTCTGTGAGTAGCTCTACTTCTACTGTTACCATTGAATGTCTTAGAAAGAGTTTCAGCCAACATGGGCTACCTGAAATCATAGTATCAGATAACGGTACATGTTTTACGAGTGAACAGTTCCAAGAGTTTTCTGAAAAGAATGGCATACGTCACATCACGACTGCGCCATACCATCCTTCTTCTAACGGCTTAGCCGAGAGGGCCGTGCAGACATTCAAGTCACTCATGAAAAAGATGACAGGAGACTCTATTGAAACCCGAATGTCGAGAGCTCTGTTCAGCTATCGAATAACACCCCAATCTACAACTGGCAAGTCACCAGCTGAGCTGTTGTGTGGAAGGAAGTTGAGGTCAACATTTGACTTAATACATCCAGACTTCAGAAACAAAGTGCATGATAAACAAGAGAAACAAAAAGGTTATCATGACATGCATGCTAGAGAGAGAATACTGAGAGAAGGAGACGTGGTCTACACCCGCAACTTTGGCTCAGGACCAGCCTGGGTACCAGGAGAAATAACAGAAAAGACAGGCCCTGTGTCATTCAAGGTGACATTAGGTCATGGACAAGTGGTGAGGCGACACATCGACCAAGTTCGTGGTAGGAGCTCCATTCCCCTGCCGATGGCACCAGAGGTGTTGTCTGACACCCATCCTGAGGAGAGCATCAACGAACCACCACTTCAGGTGAAACCTGAGGTAACCGTCTCTGCAGATTCTACGGGCAGCACTGCAGCAGCCGAAACAGTGGAGCAGTCTGAGTCTTCACCTGCAGTTGGCTCACCCGCCGTGAGAAGATCTCAGCGAGCTAGGAAAGCTCCAGACTACTTGAAGGACTATACTTAGTCAGTAGTGAGTTCCCCAGCCACAGGACAAGAATGCGTCCTGGAACCTCACTGGGATGCGGTAGTCAAACCAAATCCCCAGTTAGACTGTTATGTGTGTTATACATGTAAAAAAAAAAAAAAAAAGAGAAAGAAATTATGTGTATGGCACATGTGTTTAAGAAGTTAAAAGTAACTGTGATTGTTTAGGGTTAAATGGGAGTTCCAGGATGTCTAGCATAATTGGCTAGTGTAATTAAAAGTAGTTTAATCTAGAGGGGAGGGATGTGGTAGACTGCAAGTCTAATTTAAAACATTACTGGCACATGCCTCTAGGGGGAACTACCTGTATTGTTCAGCACTACTATTAAGGGGACACATTAGAACAAGAGTGTGAAAACCCCGCGCAGAATCCATGTTCAGTCATATTATGTGTGTTGCAGAATAAACGGCAGAGTTAGCCAAAGAAATAACTCAAGTGTGATCATTGCTACACGGTAGGATATCACAAACACCAACCCTCTCCATGTCCTCCTTCACTACATCCTTGAATCTTCTCTGTGGTCTTCCTCTTTTCCTCCTGCCTGGTAGCTCCATCTTATATCCACTATTCCTCTTCTGCACATGTCCAAACCATCTCAGCCTTGCCTCTCTTTGTCTCCAAACCACTCAACCTGAGCTGTCCCTCTGATATACTCATTTCTAATCTTGTCCCTCCCATTCACTCCCAATGAAAATCTTAGCATCTTCAACTCTACCACCTCCAGCTCCACCTCCTGTCTTTTTGTCACCACCACCATCTCCAAACCATACGTCATAGCAGGTCTCACTACCATCTTGTAAATTTTCCCCTTTCACTCTTGCTGCTACCCTTGTCACAAATCACCCCTGACACTCGTCTCCACCCACTCCACCCTGCCTGCACTCTCTTCTTCACCTCTCTTGTGCATTTTCCATTGCTTTGGATGGTTAACCCCAGGTATTTAAACTCATCTACTTTCACTACCGCTACTCCCTCCATCTTCACCATGGCACTCGCCTCCCTCTCATTCACTCTCATGTATTCTCTCTTCCTTCTACTGACTTTCATTCCTCTTCTCCAAGTTCTCTTCCACCTGCTCCCACTCTCACTACAGCTCACAATATCATCTGCAAACATGATGGTCTACGGAGACTCCTGCCTGACCTTGTCTGTCAGTTTGTCCATCACCATGGCAAACAAGAAGGGGCTCAAAGCCGATACCTGATGTAATCCCACTTACACCTTGAATCCATCTGTCACTCCAACAGCACACTTCATCACCGTCTCGCTGTCCTCATATATGTCCTGCACCACTATCACATACTTCTCTGCCATTCCTGACTTTCTCATAGAGTACCACACTTCCTCTCTTGGCACCCTATCATATGCTTTCTCTAGATCCACAAAGACACAGTGCATCTCCATCAGCACTCTTAAAGCAAACATTGCATCTGTAGTACTCTTTCTTGGCATGAAACCGTACTGCTGCTCATTTGTCACCTCTCTTAACCTGGCTTCAACTCTTTTCCATATCTTCATAGTGTGGCTGATCAACAGAGAGAACAAGTAGTGGTTATACAATAATCTTTATTGAGTGTAAGGTGATAAGCTGCAGCGAGGAGTCTGGCAACCCTGTGGTAGGAGACTGATGAAAAGCTTCAGTGCTTCAAGAAAGCCTCATCTGACCATCACTACTACAGTCTGTCTGAGAATCCTGGAGAGAAGAGGGGAGAGAATATCAAAAGTAATGTGCTCCTCTCCTTTCAAATGTGTTGGAGGAGAGGACTGACTGCACATGTGTAGGGCGGTGGCATAGAAGTAATCTAACAATCTCCTAATGAGAGGATGTCGCTGGAGCTATTTGAAGGGTGTGGTGATTACCAGCAGGTGGTGAGTACAGCTGTGGGGAATGAGATGATTAGTGAGAGAGAGAGCAGTGTGCAGCTAGACCACTACAAAATGGCAGTGTTTATTTCTGTGTGAAATGAGCATTTTAATAGTATAACGGCATATATGTATGTGATTCATAACCATATTTTATAAGGTTAAAACCCACAAAGACAGTTTCACACAATATGGTACCTTTAAAGGGGGTGAGTATTTATGCAGTCATATATTTATTATATAGTAAGTTATACATTTTCAAATTAATTGGCATTATTTGCACAAAGTTGTTTTCACATTGACATTGAATTGTTTTGTTTTTTGAAAGTTTTTGTCAGAAAACCAAAATTACATCAACTGTGATTCTGTGTATTTTTTTTTTAAAAAGGAAATATGTGCTTCACTTATTCAGAAGGAGTGAAACTGCTTCACAGGTGGACAGATTCTGAAGAGAAAAAAAAAACATGCTAAAATTGTCTTGAAAGACAAATCTTGAAGGGAAAAACTTGAACAAAAACACTGCTAGAGATACTCCTTTCCCAGTTCTAATTGATAACATACATTTTAATTGCATAGCTGTGTTGGTAGGAAAACAGGAAATTTGTCAGCAAGTACATGGTTGATAAAATGTGGGTAATAATTCTTCCACAAATACACTTTTAACAACATGAAACTGGCCAGAGACAGCATATATGAGACAGAATATAAGATGATTCAAGTATAAACCTGGAATATGCTATAATGAAATCAGTCTTCATATGACCTTGAAAGCTGATTGTCATCCCTGTTCTCTGAGTGCTGAAGGCTTTTGTTTTGTTCTTTATTTTCACACTATCAGCCCGGCTGTGGGCTGATGACAGAAGTGGAGGGGAATGGAGTTTGGCAGCTGTGGGTGAGAGTCTGGTCCTGACAGGCCTGGGTGACCTGGATCCCCCTGGGTCTCCATATCAGTCCCAGCCAGCCTCGGGCTCTGCCTCAGGGTTCCGGGGCCTCTCATTGTTCCGCGGGGAGGCTGTTTAATGCCCTTTAATGAGCCTCACAATACACCCTGGTGGCATGAAGGGTGACTTTGGTGTGGTTCCCTCCGCTGAGCACCTCCTCCCTGTCTGTTTGCAGTCAAGATTAGTCACATGAGGAAATGCAGATGAATGTAGCACTCATTTTTTTTCCTGCTGCCTTAATTGAAAACATGCAAGAAAATACAAATGGAATAAAACTGTATATAAAAATATGTGTATGCATTTAGGGACTGTGAAAATGATATGAATCTTTTTATTTCCTAATTATAAACAAAAGATTGTTCCAAGCATAAAACTACTGTCAATATATTTTCCCTCAAGTATCTCAAAATTGCACGATAAAGATTTAACTGGTCATTATAGCAGCAGAAATTAGGGATTAGCCTTGTGGGTGCTGGGGGAGATTTTCATCCCACTCACAAATGCCAAATAAATACGATAAAGACTGCCCTGGTGGGCTGGTGAATTGTATTAGCTGTGAGACGCAGAGGCAGCAGGCTGAAGGTGGCATTCTTTAATGTCTGGGAGATAACAGAGGGACATTAGGATCAAGATGGGAGTGCAGGGAGGAAGCTCACAGAGAACCAGGGAGAAGAACTGGGTTTGGATGCTTCCACCTTCTTCTTATAAATTTGCAACTTTTTCTTGTAAATTTTCTTGTGAATTCAAAGTTCATATGGATGCTGGTTAAAAAAAAAAAAAAAAAATCCCTGTAAGGGTTTACTTTTTCCCTGTTCATCTTCAAAATAACCTGTTTTAATGTTTCTGGTGGGAGGAGAGACTTTTCCCCATTACAAAAATTTTAACAATCTTGCATAGAGCCTCCAAAAAAAAAAAAAAAAAAACGGCCCTGGTTTTCACTCAAAGAGCTTCATATGGTTACACAGAAGCTGCCTGGAGACTTTGTATAGTGACATTCTGGGCTGTGAAATTACAAAATTCAGTCCAAAGGTGGCACATAAGGAACAGGGTGTAAAGTGCCATGTCTGTGGCATGTTTGCATGTGTCCGACTTTACAATCTGTGCTGTGCAGAGACCAAACATCACACTGCACAAATAAGGAATGTTCCTTTTCAATCCAACCCTTTTCATATTATTATTAGTGAAGGTATATACAGTGTACACTGCTGAGTAATTTATCTGCTTACTAGTACTGTAAATACTATTTTACTTGTTCTTTACTTTGTTCTTTTTGCACTGTGTATATACTTTTTTTTTGCCTTATTTAATTATTTATTATTGCTCTGAGTGCTACTATCTTTTTGCTGTTGCAATCCTGTAAACTAATAAAGGATTGTCTTATCATATCTTAACATATCGTATTGGATCATGTCTTTTTATCCGTATCCCATGTAAAGTACTTTCACTACGAAATCCTTGTCATGGTTATGGATACCTATGTTAGGAAGTAGCAGATTCAATTAAAGATGGACTCCAGTGGATATGAATCCCCTATAAAAATAAAAATATACATTGTCTAAAATGGTATCTTATGCCCTTTTTTCTACCAAAAAAAAAAAAAAACTTTCATTGTCTTACAGTTTTATATCAATTTTTTTTTCCATTTTTCCTCCTCCTTCAAATACCAGGATCTGTGAATATGCCCACCCACATCCCACAAGGGTAATGGTGGCTAGTACTACATTAAACAGAATAAATCCTGTGATAAAGACTTACTGGTTGAAGGACATGCCCAGTTGTATGCACTTTGGCCCAGGATAATGACTGAAACTGCGTTGGTCCTTGAAAGCAGTTTAATGGTAAAACCCATCATAATTTGGCTCAAGTTTTCAAAGCAGCTGTCCAGAAATGCTAACTGGCCCTGGAGGCTAACTTCAGTCAGGCCAGAGAGTCCTGACTGGCTCAACACTGCGGACCTGTTATAGTGACATCACCAAAAATGCTCATCTAAACTTGCCTTTTTCCAAGGGGAGGAGCTTAACTGAAAATTCACAGCCAAAAAACAAAACAAAAACACAGACATGACACATTTGAGTGATTTTGCTCTTGATATGTCTTGTAAGCCATAAAAAAAAATGTTACAGACATGTTAAGGAAAAAAAAGCTAATTTTTTGGCAGAGTGTCACTTTAAATAATTAAAGAAAGTTAATACATCAAACATTTTGTTAAAACATATGTATGTGAGCTATTAAAATGTGGAAAAACTGCAGTCACTGACCCCTTTAATCATTCTACACTTTGAAGGTCTTATGCAAGTGGGTGCAAAGTGTGTCACCAGGAAGAGATTAAAGGTTCCACTTTGTGATGAAAAACTGAGCCATCTTCAGTAAAAATATAAAATGTTGACTTCCGGTTATGGCTGCCACGTAGGACGGACGTGTCTCGCTCTGCTCTGCTCCTGGAGAAAAAAAATCGGCAAATAACTCTCTCATTTGGGACAGAACGTATCCCAGCATTTGGGCGAGGATATGTCGGCGAAGCCTAAGGCTGGAAAACCAGGAAAAGGAAAAAGCAAGCCGCCGAAACAGTCCAAATTAACGGACTTTCAGGTCTGTGACGCAGCAAACAAAACTCCATATATGGCGGAGGAGGCTGGCAGCGGTGCGATATCTGCAGGGACGGCGCAGATGCGCTGATGGCTGCCATGAGTTCAATGAGAGCGGACTTTTCCTCTAGATTTGATGGGATTATGACAGCGTTGGAAGGAATAAGAAAGGAATTGGGTGACTGTGTAGAACGAACGGCGCAGATGGAGCTCCGTCTCGCTAGTTCTGAAGATGACGTCACCCGTCTTCAATTAAAGGTGCGCACTTTGGAAAAAAAAAAAAATCTCTGGAAGATAATATTTTGGATTTGGAATCTCGGTCGAGACAGAATAATTTGAGGCTGGTGGGTCTTCCAGAGGAATCAGAAGGTCGGGACGTATGTTCCTTTCTGGAAAAGTGGATTCCGGAGGTGCTGGGCAGCGAGGAGTTGCAATCAGCAGTGGTTCTGGAAAAAGCACATCGTATTGGCCCACGGAGAGATAAGGGACCGCCGAGGACCTTAATTATGAAGTTTCTTAGCAACAGAGACAGGATGAAGATCTTCAACGCTGCACGTGCTAAAGGAGAGATTAAACACCAGGACCAGCAGGTGCGGTTCTACCCAGATTTGGCCACAGGAATCCAGCAATTGAGGAAGCAGTTTGATCCCGTACGTAAGGAGCTGCGCAACCTTGGGATTCGTCATGGTGTAATCTATCCTGCGAGACTGCTGACCACGTATGAGGGCAGAACCCACATCTTCAAGACCCCAGAGGAGGCGCAGGAGTTCATCAAGAAGATCAAAGAAGAAGAAGAGACTGGTGGGAGCTAAGCATGAACAAAATATAAGGTAGAATAATTAAGCATTTGCACAGGCATCTGACTGACTTGAAGTAAATAGTAAGTTTACAAAATATAGATTGTATCATATATTAAAAAAACAAAACAAAAACAAAACAAACAAAAAAAAAAACTATGATGTACAAAGTTGTTAAAAATTTTGGAGTTAAGTTGGAAAACTACAGAGGAGAGTTAATGTTATGTCATTAAAAGCAGTAGAGTTAGGGTGATTGGGAGGATGAAGAAGGAGTGGCTTAGGCTGTTCCCCGTGGGTGTGGAACGGTTGATGGCTATATCGGGAGACAGAATTTTTCTTTTGATTTTGGGGGGTTTGCCACAAGTGTGGGAAGGGGAAATTTGTTTGTGTGTAGTTTGTAGGATGAATGTTCAACCACTCATGTTTTTGCTTCTCTGTATGAGCATGTTTACACTGCAAGGTAATCCCAAACTCTCTATTGATCATGGACCAAAGTGTTAATCTTAATTTAACCTCATGGAATTGCAGAGGTCTACAAAATTTAAAAAAACTTAAACAAGTTATGAATAAAATAAAGGACATGGGTTCAAGAATTGTGTTTTTACAAGAAACTCATCTGATAGAGGAGGATGTTAAAAGAATTAGGAGTAGATGGCAGGGAAGTGTATTCACCTCTTCATTTTCATCCCGAGCCAGGGGAGTTATGACTCTCATACATAAATCAGTTCCTTTTCAAGTGAAAAATGTAATTGGAGACAAATTTGGAAGATATGTAATCATTCAAGGTTCTTTGCTATTAGAAAATATAAATCTTGTGAACTTATATGGTCCCAATATAGATGATCAGAAGTTCTTTGCTAATTTATTTCTCATCTTATCATCACTTACAGGGCAACATATAATAGCAGGGGATTTTAATTGTGTATTGAATCCAGGTGTGGATAGATCAACAGGACTGGATTGTACGCACATTGGATGTAGGATGACTATTAATCATTTTATGAAAGAATTGAGATTGTTAGATATATGGAGAGAAATGAAACCACAAGTTAAAGCCTATTCTTGTTATTCCAGTACCTACAAGACATTCTCACGTATTGATTATTTTTTGATTTCCACAGAATTAAGGTCCAAGATTCAAAACTGCTTTTATGATAACATCGTGATCTCTGATCATGCACCCTGTTGTCTAATATATGTAGATAAAAAATTGACAAAGGAATCAGGTAGATGGCAATTTCAGCATAAATGGCTTCAGGATGAGGAATTTGTCAAGTATATAGAAAAACAGATAGACGAGTTCTTTGACATCAATACTACACAAACATCAGCATGTGTAAAGTGGGAGGCTTTCAAAGCTTTTATTAGGGGACATATTATTAGTTATGCAGGATCAAAATCTAAGAAGACTCGAGAGGAGAGAGCTAAATTGGAACATAAAATAAAAAGTCTTCAGGAAAAAGTGTATGCAGGAAGTGACCCAAGGTTGGAGAATGAATTACTGATTTTGAGAGCTGAATACGACAAAAAATCAGCGAATAGAGCTGCCTCGAGTCTTCTAAGATTGAAACAATCTTTTTATGAACAAGGTGAAAAATCAGGAAAATTATTAGCATGGCAGATTAAACAATTGGAAATTAAAACACCAATTACCAGTATTATAAGTAATGGACAGGTAGTTATAGATCCTTTAGAAATTAATAGAGCCTTTAGAGATTACTATGAAAAATTATATGATACCAAAAATGAACCTGATTTAACAAAACTAAATGGGTTTTTGAACGAACTATCTATACCGTGTATTCCAAATGAAAACAGGGAGATATTGGAGTCTAAAATTAGTCAAGAAGAAGTTGGGCTAGCCATTGATAATATGAAATCAGGAAAAAGTGCAGGACCAGATGGTCTTCCAGTTGACCTTTATAAAAAATTTAAGAATAAATTAATAAAACCTTTTTTGGAAATGGTTTTAGAAGCATTTCAAAATAATAATTTACCATCATACATAAATAATGCCTTAATTATACTGCTGCCAAAACCAGGTAAGCCCTCTAATAAATGTGAAAATATGAGACCAATAAGCCTATTAAACGCCGACCTTAAGATAATCTGTAAAATTTTAGCAAGACGAATACAAGAAATTTTACCAAATATTATTAATCGAGATCAGAATGGCTTTATAAAGGGTAGACAAGGCTTCCATAATGTAAGAAGACTATTTAATATTATTTATTTTAATAAAGAAGCACCGGATACAGCTCTCCTATCATTGGACGCCGAAAAGGCCTTTGATAGAGTTGAATGGCCCTTTCTTTTTGAAGTCCTACAAAGGTTTGGACTTGGAAATAATTTCATAAAATGGGTTCAAATAATATACAATAATGCTACAGCAGAAATCCTAACAAATAACAATATTTCAAAACCAATAAAAATCAATAGAGGATGTCGACAAGGCTGTCCACTTTCACCTTTACTGTTTACTATGGCAATTGAACCTTTAGCGATAGCGATACGTTTACATTCACAAATATATGGAATTAAAGTTGGACCAACAGAACATAAAATCTCCCTGTACGCCGATGATATAATTTTGTTTATGTCGAATCTAAAAAAATCAATTCCAACCTTGTTGAATTTAATAAAGAATTTTGGGGAAATATCAGGATATAAAATAAATAAAACTAAATCTTCAATATTAATGCTAAATGAGACCCAGAGAAATTACCCAGCCCCTGAGGTAAATCAATTCAATGTTGTAAATCAGTTTAAATATTTAGGAATCCAAATTATGCCTAAGCTAGAATCAGTCGCCAGTGTCAACTATGAAGCCTTAATGTCAGATATCAATGAGTTAACTCAGAGATGGATGTCACTACCAATGTCGATGATCGGGAGAATCAATATACTTAAAAGTAATATTTTACCTAAAATACTTTATTTATTTCAATACATTCCCTTATCACCACCTTTAGATCTATTCTCAAGAATAAAAAAAAAGTTAGTGGAATTTATATGGAACAACAGGAGGGCTAGATTACGTTTGTCTTTATTATATTTACCATTTGATCGTGGAGGTCTGAAATGTCCAAATTTTATGTTGTATTATTGGTCGGCACAACTGAGGTCTATGACATATTATTTTTCATCAAATGATCTCCCTCACTGGACTGAAATGGAATCATACAATTTACCTTTACCTCTTCCCATATTCATATACTCAGATTCGGCAAAAAAATTACAAAAACAAGTTAAAAATCCATTTGTAAAGCATATGATCAAAATATGGTGTGAAGCTAAAAACTATTTAAAAGAACCACAGTTATTGTCACAATTTAGTCCAATATGGGGTAATCAATATTTTAAACCAGGGAGAGCGGACGCTGTATTTAAAGTATGGAATTTAAAAGGGATACAAAAGATTCAGGATTTATATTTGCCATGTGCAGACAACATAATGTCTTTTGAAGAGCTGAGGATCAAATTTAATCTCAATAGAATACATTTTTTTAAATATCTTCAACTTAGAAACTTTATTCGATCAAATCAAAATAAAGCTCTCACTCGACCTATCTATTCATCCTTGGAAAAAATGATGATGAAAGATAGTAAAAGAAAGGGTATTATTTCAGAGTTTTATAACTCATTGACACTATCTTCAAGTGAAAATTCACTGAAAAGATTAAACTACTGGAAAGAAGATCTGCAAATTGAAATTTCAGAGGAACAATGGGAATTGGCTTGTACAGAAGCTCAAACCAAATCAATAAATGCACGCCTTAAATTGATACATTTCAAATGGTTAATGCGGATGTATGTTACACCGGAGGAGTTAAATAGATATAACAAAAATATACCAGATACATGCACAAAATGCATGGAAAGTAAAGGAACCCTATTTCATTGTTTATGGGAATGTAGATTAATAAGAATGTTTTGGGAAGAGGTGAGGGTAACAATTGAAAAAATAATCTCAAAACAAATCATATTGAATCCTAAACTGTTTTTGTTGGGTCTGTACCCAGAAAAGCATAATTTTAATAAAAGTGAAAGAACATTCATAGACCTCAGTTTGCTTAATGCCAAAAAATGTATTGCACTATTATGGAAAAAGACTCATAGACCAGATGTGACTCAGTGGTTAAGACAGATGTTAACAAACCTTCCATTAGAAAGAATAACATATATACTGAAATCAAAGGAAATTGTGTTTGAGAATATATGGAGACCTTTTATTGATTATGTAAAAAATTTAAACATAACTCTTGAAGAAGAAGGTGAATGATGTGTGTGGACCTTGTAAATTCCAAACTGGTGAACATAATGTGTATACTTATGTATTGGATTGTCTAGACCAGGGGTGTCCAACCATGTGCCATGGAGAGCCAAGACCCTGCAGGTTTTACCTCCAACCAGTGTCTTCAACAGCAGATTTCTGTGAACTTCTTCCCACTGATTGCTGATAAGTGAAAACACCTGCTGAAGAGACTGGGTAGAAGAGAAAACCTGCAGGGTCTTGGCTCTCCATGGCACCTGGTTGGACACCCCTGGTCTAGACTAAACAGAGGAGCATTGTTAAAGACTTGATTTTGTTGGTGGTTGTTGGTGTTTTTAGTGCATTTTTTTTTTTTTTGTAGTACTTTAGTGTTAGTGTTTGATTGTTTGTATCATGTTTGTTAAAAAAAAAAAAAAAGGTTCAATAAAGATATTGTGGAAAAAAAAAATATAAAATGTTGCATCAAGAGGGCTCCTAACGTGTTCACTGTGGGTGCAGCAGGGACATATCCTGTTACATTTTATAAATAATTTATTCCATTCATTTCAACTCACTTCCTTTCTTCATTTTCCCCTTCTCCTAATAGGTTTCACCTGTGTCTCTTTTGCACACCTGTTTTCAATCAGTTAATGACTCCCCCACCAGCTCATTGACCGCCCCCCCCCACACACACATTTTGTCAGATGATGTTGTTTACATCAAATTTTAAAGCCACATTAGTAATTTTATAGTCCCCTGTTTGTGTTTATGTTGTGATTTCTAGAATAATATATCCCTTGTGCTTATCTTTTGTCTTGTCTCTCTGGGGTTACTCCATGTACTGTTTGGCTTTTGCGAGTTTTGGTTTCTACCTTTTGCCTGGGCCACTGAATTGGTTTGCCTCATCTAGGTGTAGTGCAAAAAAAAACTAGAATCTCCACAACTTCTTTGCATGCCAGTATGGCAAAAAAAAAAAAAAAAGATGGCCCCAGAATTAAAGCAGACCTGCTGGGCAGTGGACACCGAACAAAAGAGTAACAGAGCTGAACAGAGCAAATCTGGGCAGACGGTCAGAAACAAAGTTGAGATTCAGATTGCACAAGAGCTCCAGCAAACTGATGGCTGGAATGTGACCAACATGGTGAGTCACCATCCTGAAAACATGGAGGGTGCTGAGGACCAGACTTTAAGATTCAAGATGTTACACTTTGGTTACACTGAGCAGTGAAACTTTGCTAAGTCTCCCTTCACACGGGGCTAAGAATTATTGCCAAGTAAATAAAACAATCTAGCAAATAACATATCCAACTCAAGCATAGAAATCACATGCTCAAATAAGTAAAATGAATAAAAATGAAGGAGCAGTGTGTAGTAGATCAAGTGTTTGGCAGTGTCATTCAGCAGTCTGACTGTCTGAGGACAGAAACTGTTCTTAAGTCTAATTCTTCTGGCTCCTTTACTCTTGAAACATCTGCCACTTGGCACAAGTGTGAACAGTGAGCATTGTGGGTGGCTGCTGTCATTAATATCTTGTGTCCTCTTTGTGACCCATCCTGTAGATGTCAAGAAAAGATGGTAAGACTGTGCCACAGATGAATTGTGCAGTTCTAATCACATACTGGAGAGTCTCCCTGTCCTGCACAGTGTAGTTTTCAAACCACACCCCGATGCAGTACATAAGGATGCTCTCTATGGAAGACCCTACTACGATCTAAGAAATCAGCCAGAACATGGATGGTCTTTGTAGGGTCTTGGCAAGGTCTTCGGGGGCATATTAGGAATGAAATGGGGATCCCCTTTTATGCATGATAGCGCACGGAGAGTTTTGAGCATGAACAAAATTTCCTTAGCAAGGTTGTGGTGGTTAATGATTGTGGTGGCATCATATCAGGATTCTGGGTGGAGCGTAGTTGCAGCAGTGGTGTCGTATCAAAGCCGTGGCTTGGTCATCAAGAATTTGAAGTAGGACTGACCATGCTGATAAGTGCAGCAATACCATCGTGCTAGCGTGGCATGATCTTCTAGTGCGTAGCTGCCTTCTGACATGGTCCAAGGAGGATCATGCCAGGGTGTGTTAAGAGCATGGTGCGATTAAGGGTGTATGTGGTAGGATCGTTGAGGGAACGTACTGCTGTTGTATAGTGTGGTGGGAGGTGCAGGAGAGTGTCGATGACATGGAAAATACCAGAAGATAGCAGGGAAAACCATAGCAGCATCATGAGTGCCTTCCCACTGAAGGAGGTTTTCCAGTTTTTCTATGATCCAGCCACGGTCATATAGTGGGGTCTTCATCCAGTGTGAAGGGGGCCTTGGGAAGTACAGTCACAGCTGAGCCTTCCTGATGATCTGCTGCGTGCTGTAGGTGCAGGTGAGATCTTTGTTGATGTAGGTGCCAAGGAGTTGGAAGATTTTAACCCTCTCCACCCGGATCTCTCCAATGAAGCAGATGTAACGCAGCTGATTGGCTGTAGAGGGGGCCACAGCCTATGTTTGGTTACACCCCACACACGTTTTTGTGTTGCCTTAAGTCTTGGGAAGTTGCGAGAGCCCCTTCCATCAAAACAATGCCTAGGTGGACACGAACCATTACAAATGGGAGTCTGACCACAGAAATTAACGTAGAAAATGAACTGCAGTTCAGTCTGTGATGACATGGTGTCACTAAAACCTGAATTTTTGAAGGTTCCATATATAATACCATTAAATTATTTTTAATTAACATTAAAAAAACATCCTCTGTAAGAACACCATTGTGTCCCCTTTCTTACAAGCTTATAGAAGTTCTACTATCAGTGGTTGTAGCAAAAACTGGAAAATTCTATCTTGTGTAATTACTAAAAAATTAAAGATTTTATATTTTAAAGAGCTCTTTAATGCAGACTCTACCTAATGCACATCTGTGCAATTATGCTCTTTAATCAGCATCTTGAAATGTGACACCTGTCAGTGACAATGACGCCTACACTTTTGGAATGGGTAGAAATGATCTCTGGTCTCATTCTCTAGCTTGTTTCCATGACTACAGTGTTATGTCTGGAAATGAGGGTGTGCAGACAGGTTCACGTGGTGAGGTTAGCTTTATTGAACGATTAGCAGAACATGCTAAGGAGGGAGCACACAGCGAGCTGACTGTAAGATGGTACCAAAGGTAGAGAGCAAGAGAGAGGCTAGCCCTGGGTAGCCGGCTATTATACCTGTGGCGTGATGACGTCACGTGTACGTATGTGCAAGTGCCACGTGGTGTGTTGTGCCGTTTCCCATATATCGCATACAGCACTCTATTATTTTTCCTTTTTTTTTTTTTTTTTCCTTTGAAAGACAAAAGTAAAATAGAAAGATGTCTTTACCTTCTTTACATGTTTCAACTGCACTGCAGCCTTCATCAGAAGAGTCAGCTGATTGCTGCCAGGTGACATTTATCAGCTGATTTTCGTAGGCGGGGCCAGCTCAGCAGATCTGTCAGATCCACCGAGCCGGCCCCGCCTCCCGCCGTCAGATGATCTCTGGAGAATGTGGTCCCAGGTGTGAGAAAGCATAAAGGCCCCCTCATCTCGGTTCATGGTGTCTTTTCCCCGCTTTCTGATCTCTATTGCCTCCTTGATCCAACGTTTGTGTCTGTTGCTCTCCGATCCAATAATTTTTGTGTTGTCCCAGTCCATGATGTGATTATTTCTTTTGCAGTGGTCCGATATAGCTGATTTTAATGTTTCTTGTTCTGCTTTTTCTTTTTGTGATCTTGTGAGTCGTCCTTGCGTTTCCTTCTCACATTCCTTTTGGTGTTCTTTTTTTCTTGTGGTGAATAATCTTCCGGTTTCTCCAATGTAGGTTTTGTTACATGATCTGCATGATATTTCATATAATACAGTACAGTCTGAACAGTACAGACAGTACGGGGAACATAAAATTCACACACGAAGAGGAGGAAAATGGCACCATAGCCTTTCTGGACATGAAAATCCACCACAACGAGGATGGCAGCATAAAAATCACAGTCTACAGGAAACCAACCCACACAGATCAATACCTACTTTGGACATCGGAACACCCCACAGCACACAAGCTATCAGTCGTCAGGACATTATATGAACGAGCCACCATCATCACGGAACAAGAAGACAGACAGGAAGAGGAAAAACACATAAAACATGCACTTATACGCTGCCAATATCCAGTATGGGCCATAAACAAAGGGAAACAGCAAGTCAAAAACAAAGAAAATAAACAGGACACAAGACACAGAACAAAAGCTGAAATCAAAAACAAGGAAACCATAACTATACCATACATATGAGGGATCACGGAACCAATTCAAAGGATCATGAAAAAATACAAAATAAACACAGCAGTCAAACCACACAAAAAATTAAGACAGTTATTAGTACACCCCAAGGACAGAATAGAACAAGACAATAAATGCAATGTATTATATGAAATATCATGCAGATCATGTAACAAAACCTACATTGGAGAAACCGGAAGATTATTCACCACAAGAAAAAAAGAACACCAAAAGGAATGTGAGAAGGAAACGCAAGGACGACTCACAAGATCACAAAAAGAAAAAGCAGAACAAGAAACATTAAAATCAGCTATATCGGACCACTGCAAAAGAAATAATCACATCATGGACTGGGACAACACAAAAATTATTGGATCGGAGAGCAACAGACACAAACGTTGGATCAAGGAGGCAATAGAGATCAGAAAGCGGGGAAAAGACACCATGAACCGAGATGAGGGGGCCTTTATGCTTTCTCACACCTGGGACCACATTCTCCAGAGACCATCTGACGGCGGGAGGCGGGGCCGGCTCGGTGGATCTGACAGATCTGCTGAGCTGGCCCCGCCTACGAAAATCAGCTGATAAATGTCACCTGGCAGCAATCAGCTGACTCTTCTGATGAAGGCTGCAGTGCAGTTGAAACATGTAAAGAAGGTAAAGACATCTTTCTATTTTACTTTTGTCTTTCAAAGGAAAAAAAAAAAAAGGAAAAATAATTGAAAGAAGACAAAATGAACCTGTTTGACGTACAGCACTCTATGTTTTCTCCCACTGAAGTTTACCCGTCTCTTATTTGGCAACAAACGGGGTCGAAACGTGGTTGGCTATTTTAGTAGGAAGTAGCCTCCATCAACACAAAATAAAAACAAACCTTTTGGTGAAGATTTGTGAAGTTTTAGATTTAGGAATATACGGCTGTGACATTGTTGTTGGAGCAGCCGGTTTTTCAGCTTAAGCATTTACTTAGTCCCTGGTAACTCCTCATGCTAATTTTTATAGTTAATCCATGAATCTTGTTACACATGGTACTTTTCATAGGCCACTCTGCTGACACACATTGTCTTGTGTTAACTGTGTTAATTTTTCATGCTAAATCATGAGATTTAGAATGGAATCACTTCATTTACCATGGAATCCATCATTTACCATGGAATCCCAAGAAAAATAATGAAATGCATATTATTTCTGGCTCAGCTCAGGCCCTGCGATGGACTGGTGATCTGTCCAGGGTGTACCCTCTCGCTCAAAGACGCTGGGATAGGCTCCAGCCCCACCGCGACCTTAAAAGGATTAAGCGGTAGAAGATGGATGGATGGCTCAGCTCTGAACAAATAAGTCTGTTATTTTCTCACAGTCTCTTATATCTGCAGTGACAGTGCAGAGAGGCCGTGTGTGTCCTTTAACTTCCGCTCTTCATACTCAGACAAACAAAAGTCATTTTCTTTCCAGGCCTGTACACCATCAACTCTACTGTCTGTGTGCACAGCCAGAGGCCAAACAACGACACAAAAGCTGCCGAACAACACAGACAGCAAGAGTAGTCAACCACCATCAAAGCCTGAGATACAAATTCTCATGGACCTTTTCGCAAATGCATGATGGCGGCCGCTCGTGTTGTGTGTCGCAAAGCATTCTGGGATCATTTGGAGGCAAACAAGGCAGATGTCGGCTTGATGTTCTTTGTTAGTATTAGCTACACTCATGGATTTTGAGGGGAAAAAAGTGCCAGAATTGAAGAAATATCTCTCAGATTGGGACATTCCTTTGTCTAACCAAGGCAAGGATGAATTACAGTGGTGTGAAAAAGTGTTTGCCCCCTTCCTGATTTCTCTTTTATTTTTGTATGTTTATCACACTTACATGTTTCAGATCATCAAACAAATTTAAATATTAGACAAAGAAAACACAAGTAAACACAAAATGCAGTTTTTTAAATGAATGTGTTTATTATTAAGGGGAAAAAAAATCAAAACCTACATGGCCCTGTGTGAAAAAGTGATTGCGCCCCCTGTTAAAACATAAATTAACTGGTTTATCACATCTTTGGAAAGCTGAGTTCAATTTCTCTAGCCACACCCAGGCCTGATTACTGCCACATCTGTTTTCAATCAAGAAATCACTTACATAGGACCTGCCTAACTAAGTGAAGTTGACCAAAATATCCTCAAAAGCTAGACATCATGCTACGATCCAAAGAAATTCAGGAACAAATAAGAAATAAAGTAATTGAGATCTATCAGTCTGGAAAAGGTTATAAATCCATTTCTAAAGCTTTGGGACTCCAATGAACCATAGTGAGAGCCATTATCCACAAATGGCAAAAACATGGAACAGTGGTGAACCTTCCCAAGAGTGACCAGCTGACCAAAATTATCCCAACAGCACAGCGGGGACTCATCCAAGAGGTCACAAAAGACCCCACAACAACATCCAAAGAACTGCAGGCCTCACTTGCCTCAGTTACGGTCAGTGTTCATGACTCCATCATAAGAAAGAGACTGGACCATAGCGCTGTAAAAGACTCATTGCCAGTTATCGCAAACGCTTGATTGCAGTTGTTCAGAATCAGAATCAGAATCAGAATCAGGTTTATTGCCATTGTTCATGTAGTACACAAACTAGGAATTTGTCTCGGTACAATGCTGCAACATTAAACATGATAAGATAAGAGAAATAAACTATACATGTAATAAAGTGTAGGATAAGATTAAGTGATACTGGTCAACAGTTAAAATATATATTAGCCAGCAGCAGATACTGTGGAGAACTATATAGTGCAGTCGGTAATGCAGGAAGAAAACAGTGATGATTGACATGAGTCTGGTTGAGCTGCTGTACATGGTGCACGAGAGTCACTTAGTGTTCAGCAGTCTAATGGCAGAGGGGAAGAAGCTGTTCATGTGACGGGAGGTTTTAGTCTGGATGGACCGAAGTCTTCTACCAGAGGGGAGGGGGGCAAACAGTACGTGACCAGGGTGTGAGGGATCGGCTATGATCCGGCCAGCACGCCTCCGGGTCCTGGAGATGTACAGATCCTGGAGAGATGGGAGCTTGCAGCCGATCACCTTCTCAGCAGTGCGCACGACGCGCTGCAGCCTTAGTCTGTCCCTGGCAGTGGCTCCTGCGTACCACACGGTTATGGAGGTGGTGAGGATGGACTCGATGATGGCTGTGTAGAACTGCACTAACATCTTGGTGGGTAGCTTGAGCTTCCTCAGCTGCCGCAGGAAGAACATCCTCTGCTGGGCTTTTTTGATGAGTGAGCTGATGGTCAGCTCCCATTTGAGGTCCCTGGTGATGGTAGTGCCTAGGAAGCGGAAGGAATCAGCAGTGGTGATGGGAGAGCCTGAGAGGGTGAGGGGGGGCAGAGGAGTAGTGACTTTCCTGAAGTCTACAATCATCTCCACTGTCTTCAGAGCGTTCAGCTGCAGGTTGTTATTGCTGCACCAGGACGCCAGCTGGGCCACCTCTCTCCTGTAGGCGGACTCGTCGCCGTTGGAGATGAGCCCGATGAGGGTGGTGTCGTCCGCAAACTTGATCAACTTGACAGACTGGTGGCTGGAGGTGCAGGAGTTGGTGTAAAGGGAGAAGAGTAGGGGGGAAAGTACACAGCCCTGGGGTGATCCGGTGCTGATGCTAGTATAGTCTGAGACAGTCTTTCCCAGCCGCACATGCTGCCTCCGGTCCGTCAGGAAGTCGATGATCCACCTGCAGAGGGAGTCAGGCACGTTGAGCAGGGACAGCTTGTCCCGGAGCAGAGCGGGGCGGATGGTGTTGAATGCGGAGCTGAAGTCCACAAACAGGATCCTGGCGTAGGTTCCCGGGGAGTCCAGGTGCTGCAGGATGGAGTGGAGGGCCAGGTTGACTGCATCGTCTACAGACCTGTTGGCTCGGTAGGCAAACTGCAGCGGGTCCAGGAGAGGGGTGGTGATGGACTTGAGGTGGGACAGGACCAGGCGCTCAAAGGACTTCATGACTACAGAGGTGAGCGCTACAGGTCTGTAGTCATTAAGTCCAGTGATCCGTGGCTTCTTGGGGACAGGGATGATGGTGGAGGATTTGAGGCAGGATGGCACGTGGCATAACTTAAGGGAGGTGTTAAAAATGTCTGTGAATACAGGAGCCAGCTGTTTCGCACAGAGTCTCAGGGTGGAGGGAGACACGCCGTCTGGGCCGGGGGCCTAGCGCGGGTTCAGTCTGGAGAACTGTTTGAGCACATCCTGCTCACTGATGATAAGGGGAGGGGGGAGGAGGGGGGGTGCCTTAAATGAAGTAGGGAATGTGGAGGCTGTGGAGCTGGAGGGAGGGGGGGAGTTGGACATAGATGACGAGGTGTCAAAACGGGCATAGTGTTGGGACAGTCTCTGACAAAGGGCTTTGTCATCCTGACCTTTAGGAGCCTTAGGTCGATAGTTGGTGATTTGCCTCAGTCCTCTCCACACGGAAGCCGAATCATTAGCAGTGAACTGCTGCTGGAGTCTCTCTGAGTACACAGATTTAGCCCTCTTCAGCTCTCTGTTAAACCGGTATTTAACCTCCCTGTAGCAGTCCCTGTCTCCACTTTTCAGCGCTGCTTCCTTCTCCTTCCTGATCTGTCTGAGCTTAGCTGTGAACCAGGGTTTGTCATTAGAGTAACTCACCCTGGTGCGTGATGGAAGAATGTTCTCTTCACAAAAGTGGATATATGAGTTCACAGTGTCCGTGTACTCATCCAGATCATGCGTGGCTCCTTTAAGCATGCCCCAGTCAGATATTTCCATGCACGTTTCCAGCTTCTCCTCAGCATCACTGGTCCGTATCTTCGTAGTGCTCACAACAGGTTTAGTGAGCTTCAATCTCTGTCTGTATGTGGGAATGAGGTGAACCATCACGTGATCAGATAATCCCAGCGCAGCTCGAGGGACAGCGCGATATGCGTCTTTCACTGTGGTGTAACAGTGATCCAGTGTGTTTAATCCTCTGGTGGGGCATTTAATAAACTGTTTGTAGCGGGAGAGATCGTGGCTCAGATTGCACTGATTAAAGTCGCCAGCCACAATAATCAGCGAGTCTGGAAAACTCCGCTCTGTGTGTTGAATGTGATCCACGAGCACGCGCTGAGCTTCGCGCGTGTCCGCGTCGGGAGGGGCGTACACAGCGATCATTATGAAAGAAGCAAACTCCCGCGGGGAATAGAAGGGCTTGCAATTGATAACAAGAAATTCCAAGGCAGGAGAACAGTGTTTGGAAATTACCGTTACATCAGAGCACCAGATGCAGTTGATGTAGAAGCAGACACCGCCTCCTGTGGTCTTGCCGGAAAGCTCTGTGTCACGATCAGCACGGAAGAGCTGGAAGCCGTCGAGGCGCAGCGCGCTGTCCGGTATATTTTCCCGGAGCCAGGTCTCAGTAAAGCAGAGGACAGCTGAGGAGGCGAGGTCCTTAAAACGCATCAGCAGTCTCAGTTCATCCACCTTGTTAGAGAGAGAGTTGGTATTGGACAGAAATATGCCAGGCAGCGCCGTTCGCGAGCCTCTCCTGCGAAGTCGCACGAGAGCGCCCGCTCGTCTTCCTCTCTTCCGCCGTCTCACTTTCCGAGCCAAACAATAAACCAGATCGGCGGCAGGGGCTAGAAAAACTGGGAGGAGGTCCGTGGGGGTGAAAGTCCTGATATTTAAAAGTTCTTCACGGGTATAAGTGCAAGCAGACACACAATTGACAAACAAAAACAAACAAAGAGCGCAGCGAAGCACCATGTCGACCGCTGTGGGCGCCATCTTGGATCGAGCAGTTGTTGCTGCTAAGGGTGGCCCAACCAGTTATTAGGTTTAGGGGGCAATCATTTTTTCAAACAGGGCCATGTAGTTTTGGATTTTTTCCCCCTTAATAATAAACACCTTCATTTTAAAACTGCATTTTCTGTTTACTTGTGTTATCTTTGTCTAATATTAAAATTTGTTTGATGGTCTGAAACATTTAAGTGTGACAAACATACAAAAAAATTAGAAATCAGGAAGGGGCAAACACTTTTTCACACCACTGTAGATGTACTTTATTGATCCCAAACTGGGAAATTACAAGAATAAAAATACTGCATCTATTGCACTTACAGACACAGAGAAGCCTCTTCTTTAACTTTTATTATTTTCTGTAGTTTTAAATTCTTTGGATCAAGTAGTGTTCTTTAATTTCAATTTTAGATTCACAATTCCAGCCATTTTTTCTTGACTTTCTACAACACCACATTGAAAATAAATGTTTTCACCTCCATGTGTGATCCTGGATTTTGCACGATGCTTCATATGTATATTACATTTTTTATGTTTGTATACCATATCTAGTGTCAATTTCATCTGAATAAATAAAAAAAAAACCACAAACTCACCTCTGCAGCAATCCTTTTATGGTTGCATTCTGAGAGAAGCTCCTTGTATGTCTCCCTGCAATCTTTGGTCTATTGCTAGATGATTAAATCTGGATGATCGGGTCCCAACTAGCCACTCTGCTAGCGCCAGCTCCGTGTTTCGTGGCAAGTGGGAGGGATCTGATGATTGGCAGGATTTTACTCCCAGTCACATTAAGATAAAAATACTAAAAAACCTTCTGACTGGCTCCAGAGCACCCAGATATGCATCTCAGAATTGAGTTTTGGATGTCCAATCAACAGCTGCTCTTGGTCACATGGGGAGAAAAGGTTTGCTCCCTCAACACATAATACAATATTACGAAATAGGTTGGTCTGTGCAGTTCTAAGTCAAACAGGCTTTTTTTTAACGCGAACTTCCGACATTTTCATGAGCGCAACGTCACCCATTGCGTCAGTGGCTCGAAAACCCCCCGGCCATTTTGTAACGTCATTGACGGAACACAGCGCTTGGCTGCCCTTTGTACACACAGGATGTAAGCAGTTGAAAACATCGACGATGGTTCCAGCACATGTAGTCTGGAATTGGTTTGTGTTGTCCAATCTTCAGACGATTAGAGTTCCGAAGAATGGGATGACAATGAAGAATCTGGGGGCATCAAACCGTATAGGTTTGAGCCGTGCCAAGCGGGCATTGTGCCTAGCGAGTCAGACTCAGTGACAGTCAGCTGTTCATGTTTTGTGTGCATCATCTGCCGTGTTGTCAGCCAGCCAATATTGCCAACACTGTCACGACGTGTTAGCAACTCCACACAGCTGTGGTTCTGTTGCTCCCCTTGTAGCAATGCCGGCTCTGGGGCGCAACCGTGTTTAACATGTCTCCTCTCCATGTTCGCTGGGCGATGTCGGCCCCGAACGCCTACTGTTTGTGTTTCTGCGTATTTTTTATAAGTCTTTGTGGCGGCATGGAATAATATGCGGCGAACTGAGAGTTTTTGAGGGTGTTTATTAATCATACCGCCATCACGAGAACTCACTCCAGCGCCGTGCAGCGCGCATCCAGACAATGGATGCGTCTAGTCAGATGAGCTGTCAGAGAGAGAGAGAGAGAGAGTTACAGAGCAATGCAGTTTTTATACCCCACTACAGACAATACATGAAAGGCATGTTATCATCAAAGAAACTGCAGGAAGGCATGGGACATTTGCATTTGAGTACAGAGCAGGAAGTCATACATAACAATAGGAAGATTACTGGCCGGAATTCGCCTCTGCTCCGGAGCTGTAGGACAAAAGAGGTTACAAGGCACATCTACATATTGTTATCAGTCCATAGATCACACTGCTATGTTAATTGCTCCTGCTGAGCGCTCTGCTTGTCCGTGGCTGTTGTGGGGGTTACCCATAGTCTTCACCTTTTGGGATCAGTTTTTATGTTCAATACATGTGCTGTGGTGAATCCTGCGCTTAAATCCTCGTTATTTACGCGTAAATCCTCCCTGTCCGTGCGCTCTTACTCAGGGCAGGGAGAGGGCGCATGAAATAACGAGGATTTACGTGTAGGGTTCACCACAGCACATTTAATATAGAACAACAAACAATTCCCAAAAAGTGAAGACGTACAAAAAACACACTTACTGATGGCGTTCGGGGGCAGACATTGCCCAGAGAACGAATGAGAGGAGACGTGTTAGCCACAGGTGTGCCCCAGAGCCAACATTGCTTCAAGGATGCACGAGAACCATGGCGAACATGGTGTGACTAACACGTCGTGAGAGTGCTGAAAATACTGGCAGAATAACAGCACAGATGACAATACTATTGACCAGCACTGCGTTAATGGCAAACGGCCACCAATATGTACACGCACTGCTGGTGATGGTGTGATGAGAAGCATCTGGGTGAGGACCGGGAATCATGATCAGCGGGAGTTTGAATCAGCTGGTGATAATGAGAGAGGGGACGTGTCTGGACCAGTGAGATGTAAGTATGCAATCACAGAAAGTAGGTCAAAGCTGTGCGTAAATCCATTAATCCTTCCCCTCCTCCGTGCGCTCCTCCTGCCTAAAAGTGCACCATGAGGCGTATTGCAGTTGGAGCTGAAGCGTGTGATGTGGTCCTGTGTTTATCTAAGCCTGAGACACAACGTGAAGGCATAGCCGTAAAATTAAAACAAGAAACCAGAGAAACTGTGAGCTACAAAGCTGCTGTCATTCTAGTTAACAACACCGGAGTCTGTTCTGTCGATTACGTCATGGGGGTGCCGCCCTTAATTCAGTGGGCGGCACCACAGTCCAGTCAGCGGCTGCGTTTTTTTGATGATAACTAGTTTATGCAGGCGCTGTTGTAAATATTATATTGATCATAGACAATGACTTTTGGGTTTACACAACATGCTAAAACATGTCAAAAACGTGTCATCAGACCTTTAAATAATGATAAGTTTGACTGGTGAAGTGGTTTATAATGCAAGCGTACATATTGAAATGTTGTTTAAAATGGCTGCTGCTACAGAAGCTTACATATCAACTACAGACGGAGATCCTACGTCTCTCATTTATTTTGCATATCACGATTGATTTATTTAGGAAATGTTTTTAATCTCTGAATATTTTAAGGGGGCAGCGCACTTGCGCCCTCTGTTGATGCACCACCTCTTAGCAATTAGAGTTAACGTAGTATTTAGATTTAGTACTTAACATTTAGATTTAACATTTATATTTATGTATAACATTTAACATTTAGATTTAATATTTATATTTATGTACAACATTTAACATTTATATTTAACATTTATATTTATATTTCATATTTAACGTTTAGATTTAAATTTACATTTAGATTTAACAGTTAACATTTTCCTGCCAGTGTCCAGCCAATGTAAAATGTCCCAGGAGTGGGACATTGGAATGGTAAGAGGTTTAACATTTTTATTTATCATTTAGGTTTATATTTAGCCCTGCGATGGACTGGCGATCTGTCCAGGGTGTACCCTGCCTCTCGCCCAAAGACGCTGGGATAGGCTCCAGCCCCCCCGCGACCCGAAAAGGATTAAGCGGTAGAAGATGGATGGATGGATGGTTTATATTTAACATTTACATTTAATTTTTATATGTAATATTTAACACTCAGATTTAAAAGTCACATCATTTTTTTCCTCATACTTAGAAAAAGCTAAATATATAAAATCACAAATACTGCTGTAAGTCTGGTTTTAAAAAGTGACTGAAAATTCACACTATATTTTTAATGTTGTGCAGAGATGAATATGAAGGAAATGTTGCTGCCATATTCGGCATGCGCTACTCCGCAGTCTCTCCCACAGAGATGCTGGTGACCACGTTTTGCTTTCAGTCTCTCACATTTCTCCTGAAAACAAAAACACTTGATTTCTCCAACATCCCCCCCCCCCCACACACACACACACTACTCACTGATGGTGGAGGTCAGAGGTCACGGTCACTCTGGCCTTGGGTGGGTCCTCGCTCAGGATGCCGAACAGTCCAAGGCTTTGTTTACCCTTTTTTTTTTTTTTCCCTAAAGTCCTTCACACGCAGACACAACCCCTAAAATCCTTCACGCACAGACACAATCTCTGCTCACAGAGAACAAGGTCCTGTTGTCCCTCACAGGCCCGTTTGACATTAGCCAGATCAACAGGAGAACTCACACACTGACTGTGGCCATGAAGATGACAAAACACATGGGAGCATGACATCTTAGAAAGTGTAGCTACATGGAGAGGAGCAGGCACGCTCTCCCTCAGATCTTAAAAAAAAAAAAAAAAAATCACAGTGAACACAAAGAGGCCTACTTAAAAATTTACACTCAATTTGTATTAAATTACCCAGCTGAAGGTTTCCTGTGGATCCAGCTGGAGAACACCCTCTGGTGTTGATTTCATATAGAAGGAAGATCACATGGTGAACCCCACCACTTCAATCAGTTTATTTAAGGCCAATAAAACTCAAATCTTTACTTTTACAGAAAATCAAAACAACAAACACAGACAGCATCATATAATATTATAGCAGGGGTCAGTAGCAGAGTGGATCTACAAACATACAGTTTTTGTTCCCTAAAATTAACATAAATGACAGAATTATAAGAATAAACCGATCTGTCTATATCATTATACAGAAAAGGTTTTTTCCTCTTTTATATAAATTTGTGATTTTTCTTTCAATATTTTCGTGTAAATTTGCAATATTTTCCATAAAATTAATTTTTACTGATATGTGATATTTTTTCATTCAGATTTGCTACTGTTTTGTGTTATTTTGCAAGTTTTTCCTCATAATTTTTGGACTTTTTCAAAGATTCAAAGATTTTTATTTGTCAGTACTTCTATACATACAAGACATACAGGAGAATAGAAATGCCCTTTCTCTCTCTCTTAGTGGTGTGTGCAATATATAGGAAAAGAAGGAGTAAGGATGAAAAACAACAGCAGTCTATGTAGGGTAATACTACCCGTAGTGCAAATAAAGATAAACAATAAAATCCTACGTATATACAGAAAAAGTGGAGCCATAATACCTGTAATTGCAAGTTCATTGCAGTAGTGTAGGTGCAGACAGTGACAGATTAGACTGCACATGATCAATATTTCAATAACAGAGACAGCAGCAGGTATGGCATTTGTGCAAATAGTTGCAGTAAGGTGCAGAGACATACAGCAGCAGATGTATTACTGTTGGTGTGCCAAGTCTTTCTGTGCAAACAGCTGAGGTAGTTACTGTTACATATGTAAATAGGCTGGTACCAGCAAGATGGCGGCCGGGTTGAACGTGGGTGGACCGGGGGTGGTTGACTACCGGTTTCCGGTAGTGACGCCACCCGGGGTATAAATGAAGTGGGTGGAAGAGGCTCTGCCTCTTTTGTCGTGGAGCCACCTGGCATGTAGGTGAGTGCCGCAAGCCTTTGTATATAGTTCGTGTTATCCTGAATAAACCCTGTTAACTGAGTCTTGACTTACTCATCATTCTCATAATTATGGACACAACAGTTACAGCAGGGAAAATAAATATTGAACACATCAACATTTTTCACATTAAACATATTTCTGATGGAGCCACTGACCTGAGATTTTCACAAGATATCAGTAACAACCCAAGTAATCCATACATACAAAGAAATCAAGGCAACTATGTTCACAAAACAAGTTATATTTAATAAAGTGGAATGACACAGGGAATAAGTATTGAACATGCTTGGTGAAATTCATTTAATATTTATCTTTGTTGGTAATAACAGCTTCCAGACACTTCCTGTATGGAGAAACTAGGCGCAAGCATTGCTCAGGAGTGATGATAGCCCATTCTTCCACACAAACTGTCTTCAAATCTTGAAGGTTCTGTGGGTGTCTTCTGTGAACGCTGATCTTCAGTTTGTTCCATAGATTTTCAACTGGATTCAGGTCAGATGACTGACTGGGCCATTCCAGCAGCTTTATTTTCCTTCTCTGGAGCCAGTTGAGAGTTTCCTTGCCTGTGTGTTTGGGATCATTGTCTTGCTGAAATGTTTACCCTTGTTTTAGCTTCAGCATCTTGGCAAATGGCAGCAGGTTCTTATAAAGGGTGTCTCTGTACATTTGTCCATTCATCTTTCCTTCCATCATATAAAGTCTGCCTGTACCATGTGCTGAAAAACACTCCCACACCATGATGGGATGTGCAGTGCCATTTCTCCTCCAAACATGCTATGTGTTGTGACATCCAAAAAGTTCAATTTTGGTCTCATCTGACCAGACTATATTATCCCAGTATTTTACTGGCTTGCCCAAATGTTGTGCAGCAAACTTTAAATGAGCTTCAACATACTTTTCCTTCAGCAATGGAGTCTCACGAGGTGAGCAGGCATACGGCCCATGTCGTTTGAGTGCATTACTTATTGTTTTCTTTGAAACAGCAGTACCTGCTAACTCCAGGTCTTTCTGGAGCTCACAGCAAGTGGTCTTTGGCTCTTGCATAACTCTTCTGATAATTCTTTTGACTCCTCTGTCAGAAATCTTGCGAGGAGCTCTTGGTCAATGGCCGGTTTATGGTAAAATGATATTCTTTCCACTTCCGAATGATGGCTCCAACAGTGCTCACTGGAACATTCAGCAGTTTAGAAATGCGGCTGTAACCAATGCCATCATTATGCTTTGCAACAATAAGGTCGCTAAGGTCTAGAGGGAGCTCTACAACTCATCATGAGTTCTTTGTGGTGTGACAATCTGATATTCACAGACCTTTTTAAAGGCTATCAGTCAGGACTTAACCAGCTGAAATTAATTTGCACTGATGGGTGATGGGATGGCTTCCTAAATTTTGACGGATTTCAGCTGGTTTCTTGGCTCTCTATGCCTTTTTGCACCCCTTTTTCTTCACGTGTTCAATACTTATTCCCTGTGTCATGCCACTTTATTAAATATAACTTGGTTTGTGAGCACAGTTGCCTTGATTTCTTTGAATGTATGGCTTACTTGGGTTGTTACTGATATCTGGAGAAAATATCAGGTCAATTGCTCCAAAAGAAATATGTTTAATGCGAAAAATGTTGATGTGTTCAATACTTATTTTCCCCGCTGTATTGTGTGGGTGAGTGTGTTACGGTCTTGGGGGCGGGGGGGGGGGGCAGAGATCAGGGTCCTGATGGCCTGGTAAACAAAGCTGTTTAGCAGTCTTGTGGAGCGGGCCCGGAGGCTCCGCTACCTTTTCCCCGAGGGCAGAAGACTAAAGAGGGAGTGTGAAGGGTGGGAGGTGTTGCCTGCAATGTTGATGGCTGGGTGAAGTGGGTGTGGTAGACATCCGGGTGGGGGTGGGGGGGCAAAGGGGTACTGCTTTCGCTATGTGTTGTGGAGTCTTCCGGCAGGAGGCAGTGTAGGTTCCACACCACACCATGATGCAGCTGGTGAGGATGCTCTCAATGGTGCCCTGGTAGAATGAACACGATGGGGGGTAGGACTCGTGCTCTCCTCAGTTTGCGGAGGAAATAGAGGCGAGTTTGAGCCTTCTTGGCCAGTGATGTGGTGTTGTTGGATCAGCAGAAGTCCTCAGAAGTGTGCAACCCCAGGAACTTGATGCTGCTTTTTCTTTCAAAATTGTTGTATTGTACTTATTGCAAGTACAGATTCTCTTGAATCTGCATTTTAAAATATCAGTTTCTGAGATTTTTCATTTTAAGTTGATGCTTTTTAAAGAAATGATTTTTCTTCAAATGTAAGTTTCTTGTAAATTTGCAGCAATTTCCTAACAAGTTTGCTTTTTCCCCTCAAAAAAGCCTCAGAGGGAAAAAAAAAAAAAAGTGGTCTAAAATGTAAATCTAATCAAGTTTTAAAAAGGGAAGTTTTGGAAAAAGTAGCTTTATAAATCTGAGCTGTTGTCCTGCCAGCTTCTCCAATTGTTTATGATTTTCTAATTCTTCTCTCCTGTAATTATTTTTTTCAGACTCATTTTGAGAAGAGAAATGGCCCCATCTAAGGGCCCTGACTCCAACTTACAAGATAAAAATCATGAATTTTCACTGGTTTCCCCATAAAGAATAAACATTTTTTTGCCATGCTCGCTGTACTATTTTGCATATTTTTTTCATTAAAAAATACTTGAAAAAATGTCATGCATAGCTTCTCTGTACATGGGTACATGTTAGTTAAACTAAACCTGACAAAAAAGTAAACTTACCTTATTGAAAGTACTAACTGTAGAATAGAAACTACTTATTTTATATAAGTAAAATAAGTAGTTTAAATAATAAGAAAAAGCATGTCAAGTAGCTGCAAATTAATTTAAATTACACTACATAAAATGATTAAAATAAACCAATGCTATAAAAATCTTGAGCAAATTTTCAACAAAGAGCACAGAATGAAACTGTCAATAAAACTAGTGATTAAATTAAAAAAAACATTTTTAAATTTTAATAGTGCAGTGGTCCTGTAAGTTTTAAATTCACTGTAAATTAAATGTCTTAAGAGTTCATCTTTCTTGGCCTCTTTTTCTTTTAAGACATTTCTGTAATATTTACGTGTCTGCATATTATATTAATAGGTATATATGGTAAAATGAGCTTTTACAGTGCTAACAAGCAAATTTCTAACCATTTTTTAATCAATGAAATTAAAAATAGCTCAAATATACAACCAAATTTACTTGAGTAAAAGTACAGGTTTTTCTTCATAAACGTACTCTAGCAAGAAGAAAAAGTATCCTGAAACAAAACTACTCAGTAAAGTACAATTTTGTGAAAACAGAGTACATGTACTTGAGTTAATGTAACTAGTTACAATCCACCTGTATTTACAGTAACCTGCACCGGATTTAAGGAAAACTTCAGCATCTTTTCAGTATGACCCCCCCCCCCCCAACACACAGACCTGCTGTAATTTCACCCATGATGAAATAAAAAGCACTGAGAGGCATTTTCAAATCACATTTATTAACCATTTTGTACACGTTTGCTAAGCAGCCTGTTGTGCTTGCAGTTGGCTTTGATAGGATTTACTTACTATGGGATTTCCTAAAAAATAAATACAAGACAAAAGTATTCCACAGCTCAAAAATATACAAAGGTCTGAAATTAATGTAAACTTTGAAAACATTATTCATTTATTTATTTTTTTTTACATAAACAATTCAACAACCTTTGTGACAATAGAAAAAAAATGTATTTACAAAATTGTACACAGCGGTATTTGTACGGTATATAGAGGTTGAACTGAAGTGTAAATGAAATGCATAAAGTACTGTAGTATAGCTAGAAACTCTTCTACTGATGTGTTTTCAAGAAGGTTTCAGTCATGTCAACTACAAGAGAAAAATGTGTAGCATTTTATAATACAACCCACAAATTACACTGAAAAAACATTATTATGTATGGGAAAGTGTGAGGTTAAATAGGTGGAAAACGGGGAGAAAAACTGAGTAAAAATGGAGTATAAACAAGCAAAAAAACAGGGTAAGTAAGGGGTGTGCACGGGGGGGCAGACAGTAAAGTAGCGTTAGCTGATGATATTAGAATAGTGACCAAAAAATTACCTGAAGTAGCTGCTGAAAAGTACCGAGTCATGAGTAACAGCTTCACTTTTGCCCATTTGTGAGGTTTTTTTTTCAGAAATTTGAGGATATTTTCTTCAAAAATTACTATTTTCTCGTAAGCATTTAAAAATGAATTTTAAACTGTATTTTCACACAAATTTGCGACTTTTTCCTCAGAGACTTACATTTTGTTTTTGTAATTTGTCATTTTTTCTTTATACATTTGAGCCTTTATTCACAGAAATTTGTGTTTTTTTTCTCATAAGTGAAATATTTTTCTTGCCACTTTTTCCTTATACATGTGCAAGTTTCGTTAGCAAATTTTCAACTTTGTTCTTGTAGATTTGTGACTTCACTGCCAACGTTTTGGGATTTTTTTTTTCTCCTACATGTTTTAATCTGAGAAAAATAAACTTTCTACATTTACTCTCTAATATAATCAGAAGTGGACAGTAATGAGTTACATTTATTCAAGTGCATACATAATACTCAAGAAACTTTTTTTTTTTACAAAACTGTACTTTTCCGAGTAGGTTTACTGTACAGCACATTTGACTCAGTACATTTGGACATTCTCACTTTTGATTCCACCAATTTTAATTTGAGTTTGTGTCCAGTGTTTTTGCTCACTTTCAGACATCTTTTCAAGTTAATTTAAGCCACTGTTCCTTTACTCTGGCTCAGGAAATATTTAATTCTTGTAAAAAAAAAAATAAAAATATATATTTAAATTACAGTATGTGATATGATGCAGATATGTAGATATTTCACTCAGATTAAAGTCCCAAATTTGCAAAATCAAGTCACAAAGGACAAAGAAAAAAAAGCAAACTTTAAGTCACAAATATATCACTAATTCAAAAAATTATCACAAAATATCACAAATTTGTAAGGAAAAAAAACACTAAATTTACAAGGAAAAAAAAGCCAATTTTATGCAGAAAAACTTAATTAAAAATATCACAAATTTAAAAGAAAAATGTCTTAATTTTAGGAGTAAAACTACAAATTTATGTAAAAAAAAAAACCTAATTTCCACAAAAAACTGCTAATTTTTGCAAAAGTTGAAAAATTAAGAGGAAATTCTAACAACGACTCAAGTAACTTTTCGTGACTATTCTTACTGATATTGGCGTTAATGTTGCAGATGATACCAGTTTTACTTGAGTAGATTCTGGCTCCTTAGTACTTACCCTATTTTTATCCACTTTTTAAACCCTGTTTTTTCCACGTACTTTGCCTGTATTTACTGTGTAATTTGCAGGCTGTATCACAAAGTGCAACTGAAAAATGTGTTTTAGCCTCTGGCAGATGCAACGATGTCCTAAAAAAACGAAACCCTAAAGAGTGTGCGAATATATTACCGAAGGAACGTCGAACAGCTCCATGCGTGGATCTAGAATAAAAATACCTCCAGGTACAGCAAGAGACAGAGGAATCTTCACAAACAGCCACTTTATCAGTGCATTAAAAAAGAAAAAGTTGGAATGAAGGTTCACAGATTTAACTCCTTGTGTACCCTGTTACAGTGTACCCCAATGCATCTGTACGGAGTGATGCTAAGGCCAAAATTGACAGTGCACCTACAGGGCTGAACAGTCTTTTCACAGCAGAGAACAGCTGCGTAGATTGTGCCTTCTTTGCATAATATTTTGTGTACCATAACCTCAATAAACAGCATGCACTACAAAATCTCATGAGTAGCTTATGACTGAGTTGTTTTCCTTTATTTTTTTTAGTCTCGGCAAACAGTGTCTCAAATAGGATCAAAGTTTTTGTCTCTTACAAAATAAGCATTTCCATAAAACATCTCAGTAAAAACTCCAGTAATTCATTTCATACTTTAATTCTAATGATTTAAGTCTTAGGCTCATTAAATCTGGGGGTGAACTGAGAATTTATTTGTCAGTTATAAAAATAAATATTTCTAGATTGTATCCAAGTTTATATATTTTTTTTTTTTTTGATGGGGGAAAATAACGAGGAGCATTTGGTACAAAACAGCAGCAAATGCTACATCAGGAAGTTCATTTTATTCCTTGAAAATCCTCCATCAAGAACGTTTAGAATCTCACAGACACCCACCCCGCCGACGCCGCGCACGTCTCTCACCACTGAGTAAAATAAGGCATATTCGATCCTCCTGAGCACTTCCCACTCGCCCGTTTCAACGATGCATAAACACTAAATCAGCACACCAGAAATGACCTTTTTGTTTTATTTTCCCTCATGAAGCCCTCACACTCCTCGCCGCCCTTTAATTTCGCCGTCTCACGACTTTTTGATCACTTTTTCTTCTCCCACGATTTAACACCTGCTCCTTTTCCATCTCCACAGATTGTCAACTCTGTGCTTGGCTAATTACTCATCTCATTTATTGCGTGATAATTTTTTAAAAATATTCTATGATACAGTTTTAATCTATGCACTTTAAAAAGGCTGATTAAAATATACAAAGTCGTCATATCGAAGGACTGAAATTTCACATTTTTGTATAGAATTTTTGGAAATGTGGATTTTGGTGAACTCTTGTGGGCGCTAGGTGAACTACAGTTAAGTCCTCAGAAATGAATGGGGGAAAAATGATGCTGCAGTTCACTTAGTGGCCAAAAGGAGTCACCAAGACCCAAATTTTCCAAAAGCTTCATACAGTACCTTTAATTTAAACTGTTGTTCAGCTGCAGAGTATAAAAATAATTCTGTAAAATTGGCGTGAGAAAATGCACAATTTGTTTGTGTTATTGCATAAGTATTCACAGAATACAAACAGTTAATAATCAGTCGATAATTGTGTGATATTTTCAAGATTAAGAGGAAAGACATGAATGTGCTGTACTAGGGCTGATGGCTTTGGAAAAAATGTGCCCTCGACTAAGTGGAAATATTTTTATGTTTCATATTTATCTACTTGATGCAAAGTGAGTATCATCTGGTTTCTAATGCCAGCGTTTTATTCCATAATTTTTTTTCTTTTAGTATAAAAACCAGGTAAAATAATTGTCACAGAAGAATAAAAGAAGAAGCAGCTTTAAAATCCAGGAATAATTACTACATTTACTTGATTTATTTTTTTTCCCGAAGTAAATCAGTGGTGTCAAACATCAAGTTTGGGGCCTGAAATTGGAATTTAGAGAGTCGAGTCAGACATGGTGGTTAATTTAAGAAATAAAATTGATACAAAGTGACTGACATAATTTGTTTTAATAAAATAGAAACTGAAAGTCATTTTCTAAGGAAGAGTTTATATTTTCATGCCCAGCTCTCCTTTCTCCTTAATTTGATCTATAAATTGACAGTATTCTGACTAAATGAGAGAACACATTTATTCCTGCAACAACTCTCTTTTGTCACAGATTGGCTCATTAAATATATAAATCTGAGCATTTTCAGCCGGACAAAATAACTAAATGTTGTTCTTCTTCATGGATTGTTACGTAGTGATTTTATTGGTTAAGCTTGAGGTCACATGGTCTGTATGTAGAATCGCCCAAAATAATGTTTGACACCTCTGATCTGACCTCTTTCCATCACTATAATTCATATATTATATTTCATTCTGGTCCTTTTTAGTGTAAACTGATAAAATAATCTCTTTTTTTTCTATGTCTACCCCTATGATGAGCGGTCGTCGTGAGGGCTTCCGTCTGAGTTCTCCGTCTCGCCCTCGGAGATGGCCTGCATGGGCGCCGAGTACAGCCGGCTGCGTGTGCTGTAGCGGCTGCTGTTGGCGGGCGGTGGGATCCTGGAGCGGCCCTGCCTGGAGGCAGCAGACATGGGGAAGGATTTTGGGGAGAAACCCTCAGCATTTGTTTTCAGATAGGGGCTGGAGAGCTGGTCGTGCGGCGGAGATGTGGGGTCCTCGGGCTGCCTGGGCGACTCGGTGAGAGAGTCTCCAGGTGATTTGGAAGTGATGGGGCTCTTGAGGATCTCCGTGGCGGACATGCGGTAACTCGAGTCCGAGCGGCTTCCCTTCTTCAGCAGAAGCAGCTTGAACTCCTCATTGGAGGTGCTGGACTTCTTCGCGTTCCTGTAGATGGGGCCGGGGACCCTCTGGAGGGCTGGCGGGGTCGCGGCTGCGGGAGGTGATGTCAGTGAGACTGGAGAGGTGACGGCGCTGGTGGGCGGCGTGCTTCCCGACGCTGCTCCGAGGCGATTCCTCCCACCCAACTCAGCAGAGTCCTTCCTGCCCAACACTTTCCTTTTGGACCTGAGGGTGAAGGAGTCAGTTAAATAATCGGAGTAATCATGGTGGGAACATAAAGAGGCCGACGCCCTGAAACTCTCACCTATGAATCATGGCGAACAGATCCTCAGTGGTGCGAGTTCTGGTGGGTGACAGAAACACACCGTCATCGTCTGGCCTTGAGTCGTCAAGCTGTGAAGAAGCTGAAATGTCGCTGGGTGTAGAGTCTGTGAACACAAACATGTAACACTACTACATCACACTCTGAATATTCTGCACCAAAACTTTTTTATAATAAATAACTCTTCTCTGTCAATATACCTATTTTTGGGGTTAAAAAAACAGTCATTTAAAGCAGCTACAGACAAGATTTCCTTGTCAGCACTCTGAGCATTTCAACTTATACCAAAGTATGCACATTTCTTGTCCTTGCTACCTAACAACGATGACTAATGCACAGCTAATGTCGACCTGGGATGCCTCTGGAAATGCAGCATTAAACATATTTGTCTGTGCTTTTTTGCTATGATCTTCACTGAAGCGCCTACTTCATCCATCTCTGCAAATATACAGGCATCCTCTTCCTGACCTGGTTTCACATAACAATATTGTGAGATATGATTTCTATATATAGTAAAGGTAACGTAATTTTTCTACATGTTGACACATTTCCCAGAGGTCTTAATGAAATGTGACATGCTTTAGTCAGAATACCTCCCAGATTAAGTATGTTGCACCACTTGTCGCCCAGATTAAACACCCTTCTTCAGTATGTGTCTCTTCAACCCACCCTCCCTCTGTCATCCCGCCTGCGATCTGTGGCTGAGGATAACATTAGCTGGCTAGCTCTGGTTGTTGGACACAGTCTGAGCCAACATAAAACTGGCTGACTGTGAGAATTTTAAAAGCCCAAGTATATCATCACCAGAGCCAGGGGTGTGTGGTTGACACAAAATAATCCATCCCAGATGTACAATAACCACAGAAACGAGTCAGAATGAATGAAAAACTCTCTCTCTTTGGTAGCTGTGAAAGTAACGTCTAGACTGAGATATACGGTCAAGTGTTGGTGAACAGTGGCAGTTTTTGATATAGGCCACATGGGCAGCTGCCCAGGGCGACATTTTCTAAGGGGCATAATGAGAATGAAGAAAGAAAAAAGATTTTGGGCAGCATGGTGGTGCAGTGGTTAGCACTGTTGCCTTACAGCTAGAAGGTTCCTGGTTCGAATCCCCAGGCTGGCAGGGGTTGGAACCTTTCTGTATGGAGTTTGCATGTTCTCCCTGTGCTGCGTGGGTTTATTCCGGGGGCTCCGGTTTCCTCCCACAATCCAAAGACATGCATGTTAGGTTAACTGGTTGTTCTAAATTGTCCCTAGATATCTGTTTCCTATAGACCCTTAGAATAGAGGGTTAGTACTAGTAAAAAAAAAGTGCTTTGAGTGGTCTTTGTGACTAGAAAAGCACTATATAAGTGCAGGTTAGTTAGTAATTCATATTTATTGTGCTCAGCTCTTTTGTGGCAAATGGGTGCCCTCTACCGGCGGGACGCTTCTCTCCCTGTCTGCAGCGCAAACTCACCCTTCTCCCCTCCCTCCTGTCTCTTCCTCCAAACACATAACAGCCCCTCCCCCACCTGCTCTGACTGGTGTGAAACCGGAAGAATTCGCTTTATAGAGCAGTCCCCAACCGTTTTTGCATCATAGATCAGTAACAAGTTTTAAAAAAATTGTATGTGTTTGTGTGTGCGCACGCTTGCACTTTTTATTTGGTGGGCCATGTGTTTTTGTGTCGTGTTTCATGTTCAGCACCACACAAAGCGGGATGCTTTTTTTTTTTTTTCGGAGGGGCTGTCACGGATAAGACGAGCAGAGCAGCACGGGGTAAAAAGTTAATGTGGGGCCGTGATGCACAAACGAGCACAGAGTGGAGCTGAAGGGAGACCGGAACCAGGACAGGCTGATGTCACTCCACAACAGCCGGAGACGGTCATGCTGCGTGTCCACCTAGGCATCTGTTAATGGAAAGTTCCCGTACCTCCTTCACCTCAGGGATCTGTAGGAAGCATGAATGGGGCGTAGCCAGGTGAGAGCCACAGAGCTCTGGCCCATCTGTTTATCAGCCCCCAGTAAGTCTCATTTTCAAATTAATTAAATCACCCTTTATTGTCATTCAACCATACAACCAATCACGTACAGTAGAACGAAATTGTGTTTTACCTATCTACAGTGTTAATCATACACACCCCATGCGCAGAATCAGAGGGCCGCTGCCATGCAAGGCGCCGCCACAGATTTCCCTCCTCCATTCCATTATTGCTGAGCACCAAGCTGGACGGCAGGAAGTTCCGCTTTTATATGGTCTTCGGCATGACCCGGCCGGGATTTGAACCCCTGCCTCCCGGGTGTGGGGCGGACGCTCTACCAACTGAGCCACCACTCCAGGTACAGTAACTGTGAAATATCAGTGCTGATTTGCATGTAATCATGCCGCATATGAAATAAACAGAAATGTGTAGTCTTATGCAGTGGTCACTGCTGAAACTAAAAGTTAGTTCCACAAACTATCAGACCTATTAATGTGTGTTTGAGAGAGATATGTGTGCCACCTACTGTATAAATTTAAATGACATATGTATACAACTAGCTCAAGTAGGTTCATTTTGTCTTCTTTTAATTATTTACCTTTTGTTCTTATTAAAGACAAACATAGAAAGATGTTTTTACCTTCTTTACATGTTTCGACTGCAAAGGCTGCAGTGCACAGTTGAATCATGTAAAGAAGGTAAAAACATCTCCTTTCTATTTTTGTCTTTAATAAGACCAAAAGGTAAATAAATATGTATACAACTGTTTCAGTTATATTTATATTTTAAAAAGTTTACAGGGATACATCCACTCCCACCGTCATTACAATGAGTGAAGGTAAAGATGGGGTATCATTCCGGTGAGCTATACAACAAAGTTGTGTTTTCTGAGTTTGTGCATTGCTAGCAACTCTAGATACCCAAATTTAAGCAAATAAGCACTGAGAAAGTGACATTTTTACTAAAATGTGGCGACAATAAAAGGTGAAATCAAAATTTCTAAACATTCAATCTGAATGCAGGTTTTTACGTCTACCAAGGAGGTAAGGTGATCGGAGCGATTTGTTTGTGTGCAGGATTATGCAAAAACTACAGGAGGGGTTTTGATTAAATTTTCACCAGAGGTGGCCCCCGGGCTACGGATGGACCTATTACATTTTGGAGGTGATCTGGGTCAGGATGCGGATTCTGGATCACGTTTTCACTTTCTTTAACGTTGCGAGATAGGACCTTGGCAGAGGTTTGCACTCTCTGGTGTTTGTACTGCAAGCTTGATAAAATGTTAGGGTTCAAAATGTTAATTTAAATAAATAATACTGCCTGTAGCCACTTTAAGTTTAAAAGCTGAAAATAAAATCTTGTTTGAAAGCATGCATAGTTGGAAAATTTTGCACTGCTTTATTAAATGTACCAAAGTTATTGTTAAAAAAAAAACAACAACCCAGCTGATTGTGCCCAAACAATGTGGTATAAATAAAGAAACCGTGAGGGAAAATGTGGAATTATATGACTCTGCACCATATTTCACTGTGAATCTAGTTCTTTGTGTTAAAAAGTGACTGAACTGTCAGATACAACAAAAGCAGGATTAAAGCTGTCCCGGGTGATCAAAGTAAAGTTACACAGCTTTCATCAGTCATTAAGACTTCCAGCATCAGTAACTGTGTCCTCAAAGCCCCCGTAATAAACAGTGCTCTAAAAATAAAGATCATTGTTACCTTTACTGAAATAGTCCTCCATCTCTGGCATGGACTCGTCTTTGCTGTCCTGTGAGCCGCTTTCAGCTGAATCGCCTGATGAGTCCTGGTCGCCATCTCTGCTGATTTCATTGCTGATGGGGCTCACTCTCGATGTCTCAGACTGCTCCTCAGCACCAGGGATGCTGTCCAGACTGCTGGACCTCTTGGGTGAACTGTGCAGGACAGGAGGAGGAGGAGCCGCTTCTTCCTCGTACTGTTGCTGCTGTAAAGACTCTGACGGCGAGCTGAAACGTCCGAAGCGGACGGGTGTGTCTATCCTGTACGTCTCTTCTTCTTGAGTAGTGGACGCCCTCTCAGAGACGTCCTCACCTCTCTCGTCTGGACAGGACTCTGCTGTGGTCTCTGACGGAGCCTCTCTGCTCTGCTCGATGCTCGTCCCTGCTGCTTCTGATCTTGATAGCGCTTGATTTGAGGTAAACACTGCTTCTGATTCCTCCTTTGAGTTTGTGTGATGATGATGATAGTGGTTTTGTAAATTGTACAAAAGAGGCTCTAAAGATTTACTACTAGTAAGTTTGCTTGTTGAGTTCACAGTGGGGGCGTGGAGTCGGGAAACTGCTAGGTCGTCCTGGCTTTTCTTACTGACGGATCGGAGCCGTACGGAGTTCAGCACTGTGGGTGTTATGGACATGGAGTGGCTGCTGAACACCTCCGAGGGGAGAGGTGCTACATTTTTGGCTGAGGCTGCAGCTTTCTGCTTGTTCAACTGAATCTGGGTTCTGTAAGCTGAGACCTTATTATCGACACTGTGGAGGGCACTCAAGTTGAGGTGGGAGGGGGGCATCATGGGCAGCTCCAGGTCTCGCTTCGAAGTGGCTCCGTCCTTGCAGGACAGCGTCTGCAGAGACAGCGATGAGAGGGAGGACTTCCTCTCCGGCACTTTGGGCTTCCTCTTCCCGCTCGAAGGTGACCTTGGCCCGGGAAAGAAGGTGGAGGGAAATGAGGATGTGGGTGTTTCAGACTGACTCGAGTAGCCGCTAGATGGGCTGGCGAGGCCGGCCAGCTTTTCCGGGGATGTTAGCTTGAAGTCTCCCTCCACTGACGGAAGCGATGGGGTGGTGGCTCTGGAGCCAGACTGGGACGTCTGGGACTCGGAGCTCTCCTGTGATTTGATGCACTCGATGACAGTTGTACCGGTTGCTGTGCTGGAGTTTGACAAGGATCGGTACGGATCAGTGGATTTTAGGTCATTCAGGAGCCACAGATCTGCATAGTCTGACTGTACAACTCCCTCATCCTTAAATGAATGTGAATCGGTGGAGCTTAACACGCCTAAACCAGGTAAATCAGCTGAGCCCTCCACCTCCCAGACCCTGAGAGGCTCTCTGACCCGGGAAGAGTTTTCTATACGGTCTGAAGAGCTGGAGAAAACCAGCTGCAGTTTCCTGTCCTTAGAACACAGAGGAAGTGTCTGCCCACATGAAATCTTTGGTTCTTTCTTATCAGGGATGTTTCCCTCACTGCATATTTTTCTCAGGGAGGAGCTTCTCTTGGGCGGAGACGGCTTCACCTTTGGTTTTTTTAAAGAGAGGCAGCGTCTCCCTAGAGTCATGTGACCACTTGAGTCAGACAGACCGCAGTCAGAGCCCGAGGCTGCATAGTTATAAGTGAAACTTCTGCTCCCTTTCAGACCACAGTCAAAGTGCATAGAGGTGTAGTAGCCTTCGGTGTCCACAGAGTAGTGTGAGACGGTGTCGGCTTTCTCCGACGGCGGTTTGTCAGAGAAGCTGCTCTCACAGGTCGCCATGCTGGTGAAGCTGGGGCAGCCCAGGCTGCTCTCAGCTTCTCTGCTCGGCTCAGGGCTGAAGTCCTGTGGGCATGGAAGCTCAGAATGTGGGTAACTCCAGTCCCCCTCAGTGGGAGTGCTGACCCCCACTTCCTCTAAAATGTCCATAGCTGTGGAGGAGAAGGAGCCCGCTCGCTGGGTCCGGAGGCCCTGGTAATGGTCCAGCATGAAGGTGGTGTTGTCTTCATTTATGTGAGCGGCAGCATTCAGAGAGAGCTCAGAGTCACAGTGTGAGGAGCCGGTGAGTGGTGGGGAGGCTGCAGGAGGGAGCGTTTCTGACGTCTGGGAGGGGCAGGTGGAGCTGCTGCCGCTCCAGTTCCCGCTGGAGGACTGGTGGTCCTCCTTGTGGTCCATCTGGCCTCCGAGCACCGCTGCAGCGGAGACAGAGTGGACAGGACTGCTGAAGGTGTCCGAGCTGGATGAAATCTCATAGCTGCCCATGTCGGCCTTTCTGGGCAGGTGTGATCTGGTCCGCTCCATCCAGCTGCGCTCCGAACTCTCAGACAGCTGCGCATAATTCAGGCTTCCCAGCTGGTGCTCGGACACGGCCTGATCATCGGTGCTTTCGCCTTCATCCTTTACAGCCAGGTTCCTGGGTGCCGTCAAGAACCCGTCGGCATCAAAGGGGGAAAGCTCCTCCTCGTCGTCGCTGTCATTATGCCCGTTGTCCATCATCCGGCTGGCGTCTCGGGGCAGACTCCGAGAGCGCAGGTGTGCTCCCACAGAGGCAGTGAACATGGTGTCGCCGCTGTCGGGCAGGGAGGAGATGTTTCCTGCAGAATAGGAGAGGGAGAGGGAGACTCCGTGGCCTCTCTGGAGCCGGATCCTCCTCCGAGATGGCGCTCCAGATATCAAAAAGTCTTCCGTCTGACAACCAGAGTCTCTGGTGTTGAGATGGCTGCTAAATTCGTCGTGGGAAGGAGTGATATCTGCACTGGTGTGAACTATCACTGTCCGCTCTCTGGAACCAGGAGAGTCATCGGAGTCTGGGAGAAGAAAGAAGAACCCAGAGAAAAAAGGAAATTAATGCTCTCAAAAATACTGATTTGCACTTTTGTTACCTCCACCGTTGAGATTATGTTTGTTAGCAGGTAACGGTGTGCCTGTTTATCAGGAATGCTATCAAGATAGTGAACAGATTGTGACTGAATTTTTTTGAATGGGTGTGGTGTGGAACAAAGAACAATCCATTAGATTTTGGTGATGAAGCGGAACAGGAGTCAGATTGTGATTTTTTTTTTTTTTTTTGTGGTGTATTCTAAAAGGAGAAAAAGGCTGCTTTGGTGAAGGTTTGCATTCCTTTCATTTTCAGCTAAAGGGGCTACACGCAAGAATTCTGTTTTCAAATTTCACATATCCTGCATATGCTACCTGTACACCTTATACCTGAAAATGTTGAAAATAATACCACAGAGAGGATTCTTCCTGCAAAGGCATACTGAAGACAAGGACCGTTCTGCAGACTTTCTCCACACACTTGTAATTCCACTGTGCTGGACTGCAGCTGGCGATGGTGACGTGTGTTCTGTTCTGGAGAGCCACTGTGAGTGTGAATGCAACTTTTACCCAGATCCTGCTGGAGAACTGATTCATGTGCTGCTCACTGACAACAAGGAGCTTAAGTCCAAAGAGCTTAAGGGAGGAGGCGCTTCAGTTAAGAGACTGTCACAAAGTGTAACGTTTTTTTTTTTTAATACTGCCTCTTCACTTGTGCAGCTTCACACTTCCTCTGTTTTGCTACCATGACAATTACAATCTACATAATTCTGTGGGAAACTCTGGCTGACCGCTCCAAAGCCAAACAAATCTGGACATTCAATGGGGGAAATAAGTATTCAAAGCGTCCACTTTTTTCAGTAGATATAGTTTTTTTTTGAAGCTACTCACATGAAATTTTCACCAGACTTTGGTATTAACTCAAGAAATCCACACATAAAAAATAAATGAAAACATTTCAGTTACATTTCAGTTACTAATTAAAGTTATGTGTAATAAAGTGGAATGAAACAGGAAAAGTATTAAACACATTAGAAAAACAAGTAGCCCAAGGCATAGTAAGGCAAAAAATCAGCTGACATTTATGTCAGAAAGTAGTTCTATCTCCTATCTGTGGAAATTAGTATCAGCTGCGTTGGTACTTCATAAGTGGCTATAAAACAGTTACAGTGGTGTGAAAAAGTGTTTGACCCCTTCCTGATTTCTCTTTTTTTTGTATGTTTATCACACTTAAATGTTTCAGATCATCAAACAAATTTAAATATTAGACAAAGATAACACAAGTAAACACAAGATGCAGTTTTTAAATGAAGGTGTTTATTATTAAGGGGAAAACAAAATCCAAACCTATATGGCCCTGTGTGAAAAAGTGACCCCCCCCTCCCCTGTTAAAACATAAATTAACTGTGATTTATCACATCTTTGGAAAGCTGAGTTCAATTTCTGTAGCCACACCCAGGCCTGATTACTGCCACACCTGTTCTCAAACAAGAAACCACTTAAATAGGACCTGCCTGACAAAGTGAAGTAGACCAAAAGATCCTCAAAAGATAGACATGCTGCGATCCAAAGAAATTCAGGGGCAAATGAGAAACAAAGTAATTGAGATCTAACAGTCTGGAAAAGGTTATAATGTGGGGATCATGAAATGATGAGACTGGATTATTTCTCAGTATTGGTTTATTGCATTTCACGTCCCCAGCTCTCTCTCTCAGTCAGGAAAAAAGAGGGAGAGCTGCGGTAAACCCCCACACATTTATACCCACACATCAAAAACAGAATCACACACTCAAGTCAAATCCTTCTATTTACAATTAATCACTTCAGAGTCCTCTTTGCTCTTGGGTCAGACGACCCTTTCAGGATCTCGCCCCCGATCCTCTGTCTTCCTTCCGAGTCCGCAGGTGGTCCAGACCCATTGTCCATCTGAGGCCTGATGTCAATACACACTGCAAGCTTAAAGTCTCTCTGTGTTTGAGCCTATGCAGTCAAATATGTGAGCTACATAAGGTTACAATTATGGGCGCTACAATAAAGCCATTTCTAAAGCTTTGGGACTCCAGCGAACCACAGTTAGAGCCATTATCCACGAATGGCAAAAACATGGAACAGCGGTGAACCTTCCCAGGAGTGGCCGGCCGACCAAAATTACCTCAAAAGCGCAGCGATGACTCATCCAAGAGGCCGCAAAAGACCCCACAACAACATCCAAAAGAACTGCAGGCCTCACTTGTTAAGGTCGGTGTTCATGCCTCCACCATAAAAAAGAGACTGGGCAAAAATGGCCTGCAGGGCAGAGTTCCAAGACGAAAACCACTGCCGAGCAAAAAGAACATAAAAGCTCATCTCAGTTTTGCTGGAAAACATCTTGATGACCCCCAAGACTTTTGGGAAAATACTCTGTGAACTGATGTGACAAAAGTTTAACTTTTTGGAAGGTGTGTGTCCCATTACATCCGATGTAAAAATAACACTGTCACGAACCGAACTGGTGTTTTCCTGTAGGCTCAGTTCTGACCGTTCTCTGTGGCTCGGGTATCGGGTGATGTATGTATTGTGTTATCTTTTGAGTTCTCGTTATGTTTATGTCTTTGTTCTTTTTCTTCTCCGTACCCGTAGCCACCACTCTGGCCGGCGGCTGTTAGGCAGCCTCTTTGACCTACATTCATGTGGGCGTTGTCTAACACTCGCTGGTCCGACCACGCCCCCTTTCTTGACAGCCAGCTGATTCTACTCTGGTGACTGTCATTCCACGCCTCGCCCAGGTGTGTCCAATTTGTGGTGCCAGCAGTGTTTGTACTTAGGCGGCCTTTGCCAATCAAGCACTGCTGGACCATTGAGCCTGTCATATGGATATCATTCGCCATATGGACGGTCATGTCTCTGAGGAACTGTGTGTGTTCGCTGGAGAATTGGACTTCTGCGACTGTTCCTGCTTCGTGAGTAAACTGTTAGCGTTTCTCCGTGCAGTACTACTGCTACGCTTAGGTTGTTGCCCAGTTTGCTCCTCCTTAGTTAGTCGAGCCTCCTAGAGTCCTCCTAGTTCTCCCGAGCTTATATGTTATTTGTATTATTTGTTTGTGGCCACGGTACACAGTGGTCTGCCCACTGCTTGCTTGTCACGTCAGCCATTTTGTGTACACTGTACCCTTTTTGTCAGTCTTTATTTTGGAACTGTCAGTTTTTTTGTTTAATAAATGTGTGGTGGTGAATTCCAGCGCGTAAATCCATTCTTCCTTCTCCTCCTCCACGCGCTGTGTAAAAGCGCACAGGGAGGTTCATTACAAACACAGCATTTCAGAAAAGGAACATCATACCAACAGTAAGATATGGTGGTGGTAGTGTGATGGTCTGGGGCTGTTTTTGCTGCTTCAGGACCTGGACGACTTACTGTGGTAAATGGAACCATGAATTTTGCTGTCTACCAAAAAATCCTGAAGGAGAATGTCCGGCCATCTGTTCGTGACCTCAAGCTGAAGCACATTTGGGTTCTGCAGCAGGACAATGATCCAAAACACACCAGCAAGTCTACCTCTGAATGGCTTAAGAAAAACAAAATGAAGACTTTGGAGTGGCCTAGTCAAAGTCCTGACCTGAATCCGATTGAGATGCTGTGGCATGACCTTAAAAAGGCGGTTCATGCTCAAAAACCCTCCAGTGTGGCTGAATTACAACAATTCTGCAAAGATGAGTGGGCCAAAATTCCTCCACAGCACTGTAAAAGACTCATGGCCAGTTATCGCAAATGCTTGATTGCAGTTGTTGCTGCTAAGGGTGGCCCAACCAGTTATTAGGTTTAGGGGGCAATCACTTTTTCACACAGGGCCATGTAGGTTTGGATTTTGTTTTCCCCTTAATAATAAACACCTTCATTTAAAAACTGCATTTTGTGTTTACTTGTGTTATCTTTGTCTAATATTTAAATTTGTTTGATGATCTGAAACCTTTAAGTGTGACAAACATACAAAAAAATGAGAAACCAGGAAGGAGTCAAACACTTTTTCACACCACTGTATTTTGTTACCAAGGCGTCATACAAGAAACATCTCATGATGGCTGAAAGCCAAGAGTTTTGCCAAGAGCTCCACTAAATCCATCAATGTATTTTGCAACAATTAGGACCTAATTGTTGCAAAATACATTGATGGATTTAGTTACAGACGTATATCAAAACTTCTGAATCTTCCAGTAAGCACCACTGAGCCCATTATACACAAGTGGAAGGAACATCACTGCTATCTGACCAGGGAGTTAGAATGATAGCCAGAAGAGTAACCAAAGAGCTAGAGTGATGATATAGAGTGAAGTACGTGGCAGTAATGCACCTGTAAGCTGGTTGCCAACTGCCAATCAAATCTAAAAGAAGACGAAAGAAGAATTCAGAAAGAGCTCCAGAAAGACTTGGAGGCAGCAGGTACAATTGTGACAGAGAAAACAATAGGTAATGCACCTCACTGTCAAGGGCTCCATGCATAGTCACCTCACAAAACTCTAATATTTAAAAACAGCCATGCTGAAGCTTGTTTAAAGTTTGCTAAGCAGCATTTGGGCAAACATTTAAAATACTGAGAGAATGTAGTGTGGTCAGATGAGATGAAAATAGAACTTTTTGGCTGTCATATTACACACCATGTTTGAAGGAGAAATGGCACTGCACATCACCCCAAAAACATTACTCCAACAGTTAAAGTTGGAGATGGAAGCATCATGTTGTGGGGTTGTTTCTCATCTCATGGCACCGGTAGAGTTCATATAATTACAGGAACAATTAACGGAGCCATGTACCAGAGTATTCTTGAAAATAATCTGCTGCCATCCACCAGGATGATGAGGATGAGATTGGGGTGGACCTTCCAGCAGGACAATGATCCCAAACACACAGAGAAGGAAACGCTCATTAGTGTGCAACAGAGAAAATCAAGTTGTTAGAATGGCCCAGTCACCCATCTGACTTAAATCCACATGAAATCAGGATTCACAAGAGGGTTCCAGAATTTTCAGGATTTAAAGGTGGTCCTTTTAGAAGAATGGACCAAACTCCCACCTGAGCACTGCAGGAGAGTAGTTTCTTCATACAGGAAGGGTTTTAAAGCTGTCATCACAAACAAAGGCTTCTCCACTAAGTATTAAATAAATTCAGTTTCTGTGTCCACTACTTTTTTCCTGTTTCATTCCCCTTTATCACGTATCATTTTAATTTATAGACTTAAATGTTTTGATTTCTTTATGTGTGGATTTCACGAGTTAATACCAAAGTCTGGTGAAAATTTTGTGTGAGTATCCTCACTGGAAATATATCTACTGAAAAAAAATGTTGATCCATTCAATACTTATTTCCCACATTGTATAGAGTAGGCCACCATTTAAAATGCTTCAAAATACCACTAAACTGTACAAAAAAAGTCCTTCTTATTACAAGTTGACTGTGTTTTTATCTTTTTTCTTGTCATTTTGTGGACCTTAGTATTTAGCTCAACTTTACAATAAAATAACATCTCATGAAGTTCAAACATCAAACAAGTACAAATGTTACCATTATAGCATGACTTATTTGTGGTAAATTTCATGTGCCCTGCTGAGTGACGTACCTAAGTCCTGCTGCACCTGTCTGGGAACGCCGGCGACAGTCCTCCGTCTCCTCAGCTTCCGTCTCCTCTGAAGTAAAGACTGCGAGTGAACGAGCGAGCAGCGCACACTAGCATCTCTGTCAAAGCCAACCCCTGCAACGGAGACAGGACATCTGAGGAATCTTTGTGCGATGGCGACAGCAGAGATTCCGTCTTTAACTCTCACACTGTCTTGTAAAGAAAAAGACAAATGCATCTCACGGCGGAACTAAATTAGATATAAGCTGTAAAAATAGCAGTTTGAAGATGACAAATGTAGGAGATTAAAGCCGCATTCAGACTGAAGAACTAACATCTTGTTGAAGAACAAAAACCCTGCCTCCCTCTCCATATGTTATTACCATCATGTGATAGAGAGTCAGGGCTTTCAGCTCCATGGCGATTGCTGGACTTTGCTTACAATGTGCATTTTTTATACCCTGAACTGGCTCTGACTCAGCCAGTGGTGGCATGTAACTCTCCTTTTGAGTGAAAGTGAGCGGGAGTAAATAACGTCGAGCGGCCCATTCAACAACTTGGACTGAACTAATTGGCATTCACGTCACAGCCTCTTGGCTCTGTGCAATCGCACCACAAAGTGTCAAAGCACGAGAAACAAAGATAACGAGGGATGAAGCATGACTTGCACATTGAGGGGGATTCTATCATGATTTAATAGCGAAATGCAGAGTTTCTTGATTTCTTCCATATATAGTACAATTGTTCTGAGCCACCTCTCATTTCTTTATAGTTTCTAGGAAAATTGGAAATAGGTCCAAAGCTTTATTTGTTGAGATCTGACCTAGGACGACTCCTGGAAAGCACTATATAACTAGTAAGTGACTAGCAGGAGATGAGAACATGAGGAGAGCTGTATGCTTGTTGGCTAGAGCAGGGGTATAGCTAAAGGAAAAAAAAGAGTCTTCTAGAGTTTCTCTTGATTTCCAATCCCACACTTGTCATATTCAGTTTCAAAAACAGCAATATGCTGTCCTAAAATGTCTTCAGTCTTTAGCTGATCCAAAATGCTGCAGCAAGAGTTTTAACAGGCACTAGAAAGTGGGATCATAGCTCCCCCGATTCGACCTCCCTTCACTGACTTCCGATTGAAATTAGAATTAAATTTAGAATCCTTCTCCTTACTTATAAAGCTCTAAGTGATCGAGTCACTTGTTAACTAAAAGATCTTACAGTGCCTTATCAACCTTACAGAGTACTACACTCCAAAAATGCAGGACTGCTTGTCATACCACGAATCTCTTAAAGTACTATAAGAGGCAGAGCTTTCAGTTATCGGGCTCCTCTCCTATGGAAGAGGAGCCCGATAACTATGCACGTTTGGATTTGGGAAACAGACTAGACCTCGTTTTTTAGGAACAGGGTAAAAACTTTCCTTTTTGATAAAGTTTATAGTTATGGATGGATCAGGTGACCCTGAAAATTCCGTCACTTTTGCTGCTATAGGTTCAGACAGCTGGAAGACCTCCCAGAATGCACTGGGCTTTCACTTCTTTCTTCACTCTCAACACATTTTATAAGATTTTTGCTGTTCTTTAACATCTATCTGTCTGCTCTCTCCCATAAATTGTGAGTCCCTGGCGTGTAATTTGTTCTAAACATGTCTGCTCTTTTCTTCTTCTTCTCTCATTTTAAAAGGGTGTTTCCCCTCCCCACAGGCCACCAAGTGCTGCTCACAGGAGAAAACCTGATTGTTGGGGTCTTTTCTGAGATTGTGGGCTATTTGCCCCACAGCTGCAAGTGCTATGAGATGACTATTGTTGTGAATTGCTGCTACATTAATAAAGTTGAAGTGAATTGAATACAGCGACAGAGCTAGGCTTTATATTGGGACACTGGGTTTCATCATGGTAACTGCATGTATGAGAGAGAAGAAGTCCTTCCCGAGATTTTTATCAGACAGACTTTGGCTTTCTAAAACCAAGTCACTGTTATCTGTCAGCGAACATCTTATAACTCATAAAATCATCACAAGTAAAGTGATAAAATCTATAATTAACTTAAAGACAGTTGTTTGGCTTCAAATCCATCCACCACCCAGTATGTCTAATGACCTTTCATGTCATAATAGAATTAATAACGTTGAAGCTATTAAATGCTGCTTCCACTAAAGAAGAACTAAAAGGAGCCCACTCCTGAAAAAACAGAGGAAACCAATCCCATCACCCCCCCCCCCACACACACACACACACACACAGAGACAGAGAGATTTAAATTTACCAGTCACGTTAATGGGGATGACACATGAGGTGATGACTTGGGAATTGCATTTCATTCTCTCCTCTGGGGTGGGCAGCGGCAGAGCTTTAGTCCAGTTAGTCTGCTTGTCCAGGGTGGTGGGGGTGTTAGGGATGGGGAACTTAGACCGGTGACCTAGAGCCACCCCGTCACCGTCGGGGTCGGAGGGCACAGCCTGCAACAGATGGATATTTGCACGGTTAAGGCTGTTAAGGTTAGTCGGCTCTACATGTGGAGGAGTGGAGTTAGAGAGTGATCAAACTCAGCGTGAGAGAAGGGCGGCGTGTGGAGTCTGGTGGTTAAAGTTAGGGATTTACTCCGCCATTGTCAGCGTGTTTATCTGGTAGAGAGATGAAGACTGGGATGTAGAGCTTAGCGATTTATTAATCTGCAGCAATCAGCCAACGGCTTACAGCAGGAACGGAGGTAAACTGATACGCACGCCCGCCTTACTGCTGAGTTTCATGCTTGAATGTGAAGAAAACATCAAGTCACAGAAATGAATTGCATGCTTCGAAATGACAGAGAGATGGAAAAAGAGGAAAAGCACAAAATCATTCAGACAACCTACTTCATGCAAAAATGAAACAGGATGTCTACAATTTAATTTAGGACAGTTTTAATACCTTAAAAGAAAAATAGGACTAAAATTAAAATGGAAACACATCACTGCTAAAATGTTTTCTTTCCACTAGGCTTCAGCTTCAGGGAACAAACAGGGAATTCTACACTTTAAAGGAGCATTTCATGATGTATGTTGATGTTAATTCACACGAACTGGCTGCTACTCCGCAGAGAGGATCTCAGCTAGACTGGGTTCTTTAACCTGCGGCTCTAGAGCTACGTGTGAATCACTTGCTGAAAACTTGTGGCTGCTGCGACTAAACACAGGTCAAAATAATGAGAAAATAGTGGAGTAAGACCTCAGAACTTACATGAAAATAAAATTAGTAAATGTATTATTATCATTGTGGTTAAAATCACAGGAAGCCACAAGTTAAGAGCAAAAAGGGAAAAAAAAAAAGTCACATGGCTCCACAGCTGCAGATCTGAAGTCTTTCCATCAACAGTTTTGAGATTTTTTTCTTAAATTTGCTATAATTTTCCCCACCGTTTTCTAAGCAAACAAAATAAAAAAAAAAAAAATCTTAAATTTCTGGAAATTAACCCCATCACAGCAAAGAGAGAAAAAATTAAAATCTATGTAAAAATAAATTGAAAATCTAGGCAAAAATTCCCCAAATCCCTTTTTTGTACATTTCTCATGACAATTTTTGCATAAATTTTCAATTTATTTCCTCAAGTGTGTGAATTAAATTTCATAAATTTTGAAGTTTTTTCCTCATGTGAATTTGCAACTTTTTTCTAATAAATTTGTCAGTTTTTTCTAATTTACAGCAAATTTACAAGAAGAAAATTGTAAATTTACATGAGAAAAAACTTCCAAATTTATGAAAATAAAGCCACAAACTTGAGGAAAAAAAACTGAAAATATATACAAAATTTCTGATACTTATCAGAAATTTACAAGAAAATAAAACCTGCTAATTTATGCGAAAAATGTCACAAATTTGAGTAAAAAAATTACAATTTACAACTATAATCTTGTAATTTCTGAGTAAAAATATGCCTAAATTTAGCCCCCAAAAAGCAAACAAACAAAAAACCCAAACCAAAACCCAAACACACAAAACAGTTTGCATATTTAAAATGAAAATAAAAATGCAGATGCTGATTTTTTTGGCAAAAATCTGCATGAAGCCAGTAAAAAATGAGAAAAAAAAAAACCCTGTATTGGAGGGAGTAGAGTCATTACTCACATAACTTTGTAGTAGATACTTTCTTATTCTTACTCAAGTAATTTTGGGGGGATTACTCTTGTTACTTGAGTAGTTAATATCATGAGGCAACGCGACTTTACTTTAGTCCAGCTTCTGACTGCTCTACCCACCTCTGACCATCTGAGAAGTAAAAGACTACGTGCGGCACAAAAAAGGGGCAACTTAAAGTCAGCAGCTACGGCGCGAGGCAGCAAATGTGACAGATGCAGTGACCTGTTACTTCCACCCCTCAGCTCATGCTCCACTGGTCCATGGCACCTTTGTGGGGCTGGAAATATTAGACAGCAAAATAAATTTCCAGTGTTCCTCTGAGCTTCGTTATCAACCTCCGCACAAATCCTTCTTCCACAGGCCTGACCGGCTCTGCACAGCCCCTATCACTCACACCAGCTGAACGTCAGACGCCTCATTTCTTACCTTGAGATTCCAACAGAGCGACACGTGAAACTGTGATTCTCAGGCTTGGCCAGTTCCCTCCTCCTCCACAAACCTCCCACCCACCCCCATTTATTTAAAGGGAGCTCTTGAACCCCTTTTGTGCTCTCTGTTCCCAGCAGGCCAATGAGACCCTGACCCCCCCCCCCCAACCCCCCCAGGCCACAAAAGAACTCGGGTTTCCTTGGAAACTTCCCTGTTGAAAATCAAAGGGAGAGCCTTTAACAGCTGAGAGGAGGTTTTCTGTGGAGTGTCCGAGAGGAAGGATGAGCCGGGCGAGGAGGTGAAAGAAAGAGATGATGGATTAGGGGGGCAAGAGAACAGATATTGTAAAATAATTAAAACACACACACACACAAGACTGTCAGCTGGGCAGCGAGGACACCACACCACTGAGGCATCATGGGTAGTCACAGGACGTCCACCCTATCATTACAGAAAACCAGGGCTGCACACATTCCTCACAGACTGGGAAAATGCCGTCACAAGACCCTGCGCGGCAAACGCCCGAGTAGGATGCCGCCGCTGCAACAAGGAGGGCATGCATTTAAAAAGGAGGCTCATTACGAGAGTCAGGAGAGGTCAGACGAGAAGTACAGGTGAGGCAGCGTGTTAGGAGGCGGGGGAGAGGGTGGAGTGGGACCAGTACCTTTCTGCTCCAGGGGGAGAGGTGGCAACATTCGGTGGGGGTGGAGGAGCGGGTGGATTCAGACTAATTTACAGGATAAAAGAAAACAAAACAACAACAACAAATGACAGAAATGAGCAATGGGGCTTTTCAGCGCAAACACACACATAACAACAGTGGGGTAAACTTGCGTCAGGAGCAGAGGCTGTGCTAGATTTTCTTGTGAGCTGTCATTTTTACAGATGGGGTGTAAAAGAAATCAATCTTTTATTACTCATCATTTTATTTTTATTGTACTGTACTTATACAGAGAAGGTAAATAACTTTTGTTTTTGCTCACGTGCTCAGTTTTAATGATGAAATTACAGGATGCAGGTTATGCATTTTTTAAAATTCTTTTAACGTCCATTTTTCTTTTCCCCACTACCAAGTGGACGAGTCGCTGCGGCAGACGTCACTGTAGCTGCCGCAGCCTTACAGGCTGGAGTGGAGTTTTTACACCGGATGTCCCTCCTGTCACAACCCTGCCCATTTATATCTGGGCTTGCGACCGCCACAGGGAGTACACTGGCTTGTGCACCCACTGTGGCTGGGTAACCATCCCTCCTCCATTCCATTATTGCTGAGCACCAAGCTGGATGGCAGAAAGTTCCACTTTATGGTCTTTGGCATGACCCGGCCAGGACCTGAACCCCAGCTTCCTGGTTGTGGGGCGAATTGCTCTACCTCTAAGCCACAATTTATTTATTTATTTAATAATTAAACTGATGAACAGACTGTGAGTCAGTGCTGTTCAGTGACACACAAAGTAGATTCATAGTTTTCATAGCAAGGATATACCAGCAGCTGTGCATGTTTGCGCCTCACTCTCTACTGCATCGTCTCTCTTATCAGCAACATCACAACCATTTGACCATTTTCTACAACGTTTTCATACTTGGCTGGTTTGACATTTCTGCAGTTGTAGTGAGACTGTGTAGCTGCACACAGATGGAGAAAAGTCATGAAGAATTAAAGGAGCTATATGTAGTTTTCATTATTTAAAATATTCTAAAATTGCTTGCAATTAGAGTGTTTATAAACAACAGTTATGCCATTATATAAAAGATGCAAATGTATGGCATTGCAAAGATCTGTACCACATTTTCCCTCAAAGTTGGGCAATTTATTTCTGTACTTCTACTATTTTGCCAGCAGGGGGAGTGTCGAGTCATATGACTGTCACACAAGAGATTCACTTTTTTGGCATAATGCTGCCACCTGGTGTTAATAGTTGGAATTAATTCAAAGCCTTTAATAGACGAAAAGGGGAGACAACACTACAACAATCACTATTTGATATGGGCTATAAAGTGGACAGGTGGGAATTACTTGGAACAGTTACAAAAGATCACCCTCAGTGTGAGCCGTTAAAATGACAGACAGACAATATTCAGTTAACACAACCTCTGGCCAAGAGACGCTGATGGGCTGAAGAACAGAACAGAACAAAAAACATTTACCCTCACACTGGTGGAACAAAAACGTGAATGAAGTTTAAATACAAGCACGATCTTTGTTAGTCTTTACCTGAGCTCGTGCTAACTGTGTTGCTGCATCTCTAAAATGCCTCACTGGCTGCACAGATGGGAAGAAATGCGAAGGTCAACATCACACACATGAAACTAAATTATCCTACAACAGGATTAAAAATGTTCTCCTGAAGAATTTTTATCATCATAAAGTACAATAAGAAACACTTAAAAATACTTATAATTTATTATCTACCTGATAGAAAAACGGTAAGACTGTCTCATACATCTGTGACTTTTCAAGTAACTTTTTCGGCAAACTTACAATTTTTTTCTTGTAAATGAGCAACTTTTTTCTTATAAAAGTACAATTTTTCCCATCTAAATTTGTAACGTTTTCTTGTAAATTACCATTTTTTTGCCCTAAATTTTCATTTCTAGAATAACTGAGACTTTTTCTTATAAGTTTTGTAACATACTTTAGAGCCACATATAACAGCTGGTTATCAATAAAACAAAGAGCTGCAGGCTCCAGTCGTTGTGTTTCGGTCTGATTAGCTCACAAATCCGTCACTTTTCAGGTGACGTCTTGGAATTAAATTAGTATTTCATCCCTTGCAAATTTGTGGGGTTTTTTTCCACTTTCATTTGTAAACTTTTGTCTTGTATAGTTGTTATGTTTTCTGGTAAATTAGTAATTTTTTTTGTCAAATTTTTTTCTACATACTGTAAATTTGTTACATTTTTCTAGTAAATTTTCAGCCCTTTTAATAACAATAAATAACCACCTTTGGGGTTTTTTTGGTTGCTGTTGTTTTGTAATTGTTTTCTTGTAAACGTAACTTTTTTCTTGTAAATTTTCAGTTTTATTTCACATAAATCTGCAACTTTTTTCTACTCAACTTTTGTGACTTTTTTTGTCACCGTTTCTTTTTTCCTTTTTTTTAGCAGCAACTCTCAGCTTGAACTAAGATAAGATAAGATAAGATAAGCCTTTATTAGTCCCACAATGGGGAAATTCCAGGATTGCAACAGCATAGGGATAGCAACACTCAGAGCAACAATCAGAAGGCAAGAAAAAACAACATCTAGTAAACATAACTGTAAACTGTTCTGACAAATAAGCAGCTCCTCTCTACATGAACAGGGAGACGGCAGCCGACAGCATCGGCCACACCTTTACCATCAGTCTGACTTAAACAGAGAAACAGTCTCACCGTTGCCAGACCCGGGCCCCTTCTTTGATGCCTCTGGCCGACCTGAGGGGAGGGGTACAGGGGCATGGGGGGCAGCGCCGAGATTGAAATGGTGACCCTCCGCTCCCCGCTGCCTGACCGTCTCCTCTGGTGATCTGTGGACGGAACCAAGGTTGAAAACACTGAACACTCTGCACACTTTAAACCACTGATGACCAAGAGAAGAATCCTTTGCAATGACTTTTTTCCTCATCATTTTGTGACTTTTATTAAAAATTTTGGAATGTTTTTCTTGAAAATTTGTGCATTTTTTCCTCTTAGATTGATTTATTTTTAAATCTGCAATATTTTTCCAGTAAATTTGCAACTTTTTCTAAATAAAACCAAATGAAAATAAATTAGCATTTTTTCCATTAGAAATGTGACTTTCTAATCTGCAAGTCTGATCATTTTTCTTGTAAATTTATGATTTAGTTTCCTCATATATACTTTTTCATCTATAAAATAGTGACTTTATACTTGTACAGTAGCCCCCTTTTCCCTTTATCTTTTTTCTACTTTTACCTTGCAAATTTGTGAAATTTTATCTCTTAAGTTATTGATTTTTTACCTTCAACTTTGTGATGTTCTAATGGTAAATTAGCAACTTTTAATGCATAAACTTGCAAATTTAAGCTTATGAATTTGTGTTATTTTTTTCTTATAAATTTCAAAATTTCTCTTTTTTCTTTTGACAAAAGGTAAAAGAGCTGAATTTGTCTCTGGAGCCAAAGGCTGCAGATGACTGGGTTCGCGTTTAGGATTAACACCTAATCCTGACCCTAAAAAGCCTTAAACCTCGTAAGGCTATTCACTGAGTAGCAACAAACATGAATTAAAAAAAATATATGATAAAACACTAAAAACAGATACTTGCCATACTGCATCTGGATTTAAAAAAAAAAAAAAATAATCACATTCAGGGTGTCATTACAAACATGTCCACTAGAGGGTGCGAAAGCTCCATCAAAGAGAAACACACCAATGTTGGACGAGAGGTGTTTAGAGAAGCAAAAAAAAAAAAACAAAACAACACAAAATTAAAAGTAAAATTACCTTATGATAATAATTACTCAGGTATAGATAGGATTAAGAGTAGCCACCAAAAGCATTACTTGAGAAAGAACATGAGTGAAAGCTTCTTGCTGCTATTGACCAAAGCATGTTGTGGCTGAGAGGGTCATGACGCTACCATGAAATGTTCATGGTCATTTACATTTGGACCAATCACAGACATCGTCATCAGAGGGGGCCAGTACTTTCACAGAGTCCCTGCTCTGAAGTGGAAGCTAAAACAGTTCCTGAAAAAGATTTTCAGGCATGAAGACTTTTACGACAACTGCCAATGGGAATGCACAAAATAAGAAGAAGAACAACTTAGTGTTTCTGTGGTGAGAAAACACTACTGTAATAACTGGTTACTGCCCACCTCTGTGTGGGACACATGAATGCCAAGTGTATTTAAATGGCAGGTTAACTTAGAAAGGAAGGGGTGCGTTAAGGTAGGAGTGACAGAGCAGCTTTCTTTGGCTCCTCTCCTGTGAGGTGGTCACGGGGGCCTTCACCTTGCTGCAGGGCCCACAGGCTGAAGTTGGCTTGCGTGTGGAGCTCTTCCACACATGCTGGCCGTGTGGATGGGTGGAAAACGTTCCTCTGCTGGTGCCACGGAGCTTGGTAATGAGACGTCAGCTTGCTCTCCGCATCCAGGTTGGACACAGCTGTCAGAGAGAGAGATAAGGATTAGATCACACAAACACCAACATGCATGGAGTTAGAGGAAACCTGTTTTTTTTTTTTTTTTAAGTCCCTTGCCTGCATTTCTCCTGCTTTTATTTTCTATTTTCTAGAGCCTATCCCACCTTCTTTAGGCATCAGGTGGGGCACACCCTGGACAGTCAACCATTCTATCTCACACCTAAGGACAATTTAGAATCCCTCATTAATGCCAATTCCTTTAACACACTATCTTTGGACTGTGGGAGGAAACTGGAGTACTCGGTGAAAACCCACAGACACAGGGAGAACATGCAAACCCCACATGGTTAGGTTCCAAAGGGCAGCTGTTTGAACCCAAGACCTTTTTGCTGTGAGGTGACAGCACTAACCGCTGCACCACCAAGCTGCCCAGTGAGGAGCCACCCAACGGTTACTGTTGCCCTTGGTGAGAATCTTTTGTATAAAGCCTGCACAGCAAGTACAGCAAGTAGGCTCAAGTGGTTTTTAATTCTGTTCATATGTTTGGGGGAAAAAAAGCAAAGAAGTGTTTCATTTGCATTTGCATTGTTTTACACAAAGATATTAAGGGTGATCGTCACTGTTTCTAAGAAAACCAAATCCTACATTCTTTCCTAGATAATAAAAGTCAAGGAGTTCAAACATGTTCTGGGGTCTAAGGGATCTTAAATTTAAAAAAGAAGCGTTATAGAGCCTAACAATCATGTCGAGTGTTCGCAGCACAAACGTCTGTTTACTGAGGTGATCCGATCACCTGCAGCCAGTGGCTCTGAACCTGCCATCTGATGGTGAGGCTTTCATCCTCTAAACACTGACCAGGACCTGGACTGGTCCCACCGCCCCTTTTTACATCTCCTCGGGTTACAGAGAGGCAGATCTCACATTACACACATGCATGGGAGTTCTACGTGAGTGGGGAAGAGTTTTAAGGGGTGGTTTGTCTGCTGGCTGCTATAATGTGATTTGGTGAATAAGGTAAGATGGCAGAGATTAATTCATCTGTCAAGTCATCATGGCTGCAAAAAACTGCCACAGTAGTCAGATATTAAGCCACATACTGTACGTAAAATTAACACTCGACATGTTAGTGTAGGGGTGTCAAATTCAGTCCTACTGAGGGCCAACAAGTGGGTTATTAATAAAGTCACGGTCCAGACATCCATATATGTTATCTTTATCTTCTATTATCTTTATCTTTATCTATTATCTTTTAATCATCAAATCATCAAATCATTATCTTTTAATCATTCAAAAATTAGTGCAACATAAAAACCTAACATACATGCAAATAGAAAAAAAAGATTTCATTTTACTAGAGTGAAGAAAATGGCAAATTATTAGGGTGGGGGGAAGTCACAAAAAGTTAGGGCTGGACGATTAACCGAAAAGAACCAAAAACTGACATTTGCGGTGCAGAACTGACCTAATCTTATTCATGTCAGTTTGTTCAGTTTTCCCCTTTCCCTGCTGTGTGCGCGTGTATAGAGAGCTTTTCATGTACTTCCCCTTTAAGAAGTGCCTATGGAGTTAAAGCCTTATTCGTGCTGCATTTCCCCTCTAGTCCGCTTTGGTCCGCGTGCGCTTTGGTTGAGCCCGGCACACATGCGGCACTGTTCATGCTCATTTTTTTCATTTACCCAGGTCAAGCGGTTGACGCATGCGCACAACCATCATTTGTTTCACTCCCGCCCTATAGGTAGCGCCAATGTGCTGACGTGCCAGGATTTTCACCAATGAAGAAACGCTGCTTGCTTTCTGCTGCTTGACTTCCCGGTTTTCACTCCTTTGCCACGAAGCTGCTGCTGCTGCTGAAGTATTTATGTATGATTCATGTATGTTTATTCGCGTCTTCCGCTTCCTCGTTGTCTTCTTCGTCTACTTTGTCTTGGTATGCTGTGTCGATATCGCCGCCTCGTGAATGGGACGTTCAGTCTTGCGCCTGCGCTTTTCCACACGTTCAGGTCGTGGGCTGGCGGTGCGGTCACAAAATTTGGGCTGCACGCGGTCGAGCACTGCAGACACTAGCGGAGTGGAGACGATGACGTAAATTTTGTCACACGAGGTTTCTGGTTACATGTACGCGGACAGCAGAGATGCAGCATGAATCCAGCTGAAATGTGCGGGTACATTTGGTACCTCCGTACTCAGGAAGCCCCGCACTTAGAGATGTTCAAAAGCAGCAGAAAAAGTGAAACAAAAAGAAATATGGTCTCTATCCACATAGTATGAGATGACTGGCTCTTTATTTCACCTGAAGATGCCAGGAAAAAATGAGCGAAGTCCACGAAAACTAACATGTAGATGCCTGAAGCTAAGTTGCTGTTAGCCTCTGATGGCTATCCGCACCATCGCAACCTTTTTTTCCACTGGGATGGACGACCATAATGGACAAGCTAAGGCTGCCATTGCGAGTCACGTGACCCACACGGTATGTAAATACACTGACTTCTTCTGGTGATATGATACAGCATTATTGTGTATTATTACTTAATAACCAGCCTTGTCAGTGAACTATGGGGGGGGGGGGGGCAACCTGAAAGGGTCAATAAACCGTGATGCTGATTTAAGGTCAAACTACCAGGCCTACAAAAAGTTACAAATTTATGATTCTGAGAAAAAAAGTTGCTAAGAGTCTGGGGGTAAAAATCCCAAATTTATGAGTCATAGAAACAGTTGCAGTTTACAAGTTTGAGGTAAAAGTCACAAGTTTAGGAATCTAGGAGAAAAGTTGCAGAACTGAAACTGGACAAGAAAGCTGTAAATCTATAGAACTACAGAAAAAAGTCAGAAATTTACAATTTCTTAGCGTGCCGGACAAAATAAAAGTGGAGCTCTGTATCAGGCCCTCGGACTCCAATATTGACACTTGTGTTTTAGTGAGACAGTATCACACGGAGGATATATGCACTAAACTCCACAGAAAACACCGAGGATTAACTGCTGAGCTTTTGCTTTGATAGCAGACAAAGACGTCCGTCAGTCCTCTTCTACCTGCCGCACATTTCCTGGCTCGTCCTTGACCTGGCAGCTTTACTGAGCCACACTCAGTCTGACCTCCACGCCTGATGAAAGGCAGCTTTGGCTGAGCACGCTCTGAGGTTTTCTTTGTAGCGCAGCCAGGAGTAAACTTTAGCTTCTTTCACTCAGGAAAAAAAGACCGTTCAGCTCCCACAGGGTCAGAGAGAAACCAGCTCTGAACGTCAGACTGTGGATCCACGTGCTGCTTCCGCTGAGTGATTTTTGACATCATTACTGCTGCTGTTTATCCACTGACAGCTGTCTTTTTAAAGAAATATTGGGACGTATACACAACCCCCGGGAGAGATGGCATGATGTCACCCAGAGTGATTTAAAAGCCCTCTGCAGCGTGACCTTTTTGACATGAAAAACACTCTGTGCTATGTCACCTGCTCAGCTGGACAAGCTGGAAATGAACTCAAACAAGACTAAATGTAATGCCATCTTCTGCTAAAATGCACACGTTTACTCGTGTTTGATGCCTCAGTGGCTTCTATAGTTGCCGTGAATATGGAAAATGTGTAAAAAAAAAATAGCAGATACTGACCAAAATTAAAAATCTGATCTAATGTCCACAGATAACCTTTTAAAAAACACCCAAGATCAAGAAGTTTGTTGCGGTTCATTACAAGTCAGATTTCCTGGCAGTTCTTCATCTATGCATTATGCAAATTACAAAAAGTCTCAAATTCAAAAGACAAAAACTGTAAATTTACAAAAGCAATATATTTACAAGAGAAAAATGCACGCTTACAAAAAGCAGTAAATCTACATGAAAAAAGTGCAAATTTACAAAAACAGTTACAACATTACGGGGAAAAAACTTACAAGAAAACACATTCAAGAGAGAAAAGCTGCGTATCTGAGACAAAAATTTGTGTTGCTAATGTAACAGCACATGCTGGAGGATTTATATTGCTGGCTGGGATTTATACTTACATTCAAAAGTATGTACATTTACACAGGCATAAACATAACTATCTAATAGGGCCCTGATAGCTAAATACAAAAAAAAATATTGCAGTAAATTTGGTTAAAAAAAAAGTAACTGAAAAAAATTACACCATATTTTTAATGCTGTGCAGAGCTAAATTATGGCAAAAATATTGCTGTTAAATTCAGCATGTGCTACTTTCCAATCAGTGCTCCAAAGTATCTCTCATTCTACTCCCCTTAAATGTGTCACCCATATAACACCTAACCAGTCACTCCTAATATTATAAATGATGAGACACGCAGTGACATAAGGAGTAACCAGGAAATATGAGCCCTCTGACACCGTTTGTGAAACACGTCCCATCCCTGCCTTCCTGCTGAGAAATGACCTGCTGGCCCTGCCGTGTCACCCTCAGTCTCCCACCACATTAAAAACCCATCTGACAACAGCGCCAACTAGAGCAGAGAATGTCCTTGTTGTGCCTGACACCACAAAACAAAACAGCGACGCGTCACTGCCTCCTTCAACCCAGCTCAGTGACAGCTCTGATTTTTATTTCAAGTGAAGCTGAGCTAGGGTAGCAACGCTCGAGTCCATACAGCCTTTTTACAGAGGGGACTTCGTGGAGACAGAAGCCCATGTGGGAAGAGCTTTCAGTGGTAATTTAGTGGTCAGCTGTTGCCCCCTGTGAGGCCAAAGAAAACACATCAGACTTCGGTCATCTCAGTGACCTCTTGGTGACTTTCTCTTTTTGTCATAGATGGGCTGGGTGATCTTCAGCACGGCTGTATGAAACCACATTATGAAACTGAGTCTTACACCACATAATCAATTAGTGCCTCTGAGGATAAGAATAGGGGTCTGTTTTTATAGAACCTTTTTTTATAATAGTGTAGCGAACTCAATATGAGCACCCTACTTGGCTTGCCAAGTGGGTTGACCCTATTGGCGACACAGGTAGGGTGCGGGACTCCGGAGCGGGAGGCGTGAGTTCGAATCTCCCGGTGGGACGTCGCCATGTCGAGCAGCACGTTACAATCTCAATGATCACTCAAAGCCCTTTAACTACTGGCTACATTAAGGGAGCCATTTGTAGTTTTTCTACTGTAAATTACCAGTTGTTATAATTAGAGCGTTTATGGTTTAGGGCCCATCTGGGCATCCTGCAATACCACGGTTTCACCTGCAGGGTGAGTTGTAACCGTCACAGGCCTTGGCAGCTTTGACACTGTATTGTCTGTCTGTACTGACCGAGGTTTGACCCCCAAAGAGTGGAACCCTTGAAAAATCTGATCGGTCCCAACTGTTCTACATTTCCCTGGCTTTGGAGTGGTTGTTAGAGGTAGTCTCAGGAACAGGAAGTCTACACAAAAAGTGGTGTGAGTGTAGGCCACCAGCAGTCTTGGCATGGAACAAATCACCTGGCACCAATGTAAGCGGGCCCTTAAGTCTTTTTTATGCTCCACCTCTGCTCAGCACGTCTACAATACGTTTCCCTTTGGACAAGCCTGGTGCACACGCGGCTGTATATATGCTTCATTTTTGCGTCTACTCAGCCAAGTGTTGGACGAATATGCATAAGCATCATTTCTAGTTTCACCCCAGCCTAATAGCGCAAATACACTGACGTACCAGTTTGTTCACCGGCTATATAAAACAGTAGAAAAACAAGAGCCACGTGCATTTTAGCAACAATAACAGCTGCACAAAGGAGAGAAAACAATCTCCTGTGTTTACTACTTTTACCTCTAATCATTGTTTCTTTTTTTGATCTTGTCATGTTCCTTTTTAATTCATCTTCTTCTTCTTTGTATGCTGTGTCGGTAGCCCCACTTCTTAAACGGGAGGTTGGGTCTTGTGCCTGCAGAGTCAACATGCTCAAGCAACATGGTCACAAAATTTGGGCTGTATGCGCTCAGCTGTGGAGGAGCACTGTGGAACCTAGTGGACTGGAGACAATGATGTAATTTTTGTCAAGCCTTGCACTCGAGCAGACACGCAGAATGGAGGTGGAGCATAAACCCAGCTTCAGGCTCAGTGATGCTACCTAATGCTGACAGGTGAAAATTACTGAAGCTAAGTTAATCCCTTCCATAGCATGTGGAACACCATGTGGTGTATGGGGCGGCGCCTATCTCTGTTTCACTGACCCTAGGCCACACAGCTACTGTGAGTACTGAAAGCTGCGGGGGGGGGGGAGTCAGTCCTCTGGTAGCTCTGTGCGTTAACTTTCCTTTCCCCATTCTATTATGCTGAGCACCAAGCTAGGAGGCAGAAGTACCATTTTTGTATGGTCTTTGGTATGACCCAGCTGGGATTTGAACGATGCTCTACCAACTAGGCCACCACTCCGGTGAAAATTATTGAAAACTACAAATAGTTCCATCAATCCTCTATTCTACATATTCTTAACGGAGACCAGAGTTGGGTCTAAATACTAATCGATTACAAATAATTACTTTTGTGTATTCACAAAAGTAAGCCTGTTTTAGGCTATTTAAATTGGTCATGCTAAACATCTGATACCAATTAGCAGGAAGTTCTTGCCAGGAACTGCTCACACAAGTAATTAAGACCTCAGTCAGTGACTGACAGTCACTACTGCAACTGACTTGATTACAGACCAATGAGAGCAGATCTGTGCGTTGGTAAGAGCTCTTCAAAATTCTTTGTGTCAACAACAAGCAAATGAACGCAATTGAAAATCCATGAACTTGATTAATGTGAGCTGTTCAGTGCTAACAACACTGGGCAATCAGTTGATAAACAGATATGTTTCCACAACATTGAATGTTTGATGGAAATATTCATTGGTCAAACACACCAAAAGTATTTGAAAAGTACAATTACTTTTCAAAAGCAATTGATTACATTTACAAATGATTTTCAGGATTTCACAAAGCAATCGATTGCTTTTTTGACCCAGCTCTGATGGAGACACAAACCTTCGCACAATTCAGTATCACCAAATAACCTAACATATATGCCATCATTCCTGCTGTTTTTTTTAAAAAAAAAGCTCACAGATGTAACCCACAAGCTCCTAATTTCACTCCATCTGTCAGCAGCCTTACAGGTCATGTCATGTATGAAAGGTGGAACCCTGACATGTAGTTTTCTACATGCACAAGTCTGGACCACACAGTTACAGGCATACTGAAAACTCTAATGTGCTGATGCTGTGTACCAACTACAGCTACTACCTTGTAGTCCCAGAATAAAATAAATACAGATCATTCTGACCTATAAAACTCTAGTCCAAAAATAAAAAAGTCAGATCTAGAAATGAGCACAGCTACATGTCAGCTCAGTGGTAGAGTGTTTGACTGCAGGTCACGAGGTCTCCGGTTCAAGCCTGGATGCACCTTATGTAAACTTATGCAAAAGAAATGTGTCAACAATGACAGTGATGTTATGAAAAATTTAAATATGCTCTCACTTTTTTGGGTATGTCTGGACGAAGCCATGAGGAAAACTGTACTGAGGTTGGGTACACAATGAAACAGTGTTACCACATAAACGTGGGATTCGGTGTCTGAAAAGAGCTTTTACATCACTTTTTTCTACTGCTGCTTCTTTTCCCTCACACATTCTAGGTTTAAGCACTACAAGCTACTTACTCAACAATAAAAGATGTTCTGTGTAAAGGTGCCACAGCTGTGACTTTGGTACCTACTGACACCCCTAGAACGAGACTTGACTCATGACCTCTTAAGTAAGAAGACATCTCTATATTCCTTTTTATTTCCATAAAAGATTCCCTTCTGAACTTTCCTCCTGAGGTGAAGCCACACACTCTTACCATCTACACCTCGACACAGCCTATCAATCTCTTCTCCTCACCATCTGCAGCAGGATCGTCCCCCACAGCTCTCAGCCCTGCAGGCCTGGAGACGAGCAGAGCTGTGGGGTGGGGGTGAAAGCCTGCATGCATCCTCAGACTGTCTCTGCCTTGTAATTTACTGGGTATTGGCCCAGACAGGAGCCAAGTCAAAACTGCCTCACACCCACAGTCACACCACCTACAATTTGCCAAGGAGAGCAAAAGTCAGCCGCAGATGTCATCCATTAGTTCACACCGAGATATGAGTACCACCCTCACTCAGTTAAGGTGGTGATGTGTGGATTTAGGCCCGGAATATCTTATTCTTTCTGAGCTTTCAAGTGCAGGCAACATGCAGTGATTGTGCAGCGTGTAGACTTGTTCACACTCTATAATACATGCACTGAGTAGAAAAACTCTCATTTCTTACATCTAGTGAGCAGACATGTTTTGGTAAGCACAGCGGTTGACATGCAGGAAAAAAATGGGCGGTACATGCAGCTCAATTAAAGCCTCGGTAAATTATACAGTACCTTGGGACGTAAACGCAAGACAGCATCTGAGAGCCATGACAGAGCGGGGAGGTTTTAACTGTAAGGCATTTAAATCAGTCAGGGTCACCACCTCAAGTCTCTCATGGTGCAGAGACGTCCCTGGGCCCTACTGACCCATGGCTCTGAACATCTGCTTGCTCTCCTCCCTCATGTCCCCCTTCCCCACCCACCCAGCACTGGGTACAGATGGCCCTGACTTGGGCTACCACTAATCTGTTTATGGCGTTCTATATGAGGAGAGGAGTGTTAATCCAAACCGCTGAAACAACACTGACCGCTTAACCCACAACCATGGAGGTATGCCAAAAGATAGCACCTCAGTATGATCCATTCTTTGAAGAAATAATTCTGTTTGCTGGGACTTTAGGTTGGATCATAAAGTAGAAGGTAATGTTTTAAAAATCTGCCATTTTATCATTTACATTTCAGACTGAAATGACTGTTAAACACAAGCTGCAATTTCACCTTGCAGCAACAAACCAATAACATTACTTAAAAAAAAGGTGAGGCACTTCAGTCTAAATTTCTGTTGGACAGAAAACTTCAAATTCGCACACTCTGACCTGACACAGGTTTATCTGAGACTTCCTGCAATATACTGGCACGGTAACAACATGGACGCTTACAAACCGTTAAAACAAAGAGCAACTGTGAACATTTCACCTGGTCAAAAAGTAGCAGGAGAACAAAAAACCCCCAAACTTACTTTATTATGAAAGTCATTTCAGACTCGTCTAGCTACGTACACAGAACACGCAGCCAGGTGTGTTTTGTGAACATATCCAGATGAGATTATGCACACAGGAACGGAGGGAGCTGGAGATGTATCATTACCTCCGCCAAGGAAGTAATATGTTTGTTTGTCTGTTAGCAACATTACTCAAAACGTTATGAATGGATAGTTCATACCATTCCATTATGAAGTTCCACTCATAATGGAAGTTATGAATGGATTCAAAACTAATGGACAGACTTTGATACAATTTTCACCAGAAGTGGTTCTAGTTCTACACACAAACCCATTACATTTTGGAGGTGATCCATGAGGGACGGAAGGAACCTTGGTAGAGGTATGCACTCTCTGAGCGCTTTTCTAGTTTACATTTCAGACTGAAATGTAAAATGTAGCAATGATTGGAAAACATTGGGCCATGATGGCACAACAAGTGGGCCCATCCATCTTCTACCGCTTTTCCGGAGGTCCGGGTCACAGAGGCAGCAGTTCAAGCAGAGAAGCCCAGACTTCCCTCTCCCCAGCCACCTGCTCCAGCTCTCCAGAGAGGATACCAAGGTGTTCCCAGACCAGCTGGGAGACATAGTCTCTCCAGCGAGTCCTGGGTCTGCCTCGGGGTCTCCTCCCAGAGGGATGTACCCGAAACACCTCAAGTGGGAGGCGTCCAGGAGGCATCCTGATCAGATGCCCATACCACCTCAACTGGCTCCTTTCAATGTGGAGGAGCAGCGGTTCTACTCTGAGCCTCTCCCAGATGACTGAGTTACTCACCCTATCTCTAAGGGTGAGTCCAGCAATCCTACGAAGAAAGCTCATTTCAGCCACTTGAATCTGCGATCTTGTTCTTTCAGTCATTATCCAAAGCTCATGACCGTAGGAGAGAGTAGGAATGTAGATTGACTGGTAATTCGACAGCTTTGCCTTAGAACTTAGCTCCCTCTTCACCACAACAGACCGGTACAACGTCCGCATCACTGCAGATGCTGCCCCGCTCCGTCTGTCAATCTCTATCTCCATTCTTCCCTCACTCGTGAATAAGACCCCAAGATACTTAAACCCCTCCACTTGGGGCAGGAGCTTGGAGGACAATCCACCTTTTTCCGGCTGAGGACCATGGACTCGGACTTGGAGGTGCTGATTCTCATCCCAGCCGCTTCACAGTCAGCGGCAAACCGTCCCAGTAAGAACTGTAGGTCATTGCTGGATGAAGCCAGCAGGACAACATCATCTGCAAACAACAGAGATGAGATCCTGTGGTCACCAAGCATGACACCCTCCATTCCCTGGCTGCGCCTAGAAATCCTGTCCATAAAAATTGTGAAAGGATTGGTGACAAAGGGCAGCCCTGGCGGAGTCCAACTCTCACTGGGAATGAGTCCGACCGAGTGTTGACAATACAAACCAAACTCTCACAACGGTCGTATAGAGACCGGATAGCTCCTAACAACAAGCCTGATACCCCATACTCCCGAAGCAAGTGGGTCATCAGAATTAATTGATAATATCAAAAAAAAAAAAAAAAATTTAATTCAATATTTCATGAAAAAATACCTTAATTGGAGGGCGCCCAGAGAGTGCATACCTCTGCCAAGGCCCTATCTGTCTGTCTGCAGGATCAGCAAAAACTACTGGACCAATCTTCATGAAATGTTTACAAGAGGTGGCCCCTAGGCTATGGATGACCCTATTAGATTCTGGAGGTGATCCAGGTCAGGATGCGGATTCTGGATCACCTTTTACGTTTTTTTAGCATTGCTAGGTAGGGCCTTGGTGGGTGTATGCACTCTTTCTTTACATACCATGAGCACATACCTCCAAGACCCTATCTCACAATGTTAAAGAAAGTGAAAAAGCAATCCATAATCCGCATCTTGACAAGGATCATATCCAACATCTAATGGGTTCATCTGTATCCCAGGGGCCACTTCTGGTGAAAATTTAATCAAAATCCATTCAGTAGGTTTTGAGTAATCCTGCTCACAGAACAGACAAACAAGCCAACATGAAAACAATAAGAACTAGAAAAGCACTTAGAGAGTGCATACCTACGCCAAAGCTCCTTCCGTCCCTCATGGATCACCTCCAAAATGTAATGAGTTTGTTTTGGAGTATTCTTGCTAACACAGTGTGAGAAAATAACAGCCTTGGTGGAAGTATGCATTCTGGGATCTTTACCAAAATGATGTGGGTTCCTCTCTAGCCCAAGACCCACCTCTGATGAAAATTTCATCCAAATCCATGCAGTAGTTTTTGTGTAATTCTGCTGCACAAATACAAACAAGGTCTGTGGTGGAGGTATGTACTTTCAGATCATCACCAAAATTTAATGGGTTCATCCTTGGCCCAAGAGCTACCTCTGGTGAAAATTTCATCAAAATCCATCCAATAGTTTTTAGGTATTCCTGCTAAAAGATGGTCAGACAAACCACCCCGATTACATAACCTCCTTGGCAGAGGTAATCATTTTTAAAAATGTATAAACTGCTCCCTTTAGGGGTCGCCGCAGCAGATCATGTAACACCAACCCTCTCCATGTCCTCCTTCACTACATCCACTACTCTTCTCTGTGCTCTTCCTCCTGCCTAGCAGCTCCATCTTCAACATCCTGTGCCCAGTATATCCACCATCCCTCCTCTGCACATGTCCAAACCATCTTAGTCTTGCCTCGCTTACTTTGTCTCCAAACCGGTTGACCTGAGCTGTTCCTCTGATATATGCTCATTACCTCCACCAAGGAGGTAATGTCATTGGGGTGGTTTGTCTGACTGTTTGCAGGATTACGCAAAAACCACTGGATGGATTTTGATGAAAGTTTCACTAGAGGTAGCCCTCGGGCCAAGGATGAATCCATTAAATTTTGGTGATGATCTAAGAGTGCATACCTCCACCAAGGACCTTGTTTTCATATGTGCAGCAGGAATACACAAAAACTACTGCATGAATTTTGATGCAATTTTCACCAGAACTGGCTCGTGGCCTACACATGAACCCACTACATTTTGGAGGTGATCCATGAGGGACGGAAGGAGACTTGGCAGAGGTATGCACTCTCTGAGTGCTTTTCTAGTTTCTAATCTTGTCCCTCCTAGTCACTCCCAATGACAATCTTAGCATCTTCAACTCTGCCACCTACACAGTGACAGAGAGGAGTAATGTTATCTAGTTGTAAAAGAACAGCTTTTAAAACTGAATCAGACGCAATGAGCAGAAATGTTTGTAACAAATCTTTCTGGGCATTTACATAATTGCTATAATTATTACTTAAAACATATGTGCAATCATGAGTTAACTGCCAATAACAAAAAAATTCCAGGAAGTGAATTTACATATAAAAAGATTCAAAATAATAGCTTCTATTTCTTTTATAATTAATTTTAAAAATCCGTATATGCAATAATGTTGTAAATTAAAAAATTCCACAACAGTGCTAATAAACCAAGTCATATGAAAAATAATATGAAAAGAAATCACTGGAGACAGAACAAAGAAAATATTTTTCCTATTTAAGATTAAAAGATTTTAGGTTGGTCTCAGAAGAGTTTCAGATTTCAATCTTGATTTGAACAGCTGATCCAAAGCCTCAGATTACCCTGCAGTGGCAGCAAAACAAAAAATAAAACTGCCTCACCTGAATCAAGCCAGAGCCACAATGTAAACAGATACCAATCAAATTCCTGAGAGAATTATCCTGGTTTTTTTCCCCACTGAAATCGGCTGCTGTCATTAGAGAGGACGGCACTGCCGTCCTGCTGACAGTCCGGTCGGCTGCTGGAGAAAGTCCCCTCTGAGTCTGATTAGTAAAGCACAAAGAGTAGAGCCCTGATGCCAGCAGACAAACAATAATACAGCACTCCCCCCCCTCTGGATGTTAATCCGCTCTGAGCCCACATCCACCCACTGATGGTCTTTGCTGCTGCTGAGCTGCTGCAGCAGGTGGGCCATGAGAGTGTTTACATGCAGTCAGAAGACAAGACTAAAACACACAGGCCAGCTGAGAGGAACAACTGCAAGCACTTTGTTCACCGTAGAAGATGTTGACATGTTAGAGCTAGCCATGATGATGGAACCATGTAAGCAATTTTACAAACAGACAATGTGGAGATAGAAAAATAGAAACATTACTTCACCAGCCAAGGCACGTTGGATGTAGTTAAATATAATGACCCCTCTGTGGGTTGCCACTTTTTCATGGGGGGGGGGGGGGGGTGCATGCCCTAATGATCCCAGGAGCTATGCTGCCAGGGGGCAACTTCTTCCTGCTAGAGTCTTCCAAGACAAATTGGTCCTTGGTGAACGGCCAGTCCAGTAGATCCCCACGAAAAAAGTTACGTTAAGGCTCAGTGTACCCAAAGGAGCCACATGGATCCACCCTCCAGTGGGCTCTCGAACCTGCCGGAGGGATCAGACCCATGGATACATGGAAGATGGATGGATGGCTGAGTACAATGACTTAAACAGAAGTTTATGGGGTATAGCTCAATGAAAGAGCATTTGCCTACAGATCAAGTAGTCCTAATTCAAATCCAGATGCTCCCTTCTTAACAGATCCTATATGGTGTAAGGAGTATCTTTACCCTTACAAAACAGTCATAGGTCACAAGTATACTGTATATAACTTTATTAGTCTGTCCCAAACGGTGACAGTTCTTCTTTGACACAGCTATAACAATATAGCACATTCAGCACTCTCAAAACATGTTCAAACTCGCAAGATAAAAACAATTAAAAAGTAAACATGGTTAAAAGGTGGGCAACAACAAATAAATCTGTGTGCTGTGTGATAGCAATTTGATTTTGTTCAGGATGGTTATTGCAGATGGAATAAATGATTTTTTGTAACTGTTTTTATGGGCCAATGGAACTTTATATCGTCTGCTTGATGGTAGTGGCTGCAGTGATGGAGGGGATACTAATCCCTTCACTGTAGAAAGCACATGCATGATGTGGGGGTATAGCTCAATGGTAGAGCATTTGACTGCAGATCAAGAGGTCTCCAGTTCGAGTCTGGATGCCCCCTGGTTACCATTATGAGGGAATGGGTGAAATTACCCCCCCCCCCATGTACATGATGATTTTTGTTATAGATAATGGTAGAGCATCTGGCTGCACAGCAACAGGCCTCTGCTTCAAATCCAGAGGCTCTGTCTATGGGTGCATCCCCCTTCGCCCTACCCTTTGGTTTTGCACATTACATGGGAAGTAAGTTTCAATTGCACTGATCTGAAAAGTGAATGCCATTTGTCAGGTATTTTCAGGAAAATCTGGAAGAGTTTACAAACTCATCACAGTGTCTTTCAGATCTAATTTAGTTTCTAGACTGAACCTGATGCAATCCCCTAAAATACAGTGGATTTTACTACTTTTGCCAAAGAAGTGGTTGGTTGGTTGGTTTGCCTGACATAACAGGCAGGATTATTAAAAATGTTGAGGTTGCGGCTGTGCATACAAAATTCCAAAAGATGAATCAAGTTGATTCAGGTTTTTTTTTAATTCTTTACAATTATGTGTTAGGGCAAACTTGGACCTTCTGCATTACAGCTTATATACACTACCGTTCAAAAGTTTGGGGTCACCCAGACAATTATTTTGTGTTTTCCATGAAAAGTCACACTTATTTACCACCATGAGTTGTAAAATGAATAGAAAATATAGTCAAGACATTGACAAGGTTAGAAATAATGATTTGTATTTGAAATAATAATTTTTTCCTTCAAACTTTGCTTTCGTCAAAGAATCCTCCATTTGCAGCAATTACAGCATTGCAGACCTAACATGATTGCACAAGGGTTTTCTAATCATTCATTAGCCTTCTGACGCAATGAGCAAACACATTGTACCATTAGAACACTGGAGTGATAGTTGCTGGAAATGGGCCTCTATACACCTTATGTAGATATTGCACCAAAAACCAGACATTTGCAGCTAGAATAGTCATTTACCACATTAGCAATGCATAGAGTGTATTTCTGATTAGTTTAAAGTTATCTTCATTGAAAAAAAGTGCTTTTCTTTCAAAAATAAGGAAATTTCTAAGTGACCCCAAACTTTTGAACGGTAGTGTACATTTAATGCTCCTGTGGCACATGGGTCAATTTGACCCGGTTATCGTTCAGTACAAAAAATGTTGGTTGTTGTCATTCAGTTGTCATAAAAATGGCAAATTTCAGAGACAGATACTTAGCAGAATGAAACTAATTTTGTTTTTCCACATTTTTTCAACTAAAAGACTGGTTCTAATTCATGAAAAATTTACCTGAGTCAGAAGGAAGTGGTATTAATGTTGAATGTTTTCCTGTATAAAGAGCTAACAGTACATAGGGCTAACCTTGATTCCAGAGGACAAAGGTTTCACAGTTTAAAGAAAGACAACAGGAACGTTAAATAATTATATAAACATTAAGAAAATAATCTGAAAATTCACTGATATCTAGATAAGATAAGCCTTTATTAGTCCCACAATGGGGAAATTCCAGGATTGCAACAGCACAGGGATAGCAACACTCAGAGCAACAATCAGAAGGCAAGAAAAAAACAAGAACAGCTAGTATACATATGTACATATTACTATAAATATATATATAGACACACAGTGCGGAGCATTGTGGTTGGTGGATGTGCAGCAGAAAGTCTAAGCTCTCTCTCCCTCCGCGGGTGCGGCGGGCCAGCTGGATGTCTTTGGGCATGATGGTGGTGACCCTCTTGGCGTGGATGGCGCACAGGTTTGGTGTCCACGAAGAGACCCACCAGGTAGGCCTCGCTGGCCTCCTGCAGAGCCATGACGGCGGAGCTCTAGAAGCGCAGGTCGGTCTTGAAGTCCTGAGCGATCTCCCTCACCAGGCGCTGGAAGGGCAGCCTACGGATGAGCAGCTCCATGGATTTCTGGTAGCGACGGATCTCTCTCAGAGCCACGGTACCGGGCCTGTAACGGTGAGGCTTCTTCACTCTGCCGGTGGCCGGAGCGCTTTTTTCGAGCAGCCTTGGTGGCTAGCTGCTTCCTGGGGGGCTTTTTCCTCCAGTAGATTTACGGGCGGTCTGCTTGGTTCTTGCCATCGCTCTTTATTATTCTGTCTTATATTTCTTGCACGCCGCCTAAACTCCAGCCCGGCACCCGCATCGTTTTCACCACAGTTCCTCGGCATGTCGAGCTTCTCCGTTAGCACCGGGTGGCGGTTGGAGCTAGCTAGCCAGCTAGCCCCGCTGCAAACAGTGGCTCCGTCCGCCGACTCGGGAGACCCTTGGGGCAATCTGTGTGTCCGTGATATATATATAGAGTGAAAGGTGTAGAAAGAAGAAGGAAGATAAGAAAAAGGCAGTTGCAAAAGGCAGCCAACTCGTGTGGCGCCGCCGGTCCAGCGGAACCGGAACCAGGAAAAAAAAAATACAGTATATTTTAGGATCCAAGACATCAATTTGGAGTTTTTGCATTCTGTATTCAATTTGTCACAATATTAAATATTTAAGGAAATTATTCCAAAAGTTTTCATGTATTTCATGTTCAATGGTGCATAGAGGACTAAAAGATTCACTGGTGGGCAAAAAAAATCTGACAGCTAACACGAATCCATTTATAGCATGTAGAAGCTGGTTATAGATTAGGCTAATTTTTATGCCTCGGTGAAAACGGAGGCATACGGTAATCAGTCAGTGTGTGTGTGTGTGGGGGGGGGGCAGTTGGTTGTATCTGTCTGTCTGCCTGTCTGTTTCAGCTTGCCCAGTCAAAATCAAGGCTATGGCCATATTTTCTCAACTTTTAATTTGCTAGAATGTCAAGATAAGGCTTTGTTTTCGAAATAAACACAAATTTAACTCAACTTTACTGTCAATGAAGCCCGGAAAAAGGTATTGTAATAACTATGCCGGGCCACTAGAGGCGGCAGTGCGACTTTTTTACAGCACATGGATAACTTTCTGTCACAGTCAATCTGTAGCTGAGAGATATACAGCAGTTATAAAATAGTGGTTACTGGGGAAAAAAATGTATTCAGCAACTACCAGTGTTGGGCAAGTTACTAAAAAACAGTAACTAGTTACAGTTACTAGTTACTTCTTTTCAAAATAACTGAGTTACTTTTGAGTTACTGCATGATTAAAGTAACGAGTTACAGTGGGGCAAAAAAGTATTTAGTCAGCCACCAATTGTGCAAGTTCTCCCACTTAAAAGATGACAGAGGTCTCCAATTTTCATCATCGGTATACCTCAACTATGAGAGACAAAATGAGAAAAAAAAATCCAGAAAATCACATTGAAGGATTTTTAATGAATTAATTTGTAAATTCCTCAATAAAATAAGTATTTCGTCACCTACAAACAAGCAAGATTTCTGGCTCTCACAGACCTGTAACTTCTTCTTTAAGAGGCTCCTCTGTCCTCCACTCGTTACCTGTATTAATGGCACCTGTTTGAACTCGTTATCAGTATAAAAGACACCTGTCCACAATCTCAAACAGTCAGACTCCAAACTCCACTATGGCCAAGACCAAAGAGCTGTCAAAGGACACCAGAAACAAAATTGTAGACCTGCACCAGGCTGGGAAGACTGAATCTGCAATAGGTAAGCAGCTTGGTGTGAAGAAATCAACTGTGGGAGCAATTATTAGAAAATGGAAGACATACAAGACCATTGATAATCTCCCTCGATCTGGGGCTCCACGCAAGATCTCACCCCATGGGGTCAAAATTATCACGAGAACGGTGAGCAAAAATCCCAGAACCACACGGGGGGACCTAGTGAATGACCTGCAGAGAGCTGGGACCAAAGTAACAAAGGCTACATCAGAAACACACTACGCCGCCAGGGACTCAAATCCTGCAGTGCCAGACGTGTCCCCCTGCTTAAGCCAGTACATGTCCAGGCCCGTCTGAAGTTTACTAGAGAGCATTTGGATGATCCAGAAGAGGACTGGGAGAATGTCATATGGTCAGATGAAACCTAAATAGAACTTTTTGGTAAAAACTCAACTTGTCGTGTTTGGAGGAGAAAGAACACCATACCTACTGTGAAGCATGGGGGTGGAAACATCATACTTAAGGGCTGTTTTTCTGCAAAGGGACCAGGATGACTGATCCGTGTAAAGGAAAGAATGAATGGGGCCATGTATCGTGAGATTTTGAGTGAAAACCTCCTTCCACCAGCAAGGGCATTGAAGATGAAACGTGGCTGGGTCTTTCAGCATGACAATGATCCCAAACACACCGCCCGGGCAACAAAGGAGTGGCTTCATAAGAAGCATTTCAAGGTCCTGGAGTGGCCTAGCCAGTCTCCAGATCTCAACCCCATAGAAAATCTTTGGAGGGAGTTGAAAGTCTGTGTTGCCCAGCGACAGCCCCAAAACATCACTGCTCTAGAGGAGATCTGCATGGAGGAATGGGCCAAAATACCAGCAACAGTGTGTGAAAACCTTGTGAAGACTTACAGAAAACGTTTGACCTCTGTCATTGCCAACAAAGGGTATATAACAAAGTATTGAGATGAACTTTTGTTATTGACCAAATACTTATTTTACCGAGGAATTTACCAATTAATTCATTAAAAATCCTTCAATGTGATTTTCTGGATTTTTCTTTTCTTATTTTGTCTCTCATAGTTGAAGTATACCTATGATGAAAACTGGAGACCTCGCTCATCTTTTAAGTGGGAGAACTTGCACAACTGGTGGCTGACTAAATACTTTTTTGCCCCACTGTACTTGGAAAAGTAACTTTCACGTTACTTTTAAATGCATACTTAAATCATCTTGCACACACAGCAAGATAAAGGCACCTTGTTCTCATCAGAAAAAAGAAGAAAAAGAAAACTGATGAGAAAAAAAGTCTCATCTTACAGAGAAAAAATGTCTCAGATTTACACAAACTATTGTAATCAGTAGAAAGTCAGAAATTTACTAGAAATAAAGCTGTAAATTCACAGGGAAAACTTTGGATTCCCCTCCCCCCTAGTGGGCTGTTTTTGGCCCACTAGCCATATGTTTGATACCCCTTTACCAGCCCATTAAAAACGCATATTTAGAGGATTTACTTCCATGAAATAGTTGCATATCGCAACAGCATGTAGATGAGTAAGATAAAATAAAGCAGAAAGCACAGATAAATGAAAATTCATCGCTTAGAAGAAGCTGTTCTTTACTGCAACAAATCACAGTCACTTCTTCTCTGTGCATAAGAAAAATATAAATGCATTTAATGCGGACATTAAATGCGAGCTTCTTGCTCAAAAAATACTCATGTTTAACCACAGAGGTAGGAGCTGTAAGGGGCTACTCACTGCTCGGACAACAGGCGATCAGGGCTCGATATGAGAAGTCGCCACCTCCACGGCATTTCTTCACCGGGTTGTGATGTGAACTGGGGCAGAACAGGAAACGGACCCGCAGAGGAGACTGTGGGATGGCTGCGTCAGTTACGATAGAGTCAGTTTATACTTATTTGCTTGCCTTTGCCTTTGGCATGACAACCTCTAGTGGCTTGAGGCTGCTGGTGGCGCTGGGGATGGCAGTTGTCCCGCCAATAGCCACCGAAACTGTGTATTCATCCCCAGTTGGCAGCTGATGAGGAGGGTGTTTAGCAACTGCAAGTTGTATGATTGTCTATTTGCGCTAAAATATCTATCCATATTAATAAAGCGAGTAACGCACCTGATCAAATTTCAGTAACTGCATTACTGAATTTTTAAACAGTAATTTCGTTACACAGCACGCTACTGCAAAAGTAGAGGCGTTACAGTAATGCGTTATTTTATAATGTTTTGTGCTTTGTAACGCTTTGTACTTTGTAACACTCCCAACACTGGCAACTACACCATTTATTCATCACATCGATTGTTTTCACACTGGTTTTGCTGTTTAGTTTTGTAGAGGAAGGATGACATATTTTCTTCCTGGAGTTTTCAGTTTATTGCTAAAAAAACACTACAATTCCCAACATTCCTTGCCTAAAAACATAGCGGACCTGTGGACCACTGCAGTGGACCACAGCAGAGAGCTGAACACAGAAAAAAAAAGCTTAAAAGTAAGTTTTGGGTTAAATTATGCAGCAATTTCAATATTAAAACACTAATAACCCCTCCAACTGCAATATTTGATTCTTAAAGCTTCCGTCACTTTTTTTTTCCAAGGTCTGATTTTTTTTCCCGTATGGGGACTGCTTGGTTCCATTAAGATAAGATAAGATAAGATAAGCCTTTATTAGTCCCACAATGGGGAAATTCCAGGATTGCAACAGCACAGGGATAGCAACACTCAGAGCAACAATCAGAAGGCAAGAAAAAAGCAAGCAAGCAAGAGCAGCTAATATACATATGTACATATTACTATAAAATACATATATATACACACACACAGACACACAGAGCAGAGCATTGTAGCTGGATGGAATAAATATATGAATATATAAACACCCACAGTACGGAGCATTGCAGCTAGGTGGAATAAATATGTAAATATATAAACCCACACAGTGCGGAGCAATGTAGCTAGATGGAATAAATATATAGATATATAAATATAAACATAAACACACCCAGTGCGGAGCATTGTAGCTAGATGGAATAAATATGTAAATATATAAACACACACAGTGCAGAGCATTGTTGCTAGATGGGATGAAACAGCATAACCGTCTACTTAGTTATCCTACATGGTATGATTATGTGCCCATACATATTCCCACCCTCCATAGTGACCGGTATTTTCCTAGTTGTATGCCGGAGGGGACCATTGTGTAAGTCTATTGCATCTTTTGCATTCAAAAAAACTATTACAGTGGTACCTCTACTTCAGGGATGGCAACAGGAAATTCTGATTTCAGCTGAAATCTAATTTGGTCGATTGACTTATGGGGGGCCGGGGGGGGGGGGGCGGCGCAGCCCCCTTGAAGCTGGGAGGTTTTCAGTAAAACAGAAGTAATTTAGACTGAAAAAAATGATTAAAAAAAATGAAATACTAGACTTAGATAAATCATTAAATTTAATGAAAAGTTAACTTACTTTTTCTTCAATGTTGTCTCACCGTCTTTAGTCCAACATATTTAACAGTTCTATAAGAGTTTATTACAATATTTACACTGGTCACCAAGTCACTTCTAATGTGAAACTTTCTTCCTTTTGGCAGCAAGCTGTGTCAGTCTCTGAACTTTGAACTTCATCTCCTTTTCTGGTTTCTTCAGAAATTGTCAGTGTTTCTGTTACCTCGTCGAACTTTGAGCCAATTTTCACCTTTACCATCCCTTTTCTCTCAAGCCAATTCCATCGGAACTTATTTTTGACACTTTTGTCTATTTCTAGCACTGATGACTCCTGATCCTTCGATAAAAATCTCATAATTCCGCTGAAAACAATACCGAAAGCTCAGAATTCCAACACAAACCAGTGATGTGATTTGGGGTTGGGGAAATTATCTGAAAATTTAGTAGGGGGTCTGGGGAACACAGTCCCCCAGTGGGGTCCGGGGCAGAGCCCCGGTGGGGGGGCAAGGGGGGCAAAGCCCCCCGAAGCTCCTAGGTTTTTATGATTTTTAAGTACCAGAACTGTGCTTAAATGACTTATGTTCCAAGAAGATAGCATTCCTAAAATATTCCAACAAGCATTATCCATCATATGCTTTAACACTTGATCAAATCAAAATCAGTTAATTTTATCTATGCCAAAGTCCCCCAGTGTGTAACATCTTTGACTGCTTTATCTACTGTGGAAGATTGTTTCAAAAACGCTGATCCCAAAGAATAGTTGCTCCGCCGAATGGCAAGGTAGTGGGCATGGTTTTTCCCTTTTGATGCGTGGTCTGACAGCGCCACACATCCACGCGATCCATAGTTAATCAGCTCTTTACAATACACACAAAAAGCTTTTCCTGCCACGTCTGGTTTCTTCAAAAATTGTCCGAGTGTTTCTGTTACCTCGTCAAACTTTGAGCCAATTTTCACTTTTACCGTCACTTTTCTCTCAAGCCAATTCCATTGGAACTTTTTGACACTTCTGTCTATTTCTGCCACTGATGACTCCTGATCCTTCAATAAAAATTTCATAATTCTGCTGAAAATATTACCGAAAGCTCAAAATTCCAATGCCAACACACCGATGACAAAGCATACAACGAGCCATTTCATTGGTCCAAATTTGCAACTATCCAATCGCAGGGCTGTTTACACATAACATCCGGGTTTATCGCGGGAAACTCACCCGGGAAAACGCCGAGCGCTAATGTATTGTGTTGATTTTCGCTAAAATCGGTGACAATAAGGTACCTTACCATCCATCTTCTACCGCTTTTCCGGAGGTCCGGGTCGCGGAGGCAGCAGTTCAAGCAGAGAAGCCCAGACTTCCCTCTCCCCAGCCACCTGCTCCAGCAGCCATGACTTTTTTGACAAAGCAACAACGAGCCATTTGATTGGTCCAATCATTTCCAACTATCCAATCGCAGGGCCGTTTACAGCAGTAGCATGAGTACATAACATCCGGGTTATCGCGGGAGACTGTCACTCAGGGAAGCGCCGAGCGCTTTTGTAATCATATTAATTTTTGCTAAAATCATAAATCGGCGGAAATCCGCGGATTGGCGGAAAATTGCCATCCCTGCTACTTACAAACGTCTCTACATACGGAATTTTCAGGTTACGACACGCCTCAACGGGAAAATATTGCCTCTTGTTACGAACGAAATTTCAGGATACGAAAGGCAAAAAAGTACGCGCTCCTCGCAGCTCCCGTAGTTTACCGAACGTAAACATACCTGTAGCTGCTCTGCCATTGGCTATCGCCTAGCATCTTCCTGGTATCCCATTGGCCACGAAGTGTTCGGGCAGTTTTACGTGTGTGTACAGTACAGAATTAACATTTATTCGCTATGGGCCCCAAGAAAGTGACGGAGATAAGTGGAAAAGGAGAAAAGAAGAAGAGAGTTTTTTTGTCCATACAAACAAAGAAGGAGATAATCGAAAGGTATGAAAAGGGGATGCGTTTGGTTGATCTCGCCAAAGAATATGGCCATAATACATCAACGATCAGCACGGTATTAAAACAAAAGGAAGCCCTTACAAGCCGACAAAAGCAAACGTCCTTGGATCGTTTCTTCACAAAACGTCAGACAAAAACCACTGATGAGACAGAACATGAACCAAAGAAGGCAAAAGGTGACGACGACGACGACGATAGCAGTTAAAAGGTAAATGAACATAATTTTTATTATTCTTTCTCTTTTATTATTCTCTTTTATTATTCTTTCTCTCATTTTAAACTCTCATTTTATGTTTATTGTGCAGTAATCTAATTGTAACATGTACTGTATTTGTTACATGTTTTGATGCGTTTTTATGATTTATAAAAAATTTATGCCCGAATTTTGGGGGGCTTGGAACGGATTACGGCATTTACATGTAAAACGCGCCTCTACTTACGGAATTTTCACGTTACGAGAATACTTCCGGAATGAATTACTTTCGTAAGTAGAGGTACCACTGTAGTTTGTTACGTCTTTTTGCTATCTCTGCGAGCAGCCCTGCTTAGGTTGTACAGTCTGACAGCCGTTGGTAGGAAGGACCTGCGAAACCTCTCGGTTGTGCACCTGGGATGATGTAGTCTGCTGCTAAATGAGCTCCTCAGTGCATTCAGTATGTCCTGCATAGGGTGGAACTCGGACTCCAGCAGAGATGACAGTTTAGCCACCGTCCTTCTCTCTCCTATCTCCTCCACCGGATCAAGGCGCTGCCCCAGGACAGAGCTAGCTTTCTTGATCAGTTTGTTCAGTCTCTTCCTATCGGCTGCAGTAATGCCACTGCCCCAGCAGACTACTCCAAAAGTGATGGCTGATGCCACCACTGTGTCATAGAATGTCTTCAGCAGCGCCCCTTGTACACCAAAAGACCTGAGTCTCCTCAGCAGGAACAACCTGCGCTGTCCCTTCTTGTAGAGTGCGTCAGTATTGTGTGACCAGTCTAGTTTATTGTTCAGATGAACACCCAGGTACTTATAGGATGTCACCATCTCGATGTCTGTTCCCTGTTACTGGTGCTGTGAGGGGTTGCCCATGCCTGCGGCAGTCCACCACCAGCTCCTTAGTTTTCCTCGCGTTGATCTGGAGGCAGTTCCGATGGCACCAGTCCACGAAGTCCTGGATAAGCCCTCTGTACTCATCTCATCTCATCTCTTCATCTCCATTGGAGATGAGGCCAACGATCGCAGAGTCATCAGAGAACTTCTGTAGATGGCAGTGTGTTGTGTTGTGTGAGAAGTCCGCAGTATAAAGAGTGAACAGGAAGGGAGCCAGCACCGTTCCCTGGGGGGCCCCCGTGCTACCGATGATCGTGTCGGACACACAGTCCCGGGTTCTCACAAACTGAGGCCGGTTCGTGAGGTAGTCCAGGATCCATGATGACAGGTGCTGGTCCACCCCTGCGCGCAGCAGCTTGTCCTTCAGGATCATCGGTTGGATGGTGTTGAAAGCACTGGAGAAGTCAAAGAACATGATCCTCACCATATTCCTGGGCTTCTCCAGGTGGGACAGAGAACGGTGAAGGAGGAAGATCACTGCATCCTCCACCCCAATGCCATGCTGGTAGGCGAACTGGAGTGGATCCATCGCTGGTTCCACCAGGGGGCGGAGGTGAGCAAGGAGCAGTCTCTCCAGGGTCTTCATCAAGTGGGACGTCAAGGCCACCGGTCTGTAGCTGTTCAGGTCTTTGGGGTGGGAAGTTTTTGGTACAGGTACCACACAAGATGTTTTCCACAGCTGTGGTACCCTCCCCAGCTTCAGGCTCAGGTTGAAGATGTACGTCACAATCCCACACAGCTGGTCTGCACAGGACTTGAGGAGCTTTGCACTGATGCCGTCCGGTCCCGACGCCTTCCTCGCCTTGATCTTCCTCAGCTCCGTCCTCACCTGGGTCCTGGTCAGGGTCAGGATGGGGGGCTGTGTGTTGGGAGTGGGGGGGTGTTGATGTAGTGGGGAGTGGGTAGCAGGACTTGATTTCTTTAGAGGCAGCAGTGGTTGTTGTGCAGTCAGGGGGGAGGGCGGTTGGTCAAACCTATTGAAAAACAGATTCAGGTTGTTCACCCACTCCCTGCCCCCCGTGGCCTGGGGGGAGGTATTCTGGAGCCCAGAGATGGTTTTGAGGTTTCTCCAGACCCCGCTGATGTCGCTCTGTTGCAGCTTGTCCTCCATCTTCTTCCTGAAGCTGTCCTTGCCTTCTCTGATCTTTCTCCTCAGCTCCCTCTGTACGGACTTCAGCATCTCCCTATTCCCCGACCTGAAGATCCTCTTCTTCTCTCTCAGAAGTGTTTTTATCTCAGGATTGATCCAGGGTTTGTTGTTTGAGCAACACCGTATGGTCTTGGTGGGAACGGATTTGTCCACACAGAAGCTGAGGTAGTCCGTGAAGGTGTGAGTGAGGCCATCGATGTCCTCACCATGTGGATCGCAGAGCTGCTTCTAGGCGGTGGCTTCAAAACAGCCCTTTAGAGTGTCCATTGTCTCCTCAGACCATAACTCCACTGTGCGCATGGCCGGAGGTTGTCTGTGCACTAGGGGTTTGTACACCGGCCGGAGATGAACCAATTAATTTAACCTGTTAAATAGTTTTCTCTGAAGTTCAGCCGATTTTTTTAAAGTCTTAATACTAATGTCAGTCATATAAAAACACGACGGTGTGTTATGCTTCATTCACTCACTTTAAAATGATTCACTCACTAAACCAAGCAACTCATTAAGCTGAGGAGAAACATGACATCTGTGTTTTTTATATATATCACATCTGCAACAATAATCATATATACATTTTTTTTTTGCTGTTTTTCTTTCCTCTTTGTCTCTCTGAGGTCCACGGTGGTGAACCTGAGGGTCAGCAGTCAGAGCAGCTGTGAAGATAACGGGCTGGAAGCTAAATAAGAATATTACACGTTTACTGGTTATACAAGAAACTGCTACTGTATTTCAGTAAATTAATTTTGCATGCATTCAGTTATTCTTTGTGCTCCTAATTTTATTCTTGTGCTTCTATATTTTTATGCCTCAGTGCAAAGGCAATGTAGGCATATGGTAATCACTCCATGTGTCTGTGTATGTATGTCTGTCTGTCTGTTAGCAGCTTTTCAGCTCACCCGCTCAAAATCAACTGGAACTAAAGGCTTGTATCATTGTATCACCATATTTTCTCGACTTTTAATTTGCCACCATTTCCAGATAAGGCTCTGTTTTCAAAATAAACACAAATTTAACTTACCTTTTCCATCAATGCAGCTATGAAAAAAGGTATTGTAATAACTATGCTGGGCTGCTAGAAGTGACAGTGTGACTTTTTTACAGCCTCACATGCTACCATGCCACAGGCACCGAGGCATCAGCACCTTGGTGCTTTCACAGTGCAAGTGACTACAATTATTCCCTTCTCTCCTCCTACCGCACCTATATAAGAGCTGTCTGTCAGCCTGACCTGGAGCTCTGATGTGGGACCCTTACCTGGAAGGAGATGCCAGGAACCCGGAGGGGGGGCGCTAATGACCAGCTTTTTCAGCTTGATGCTGCTCTCAGCTGCCTGCAGGTACCTCAGCAAACAGCTGCTGGCAACTAATCAAACCACCACCTAGACTTCCTGAAGTGCTTTACTGTCCAGTTAAATACCATGAAACCTAGCCACCAAATCGATTTACAACCTAGTAAAACAGTGACATTTTCATTAAGGAGGCAGTTGGGGGGATTTGTTTTGCTAACTGAGAGAACTAAAGGTGGGCTTGTTGGTTTGTGATGTCATAAAACCAGGAAGTGCAATCTGTTTGTCTCTTTAAAAGTTTAAGAAAATAAAGGCGGTGCATTTTTTTTTCCTTAAGTGAACATTGTAATAGTTTAACAGTAACATGTGACCCGTGGATGTATTTTATAAGATTAAAACCTACTTCAACATTTTGCACAATATGGGACCTTTAATATAATGAAACTTTCTGTGTGAGAAAGATGTCAACATCCCTGCGGGAAAACTGTTCTTGTTCAATTGCGAGTCTACTTGTATTTCCTGACTTGAGGTCAGGACGCACACATGTTGGCAGCGCTGCAAGCCCACACATGAAAAGTCGTCTGGTGAAATGACATCACACGTGCGCTCCAGAAGACTTTTGCTTTTGGACCAGCGCCCAGACCGCCAAACTGGAAGCACAGTAAAAGGTGGAAATGAAGAAGAAGTAGGAAAATCCCATCAGATATCACAGCTTCCATCATAAAAAGGCAAAGAAAATGCATTACCTCACAGTGAGCACAATGACTGCAAACTATGAGACAGATGTTTGACTATAAATATTCAGCAAAAATTCTGCATCAACAAACAGGGAAAAGAAATGTTTAACCCACATCCCTTTAGACTGGAACCACAAGGCTTCCCTCTTCAACAGAGCTATAAAGTTTCTGATGTTTAGACATTTCCTGCATGCATGCACACACTCATGCACGCACGTGCACACACACACACACACACACACACCGCTTAAACCAACTAAGAATGATTTTGGATAATATCTGACTCTATGTAGCTGCTGCTGATCCAGAATATCACCCAGAATTCAGAGCTGCAGGCGTGTTTTCTCAGCTGCTTCATACTACCACTACAAAGTCTGAAGGCGGCCTGTGGTGACTTTGAAATGCTTTCTGTTCTGAACCCCTCTTGAGTTGGTGAGTATCGCAGGGTGATGCCAGTGGGAAGATCTCTTGCTCTGAAGGAGGGAGAGCAGACTTTTAGGGAATGAAGGAGGAGGACGTATTAAACTGAGGTTCGTCGTGTTCCTTCATAAAACTTTTCCAGCCTGTGTAATGTTCACAAGAGCATGCGGCATGTTTTATAGTGCAGTAATGAGCAGGCAATTTTGTTAGTACGTCATTACTGATTTATGGAACGGTAACTTTAAACTTGGACATAAGCCTTCATAATGGTATAAACCAATGGGGGGGGTGGGGGGTCTGGCAATGCCATGATCTGCATGCAAATTTTAAAGCAGCTCTTACCAGCTGTTTAACTTGAACTACAGATCCTTTTTCTCTGTGCATTGTAAAGAAGGGCTACATTTATTTCCCTGATTTTTTTAGGGTAACCCTTCACATTTCCTCTCAGTGCTCTCGTTAACAACACTCACATAAGCGTCTAAACAATAGATATATAGAAGGTCTAGACAGAACATGGCTAACATTTTCCTGGCGAACGGAGGTGCCATATTGCTTTCTTTGACAGCTCCGCGTTCTTTGACGAATCACTGCCAGTTAAAATATTCAATGATACCACACTCGCTCTCGAGTAATATATGTGTGTGTGTGACACACACACACACACACACACACACACACACACACAGAGAGTCATGTGAAAAAATTAGGACACCCTGTGAAAGCCTGTGTGTTTTTTAACATATTTGGACATATGGATATTTAATATCAATTTTAACAATACTGGGAGATTCAAGTAATATAACTAAACAATTAAAACTGAAGAAAAGACTTTTAAAATTTTCTGTAAAATGTAATTCTAAAAACATCCAATTTCTGGTGAGGAATAAATAAGGACACCCCCGCATTTATTCCCACTTAAAATGGCTAAAATCTCACACAGATGTATCATATCAGGTGCACATGATTAAAACATCGTTACTCAGCATTTTGAAGGAGGCTTGTCCTATTTAAACCTCAGACATTTAGTTTGGTGTGCTCCTGACTGTTGAAGTGAGCGTGAATACCATGGTGAGATCGTGCTGTCTGAGGCCTTCAGAAAGAAGACTGTAGCAGCTTATGAGTCTGGTAAGGGATTTAAAAAGATCTCAGAAGAATTTGAAATCAGCCATTCCATGGTCCATTAAATAGTCTACAAGTGGAGGACGTTCAAAACAACTGCCAACAAGTCCAGGTTTGGCCGTCCAAGCAAGTTTACCCTGAGAGCAGACTGCAAGATGCTAAAAGAAGTCTCTAAAAACCCTAAAACGTCATCATGGGACCTACAGCAGGTTCTTGCTACTGTTGATATGAAAGTGCATGCCTCTACAATTAAAACGAGACTGCACAAGTTTAACTTGCATGGGAGGCATGCAAGGAAGAAAATTTTGCTCTCTATGAGAAACATGAATGCCAGACTGAAATTTGCCAGAGAGAACGTAGACAAAGATCAGGACTTCTGGAATAATGTTCTTTGGACAGATGAGTGTAAAACTGAATTATTTGGACACTAGAACAGAGGCGCAGACCAAATACAGCATTCCAGGAAAAAAACCTCTGTGAAGCATGGCAGTGGAAGTGTCATGGTTTAGGGATGCTGGTTTGGGGCCCGCTCACCATCATAGAATCCACCATGAATTCTTCCGTGTGTCAGAGGGGGCCTGAGGACCATTTGAGACCATCTGTAAAAAAATTAAGCTGAAGCAGAACTGGACCCTGCAATATGACAATGACCCAAAACATACCAGTAAATCCACCAAGGACTGGCTAAAAACTAATAAATGGAGAGTCCTGGAATGACCGAGTTAACCCCCAGATCTTAATCCCATTGAGATGCCGTGGGGTGACTTGAAATGAGCTGTACATGCAAGAAACCCGTCAAACATCTCACAGCTGAAAGAATTCTGCGGTGAAGAGTGGGGCAAACTTTCCTCAGACCAATATCAGAGACTGGTAGATGGCTACAAGAACTGTCTCACTTAAGTTATTTCAGCCAAAGGGGGTAACACTAGCTATTAGACGGTAGGGTGTCCTAACTTTTTCTCAGTTAGATTATGCATTTTTGTTGATATTTTTTGTTTATTGAGTAAGACAAAGTTAATTTTTGCTATTTGCCTGTAATTAAATCCATTTCTTTTCCAAAGATAAATAAAAACAAGATTAGACATCAATACGTGATAATACCTCTATCTGCCAAGAATGTGCCGCTAGTCCAACAAAAGCTAGCGGTACTCAAATACTTTGCAATCAATTTCATGAAATGGTCAGTCAGAAAGCAACTCATACCGGCTCGGATGTCGCCCAGGTTAACAAGGTCAGGAGTTCCTGGCAGCGGAGGATGAAGGACAGAGCTGTGTGGAGGAAGCTGATCAGACCTAAATGAAACAGTCATTGTTGCCCCCGACAGACTGCTATGATGATGATGATGTGAACATTTCTTAATAAAGAACTGAATATTTAATGGGGTGTCCTAATTTTTTCCACAACCACGCATGCGCGCACGCACGCACGCACGCACGCACGCACGCACACACACACACACACACACACACACACACACACACAGAGTGGGGAAAATAAGTCAACATTTTTCTCATTAAACATATTTCTGATGGAGCCACTGACCTGAGATATATACCAGATATCAGTAACAGCCCAAGTAATCCATACATACGAAGAAATCAAGGCAACTGTGTTCACAGAACAAGTTATATTTAATAAAGTGGAATGACACAGGGAATAAGTATTGAACACACTTGGTGAAATTCATTTCATATTTAGTAGAAAAGCCTTTGTTGGTAATAACAGCTTCCAGACACCTCCTGTATGGAGAAACTAGGCACAGGCATTGATCAGCAGTGATTTTATCCCATTCTTCCTCACAAACAGTCTTCAAATCTTGAAGGTTCCGTGAGTGTCTTCTATGAACTCTGATCTTCAGTTCGTTCCATAGATTTTCAATTGGATTCAGGTCAGATGACTGACTGGGCCATTCTAGCAGCTTTATTTTCCTTCTCTGGAGCCAGTTGAGTTTCCTTGCCTGTGTGTTTGGGATCATTGTCTTGCTTTAATGTCCACCCTCGTTTCATCTTCAGCATCTTGGCAGATGGCAACAGGTTCTTATCAAGGATGTCTCTGTACATTTGTCCATTTATCCTTCCTTCAATTATGAAGTCTGCCTGTACCATGTGCTGAAAAACACCCCCACACCTCTAAACTTCACTGTTTGTACGGTGTTTTGGGACTGATGTGCAGTGCCATTTCTCCTCCAAACATGCTGTGTTGTGGCATCCAAAAAGTTCAATTTTGGTCTCATCTGACCAGACTATATTCTCCCAGTATTTTACTGGCTTGCCCAAATATTGTGCAGCAAACTTTAAACAAGCTTCAACATGCTTTTTCTTCAGCAATGGGATCTTGCGAGGTGAGTGGGCATACAGCCCATGTCGTTTGAGTGCATTACTTATTGTTTTCTTTGAAACAGCAGTACCTGCTAACTCCAGGTCTTTCTGGAGCTCTCCACCAGTGGTCTTTGGCTCGTGGATAACTCTTCTGATAATTTTTTTTGACTCCTCTGTCAGAAATCTTGCAAGGAGCTCATGGTCATGGCCGGTTTATGGTAAAATTATGTTCTTTCCACTTCTGAATGATGGCTCCAACAGTGCTCACTGGAACAGTCAGCAGTTTAGAAATGCGGCTGTAACCAATGCCATCATTATGTTTTGCAACAATAAGGTTGTGAAGGTCTAGAGAGAGCTCTTTGCTTCTACCTATCATACATTCTTTGTGGTGTGACAATCTGATATTCACAGACCTTTTTAAAGGCTATCAGTCAGGACTTAACCAGTTGAAATTAATTTCCACTGATGGGGGATGGGATGGCTTCCTAAATTCTGATGGATTTCAGCTGATTTCTTGGCTTTCTTTGCCTTTTTGAACCTCTTTTTCTTCATGTGTTCAATAATTATTCCCAGTGTCATTACACTTTATTAAATATAACTTGTTTTATGAACACAGTTGCTTTGATTTCTTTGCATGTATGGATTACTTGGGTTGTTCCTGATATCTGGTGAAAATCTCAGCTCAGTGGCTCCATCAGAAATATGTTTAATGAGAAAAATGTTGACGTGTTCAATACTTATTTTCCCCGCTGTGTATATATATATATATATATATATATATATATATATATATATATATGTGTGTGTGTGTGTGTGTGTGTGTGTACTGTATATATGTATGTATCTACAGTATGTACAGTATATATGTATATATGGTCTAAACAACCTGTACAATGGAAAGAACCATATTGAACAATTTGTATTCACAAAAGTCCTTAAGATGAAGGTGAAACAGTTGAGTTATAAGAATTAACTGTCAACATCAGTAATATAGTATTTTTTTAAAATTTTCAAATAGTAATATTATTGTCAGTCATTAATTACTTTTTCAAATTTTGCACCTTTTTAGACAAATTTGAAGGTTTTTTTGTGAAACTTTTTTGATTAATTTGCCACTTTATAATAATACTGGAATGTATTTATATAGCACCGTCAATAGCACCCAAAGTGCTTTACAGTGAGTCCATTATTCATCCGCTCCACAGACAGACATTGGGAAGCTACCTCTGTCACCATAGCTGCCCTGGGTTAGACTGACAGAAACGTGGCTGCCAATTTGTACCAAGAGCCACTCTGACCACCACCAAGCATTTATTCACATTCATACAACAGTGTCTGTGACACTGGAGGCAAGGTGGGTGAAGTGTCTTGCCAAGGATTCAAACCACAAACCCTCTGGTTATCAGATGACCCACTCTATCTCATGAACCCCTACCACCCTGCCTACTACTACATTTGAGGGGTTTTTGGTTGTAAATTAGCATTTTATTCCTTGTATAATTTTCAAATTTATTCCCATTAACATGCAACTTTATTCTTATAAGTTTTTTCTCTCCTAATTTGAGACTTTTTCTTGAAAAATTCAAGACTCTTTCCTTGGGAATTTGTGAGCTTTTTCTTGTTAATTTATAAGATTTCTGTTGAATTTTCAGCTTTTCTTGTGAAATTGTTATTATTATTATTTTAAGTCACAAGGGCCCACTGATTAAGGGCAACAGATCTACAAAGACTAAGGTTGAAGTAGTCTATTTATGGGCTTAAAACTGCAGTTCCCCCTATGACCATTTGGGGCAGTCTCACACTAAAAGGCTTTACAGAAGAGATTTGCTTTAGGAAAAAAAATGCAGAAAACAGCGGCTTTAGAGGGGTGGAGGTAAAAAAAAAAAATTAGCACATCTACAGTACTTTTAGTAAGCACTTAAAGATGAAAAATAGAAAGTTAACACAAAAGAGCAAATTAAATACATAAATAAAACTGTTGCTTCAAAGTGAAAGTATTATGGAAAATGTGGTTGTTGCAATAAACCTTAACTCATACAGGAATTGTGGGAGTTTCCACATTTAACAGAATTGTGATTTACACCTATCAGTGGAGGAAAAACAGTGATTAAATCTTTTGGACTTCATTACCATCATGTCATACTATTTAAAAATCTTTAAAAAAAAACCCAACTCTTCTATTCTGAATAAACTCTTCTCATGTGTGGTTATATTTTCTCACCCCGTCCCCTCCATGCACCCTGACCTCCTGTTTATCGTGCTCTCTTTGACTAACACTTGTTGAGCGATGAACAGAAAAGCTGTTTTGCAACAAAACAACTTTGAATGAGAGCAGCTCCCATCTATTTTAATTCCCCCCATCCTCTACATGCACACTCAGCAGGGTCAGCCGGGGTCAGGGCCTTTATTCAGAAATCTTTTACCTCTTGACCTCTAAACACCTCATTATTAGGTCTGCATACAGAGTGGGAGGTCAGCTCACATCAGTAAAACACACGAGTAAATGACCGGTTTGTTTAATCACTGCTGGTCACGTGCCTATCACACTAAATGCTACCAGTAGATGGTGAGTTTTCAGACCCTTAGAGATGAAAAAGATCACCACTGTAGACTAACACTGCACAACATATCCACACGTTATCATTACCATGATATCAGAGTGTGCAATATGCATATCGCAAAAGATGGCTTGAACAGTAATAATAATGTGTTTTTCATGTGCTTATGCATTCATGCGCTTGCATTTTGGAGTGGCATTTATACAGCCTCCTTGGTATTACACTCCAAACTCAGGGAAAAAAAAAAGATTTACAAGAAAAAAAGCAAAAAAAGCTGCAAATTTACAAGAAAAAAATACAAAAATTTCCAGAAGAAAGTCTCAAATTTATAAGAAAAAAGCTACAAATTCATGAGAAAAAAAGGTCACAAATTTATCAGAGACTAGAGGGCACTCAGAGAGCGCATACCTCTGCCAAGCCTCCATCCCTCCCTCCCTTTGCCCGTTCATCCAACCATCCCTCCATCCATCTGTCCATTGTGAAACAGGGCCTTGGTGGAGGTATGCACTCATGGATCACCTCCAAAATCTAATGTTTTCATCCGCAGCCCAAGTGCCACCTCTTGTGAAAATTTCATCAATATTCATCCAGTAGTTTTTGCATAATCCTGCTAACAGACAAACAAACTGCCCCAATCACATTACTTTCTTGGCGGAGGTAAAAAGCCTCATATTTATGTGGAAAAAGTCACAGATTTGATGAAAAAGTCACAATTTTTCTTGGAAAAAATTGCAAATCATAAGAAAAAAGACAGAAACCGATGAGAAAAAAGTTGCAAATTTACAAGAAAAAATTAGCAAATTTATGAGAAAAAAGTTCCAGATGTACAGGGGTGGGGGGAAATTGATACAGTCTGATATCACAATGCGTTGTGGTGGTGATACTGTATCGATTTAGAGACACTAGTATCGTCACAAATACAAACTTACCTATTGAGGTACCAGAGTAATAAAAATCAAATGACTTCAGTCCATTAGATGGTGCTAAATGCTCACTGTCTGGTTAGGCCAGCACAGCAAAGGAGTGACTCCTGAGATCTAGCTGGGAGTTGAATAAGACAAAGATCAGGATGGGAAATTGCAATATATGATATCGCAATACTTTCAAAATCGTGATAATATCACACTGCAGTCCAAGTATCTTGACAATATCATATCATAGGGTTTCTGGTGATTCCCACCCCTATAAATTTATGAGAAAAAAAACTGATGCTTTTATTCAGTTATGTAACATGCTATAGAAATATTTATGACAATATTGGGGGGATTCTACTTTTTTCCCAGGTTGGGGGGGGGGCATGTCCCACCTGTCTTCTCCTAGATTTTAGGCCTATGTTCACAGTAAATGCTGTTAGTAGTAGATAGATGCAGTATGTCAGACAAAAAAAGCCCTGCAGAGGATAGTCAAGGGAGCTGAGAGGGTAATTGGAGTTTCCCTCCCCTCTGTCCAAGAACTTTTTCAGAGCCGTTGTAGGAGCAGGGCACTGAACATTGTCAAGAACCACTCTCACCCTCTGCATAAACACTTTGAACTGCTGCCATCTGGCAAACGATTCCGGAGTATCAGAGGCAGAACCACCAGACTGATTAGCAGCTTCCTTCCACAAGCTGTTAGGATGCTGAACAGTTGAGCCGGAATCTTTCATACATACTACTGCACCTAATGGACATTATGTATATTATAGTTCTAGTTAGTTTTAAGAAGCCACTTTGACTCACTCAGCCACTTTAATTGATATTTTATACATAGGTAGTTATTATCACTTTAAACTGCAACTGTAATAAGTTAATATTACTGTAATAACTAAATGTGTCTTAGGGATGTGTTGGAGTGGGGGGCGAGTGAGTGTGTTTTAAATTATGTTCTTTTTACATATATGGATGCCTAGAGAAATGTAATTTCATTTTGCCTGCACTGCAGTTGTATGTACAGCAACATGACAATAAAGGTTGATTTGATTTGATTTGATTTGACAGATATTGAGTTCTCAGACTTTTAGAGGTTTAAAAAAAACACCATTGAGGCTTTGCCACAATTCACGACAAAAATTGAGTTGTCAAGCATTTTGGGGGGCATTAATGCACCACATATGTGGGAAAAACTTAACAAAAAACTGTTAAAGTTACAGCCTATTCTCTTAACTGCACTTAAACATTAAACTTAAAATTCCTTCAAGCCTTAAATCAGCGAGGAGCTCACTTTACAGCTCCGTCCTCCTGATTTGCCACAGAGGCCTTCGGGAGGCTGCAGCACGCCCTCTCGCATCACATCATTTAACAGTCTTTGAGGTCACAGCTGATTCCTATTGGGCTTTAATGGCTCTCCTGCTGTGTTTGGCCCTGGTCCCTGCTTTCCTTACATCTTTGAAGTGCTCATATTCTGCCTTGGTGTAGGAGGAAGGGGCGTATTTGGGCAGGCCTCGGCTGACAACGCACCCCAGGCTTCCTTACCCTCCAGGTACACCTGGCCTATTAGTCTTACAAATGAAAACGTATGACCTCTGGCCTCCCGGTTTTTGTTCAGCGTTCCCATCACACAAGCACCCAGAGAAAGGCGGGTTTTCTCAGGAGGAGAATTAACAAAACAAGAGCGAGTTCCTGCCTTTACTGGAAATAAAGGTGGCGTTAACCACAAGGCCGAGGATAATGAAAACCCTGAAGTCAGAACAAGGGGAATGGTAATGTGAGCAGTCTACGCACAGTCTGCTCTGTCAATACAATGCTGAGAGCTGACGGGAATGTGGCTGCATTTGAAAAGGTGAAACAAAAGTGTTTTCTTTGTGGTTACACAGGATGAGCTGCATAGAAGTGAATTTACCTTCAAACAAGCTGACAGCTAAGAAAAACGAGAGAAGAAAAGCAAAAATGTCATCAGTGTGGAAGCTGCTCAGTACCGTAGACGTTATGTAATAAGAGACTTTGTTCCATGTTTGTTTTTCAGCAGAGATATAAAACTAAATGTGCATTAAGCACTTCTGTGGCTGACAGTCTGCAGCCAGGTCAAGATAAAGCAAAGTACAGTACATCTTTCTGCTCTGTCAGAGGACAGCAGTGTATCACTGGGCTGACACATCACACCAAAATAGACGGGATGGATGGACCGTTAGGAATAATCATCAAACACAGTCACAGATATGAGAAGGCAAACCATACTGGACGGAGAACTGGCCAGTCTGCCAGTGGGTTTCTCAATGCTCAAATAAAATAAAACAAGTAAAATCTTTGTATTATTCAGCTCATTTCCATCCTTGGGCATCAGACTGCTGCAATAGCACATTCACAGCCAAGGTCTTAATGTTGTGAAAAGGTGTATCTTACTTGGGATAAGACTAAAGCTGAGGAATTTGCCCTAGTCAACATAAAATGGGAGAAAAACATTTATGTAACAGGTCAACTTTAAAAGTTAACACTGGACACCACCCACTGAGTTGGGGGTTTAACCTATGCCACAGCTTGATCCAAATGCCCCCAAAGTTCCATGCCTCGCCCTAATTGTGATTCGGCTGTCTGGCCTTCTATGCCATGTCCTTCTGACAAGCGACGCCACACCCTTATTCAGAGTCCCCAAACTTCTATGTCACGCCTTGACTGAGACTTGAACGCCTGACCTTTTATGCCTTTCCCATTAGACCTGATGTGCTATTCAACCCCCACCCTCCCTCACCAAAGTCAGCAGTGTCCTTAAACTGGGAGAGTGGCTCCAGCAGATCCCAGGAACAACGTTTGAGAACTTGGAACAGCTAAGATACTGCAGAGGGCCCTCAGACTCTCAGGCCTCTGGCAGAGGACCAGAGTTTGAAGGAAAAAACACAAGCTCACCCACATGGGGATATATACTGTAAACACTGATAGGCTTTTAAAGCACAGGAGATAAAAAGAAAAATCATGACTATTTCTTGCCAAATAGTGAGCCAACACTGATCTGTTCTCCAAATCCTCAGATATCAGTTTATTTAGATAACTCTGTTTTCTTATCAGCTTGATTTTTACTCAGATATTTGCCAGTAAGTCACGACCATTTAAGCACTGTAAACATTTCAGACCAAAACGCCTCTTGATTTTGTCAGTGAATCTGCATTGATGCATGAGGCAGTATGTCCACCAAATGCATTTTTTCCGCTGTGGGTGACTATTTTCTACTCATTCTCTATGTCAGCCTATTCAATTAGTGGCCCATGGGCCACATGTGGCCCAGAACCAACCTCCGAATGGCCCAGGGCACGCCAAGGAAATATAAATTCAAGAAAAAAATATGAAGGAATGACGGTCCGCAAGCGCGCACACGAACAATGCACGTGACCGTCATCCGTGTGGAGTTCAGAAGCGTCCTACCCATGTGAGTGTTCCAGTCGGCAGGGAGAGTGGTTTTCTGGCATTGCTGTCACAACAGAAACATGAGCTTATTAAAGTACTTTAAATGTGGAAAAAAAAGCAAAAGAGGTATGTAAGCAGTGGAGGCATTTATGGTGGTTTTAACCCGCTGGAAATAGGAGCAATAATGAAGAGTCGCTTAGCAAACATGCGTGGTGAAGATTCATACTGTATGCAGAGAAAGGCAAGCGTGACTGAATCGCTTAGGATTGACTTCACCATCTACTGCAATATCCATCCATCCATCCATCCACGAATGGATGGATATTATGTACCTGGAAAGTTAAGATGACCGAAATTCATGAAGTCAATGACTTTAATCTGTCAGCAGCCTTCAGACAAACTAAACTGCCAACAATTGGATTTCAAAATAAGGGAGGTTTTTCCTGCTGTCTGGGTGGTGAGGAGAATTCTAAAAAATATAAATATTTAGAAATATTTTAACAGAAATAACTGCATCTTTAGTCATTTAAGCTAATTTATTCATTCATTTGGGCGAGAGGCAGGGTACACCCTGGACAGATCGCCAGTCCATCGCAGGGCCAACACAGAGAGACAACCATTCACTCTCACAGTCATACCTAAGGACAATTTAGAATCCCCAGTTGATGCCAATTAATACAATGGTGTGAAAAAGTGTTTGCCCCTTCCTGATTTCTCATTTTTTTGTATGTTTGTCACACTTAAATGTTTCACATCATCAAACAACTTTAAATATTAGACAAAGATAACACAAGTAAACACAAAATGCAGCTTTTAAATGAAGGTGTTTATTATTAACAGAAAAAAATCCAAACCTACATGGCCCTGTGTGAAAAAGTGATTGCCTCCTAAACCTAATAACTGGTTGGGCCACCCTTAGCAGCAACAACTGCAATCAAGCGTTTGTGATAACTGGCCATGAGTCTTTTACAGCACTGTGGAGGAATTTTGGCCCACTCATCTTTGCAGAATTGTTGTAATTCAGCCACACTGGAGGGTTTTCAAGCATGAGCTGCCTTTTTAAGGTCATGCCACAGCATCTCAATCAGATTCAGGTCAGGACTTTGACTAGGCCACTCCAAAGTCTTCATTTTGTTTTTCTTAAGCCATTCAGAGGTGGACTTGCAGGTGTGTTTTGGATCATTGTTCTGCTGCAGAACTCAAGTGAGCTTCAGTTTGAGGTCACGAACAGATGGTCAGGAATTCTCCTTCAGGATTTTTTGGTAGACAGCAGAATTCCTTCCATCCATCCATCTTCTTCTGCTTAATCCTTTTTTTGTGGGGGGTGGGGGGTGGGGGGGGGGGGGTGCTGGAGCCTATCCCAGCATCTTTGGGCGAGAGGCAGGGTACACCCTGGACAGATCGCCAGTCCATCGTAGGGCCAACACAGAGAGACAGACAACCATTCACTCTCACATTCATACCTAAGGACAGTTTAGAATCCCCAGTTTGATGCTAATTAACCTAACTTGCATGTTTTTGGCATGTGGGAGGAAACCGGAGAAATCCTGGAGTAAACCCACGCAGACACAGGGAGAACATGCAAACTCCACACAGATCACTGTTGGTCGGGGGCTGGGATCAAACCCAGGATCCCCCGGCCAAGGCTGAGTTGCTGAATTCATGGTTCCATTTACCACAGCAAGTCTTCTAAGTCCTGAAGCAGCAAAACAGCCCCACAACATCACACTGCCACCACCATATCTTACTGTTGGTATGATGTTCCTTTTCTGAAATGCTGTGTTACTTTTACGTCGAATGTAATGGGACACACACCTTCCAAAAAGTTCAACTTTTGTCTCGTCAGTCCACAGAGTATTTTCCCAAAAGTCTTTGGGATCATCAAGATGTTTTCTAGCAAAACTGAGACAAGTCTTTATGTTCTTTTTGCTCAGCAGTGGTTTTCGTCTTGGAACTCTGCCATGCAGGCCATTTCTGCCCAGTCTCTTTCTTATAGTGGAGTCATGAACACTGGCCTTAACTGAAGCAAGTTAGGTCTGCAGTTCTTTGGATGTTGTTGTGGGGTCGTTTGTGACCACTTGGATGAGTCGTTGCTGCACTCTTGAGGTAATTTTGGTCGGCCGGCCGGCCACTCTTGGAAAGGTTCATCACTGTTCCATGTTTTCACCATTTGTGGATAATGGCTCTCACTGTGGTTCGCTGGAGTCCCAAAGCTTTAGAAATGGCTTTATAACCTTTTCCAGACTGATAGCTCTCAATTTCTTTGTTTCTCACTTGTTCCTGAATTTCTTTGGATCGCAGCATGATGTCTAGCTTTTGAGGATCTTTTGGTCTACTTCACTTTGTCAGGCAGGTCCTATTTAAGTGATTTCTTGATTGAGAGCAGGTGTGGCAGTAATCAGGCCTGGGTGTGGCTAGAGAAATTGAACTCAGCTTTCCAAAGATGTGATAAACTACAGTTAATTTATGTTTTAACGTGGGGGGGGGGGGGAAATCACTTTTTTACACAGGGCCATGTAGGTTTGGATTTTCTTTTTACCCTTAATAATAAACACCTTCATTTAAAAACTGCATTTTGTGTTTACTTGTGTTATCTTTGTCTAATATTTAAATTTGTTTGATGATGTGAAATATTTCAGTGTGACAAACATACAAAAAAATGAGAAATCAGGAAGGGAGCAAATACTTTTTCCACACCACTGTATAACTTTATTAATATTTTTTTCTTTGAAACCAGAGTTAAATTATTGTTCTGTTCTGGCTTTGCAAACGTATGGTCAAAAGTGTAAATTGTATAAGAAAAAAAGTCAAAATTTTACCACAATCCGTTTCAAATTTATTAAAAAAACAGTACATTTATTTAACAAAATTAACAAAAATTAGCCATAAAACATCCACAAATGTGTAATAAAATCTCAAATGTACAAGAAAAGTCAATTTTACAAGAGGAAATTACAAATTTGAGAGAAACTGTTTCATTTAGAAAAGTAGAGAACTATAAGAAAATTGTTATAAATTTTGGAGAAAAACCTCAAACCTTCAAGACTCAAGTCATTACTTAAATTTTTAAAGGGCCTATATCATGCAAAATCGACTTTTTTGAGCTTTTAAGCATGTTATAATGTTAATTCCTCACCAAAAACACCCCCAAAGTGGTATTTTGCTCCATTCATGCATCTCTGAGTATTCCTCCTCAACCCTGCTCTCTGAGCTGCTGCTCCGCCCTGTCCCTGATAATGACTGGGTCCCCACGTTCATACCTATGAACGTGGGTGAGCCGCCCACTTCAGGAAGTGCCTGTGCTGCCAGCACCGCCCCCAGACTAACGCACACACCCACTTTCTCCGCGCAGCAAACGGAGCGGTGATCGGCAAAACTCTTTCACTTTAGCATTGACGCTGTGAAGAAGTAGTTCCTCTCGCACCTAATCTGCTCAGTGACAACAACTGTTTGCTTTTTTATGTAAGACAATGTCTTCTAAGTGGCATAAATGTGTCTTTGGCTGTGAGAGATTTAGGAGTTTGTTCAGCCTTCCTAAAGAAGAGCCTACTTGTCAGAAATGGTCAAAATAGACCAGAATGCAGAGGCTAAAATCATAATATTAAACGTGATTAACCATACACTACATAAGAATAATATTACAGGCTAAAATAATAACAGGAGGCTAAAGAGTTCAACATGCTCATCCATCTTTTCTAAAGTTTACTGTAGATGTTGTTTTCGAGGGCGGAACCCAGCGACACGCTGTAGCAGCCGGCTCAGGGGTTACGTCATGAAATGGGCGGCAGCCACAAGAAGGAGAGGCTGAGCCTCAGAGATCGAGGCATCTTACTTCCGGGCTCGCGAAAATAACTCATATTTCATAAGAAATTCATTCTCCAGTGTACCAAAGGTAATATACTATCACATACATGCATATAGTTTACTCTGAAAGGCTTAAAATAGCATGATATAGGCCCTTTAAGTGGGTGCTCTTTGTATCCTTAACTCTACTAGAAATTTTTGGTTGACTGATATGCGTGTAATGGAATGTGTAGTTATAAAAAGAGGTTCCTACTCACATATGTCCATCCATCCATCCATCCATCTTCTACCGCTTTTCCGGAGGTCCGGGTCGTGGAGGCAGCAATTCAAGCAGAGAAGCCCAGACTTCCCTCTCCCCAGCCACCTGGTCCAGCTCTTCAGAGAGGATACCAAGGCGTTCCCAGACCAGCTGGGACACATAGTCTCTCCAGCGAGTCCTGGGTCTGCCCCGGGGTCTCCTCCCAGTGGGACATGCCCGAAACACCTCAAGTGGGAGGCGTCCAGGAGGCATCCTAATCAGATGCCCATACCACCTCAACTGACTCCTTTCAATGTGGAGGAGCAGCGGTTCTACTCTGAGCCTCTCCCAGATGACTGAGCTCCTCACCCTATCTCTGAGGGTGAGTCCAGCAATCCTACTGAGAAAACTCATTTCAGCTGCTTGTATCCGCGATCTCGTTCTTTCGGTCATTACCCAAAGCTCGTGACCATAGGTGAGAGTAGGAACGTAGATTGACTGGTAAATCAACAGTTTTGCCTTAGAACTCAGCTCCCTCTTCACCACAACAGACTGGTACAACGTCCGCATCACTGCAGATGCTGCTCCAATCCGTCTGTCAATCTCTTGCTCCATTTTTCCCTCACTCGTGAATAAGACCTCAAGATACTTAAACTCCTCCACTTGGGGTAGGAGCCTGTCCCCAACCCAGAGAGGACAATCCACCTTTTTCTGGCTGAGGACCATGGATTCGGACTTGGAGGTGCTGATTCTTATCCCAGCCGCTTCACACTCAGCGGCAAACCATCCCAGCAAGAGCTGTAGGTCATTGCTGGATGAAGCCAACAGGACAACATCATCTGCAAACAACAGAGATGAGATCCTGTGGTCCCAAGCTTTCTTACTCACATATGTGGCGATTTAAAACAAAACAAACTACAATGGTGGATGTGGAATGTTATCAATCTTTTCTTGGGGGGTTTGAACACCAAAGTATTTCACAGTTCATTTTTTATTCAGATAAATTCCCTTTGTGATGTGCCAAGGTCAGTTATGACCAGGATGTAGTATATTTCCAAAGGGAAACAAATGTTAATGCTACAAACAGTGCACACTGAGTTTTTATGTTCTTTGAGATATGCCTGAGTAAGATGTGACCAAAATGGTTATTTACAGAATTAATTTTTTTCATTCCATTTATTTAATTGTTGCTCAACAGGAAAAATATTTCTACTACTTCAAGTTCTGCTCAACCCCACCACTGTTATTGTGTTTTCATGCACTTTTGATGTGCCTTTGTCATGTGCCAAGTGCACATTTAAAACCAAGACAATGAATAAAAAGTGCATATTTTTCATCATATTGATCTGCATTGGTCTGAAATTTATCATTCAACAAATCGCTGAACATGTGCGGCCCAGTTACATGTCTTGATTTCAAACTGTGGCCCAAATGATTTTGTAATTGAATAGCCCTGCTCTATGTAGTCCAGCATCTACAGCGCTGAACACCCTCGGCACTGAAACGCTCTCAGCGGTGGCCGCTTTTTGTTGTGGCACTCAGGGCGCTCAGGGCTGAAAAAATTCAACTTTTCAGACTACAGCTGAGCTCGTCAACGTCAGACCTTTCTAAGCAGCCAATCAGAATTAAGGAAGGTTGGGACATAGGACACCAGTACAGTCTGTACCCAGACTCCTGTTTTCTTTTCCATGTCATCATATTTTGCATCCAGAGCTGCTACCAATGCTAGAATACATTTCCTGTCCATTGTTATTTAGAGACTGCTATTGAAAAATAAGTAGAAAGTCTGACCATAGGAAACGTGGAAGTGCTGAGCTGTGAGTGACAAGCTGTTGCTCGGATACAGGGCACAGATTTTTTTTTCAGAGCGCAGCGCACAAGCGCTAAAAAAGACGTTCAGGGCGGTTGGGCGACAAAAAGTGTGTCTGGTGGACATGCAGCCTTAATTATGCTTTATAACTTATTTATAATCATTTACTCATGATTTATTAAGTATTATAACATAATTAATAACCTACCTATAACACACACACACACACACACACACACACACACACACACACACTTTTGGCTGCTCTCCATTCTAATAACTACCTATAGATTATTTATAAATCCCTTGTTAGTATAGTCTTATTAAAAGCGCAACTTTTTACAACCCACACTCAAAGATACTGTCGCAGTGTGCTGTTGAAGCAGGACCCACACGCAAGACTGACAGTTTGCAGGGTTTATTTAATACAAAATAAAGGCACAGTTCATGAGCTGGAAACACAAACTAACACCGAACTCGGCAAGGCAGGATAAGACACGACAGAAGCATACAGGATAGTACAAGGCTGGAAACGCCATAACGTGCAGAACACTGACAAGGATGCCACACTTGATGAAGACTGATGCAGGCATTTACAGAGAAACGAGTAATCAACATAATACAGAACAGGTGGTTACAATCGGGGCAGGGAGGAGGCTGCACAGACAATGACAGACAGGGGTACATATGAAACATATACAGGGAAACGGGGGAGACAAGACCATGACAATCATAATAATAATCATAATAATGATAGTAACGCTAAACTGAGAACCAAGCATGGAAACAAATCCTACAGAACACAAATGCAGACATAATAATAAATAATAGTAAGTCCAGAAAAACCCAAAAATACAAACTCAAGGTGAGAACACGGGCTGGGGCCATGTCCAGGAAACAAGTAATAAAGCAGTAACTCAGAGTGAGGACATGAGGCCCAGTCCACGTCCTAACAGACAGTGGTTATGAGCAAAAGAGCCACAGATTAGAGACCCCTGCTCTCAACAATGGTGACTGTCCTGGTGTGTGCAGTCATAGTCTACAACAGAAAAGTATCCAGTGCTGCTGCTCATTCATCATTGTTATTCTGTGTTTTGACAGGCTGAAGGGGTCAGAGGGTCCAGGTCTGTATGCCACTAACAGTCTCAGGTCACAGCTGAACTGTAGATATTATGGAAACAGTAAACTGAACATAAGTATGTGTCTGCCCCCGTGTTCACTGCCATGCTGACAGGTAATCTGACACGTTTGGACAACTGCTTTGTAACCTTGCTGAAGGTACACAGAAATGCGTAGACTGTTATGTAAGCGTCTGAGAAGCACAATCGCAGGTTTTTCGCCACAGTTCCCTGCGTAAACACTGGGCTGCGTGAGCCTTAGATTCTGGTTTCACCAGTTTACTGGCATCACTCAACATTCACATGGTGCACAATAAGCAAAACAGACAGACTGTGAAGGGAGAGGAAAACAACGAGGGGAAAATGGGAAACACTAAACCCAGACACGGGGGAAGGTGTGGTTAGGAAAGAGACGATGAGGGCAGAATTTGCAGCGGGTGATAGCAATGGAAACCTTTCTTTAACAGGCAAATATGGTCAGACTGAGGTCAGCTTTGCACATGAGTGGCCTGGATGTATGTGTGTGTGTGTGTGGGAAAGTGATCAGCAAGGAGTGGCATTAGGATGAGCTGAGATGACCCTCACACATCTCTGTCTGTTGGGACTTGGATCAGAAAGAGAGAATAGACTTTAGGCCAGACGGAGACAACACAAACCAAAAGCTGGCGGGATGGTTGAATGTGTGGGGAACAAATCCAGTAGCCCTTTGAGTGGAAACAATAGAGAGGATCAGGCCATACCAGTTCCCGATGGTTTATGAGGCCATGCCCAGAAATCCCCAAAAGTCAGAGGCTGCTCATGAGGAGGATAGGGAGATCACGCCACGAATAATCCTCTATTGTCATCTACACCAATATTAGTCACTGCTGGAGTTAAGGGGGTGACCTGCTGAGAGACTGTTAGGGCTTTCAGGTACAAAGCGCCATGCTTTTTCTCATTCTGGCTCTCACCCCAGCCCTAGAAACGTAGATCTCTGAGGAGTTAGTCCATGTTCAAACCAATTCATTCTGAAGTTACGCTTCGCAGATTCCCATCAACGACCTAAGACATCATTCAACGCACAAAGCAGCATCTCATCTCACAGATCATGAGAAAAAGGGAGAACGTAATGATAAATGGTTGACAGCTCTCCTGACCCACCTACAGTTGAGAGTGTGGCCTAAACCTTTTTGAAAAGTGCCTTGAGATGACCTGTGTTGTGATTTGGTGCTATATAAATAAAACTGAACTGAACTGAATTGAATACAGCGCTCACGCCAATGAAAAGCTGCTCCACATTGCACCTGTCACTGTGGACAGGGAATGCCTGGATTTCAAAAGCAGGAAACAGGGTGACTCAACAGTAAGATTTCTCTGATATCTCAAAAACAAACCAGGAAAAAGTGTTTCTGAAAACATCGAAGAGGAGAAATACAGTATTTAGTAGATGAATCTGTTTCTGTGATAGCAACAACTGCTGGTTTAAATGTTTTCCATCACAGGTCGCCCTGGTGCTACAGAGCAATCTGTGACCCATCAGAACGGGTGACTGCAGAGCACTGTTATAACATCACTGTTCCCATGACATTAATCCGCCGTCACAGAGCCACAGACTCATAAACCACTACTGGCAGCTGTCTAATATTTGACAATGTCTGTATAATGATTATTTTAAACTTAAAAATCACTGCTTACTGTCCACTGCAGTCACAGATTCTGATGTGGTACAAATTTCAGTGTAACGCCAAACTTCCAAACCCAGAAATTCTGCAGCTTGGCAGTAAACATTCTTTGATACCTTGTAAACAAACCAGCAACAAGTGTTTCTGAAAACATCTGAGGTGAAAAATACTGAGTTTAATTGCTTATTCTGTGTTTACAGAACACCAGTAGTTGCTGATTCAAATGTTTAGCGTTAGTTAATTATGTTGCCCTGCATGGCTCATTTCAGCTTGGTGTTACACTCACTGATGATATCACCGCTTGCAAGGAAAGAACCCACCTAAATTGACTGTTCCGGGCTCTGTGCTGACTTAATGTCTATCTGAAAGCAAAAGCCGGTTAAAATGAGGGACTAGTGCCACGTTTGGCACAAAACCACTATCTTAAAAGCCCTATGCGTGTGTCTTTCATTTTCACTGATGGAGCCTTAAACAGAGAGATGTGTACAGCACTCATCACTGAGTGTACACACTCAGGAAGTCACAGCTGGGCTGTTAGCGCCACACTGACACCTCGTAGCAACTCATGCCAACAAATTACAAAAAGGATGCCAATGTGTGCAATATGTCAAGCGTTGTGTCTCCACGGAAATTGGCAGACACGCACGGAGAGGGTGTGGTGTCTAACAGTTCATCACAGCTCAGCTGTGCAAAGGAAACTCAAGCTCAGTCTCGCAGTGAACCGTGAGTCCTCTGCAGATGTGTGTAAGGGCAGCAGAGGGAAATCCAAAAATTATTTATTCTAATTTTACAGAGACCGATTGGATCCAGATGTACCACAGGGCTGATACAGCACACTGAGGGGGATCCACGGGCTGTGAGGGGGGGAACAGCATCGTCACACAAGGCACAAGGTCCAGTCAACCCTGAATACCCTGAATACTCTCATTACAGATCCAATACCTCATCAACACACCTGTGTGAGTTACAGCAATATTGAGCATCCCAGCATTCAAAGGGCACTGAAAATTACAGTTTAGTTGAATCCGCTGGCAGCCATGTTGACGTCCTTTTGACGCACTGAGTTATGGAAACAGTAAAAGGGCTCCGTCACTCTTAGGTTGTCATTTTCCAAAGGGCAAGTGATGTAGACGCATGCAACCACAAAGAAAACAAACCCTGTAAAAACTGGAAGTTTCAGTACATCGTCATAAAACCACTGCTGTTGTAAAGGTGACAAAGATGCTTAAAAAGACTAATTAAATATTGTTTTCATGTCAGTTCATATTGAGATACTGCTCATTGAAAATATCAGTACAACACTTTCCCCATTCCTACAAAAAGCCAGGAACATATTCAATTCAGCTTTATTTATATAGTGTCAATTAACATGAGTTGTGTCAAGTTGTAGGGTAAAGATATCATCATCTCGAAGCGAGAAGCCCAACAATGGGGGATTCCCTATGAGCACGTACTTGGCAACAGTGGAGAAGAAAAGCGCTCTTTTAATAGGCATTACAAAATATTTTAGTCCTTCTCAACTATCTGTAAGTTTTATCTTCAGAAGGTAAGCGGTTGAGCTGAGGTGGAGAAAAACACAATAAGTTTATATGTGTTTAATAACTGTACATGAGACCTGGCTTCTACTTCTTCATCTTGAGCACACCTCCAGCCAGTCACCATCTCAGGCCTGTCTTTGAACTGAAAACACCAGTTTTTATGCACGGTAACACAGTATATGCATATTTAGTGTAACAGTTACTAAAATGTCTCATTGAGAACATTCAGCGTTCCAATTGGGTTTTTCCATTTTTTTCAGTAAAAGCTTTGAATATAGATGCAGTAGCCTTATAATTATTACTACAATTTGCTGCTCTATATGTTTATTACTATACTACACTAGATCAGCTTTGGATAATTCACTAACATAATGACTCCTTTTATCTTACATTAAATGACTGCAAATGTTTTGTTTTTTCTTTACTTACCTATTGGCCATCAGCAGAAAGAAGCAGGAAGTCAGACGGCACATGAAAAAGAAAGAAAGAAAACACACCATTAGTTGATTGCATGAGGAAATGAGGGAAAAACATCTTGTTATAATTTAATTTAGCTATTTTTATTTAACTCTGATAAATCTTTAGACAGCACGAGGGTGTTTTTTATTACATGAGAAACTTTTGCTTTTGCTGGTCCTGGGCGGTGATCTTATCATCCAGCACATGCTGTGAGACTGTCCCGAGCAGGAATCAAACATCTTCACCTTCTCTAATCTCTACAAGCGCTGTCCCTGGAGTCTTTCTCTTTTTACTCGACTTTTAACAGACGCCAGATTCGGGCCTGTGACGGGGCACAGCTCACATGTCGGCAGCCTTGCTCTGAATCCTGCTCTATCCCGAGGGAGTGTGCTGAGAAAAATAAAGAAATGGTCCCCAGCAAGGGCTAGTGAAAGAAAGCAGGCCTGACTTTTGAATAGCCTGCTACCCCTGGAGGGCATGTTTCATTTAAGTGCTCCGTGAATGAATGGCAAGCTGGAGGAATGGATGCCAACAAGGCTTGAAATCTTGGCGGTCATTGGTCACTGTGCTACGACAGACTTGTGCCGTCAAGCTGAAAGAGCAAATGTTCTTTGTGGCCACGAAGCTGTAGATAAAGAGCAGAAATGCCCTCTAGATTGATTTCTTATTGGATTTTTTTTTTCTATCCGTTTCACCTCTTGCGCCCTGACTTATGGTGAAGTGCATCCACCACTAAACTGCAGCAGCAGCATTTTTTTTTTTTTTGTAATGATGGGTCCTGTTGTTATGACATGATGTAAAATTAGTGGGTACACCCAGAGACATGGCACCCATGACACACTGCTGGGCATGTGGTGAAAGATTTACGCAAGTCGAAGCCCTTGACAACAGAGGCCATGCTCCTTTTTTTTTTCTTCTCTGACACAGCGAGACATCTCCAGTATAAACGGGGACATAAGTACCCAGCATGAGTGCGTATAGAGGTCTGACAAGCACGTCAAACTGGTCAAACCTTAACTGAGTGTTAATACAAATAATCCTCACTGTGTTAAAGGTGCCTGAACAGTGTGTGAGCACCATGTCACACAAAGTCCAATCCCCTCTGCAATGTTTCAAAGTGCTAACACCCTTTATTCATGTAAACCCTGATGCAAGTTAGATATGGATCACTAAGTTATAGTGGGCATGATGTCACAATTCCCAGAGAAATTAATGAAATGCCCGTGGGATGCTTTGCTCAAAACACTTTAGGGACTGAATATTGCAGCACAGTTTACCACCCTGATTCCATTCATCTATCACTTGTCTGGGAATCCAAGTTGCGTGGTTGGCAGTTTGAGCAGAGAAGAACTGCCAGCCAATCCACATAGCACCCAATATTCCAATGATCCCAGTGCAGGTGGTAAGCCTTGCTGGGTTCTAAAGGTATAAACACCAGGCATTTGCATCAACTCCCCCCTCCCCCCAGGCTCCAGGGCGTGGCCCCAGAAGCCCCATAATAGGTGGGGTACACTGGGTTGTTCTAAGTTTTTCATTGGATCCACTAGACCGCTTTTGGTCTGGCCCTTCATCCAGGATCAGTTTGACACAGGAGACCCTATTAGGGGCAAGCTGGCACCAGCAATATAGCTCCTGGCATCATCAGGGCACACAAACCCCTCCCCCATAATAAGGTATATTTTTCCCCAAAATACCTGTTTTAGTGCACGGTGCTTTAAGTGCTGGGTGGCGTGGTGGAAGAGTGGTTAGCACTGCGGCAGCACAGCAACTCACCCTTGGCTGGGGGATCCTGGGTTCGATCCCAGCCCCCGACCAACAGTGATCTGTGTGGAGTTTGCATGTTCTCCCCGTGCCTGCTTGGGTTTACTCCGAGATTTCTCCGTTTTCCTCCCACATGCCAAAAACATGCAGGTTAGGTTAACTGGCATCAAACTGGGGATTCTAAATTGTCCTTAGGTATGACTGTGAGAGTGAATGGTTGTCTGTCTCTCTGTGTTGGCCCTGCGATGGACTGGCAATCTGTCCAGGGTGTACCCTGCCTCTTGCCCAAAAGATGCTGGGATAGGCTCCAGCCTCCCCGCAACCCGAAAAGGATTAAGCGGAAGAAGATGAATAAATGAATGCTTTAAGTGCTCATTATCCCCAGTTCACAACACCCTCCCTCATTCATCACTGCTGAGTTCCATGGGTGATGTTACAGTAATGTTAGCAGTTAGCTTTGGCCGCCATAGCTGGCCTGAGGTAACTAACAGAAGGTTGGCTGAATGTGAGAATGTAAAAACCCAGATAAAGCAGTATTGGTCGATAGGATATGACCGGTGACTCTGGTATAATAAGCGCAGAAACAACCCTGAATAAGTAAACGGTTATGTCTGCTAAAGATGGCTAACCACTGCTGGTGGAGAAGCCATTCAGGACCCCCGGGATATATGTACTCGTAACTGGGAAACACAAAACACAACACAGTTTACAATAATAATGGATTCCATTTATATAGTGCCTTTCAAGATACCCAAAGCGCTTCACAGTGAGTCCATTATTCATTCACTCCACAGACAGACAATGGTAGTGGTAAGCTACTGCTGTAGCAACAGCTGCCCTGGGGCAGACTGACGGAAATATGGCTGCCAATCCGGGCCAACGGCCTCTCCGACCACTACACACATTCATACTCACTGTCATGGACACTGGAGGCAAGGTGGGTAAAGTGTCTTACCCAGGGACACAACATCAGGATGGCTGGAGAGAGCGGGATTTGAACCACCAACACTCTGGTTATTGGAAGACCCGCTTTACCTCCTGAGCTACTGCCACCCACATTTCCCTCCTCCGTTCCATTTTTGCTGAGCACCAAGCTGGACGGCAGGAGGTTCCACTTTTATATGACCTTTGGTATGACCTGGCTGGGACTTGAACCCCAACCTCCCAGTTGTGGGGCAGATGCTCTGCCTCTAGGCCACCACTCCAGTTTCACCTTGCTCCTTAATATAAACTGACATCTTAATCTCTGAGCATGTCTTTTCTGAAACTAATACTGTACATGGACTGAAAGTTCTGAGCATGTGTCTGCTCTCCAGTTCAATTTGAGAGGCTGCCTGTACGAGACCACTGGCATACAGCAGAGGTGGCAGAGAGGAAACTTATCTGTTTCTAAGGGCGTTCAAACTCCACCAGATGGCTTTTCTCAACAGATGGCAGACCACAGAACATGGTCTGACTGGGACTGAAATCCCAAGATCCGACCGAGAACAAATTTCAACCTTTTCAAATCCACCTCACAGCTCTGCAAAGTCAGCATGAATGCTGAGCTCTACAATTACAGTTTCCAGCAACAACACGGAAACCCAAATTCAAACCAAGCTGTGAAGCAGAGAGCGTGCAGTAAAGATAATAAATGACCCTGAGTGGGGCTGAGCTGTTATCGCTGATTCTGGAGTCTCTCAGGGCTCAGTGGAAACACTTCAGTATATTTCCTGTATTTTTTTCTCAGCTTGACTGAAACACAAGCAAAACAGAAAAAAAACAAAAAAACAAGAGAAACAGTCTAATTTCAGGAAGAGCGGGGCCATAATCATAACAAGCAAGTTGGACTCTTTCCCTCCAAAGCACCTGTGGGACATGGAGCCAAGTAATAAAAACATGCAGGCCTTTAAATCTGCTCTGCACGCTGTGGAGTTCACAACCCTTGGAGAGCAAATCGGGGTTGAAAAATACAACATCTGTTTGCTGTATGCTGATGCCCTGGACCTCGGAGAGTCTTCTGTGAAAAACGATGGACTCAAACTTCCCTACACCTCTGACGAAAGAAAGAAGAGGCTCGCCCACATCACTCCAGCTGAACAAACAGATTCTGCAGCGTATGGTGCTTCGAGTGGGTGTGTCTGTTATGGAGACAGCAGTGTGTGTTTGTGCTTGTACTACATCTCAGGTGAATGTCCGTATTTCAACACATGCACTTTAGGTAAGAAGAACCTCTTATTTAGAACATTAAAGTAATGATATAGAACACTATCATGAAAATAATTAACTTACAGATTAATTTATTGGGCTCAGCTCAAAATGTTTTTGACTGTGGTCAACAAAAAACAAAAATACTGTGTCCTAGAAGCCATTTTTAATTTAAAAAAAAAAAAGGCCCCTCAAACACTACAGTTTCCACATATTAACATTCATGAGCCCCTAATCTGATTGGGCAAAGTTTTTTTTCTGGGTGAAACACAGTAAGACCAATCACAAGTAACAACCACCTGCTAAGCTACTGCTACCTACTACCTCTAACTGCTAAATTATACTTAAATGGTAATCTCATCAAGGCCAGTATGTGTACATAAAGCAGGACAGCAGCATATCCAACAATAAAGTAAAACCTCCACCAATGCAGTCAGTCGTATTGTCTCTATCACTTCAAGGTGATAGAGACATTCTACCTCCTGGCCAGTAGGTGTTGCACTTGCTCTTGCCCCACCTTGTTGGTAGAGACAAACAGCAACACAGTGGAGACTATTCTACAATCCTAGTTCTTTGGTGATTATGAGGAAGATACAGCATGTCAAATGAGGACTCTTTTATGGTATGAAGTTAATATCAGGCAACGAAATGTGACATCAACTCAGTTACGCTATTGGCTGTGACATCCTTACTTGCTGTCATAGTTCTTGTTATTCAACTGCTCAGATGTAAATATTATTATTGTTTTGGACCCGTACAGTATTTTTTCATCAGTATACATTTTTTGAAGAACGTAAAGGCTTTAATTCTGCACCCTTGTAAAAACTTTGCTGATGCATTGTTTTTTTTTTTTTAAATTGTTTTCATGAAAATACTATCTAGCACACCTTTAAGGTTTGTGGTTAAACAGTGTGGAAGCAGCAGCATCTCTAAGAAGCAGCTTCACAGCGAAACCCAAACTTTGTTTTAGCCAAGTCATTGGCAATGATGTTAATTCTGATGCTAACAGGCTGTTTGGATCCCTGGCTTTGGGGGGGGGGGGGGGTGATGTACAGATTATAGGGGTGGAACAGGAGCATCTTCAGTATTTATCAACCAACAACTGTTAACATAGTATGTCCTGGACTGCTGTGTTTACCAATAAATAACTACACAGAGGCTGTCTGCCCAGTAGAGCATTTTCAGTTTTATCATCACTATTATTTTTGGTCCATCCATAGACCAGCGGTGTCAAACATACGGCCCAGGGGCCACAACCAACCCACGGAATGAATTTTCAAAGGGTAAAAATTACATAGAAGACACGAGCTGCAATTTTTCAATAAAGTCACTACTATTCCCAATGTGTACATTAGTAGCAGCCACAGCAAAACACTGAGACCCAGAGCTAGATGGCCCATAACCAGATGGCAGCAATGTACAATTTTCTTACTTAAATTGAATTTTTTTTCTTATCATTATTAAGATATAGTCTACATGCTATTTTGCTGTCAATATTATTATTATATTGTGGCACCTTCATTTCCATAAATGTCTTTGTCAAAAAGTCAGGGGGATAACTTAAATCCTTAATTGCTCCCACTTTAGTTTGTATGGTATGGTGAAGCAGTTCAGGTGGACTGATGACAAATGTGGAAATGTATATAAATTTAAAATAATTTCAGGATCTTGGCAAGTTGTTTTAACCATAAAGTAAAATACTCTGTTTGTGAATTCCAGATACCTGTGATTTATTGCTTTGTGCCTTTGTAGATCCACTGTGATGTGTAAGTTGTAATACATATACTGTATGTAAATGATTGAGGTGTGGAGAGTGGGAATAAAGGAAACCAGACTTGCACAACAGACGACTTCATTCACTCTCACATCAGTAATAACAGAAAAAGCATTTTCACAATACACCAGGGTCTCTCCTTTTATATCCTCCACCCATCTCACATCTGTATGACATCTCGCATCACAATACATTCAACCCTTCTCCCCCCAATGTCTCCCAGCTCTCCTTCCTGCTACCTCACCATAATCTCTCCCATCTCTGTAACTACTGTCCTTCTCTGTTTACCCTCTGCATCCAGTCTGAGATGATTAACCCAGCTTCTACACTGCCCCCCCCCCCCCCCCCCCAGAATCTCAGACCGAGTTTCAGTCCTCAGGTCCTTTTGGCTTCAGTCTTCTCCCGTATCTGCCGTAATGGGGGTTCTCCACCTTCACGGCGCTGCTGTGCCGGTGGGGGGCTCCTGGGGGTGTGTCTGTCTCTGGGTGGGCAATGGCGAGGGGGGGGGGGGGACCTTCGACTTGCCCGTGTGGCTGCTCTGATGAATCGTTTACCTGGGGAGTTCTCAGTGGGGGTCTTCCACGCCGAGGGGCCCGAGCCAACAGCACTTGCTCGTCCGCCACCACAAAGGTGGACTTAAGTCTGTCTATGCATATTTTCACCCGACGACCCCCAAAGTCTAACAAAAAATGTTTGTCCCCTGGTTCCAGCACTCTGAACGAGCCATCATAGGGTGGGCGCAATGGGGGCGGGGCATCATGCCTGACAAATATGAACGCCGCGTTCTTCAAAGTTTTTGGCACAAAAACGCGTGGAAAACAGTGGTGGGCCGGGCCCGGCAGCGTGCCTGTATCTGCGCTATGCTGCAAACGCTGAAACGGACAGTTGTCCGGCGCGGGATTATCTGGCAAAAATTCCCCGGGGAGCCGCAGTGGCTGAGAAAAAACAAGCTCCGCCAGGGAAGCCTCCAAATCCTCTTTTGGTGCGGAGCGCAACCCCAACAGAACCCATGGCAACCGGTCTACCCAATTTGCATCCATCAGCGAAGCCCTGAGCGCTGCTTTCAGTGACCTATGGAAACACTCGCATAACCCATTGGCCTGTGGGTTGCACGCGGTTGTGCGATGAATTGCAACACCCAGGCTACGGGCCATCGTGGACCAGAGGTCGGAAACAAACTGAGGGCCCCTATCAGATGTGATGTCCGACGGGATGCCAAAACGTGCCACCCATGTTGTCAAAAAAGCACGCACCACGTCCGCAGACGCAGTTGCCGCCAGCGGGACTGCTTCTGGCCAGCGTGTGGTGCGGTCCACCACTGTCAGAAGGTGCGTGAACCCCTGCGATGGCGGGAGGGGGCCCACGAAGTCCACGTGAACATGGTCAAACCTCTTAGCCGGTATACGAAACGGTTCCAAAGGAGCCTTCGTGTGTCTGTGTACTTTGGCTCGTTGGCACGCTACGCAGGCTGCAGCCCACTCTTTCACTTGTTTGCGCAGGCCTGGCCATACGAACTTCGCTCCCACCATTTTGACCAACGCGCGCACTCCTGGGTGCGCCAGAGTGTGAACTGACTCAAAAACTCGGTAGCGCCAAGCAACTGGGACCACCGGGGGCAGGCGTCCCGTGGAGACGTTGCAGATTGGGGGCTGCCGTCTTGCAGTACTCTGCTCTCCAGCCTTAACCCTGTTAGTCCAGACTGGAGCGTGCACACGTCCGCATCGCCAATCTGCTCTGCAGCCATGGCTGTATAATCTATCCCCACGCGGACCGGGGCCACTACCGCGCGCGAGAGGCAGTCCACTACCACATTCAGTTTACCCGACACATGCTGAATATCGGTCATAAACTCCGAGATCGCGGCCAGCTGTCTCTGCTGCCAGCCCGACCATGGTTCTGAAACCTTGGCCATCGCGAACATTAGCGGCTTGTGGTCCACGAACGCAGTGAAGCTGCGCCCTTCCAGCCAGAACTGGAAGTGGCGTATGGCCAGGTGGAGAGCGAGCAACTCTCTGTCGAACGCGCTGTATTTATGCTCACTGTCGCGCAAAGACCTGCTGAAAAAAGCGAGCGGCTGCCAAGAACCGGAGATGCGTTGCTCCACGATGGCCCCTATGGCCACGTCCGAGGCATCGGTAGTGAGCGCTATCCTGGCCGCCGGGTCCGGGTGCGCCAACAGTGCGGCGTTTGCCAGGGCTGTTTTAATCTCAGAGAACGCCTGCTCCCGCTCCAGAGTCCATTCGACTCTGTCCGCCGGTTTCCGTTTCTTGAGCGCGGCATACAATGACTGCATGAGCTGAGCTACACGGGGGAGGAACCGGTTATAAAAGTTAACCATCCCCAAAAACTCTTGCAGCGCCTTGACCGTCTGAGGCCGGGGAAAATTCGCCACGGCGCGCACCTTGTCGAGCAAGGGTATCCCTCTCTCCGGTGAGATGCGGTGCCCTAAAAAGTCAATCCCTGTCACACCGAACTGGCATTTCGCTGGGTTGATTATTAACCCGTGCTCCTCCAACCTCCGGAAAACCGTCCTGAGGTGGGTTACGCGTTCGTCCTCGGACGTGCAGGCCACCAGGATATCATCCAGGTAGACAAACACAAACGGCAGATTGTGCAACACCGCATCCATCATGCGTTGGAATGTCTGTGCCGCGCCTTTTAATCCGAAGGGCATGCGTAAAAACTCAAACAAGCCAAACGCAGTTATTACCGCTGTTTTGAGTATGTCCTCCGTGCGCAGTGGTGGTAACCGCGGACCAGGTCTATTTTAGAAAAAATGCGTGCCCCAGCGAGGTGAACGGAAAAATCCTGAATATGGGGAATCAGGTAGCCGTCGTGCGCTGTGGCATTATTCAACCTGCGGAAATCTCCACACGGTCGCCATGATCCTTCGGCCTTAGGGACCATGTGTAACGGGGATGCCCATGGGCTGTTTGAGCGCCTGATGATGCCCAACCTTTCCAAGTTGGCAAACTCCTCGCGCGCTATGGCCAGTTTAGCTGCGTCCAGGCGTCGAGGTCGTGCGAAAACAGGCGGCCCAGTGGTGGTGATAAAGTGTTCCACCCTGTATTTGGTGCTGGCCGCCGAAAACGTCGGGACTGTCAGTGCTGGGAACTGAGTGAGCAGTGTGTGGAACTTACCGCCTGGAATTGTGACGTTGGCTTGTGTTATTGGCCCGGCCCCTCGAGCTGTACAGGGGAGAGAATCAAAAGACATTGCATTAACCAGGCGTCTGTTAGCAACATCGACTAGCAACCCGTGTGCACACAGAAAATCAGCTCCCAGGATTGGGAAACTCAATGCCGCTATGACAAAAGTCCACTTGTACATACGGCCGTGTAGGGATAAAGTCAGTGTTCTCTCACCAAAAGTCTTAATGTCCAAGCGGTTTACGGCTACCAGCTGGGGGCTGCTAGCTCCCGCTAGCCGGTCAGCGTAGGGCGGCAGGATGAGGCTCTTCTGGGAGCCAGTGTCTACGAGGAACTGTCTCCCTGAGCGCGAGTCCGTCATGTAGAGCAGCTTGTTCTCTTCACCGGCGGTCGCAGCTGCTACTGACTGCCGGCCTTGGCGTTTCCCGAACGCTTGAATTGGCACGGTGGCACACATCGGCGTGCGTTCTCTTCAAAGCGGCAGTGGCGTATCTCTCTGGCGCTTCCTGGCTCCCGCTGCCGGTACTGTCACCGGCTCCTCACCTCCGCTGGTCGTCTCGCTGGGTTCCGACGCTGCTGCGTTCACTGTGAGGGCTCTGGTGGTGAGGATGATCCGATCCTGGGCTAGCGCACGGTAGTCACGCACGACCAGCAACGGCGAATTGGCAAGGACCGCTCTGGCATCTGTTGGGAGGTTTCGGAGGAACAGGTGGGCAAACAGAAAATGCCCATCGTCCGTGCCCATCATCGCCAACATCTTCTCCATCAGTTCGACCGCCGACCCATCTTCTAACTCGGAGCGCCTCAGAAGCCTCTCTGCTCTCTCACAGTCCGAGAGCGTGTAGCGCCGGGTCAGCACGGCCTTGAGAGCCACGTATTTATCGTGGGCTGGAGGCTGTTGGAGCAGGCTCGCTACTTGCTGAGACGTGCGAGCGTCCAGCGCTGCGACCACATAGTAATATCTGGTGTCGTCTGCCGTTATTCCCCGGAGGGCGAACTGAGCCTCGGTGTGGTGGAACCAAGACCGCGGGTCGTGCAGCCAAAAGTCCGGTAGTTTGACTGAAACAGCGCACGCATTGCTGGGGGTTCCCGTCCGGGCCGTCTCTGGGATGCTTGCCGCGCTGCTGGGGCTTCCTGTCCAGGCCGACTCCGGGGTTCTTGCCTCGTGTTCCATAATTCGTCAAGGGGTCACCAGTGTGGAGATTGGGAATAAAGGAAACCAGACTTGCACAGCAGATGACTTTATTCACTCTCACAACAGTAATAACAGAAAAAGCATTTTCAAAATACACCAGGGTCTCTCCTTTTATATCCTCCACCCATCTCACATCTGCATGACATCTCGCATCACAATACATTCAACCCTTCTCCCCCCACTGTCTCCCAGCTCTCCTTCCTGCTACCTCACCATAATCTCTCCCATCTCAGTAACTATTGTCCTTCTCTGTTTACCCTCTGCATCCAGTCTGAGATGATTAACCCAGCTTCTACACCGGCATAATATTGTTGAAATTTCACTTGTTTTTCTTAAAACATCAGGTTCTTCATTATTTTTTTTAAAAGAATGGTTCATTAAATGTAAACATTTCATAATGCACTTGTACTTTGAAGAAGAAAAAAATTTGGAGTTGTCATTATTTAGGTTGTTATGCTATTATTTTACTGGTCCAGCCCACTTGAGATTAAACTGGGCTGTACAGACGTGGACAAAATTGTTGGTACCCCTCTGTTAATGAAAGAAAAACTCACAGTGGTCACAGAAATAACTTGAATCTGACAAAAGTGGTAATAAATAAAAATTCTATGAAAATTAACCATTGAAAATCAGACAATGCTTTTGAATTGTGGTTCAACAGAATTATTTTAAAAAACAAACTCATGAAACAGGCCTGGACAAAAATGATGGTACCCTTAACTTAATGTTTTGTTGCACAACCTTTTTTTTTTTTTTTTTGACTTATTTTGTACCCGTAGGTAGATTTGTTCTGCAGTCCGGTGACAAGCCACCAGCTGCCGGTCGCTGCGTGCGCAAGCGCCTCTTAACTCCCTAACCTGCATGTTTTTGGCATGTGGGAGGAAACCGGAGAAATCTCGGAGTAAACCCACGCAAACACGGGGAGAACATGCAAACTCCACACAGATCACTGTTGGCCGGGGGCAGGGATCAAACCCACGATCTCATGATCCCCGCGATCCCCCGGCCGAGGGTAAACTGTGCTGCCACGGTGCTAACCACTGCGCCACCGTGCAGCCCAACCTTTTGAGGCAATCACTGCAATTAAACGATTTCTGTAACTGTCAATGAGACTTCTGCACCTCTCAGCAGGTATTTTGGCCCACTCCTCATGAGCAAACTGCTCCAGTTGTCTCAGGTTTGAAGGGTGCCTTCTCCAGACAGCATGTTTCAGCTCCTTCCACAGATGTTCAATAGGATTTAGATCAGGGCTCATAGAAGGCCACTTTAGAATAGTCCAATGTTTCGCTCTTAGCCATTCTTGGGTGTGTTTAGCTGTGTGTTTTGGGTCATTATCCTGTAGCAAAACCCATGACCTGCGACTGAGACCAAGCTGTCTGACACTGGGCAGCACATTTCTCTCTAGAATACCTTGATAGTCTTGAGATTTCATTGTACCCTGCACAGATTCAAGATACCCTGTGCCAGGTGCAGCAAAGCAGCCCCAGAACATAACAGAGCCTCCTCCATGTTTCACAGTAGGGACAGTGTTCTTTTCTTGGTATGCTACATTTTTGCGTCTGTGGACATAGCGCTGATGTGCCTTGCCAAAAAGTTCCAGTTTTGTCTCGTCTGTCCATAGGACATTCTCCCAGAAGCTTTGTGGCTTGTCAACATGCAGTTTGGCAAATTCCAGTCTGGCTTTTTTATGATTTGTTTTCAACAGTGGTGTCCTCCTTGGTCGTCTCCCATGAAGTCCACTTTGGCTCAAACAATGACGGATGGCGTGATCTGACACTGATGTACCTTGACCTTGGAGTTCACCATGAATGTGTTTAGAGGTTGTTCTGGGCTCTTTTGTTACCATTCGTATTATCCGTCTCCTCCTGCGGCCACGTCCAGGGAGCTTGGCTACAGTCCTGTGGATCTTAAATTTCTGAATAATATGTGCAACTGTAGTCACAGGAACATCAAGCTGCTTGGAGATGGTCTTATAGCCTTTACCTTTAACATGCTTGTCTATAATTTTCTTTCTAATCTCCTGAGACAACTCTCTCCTTTGCTTCCATGTTTAGTGTGGTACACACCATGTTAACAAACAGCACAGTGACTACTTGTCACCCTTTAAATAGGCTGACTGACTGAATACAAGTTTGTAGACACCTGTGATGTTAATTAGAGGACACATCTTGGTTGAACATGTCCCTATGGTCACATTATTTTCCAATCTTTTCTAGGGGTACCATCATTTTTGTCCAGGCCTGTTTCATGAGTTTGTTTTTTAAAATAATTCTGTTTAACCACAATTCAAAAGCATTGTCTGATTTTCATTGGTTAATTTTCATAGAATTTTTATTTATCACCACTTTTGTCAGATTCAAGTTATTTCTGTGACCATTGTGGGTTTTTCTTTCATTAACAGAGGGGTACCAACAATTTTGTCCACGGCTGTATGTGGCCCCTGAACTAAAATGAGTTTGACAGCCCTGCCAAAGACTGTCTGGTCCAGTTTGTGTTGTTGTTATTGTTATTTCTGAAGCTAATGAGCCTAGAGCAAAAAGAAACTCTTGGCATGGACTGGATCAATATCTCGACCAATAGCACAGTGATTTTGTGACATACTAAAATGTAGCCCGAACAGCAACACAGGCTAAGAGAGGTTTATTTGTATGGTGATCACATGACAGAATTATATGACGGAAGCATTTTAGTTACAGTGGGGCAAAAAGTATTTAGTCAGCCACCAATTGTGCAAGTTCTCCCACTAAAAAGATGAGAGAGGTCTTCAATTTTCATCACAGGTATACCTCAACTATGAGAGACAAAATGAGAAAAGAAAAATCCAGAAAATCACATTGAAGGATTTTTAATGAATTAACTGGTAAATTCCTTGGTAAAATAAGTATTTGGTCACCTACAAACAAGCAAGATTTCTGGCTCTCACAGACCTGTAACTTCTTCTTTAAGAGGCTCCTCTGTCCTCCACTCGTTACCTGTATTAATGGCACCTGTTTGAACTCATTATCAGTATAAAAGACACCTGTCTACAACCTCAAACAGTCAGACTCCAAACTCCACTATGGCCAACACCAAAGAGCTGTCAAAGGACACCAGAAACAAAATTGTAGACCTGCACCAGGCTGGGAAGACTGAATCTGCAATAGGTAAGCAGCTTGGTGTGAAGAAATCAACTGTGGGAGCAATTATTAGAAAATGGAAGACATACAAGACCACTGATAATCTCCCTCGATCTGGGGCTCCACGCAAGATCTCACCCCGTGAGGTCAAAATGATCACGAGAACGGTGAGCAAAAATCCCAGAACCACACGGGGGGACCTAGTGAATGACCTGCAGAGAGCTGGGACCAAAGTAACAAAGGCTACCATCAGTAACACACTACACTGCCAGGGACTCAAATACTGCAGTGCCAGACGTGTCCCCCTGCTTAAGCCAGTACATGTCCAGGCCTGTGTGAAGTTTGCTAGAGAGCATTTGGATGATCCAGAAGAGGATTGGGAGAATGTCATATGGTCAGATGAAACCTAAATAGAACTTTTTGGTAAAAACTCAACTTGTCGTGTTTGGAGGAGAAAGAACACCATACCTACTGTGAAGCATGGGGGTGAAAACATTATACTTTCGGGCTGTTTTTCTGCAAAGGGACCAGGACGACTGATCCGTGTAAAGGAAAGAATGAATGGGGCCATGTATCGTGAGATTTTGAGTGAAAACCTCCTTCCATCAGCAAGGACATTGAAGATGAAACATGGCTGGGTCTTTCAGCATGACAATGATTCCAAACACACCGCCCGGGCAACGAAGGAGTGGCTTCGTAAGAAGCATTTCAAGGTCCTGGAGTGGCCTAGCCAGTCTCCAGATCTCAACCCCATAGAAAATCTTTGGAGGGAGTTGAAAGTCCGTGTTGCCCAGCGACAGCCCCAAAACATTACTGATCTAGAGGAGATTTGCATAGAGGAATGGGCCAAAATACCAGCAACAGTGTGTGAAAACCTTGTGAAGACTTACAGAAAACGTTTGATCTCTGTCATTGCCAACAAAGGGTATATAACAAAGTATTGAGATGAACTTTTGTTATTGACCAAATACTTATTTTACCGAGGAATTTACCAATTAATTCATTAAAAATCCTTCAATGTGATTTTCTGGATTTTTTTTTTCTCATTTTGTCTCTCATAGTTGAGGTATACCTATGATGAAAATTGGAGACCTCTCTCATCTTTTAAGTGGGAGAACTTGCACAATTGGTGGCTGACTAAATACTTTTTTTCCCCACTGTAACACCCACGAACACACCATTTTGTAATGAACAGGCTCTTTAAATGTTTTTGAAACTGGACTATGGTCAGACAGATGAGTCATCTTTTCAAGAAGTGTTCTGCCAAATAATAAGCCTTGTTTAACTAGAAAAGAAAGGGGAACTTCTGAGTAACTGTGGCAAGCTAAAAGTGAAAGGGCGAATGAGATAAACCCAAACTCCTGTGAAGCTTGTGAGCAATCACTTGGCAGCTTCATAGAGTGAACACATTTCTCATCCTGTATGCACACTATCAGAGGAGTGCGTAGAGCCATAAATACAACACAGCTGTCTGTCACTGTATTTACAAATCATATCAGAGGGGAAAACTGGTGCTGCTGGGAATTTAACACTCTACTGCAGTTGTTGTCTACTGCTGAGGCAGCAGCTTCAATTTGGTTTCTGATGTTCCTGATGTTGTCAGTCTGGTCTGTCATACAGGGAAACTGAATCTCCCCACAAGCAACTGAGTATCCGTTTAAAAGGGCCCCTGGCATTATGGCTGCCATAACTGCCAAAATATCAGAAGTCAGCCTGAAGTCTGCGATCCAAACCCTCCTGAGGCAGTGAACTGGATCTGAGCAGCTGCATTGTATCTTATAGAGAGAGTGTGTAGAGTTTCCTGAAGTGTTTATTCCCAAAGGTTTAGTGTTTCAGTTCAGCTGGACTTTGACGTTAGTGAGTGCTTTGTTTCAGTCTAAATTGATGCACTTTTGATGATCACACCAGATTGTTTAGAATCTAGGGGAACAAGAAGTGTGAAACGCCTTCATTTGGAAAGTCTCTTCTCACTGTACGCCTCATTTCCTTTAAATAAACACCATCATGGGAGTTTATGTACTGTTCAATTAAAGCAATTAGGAAATTCAGAGCAGCAGCAATTGATTTTCACTTGGGTAGGTGGAAAAGCTGTGTAAAACACAATGACATTTTCTCATTGTCAAATTTTAACATGGCACACCTACAGATTTACGCCACCATGCAGAGCCGATTCTATAAAACAGTACACAAATGCTACAGGCCCCCTCACAAACTAGGCCCCAAAGCTACAAGTTTAACCTCAACATTTATTCATAAGAGAATTATAATTACCTTCAACTATTTCCTCAAATTTTGCAGCTTTTTTTTCTCTTAGATGTGTATCTTTTCCCTCATAAGTGTGCTACTTTTTCTCTTGCAAATTTGCAATTATTTTCTCACAAATTTTCAACTTTTTTCTAATAAATTTGTGACTTTTTGCTCAGAAATCTGCAACTTTTTCCCCTCATAATTTGCTACATTTTTCTTGTACATTCTCAACCTTTTCTCACCCTTTTAAACCCTTTTTCTCATAAATTTGCCACTTCTTGAAAATTTCTCATAAATTTGTGACTTTTGTTAATTTGCAAGTTTTTCTCTCATAAATTTGTTTGCAACTTTTTTCTTTTATGTTTTTATTGGAAGTGGATAGATTTTCTTTTTTATTTTAAAGGGTTTGAATCCTTCCCCGTTACAAGAGGGGGCCCAAACACCTTGCATAGGGCCCCCAAAAAGCTAGAAACAGCCCTGCCACCACAAGACAGTGTTCCTGACTTTCTGCCCTGTTTTATCCTCCTAAAAATCCCCTTACAGCTGCTAAATGCTGCACTAGCTGCATTTCACTCTGGTAGCTCAATCCCAAACGATGCTAATATACCAAATGCATATACCAAAGGTTTAAAAAAGAGGGAGGGAACAGAGAAAATCAGCAGTCTTATTAATTAATTATTCAACGCAGGGAACAGCTGCACATCAGAGCAGATGATCTGTAACAGAGCCAGTGAAAACTTTGGGTCTTAATGAGAGAACACCATGGAGATAGCTGTCACATAAAAGTCGGCCAGATTTCATTGGACAGCTAGATTTCAAAAGGTCCAATAAAAAAAGAGAGAAAACATGTGAATATGTATGTGAGTGCCCAGTGTGTCGATTTTGAATGGGTGAATGCTCGTCTGAATATGAAAGGATTTGAGTGAATCCGATGTGTGATCCTTCATGAACAGAAAGGCAGCGGGCAGGAGGGGATTTGTGAAAGCGCACATGAAAGGTGGGATCCACAACTCCTGTTTATATTTCATTTTTCTCTATCTGCCGATCAGCAGCGGCTCCGTCTTCTCTCTATGGCTTGGGGATTTTTCTTTTACCTTATATAGATAATACTCAAAAGCACGCCATCACATGAGCTGGGGCTTGAAGGATGCTCCCAGGAGTGCTGCCTGCCCCTTCCCATAACACAGACATTAGAACAAACTACACACAAGGGGCCAATAAAAGGGAAAGGAGGGCATCGACAAAAGGCTGAGTGGTGGAGGGATCAGCAGGGAGACAGGAATTTCTTCATTACTTTGTCCAGCTACATGAAAAAAGTCTGTTTCCAACTTTCTGAGGCTCGGCGTGTGGCAGGGTTGAGTACCGGTCACACATTAACCCATAAGTGTAAAAATTTACATCCCTCAGCCACATGGCATTCTGTTGACAAACAGCTGAATTCTTGTAAAACATGTGCAACACTATAAAGAATCCCTTGACTAGAGATTTGACTCCGACTGGGCAGATCCTGCCCCGCTCAGCAGCAGTCTAACCGCACATTTGTGCTGTAGAAGCTCAGTTCTGTGGCCATGTGAAAGTGACTCAGTTTCAGCATTGTTCAAGATATTCAACTTTCAGACACGGACAGTTTTATAAACAGCAACAGGATTCACAGAGTCCCATGTGTTGCTTTCCGAGCAGCGATGAGCTGAGCTTCCTGTTTGAGCGGGTTGTGGTTCAGATAGTGCCCCAGATGGTTCTGTTTTGTAAACACTGGTCCATGTCTGGCCCAGAGAACAAAGATCTGACCATTTCCCCATTGATCTCTCTGATCACAGAATATTCCAGTTGTTACTCAGAGAAAATACAGTTATTGTACTCTGGACCAGAACAAACAGCATATCTTCCTGCTTTCTGTCCCTTAAAACAAATCCATGTGTCAACACTCCCCACATTATTTTACTGGAATTAACACTTTAATTTTGAACATTAAAAATTCAGAAAGTGACCTTCCCTCTCATTCAAACTGTCTTTCTTATATATTAAATGTTTCCATTTCCAGCACATAAAACTTAAACCGTGGTTATTTAAGATCTGTGGAAACCACATAGGAAAATAGTGGTTTAATTTCTGGAAAAATCTAAAGTGCATGAAGTGCCTCCTCTAATATTACGCTGAAACATACACTACTTTATGAATAAAATACTTATATTTCTGCAACGTAAAGGGATAAATGTTCATATCAGCAGTGAACACAGGCGCAAAGCGTTATTATTGACAGCATTCTTGTACCAACTTTAAACCAGACCATAAATGAAGGAGTAGCTCAGTTATGATGGTGATGAAATGCTGATGATGAAGTGCTCAGATCTCCTGACCTTTAACTCTGACTTTGACCTTGAACACCACCTGGAAGCAGACCCACAAGAGGATCATTTTGTTTGAGTTTGGTGAGCATTGGAGGATTTGCCTAGGAGGAGTAGGGATTGATGGGAGTGATGTGGTGTTGTGAAATCATAAATGCCTAGCTTTCCTGACCTTTGAGAATGACCTTGACTTTGAGCTCGACCTCGACGCAGACCAACCTGAACATCGTGTGTGAATTTGGTGAACATCAGGGCAACTGCCTTGGAGGAGTAGCAAATGACAAGACTGACTAAACAGGGTTTGGTAAAGCCTTTGAATTTTTTTGTACATACCACCTGATGTGTGCCCATCAGCAATCAACTATGGGTGGTAAGGGTTGTGTCTCACTGTGTGGCAAACGCTGAGGAATGTTCATGAACCTTGTGATTGCTGAAGTTTTGTTGAGGTTCATAAAAGGTTGCAAACAGTTTGCCAACAGCTTTTACAATTGCAACCATTTTTTTTCCAAGAAAAAAAGAGAAAAAATGGTTGTGACCATAAAAAAACTGTTGACAAACTCTTGTGCAAACTTTTCTAAACTGTGATGAATCGCAACGTTTGTGAACGTTCCTCAGAATTTGCCGCTCCATGAGACACTACCTTTACCACCCACAGATGATTGTTTGCATCAGCCACTTTACCAGGGCAGCGCGGTGGCGTAGTGGTTAGCACTGCGGCAGCACAGCAACTCACCCTTGGCTGGGGGATCCTGGGTTCGATCCCAGCCCCCGACCAACAGTGATCTGTGTGGAGTTTGCATGTTCTCCCCATGTCTGCGTGGGTTTACTCCGGGATTTCTCCGGTTTCCTCCCACATGCCAAAAACATGCAAGTTAGGTTAATTGGCATTAACCTCTTGCACTCCGGTGTACCGCGGGCGGACACATCACGGCACACTGTGCGTCCTAGGGCGCACTGAAGAAAAAAAAAAGCTGCATTTCCGTTCTTCCACTACAGACACAGCCGCGAACAGAAAGCCAAAGGAGTGCTTTGATTGGTTTAGATGTGATTGACCTCTCATTCGACTAATAAGAGCCCTGAATTGGGTTTCTGAAACCTTGAAGAACCAATGACTGAAAACCTAGCAAGAAGGACCCGCCTACCAACGGCTGCGAATACAGCCAGCCAATTGAAGCACAGAAGTTCGAAAGCTGTTTTGTGTAAGGCTGGGTGACACACAGGCGTTCGCCAATCTTTTTTTCTTACTACTGTTCTTATTTGTTTTGAAAAATCGTTCCCCAAAACTGCAATCATGGAAGCGCAAAACCGCAATAATGGAATGATGGTTTGACTGGGACGCGTGACCAGAACCACGAGTCCGTAACAAGTGGACCAGCGTCATGTTCATCTGACAATGAGGAAGAGAAGTTCGCCAGCGACACTGCTGTTGTGGACAGGTAAGTGTTATAAGCTAAATTATTCTTTATCCCTGAAAATTGTAATCCATATGACTTTTGACCGATCGGTAAATTACAACTGTGCGTTATCGCAACATGTTGCGATGTCATGTTGCGAATGGCCCCCCCGTCATGTTGTGAACAGCCCAACTCCCCCCCCACTACTCTTCTGTAGCAGATTGCAGATATATTGCAGATATTTTAGTCCAACTGTGCGTAGTAGACCGCGGCGCACCGTCACCGCTTTCCGTCATGTAGCAATGGGTGATGTCCGTCCTCTGTAGCGGGGGGTGGGTGGGAGTTGTTATCTTCTACATTACAGATATTTTAGTATAATTTTTAGTGCACTGTAGGTTATTTTTTCTTGTAAAAAAAGGCCACACATTTTTTACGTGGCATGCTTCTTTGTGTGTGGGGGCTTGTTTGTTCATTCATTCATTCATGAATGAATAAACAACCCCCCCACACACACACAGCCCTTCACCTTTCATTAGAGCCCAAGATGAAGCTTCTATATTGAATCATTCAAAAGTTACAGACGTTTTTCCAAACTGTGCCATTTGGCACAATTTGGCACAGTTCCAAAACGCCTGGGAACAACCTAAGAAAAAAGCTGTGTAATATATTCATTTTTTGTGGTATTGTTACAAAATTTTGACCTCAGCTGGATAACACTTGGTTCTACATTTCTGTTGCATTTTCCAGACAGTATCTGAAGCTGTGTGTTATTTGCAAGCATTTGTATCCAAAAAAACACTCAGGCGAAATTTATTTTCTTCAAGTTCAGTATGTTTAGATGACTGTTACTCAGTGGCAGGAGCACTTAGAGAGATTATGACTGTTTTGCCAAAAAATTCAAAGTGTTTTCTTTTAAATGAGACCAACCCCATGAAGATGCTGCAAAGGGTTGAAGAACAGCTTTTGATTTACTTTGGGTACGTTATTTTTTGGCGTTTTTAGGGAAATTGACCAGAATGCAAGGGGTTAAACTGGGGATTCTAAATTGTCCTTAGGTATGAATGTGAGAGTGAATGGTTGTCTGTCTCTCTGTGTTGGCCCTGTGATGGACTGGCGATCTGTCCAGAGTGTACCCTGCCTCTTACCCAAAGATGCTGGGATAGGCTCCAGCCCCCCCGCGACCCAAAAAGGATTAAGCGGAAGAAGATGAATGAATGAATGAATGAAAAGCTCCAGGAATAGCTCTTTTTTATACTGAGCTAAATCAAAATTACTACAATTGATCACAGGTGGTAGTAAAATAGATTGGTGTGCAGTTGAGAATGGATGGTGTTGAACGCACTTCATGTGTACATATGACAGTCGGGTAAAAGTAATGTGTTATTATTCAAAGATTCAAAGATTTTTTTATTTGTCAATACTTCTATACATACAGGACATATAGGAGAATTGAAATGCCCTCTCTCTCTCTCTCTCTATTAGTGGTGTGCGCAATATACTGTATAAGAAAAGAAGGAATAAGGATGAAAAACAACAACAGCAGTCTATGTACAGTAATGCTACCCATAGTGCAAATAAAGATAAATAATAAAACCCAGCAATCCTATATACAGAAAAAGCAGAGACATAATACCTTTAATTGAAAGTTCAGTGTGGTAGTGTAGGTACAGACAGTAACAGATTGGACTGCACATGATCAATATTTCAATACAGACAGACAGCAGCAGATATGGCATTTGTGCAAATGGTTGCAGTAAGGTGCAGACATACAGTAGCAGATGTATTACTGTTGGCGTGCCAAGTCTTTCTGTGCAAACAGCTGAGGTAGTTACTGTGTGGGTGAGTGTGTTACGGTCCGGGGGGTGGGCAGAGTTCAGGGTCCTGATGGCCTGGTGAACAAAGCTGTTTAGCAGTCTTGTGGAGCGGGCCCGTAGGCTCCAGTACCTTCTCCCTGAGGGCAGGGGGCTGAAGAGGAGTGTGAGGGGTGGGAGATGTCGCCTGCGAGGTTGATGGCTCTGCGGGTGAGGCGGGTGTGGTAGATATCCAGGAGGGAGAGCAGAGGGGCACTGATGATCTTGTTGGCTGCTTTCACTGTGTGTTGTAGTGTCTTCCGGCAGGAGGCGGTGCAGCTTCAAGAACCACACTGTGATGCAGCTGGTGAGGATGCTCTCAATGGTACCCCGGTAGAATGAGCACATGATGGCGGGTGGAACACATTCAATTCAATTCAATTCAACTTTATTTATATAGCGCCATTTCACAACAACAGTCATCTCATAGCACTATCAACTGTAGGGGGGAACCCCCACAGTTGCAGAAAGACCCCAGCAATCAGGCAATCCCCTGTGAGCACATGCTCTCCTCAGTTTGCAGAGGAAATAGTGGTGAGTTTAAGCCTTCTTGGAAAGTGATGTGGTGTTGTGGGACCAGGAGAGGTCTTCAGAAATGTGCACCCCCAGGAAATTGGTGCTGCTCATCCTCTCCACAGCTGCTCCATCGCTGATCAGAGGCGGATGCTGTGTGTGTCCTCTCCTGAAGTTGACCACAATCTCCTTGGTTTTTCCCACGTTCAGGAAGAGATTATTACACCACTGGACCAGTTGGCTCACCTCATTTCTGTAGTTGGCCTCTTCAATGTTGATGATGAGGCCCACCACCATCGTGTCGTCCGCAAACTTGATGATGTGGTTGGTGCTGTAGGCTGGTACACAGTCATGGGTCAGCAGGGTGAAGAACAGCGGGCTGAGCATGCACCCTTGTGGGGCCCCTGTGCTCAGTGTCATGGTCTTGGAGGTGTTGCTGCCAACCCGCATGTCCTGTGGCCTCCCTGTGAGAAAGTCCAGCACCCAGTTACAGAGAGAGGTTTTGAGTCCCAAGTGTCTGAGTTTTTGTATTAGGTGCGGGGGGATGATTGTGTTGAATGCTGTAGTGAAGTCCAAGAACAGCATTCGCACATAGGAGTTCTTTGAGTCCAGGTGGGTGAGGGCTGGATGGAGAGCAGCAGAGATGGCATCTTCTGCGGATCCGTTTGACCCGTATGCAAACTGAGATGGATCGTGGGAGGGAGGGAGGGTGGACCTGATGTTCTGCATGATCAGCCGTTCAAAGCACTTCATTATGATGGAGGTCAGTGCTATGGATCGGTAACTGTTGTAGCTGGACGGGACTGGTATTATGGCAGCAGTTTTGAAACACACGGGGACAACAGCTTGGCTTAGGGAGATGTTGAAGATGCAGGCCAGGACATTCTTGAGCTCCTCCACACAGTCCTTCAGAATGCGACCTGGTATGTTGTCTGGTCCAGCTGCCTTGCATGGGTTGATCCTGGAGAGGGTCCTCTTCATGCTAGCCGGATCCAGACTTATGGCCTGCTCATCTGGAGGAGGAGTGGTCTTCTGTGCTGATGTGCTGTTTTGTGTTTCAAAGCGCCCAAAGAAGTCATTTAGGTTGTCAAGCAGTGTGATGCCACTCGCACGGGTCTGAGGTGGAGGTTTGTAGTTGGTGAGGGTCTGTATACCACGCCCGAGGGAACGTGCATCTCTGGTGTTGCTGAAGTGGCCTGATATTGTCTTGCTGTACTGTCGTTTTGCCTCCTTGATGCCACGGGACAGGTTGACCCTAGCTGTTGTTAGTCCTGCAGGGTCACCGGCCCTGAAGGCTGCGCCCTCAGAAGCCTGTGGACCTCTGCTGTCATCCATGGCTTTTGGTTGGCACGAACAGTGGCAGTTTTGCAGTGAATGACATCATCAATGCATTTAGCTATGTATGCTACAACAACCTCAGTGTACTCCTCTAGGTTTGTGTGTCCATTGTGAGTGGCTGCATGCTTGAAAGTGTCCCAGTCTGTAGTGCTGAAGCAGTCTTTCAGAGCATAAGAGGCCCCCTCTGGCCACACATGTACCTGCTTTTTTGTTGATCTGATTGATTTCACTCTGGGTTTGTATGCTGGTCTTAAGAAGATGGTGATGTGATCAGAGAGACCCAGGTGGGGAAGGGAGAAGGCTCTGTATGCACTCTTGAGTTGTGTACACCAGGTCCAGCAAGTTGTCTCCTCTTGTTGGAGAGTCCACATGATGGTGTAGTTTTGGTAGGAGGGCCTTTAAATGTGCATGATTGAGGTCTCCTGCTGTGATGAGGAATCCGTCTGGATGTGCTGTTTTTGTCTCACTGATGGTCTGATAGGGTTTATTTAGTGCTTTACTCCTCTCGTCGATGGTAGTGGGTGGGACATACACGGTGATTAGCAGGATAGATGTAATTTCCCTCGGTAAGTAGAAGGGTTGGCACTTGATGATCATAAACTCCACCAATGGAGAATAGTGTTTGTGCACAACAGTTGCATCTCGTCACCAAGCATCACTGATGTAAACACACACCCCTCCTCCACGGGTCTTCCCTCCTGCCACGAACACCCAATCAGCACGATCGCATATTAACCCTGCTAACTGAATAGCAGAGTCTGTGATACTGTCATTTAACCATGTTTCCGTAAAGATAAAAACACAGCAGTTCCGCACATCACATTGCATAGATCTCAGGAGCTGAATGTATTCTATTTTGTTGTCCAGCAAGCATACGTTGGCCAGAATGAGGGAAGGAATCGGGAGTTTGTGTGGGCTAGCGACTAGCTTCGTTTGGATACCTCCATGTTTACCTCTCTTTCATCTTCTTTCATACCGTCTGTGGCGTCTCCATTTGGGATGAGACACAGCAGTCGAGGCTGGGGGTGTGGCGGTTTGCGGAGAAGTCCTAGGCCACGGAGTTCTTCTGTTACACTCTGGCCCAGGAAGATAAGATTCAAAGATTCAAAGACTCAAAGATTTTATGTGTCAATACTACTGTACGTACAGGACATACAGGAGAAATGAAATGGTGTTTCTCTCTCTCTTCAGTGGTGTGCACAATAAACCACCGGAGTGGTAGCCTAGTTGGTAGAGCATCCGCCCCACACCCGGGAGGCTGGGGTTCAAATCCCAGCCGGGTCATGCCGAAGACCATATAAAAGTGGAACTTCCTGCTGTTCAGCTTGGTGCTCAGCAATAATGGAACAGAGGAGGGAATTTGTGGCAGTGCCTTGCATGGCAGCGACCCCTTCGATTCTAGATGTGATTAACATTGTAGATAAGAGAAACACAATTTTGTTCTACTGTACATGATTGGCTGTATGGATTGAATGACAATAAAGTTACCTTTACCAATATAAGAAAAGGAATAAGGCTGGAAAAACAACAACAGCAGTCTATGTACAGTAGTAATGCTACCCGTAGTACAAATGGCGACAAAAGATAGACCCAGACCTCTCATAGTGCAACTAAAGATAAACGATGAAACCCAGCAATCCTATATACAGAAAAGTAGAGCAGTAATATTCGTAGTAGCAAGTTCAATGTGGTAGTGTAGGTGCATAATGCTGCATTTCGTTTTCCTCTTACAAATTTTAAAGTATTATTACAACCCACTTTCTGGGCCAAGGCCAGAATTTCCTACTAATCCTGGGATCACAAATCGACCCTCAGTCAAGGTGGGCAAACCTAAGTCATTTCTCACCCCACAGGCAAGGAAGACTAGTACCTAATAAGTCTTTTCCACACAGTAAGACTTAACACCTACAAATATCTCGGGCTAAGTCTTGAACCCAATGACACCATGGTCTGAAGACCTCGACTCTACCACCAAGCTAAAGAGGAATTCCTTACCAGCTTTTGACTAGTAGCGGAGGTGTACTCTAAAGTGTCAGGGACTGCACCACTGACTAATTCCCTATGGAGGGGTGTGTAACAGTATGCTTATCTGTTGAAGAGTCTAGAGTAATATAACCTTGACCAGCATTTGACAAAATTTCAGCTTTTACCAAGGCTATAGTGATCCCTGCTCTGTCTTTGCACCTACTCTTTACGATTACGTCAATTCTTCAACTCTCTTAGGTTACCAAAGAACCAAATTAGATTTATTCCCCTCAATTATGAGCTATTTTCTCTGAAAGCTTGTGGTGCCTGTTCCCAGCAGCTCTCGTGTCAAAAAAAAAAAAAAAAAAAACGTATGAGGGCTCAGAAAATTCCTCAGAAGTAGACACGCTCTGCCAAGAAACTATGAAGTCACAGTGGGCCTGGCCCTGCTCACGTTATGTAACCAAAAGCCAGAGTAAAACTCACATGACATCAGCTCGGATGTGCTGTGGAGTTTAAACATCCGTACAGCACGCGGCAGCTCCTCTGATCCCTCTTTGAAATGTCAGCAGGTTATCATTAACAAGCCGACAGTTCATTATCAGCTGATTGATCACCTGCTACAGATTAACAGCCTGAGATTACATTTCCCTCCATTTAAAATCCCATCCTAGTCAGAGGAGACCAGAAAGTGTGCATTATCTTTATTTTTGCTGGTTTCACATATAATTAATACAGTCTTGTTAAAATGATCAATCAGACTGCAGCTTCACACATGCAGGTTTTTCATTTCAGGACTCAGCAGTTGCATGAATTGGGCTTCACAGGAGTTCAAATAAAACACTCTGAATAGGTAATCACACTCTCAGAGGAACTAAATACAGTTTAATCTCCTTGTGTTGCCATTGGCCAAAAGTGCGTGGTCTGCTAGCCAATAGTGCTGCTCTGTATTGTTACTGTGTGTGTGTGTTCAGTCCAGTGGGGTGCATGTGTGGGTGAGTGGGGGGGGGGCAGAGAGGGCTGCTCAAAATGGGGCCAATCTCAATATTGAATCCAACCAAGCAAGATGATTTCATTGTCTTCCCCTTTCATTGCCTTTCCCCATTTACGGACGTAATTTGTTAAGTAAACACCCCCATGCAGTGACGCATCACATGACCACTTTCACTCCCAGACTGACTTCCTAGTGTCCATCTGTCAGCACATAAAGCACCACAAAGATCATATCTAACAACAAAACTCTTGAATATGCAAATTCTTCTTATTTCTGCCTCTCAGTTAAACTCCAAGGAAAATCATTTATAGGTTTATGTGCAGTTAAAAGAGCTATTAGCCCTCACCACAAATACTGGGTCAGTATAAATACACGCAGGCAGCTTTAGCTCACCCTGCCTGGCAACACAGCCCTGGATATTTGACGGCTCCACTCCGAAGTGCACATGAATCCTGACCGGAGTTTTCCTCTCTCACCCACGCCTCATGAAATCTCCTGCAACCTTATAGACTAAACTATAGGCAGGTCCTCTTAAGTAGCAGCTAGAACAAACTGGGCACAATTACACCCTCTTTAATTTCATAATGGGTGTTTTTTTTCTTTAAAGGACAGATGTACAGCAATTTTGAGTGACCTTCCCTCTTGATATGATTGCTAACGTCTGTCCGGGTACCACCAAGTGTTTACCCTCCATAAAATCTTGTGTTTAGACTCATCTGGATGGATCACGTTACAGTTCTGTCCCAGTTTCTCTGCAACATGCTGCACACTCTTCATTTCACAATGTATCAAACACACAGCAAATCTGCAGCACTAAATCCCCAACAATTCACCAACTCATGTATCTGTGAGAACTGATGTCTGCCAGCCACATACTTCATGTGACAACTTCAAAATACAAGAAATGGAGACTTAGGATGATTATTCTACTGTTTAAGCTGTTATGAAAATACTTAAATTCTTATTTTTCTATAACTGTGCTTTTCATAGAAACCAGTCATATTTGCATGCACTCTTGTAAAAAAAAAATGTATTCAAGGGATCTCAACATAAATCACTGTCTCATTCACTTTGAAACATTTTGATTAAAACAGTTGTGACAGAGCAATATGATTGGACAACAAGGATTCCAGTAGTTACTGTTTTCCCTGATAATTGCACTCGTATGTTTCACTGGATGTTTATCGCTCTGCTTCAGCACTGCTCTAATATTTATGGATTGCAGTAGACGGGGACTTCTAATATGTAAGGCTGGATTTATTCCGTGCTGCACGTCTGGGATGCGTACAAGCCCGATACGTACTCGCCTGTAGGTACAGTGGGGTAAAAAAGTATTTAGTCAGCCACCAATTTTGCAAGTTCTCCCACTTAAAAGATGAGCGAGGTCTCCAATTTTCATCATAGGTATACCTCAACTATGAGAGACAAAATGAGAAAAAAAAATCCAGAAAATCACACTGAAGGATTTTTAATGAATTAATTGGTAAATTCCTCGGTAAAATAAGTATTTATTTTATTTATTTATTTATTTATTTATTGTCAGCATATTAATATATATATATTAATATATGCATATTAATATATGCTGACAATAACCTGCTCCTTAAACCTGCTCCTTAACACCAGCAAAACCAAGGAGCTCATAGTGGACTACAGGAAGGAGAGGGAAGAGACACATGACCCCATCCATATCAATGGCATAGCTGTTGAACGTGTCCCCAGCTTCAAATTCCTGGGGACCCACATCTCGGAGGACCTGTCCTGGTCAGTTAACACCACCAGCCTGATCAAGAAGGCCCATCAGCGCCTCTTCTTCTTGAGGACATTGAAGAAGAACCATCTGTCAGCTGACATCCTGGGCAACTTCTACCGCTGCGTGATAGAGAGCACCCTGACCAACTGTATCACACTCTGGTATGGGAGCTGCTCTGTAGCTGACCGCAAGGCGCTGCAGCGGGTGGTGAAAACCGCCCAACGCATCACAGGGACTCCACTTCCAGCTATAGAGGACGTCTACAGGAAAAGATGTCTGCGCCGGGCACACAGCATTCTTAGGGACTCCAACCATCCTGCTCATGGACTGTTCCAGCTTCTCCCCTCCAGAAGACGTTTCAGAAGCCTTCGGACTAGAACCAGCAGGTTTAGGAACAGTTTCTTTCCAACAGCTGTCACGTTATTGAACTTAGTTCCCCGCTGACTCTCTTACAATCATCTTTTACCATCCTCACCTGTACATAACTGCATAACTACAAAACTACATCTAACTTATTGCACATTATTTGCACATAACAGTACTTTTAACTTTCTGCACTGCTGCATATATTTGCATATATTTGCTTAAATTGCACATACTGTTAATTACCGTATATACTGCACTGCTGTCCTTTGCACTTCTGATTGGATGCTAAACTGTGTTTCGTTACCTTGTATTCATACATGTGTAATGACAATAAAGTTGAATCTAATCTAATCTAATCTAAGTATTTGGTCAATAACAAAAGTTCATCTCAATACTTTGTTATACAGTATACCCTTTGTTGGCAATGACAGAGGTCAAACGTTTTCTGTAAGTTTTCACAAGGTTTTCACACACTGTTGCTGGTATTTTGGCCCATTCCTCAATGCAGATCTCCTCTAGAGCAGTGATGTTTTGGGGCTGTCGCTGGGCAACACGGACTTTCAACTCCCTCCAAAGATTTTCTATGGGGTTGAGATCTGAAGACTGGCTAGGCCACTCCAGGACCTTGAAATGCTTCTTACGAAGCCACTCCTTCGTTGCCCAGGCGGTGTGTTTGGGATCATTGTCATGCTGAAAGACCCAGCCACGTTTTATCTTCAATGCCCTTGCTGGTGGAAGGAGGTTTTCACTCAAAATCTCATGATACATGACCCCATTCATTCTTTCCTTTACACGGATCAGTCGTCCTGGTCCCTTTGCAGAAAAACAGCCCCAAAGTATGATGTTTCCACTCCCATGCTTCACAGTAGGTATGGTGTTCTTTCTCCTCTAAACACGACAAGTTGAGTTTTTACCAAAGAGTTCTATTTAGGTTTCATCTGACCATATGACATTCTCCCAATCCTCTTCTGGATCATCCAAATGCTCTCTAGCAAACTTCAGACGGGCCTGGACATGTACTGGCTTAAGCAGGGGGACACGTCTGGCACTGCAGGATTTGAGTCCCTGGCGGCGTAGTGTGTTTCTGATGTAGCCTTTATTACTTTGGTCCCAGCTCTCTGCAGGTCATTCACTAGGTCCCCCCATGTGGTTCTGGGATTTTTGCTCACCGTTCTCGTGATAATTTTGACCCCACGGGGTGAGATCTTGCGTGGAGCCCCAGATCGAGGGAGATTATCAGTGGTCTTGTATGTCTTCCATTTTCTAATAATTGCTCCCACAGTTGATTTCTTCACACCAAGCTGCTTACCTATTGCAGATTCAGTCTTCCCAGCCTGGTGCAGGTCTACAATTTTGTTTCTGGTGTCCTTTGACAGCTCTTTGGTCTTGGCCATAGTGGAGTTTGGAGTCTGACTGTTTGAGGTTGTGGACAGGTGTCTTTTATACTGATAACGAGTTCAAACAGGTGCCGTTAATACAGGTAACGAGTGGAGGACAGTGGAGCCTCTTAAAGAAGAAGTTACAGGTCTGTGAGAGCCAGAAATCTTGCTTGTTTGTAGGTGACCAAATACTTATGTTACTGAGGAATTTACCAATTAATTCATTAAAAATCCTTCAATGTGACTTCCGGTTATGGCTGCCACGTAGGACGGACGTGTCTCGCTCTGCTCTGCTCCTGGAAAAAAAAAATCGGCAAATAACTCTCTCATTTGGGACAGAACGTATCCCAGCATTTGGGCGAGGATATGTCGGCGAAGCCTAAGGCTGGAAAACCAGGAAAAGGAAAAAGCGAGCCGCCGAAACAGTCCAAATTAACGGACTTTCAGGTCTGTGACGCAGCAAACAAAACTCCATATATGGCGGAGGAGGCTGGCAACGCTGCGATTTCTGCGGGGAATGGCGCAGATGCGCTGATGGCAGCCATGAGTTCAATGAGAGCGGACTTTTCCTCTAGATTTGATGGGATTATGACAGCGTTGGAAGGAATAAGAAAGGAATTGGGTGACTGTGTAGAACGAACGGCGCAGATGGAGCTCCGTCTCGCTAGTGCTGAAGATGACGTCACCCGTCTTCAATTAAAGGTGCGCACTTTGGAAAAAAAAAATAAATCTCTGGAAGATAATATTTTGGATTTGGAATCTCGGTCGAGACAGAATAATTTGAGGCTGGTGGGTCTTCCAGAGGAATCAGAAGGTCGGGACGTATGTTCCTTTCTGGAAAAGTGGATTCCGGAGGTGCTGGGCAGCAAGGAGTTGCAATCAGCAGTGGTTCTGGAAAAAGCACATCGTATTGGCCCACGGAGAGATAAGGGACCGCCGAGGACCTTAATTATGAAGTTTCTTAGCAACAGAGACAGGATGAAGATCTTCAACGCTGCACGTGCTAAAGGAGAGATTAAACACCAGGACCAGCAGGTGCGGTTCTACCCAGATTTGGCCACAGGAATCCAGCAATTGAGGAAGCAGTTTGATCCTGTACGTAAGGAGCTGCGCAACCTTGGGATTCGTCATGGTGTAATCTATCCTGCGAGACTGCTGACCACGTATGAGGGCAGAACCCACATCTTCAAGACCCCAGAGGAGGCGCAGGAGTTCATCAAGAAGATCAAAGAAGAAGAAGAGACTGGTGGGAGCTAAGCATGAACAAAATATAAGGTAGAATAATTAAGCATTTGCACAGGCATCTGACTGACTTGAAGTAAATAGTAAGTTTACAAAATATAGATTGTATTATATATTAAAAAACAAAACAAAAACAAAACAAACAAACAAACAAAAAAAACTATGATGTACAAAGTTGTTAAAAATTTTGGAGTTAAGTTGGAAAACTACAGAGGAGAGTTAATGTTACGTCATTAAAAGCAGTAGAGTTAGGGTGATTGGGAGGATGAAGAAGGAGTGGCTTAGGCTGTTCCCCGTGGGTGTGGAACGGTCGATGGCTATATCGGGAGACAGAATTTTTCTTTTGATTTTGGGGGGTTTGCCACAAGTGTGGGAAGGGGAAATTTGTTTGTGTGTAGTTTGTAGGATGAATGTTCAACCACTCATGTTTTTGCTTCTCTGTATGAGCATGTTTACACTGCAAGGTAATCCCAAACTCTCTATTGATCATGGACCAAAGTGTTAATCTTAATTTAACTTCATGGAATTGCAGAGGTCTACAAAATTTAAAAAAACTTAAACAAGTTATGAATAAAATAAAGGACATGGGTTCAAGAATTCTGTTTTTACAAGAAACTCATCTGATAGAGGAGGATGTTAAAAGAATTAGGAGTAGATGGCAGGGAAGTGTATTCACCTCTTCATTTTCATCCCGAGCCAGGGGAGTTATGACTCTCATACATAAATCAGTTCCTTTTCAAGTGAAAAATGTAATTGGAGACAAATTTGGAAGATATGTAATCATTCAAGGCTCTTTGCTATTAGAAAATATAAATCTTGTGAACTTATATGGTCCCAATATAGATGATCAGAAGTTCTTTGCTAATTTATTTCTCATCTTATCATCACTTACAGGGCAACATATAATAGCAGGGGATTTTAATTGTACATTGAATCCAGGTGTGGATAGATCAACAGGACTGGATTGTACGCACATTGGATGTAGGATGACTATTAATCATTTTATGAAAGAATTGAGATTGTTAGATATATGGAGAGAAATGAAACCACAAGTTAAAGCCTATTCTTGTTATTCCAGTACCTACAAGACATTCTCACGTATTGATTATTTTTTGATTTCCACAGAATTAAGATCCAAGATTCAAAACTGCTTTTATGATAACATCGTGATCTCTGATCATGCACCCTGTTGTCTAATATATGTAGATAAAAAATTGACAAAGGAATCAGGTAGATGGCAATTTCAGCATAAATGGCTTCAGGATGAGGAATTTGTCAAGTATATAGAAAAACAGATAGACGAGTTCTTTGACATCAATACTACACAAACATCAGCATGTGTAAAGTGGGAGGCTTTCAAAGCTTTTATTAGGGGACATATTATTAGTTATACAGGATCAAAATCTAAGAAGACTCGAGAGGAGAGAGCTAAATTGGAACATAAAATAAAAAATCTTCAGGAAAAAGTGTATGCAGGAAGTGACCCAAGGTTGGAGAATGAATTACTGATTTTGAGAGCTGAATACGACAAAAAATCAGCGAATAGAGCTGCCTCGAGTCTTCTAAGATTGAAACAATCTTTTTATGAACAAGGTGAAAAATCAGGAAAATTATTAGCATGGCAGATTAAACAATTGGAAATTAAAACACCAATTACCAGTATTATAAGTAATGGACAGGTAGTTATAGATCCTTTAGAAATTAATAGAGCCTTTAGAGATTACTATGAAAAATTATATGATACCAAAAATGAACCTGATTTAACAAAACTAAATGGGTTTTTGAACGAACTATCTATACCGTGTATTCCAAATGAAAACAGGGAGATATTGGAGTCTAAAATTAGTCAAGAAGAAGTTGGGCTAGCCATTGATAATATGAAATCAGGAAAAAGTGCAGGACCAGATGGTCTTCCAGTTGACCTTTATAAAAAATTTAAGAATAAATTAATAAAACCTTTTTTGGAAATGGTTTTAGAAGCATTTCAAAATAATAATTTACCATCATACATAAACAATGCCTTAATTATACTGCTGCCAAAACCAGGTAAGCCCTCTAATAAATGTGAAAATATGAGACCAATAAGCCTATTAAACGCCGACCTTAAGATAATCTGTAAAATTTTAGCAAGACGAATACAAGAAATTTTACCAAATATTATTAATCGAGATCAGAATGGCTTTATAAAGGGTAGACAAGGCTTCCATAATGTAAGAAGACTATTTAATATTATTTATTTTAATAAAGAAGCACCGGATACAGCTCTCCTATCATTGGACGCCGAAAAGGCCTTTGATAGAGTTGAATGGCCCTTTCTTTTTGAAGTCCTACAAAGGTTTGGACTTGGAAATAATTTCATAAAATGGGTTCAAATAATATACAATAATGCTACAGCAGAAATCCTAACAAATAACAATATTTCAAAACCAATAAAAATCAATAGAGGATGTCGACAAGGCTGTCCACTTTCACCTTTACTGTTTACTATGGCAATTGAACCTTTAGCGATAGCGATACGTTTACATTCACAAATATATGGAATTAAAGTTGGACCAACAGAACATAAAATCTCCCTGTACGCCGATGATATAATTTTGTTTATGTCGAATCTAAAAAAATCAATTCCAACCTTGTTGAATTTAATAAAGAATTTTGGGGAAATATCAGGATATAAAATAAATAAAACTAAATCTTCAATATTAATGCTAAATGAGACCCAGAGAAATTACCCAGCCCCTGAGGTAAATCAATTCAATGTTGTAAATCAGTTTAAATATTTAGGAATCCAAATTATGCCTAAGCTAGAATCAGTCGCCAGTGTCAACTATGAAGCCTTAATGTCAGATATCAGTGAGTTAACTCAGAGATGGATGTCACTACCAATGTCGATGATCGGGAGAATCAATATACTTAAAAGTAATATTTTACCTAAAATACTTTATTTATTTCAATACATTCCCTTATCACCACCTTTAGATCTATTCTCAAGAATAAAAAAAAAGTTAGTGGAATTTATATGGAACAACAGGAGGGCTAGATTACGTTTGTCTTTATTATATTTACCATTTGATCGTGGAGGTCTGAAATGTCCAAATTTTATGTTGTATTATTGGTCGGCACAACTGAGGTCTATGACATATTATTTTTCATCAAATGATCTCCCTCACTGGACTGAAATGGAATCATACAATTTACCTTTACCTCTTCCCATATTCATATACTCAGATTCGGCAAAAAAATTACAAAAACAAGTTAAAAATCCATTTGTAAAGCATATGATCAAAATATGGTGTGAAGCTAAAAACTATTTAAAAGAACCACAGTTATTGTCACAATTTAGTCCAATATGGGGTAATCAATATTTTAAACCAGGGAGAGCGGACGCTGTATTTAAAGTATGGAATTTAAAAGGGATACAAAAGATTCAGGATTTATATTTGCCATGTGCAGACAACATAATGTCTTTTGAAGAGCTGAGGATCAAATTTAATCTCAATAGAACACATTTTTTTAAATATCTTCAACTTAGAAACTTTATTCGATCAAATCAAAATAAAGCTCTCACTCGACCTATTTATTCATCCTTGGAAAAAATGATGATGAAAGATAGTAAAAGAAAGGGTATTATTTCAGAGTTTTATAACTCATTGACACTATCTTCAAGTGAAAATTCACTGAAAAGATTAAACTACTGGAAAGAAGATCTGCAAATTGAAATTTCAGAGGAACAATGGGAATTGGCTTGTACAGAAGCTCAAACCAAATCAATAAATGCACGCCTTAAATTGATACATTTCAAATGGTTAATGCGGATGTATGTTACACCGGAGGAGTTAAATAGATATAACAAAAATATACCAGATACATGCACAAAATGCATGGAAAGTAAAGGAACCCTATTTCATTGTTTATGGGAATGTAGATTAATAAGAATGTTTTGGGAAGAGGTGAGGGTAACAATTGAAAAAATAATCTCAAAACAAATCATATTGAATCCTAAACTGTTTTTGTTGGGTCTGTACCCAGAAAAGCATAATTTTAATAAAAGTGAAAGAACATTCATAGACCTCAGTTTGCTTAATGCCAAAAAATGTATTGCACTATTATGGAAAAAGACTCATAGACCAGATGTGACTCAGTGGTTAAGACAGATGTTAACAAACCTTCCATTAGAAAGAATAACATATATACTAAAATCAAAGGAAATTGTGTTTGAGAATATATGGAGACCTTTTATTGATTATGTAAAAAATTTAAACATAACTCTTGAAGAAGAAGGTGAATGATGTGTGTGGACCTTGTAAATTCCAAACTGGTGAACATAATATGTATACTTATGTATTGGATTGTCTAGACTAAACAGAGGAGCATTGTTGAAGATTTGATTTTGTTGGTGGTTGTTGGTGTTTTTAGTGCATTTTTTTTTTTTTGTAGTACTTTAGTGTTAGTGTTTGATTGTTTGTATCATGTTTGTTAAAAAAAAAAAAAGGTTCAATAAAGATATTGTGGAAAAAAAAAATCCTTCAATGTGATTTTCTGGATTTTTTTTTTTTACTCATTTTGTCTCTCATAGTTGAGGTCTACCTATGGTGAAAATTGGAGACCTCTCTCATCTTTTAAGTGGGAGAACTTGCACAATTGGTGGCTGACTAAATACTTTTTTGCCCCACTGTATGCTTCTTTTTCTGTGTCTACTATGCCAAGCGTTTGACATATGTATAACCATCATCTACAAATTTGGGCTGCATGTGCTCAGCTACGGAGGGGTCCCGCGACTGGAGATGATGAAATTTATGTAACACAAGCCTTGTGCTCAATCAGATGTGCAGTGCGGAGCTGTGGCAATGTAATGCTGAATTTTGGACCTTATTTTCAACAGTGAAACGCTGTTTGACAAGAGACAGCTTTCACAACCCCAAAATTTTGTTGCTGTATTATGGGTCCATGCTAACAGTTAGCCAGGTTAGCTGTGGTATTTTAGTTACACCAAAGTTTAGAGTAAAGCTTCACAGCATAACGCATGATGATACCGATAAGAAGGTGGTGAAAAGAACGTAAACATAAGCTTGATCCAAGAATCCTCCATGTAGCTATGGATAGCTACCTAGCTTGCAGGTCATTCGACCAAAGCAACAGGAGAACTGGACTCTGGAAAAGCGTGTACATCAATGAAGACACATGGACAATAGAAAATTCAAGCAAGTTCAACATACTGTATATGTAAAATGGCAACAAAGTTGTTATAATCTATATTTTGCTCAGTGTTTGTGCTAGCAACATTCAAGTTCAATTCAATTCAACTTTATTTATATAGCGCCATTTCACAACAACAGTCATCTCATAGCACCATCAACTGTAGGGGGAACCCCCACAGTTGCAGAAAGACCCCAGCAATCAGGCGATCCCCTGTGAGAAAGCACTTGGCGACGGTGGAGAGGAAAAACTCCCTTTTAACAGGAAGAAACCTCCAGCAGAACCAGGCTCAGGGAGGGGCAGTCATCTGCTGCGACTGGCTGGGGGGTGAGGGGATAGAGAAGATGAAAAGAACAGACATGTAGAGAGCAAACAGCACGATGGGGACTCAATCTATGGGAGAGAACAAACAGTTGTTAATGACCAGCAAAAAAAAAAAATTTCATTGAGAGTGAAGAAAGGAGTGAGGCCCAGTGCATTATTGGAGGTCCCCCAGCTGACTAAACCTATTAGCAGCATAACTAAGGGAGGGTTCAGAAACACGTGATCCCTCCCTAATTGTAGGCTACATCAAAAAGGTAGGTTTTAGCCCTATTCTTAAAAACAGAGATCGAGTCTGACTCCCGAATCCAGATTGGCAGCTGGTTCCACAGGAGAGGAGCTTGATAACTGAAGGCTCTGCCTCCCATTGTAGTAGTGTAGAAGTTAGGAGCTACTTGTTTTGTGTAGTGATACTAGTTTTGACAGGACAACATATTATATAAACAAATTATAATCTGTTGCTGCTTATTACTACTTACAAATTGTGTTTGTGGAAGTGTTGTATAAAAGGAATATTACATTTGAAGTTTTGTAATATTGTTTAAATATATACAGTATATATAAAGCCTGGTGACTTAAAATTTTCAATTCAATCTGTGACTGAAATTTTGGATACAATTCCAAAAACTCTGTGGAGAAAATGGTTTAACACAAGACTATAACAAGCCTAAGCAATAGCCTTCTTCTAGTGGAGAGAAAAAAAGCCTCTTGACTCTTGAGCTGAACTTCAGTTTCATGTGTGATCATCACCCCATCTCATTAAACAATCCTTCATCTTGTGAGGAAACTGGATCCTTTATTTTGTGATTTCTTTTATCTTCAACCTCTTAAACAATATCTCTTGGCATCACTAATCAGCATCCGTGTATTAAACTGCAATTCCTCGACTTCCGAGAGCCAATACACTGTCAGGGGTTCGTTAATCTGCCTCTTGACGTTGCAGATCTGCACATACTGCCAACACACAAGCATCAGAATAACTGTGCAAACAGTAAATATTTGATAGCTGGCAACCTCCTCCCTTTCTCTGGCTTCCCAGTTTTAGCCTTCTTGTGTGGTCAGGAGTCTGTTCAAGAGAGCTGCAGGAATGCGAGCAAATAGGAAAGCCAACAATGCTTTTAGAGGCACCAAAAATCGCGCACACAAGCCACTTGCATGGATCCTGTGGTTGAGTGTGTCCCTAATAAACTCCCTTTAATGAAGAGACACGATGAGATAAAGGCTTTTAATTGGCATATTCTGCACAGGGCAATGTGACAGCAAAGTAGGAAGAGAAAAGATGGATGGGGAAAAATATTCAGCTCCACTTTTATGCCTAAGCCACCAAGACAATCCCACATCAGAATGAATGAATGGCTTGCAGAGTGTGGGAATGATCCTGGGAAGTAACTGTGATTAGTTTGGCTCCAGTGGGCATGATATCACAGCAGGGTGAACCTGGTTCAGCAGAGAGATGAGGAAGAAGTTATGGGAGGAAGTGCTGAGCAGTGGAGCGACGTTGGTGAAAGGAGAGGGGGAGGGAGAAGTCGAGGGAACAACCACGATAATTTGGCCTCCGCAGTCTGACAGTGATTTCTAAGATGGTAATCACATCAACTTTGTAGCTGAGGCAGACCGACATCACTGTGAGCTATGAGTTTATCCCACCCTGGCAAGCCCCAATGGAAATCCAATATAAACGAACAAGACTGAGGCTCCAGAGCTTCACAGCAGCTCTATGGACCCTCTAATCACAAACAAGAGGATTGAGAGATATGGAGTAACACTTTGAAGGTGTTAAAAAGCAGCTGGGTTAGCGCTGACAGATCAGAACATCACTGCTAATGTCCATCCAGGTTATTAAGGATTAAAATTTGCCCTACTGTAAGTCAAGATTAAAGTCTTCCAGTGTGTTCGGGCACCATGGGAATAAACTCCTTAAACATTAAAGGAATGCTATAACACTGTGGCAAATACAAATATTTGCCTGACTTCCAATACAGTGGTTGGATACAAATTCTGACATCACTCAATATAGAAAAAGTGGCAATGGGAGAGCATCAGCATGTCTCTCAAGGACCCTCAAATCTTACTAATCAGGACCTCAGGGTAGTATCTCACAGAGTGGTGAATGCTGACGAACGTGATGATCTTTGGATTTGCTAGCTTTTCTGATTAATGTTGTCGAAAATCAGGCTTGTATCTCACAGAGCAGAAAATGTTGAGAAACATTCAAGAACGCTGTGTTTTTCGGGGGTATCCCAGATTTTGTGACTGAAGGAGAGGATTTTTCAGCTTTTCCGTGTCATTATTGGGGTGATGGAAAAATTCTGTTACACTGAGTTATATGTATTTTTAGGAATATGAATATGAATTTTCTTTATAAAGCTTAATGTGTATACCTAGGAAATCTTGTTACCATATTTGGAGTTGTTGAGTAGTGGAAAAAACAGATTGAAGGATGCTGATGTAACTGTGAATGCTCAGTTCTATCACTGACTGTACAGCTTATCACTAGTGTTTTCTGCATGGATTCAGCAGATAGAATCTTAAGCTATGTTCACACCAAATGCGAACGGGCAGTGCAAATCCACAGAAAATCAATGAGAAGATGCGAGTACGTGCAAATTTTCATCGTCGCGCATTTGCTTCCACTAGCTAGCTCTGCTAGCAGCTAGCTAGCTAGCGGACGTAGTAAAATTATCACCGTTGTAGAGTAAACTAGTTAGAAAATGAAACTCACTCACCAGGAGACAGGAGGATCGGGAACTCTTCAGCTGAATCGGGTTTTTGGAGCTATTTACCCACGGTTTCCGGCCACGGACATCCTAGAAAGCTAGCAAGCTAGCTAGCAATGTAAACACGGGATCATCTGTGAAGTGTTGGAGGCTTGAGACATCATTTTCAGGTGAGCCCCCGATTGGATAATGTAAACATAAGCATGACTTTATTTTGGGAATTTCCACAGCAGGTTGAACACAGCTGCATAAGTTTTAAAGACAACTTCGCCTAGTCTGCATCTCGCTATTCATGTCTGTTGGCGTGTTTACATTGAGTTATAATGTAATTGTGAAAAAATTTGCCTGTTCGCGTTTGGTGTGAACACACCTTTAGTCATGAATGAAATAATCAAGAGGCTCAGCAAACCTTATCACACTGAGTCATGAATGAACTTATCAAGAAGAGGCCCCACTCCGATGGTCCCTTGAATATGTATTAGCCAGAAACACTCTGTTAGTGAAGCCAATGCACTGCAGCAGTCTGTGAAAGCTGTACTCTGTATTGTCTTCTGCTGATCAGTGCATATTAAATTTGCTGAAACTTTGATCCTGCCTGATTTTTGATAAGGAATTTTTCCAACATACTTGGCGCACTGAACAAGGGACTCCAGATACCCCTCTCCTCTTGGTTCCGGCATTTTTGGACCAAGACAGCTAGTGCACAGCTGCTGAGAAGACCTCCCCCACCGATTCCAAAGGGTCGGCTTTGCGGAAGTCAGGCAAGGTCCGGAGATGCCGGGAGTGGACCGGAGGGTGACGGAGCTGAACTGAAGGCAGATTGAAGTGAGTAAATTTAATTATTAATGGTTTCTAGATGTCTCGTGCCGGTTCGAGTCCGGTTGTTGTAATTACACGTAAAAGTTGAGATAAGGTAGCGCTGGTTCGAGTCCGATCGGGTAAAAGTACCGCGGTTATATAGAACTGCTCAGTGAAAATGCATTTTTACTGGAATTTAGTTCAAGTCTAAATTTGGGAAATAGGCGCTCGGAAGGATACAGAGTACCACGGAGTGATATTAATGGCCAAAGAAGAAGGAAAAAAATAACAGAAGAAAAACAGAGGGATAAAATGGTTATAATAAGAAATAGCTTTAAAATAAAGACAAATAACTTTAATATAATAAGGAATAACCTTAATATAATAACAATGGTAAATGGCATTCATTTATATAGTGCTTTTCTTCTCATCTCTAGATGACCAAAGCGCTTTACAGATCCTGCTATCCACCTATTCACACACATATTCACACACTGATGGTGGCGTAGCAGCCATACACCGGCGCTGGCCTGACCCACCAGGAGTAACTGGGGTTCAGTGTCTTGCTCAAGGACACTTCAACATGCAGACTGCAGACAGAGCGGGAATCAAACCCCTAACCCTTCGATCAGTAGTCGGCCACACTACACCTGCGCCACAGCTGCCTCCAATAACTAAACCCAATAACCCCAATAACAATAACTAAAATACCATAAGATATAACTTAAAATAAGCTTAAAATCGAATAAAAATAGCCTTTAAACTAAGATAAAATAATAAATAAATTAAAATAACTTCAGTTTGTTTGTTTGCTTGTTTTTTTTCCCACAATATCTTTATTGAACCTTTTTTTTTTTTTTTAACAAACATGATACAAACAATCAAACACTAACACTAAAGTACTACAAAAAAAAATGCACTAAAAACACCAACAACCACCAACAAAATCAAGTCTTCAACAATGCTCCTCTGTTTAGTCTAGACAATCCAATACATAAGTATACATATTATGTTCACCAGTTTGGAATTTACAAGGTCCACACACATCATTCACCTTCTTCTTCAAGAGTTATGTTTAAATTTTTTACATAATCAATAAAAGGTCTCCATATATTCTCAAACACAGTTTCCTTTGATTTTAGTATATATGTTATTCTTTCTAATGGAAGGTTTGTTAACATCTGTCTTAACCACTGAGTCACATCTGGTCTATGAGTCTTTTTCCATAATAGTGCAATACATTTTTTGGCATTAAGCAAACTGAGGTCTATGAATGTTCTTTCACTTTTATTAAAATTATGCTTTTCTGGGTACAGACCCAACAAAAACAGTTTAGGATTCAATATGATTTGTTTTGAGATTATTTTTTCAATTGTTACCCTCACCTCTTCCCAAAACATTCTTATTAATCTACATTCCCATAAACAATGAAATAGGGTTCCTTTACTTTCCATGCATTTTGTGCATGTATCTGGTATATTTTTGTTATATCTATTTAACTCCTCCGGTGTAACATACATCCGCATTAACCATTTGAAATGTATCAATTTAAGGCGTGCATTTATTGATTTGGTTTGAGCTTCTGTACAAGCCAATTCCCATTGTTCCTCTGAAATTTCAATTTGCAGATCTTCTTTCCAGTAGTTTAATCTTTTCAGTGAATTTTCACTTGAAGATAGTGTCAGTGAGTTATAAAACTCTGAAATAATACCCTTTCTTTTACTATCTTTCATCATCATTTTTTCCAAGGATGAATAAATAGGTCGAGTGAGAGCTTTATTTTGATTTGATCGAATAAAGTTTCTAAGTTGAAGATATTTAAAAAAATGTGTTCTATTGAGATTAAATTTGATCCTCAGCTCTTCAAAAGACATTATGTTGTCTGCACATGGCAAATATAAATCCTGAATCTTTTGTATCCCTTTTAAATTCCATACTTTAAATACAGCGTCCGCTCTCCCTGGTTTAAAATATTGATTACCCCATATTGGACTAAATTGTGACAATAACTGTGGTTCTTTTAAATAGTTTTTAGCTTCACACCATATTTTGATCATATGCTTTACAAATGGATTTTTAACTTGTTTTTGTAATTTTTTTGCCGAATCTGAGTATATGAATATGGGAAGAGGTAAAGGTAAATTGTATGATTCCATTTCAGTCCAGTGAGGGAGATCATTTGATGAAAAATAATATGTCATAGACCTCAGTTGTGCCGACCAATAATACAACATAAAATTTGGACATTTCAGACCTCCACGATCAAATGGTAAATATAATAAAGACAAACGTAATCTAGCCCTCCTGTTGTTCCATATAAATTCCACTAACTTTTTTTTTATTCTTGAGAATAGATCTAAAGGTGGTGATAAGGGAATGTATTGAAATAAATAAAGTATTTTAGGTAAAATATTACTTTTAAGTATATTGATTCTCCCGATCATCGACATTGGTAGTGACATCCATCTCTGAGTTAACTCATTGATATCTGACATTAAGGCTTCATAGTTGACACTGGCGACTGATTCTAGCTTAGGCATAATTTGGATTCCTAAATATTTAAACTGATTTACAACATTGAATTGATTTACCTCAGGGGCTGGGTAATTTCTCTGGGTCTCATTTAGCATTAATATTGAAGATTTAGTTTTATTTATTTTATATCCTGATATTTCCCCAAAATTCTTTATTAAATTCAACAAGGTTGGAATTGATTTTTTTAGATTCGACATAAACAAAATTATGTCATCGGCGTACAGGGAGATTTTATGTTCTGTTGGTCCAACTTTAATTCCATATATTTGTGAATGTAAACGTATCGCTATCGCTAAAGGTTCAATTGCCATAGTAAACAGTAAAGGTGAAAGTGGACAGCCTTGTCGACATCCTCTATTGATTTTTATTGGTTTTGAAATATTGTTATTTGTTAGGATTTCTGCTGTAGCATTATTGTATATTATTTGAACCCATTTTATGAAATTATTTCCAAGTCCAAACCTTTGTAGGACTTCAAAAAGAAAGGGCCATTCAACTCTATCAAAGGCCTTTTCGACGTCCAATGATAGGAGAGCTGTATCCGGTGCTTCTTTATTAAAATAAATAATATTAAATAGTCTTCTTACATTATGGAAGCCTTGTCTACCCTTTATAAAGCCATTCTGATCTCGATTAATAATATTTGGTAAAATTTCTTGTATTCGTCTTGCTAAAATTTTACAGATTATCTTAAGGTCGGCGTTTAATAGGCTTATTGGTCTCATATTTTCACATTTATTAGAGGGCTTACCTGGTTTTGGCAGCAGTATAATTAAGGCATTATTTATGTATGATGGTAAATTATTATTTTGAAATGCTTCTAAAACCATTTCCAAAAAAGGTTTTATTAATTTATTCTTAAATTTTTTATAAAGGTCAACTGGAAGACCATCTGGTCCTGCACTTTTTCCTGATTTCATATTATCAATGGCTAGCCCAACTTCTTCTTGACTAATTTTAGACTCCAATATCTCCCTGTTTTCATTTGGAATACACGGTATAGATAGTTCGTTCAAAAACCCATTTAGTTTTGTTAAATCAGGTTCATTTTTGGTATCATATAATTTTTCATAGTAATCTCTAAAGGCTCTATTAATTTCTAAAGGATCTATAACTACCTGTCCATTACTTATAATACTGGTAATTGGTGTTTTAATTTCCAATTGTTTAATCTGCCATGCTAATAATTTTCCTGATTTTTCACCTTGTTCATAAAAAGATTGTTTCAATCTTAGAAGACTCGAGGCAGCTCTATTCGCTGATTTTTTGTCGTATTCAGCTCTCAAAATCAGTAATTCATTCTCCAACCTTGGGTCACTTCCTGCATACACTTTTTCCTGAAGATTTTTTATTTTATGTTCCAATTTAGCTCTCTCCTCTCGAGTCTTCTTAGATTTTGATCCTGTATAACTAATAATATGTCCCCTAATAAAAGCTTTGAAAGCCTCCCACTTTACACATGCTGATGTTTGTGTAGTATTGATGTCAAAGAACTCGTCTATCTGTTTTTCTATATACTTGACAAATTCCTCATCCTGAAGCCATTTATGCTGAAATTGCCATCTACCTGATTCCTTTGTCAATTTTTTATCTACATATATTAGACAACAGGGTGCATGATCAGAGATCACGATGTTATCATAAAAGCAGTTTTGAATCTTGGACCTTAATTCTGTGGAAATCAAAAAATAATCAATACGTGAGAATGTCTTGTAGGTACTGGAATAACAAGAATAGGCTTTAACTTGTGGTTTCATTTCTCTCCATATATCTAACAATCTCAATTCTTTCATAAAATGATTAATAGTCATCCTACATCCAATGTGCGTACAATCCAGTCCTGTTGATCTATCCACACCTGGATTCAATGTACAATTAAAATCCCCTGCTATTATATGTTGCCCTGTAAGTGATGATAAGATGAGAAATAAATTAGCAAAGAACTTCTGATCATCTATATTGGGACCATATAAGTTCACAAGATTTATATTTTCTAATAGCAAAGAGCCTTGAATGATTACATATCTTCCAAATTTGTCTCCAATTACATTTTTCACTTGAAAAGGAACTGATTTATGTATGAGAGTCATAACTCCCCTGGCTCGGGATGAAAATGAAGAGGTGAATACACTTCCCTGCCATCTGCTCCTAATTCTTTTAACATCCTCCTCTATCAGATGAGTTTCTTGTAAAAACACAATTCTTGAACCCATGTCCTTTATTTTATTCATAACTTGTTTAAGTTTTTTTAAATTTTGTAGACCTCTGCAATTCCATGAAGTTAAATTAAGATTAACACTTTGGTCCATGATCAATAGAGAGTTTGGGATTACCTTGCAGTGTAAACATGCTCATACAGAGAAGCAAAAACATGAGTGGTTGAACATTCATCCTACAAACTACACACAAACAAATTTCCCCTTCCCACACTTGTGGCAAACCCCCCAAAATCAAAAGAAAAATTCTGTCTCCCGATATAGCCATCGACCGTTCCACACCCACGGGGAACAGCCTAAGCCACTCCTTCTTCATCCTCCCAATCACCCTAACTCTACTGCTTTTAATGACGTAACATTAACTCTCCTCTGTAGTTTTCCAACTTAACTCCAAAATTTTTAACAACTTTGTACATCATAGTTTTTTTTTTTTGTTTTTTGTTTTGTTTTTGTTTTGTTTTTTTAATATATAATACAATCTATATTTTGTAAACTTACTATTTACTTCAAGTCAGTCAGATGCCTGTGCAAATGCTTAATTATTCTACCTTATATTTTGTTCATGCTTAGCTCCCACCAGTCTCTTCTTCTTCTTTGATCTTCTTGATGAACTCCTGCGCCTCCTCTGGGGTCTTGAAGATGTGGGTTCTGCCCTCATACGTGGTCAGCAGTCTCGCAGGATAGATTACACCATGACGAATCCCAAGGTTGCGCAGCTCCTTACGTACGGGATCAAACTGCTTCCTCAATTGCTGGATTCCTGTGGCCAAATCTGGGTAGAACCGCACCTGCTGGTCCTGGTGTTTAATCTCTCCTTTAGCACGTGCAGCGTTGAAGATCTTCATCCTGTCTCTGTTGCTAAGAAACTTCATAATTAAGGTCCTCGGCGGTCCCTTATCTCTCCGTGGGCCAATACGATGCGCTTTTTCCAGAACCACTGCTGATTGCAACTCCTCGCTGCCCAGCACCTCCGGAATCCACTTTTCCAGAAAGGAACATACGTCCCGACCTTCTGATTCCTCTGGAAGACCCACCAGCCTCAAATTATTCTGTCTCGACCGAGATTCCAAATCCAAAATATTATCTTCCAGAGATTTTTTTTTTTTTCCAAAGTGCGCACCTTTAATTGAAGACGGGTGACGTCATCTTCAGCACTAGCGAGATGGAGCTCCATCTGCGCCGTTCGTTCTACACAGTCACCCAATTCCTTTCTTATTCCTTCCAGCGCTGTCATAATCCCATCAAATCTAGAGGAAAAGTCCGCTCTCATTGAACTCATGGCAGCCATCAGCGCATCTGCGCCATTCCCCGCAGAAATCGCAGCGTTGCCAGCCTCCTCCGCCATATATGGAGTTTTGTTTACTGCGTCACAGACCTGAAAGTCCGTTAATTTGGACTGTTTCGGCGGCTCGCTTTTTCCTTTTCCTGGTTTTCCAGCCTTAGGCTTCGCCGACATATCCTCGCCCAAATGCTGGGATACGTTCTGTCCCAAATGAGAGAGTTATTTGCCGATTTTTTTCTCCAGGAGCAGAGCAGAGCGAGACACGTCCGTCCTACGTGGCAGCCATAACCGGAAGTCTGTTTGCTTGTTTGTTTTTTTTTTTTTAAATAAACAACATCTCTAGGGTTTTACTTTGACGGAATATGGGAAAATCTCAAAGTAAGAGTGTGAGCCCTTACAGCAATTCCCATATATAAAAATATGAGGCTAAATATGGTGATGAAAGTGTCTGGCTGGTGCCTATCTGGTCTGAAATGGGTTTTCCAGATGGAGGATCATTTAGTCTCCATCAATTACATTATCTGAAAGAAAAGTTAGATAAGAAAAAGCAGAAAATAAGAATATATGATAAATAAAAAAGAGCTCCTTCCATCTAAATAAATTATGACATGTACATTAAAAGTAAATTAGTTTCATAGGACATTGTGTGAGAATGTGTTTGTATGAAAATGTGTGAGAACGTGTACACAAGAAGTTATAAAAGTGAAAACAAAAGCCTATTCGCTAACTATATAGTTGATATATAGTTTTCCAGTTCCGGTTCCGCCGGACTGGTGGCGCCACACGAGTTGGCTGCCCGTTGCAACAGCCTTTTTTTAATCTTCCTTCTTCTTTCTACACCTTTCACTCTATATATATATCACGGACACACAGATCGCCCCAGGGGTCTCCCGAGTCGGCGGACGGAGCCACTGTTTACAGCGGGAGACGTTACAGCAGGGAGGAGCTGGTGCTAGCTAGCACTCGGCCGCCGCCCGGTGCTAATGGGGAAACTCGACATACCGGGAGCTGTAGCGAAAACGACGCGGGTGCCGGGCTGGAGTTTAGGCGGCATGCAAGAAATATAAGACAGAATAATAAAGAGCGATGGCAAGAACCAAGCAGACCGCCCGTAATGTACTGGAGGAAAAAGCCCCCCAGGAAGCAGCTAGCCACCAAGGCTGCTCGGAAAAGCGCGCCGGCCACCGGCGGAGTGAAGAGGCCTCACCGTTATAGGCCCGTGGCTCTGAGAGAGATCCGCTGCTGCCAGAAATCCACGGAGCTGCTCATCCGTAAGCTGCCCATCCATCGCCTGGTGAGGGAGATCGCTCAGGACTTCAAGACCGACCTGCGCTTCGCCGTCATGGCTCTGCAGGAGGCCAGCGAGGCCTACCTGGTGGGTCTCTTCTTCGCTAAGAGGTTCACCATCATGCCCAAAGACTTCCAGCTGGCCCGCTGCATCCGCGGAGAGAGAGCTTAGACTTTCTGCTGCGCATTCACCAACCATAATGCTCTGCACTGTGTGTCTATATATATATATATATATATATATATATATATATATTTATAGTAATATGTACATATGTTTACTAGATGTTTTTTTTTTCTTGCCTTCTGATTGTTGCTCTGAGTGTTGCTATCCCTGTGCTGTTGCAATCCTGGAATTTCCCCATTGTGGGACTAATAAAGGCTTATCTTATCTTATCTTATCTTATCTTATATTTATTTTACCAACAGTATCTGGTTTGAATCAATTAGAGGTGTGGGCTATTAAAATGCTCCTATGACCCCAAGTATTAGAGCAAAGTTAGAAGGATTTGAAATAAATAAGTAAATAAATATTAAGAGGAAAAAAACTGAAACTAGGGCCCTATGGATGTATTTTTCTTTAAATGAATGTGTTTTCTTCTTTTGATTTTTTAGTTTTCTCTCCTCGACATACCTTTTTGCCAGTTTTGAATTTTTAGTAATAATTCTGTGGCTTACATTTTACTTCCACTTTTTTGTTGAACTTGTGACTTTATTTAAAGTCCAAGGATGCAGAAATTCATATGGCCCTATGAATCTAAGCAGAAAACACATTTTATTTAATTTTATTTTGGTTTATTTTAGGTTCATTGCGAATCATAAAGCAAATATGAAACTCCCATCACATTATTCTGCTCAAGCAGCTGAATTAGTTGCTGTAACTGAGGCTTGAAAATTAGGCCAGGAAAAAGCACTCACAGTATACACTGACAGTCAATACATTTTTTTTTTTGGCACAAGGTCAAACAGGAAATCACGCCTCAGCATCTCTTCTTTTGACATTAACAGAACAACTATCACATGACATGCTCACTAACGCCCAGAAAACATCACCACAAGCTGCAATTTACACCTGGATTAAAAAAAAGAGGGGGGTGGTGGATATTTGACAACATAACAGTATCATTTATCAAGGTATATATTATGACCTAATTTACCTTTTTCATTGTACTTAATAATCTTACAATTCTACACATTTTTTAATCAGTTTCAAAGAATCACATATTCTAATTGTATTAAGACAGTAACCTTACAGACTGACAACCACAACAGAGAAACAATGGAATTTTATTTAAGTCCTAGTTTTACTTTCCATGTGGATGATATATGAACAGAATATACGTCTCAGGAATCTTTTTCTCCCTTGTATTTTTTTTAGGGGCTAACTGAACCATGACCAGTGCTATCTTTATTGTCTCATTGCTTCCCTCACCCCAGCATCATCACCCAGTGTCAACACCGACATCATCACCAAATCCATCCATCAACTACCTCCAGCATGCACACTTCTTGACCGAGCAGCTCTGGCACAATGGACAAGAAAAAGCTTGAAAGCAAAAACACAAGTGATTTTTTTTTTCCATAATTGGAAATAAATTCAGGCGTTGATTCAAGTAGATGCTAAATTAAGTTGAGAAAGTTAATTTGACTATAGCACATAAAATAGATATAATTTTAGGTATGATGGAAATTAGTGACAACAGGCATCTATGGTAAAAAAGCACCTGTTCCCATCTCAAGTATGAAGAGTCTTTTATTTATGCAACAAAGTTATTTTCAGTATTTTCAACTCTCATGACTGCCAAACTATCATAAACCACTACAATGAACTATAAAAAACACATTATAAACATAAAACACAAGCAATGAACAAGAACAAAAACCTGCTGGAAACACCTCTTTCCTCCCACTCAGTTTGACTGTCCTTTCAATGCGAAGAGTGAGCATTGCTTCAGTTTATTTGGGGAATTCCCAAAAGCAGTTGTGGTTTTTGTTGAAGCACAGATGAATGTTGCACTTTGCACATTTGTACACAGTCTAGCCCTTGCATTGTGGAAGCTTGCAGCGTTGCCGCCCATTTTCCACCTCTGGCCAGTGTCCCACAGCATCTGTGCGGACTTCCTGTGCAGGAATGGCCTTGGCTGGACCTCGACGTTTCTTCCTCTCAAACTGCCATTCAATGTCAGATGAAGGCTGCCCCCTTTTCTTCTCCGTCAGGTCCTTCCCTTCCATGCAGAGGGCCTGTGCAATGGACGATCTGAATTCCAGCAAATCCTTCTGCTTCTTTCTGAGTACACCTAGTGACTCACAATCATGCCGATACAACAACCAGCTGTTCACTATTACCATATCCACAAAGTGAAAAAACAACCGGTGGTAGTATTTTTTGGACCTGATGTGGATGCGGTAGTAGGCGATCAGTGCATCAAGAGCATCAACGCCACCCATGAACCTGTTATAAAGGCTGATGATGCTTAGGCATTCCACAGACACGTTCCTTTTCAGTTTTCTATCTCATCTTTGTATCATGGAAACGGGCTGGGCGCTGGCAAAAGTGCTGGCAACAATCACGCCTCTGTTGTCAAACCACTTGACTGCTCTAATGTCCACATTATCCACCACGGCCTGCTGCTCTTCAAATGTCCCTCTTCCCTTCTTCTTCATCTCTGAGTCTGCACTGAAACTGCACCCATGCAGACGATTTTGCTGCACGGTCCCAAGGGCTGGTATCCCCTTGTTTGCAAGAGCAACAAACAGATTCAAGGAGGAAAACCAGTTGTCAAAGTACAGCAGGTGGTTGACATTACTATGGATAACTTGTGCAAGCTTTAGCACAATGTTTCCACTGGCTCCAATGTCTGGTTGTCTGGTAGAGTTTTAGAATGGCAGTTTCTAAAGAAAATGTGTTGAACACCATCTAAATACGGCACCTTATTTGCGGCAGTTGTGGCTGACGGAGGTTATCTATTGTGGCTGAAAGTAGCAAATTAGCATCACACCGAAATCGTCTAATATCTTCAAAAATATTCATCATAGGTACTCCACTCCTTCGTGGTAGTGATAAAAGTACACAATAAGCCTGTACATATTTTTATCTTAGTATAACTTACCTGAGATTGGACAATTTTTCCACGATTGTCTTCTGAAAATGCAGACGTGGCACGAGGCGAGCGTAGCAATCAGAAAATGGATGGTGCTCCGTCTCTGACCGTTCCTGCGAGAAACTAATGCTTGCAAAAGGTTCCTAGGTATGTGTTGGAAGTGCATCAACCGGCAGTGGAGGAATATGGACGGTATTTTGGTTGCATTTGGAGCGGAAGCGGATTGATGCGAATTCGCGACAATCGACGTCAAGGGGTTAAATTAGCCAGAAACACTCTTACTCACACTTAGTGAAGCCAATGCACTGCAGCAGTCTGTGAAGGCTGTACGCTGTATTGTCTTCCGCTGATCAGTCCATATTAAATTTGCTGAAACTTTGATCCTGCCTGATTTTTGATAAGGAATTTTTCCAACAGGGGAAAAACCAAATTATAATGAGCCTATCATTCATGAATATACAATGAAAAAAGTTGCATACAACCCATAGTTGTAGGTCAGAATCCCAAGGTGAAACTGTGTAGCAAGTTTGGTGATCCTAGCTTTCTTTGTTGTTGAGATATACTTCATATGGCATTTTATAATAATAATAATAATAACTTTATTTGTATAGCACCTTTCACTGACAAAAGTCACAAAGTGCTTTTCATGAAATAAAACACAGAAACAAGGAGTTAAATGATAAAAAAAAGCACAGATTAAAAGAGTAAAATTTACAGAGATAAAATAAAACACAAGTAGGAACGTTTGCCCTTGACCTTTTACTTTGTGAGCCCAAACCCATAGCCATAGTTCAGGGTCTCAGAGTAAACCTGTGTACCAAGTTTGGTGACCCTAGCTTTACTCATTATATAGTATTAGTGCAAATGGAAAGTTAACCTTGACCTAGGGCTGGGCGATACACTGAATATATTTGTTATATCAATACATTCTACTATGCGCGATACATAAAATGTCTATTGCGGATATCGAGCATAAATTGTCATGGCAATGTAAGCCCTCAGCATTTATTTATCCATTTAAAGTCCTCTCACCCAGCTGCACTGCAAGTCAGTGACTCACACCGTGGTCATGTTTTGCGTCAGGGTCATTGCCAGATCTGTTTTTTCCTGCATTTTTTTCTTTGGAAACCGCTTGTTTTGAGCCTATTTTTGTGGAACTGAGACAAATTTTATGCACAATCTTTCAACACTGGCAGAGTGCAGACAGAGGGGAAAAAAGGTGAAGCGAAAAAGCACCGGCTCCGTTGAGTGGCAGTGGTTCAGAATTCAGATGGAAGACAGGGAACAAAAGAGAGTTTCCTGCAAAATATGTCGCAAAGCCGTTGTCTTTAAAGGTAGCAGTACCACTAATTCATTTCATCTCTTGAGATGTTATCCATGACAACATGAAAAATGCATTAAAATCCACTTGTCAAAATCCCAGGGAACCCCCACAAAAAATAACATTAAAGGTAAATGACTGTGTCTTCTTCCTTTATCTCATATGACAAAAGTGCAAATGGAAAAAGTTCACCACTACACTCACAATGACAAAGACATGGCTCCTATTGTTAAAAACATGACCAAACAGAAAAAGCGCACTTTAATTCATATGGTTTTGAAATATCTTTCTCTAGAATTCTTGCTTAATGCGCTTTTTATTGTTTTGAGTTTTTTTTTAATTTTGTTTTGATTTTATTTTATTGTTGTTTTTAAGAATAAGGTGAATAGGAAGGCCTGCCATTATTTATTCTCATTTGTTGCAAATTTATGAGGGGGGCCGTCTTACTGTTTCAATAAAGTTTGCTAAATTTAACCTGATATCCCCCCCCCCCCCGCATACAATTTAAAAAAAAAAAAAATGCAATACGAGGGTTTGTTTCTATTATGATGGAATCACGCAAAGGATTTAAAAGAACATTTATACAGTGGTTCAGAAGGGATATCAAAAATATCAAGATATATATCGTGTATCGTGACAAAACCCAAATGTATTGTGATACATGTTAAAAGCAATATCACCCAGCCCTACCTTGACCTTTTGACCCCAAACCCACAGTCAGAGGTCATAAGCCGTCCAAGATTTGTCTTAGATACAACTTTGATATCAATCTGAAAAGCAAGATTACAAAGTTTAGGGAAAAACTGATCTATGACCTTGACCTCAAGGTCTAGAATTCCTGCAAAAATCATTTGATCAGAACAAAATTGCAATATGTGCATCATCAGTGTATATCAAACCCTGGTACCACGTTTCAAAACAATGGAACAAAACTGTAGGAGAAGTTGATTTCACAAAAGTGGGACAGATGGATGGATGGATGGACAGACGGACTGCCCCATAACATAATCTCATTTTGGTCTTCACCCAAAGAGGTCTCCTACCGGTGGGGGATAGAAACCCCCAGCCAGTTGCAGCAGATGACTGTCCCTCCCTGAGCCTGGTTCTGCTGGAGGTTTCTTCCTGTTAAAAGGGAGTTTTTCCTCTCCACTGTCGCCAAGTGCTTGCTCACAGGGGATCGCCTGATTGCTGGGGTCTTTCTGCAATTGTGGGGGTTTCCCCAACAGTTGAAAGTGCTATGAGATGACTGTTGTTGTGAAATGGTGCTATATAAATAAAGTTGAATTGAATTAAAAGTTTACTTGAGAAGTGAGTAATACTTTTAATCTCAACAATTTGAGGTTTTCTCTTAAATTTAACACTTTTTTCTCAAAAATTTATGGGCCTTTTATTCATAAATTTGCAGGGTTTTTTTCCTCATGAATTTGCTTTTTTAAAATTCATTACATTTTTCTTGTACATATGAGACTTTATTCACCTAAATTCGGGAGTTTTGTCAGAAATTTGAGAATTTTTGTAATTTTCTGACTTTTTTTGTCACTTTTTTAAGGTAAAATTATTACTTTTTATGTGGAAGTTTGCAACTTTTTCTTCCTAAATTTGTGACTTCACTCACAAACTTTTAGAAGCTTTGAGTTTGTAGAAAATATTTTTTTCTAGCACATTTCAGACTTTATTCTCCTATACAGTGGTGTGCAAAAGTGTTTGCCCCCTTCCTGATTTCTCAATTTTTTGTCTACTTAAATGTTTCACATCATCATACAAATTTAAATATTAGACAATAACACAAGTAAACACAAAATGCAGTTTTTAAATGAAGTTCTTTATTATTAAGGGTAAAAAAAAAAAAAAAAAATCTAAACCTACATGGCCCTGTGTGAAAAGGTGATTGCCCCCCCTGCTAAAACATATATTAACTGTGGTTTATCACATATTTTGGAAAGCTGAGCTCAATTTCTCTAACCACACCCAGGCCTGATTATTGCCACATCTGTTCTCAATCAAGAAATCACTTAAATAGGACCTGCCTGACAAAGTGAAGTAGACCAAAAGATCCTCAAAAGCTAGACATCATGCTGCGATCCAAAGAAATTCAGGAACAAATGAGAAACAAAGTAATTGAGATATATTCTGGAAAAGGTTATAAAGCCATTTCTAAAGCTTTGGGACTCCAGCAAACCACAGTGAGAGCCATTATCCACAAATGGTGAAAACATGGAACAGTGGTGAGCCTTCCCAGGAGTGGCCGGCTGACCAAAATTACCCCAAGAGCGCAGCGATGACTCATACAAGAGGTCATAAAAGACCCCACAACAACATCCAAAGAACTGTAAATCTCACTTGCCTCAGTTAAGGTCAGTGTTCATGACTCCACCATAAGAAAGAGACTGGGCAAAAATGGTTTGCATGGCAGAGTTCCAAGATGAAAACCACTGCTTAGCAAAAAGAACATAAAGGCTCGTCTCAGTTTTGCTAGAAAACATCTTGATGATCCCCAAGACTTTTGGGAAAATACTCTGTGGACTGATGAGACAAAAGTTGAACTTTTTGGAAGGTGTGTGTCCCGTTACATTCGACGTAAAAGTAACACAGCATTTCAGAAAAGGAACATCATACCAACAGTAAAATATGGTGGTGGTAGTGTGATGGTCTGGGGCTGCTTTGCTGCTTCAGGACCTGGAAGACTTGCTGTGGTAAATGAAACCATGAATTCTGCTGTCTACCAAAAAGTCCTGAAGGAGAATGTCCGGCCATCTGTTCATGACCTCAAGCTGAAGCGCACTTGGGTTCTGCAGCAGGACAATGATCCAAAACACACCAGCAATTTGCGTCCACCTCTGAATGGCTTAAGAAAAATGAAATGAAGATTTTGGAGCGACCTGAGATGCTGTGGCATGACCTTAAAAAGGTGGTTCATGCTCAAAAACCCTCCAATGTGGCTGAATTACAACAATTCTGCAAAGATGAGTGGGCCAAAATTCCTACACCATGCTGTAAAAGACCCATTGTCAGTTACTGCAAACGCTTGATTGCAGTTGTTGCTGCTAAGGGTGGCCCAACCAGTTATTAGCTTTAAAAGATAATATTCCACGTAAATAAATAACAGTGTTGGTTGTTGTCTGTTAAAAGGTTGTGAAAATACATAAATGAAAAGACTACAAACACAGACTTGTATCTTACGCCATTGTTTTCAAAGAATAACTAAGGCTGTATTCACACCAGCATAGTCCAGGAGTCTCGATTCGACTCAGCGGGGGATGGCGAGAATTTTCACACCTTCGTTTGGTTCAGTTTGCATTCACACAGCACTTCACTCAAGCAGACCAAACTGCTTGAACAATGTCACGCAGTTACAACAGCTTCTTGTTTGTGGCACTGTAGCCGAAGCCACCACTGACCAGGAAGAAAAAATCAAATCAAATCAAATCAAATCAAACTTTATTGTCATATTGCTGTACATACAACTGTAGTGCAGGAAAGATGAAATTGCTTTTCTCTCGGCATCCATATAAATAGAAGCAGCATGATTTAAGACACACTCACACATAGCTTCACCCCCCCATCCCCACCCCCCATCCATTCACACATCCCTGAGACAAACTTGGGGGGAAAAAAAAAAAAGCAAAAACAAAAAACTAACTAACTATAATATACAAAATGTCCGTAGGTGCAGTAGTGTGTATGAGAGATTCCGGGTCAACTGTTCAGCATCCTGACAGCTTGTGGAAGGAAGCTGTTGATCAGTCTGGTGGTTCTGCCTCTGATGCTCCGGAATCGTTTACCAGATGGAAGAAGTTCAAAGTGTTCAAATCTTGGCGAAGAAGAGAAATCCGGCTCATCGACTGGCCAGGGTCGGTGTTATGCAGAGAATTACTTGCTTGCCAAGAATTGCATCCCATGCACCAAAACTATAAAATATAACACTACAGCCAGGCGTGTAACCATTTGTGCATTTTTAGAAGTACCCATTATACATTTTTAGAAGTAAAAATTGTTATTACCTCTTGTAAATTATCTTTAAATTATGTTTATTCGATGATGGGATGCAATTCTTGGCAAGCGAACAATTCTAAGCATAACACTGTTCCCTTCAGTAAGGTGTTTATGCGCCACACTTATGTGCCAGTAAGGTGTTTATGCGCCACACTTTCTCCTCGGGTTTCTCCGGTAAAAGTATTTCTTGGATCCGCGTGGTTGACTTTATTGTTATTTTCAAAATGGAGGCTGAAGAACCAGGAGCTCTTCAGCTGAATCGGGATGTTGGATTTATTTATTTACTCACGGATTCCTGCCACGGACTTGCTGCCAGGGAACACACATCAAGTTTTCAACAGGGACAACTTTTTCAGGTGAGTGGGAACTTGGTCTGTCTGTATCTTACTCAGACAGTGAATTAATGACTTTTCATGTATTTACACTGAGTTATAATGTAATCGTGCTGCGTGAAAAATTTGCCCATTCGCATCTGATGTGAAGGCACCTTTACAGTACACGCCACTTTCTCTTCTCACTGTGTGTTGCTGTGGTTACACAAACGCCGAGGGGCACGTCCGCCCTTTGGTCTTCTGGATACACTGTTTGCATTCACATGGCAAGCAAAGTGCACCAGACTGCGTTTGCAAGCAAACAGAGACACACACACCCCTTTTCAGGGGGACCAGAGTTCGCTTGTTTGGTGCTGCACCAGAGTTCCAGGCACATTCAGACGGCGCTAAACAAACCGAACTATCCACGGAATATACACTTTGGTCCTTTAGTCCGGACCAAACAGTGGCCGTGTGAATGCGTCCTTAGGCTGCATTCACACCAAGATAGTCCGGGAGTCTCGGTTCAACTCGACGGGGGATGACAAGAATTTTCACACCTTCGTTTGGTTCGGTTTGCATTCACACAGCACTTCACTCAAGTGGACCAAACTGCTTGGACAACGTCACGCAGTTACAACAGCTGCTCGTTTGTGACGCTGTAGCCGAAGCCACCACTGACCAGGAAGAAAAAAATCTCGGCGAAGAAGAGAAATCCGGCTCATCGATCGGCCAGGACCAGTGTTATGCAGAGAATCGCTCGCTTGTCAAGAACTGCAACCCATGCACCAAAACTATAAGATATAACACTACAGCCAGGCTTGTAACCACTTGTGCATTTTTAGAAGTACCCATTATACATTTTAAGAAGTAAAATGTCATGCGGTGACCCTCGCGCATCACCATAAGATGCCAAGAGTCCACCGGTGGGTTTTGCAATGATGGTAATTTATTAACAAGACACAAGACGTAACACAAGACTATGATAGACTGAGACGAAGATACACTAAACATAGAGCATGGGACCGTAAGGCTAACCCCAGCCACTTACGATCTAAGACATGACATGACAAGAGCAAGCATAAGCACGAGAATATACACACGAACCTGACCTGACGAGGTTTAGACGATGTCTGACGAGGATTGTTTGACGATACTCCAGCAATCTAACTGCCGTCAGCGCCCGCCTTATAAAGGCGAACACTAACGAGCAGTGATGACAGACAGCTGACCGATTTTGACAGCCGGAAACCCCACCGAGCACCTTCACAATAAGAGCCCGGTGAAGCCAGAATATAACCCACAGCTGTCAAAGCCGGCAGCGAATATACATAGCCCGAGTGCAGACAAGACCGGCGCTCGGGTCGTAACATAAAAATTGTTATTACCTCATGTAAATTATCTTTAAATTATGTTTATTCGACGATAGGATGCAATTCTCAGCAAGCGAGCAATTCTCAGCATAACACCATTCCCTTCAGTGGAGATGTTTATGTGTCACAAACTAATAAAAATGAAAAGCTCCGCTGTCTGTATAAACCCCCAGTGTCGCCATCATGTCGCTAAATGTTTTAAAAACATCAGTGTTCTTGTGTGTAGACACAAGCAGCTGAGAAATCTGGTTCTCAGACCAAATATCTATCAGAATCTGCATCTCACTCCTCACTCGTCACTACTCCAAGTCCAAGAGACATTTTTTAAAACTTTTTTCCTCGGTTTTCTCCGGTAAAAGTATTTCTTGGATCTGCACGGTTGACTTTATTGTTATTTTCTACCCAAAATGAAGGCTGAAGAACCAAGAGCTCTTCAGCTGAATCGGGATGTTAGATTTATTTATTTACCCACGGATTCCTACCACGGACGTGCTGCCAGGAAACACACATCAAGTTTTCAACATTGACAACTTTTTCAGGTGAGTGGGAACTTCGCCTGTCTGCATCTCACCCAGATGGTGAATTAATGTCTTTTCATGTATTTACATTGAGTTATAATGTAATTGTGCTGTGCGAAAAATTCACCTGTTCGCGTTTGATGTGAAGGCACCTTTACAGTACACGCCACTTTCTCTTCTTACTGTGTGTTGCTGTGGTTACACAAACGCCGAGGGGCACGTCCGCCCTTTGGTCTTCTGGATATTCTGCTTGCTTTTACACGGCAAGCGAAGCGCACCAGACTGTGTTTGCAAGTGAACCGAGACCCCCTATTTTCAGGGGGACCAGAGTTTGCTTGTTTGGTGCTGCACCAGAGTTCCAGGCACATTCAGACAGCACGAAATGAACTGAACTATCCACGGAATACACACTTTGGTCCTTTAGTTCGGACAAAACAGTGGCTGTGTGAATGCGCACTAACAGTCCTCTGGATCAGCTCCAGCTCTCAAAATACAAAATAATTTGTGTTGTTTTTTCTCCTGTTTGATCCTTCTTTTATCAGTCAGGAAATAAAGTGAGTTTTGAGGGAGATACCGCTATGCTCGTGTTTGGTTATGTGGAATGATGGGAGATGTAGTTCACTAAGCGTTTTCACAAAAATTAAATATTACACTGTTATTATATGACAGTCGACAACTTTAATTATGTGGAAAAATTGTCTTTTAAATTGACAAACATCATATGTGTAACTTGTGGCAAAATTCAATCGGGATCAAAAGATAATTTTGCCCTTGCCAATCATTCCAATGGAGATTTTTTTTTCCAATTTAAGGTCTTATATGTGGAAGTAGAGGGGGCGTGACATAGGCTCTAAATTAAGCCTTTTGTCACGAGATTCACTAGAAGAAAATAGTTTCAGCATAAAAACTGTTCCAAACCAGGTTCATGGATTGATGCAGAGTTTTGGGGGCTTTTGGCACCACAAGTGGAGTGCCTTTTAGTTAAATTATTTAAGAGGCAGCACACATTTCCACAGCTGACAGCTCCAAAATTGAGCAATGCACAATAGAATAATTTCCATGGACAAATGGCACTACAGGAAAAAATATGTGAATTTGGTTTCAGGGTCAGCTGTTGCTTTAAGCCTGTCAGCTTTACTTGGATGATTGCTTTCCTGCATACCTGTTAAAACAAGGCTTTCACAAACTCTTTTTGGAGTTTGTGGTAAATCACAATTTATCTATATTATGATGTGCAACATTTGACAAGGAAGCATCTTGAAACTAGACATTAATAACGGAATAAATTACAAGACCTGCGTGCGAGTGGGCAGATATTTGAATGAAAACACACGTGATTAAAAGGCGGCCTGGGTCAGCGGCATCACCCTACAACACACCAGATGTCACTCGTGGCTGTGTGGGTGGAGCTTGTGACGGAGATTGAATACTAATGTGGGGAATAATGCCTTTTCCACATGCTTTGTCTTTGCAGGGGTCACCAGCAGTGACACCAAACTTCACAGGGACAGAAGTGTGCCACAACCTTAAATAGGATCCTTTCTAAACAGCAGATTAAGGGAGAGCGCTGTCCCAGATTACACAGATCTGCCTGAGGTCAGGTAAATACAACCATGTGATTTTTTTTTAGTCAGTTGTTATACATTGTCCAAGCAAAAAAAAAAAAAAAAAAAGCATGACGCTTTTTATTTTTCTTGCTTTTATGATATGAACTTGAGTTCTTTGTTATTGTGCCATTTTTCAAGAGGTGAAACAATGCTGAACACTGCAGAAGACACGCTACAACTGAATTACAGATAAACAAATTGTGCAAGCCTCAATGCCTGTGGCTCAGAGCCCAAACGATGGAAGCAGTGTCCAGAACATCAGACTCCTGTAAGAATAAGGTTAAATGCAGGCCTGCAGATGTTGTTGGCAACTTTCTGCCTCAAGCGAATACAGAGGATGCTGCTGCTCTCATCTGTGCTCATGTTAATTATTTAAGAGCCTCCTTTCCACCGAAGGAACTATAGGCAGAACTTTGGTAAGTACAGTGCCTGTATCTGGTCCTCTCACCCACTGCTTCTCTGTTGTGGGAGTAGAACCAATCTTATTTCAATTATAACAGTTTCATTTACGATACATGGAGCCAAAGCAAACTGCACTGTTTAAAATACATTGAAATCATACAGAAATTAGTCATAGAGCTGAGTAGTGCTGAGTTTAGAGTGGAGTGCATCAGACCAACTTGCTGTCGTTGTTCAGTGACTGCTGAGAGGAACAGTCGGATTGACTACACGGCGTCTTTAACCCATCAACTAATTTAAAAAAATGCAAAGTTTCCCAATTCCCTCATTGTTTCTCATTGTGGATCCCTTGGTCGAGGTGTACATACTTCTCCTAAGGAAGAGTGCGGACAGGTGAGAATGAGGACCTGTCACAATGAAGGAAACAACTGCAAATGCTTGCGTCCTGCCCTCCCACTGCTGCTCCTCTTATGTGCCCATGCACCTTGAATATGCTGTATAGTTGATCTGACTGCTCCTCTCCACAATCTACTGAACAGCAATAGCGCTAAGCTGGTCATCATATTCTCATCTTTTCTAGGCTCTATTCTAATAGCTTTCATGGCACTTCTTCTCAGCTTCTGTTTGGTTTATGTCATGATACTGAGTTAGAACCAGCTAGCACCCAGTCAGTTTTTCCTAAAGAAACTGGTTCCTCCGCACACTACAGGTCGAGTTCTTGTAAAATTAGCTCAAATTTCCTATGGTGGAAATGAGGCTAGTGCTACAAAAGGAACCAACGTTATCTATAATGGCAAAGAAAAAGTAATTTCTAAATGATAAGACGTCATCTGAGATGATGACACATCACTTTTCAAATTATATCTAGTGATAATGACTGTAAGGCCAAAAAGAGAGACAACCCCGCCCATAATGGTACATTCCAGGAGTTGTCCTAGTACAAATCTTCCCAGTCAAAGTTTTTTTTTTTTTGTAACTTAAGATTTTTATTCATTTTTCATTATATATATTGCATTCAGATCACAGTCTACATTTTAAAAAAAAACAAAGGGGCTAGAGTAAAAAAGAAAAAGAAAAAAAAAAAAAAAAAGGGGGGGGGACAAATGTTGGAGCATCAAGTTTTTAGTTTCCATCTCTTAATTCTTCTGGTTTTTCCAGCGTCTTTGGTTATTCTTTCAATATCTGTCTCGTTGTTGCACTTTGTAGTGTGTCCATTTCCGCCATTTTTTTTCCCATAGTCCTTCTTGCATTCTTTGTCGATATGTTAGTTTTTCCATCATACGTATGTCCTCAATAATGTCAGTCCATTGCTCTTGGTCAGGAAGAACTTCTGATCGCCATTTTTTTGTGATAGTTTTTTTACATGCAATCAACAAGATTTTAACTAGATATCTGTCCTCAGCCTGTATAACATTGTCTCTTTTAAGATCACATAGGTACATCAAGTTACAGTTCATTGGTATATTATATCCTAATATCCTCTGTATTGTCACATGTATAGATTTCCAGAATGATGAGATTTTGCAGCATTTCCAAAACATATGCGAGTGGTCTGCATTTTGAGCCCCACATCCCCTCCAGCATATAGATTGGGTATTTGTATACTTTCCTTGAATCTGTGGTGTAATGAAAAAGCGAATCAGGTTTTTCCATCCAAATTCCCTCCATGTTCTTGAATTTGTTGACGTGTGTTGTGTTTTCCATATTTCCTGCCAGCTTTCTTCTGTTATGTTTAAATTGAGCTCTTTCTCCCATTTCTCCTTTATATAGTTACTTGAATGATTGTTTGCCATAAGTTTCTGATATAGCTTTGAAATAATTCTTGTTTTATTTCCTGTATATGAGTTTAAAATGAATTGTATAATCTCGCTCACATCTGTTTGGAGGTTATGCCTAATCTTCTTCATATAATAGTCTCTCATCTGCAGATATCTGAAGAATTCCGATCTTTCTAGTTTAAATTTTCTCCTGATGTTTACAAAGCTCCCGAGATCTTTTTTTCCGATATTGCCCCATGCTGTGATTCCCTTGTTCACCAGATTTTTGTATCCCCTATCTTGTTTTGCCGGTTCAAACTGACTGTCAAATGCTACCCATTTCAATAGTTTTATGTCTTCCTTTATATTATACTTTTGTACTATTTTATACCACAGTTCTAAAGTAAATTTAGTGATTGGGTCTATTTGTTTGATTTGCTTATATGCATCTTTATCTCCTATTATGCTTTGTACTGGGAGTCCCTCAATTTCCTTTTCCATTTCTTTCCATTTTGCCTCATATCCCTCGTCGCACCAACATATGATATATCTTATTTGTGCTGAGTAGTAATATTCCTTTAGACTCGGTAGGCCCATGTCTCCTTTCTCTTTTGGTAACTGGAGAGTTTTATATTTCACTCTTGGTTTTTTACCTCCCCAAACAAATCTCGATATCATCCTGTCCCACTTTGAGAATTGGGCATCTGGAATCTCTGTTGGTATAGCCTGGAAGAGGTAAAGTAATCTAGGTTGTATGCTGATTTTGACTGTCTCAATTTTTGAATTCAGATCCATATTTAAGATTGACCATCTATCAATATCTTTTTTTATTTCTTGTTCCAACCTATCATAGTTTGCTTTATAGATTTTGCTTAGATCTTTAGGTATGTTCACTCCAAGGTATTTTATTTCTTTTTGGTTCCAGTTTAGTTTGATCTTATCAGTTATCTGGTTTAGAGGGTTATAGTGGAATGTCAGTATTTGTGTTTTTGTTATGTTTATCTTGTATCCTGATAATTTTCCAAAATTTTCTATCAAGTTCATCATTTCCATTATTGATTCATCTGGTTGTTCAAGGTAAACTATAATATCGTCTGCAAATAGCCCAATCTTGTGTTCCGCCCCCTTTATTGTTACACCTTTTAATTTCTTATTTTGTCGTATCGCTTGAGCCAGTGGCTCTATGAACAGAGCAAACAAGGTGGGCGATAAGCAGCATCCCTGCCTAGTTGATCTTTGTATATTTACTTTGTCTGTTAAGCTACCGTTTATCTTGATTCTTGTCACAGGTTCTTGATACAGCGTCCTTATGCATTGTACTGATTTTTCGTTAAATCCAAAGCGTTCCAGCACACTATATAGGAATTTCCAGTTAACCCTGTCAAATGCTTTTTCTGCGTCTAAACTCATTATTACTGCGCTTTTCTTTTCTTCATGTATTTGATTAATTATATGTATTGTTCTCCTGATATTGTCATGTGTTTGGCGTCCCTCTATGAAACCAGTTTGATCATCTTCTATCAATTCCGTCAAGAATGTCTTTATTCGTTTACATATAATTGTTGTATATATTTTATAATCCACATTTAATAAAGAGATTGGCCTATAGTTTCCGCATTGTTCTCTATCTTTCCCTGGCTTTAAAATGACTGAAATAATGGCTTCATTCCATGATGGAGGTATTTTGTTGTTGTTCAACGTCCAATTAAATGACTTTAGAAGCTGTGGCGTGAGTTCTTCTATAAACAGTTTATAAAACTCAGAGTGATTTACCGTTTTTAAGTGACTTAATCACATCTCTAATCTCTTGTGTTGTTATTTCTGCTGTTAGCTTTTCATTTTGTTGATTTCCTATTGATGGCAAGTCCAATGTGCATAGAAATTTTTTAATATCTTTAGTATTTGTTTCTTCAGGTTGCGAGTATAGTTCTTGGTAGAAATTATGGAATATTTCTTCGATGTTTTCTGGGTTAACTGTGGTTTTATTTGTGGTGGGGTCTTTAATCTTATATACATTATTCATTGTTTGTTGTTTTCTTAACCGTTTTGCCAGCAGTTTTGTGGCTTTTGGTCCCGTTTCATAATATTTTTGCTTTAGATATCTATTTTTCCTTTCAATTTCATCCATTTGTGTTTCTTTTATCTTTATTTTTTCTTCTTTAATTTCTTGATATATTTTTGGGTCATTTGTGCTTTGATGTTTATGTTCTAATTCCCTCAGTCTCTCACATCTTTGTTCATATGCTTCCAGTTTAGTCTTATTTGCTTTTCCTGTTTCAACAATTAATTTACCTCTTAACACGGCTTTTAGTGCATCCCATAGTATTGTTGGGTCCACTTCTTCATTGTCATTCTCTTGGATATATTCATTTATGTTTACTTTTATTCTTTCTTTCATTTTATCATCATTTAACAGTCCTACATTAAGTTTCCATGTTGTTTGTCGTTTTCTATTGTTTAAATTTATTTCCATGTATATAGGATTATGATCTGATATTTCTGCCCCTCCAATCCAACAATTTCTCACCCTGTGTCTGTCATCTTCATTCATAAGGAAGTAATCTATTCTAGAGTGTACTTTATGGACTGCTGAATAATGTGTATAGTCTTTTTCGAGTGGGTGTAGGTCCCTCCAAATGTCTACCATACCCATTTCTGCCAGTGAGGTTCTTATGAATTTTGTTACATGTTTTTTTGTCTTCTTAACACTTGTTGTATCAATTTCATGATCCATGACAGCATTTAAGTCTCCTCCACAAATTAGGACTCCTTCACTGTGTGTTGCTATGAGATCAAACAGATGTTGAAAAAAACCCTTGTCACTTTCTGGTGGGGCATAGATGTTCACTAATGTGATCTGCATTCCATCTATGCTACCCTTTATTATTACATACCTGCCTTCTTTATCCTGGATTTCCTGTTCACATTCAAATTGTATTTTATTTGAGATTAGTATCATAACCCCCCTTTTAGTTCCTCCCTTAAATGAACTGTAGTAGGAGTTCTTATAGCCAAATCTCTTTAGTTTCACATGTTCTGTCTTGCTCAAATGTGTCTCTTGCATAAATATAATTTCGGCTTTTTCTTTCTTGAATTTTCTTATTATTCTTTCCCTTTTAACAGGTGAGTTCAGACCATTCACGTTTAGTGTTATTATCTTAAGATTTTTACCCATAATCATGTTTTTCCATTTTTTTAACTTGTGCTCCTAGCCCCTTTAACAACAAAAATAACACATATTTATATAAAAACACATTAAAAAATCTCGACCTCCGTACTTTGGGCCTTTCTTCTGCCCACTGGTCCCTGTTGGTGGGTGGAGGGATTGTCCTCACCGAGTGTAGGGCCCTCCCTAGACCTGTATTTACTATCCAAGAAATAGTCATTAGTCTAGAAATGTCCAACAAATATCACTTAAACCTCTCCTAGCCGTCTGTTTCTCTTTTACCTTGTCTTCTTGGCCTTCATTTCTTCTGTGTCTTTCTTAATCTTTGTTATAATCTAGGCTTTCAGTTGAAAGCCTTGTAGTCTTTCCTGGGCCCGCTGCGCCACGTCTCCCCCCGTCTTTTGCCGTTCACTCGCCTCCACTCCGGCTGTCGTGATGCGTTCAGGGCCTCCGCTGCTCCTACCGTTTCCTCCGGCACGTACACCTCAAGGCCCCGCTCCATCATGTCCTGCGCTGCCTCTCTGGCTGTGTTGTAGGTTCTTACGCCGTTCTCCCAATGAATCCTCATCTTCGTTAGCGGCGTTTGGAATCTAATTTTTTTTTCTTTCAGCGTTTTTTTAATGTTGGCATATTTCTTCCGCTGCTGCACAATTTCTGCCGGGTAGTCATGATCAAAGAATATCTGCTTGTCGCCGATTCGTATCTTTTTTTTCCACGCTCGTGTCAGGATTCTTTCCTTTACATCATATTTCAGAAAGTTTACCACAACTGACCTGGGTGTAGAGCGTGGGTTCGGGTTCTGTGCCGAGGCTCTGTGCGCTCGTTGAATCTGCAGATCCGCTTCGCTGGGCAGTTCCAGCTCTTTTTTTAAGAACTGATCCATGAATTTCGTCATCGAGTTGCCTTCAATGCCCTCCGGGATCCCGAAGATGCGTATATTGCCCCGTCTGGACCTGCTCTCCAAGTCGGTTACTTTCTCCTGCATCCTCTGCATTTGTGCCGTCAGGGTCTGCAGCTGTTCGCTTGCCTCGCTATTCCAATCTTCCAGCTCTGATATTCGGGCCTGCGCTTCTGTCATACACGCCCGCTGGGAGCGCAGCTCCTCCATGTTTTCTGCTAGCTTGCGCTCCATTTCTCTTCGGAGGCCCATAATTTCTTCCTTAATCTCTTTTTTCAGCTCCTCCTTAAGAGCCGCTAAATCCTGTTGTAGCTGCCGTTTGAAGTCTCTCAACTCTTTACCCAAACTGGCGATGCCAGTGTTCATGGTATCGAGTTTTGTGTCCTCCATTTTCTCTGCTGCGGTCACCTCGTTTTTTTGGGCCCCGTGTTCAGCGGTTTCTCCTGCGTTGTTGAAGAGGAATTCTTTAATTTTACTCTGCTTTTGTCCTTGTGCCCGGCTCCTTCGTGTTTTCATCCCTTAGTTTATTGATCCGCTTATGTCGAGTTGGCCATTTACCGATGATTTTTAATCCGGCTAGGGAGAGCTCTCTGTTTAAGCGTTATGTCTCTCCGCCATCTTCCCGGAAGTCTTCCCAGTCAAAGTTTAAAACGGCACGCCCCCTGAAACTGGATTTCTGTGCTACAGCACAATACACTCACAGACTCGGAAACCCAAAATGCATGCCTTAATAAAAGTTGCTATTGTACTCACTCCGCTGGAATACAAAGGTTTTGTAAATGAAGGTATCATTGTTTATCAGCATATTTCACATCCGTATTCTGACTTCAAGAGGAGTCCCATTCAAAACGTCCAGTGATTGACTAGAAAAATCTGATGTAAGACAACTTCAAGAACACACTATAGGCGCTTTTCCACTTGGCCCAGTTTGGCCTCGTTTGGCCTCATTTTGCATGACTCGGCCCCCTTTGTCCGCTTTTCCATTCGGCACCCAATGGCCTAACAGTTCTGTTATTTCGGAACTGTTCGACTTTTATCGGCACCAATCGAGAGTAGGTCCGAAGGGTACTGGCACGGTTTCGTCACACCACTGCTGGCCATTCATTGGTCTGGGCGTAGCGTCATAAGAGTGGGCGTTACGCTGACTTTCGAGAATCGCTTGCTGGCCGCCATTTGCAATTTTTTGTCAGTGAGCCCGCGAACAAGTGATATTATAAACAACAATGATAGAATGGCTTAACAGAAATCAGCAGAAATCTAACACCGCGGTCCAGCAGAGTTTCCTGTGCGTTTCGGCTGATGAGAGAATGCAGAGGGAAGCAGACTGAGCTTGCAGTGGGGAGCACAAGCAGACGCACCACAAAATAGACGGAGACGCACCGGGAATTAGACCCAGCTACCCGAATTGTATTGAATGTACAGCCACAACGCACCTAACTTCAGCAGTTGAAGCCGTGATATTGTGATATACAGGACAGTGAGTGATGTGATATTCATGTTTTACGTTATTTTTTCCAACAGTGTAAAGTTCACTTAGGACAGACAAAAACTTAATCGTGTTTAAACGATGACCTAGCTCAATGCTACGTCCGTCCTTGTATGTTGCTTTTTTGTGTTGACAATATCTGATGAAATAAGCTAGTTGCAATCCTGGTTAAAAAGGTGTTTGTTTTGTTTTGTTTTTTTTACATGTTGCACTTTCGTGCTGTGCATGTACTTAATTTGTGTGTATTTCATTGTAGAGTCCAAACAGGATCAGCTCAGAATGGCGACGTTTTGACACCAATGTATTGTGACAGGTAAACAACACATCATATTTATAGTCAAATCTTTTGCTTTTAAAAGCGAGGTAGTCGGATACGCAAAAGCCGATGGTGTATAGAACACGTATATTAGGATTTGTATGTGAAATGTCGGCATCAAAACTGCTCCCGTTTAACTGTAATTAATATTCAAAAATGATATTGTCGGGAGGAAAAAATTCAAGCGTCCCTGCATTTGTTTACTTCTCGGGGCCGCCGCCAGAGAGCGAGCTGTGTGCAAAATGCAATTGTGTTGTTAATATAGCACATTTTTTGTGGAAATGTTACTATTATTAGTTGTGAAATGTGTTATAAAACGATTAGACGACGATACTATGACTCTTCTTGCTGTTCCCGTTTCACTGTTTTTTCCGGATGTAAAATACGGGATCCCTACAGCCCATCGGCGCACGAAGTATCCTGGCTGATGTAAACAGCCACGGACCAAAAAACGTACATATGCTCGTGGAACAACTCATTCACACTCGCAGACAATCGCGCTATATGTGTGTGTAGGATTTTCTTTCCATGCACGCAAAAAAAGCATTTTTTTCCCAGATCCGACTACCTCACTTTAAGTTAAAGTTTAGGTAAACTGCCAAATTTAAAGTAGCACAATTTCCACTTAATATGAAAGGGACTGAATTGAGATTTATTTGTGTGAATATTAATTACAGAGTAATTGAAAATGAATGGCACGTCCAATAGTAGCCACCATAAAATAAACCGCTTGTTTATTTATTTTTATCAGATCATTTCTGTGATCCTTTATGAGTTATAGTCATAATAGTGTATCTTGCACCTTGGGGAATGGGAGTTGTTCAGTCACCATTAGAATTTAGTTTATATGTGTAGTCTATAGTATTTCATCTTTAAACTCATTCAGTAATAGAACACATTACAAATATTTGAGACCCATTGTAGTGCTTCCTTTTATATTTTAGCAATACAAGCACAAAACACCACCCACACTTGAAACCAGGGCGACACAGCGGTGGCTAAACTTTTATTGATAACGTTATTTCACACCATCACAACAACTCAGTATCTAAACTCAGTGTAAATGGTGTAGAGATTGAAAGGGTATCCAAAATTAAAATCCTTGGCGTAATCATCAATAAAAAACTGTGTTGGAAGTCACATTAATTATATTAAAGGTAAAATATGCAAATCAATTGCAATACTGCACAGAGTGAAATATTTGCTGAATCAACCCACACTATAGACTTTGTATCATTCATTAATACTCCCATACATCGACATCCATCCATCCATCCTCTACCGCTTTTCCGGAGGTCCGGGTCGCAGAGGCAGCAGTTCAAGCAGAGAAGCCCAGACTTCCCTCTCCCCAGCCACCTGCTCCAGATCTTCAGAGGATACCAATACCCATACATGACATATTGTACTGAAGTATGAGGAAACACATATAAAACATATCCAGTCTTCATGCTTCAGAAGAGAGCTATTAGAATAATAAACAAAGCTGCTTACAGGGAACCAACAAACCCACTTTTTCTTAAATTAAAAGCTCTCAGGTTGAAAGATCTGGCTGTGTTACGTGTGGCCCTCGCGAGCCACACAATAAGAGCCGGGGGCGAGCCAGTGAGTTGCGATGTTTTATTAGAACAGGGGAAAAGGAACACGGCCTTGTGGGGCCAACAAGCACAGATAATCATACAAGTGGAACACTCACATATAATGCAGACGAAGGGCAGGCTAGCGCCAGGCGAAGGGGTTCCAGCCTATGGTGAGCGAAGTTACAGCCCCGAATGATCGGAGCTGCTCCTTTTTAAACCCATTAGCAGCGCCTCAGCTGATGAGGGATAATTGGGCTCCAGCTGTCCCGTAACACTGACAGCTGGGAGCCCGCTGAGACGCTGTCAAGGAGAGGACCGGGTAGAGGAGGGATATGGTCTGAGCGCCGGATGATATGGCGTCTCATCCCATGGTGACAGAGCGTCCCCCTCACGGTCGGGCTCCGAACGACCCGTAACGTCCGAGACCCCACCCCCTCACCCCACCTAGGGTGGGCGGATGGGAGGCAGGACCGGAGGGAGAGAATCAGAGGGAAAAAAGGACAAATCGACAATGAACAAATACAGAGTACCAGGGCAGAAAAAAACCCCAAACACAATACTCCATACAATATAACATGAAAGCAACTCAGAGAAAGGGGGAGGAAAAAAAAGACAATAAGCCAATATAGAGCATCAGGGAAAAAAAAAAACCCAAACACAATACTCCATACAATACAACGAGGGAGAAACCCATACAGGCAGAGGATAATTGCAGGAATTACAACCCGACACAGGGAAGAGAGAAAAAAACACCCACAATATTCCACAAACACTGTACAGACAAATACAAAATAAATCAACCCCGGGGACCCCAAAACGAGAGGAAAAAATCCCCAAGGGCGAAAAATAGAACATTACAGCCATCCCTCAAACAGGAGGGGAAACCTAAAAAAGAAAATCACGCTAAATGCGGAACAGAAATAACAATTTAGCTGTACCCACCCAAACACAAGTACAGCAACAGACATTCAGTTCAGGGGGTCTCCCCACACCCAGCGTCCATACCGCTAACAAGGGTGAAGGGAAGAGTTCTGGTGGCCTACCCGAACCCCAGGCCAGGAAACGCAGTTCCTCGGGAGGCCGAACCAGGTCACCAAGCAAACAGTCTAATGGGTCGGGCGGCCGCACAAGCGGGCCGAATGGGCACGGCAGGCCCCCTGGCGGCCGACCCGCATCGTTCAACCACCAGGCCCGTAGGGGAAAGGGAGAAGTCCAAACGTGCCCCAGTGGAAGAGGCTTGGGGGAGAGCTGACGACGAGGTGGTCGAAGGTCAGATGACAGGAGATCCGCAGCTCCCTCACCGGACCCAGACACCGCTGGAGCAGGACCCACGTCGGACCCCGATTGGGTCTCAGGCGAACCCACGTCAGACCCCGACTGGACCGGCGCCACACCAGAACCGACCTCCGATGTCGAACCTGGACCCTCTAACTCCACGAGTGATGGCAGCTCCTCGCCGGCGACCCTGGGAGAAGGCTCAGGAGAGAGAACAGAACCGGGATCAGGATCACCGGCAGCGCCAGAACCCGGCGAGATAAGCTCGGACGCAGCGGACAGCTGCACCCGGCTCACCTCCCCAAGAGACAGGCTAAAGTGCTCTAGAGTGAGGGAAAGAAAGATGAGATAGAGCACTTGCCTGATCTCGGGTTCTGACGCCGTGCAGGACTGCGAAGATCCGGGATCCAGCGTCAGGAGGTCGTCATCAGGCTCCCACTCAGCTGCGTCGGGCTCCGCAGCTGGCATGATGGACAGCGCAGCTTGTGAGTCCTCCGGCCCCGATGTCCCCGCCAACAGCCCACACGGCGTGGTGGCAGGAGAACCTCGTCCCGCTGGACCGGACCGCTCCTCTGAGGAGACCCGGGGACGCTTGGTCGTCGGCGCAAGCTCCACGTAGCAATCCGCCATCCGCCTCCGTTCACAGCGTAGCTGCGGGACCGGAACCGGGCTGTCCAGAACCGCAGGCCCCCTCCTCATCCCACGATGTTGGCCTGGCACCGGGGGGCCGCTCAGCGGAGGGAGACACAGAGGATGCAGGATTAATGTTTACAGCTACAGCAGGTGGTGGGAGTTCGGGGAGCTGCGAACCCCGAACTCCACCTCCAGGAGTTTGACAGAGCAAATCATCAGATGAATGTGAAAAAACTGAGATTTGCTTGTCACCTGGAGGCTGGATGGTGCCTGCTGTCATGGACTTTGTTCCTCCCTCTCCCCGCCGGGTGGTGACAGAGGACCCCCTGAGAGGACGTCGGGGAGCCACTTGCGTGGATTCCGGGATGGAGTTCGCCAGGTCTGGATTCAGGATGCACACAGCAGTCGGGGAGCGCGTCGAGGAGGAGGGGGCGACAGCCGAGATGAGCCGGACCTGAAGCGCTGGCGTGACAGCTGAGGGAAGTGGCTCGGGAGAAGAGGCTGAGAGATCTCCTCTTAGGAGAGGCGCAGGGAAGACGGCTGCGTGGGAGGATGAGACCTTGCGGCGACCCGGAACTGGATCCGGACGGGGTTTATGCTGAGAAGATGAGGCTGTGTGGCGACGGCTACTCACAGGGGGCAAAGCGAAGGAAAGATCTGGAAATCGCCGCTCCTGGGCAGAGACAGAGGCGAGGAGGGCGTCGAACTCTGGGAAGTCGCGTAGCCCCGGACTCCTCTCCACCAGTCTAACGGCGGCCGCCACATGCCTCATAATGGCGGACGGGTGCACAGCGGAACGAGCAGCAGCCACTCGGTCCCGGACCTTAATTGCCGTCAGCTGCAGGTCCTCCGGGGGAATCCCGAGTGACGTCTTGCAGGATGGGGAAAGCCCTCTGGGTGGCGCGAACTCCCGGGCCGGAGTGGAGGCAGGAACGGGATCCCGAAGTGAAGGGTGACGTCTCCTCCTCTTTGGCTTCCTGCCGGGATTTCCCTCTAACCCACAGAGCTCCTCTCGCTGCGCAGCGATGGCGTTCCTCCTGGCACAGACCTCAGGATGGGTGGAATGGCGAGGGAGACTGTCCAGGAGCTTCTCAGCAAACTCTAGGTGCCAGCGTCTTTCATTGGGGTCGTCGTCCAGGGTAGCAGAGAAGAGCGTCCCGTCGACTTCCTCCAAGATGGCCGTCAGCTCTCTGCCCTGGAGCTGAACGTGACTCCGGGGAGACGGCATGTCTTAAGGGCTGACACCCAGACAGGGAAGGCACAAGTCCAACGGCAACTCACGGCCGCCAGCAACTCGCCTGGCTGTAACTTACTGCTATGTGTGGCCCTCGCGAGCCACACAATAAGAGCCGGGGGCGAGCCAGTGAGTTGCGATGTTTTATTAGAACAGGGAACAGGGGAAAAGGAACATGGCCTCGTGGGGCCAACAAGCACAGATAATCATACAAGTGGAACACTCACATATAATGCAGACGAAGGGCAGGAGGCTAGCGCCAGGCGAAGGGGTTCCAGCCTATGGTGAGCGAAGTTACAGCCTCGAATGATCGGAGCTGCTCCTTTTTAAACCCATTACCCATTAGCAGCGCCTCAGCTGATGAGGGATAATTGGGCTCCAGCCGTCCCGTAACACTGACAGCTGGGAGCCCACTGAGACGCTGTCAAGGAGAGGACCGGGTAGAGGAGGGATATGGTCTGAGCGCCGGATGATACGGCGTCTCATCCCATGGTGACAGGTTGCCTTTAAAACTGCAGTAATAATGTTTAAAGCTAAGAATCTATCACTGCCCGCAAATATCCAAAAGTTGTTCCAAATAACAATATCATTTCAGAGGAACATGTATATTTCAAAAACCTTCAATGAGAACTACTACCAAACAACACTGTGTTTCAGTGCAAGGAGTCAGACTGTGGAACGCTTTTCGACCTGAATTAAAATCATGTACAAAGCTTGGACAATTTAAACAAAAACTAAAGGAAGAAATACTGCAAACATACACACTTGGACAAAATTGTTGGTACCCCTCTGTTAATGAAAGAAAAACCCACAATGGTCACAGCACAGTGACTACTTGTCCCCCTTTAAATAGGCCGATTGACTGATTACAAGTTTGTAGACACCTGTGATGTTAATTAGAGGACACATCTTGGTTGAACATGTCCCTATGGTCATGTTCATGTCCCTATGGCCTATTATTTTCAATCTTTTCTAGGAGTACCATCATTTTTGTCCAGGTCTGTTTCATGAGTTTGTTTTTTAAAATAATTCTGTTGAACCACAGTTCAAAAGCATTGTCTGATTTTCATTGGTTAATTTTCATAGAATTTTTATTTATTACCACTTTTGTCAGATTCAAGTTATTTCTGTGACCATTGTGGGTTTTTCTTTCATTAACAGAGGGGTACCAACAATTTTGTCGACGGCTGTATATACAAAACGACATGTAAAATCACATAAGGATTATCATATCCAGTCTGTGTTGTGCTGTTGCTTAGTTTTTGTCACGTTTTGTCTTAGCTTTGTTCTGATTTGTAATCACTCTTATTTTATTTTATTTTTGAATTCTTAGCTGGAATGTGGGTGGGCAATATAAGCTGTGGCTTCAGCCATCACCCATTTCGGATAAGTTATGTTGAATTGTATAATCCGAGGAGTTGCTGTTTAATTTGACCTTAGTGGATTTTCCCCTCCTTTGTTCTATTATTCTGTTCCTTTCTTTTAATCTAATGTATCTGAAATAAAGATTCATTCATTTCTCAAATACACTACCGTTCAAAAGTTTGGGGTCACCCAGACAATTATTTTGTGTTTTCCATGAAAAGTCACACTTATTTACCACCATGAGTTGTAAAATGAATAGAAAATATAGTCAAGACATTAACAAGGTTAGAAATAATGATTTGTATTTGAAATAATAATTTTTTCCAGATACTCAACCTGCTCAAAGGAAGGTCAGTTTTATAGCTTCTCTAACCAGCTAAACTGTTTTCAGCTGTGCTAACATGATTGCACAAGGGTTTTCTAATCATCCATTAGCCTTCTGACGCAATGAGCAAACACATTGTACCATTAGAACACTGGAGTGATAGTTGCTGGAAATGGGCCTCTATACACCTATGTAGATATTGCACCAAAAACCAGACATTTGCAGCTAGAACCACATTAGCAATATATAGAGTGTATTTCTGATTAGTTTAAAGTTATCTTCATTGACAAAAAGTGCTTTTCTTTAAAAAATAAGGAAATTTCTAAGTGACCCCAAACTTTTGAACGGTAGTGTATGTTTTAAACTTTCTTTAATTATCCACCACCCATTTCTGTCTTTCATCTAGGCAAGGGGAAAACGATCCACCCAAACCGGACCTTGCCTCACTATTTACAGAGATGCAGGCTGAAGATCTGCTGAACCAGGACCAGTACGAGGGGCCGATCCAGTTGCTTCTCAGTGAGGCAGTGTGGCTGGCGTGTGTGGCCCATTCCAGTTTTTTTTTTTTTTTTTTACAGTTTGAATTTTGCACATTCTAAATAATCTGTAATTTGCTGCTGATTGGAATAAACAATTTAGTGATTTGTGTTTGCATCATGATTTTCTATTTTGTCTGTTAAGACACTGGTGGGAAAAGAGTCAACATTACGAACCATTTAACAGTGACTTTGAAAATAATGGCTCATTTTTAAGAAAAGTAACCAACACAATTATTTGCTGAAGACTGTAAAACAAAATAGAGACATCTGCAAAAGTACTATTGTCAAAATTTCCAGGGCAATACTACATGAATACATATATAGTTCACTGTTGATGCAGAGAATATATATTTATACAGTATCTACATGTAGTCAGCAATACTCAATACGATATATTTCCAGTTAATCCACGTATTTCTCCATGTAACCTTGTGACTGCATTATTTTAATTACTTTTAATCCTAGATCCATTTGTTTTGGCTTAAAATGCATCATAATTGTTAAATATATCTTATGCCCAACTCAGTACTGTATACCTGTTGAAATATATATTTAACAGCTCATATGGCACCTGATCCATGTTTTGCCACGACACCACTGGCTGGAGCAGGTAAATCCCATGACATCTCAACAGTCTCTCCATGATTTTGACATAGATCAGAGCAATTTATTTCACAGGAAGCTAAACATTTCTACAGACATTATAGCCACTTCGTGTTCGTGAACTTGGGGTCACATCACTGTGTTGAACGTTAACGCCGACCGTTTGAAGCAATATTTTTGCCAGAAGAGAGCCATCTGAAACACACACACAGAATACATATTTTAGGACCTAATATCAATAACTTGCCGACATTACAATGTTGTACGGCGGACTTAAAAGCAAAGTAGCATTAGCAATCATTAGCTTACCGTCATCCGTAATATAGTTTGCATCCTCATGGCTTCTAAATGCTCCAGTACCTTTCCAGAGTGTGTCGTATTGCGGGTTAGCCTTCTGTTCTCCGTTTTTGCCTTTATTCTGGCAAAACCAGCCAGAAAACGCAGACGCCTCGTATCCTGCCAACTTGTGTTTTGCGTAACGTTACGCTTGATTTACGCCAGTTACGCTTGTTGTACGTAGCGGGAGGGAGAGGGTTGTGCCGCCTCCCTGTAACTATTTCCCACCCACTTCAAATGACACCCTAGTGCAGTAGAAAAACATGCGGGCCGAATTGTACCGTCCTGTACCGTGCGAAACGAGGCCAAACTGGGCCAAGTGGAAAAGCGCCTTATGAGTCCTCAAACCAGCTTTAACCTGGCGTGTTTGTTTTCATGTTGAGCTCCAAGTGCATTCAGGAACAATGAGTAATGTTGCTCTGACCAGGTCCCTCAGGAGGCCCTCCACAGTTTGTTTGCGGAAGGAAATGAGGTCTCTGGGGATAGTGGTTTGGGCTTGTCACTCTCTTTGGTGTGAAAACGACATAATCATGGTGCGATATCTGACAAGAAACATGAGCGGGATCACAGAATCACACTTCCAGTTTCCTCTGCTGCTTCCCGGCTCTGTGTGACCTTGCGGAAAGTGAAAGCCCATATGGACGGGTCACATCTGCGCTCAGAGGAATGCAACCTCTGTCTGGATGTCAGGACTGTAAGGTTATTCTCTCTCCTCTTCTCAGCTTTCTAATTTTCTGGACTTCAGCCGATGACTGTGACAAGCAAAAGCCATGTGGTGTAACAATGCGGAGCTATACAGCAGGTGACAACACAAACAACAATCCAGAGACCAGGGAAGATAACCCAAGTCAAACTATTTATTTGGCTTAAGTCCACATTATCATTAAAAAAAGAGATTAAAAAACATATTTAATTCAGGGGATCAGGGGAATATGCACAGTGACTCATCTGTTATCCAGCAGCTTTTCTACTTAAAAAAACCCTCAGACTGTCAAGACAGAATTCACACCATACGAATACTGTACCATCCTCATATTTTCAAGGTTATATGTTTGATTCCAGTGACTCCAGACTAACCTCCTTCTTGACATCTTATCATAAAATTTCTGCCTGGTCTGAAGTGCCGTTGAAAACGTTCTTTGTCCCAGTCATCATCAGCTCCCCTCCCACAGACATCCGCTCATGTCAACATAAGCAACACAGAGCACCAACAGTCCACGCCGTCACCACCAACAAACTGAATCAGCTACAACACCACAGCTAAGGTGGCATTAACAACTCTAAATCCTCCTCATTTTTCTCTGCAGATGTCAGCAACTGTGACTCAATAAATGGAAATAAAAAGTTGAGTGAATGAATGAATAACGCTGTAGCTCCCCAATGGACTGATATGTATTTGAGTTAAAATAAAATGGGGGTATGGGTGTATTTCGCCACAATGTGATACAGCAAATGAGGCCATAAAATGTGCTGTAAACCTATAACTATTGCGGAGAAACATTAATTTTCAGAAACTCCATAAATCTGGGCGTGGCTGTGATAATCAGTGGATCCACTGAAGGACCCACATTTTCCACCTCAAAAGAAGAGAGAGGGTTTATTTATTTATTTAGATATTGTATACTTTATTAATCCCAGAGGGAAATTCAGGGCATCCACCTGGATGGATGAGGCAGCCATGGCGCTGCCCCAATCCCTTCACCATTCACACACACATTCAAACCTAGGGCCACTTTAGAGTCTCCACTTAACCTAACTTGCATCTTTTGGGGCTGTGGGAGGAGACCAGAGTACCCGCTGTAAACCCACGCAGACACGGGAAGAACATGCAAACTCCACACAGACGGGTCACTGATGGTCGGGGGTGGGTGGGCTCGAACCCATGATGCTCAGGGGTGGAATCGATTCCGTGACCTTCTTGCTGTTCTGCCACAGTGCTAACCACTGTGCCGCCCATTGCCATGGTGACAATGACACACACAAGGACTCCTCCGCTCGGTTCAGACCTGCTCTCCTTTCAACCTTATCTGTGAAGCTATCAGAAGTCAAAACACTGCACGTCTTATAACAAACACATCATTACACATGAAAGAGCCAAGCAAGTCAAATTGCTTTACTATTTGGTTAAAGCAAACAAATCACCTGCTATTAATGACACCTGCAGACACCGAGTAAACTTACATATAGAGTGATGATATGGAGTGAAGTATGTGGCGGTAATGTGCCTGTAAGCTGGTTGCCAACCACCAATCAAATCTAAAAGAAGAAGAAGAAGAAGTGAACTTACATCAGCTCCTTAGGTATGAATGCACAAGCAAAACAGAACAATCGTAAAACATACCGGTATATATAGTGTGCTTATATGTACTTTATCCTTAAGTAATGGCAGAGTGAAATCAATAGGCGCTAACACAATTTTCTGACTTACAGACCCTACGCTACATCACTCTTGACTAACACTGTAGAAAACAATCACCTTCACTTTACACAATTAAATCCCTTATTGCTGGATACAATCACCAACACCTGATGTATTGCTGAGGGTGGAATCATGACCTGCATTAGGTGACAAATTCAGCCCGACAGCCAACTCACTGAACTTAAGACTTTCTCAAAAACAAGCCAAGATTCCTCAGGTAGCTGTAACTTAAATAAACCTGGCTGTACGTTTGTAACAGGCAATAAGGCTATCTGGCCAAATAAAGCAAAACTTTCATTTGTGTCATGAGTCACACCAATTTCATTACTATCTTTTATTAAAATGGATGTTATCCAGTGAATTAACACTAACAACAGATCATCTTCATATCTGGTGTTTTCCCTCTCAAAACAGTAATTTGATTTTCAGGCGGTGTGCAAGTCAACCTTTTTTTGAAAGGCTTACACTGGCCTTTCTCAAAGCACTTTTAATACTTGTTTTACTGAATATATGCTAATCTGAGTTTAGTGACCATGTAAAAAAAAATGCTAAAAAATTAAAATACAAAAAACCTCTGCAACAGAGCAAAACATTTTTCAGTTATTAATTGTTTTAAATTAGTGAAATAGAATTTTAAAAAGGAGTTTTCCAAATTTGCTCCACCAGCTTTGGTTTGCTCAAACATTTGGCTGAAGGGTCTAGCAGAGGCAATTCTCACAAAGCCAATAATTACAATGTTTAACAGGCTGTAAACAACAATAGAGATGTCGCTGTGCACAAGTGATGCACTTAGTCCTCCAGGGTGAAAAATAAACACACTGTTGTGGAAGAGAATGACAGTATGGAAACACAGATTGCATGTCTAACACTCTGTCTGCCCACACTCGGATGAACAGATGGCTTTGTTGATGCCACTTCTCATTCTTTTGCGTATTTCCACTCACACTTCAGTATTAATGCCCCCGTGATCACCCGTCATATTGCTGAATGACACCTGGTCCGCATCCAGTTGTAATAAAATACCAGTAAATGTGCGCATTTTCACAATGGGAAGCCACGATGGGATTCATACCCCCGACCTGGGGGTCAGCACTGTCGCCACTGAGCAACAAAGGCCCGTGTTGAACCTACACATTTCACAGATGGGGCACAAGGAAGCAGCTGCAGCAGTGGCTTTCAAAGAGAAGAAGCCCGACATGGTTCTCACTTATTGGCATGACAGGCTGCACATGACATCACTGGGAAGGCATGTACTTCTGTGTGTTGCAATTAGAAATGCATTGTCATTTGTAAAGGGGATTCTTGGACTTAATTGAGGCTGGAGTGAGCAGTGATGGAAGGATGAGCGACGGCTCAAACGTGAAATTAACTGAGTGGTATTTCGCTGTTGCAGCTCTACAGCATAAAATCTGACTGCTTCACATGCAGGGGAAGAAAAAGGTCTGACTGAGAAGAATTGGGGATTTTAGGAAGCCTACAAAGACATTACGTCATAATTTAGTATGGCACAAGACGGGGTTCTGTCAGTTTTCTGCATGCTGCAATAATGTAAATCCATAATATCAAGATAGATGTTGAATGAATGAATGAATGAATGAATCTTTATTTCGGATAGATTAAAAGTAAAGATTAAAAAAAGAAACAGAATAATATAACAAAGGGGGAAAGAAAATCCAACAAGGTCAAATTAGACAATAACTCCTCTGATTATACAGTTCAACATAAGTTATCTGAAATGGGTGATGGCTGAAGCCGCAGCTTATATTGCCCACCCATATTCCATCCAAGAATTCAAAAGAAAAACAAAACAAAAGCGATTACAATTCAGAACAAAGCTAAGACAAAATGTGACAAAAAAAAACTAAGCAACAACACAACACAACACAGACTGGATATGACAATCCTTATGTGATTTTACATGTCATCTTGTATATATGTTTGGAGTATTTCTTCCTTTAGTTTTTGTTTAAATTGTTCAAGCCTCATACATGATTTTAATTCAGGTCCAAAAGCATTCCACAGTCTGACTCCTTGCACTAAAACACAGTGTTGCTTGGTGGTAGTTCTCACTGAAGGTTTTTGAAATATACATGTTCCTCTGAAATGATATTGTTTCTCCCTTATTTGGAACAACTTTTGGATATTTGCGGGCAGTGATAGATTCTTCACTTTAAACATTATTATTGCAGTTTTAAAGTCAACCAGATCTTTCAACTTGAGAGCTTTTAATTTAAGAAAAAGTGGGTTTGTTGGTTCCCTGTAAGCAGCTTTGTTTATTACTCTAATAGCTCTCTTCTGAAGCATAAAGATTGGATATATGTTTGTTTTATATGTATTTCCCCATACTTCAGTACAATATGTCATGTATGGGAGTATTAATGAATGATACAAAGTATATGGTGCGGGTTGATTCAGCAAATATTTCACTCTGTGTAGTATTGAAATTGATTTAGATATTTTACCTTTAATATAATTAATATGTGACTTCCAACACAGTTTATTATCAATTATTACACCAAGAAATTTAGTTTTGGATACCCTTTCAATCTCTACACCATTTACACTGAGTTTAGATACTAAGTTGTTGAGATGGTTGTTAAAAACTATAAATTTTGTCTTACTTAAATTGAGCATTAATTTGTTTGAACTAAACCACAGTTTAAGCTTTCCTAACTCCTTTCCGAGTGTATCCAAAAGTTGTTCCAAATTGCTTCCACTGCATAATAAATTAGTGTCATCGGCAAACAATATTAAGTCCATTTTTTCTGAAACTTTACATATATCATTTATATACATATTGAATAACAATGGCCCCAAAACTGAACCCTGTGGGACTCTACAAGTAACCTTCAGTAACTGTGAGTTTTTGTTACCAACACATACATACTGATATCTATTCTTTAAGTAACTACGTAACCAGGACAGTGCTACCCCCCTAATACCACAATTTTGTAGTTTCTTTAATAATAAATTATGATCCACTGTATCAAATGCTTTTTTAAGATCCAGGAATACCCCAACTGAATACTCTTTATTTTCAACGGCAGTTGATATTTTTTCTATAAATTCTATTAGAGCAAATGCAGTTGTCCTCTTGTGTCTGAACCCATATTGCTGCTCACACAATAAATTATTCTTCAATATGAAGTTGTTAATTCTCTCACAGAATATTTTTTCAAGTATCTTGGAAAATTGCGGCAATAGTGAAATTGGTCTATAGTTTGAGAATTCCCCTCTGTCACCCGTCTTGTATATCGGAATTACTTTAGCTATTTTCATTGCATTGGGAAATATGCCTGTTTGAAGAGACAGGTTACAGATATACGTCAGTGGTTTCACTAAGCATTCAATAACAGTTTTGACTAAGAGCATGTTAATACCATCACAGTCCGCAGATGTTTTTTTTTTTTCCACAATATCTTTATTGAACCTTTTTTTTTTTTTACAAACATGATACAAACAATCAAACACTAACACTAAAGTACTACAAAAAAAAAAAAATGCACTAAAAAACACCAACAACCACCAACAAAATCAAATCTTCAACAATGCTCCTCTGTTTAGTCTAGACAATCCAACACATAAGTATACATATTATATTCACCAGTTTGGAATTTACAAGGTCCGCACATATCATTCACCTTCTTCTTCAAGAGTTATGTTTAAATTTTTTACATAATCAATAAAAGGTCTCCATATATTCTCAAACACAATTTCCTTTGATTTTAGTATATATGTTATTCTTTCTAATGGAAGGTTTGTTAACATCTGTCTTAACCACTGAGTCACATCTGGTCTATAAGTCTTTTTCCATAATAGTGCAATACATTTTTTGGCATTAAGCAAACTGAGGTCTATGAATGTTCTTTCACTTTTATTAAAATTATGCTTTTCTGGGTACAGACCCAACAAAAACAGTTTAGGATTCAATATGATTTGTTTTGAGATTATTTTTTCAATTGTTACCCTCACCTCTTCCCAAAACATTCTTATTAATCTACATTCCCATACACAATGAAATAGAGTTCCTTTACTTTCCATACATTTTGTGCACGTATCTGGTATATTTTTGTTATATCTATTTAACTCCTCCGGTGTAACATACATCCGCATTAACCATTTGAAGTGTATCAATTTAAGGCGTACATTTATTGATTTGGTTTGAGCTTCTGTACAAGCCAATTCCCATTGTTCCTCTGGAATTTCAGTTTGCAGATCTTCTTTCCAGTAGTTTAATCTTTTCAGTGAGTTTTCACTTGAAAATAGTGTCAATGAGTTATAAAACTCTGAAATAATACCCTTTCTTTTACTATCTTTCATCAACATTTTTTCCAAGGATGAATAGATAGGTCGAGTGAGAGCATTATTTTGATTTGATCGAATAAAGTTTCTAAGTTGAAGATATTTAAAAAAATGTGTTCTATTGAGATTAAATTTGATCCTCAACTCTTCAAAAGACATTATGTTTTCTGCACATGGCAAATATAAATCCTGAATCTTTTGTATCCCTTTTAAATTCCATACTTTAAATACAGCGTCCGCTCTCCCTGGTTTAAAATATTGATTACCCCATATTGGACTAAATTGTGACAATAACTGTGGTTCTTTTAAATAGTTTTTAGCTTCACACCATATTTTGATCATATGCTTTACAAATGGATTTTTAACTTGTTTTTGTAATTTTTTTGCCGAATCTGAGTATATGAATATGGGAAGAGGTAAAGGTAAATTGTATGATTCCATTTCAGTCCAGTGAGGGAGATCATTTGATGAAAAATAATATGTCATAGACCTCAGTTGTGCCGACCAATAATACAACATAAAATTTGGACATTTCAGACCTCCACGATCAAATGGTAAATATAATAAAGACAGACGTAATCTAGCCCTCCTGTTGTTCCATATAAATTCCACTAACTTTTTTTTAATTCTTGAGAATAAATCTAAAGGTGGTGGTAAGGGAATGTATTGAAATAAATAAAGTATTTTAGGTAAAATATTACTTTTAAGTATATTAATTCTCCCGATCATCGACATTGGTAGTGACATCCATCTCTGAAGTAACTCATCAATATCTGTCATTAAGGCTTCATAATTGACACTGGCGACTGATTCTAGCTTAGGCACAATTTGGATTCCTAAATATTTGAACTGATTTACAACATTGAATTGATTTACCTCAGGGGCTGGGTAATTTCTCTGGGTCTCATTTAGCATTAATATTGAAGATTTAGTTTTATTTATTTTATATCCTGATATTTCCCCGAAATTCTTTATTAAATTCAACAAGGTCGGAATTGATTTTTTAAGATTCGACATAAACAAAATTATGTCATCGGCATACAGGGAGATTTTATGTTCTGTTGGTCCAACTTTAATTCCATATATTTGTGACTGTAGACGTATCGCCATCGCTAAAGGTTCAATTGCCATAGTAAACAGTAAAGGTGAAAGTGGACAGCCTTGTCGACATCCTCTATTGATTTTTATTGATTTTGAAATATTGTTATTTGTTAGAATTTCTGCAGTAGCATTATTATATATTATCTGAACCCATTTTATAAAATTATTTCCAAGTCCAAACCTTTGTAAGACTTCAAAAAGAAAGGGCCATTCAACTCTATCAAAGGCTTTTTCGGCATCCAGTGATAAGAGAGCTGTATCCGGTGCTTCTTTATTAGAATAAATAATATTAAATAGTCTTCTTACATTATGGAAGCCTTGTCTTCCCTTTATAAAGCCATTCTGATCTCGATTAATAATATTTGGTAAAATTTCTTGTATTCGTCTTGCTAAAATTTTACAAATTATCTTAAGGTCGGCATTTAATAGGCTTATTGGTCTCATATTTTCACATTTATTAGAGGGCTTACCTGGTTTTGGCAACAGTATAATTAAGGCATTATTCATATATGATGGTAAATTACTATTTTGAAATGCTTCTAAAACCATTTCCAAAAAAGGTTTTGTTAATTTATTCTTAAATTTTTTATAAAGGTCAACTGGAAGACCATCTGGTCCTGCACTTTTTCCTGATTTCATATTATCAATGGCTAGTCCAACTTCTTCTTGACTAATTTTAGACTCCAGTATCTCCCTATTTTCATTTGGAATACACGGTATAAATAGTTCATTCAAAAACCCATGTAGTTTTGTTAAGTCAGATTCATTTTTGGTATCATATAATTTTTCATAGTAATCTCTAAAGGCTCTATTAATTTCTGAAGGATCTATAACTACCTGTCCATTACTTATAATACTGGTAATTGGTGTTTTAGATTCTAATTGTTTAATCTGCCATGCCAATAACTTTCCTGATTTTTCACCTTGTTCATAAAAAGATTGTTTCAATCTTAGAAGACTCGAGGCAGCTCTATTCGCTGATTTTTTGTCATATTCAGCTCTCAAAATCAGTAATTCGTTCTCCAACCTTGGATCTCTTCCTGCATATACTCTTTCTTGAAGAATTTTTATTTTATGTTCCAATTGGACTCTCTCCTCTCGAGTCTTCTTAGATTTTGAACCTGTATAACTAATAATATGTCCCCTAATAAAAGCTTTGAAAGCCTCCCACTTTACACATGCTGATGTTTGTGTAGTATTGATATCAAAGAACTCATCTATCTGTTTTTCTATATACTTAACAAATTCCTCATCCTGAAGCCATTTATGCTGAAATTGCCATCTACCTGGTTCCTTTGTCAATTTCTTATCTACATACATTAGACAGCAGGGTGCATGATCAGAGATCACGATGTTATCATAAAAACAGTTTTGAATCTTGGACCTTAATTCTGTGGAGATCAAAAAATAATCTATACGTGAGAATGTCTTGTAGGTATTGGAATAACAAGAGTATGCTTTAACTTGTGGTTTCATTTCTCTCCATATATCTATCAATTTCAATTCTTTCATAAAATGATTAATGGTCATCCTACATCCATTGTGCGTACAGTCCAGTCCTGTTGATCTATCTATACTGGGATTCAATGTACAATTAAAATCCCCTGCTATTATATGTTGCCCTGTAAGTGATGATAAGATAAGAAATAAATTGGCAAAGAACTTTTGATCATCTATATTGGGACCATATAAGTTCACCAAATTTATGTTTTCTAATAGCAAAGATTCTTGAATGATTACATATCTTCCAAATTTGTCTCCAATTACATTTTTCACTTGAAATGGGACTGATTTATGTATGAGAGTCATAACTCCCCTGGCTCGGGATGAAAATGATGAGGTGAAAACATTTCCTTGCCATCTACTCCTAATTCTTTTTACATCTTGCTCTATTAGATGAGTTTCTTGTAAAAACACAATTTTTGAACCCATGTCTTTTATTTTATTCATAACTTGTTTAAGTTTTTTTAAATTTTGTAGACCTCTGCAATTCCATGAAGTTAAATTAAGATTAACGCTTTGATTTATAATCAATAGGGTGTTTGGGATTACCTTGCAGTGTAAACATGCTCAAACAGAAAAGCAAAAAAATGAGTGGTTGAACATTCACCCTACAAACTACACACAAACAAATTCCCCCTTTCCACATTTGTGGCAGTCCCCCCAAAAGCAAAAGAAAAATTCCGTCTCCCGATATAGCCATCGACCGTTCCACACCCACGAGGAACAGCCAAAGCCACTCCTTCTTCATCCTCCTAATCACCCTAACTCTACTGCTTTTAATAACGTAACATTAACTCTCTTCTGTAATTTTCCAATTTAACTCCAAATTTTTTTAGCAATTTTGTACTTTTTTTTTTTTTTTTTTAATATGTAATACATTCTATATTTTGTAATCTTGTTATATGCTTCTAATCAGTTAAATGCTCAAATATTCTACCCTATATTCTGTTCATGCTTAGCTCCCACCAGTCTCTTCCTGGATCTTCTTGATGAGCTCCTGCGCCTCCTCGGGGGTCTTGAAGATGCGTGTTCTGCCCTCATATGTGACCAGAAGTCTTGCAGGGTGAATCACTCCATGACGAATCTCAAGGTTGCGCAGTTCTTTGCGGATGGGGTCAAACTGCTTCCTTAATTGTTGGATTCCTGAGGCCAAATCTGGGTAGAACTGCACCTGCTGATCTTGGTATTTAATTTCTCCTTTGGCCCGCACCGCGTTGGAGATCGTCATCCTGTCTCTGTAGCTGAGAAACTTCATAATTAGCGTCCTCGGTGCTGCCTTGTTACCTCTCGGTGGGCCAATTCGGTGGGAGCTTTCCAAGACGACTGATGATTTTAGCTCTGCGTTGTTCAGCGCCTCCGGGATCCACCCCTCCAAAAAGGAGCATGAATCACGACCTTCGGCTCCCTCCGGTAAACCCACCAGCCTCAGGTTGTTCCTTCTGGACCGAGATTCCAAGTCCAGAACACTATTTTCCAGATCTTTATTTTTTTTTTCCAAAGTGCGCACCTTTATTTGAAGTCCGCTAATTTCATCCTCCGCACTTGAGACACGAAGCTCCGCCTGCGTCACTCGCTCCACGCAGTCACCCAACTCCTTTCTCATTGCATCCAACGCTGCCATAATCCCATCAAGTTTAGCGGAAAAGTCTGCTCTCATTGAGCTAATGGCAGCCAGCACTGCACCTGTGCCGTCATCGTCAGCAGCAGCAGTTACCGCACCACCGCTAGTTTCATCCGCCATATCCGCAGCTTTTTCTACTGCGCCACAAACTTTAAAGTCCGTTAATTTGGACTGCTTCGGCGATTCAATTTTTCCCCCTCCTGATTTCCCAGCCTTAGTCTTCACCGGCATATCCTCACCCAAACGCTGGGAAAAGTTCTGTTCCAAATGAGAGAGTTATTTGCCGAATTTTTATTTCCAAGGGCAGAGCAGAGTGATACGTGTCCTTCTAGGCGGCCGCCATAACCGGAAGTTCTCCGCAGATGTTTTACTTTTAAACGATTTAACAATTTCAATGACCTCTCTCTTGTCTGTGTTCTTTATGAAAATGGAGTCTTTTATAGCAGTGTTTTTGCTTATTGTATCACCTGTAGGTGCCGTAATGGGTATTTCTCGAGCCAAATTAGGACCAGTGTTAACAAAAAAGTTATTAAATTCATCTGCAGGTGAAACTGCATTCACACTCTGAGTCGTTTTATTATTTTTTGAAAAATTGGTTGGGTAGCTTGTATTTCTGTTTTTATTTCCAAGAATATTGTTAAGTATTGTCCATGTATTTTTAATATTGTCTCTGTTTTTCTCCAGTTCTTTACTGTAATAGTCACTTTTACTACATCTTATTATATATGTTAACTTATTTTTGTATGTTTTATAGTGCTGCTCTGCTTCTTTTGTCCTTTTCTTTAGGAAAGTTTTATATAATAAATTTTTCTTTTTACACGCCTTTTGTAATCCTTTGGTTAACCATGGCTTATCGACAAATTTATGTTTAAGCTTTTTTTTTACTAATGGACAATTTTTTTCATAAAGAGTGGTTACAATGTTCATAAATGTGTCGTAGGCTTCATTTACATCTGATACATAGACTTTTGTCCAGTCCTGCCTCAGCAAGTCTTCTTTAAAAGAACTGATTGCATTTTGTGATTTGTATCTGAATGATTTCAATTTTTTTTTTTTGTTGTTGTTATCGATGGATGTTACATTACAATCCCAATCTTTGAGTTAACTGTTTTTATATTTTGCTATTAAATTAGGTCTGTTAGAATATAAATGAAACATACTCTCAGAACTGTTTTGAAACAATACACTGAGCCCTTGCTTGGCATTTCATAAAATACAAGGTGTTCTCTTTTTAAACATCATAAATGGTGTGTATGTTTTCTGTTTTGAGTCTGTCCTATATACGTATAACAGATATTAAATAAAAAAAATAAACAGTAAATATACACCAGCTAATACAATTAACAATAGAAACTGAAATTAAAAATCTGTTAAACAAGAGAGTGTCAATGAAGTGCCTCTCCCATGTTTCTGTTTATACAGTATGTCTTCAGGTCACATTTGTGCAGCGCGTGCAGTGGTCCTGTTGTTCATATTGTATCCCATGTATGGCCGGTTAGGCTGGGATTGCATCTGTATTTAATGCACCGATTGCCTGAGGAAAGAAGCTTTTTCTGAGTCTTTCAGAATTGGTTCTCAGGGTCTGGGCACATATCTGGGACGTGAGCAGCATGCACAGGCCATGACCAGGGTGATGTCTGTCTTCAATAACATTCTTGGCCGTGGTCTTGTACCATACGTCCATCTTCTTCCACTTAATCCTTTTCGGGTCGCGGGGGGGCTGGAGCCTATCCCAGCATCTTTGGGTGAGAGGCAGGGTACACCCTGGACAGATCGCCAGTCCACCACAGGGCCAACACAGAGAGAGAGACAACCATTCACTGTCACATCCATACCTAAGGACAATTTAGAATCCCCAGTTGATGCCAATTAACCTAACTTGCATGTTTTTGGCATGTGGGAGGAAACCAGAGAAATCCCAGAGTAAACCCACGCAGACACGGGAAGAACATGCAAACTCCACACAGATCACTGTTGGTCGGTGGCTGGGATTGAACCCAGGATCCCCCACCCAAGGGTGAGTTGTTGTGCTGCCGCAGTGCTAACCACTCCGCCACCACTGGTTGTAAATACATTTGAAGCCAAACCAGGCAATACCACATTAGTAATATCAGGACGATGATCAGGATGCAAGTAATTTGATGTCTCTTGCTACCACAGGCCAGAGGACAGAAAATAAGTCCAGTTCTACTGTAGCCTATGGAAAATAGCATGTTGGCTTTTATGAATAGAGACCCTATATTGTCACAACTTTTGTTTTACTTCATATTGAACCAAACCACCAGTAATGGAGTAGCTTATTCCGGCCTAACGCAATCACCCCGGGAGTGCTCAGATCTCCTGACCACTGACCTTGACCTTAAGCACAGCCTAGATACAGACCCATCTAGGATATGCTTAAAGTCAAGGTCAATGACCTAGGAGGAGTAATGTTTTGTTGTGAAATAAGAACTGCCAAGATCTTCTGACCTTTGACAATGACCTTGACCTCAACCTAGATGCAGACCTACCTCAGGGTCATTATGAGCGACTTTGTCGAGAATCGAGGTAACTGCCTAGGAGGAGTAGTGATTTTTCTAAAATCATGTAAGTGTCCTGATCTCCTGACCTTTGACCTTCACATTGACCTTGAGTACAACTTGCATGTAGACCCTCCTGAAGATCCTTGAGTGAGTTTGGTGAATAATGAGGCAATTTCCTAGAAGGAGTAGGGATTTTTCTAAAATCACATCAGTGTCCAGGTCTCCTGACCTTTGACCTTGAGCACAACCTGGATGCAGACTCACCTGAGGATCATTGTGAGTTTGGTGAGCATCAGGGTAAATGCCTAGAAGGACGGACGGACAGACAGATAGATGCCATATCAGCGCAATATGACAGAATGAGCTAATCATAAAACTCATAATAATGTTTGACATTACAGTCATTATTAATGTCTAAAAGTATAATATACCAGCATAGTATGTCTGATTAGTTCCTACTATTTGATGGACAAGTCTCTAGCATAATAAAAGTGTAGCTTCTCTTACTTCCTGTCCCGGTTTCATCACACTTGGTTTCACAAAAAAGCAAGACGGCAACATCAGAAAGACTCAGTTTGGGGCGTCACACTGAAATCTCATAAACCAAAGTATAACGTCACTGTAACCACTTTTAAATACCATGAATATTTGCAACTTTGTGAGGGAAAAATGCAAAAATGACCTTTTGTTCCTCTCTGAAGAAAAACACTTCAGGAAAGATAATGTCATAATGAATTAGTGACTTGGGCCTGTACAATGTAACTATAAGACGCTACAATAATAACTCAAGATACATAGTGCATAACCTCTATCATTTAAATTCAAAAGACGCCAGTCACATTTTAAGGGACTGCTTTACTCCCTTGGACAACGCAGTAAATCACAAGGTGTCTCATGGATGAGGAGGACTTGAAGGGAGAAGTAAATCACTCGAGTATACCTTTACCTTGGATCTTTCCCAACATCTCAGATTTCTAAAATATTCTCACGGCAGAGGACACAAAAACAAAAGCTGTGGAAAGAGCAACCAGTCAAGTGATTGTTGTACAATCACTTGGAATTCAATGCAAATCCAAAGTATACACCTAAAAAAAACATCACGTGTAGTACTGTAACTATTTTTTCCTCCCAACCTGATAAAAAACCTAATAGGAAGCACAGCACATCAGCTACTCAGGTTTAAATGAGGCAGTCAGAAGAGTCTGGCACAGCGTGTTAGCGTAACTCTCACTATCTGACCAACACTTTCTTAATAAGATCAGGATCAGTGCTCATTTATCTAGCAGACCCCCAAGGACTAAGAACAGGCGATAAGGCAAGATCCAAGTAACATTAAACTGATGTCTGTGCAGAAGAATCTCTGATGTAAAAAGGAAATTCAGTGTATTTAAACGGGGATAACAAGGAACTGAAAAATTTATATGAAAGAAGCCTTTATACCCCTGAAATTAAACATCAAGTAAGAGCACAAAAACATTTTGTAGGTGGAGAGGCGCTGCGTCTTCTCCCCTTCCTCAGAGTGTTTCACTCTGGCAGGCTTACAGGTTGAGTAAACAGATCATTCTTTGGCAGAGCACCAACATCAACAACAATCAAGAAACATGGATCACCAAATAGGGTGTGGGAAACTGCTTGATGAAGAATGGACAAGGGCCATGTTTGGTACTATGACCAAAATTTGAGAAGCAAAAAAACAAAAAACAAAAACAAATCATGTTTTTGACCTTAGCTTTTCCAGTTTGACCTCTGTAAATGATTACCTTTATCTTAAAGCCTGGCTTCCAACAACAGAAAAGGCACAATAGAACAAAAGGCAGCACAATTGCTATTGAGGGGCCACTGTGCTAAACGCAAGGGAAGCCTAACTCAGATGAAATTCCCAATCTATGCCTAAGAGTGTGAGAAAACCCATTTTGTAAATACATGAGTCACTCGGAGTAAATGACCTTAGGTCTTATAATTCCTGGATTCAAAGATAAGGGTGGTGAGCCCCTCCTCATGTCCTGCAGTCCTTAGACCGTGTTTAAACTAAGAGATCAGACACCCGTAATCTCCATTGTCCTGTCCTGAATAGACGTCAGGGTCCTATGGTGGCCCACTTTAGCAAGCAGAGCCATCTGCAGAGTCGCAGATGGCTCTTACAGGTTCCCACATTTACATGGAGGGTTAACCTGATACGAGCTGATCAGTGAAAGGGAAAATCCACACAGAGTGAGAGCACAGACAAACAGAGAAACTGTTGTTGCTTTTGGTAAGTCGTCATAATCTACCCAGGTATGGTGTTGAATATTTATTATGTCTTTAAAACCAGAATAACACACGGCTATTTTGCCACACCTTATCTACACCTTCATCCCAGTTTGCAGACTACAACCTGGATCTCCTAAAACATGTAGCATATGCTTTTCATTACAAAGTGTTATTCTGTCAGAGTAAAGTCGTCTTTGATCCACCTTATGCAATCCCCTTTTCTGCTGCACTTCTGAAAAACAATATCCAGAGTGGAGCTCCCCCACCCCAGAGCCCACCCAGCTTAGACTAACAATTATGTTCACTGGCTAAACAAAAAACCCAACAGTTTTATGACAGGGGTGAACAGACATCTTCAAGAGGATAAATGAGGCATTTCTGTCACAGGCTGGTGCCACCGTGGCATTTAGTTTGAGAGTGAACAAACAGTGGGGTAATAAAAGACGACAGGGGCACACTTTAAGGACACATGCAGTGAAAGAATTCAAATCAATGCTCATCAACGCATCCTGCCAAATGAGTTTAACTGAGACATTTCTCCTCTTAGACAAAGCGCTGCCAAGGTAACAGCCCAGACTTTAAGTGAATGGAGGGACTTCCTACTGATAGCGTCATTCAAACAGATCATGTGACCCAGAGCGCCATCACGGATTGGGTGCAGTACGAAGAAGCCACCAGGCGTCATCTCAGCATGGGAGCCGTGACCTTAACCTTGTGCTAAGGTGTAGACTGTAGGCTGGGAGACTCTCGGGGTCCGATGGGTGAGTGCGCCCCGTCTTTGTGCATCTCAATAGAGAGGTAATGAGTCACACAAAACTTCTCAGTAGCCAGCCAGCTGGCAGGCAGCTCGCCAGCACAAAGAGAGTAGGCAACGGCACTCTTGTTTCAGTGTGGCAGCCATTCAATGACTGCTTTAGATTTCATTTGAAAGGGCACTTTCATTTTTCTAAACAAATAAAACATGCTTCCGTGCATGTTTATCGTTTCTTTGAGGGTTACATGACTCACACCCACTTTGCTCCTGTGTTCTAACTGCTGGAGACTCTGAGGGGTGGGTGATTTTCAGGGTTACACCTTAGTCTGTGTATAAAAGATACTTGCATTCACCTTAACACCAGCTCACATTTTACCAAAAATTTAAACCAATAAATCCTAACAAGATAGCTTAGCAAATTGCACGAAAATAGATTTATGCTAATTAGTGCTGTTGAGCTATACTATATATGAATAAACCATTAGAATTTCCCTCCTCAAAACTAAGTGCAGACGTCTTGGATGGAGTGTTAGCACAATTAACCACACAGCACTCTGTATCTTTTGCCAAAAATTTGCTTTTAAAATGCTCCAAAACACCAGTTCAGAGACTCATGTTAGCTGAAATAAAACTGACTAGTAGACTGGCTACTACACTAACAGTGTGAAACCTCTTGATAAGTGTGCTAAAAAAAAAAAAAAATAAAAAAAAAATAAAAAAAACACCCACATTGCTAACAGCAGCCACATGGCATATTTTGATATATTAAAGTATAAATACAAACACGTTTCCTCTTTCAACTTTTTAAATGAGTATTAGTATTCTCTATGATTTCAGGCAGTCTAAACAAAAGTAATATGGTCATTTCAGATTTAACCCTTTTAAATCTCTAAACATTTGCTTGCAATTGACAGAAAATACTCATGGCAAATTCCAAGTGTTGTTCTTGGTTGGCTCTTCCCATTCAGTGACCAGATGTTATGGATTTGGATTTCTGACCACTAATGTGTTCCAGCTCAACAATGTGAGAATAATAAATGATATATTGGACTTCCGGTTATGGCTGCCACGTAGGACGGACGTGTCTCGCTCTGCTCTGCTCCTGGAGAAAAAAAATCGGCAAATAACTCTCTCATTTGGGACAGAACGTATCCCAGCATTTGGGCGAGGATATGTCGGCGAAGCCTAAGGCTGGAAAACCAGGAAAAGGAAAAAGCGAGCCGCCGAAACAGTCCAAATTAACGGACTTTCAGGTCTGTGACGCAGCAAACAAAACTCCATATATGGCGGAGGAGGCTGGCGGCGGTGCGATGTCTGCGGGGAATGGCGCAGATGCGCTGATGGCTGCCATGAGTTCAATGAGAGCGGACTTTTCCTCTAGATTTGATGGGATTATGACAGCGTTGGAAGGAATAAGAAAGGAATTGGGTGACTGTGTAGAACGAACGGCGCAGATGGAGCTCCGTCTCGCTAGTGCTGAAGATGACGTCACCCGTCTTCAATTAAAGGTGCGCACTTTGGAAAAAAAAAATAAATCTCTGGAAGATAATATTTTGGATTTGGAATCTCGGTCGAGACAGAATAATTTGAGGCTGGTGGGTCTTCCAGAGGAATCAGAAGGTCGGGACGTATGTTCCTTTCTGGAAAAGTGGATTCCGGAGGTGCTGGGCAGCGAGGAGTTGCAATCAGCAGTGGTTCTGGAAAAAGCACATCGTATTGGCCCATGGAGAGATAAGGGACCGCCGAGGACCTTAATTATGAAGTTTCTTAGCAACAGAGACAGGATGAAGATCTTCAACGCTGCACGTGCTAAAGGAGAGATTAAACACCAGGACCAGCAGGTGCGGTTCTACCCAGATTTGGCCACAGGAATCCAGCAATTGAGGAAGCAGTTTGATCCCATACGTAAGGAGCTGCGCAACCTTGGGATTCGTCATGGTGTAATCTATCCTGCGAGACTGCTGACCACGTATGAGGGCAGAACCCACATTTTCAAGACCCCAGAGGAGGCGCAGGAGTTCATCAAGAAGATCAAAGAAGAAGAAGAGACTGGTGGGAGCTAAGCATGAACAAAATATAAGGTAGAATAATTAAGCATTTGCACAGGCATCTGACTGACTTGAAGTAAATAGTAAGTTTACAAAATATAGATTGTATTATATATTAAAAAAACAAAACAAAAACAAAACAAACAAACAAAAAAAAAACTATGATGTACAAAGTTGTTAAAAATTTTGGAGTTAAGTTGGAAAACTACAGAGGAGAGTTAATGTTACGTCATTAAAAGCAGTAGAGTTAGGGTGATTGGGAGGATGAAGAAGGAGTGGCTTAGTCTGTTCCCCGTGGGTGTGGAACGGTCGATGGCTATATCGGGAGACAGAATTTTTCTTTTGATTTTGGGGGGTTTGCCACAAGTGTGGGAAGGGGAAATTTGTTTGTGTGTAGTTTGTAGGATGAATGTTCAACCACTCATGTTTTTGCTTCTCTGTATGAGCATGTTTACACTGCAAGGTAATCCCAAACTCTCTATTGATCATGGACCAAAGTGTTAATCTTAATTTAACTTCATGGAATTGCAGAGGTCTACAAAATTTAAAAAAACTTAAACAAGTTATGAATAAAATAAAGGACATGGGTTCAAGAATTGTGTTTTTACAAGAAACTCATCTGATAGAGGAGGATGTTAAAAGAATTAGGAGTAGATGGCAGGGAAGTGTATTCACCTCTTCATTTTCATCCCGAGCCAGGGGAGTTATGACTCTCATACATAAATCAGTTCCTTTTCAGGTGAAAAATGTAATTGGAGACAAATTTGGAAGATATGTAATCATTCAAGGTTCTTTGCTATTAGAAAATATAAATCTTGTGAACTTATATGGTCCCAATATAGATGATCAGAAGTTCTTTGCTAATTTATTTCTCATCTTATCATCACTTACAGGGCAACATATAATAGCAGGGGATTTTAATTGTACATTGAATCCAGGTGTGGATAGATCAACAGGACTGGATTGTACGCACATTGGATGTAGGATGACTATTAATCATTTTATGAAAGAATTGAGATTGTTAGATATATGGAGAGAAATGAAACCACAAGTTAAAGCCTATTCTTGTTATTCCAGTACCTACAAGACATTCTCACGTATTGATTATTTTTTGATTTCCACAGAATTAAGGTCCAAGATTCAAAACTGCTTTTATGATAACATCGTGATTTCTGATCATGCACCCTGTTGTCTAATATATGTAGATAAAAAATTGACAAAGGAATCAGGTAGATGGCAATTTCAGCATAAATGGCTTCAGGATGAGGAATTTGTCAAGTATATAGAAAAACAGATAGACGAGTTCTTTGACATCAATACTACACAAACATCAGCATGTGTAAAGTGGGAGGCTTTCAAAGCTTTTATTAGGGGACATATTATTAGTTATACAGGATCAAAATCTAAGAAGACTCGAGAGGAGAGAGCTAAATTGGAACATAAAATAAAAAGTCTTCAGGAAAAAGTGTATGCAGGAAGTGACCCAAGGTTGGAGAATGAATTACTGATTTTGAGAGCTGAATACGACAAAAAATCAGCGAATAGAGCTGCCTCGAGTCTTCTAAGATTGAAACAATCTTTTTATGAACAAGGTGAAAAATCAGGAAAATTATTAGCATGGCAGATTAAACAATTGGAAATTAAAACACCAATTACCAGTATTATAAGTAAGGGACAGGTAGTTATAGATCCTTTAGAAATTAATAGAGCCTTTAGAGATTACTATGAAAAATTATATGATACCAAAAATGAACCTGATTTAACAAAACTAAATGGGTTTTTGAACGAACTATCTATACCGTGTATTCCAAATGAAAACAGGGAGATATTGGAGTCTAAAATTAGTCAAGAAGAAGTTGGGCTAGCCATTGATAATATGAAATCAGGAAAAAGTGCAGGACCAGATGGTCTTCCAGTTGACCTTTATAAAAAATTTAAGAATAAATTAATAAAACCTTTTTTGGAAATGGTTTTAGAAGCATTTCAAAATAATAATTTACCATCATACATAAATAATGCCTTAATTATACTGCTGCCAAAACCAGGTAAGCCCTCTAATAAATGTGAAAATATGAGACCAATAAGCCTATTAAACGCCGACCTTAAGATAATCTGTAAAATTTTAGCAAGACGAATACAAGAAATTTTACCAAATATTATTAATCGAGATCAGAATGGCTTTATAAAGGGTAGACAAGGCTTCCATAATGTAAGAAGACTATTTAATATTATTTATTTTAATAAAGAAGCACCGGATACAGCTCTCCTATCATTGGACGCCGAAAAGGCCTTTGATAGAGTTGAATGGCCCTTTCTTTTTGAAGTCCTACAAAGGTTTGGACTTGGAAATAATTTCATAAAATGGGTTCAAATAATATACAATAATGCTACAGCAGAAATCCTAACAAATAACAATATTTCAAAACCAATAAAAATCAATAGAGGATGTCGACAAGGCTGTCCACTTTCACCTTTACTGTTTACTATGGCAATTGAACCTTTAGCGATAGCGATACGTTTACATTCACAAATATATGGAATTAAAGTTGGACCAACAGAACATAAAATCTCCCTGTACGCCGATGATATAATTTTGTTTATGTCGAATCTAAAAAAATCAATTCCAACCTTGTTGAATTTAATAAAGAATTTTGGGGAAATATCAGGATATAAAATAAATAAAAATAAATCTTCAATATTAATGCTAAATGAGACCCAGAGAAATTACCCAGCCCCTGAGGTAAATCAATTCAATGTTGTAAATCAGTTTAAATATTTAGGAATCCAAATTATGCCTAAGCTAGAATCAGTCGCCAGTGTCAACTATGAAGCCTTAATGTCAGATATCAATGAGTTAACTCAGAGATGGATGTCACTACCAATGTCGATGATCGGGAGAATCAATATACTTAAAAGTAATATTTTACCTAAAATACTTTATTTATTTCAATACATTCCCTTATCACCACCTTTAGATCTATTCTCAAGAATAAAAAAAAAGTTAGTGGAATTTATATGGAACAACAGGAGGGCTAGATTACGTTTGTCTTTATTATATTTACCATTTGATCGTGGAGGTCTGAAATGTCCAAATTTTATGTTGTATTATTGGTCGGCACAACTGAGGTCTATGACATATTATTTTTCATCAAATGATCTCCCTCACTGGACTGAAATGGAATCATACAATTTACCTTTACCTCTTCCCATATTCATATACTCAGATTCGGCAAAAAAATTACAAAAACAAGTTAAAAATCCATTTGTAAAGCATATGATCAAAATATGGTGTGAAGCTAAAAACTATTTAAAAGAACCACAGTTATTGTCACAATTTAGTCCAATATGGGGTAATCAATATTTTAAACCAGGGAGAGCGGACGCTGTATTTAAAGTATGGAATTTAAAAGGGATACAAAAGATTCAGGATTTATATTTGCCATGTGCAGACAACATAATGTCTTTTGAAGAGCTGAGGATCAAATTTAATCTCAATAGAACACATTTTTTTAAATATCTTCAACTTAGAAACTTTATTCGATCAAATCAAAATAAAGCTCTCACTCGACCTATTTATTCATCCTTGGAAAAAATGATGATGAAAGATAGTAAAAGAAAGGGTATTATTTCAGAGTTTTATAACTCATTGACACTATCTTCAAGTGAAAATTCACTGAAAAGATTAAACTACTGGAAAGAAGATCTGCAAACTGAAATTTCAGAGGAACAATGGGAATTGGCTTGTACAGAAGCTCAAACCAAATCAATAAATGCACGCCTTAAATTGATACATTTCAAATGGTTAATGCGGATGTATGTTACACCGGAGGAGTTAAATAGATATAACAAAAATATACCAGATACATGCACAAAATGCATGGAAAGTAAAGGAACCCTATTTCATTGTTTATGGGAATGTAGATTAATAAGAATGTTTTGGGAAGAGGTGAGGGTAACAATTGAAAAAATAATCTCAAAACAAATCATATTGAATCCTAAACTGTTTTTGTTGGGTCTGTACCCAGAAAAGCATAATTTCAATAAAAGTGAAAGAACATTCATAGACCTCAGTTTGCTTAATGCCAAAAAATGTATTGCACTATTATGGAAAAAGACTCATAGACCAGATGTGACTCAGTGGTTAAGACAGATGTTAACAAACCTTCCATTAGAAAGAATAACATATATACTGAAATCAAAGGAAATTGTGTTTGAGAATATATGGAGACCTTTTATTGATTATGTAAAAAATTTAAACATAACTCTTGAAGAAGAAGGTGAATGATGTGTGTGGACCTTGTAAATTCCAAACTGGTGAACATAATATGTATACTAATGTATTGGATTGTCTAGACTAAACAGAGGAGCATTGTTGAAGACTTGATTTTGTTGGTGGTTGTTGGTGTTTTTAGGGCATTTTTTTTTTTTGTAGTACTTTAGTGTTAGTGTTTGATTGTTTGTATCATGTTTGTTAAAAAAAAAAAAAAGGTTCAATAAAGATATTGTGGAAAAAAAAATAAATGATATATTAATTTATTTTACCTAAGCTTACACTTACTGTTGATGCTGGGCGCAGTCATTTTAACTCCTCCCAACAATATGTAATATGCTCAGAAATCTGACTAAAGGGCATGGCAGTAGACAACTTGAAGCGACTGACTGGGAAAATCTGACTAAGGACAACTAATGGAACATGCTATCAATGCTTCAGGGTGGGTGGGAGGGTCAAACTCACTAAAGGAGAATATCAAGTTGTAAATTTTAACACCACAGGTGAATGGAAAAGAGATGGCAGTTATTTTTCACAGTTAAAAATACAGGTATTCAAATATATATAAAAATTAACATTAATAGTTGTAGCTCCTCAGGTTATCTACTGTATAGAATTTGACCTCAAACCTTGTGTGGAAGCTGTAATTTGCATGCAAAAGATTCTGAGGAAACAGTGGTTGAACATATTCAACCACATGTGCAAAAAAAGGTGGGGATGCAAATATGTCCAGGGCTGCCTGAAAGGGCTGTTGAGTCAAATCTGTGGTGTCTGTATATGAGGAAAAAACACCACCCAAACATTGATGGATGTCGGTAATTTGCCTATTCCACTACTCAGGAAAGGTTTTAACCCTCTAATTGCCCCAGGCGCCGTGTGGTGCCTGGGACAACGCCTGGGGAAACGCAAGGCCCCTAGTGGTCAAGAGTGGTAAAAAAATTTTTGTCAATAAAATAGTTCAGATTTCCATGGCTATAACTTGAAAGTTACAAGAGAAAATGGCTTACCGTCAATTAGAAAGATGTAGACTATGATCCAAAGTTTCAGACAGGAATAAATTTACGCATCTAATTTGCATAATGTTGCAGCAGCTATATAAATTACATAACTCAGTCAAAAGTGGACTTTGGACACATTTACACAAAGGATGGTCCGGTTTTTTTTTTTATGCCGATTTGTCTACAGGGGTATGTTTTTAAGTATATGAACCAGAAAATAAATAAAATGTCAAAAAAAACATATATTTCTCTTACCTGTTGCCGGGTGGAGGGGCTCCCTCGCCCACATGACCGGTCCGTTTTCGTCCATCGTTGCCGATGTTTCGCGTTTACTTAGTAATTTACACCCGCTTAGTTAGCTAGTAAACCCTTATGACTATCCCACATGAATTTCGTTTGTATTACACGGCTATTTTTTCTGTTTGGTGCATTTTTCCTGTGAGAATCCAGCCGCTCATGGGCGCCGCCATCTTGGTAATGAGAGCTCAGTTTTTCATCCATCATGGCTGATGTTTCGTGTTTACTTAGTAATTTACACCCGCTTCCACATCTACAAACTCTTATGATTATCCCACGTGAATTTCATTTGTATTATGCGGCTATTTTCCCCATTTCATGCAGTTTCAGTCACCATCGCTGCCGCGATGACCAAACACGGTGGCATCCACATTGGTGTGTGAACTCAAAGTGGAAAAAGGAAGAATAATAATGAGGATTTCTTCTTCTTTGCTATATTCCATGTCAGCCATGATTCCTTCGGCGCATGTCTGCCACCTTCTAAACTGTCAGATCAATACAGATTAGTACAAAGTCTCAGTATAGCCGGGGGACGTCAATAAGTTGACATGTGCAGTTGCTGCGCTGTGCCACTGGGGGCGTGCGACCCATCCATAAAATGCAGACAGTTAAAGGGTTAAAACATGCTCCTCCGCCAAAGTATAGATCATGTCATTGAGAGCACAATGAGCTTAATTATCACAAATAAACATTATGACTGTTTTCTAGTTTGATCTTTTTGAGTATTTGTTCAGATTCTGTGGATGAAACCACGTGTGAAACAGCCCTTCTCATTTATATGCTGGTTTAAACCACAGCAGCACTTTTTGTTACAGTATGTTGTGGGATTTGTTCCTCATAACTTTTACCATAAGATGTAAGTAAATAAGTTGTACTGTAATAAAACTCAAACTTCTCACTGTAAGTATTTGAATGTGTTTGGCCAAGAAATCATGTAAGGGAGTTTATGATATCTCAGTTTCCCACAAAATCAAAGGAAAATCTTACGCACAATCAAACCCTGATGTCTGCTTGGAGTTTAGCAGTAATCCTGGAGGAGGATGGAGTTTAAATGAAAGTTTGTGCTTCTAATGAAAGACACCTTCCACCTCAGGCCCACAGTCAGCAGATGGGACTTTTCAGTGCAACGGTGCCTTTAGGTACTTCCCTGCTACATTTTCAGATACAGCCTGAGGGTGGAAATACTCTCTTCAGATAAAGTGATGTAAAGCAAACTCCAACGGGCCAACCCCTCCATTAGACCGGTGATACAACAGTGGCCAACAGCCCTCACATTTCCCATAAATGGCTTCCCATAAAATAAGAGTTATTACCAGGAACTATTTCTCCAGGGTCTGACAGTGAAAACAAAATAAAACCACAACCATAGTGGCTGAAGCTATAAATCTTGCTTCAGCCAATCTAGATTGGTATTAATTTCAAATACTTTGATGAGGTAAAACAAAGGTCATTTTAACCAAATGAACAGTACCCAGGTTCCATTTGAAAACAAACCTGGACTCTGTACCACACACACACCTTGGCGGTGGGATCAAAGGAATATCCAAATCCTGCCGGCTGTCTGAAGTTACCTTTGTTCTTTGTGGCTGTATTCAGACTTTGGTATCCTCTTTTGACCACAGCATTTACACTTCAGCAAAAAACAAAAAAAAAAGAACTTCAACACTGTTTTATTTCCTTCCCAGATTTATCATATTACTTTGAAGAACAGTGCCCTCAGTATAATCAGTTTGTTCTCCATAGTGTACTCTGGAAGAGTGGACAACCAGAGGGATTTTAAAAATTTATTTAAGATCCATGTACTAAAAGCTTTGCACACTTGCACATATTAAACTGTAAATCAAATATGCACAAAGGTAGAATTTCATCAATGTAGATGTGTCTCAAAAGCAATATGTACTGTACACTTTACAGAAATAACTGTTGCAGCATTTGACCATGATTGAAACATTTCTAAATTGTTGAGCCTCTGACAACACATCTAATGATTCTTTACCACTGAAGACAACAGGAACAATTCTGCAATGCATCCGTTACCAAAGGAAAGCCAATCTCAGAACCCATCAGAAAGTCTTCAGATGCAAACGGAGATTTTGTTGTACCCAGCAGAAATATGAGATTGCTTTCAATCCCAATGTGGTTCTATCACAGACAAGAGCATGTCTCTTTTAAAGCAGCCATGTGTAAAATTTTGGGGGAATCTAAACTCTGAAATTTAACAATTTTTGCACATTGTTCAGTAAGTCTTTATATACACAGGACAAGGATCCTTCTCTGTGTAGGGAGCTGCCTTGAACCACCATAATGTCTTTTCAAATTTTTATGTCAAATTGTAATTACACACATGACTTCTGCAGGTTCTCCTATATACTTTGGATGAGGGCGATGACTGATAAAACGTGAATGACTGCACCTTTAAGCAGAAGGTGTATGGCTTTGATATGTGTTAGTGAGACACTCTTAACCTACCACATAAGGAATAGCATTAACATCATTTATGTATCCCTTTCTTCACATGTGCAAGTTGTGTATAGCGATTATTACCTAACTTTTAGCCTACATCAACTGGGCAATAGTATATGCATGATGAACAAAGTTTAAATACAGAAGAACAATTGGGAGTCAGTAATACACACAAAAGACTCAATTAAAGAATAACCCGAGGACTTCAAACATGATGTGCTACAACATTCACTGGACTGATTGACTGTGGGACCATATATGTATACGAGACAGGGTCATTAACTGAACACAAAACATCATCATGAAGTAGAACAGAAGCTGGAAGAAAAATGAACTGGTGTGTATGACAAAGGGATTCAGATTTCAAAATAACACAGAAAGGGGCTTAAACAGAAGTCATAACAAGAGTCCAAAAACCTGCAATTAACAAAGGGTAACTCTGCAGTGGATGGAGCCTGACGAATGTTCACCAGGACAAACTGGGCAAACCATCACAGAGGCCCTACAGCAGTGTTGATGGAGGATATAAAATGAATTCATCTCTCCTTCCAAACAATCAAAAGCTGCTGAGCACTCAATACTGTCATGCACAGTATCCTCCTGACTTGACGACTGATGGAATGTACCATTTCTTGGCTTCTGGCGTGTATAGTAAACATGGTTATTGCATGTTATGGTGGAATTACAGCACTGTTTAACAGTAAGAGAGCTCCAGACAGCTCTGAAGAGGCATAATGGCAGAGTGCATTACAGTCTAAACAGGTGGGGTCTGAGGATTTAACTATTTCTGTGCCATCATTCAGTATGTTTTCAGTGCCCAGTTTTTTTCATAACTCCCATGTTAACACTGTAGATTGGAAAATGGATCTTTTTTCTCAGATAAGAATCTATATTTGTAGGCTAAAATTCCCTGTTTTCTTATATCCAAATAACAGTGAAATCCATATACAGCTGCCTCTGTGGAAGTTACATGCGTTGTCAGATCAACAGCAACATTCACGTTCAAACCCACAGAATTTTCTGGAAAATCAAATGAACCCGCATGCTCTTTCAAGCTAAGCCATGGTACATTTGATTACTCCTTTGACTGCAGTCAAGTTCAGCAATCTTATTATGAACACTGAGCTCAAAGGCTTTTACAAATTCTTCCCCTTTGATCGCAAAAAATCTCTGTAGAGTGATTTGCATGTTTATAAACTGTATCAAATATTAACCCAAATCCATTTACTGGAAGCACATCTACTGGTGGTCAGTAAATGTTTAATTCAGAGAACTGAAAAGCAGAGCATAATGGAGAGCGGGTCATCCATTTTTATGGCACAATGCTTTTTTTGCTGCTATAGCAGGATGGTCTCTTCCCAGTGGGACTGCTGGGAGCAGGACTGGCTGAATCCCAAAATAAGAAACTGGGATACTGAAAAGAGCAAGAGTGGTAGCAAGAGACCCAGAAGCCAAGAGAAAGCTTGCAGTCAGAAGACAAGAACAAAGTATTAAAAAAGCCTGAGGGAGTGGACAGGCACAGAAATTACTGGCAAGAATGAAAGATCAATCGGGATGATGAGGAAATGTCCCAGATGGGGAGGGTGGAAGAAAAGCCAAAGAGGGGTGAGCTTGGGTGCTTCAAATCATGATGAGCTGAGTGACAAAGAGCTATTGTGACCTGTGAAGCAAAGCCAGTGTGGAGCCACAGCTATTGCTATCCAAAGTGTTAAAATTATATTAATCTGCATTGAAATTTTTACTATAATTATACAGAAAGTTCATTTTGCATACCGTCTTTGTCTTGAAGCAGAAGTAGTCCGCAAAACAGAAAAGTTACAAAGTCGAAACATGCTGAAGCAACAAAAATCTCATATCCAGGTCAGTGACACTCGTTCATAAAAGCTCCACCACTATAGTACAGTACCCCATCTACCACTAACCAGAGGATACGCACTCAGCAGGAGGCAGATTAGAGTGTGGAGAATGAGACTGGCTTGAAATGATGAAAACGGTGTGAGATGAGAGGAGAGACTGAACTGCTTTTGAGCATAAAAATTTAAAACATGACGATGAAAGTTCTTTTTCCCTGAGAATTCTTCAAAAGCAAAGCTAGCTCTAGTTTAGTTCGCATAGATTGTGGCTGCATTTTTCATTCTTGCAAAGAAGAGTGACAGCAAACCTGATAAACCTTTAAAAATTGTTCTTATTAACCCAGTTTGGCCACAGGGAGCTACATTTTTCCATCATTCTATTAATTTCTGCCTCCTGTTCTGTTCTGCTGCCTGTGGCCCAGAAATTGATCTTAGCGTGCCATCATGAAGGGCATCTCAACTCCTAAAAGGCACCTGGAGGACTAAGGAACACGACATGAGAAAAGAGCATGGACACACAGGTGAATAATCAGTACAGATCTTTTTAGCTGCGGCACATTAAAGATATGTACAACTGGGAGGAGGACGCTGCTCTTTTAGTCTAAGGAATTTTACAAACAGAAATGCTCACTTACAGACATCTTTAACTAGGTTGTAGAGAAAAGAGATGATGCAGCTGAGCCACACATCAACTTTAATTGACACTGCTATAAAATACAGGCTCTATGGGAGGATGTGTGGCTTTGACGCCTCTCTAAGTGCCTCCTCCAAGAAAACAGTAAAAATACCCAACCCTGTTTAATGTTACTTGGATTTAGCTTGCACACCTGTGTTCAGTCAACTCTTCCTTGTCCTTGACATTTGGTTTTTGCCAATCTGTCTTATCACTTGTTGAATTAAAGCTGAAATTTTGACTCATTCTGTGAATTGTGTTATACATTCATACTATTGTTATTTAAGCTGGCAATTTAGGTTGCAATGTCATTCAGCGTACTTTACACTACAAACATCATTCTGGTATCATTTTGCAGTTTTTCAAAGACTTACATTTATTGTATATAGTATATAATCTTTCTATTTTACACCTTATATATGGTAAGCCGGGGAACAAATTGTTTTTAACAATTGCTACATAAATGTGGTTAATATAGTTTTATTTCACACAAATCTTGCTTGCATACTTTTTATCTTGTATTATACAAAGCTGTTTTGTGCTTTGAGGCACAAAACAGCACATCAGCACAGAAGACCACTCCTCCTCCATACAAGCAGGCCATAAGTCTGGATCCGGCTAGCGTGAAGAGGACCCTCTCCAGGATCAGCCCACGTAAGGCAGCGGGACCAGACAACATACCAGATTGCATTCTGAAGGACTGTGTGGAGGTGCTCAAGAATGTCCTGGCCGACATCTTCAACATCTCCCTGAGTCAAGCTGTTGTCCCCACGTGTTTCAAAACTGCTACCATGATACCAGTCCCAAAGAAGCTCGTCCCATCTAGCTACAACGATTACCGGCCCGTAGCACTGACCTCCATCATAATGAAGTACTTCAAGCGGCTGGTCATGCAGAACATCAAGTCCACCCTCCCTCCCACAGCCCATCTCAGTTTGCATACAGGTCAAACAGATCCACAGAAGATGCCATCGCTGCGGCTCTCCATCCAGCCCTCACCCACCTGGACTCAAAGAACTCCTATGTGCAAATGCTGTTCTTGGACTTAAGCTCAGCATTCAACACAATCATCCCCCAGCACCTAATACAAAAACTCAGACATTTGGGACTCAAAACCTCTCTCTGTAACTAGGTGCTGGACTTTCTCACAGGGAGGCCACAGAACATGCGGGTCGGCAGCAACACCTCCAAGACCATCACACTGAGCACAGGGGCCCTACAAGGGTGCGTGCTCAGCCTGCTGTTTTTCACCCTGCTGACCCATGACTGCCTACCAGCCTACAGCAACAACCACATCATCAAGTTTGCGGATGACACAACGGTGGTGGGCCTCATCACAAACAATGAAGAGGCCAACTACAGAAATGAGGTGAGCCAACTGGTCCAGTGGTGTAAAGACAATAATCTCTTCCTGAACGTGGGAAAAACCAAGGAGATTGTGGTCAACTTCAGGAGAGGACACACACAGCATCCCCCGCTGATCAGCAATGGAGCAGCTGTGGAGAGGGTGAGCAGCACCAAGTTCTTGGGAGTGCACATTTCTGAGGACTTCTCCTGATCTAACAACACCACATCACTGGCCAAGAAGGCTCAAACTCACCACTATTTCCTCTGCAAACTGAGAAGAGCACAAGTCCCACCCCTCATCATGTGCTCATTCTACCAGGGCACCATAGAGAGCATCCTCACCAGCTGCATCATTGTGTGGTACGGAAGCTGCACCGCCTCCTGCTGGAAGACGCTACGACGCACAGTGAAAGCAGCCAGCAAGATCATCGGTGCCCCTCTGCCCTCCCTCTCAGACATCTACCACACCCGCCTCACCCGCAGAGCCATCAACATCGCAGGGGACATCTCCCACTGCTCACACTCCCTCTTCAGCCCCCCTGCCATCAGAGAGAAGGTACTGGAGCCTACGGGCCTGCTCCACAAGACTGCTAAATAGCTTTGTTCACCAGGGCATCAGGACCTTGAACTTTGCTCACTGCTCCCAGACTGTAACACACTCACCCACACAACAACTCTACCTCAGTTGTTTGCACAGAAAGACTTGGCACATCAACAGTACCACATCTGCTGCTGTATGTCTTGCACCTTACTGCAACCATCTGCACAAATGCCATACCTGCTGCTGTCTGTCACTGCAATACTGATCATGCGCAGACCAATCTGTCACTGTCTGCACTCCTATTACAGCATTGAACTGTTATTTGCACTATGGGTAGCATTACTGTACATACAGTGGATATAAAAAGTCTATACACCCCTATTCAAATGCCAGGTTTTTGTGATGTAAAAAAATAAGACCAAGATAAATCATTTCAAAACTTTTTCTACCATTAATGTGACCTATAACCTGTACAACCCAATTGAAAAACAAACTGAAATCTTTTAAGGGGAAAAATAAAAAAATCAAAAACTTACAATAACCTGGTTGTATAAATATGCACACCCTTAAACTAATGCTTTGTTTGTCATGAGGCTGAGCATGGTGTTTCCACTATGCTCACGCTCTCGGTTTATCCCTGATTATTTCCTTTATTTTCTCAGTTCTGTGTCATTATTTTACTGTACGGTTGGTTATGATTTTGAGTGTGTTTGTTGTAGTTCAATTCAATTCAACTTTATTTATATAGCACCATTTCACAACAACAGTCATCTCATAGCACTTTCAACTGTAGAGGGTTGTAGTTCTGTTTCTACTGTATTACATTCTACCTTTTGACCTGAGCCCTCACCTGTTCCTTTAGTTTCCTGTTGCTATTTTCTATCTGAGCTTTTATTTTGACAGTGTGTACTGTTGACTTCCTTTGTTAGCTTGGTTTACGGCTTTGCACACCTGTTATCCGTTTCTATTACTTGTCGCACTGGTGAGCCACACCTGTTATCATTTGTCATCATTGATATCATGCTCTATTTAAGAACCGCTGGTCCGTTTATTCTTCGCTGTGGTTTTCAAGCACCTGATGTAAGTTTAATGTCCTGTCCTCTTTTCTCCCTTGTTATCGTGTCAGTCTGTCTTTAGCCTCTTGGTTTTGTTTTTGCACTTTGTACTTTATGTTTGCAATAAATCTTCACAAGCTCATAGTCCAGCGCCTGGGTCTCCTCTTTGCCCCAGAGGGGCAATTTGTGACAGAAGACTGCAGCCAGTTTGTGATCCAGCTGTAGTGGGCCTGTTTTTTTGTCTGACCTACCTTTTCGTTTTCACTGGAGCAGTCAGCATGTCCCCAGGGTGCCATCCTTCAGTCAGTAAAGGAGGATTGGTAGCCAGGGCCCCGAGCCTGGAGGAGGAATGGGCAGTCCACTATTCAGGATTTCATTGCTGAAGCTCTCGCCTCTCGCAGCCCTAAGAGAGTCTGGAGAATGGAGAAGGAGCGGTCGGGATCGTGGAGGCACATCCCAGATTATGGAGGTATCCCCAGTTCGCGGAACTGTCGGCTACTGTCTCCAATCTACAGCGGTCATTTCCAGGGCTGACGATGGGTTCGCTTCCAGCGGGACTGAAGCAATCGAGGAAGCGCTCCCCGAAACAGACGTCATCCTCCTCTCTCTGTTCACCAGCTCCTGCTCCCGCTCCACTTGCTCCGAGACGCCGCCCTCCCAGGTCTGCCTCCGCTCATCCTTGAGCCGCGGCAGTACCGGATTCCCTGGTAAAGAGCCTCTTGGGTCAGTCGCCTTCTGCTTTCAGCCACTGCCCAGTGACATCCCACTGGAGGAACTCCTCCACCTCTCAGTCAGCAGTTTCCTCATCACCGAGTCAGGGGATTCCCGCAGCAGTTCCCCTTTCTAGTTCTTCTTCACCGGCTGTCCTGTCAGCTTCTGCCTGCTTCATTGCTGCTGCAACTCTGGTGTCCTCGGCGTCTCCTCCCGCTGCTGAGAGTCCGGCCGTCTCTTCCCCGGTTCCGTCCATCATTGTATCTGCAGGGGAGGCTCCCCCATGTCCTTCAGGGGGGCCCACAACCACCGCAGCCATGGAGGGGGATGATTCTGGGCCTCCTGCAGCTGAAACCATCATGCTCCTGGAATAGAGGCAAGTGTTTTTTCATTCTCTATCTATCACCACAACCTGAATTATCTTGGGAAGGCTCAGTTATTGCAGTCAACTGAATCCTCACCACCAGCTGCAGATACTATTTCCTCACCTGTTCCCTCTGTGTCTCCTTCTATTCCCCCTGAGTGTCTGCCGGTCCTTGAATTGAGCCGCCGGACAATGGAGGAGCCTGCAGCCTGGGAGGATCTGGTCCCAGCTTTGCAGTCATGGTCCAGACGGAGGGAGAGTGCTGCCAGCGATCCGAAGCCTGCACCAACAAGTGAGTGTCCCCTGGCTTCAGCTGCGTGGGATCCAGCGCCAGCAGTGAGACGACCTCCAGCTGCCATGCCAGAGGAGCCACTTGCGTGGGTCGCTTCGCCTGGGGATCCCGGGACTGCCTTTTCCACCATGCCTGCTATGGGGGCCGCTGCAGCAGAGCTGGAGTTGGACCTCCAGAGGAGCGGGCACGAGATGTCCCTGCCTGGATCGACGGAGTCCTGGACGGCGGTGGAGCTTGAGCTCAGGCAAGTGCTCTTCTTTTTTTTCGCTGTCTCTGTTTTGAAGAGATCTTGTCTGGCTCTTGGTGGGGAGGGCCAAGTGCAGCCGTCAACTGCACCTGAGCTCACCTCGCCGGACTCCACTGCCGCCGGGGACCCTGACCCTGTGTCTTTGTCCCTCCTGTCAGAGCCTTTCCCCAGGGACATCGAGGATTGGCTAACTTCGCCAGAGGTCTCTGTGGGTCCAGTCTCACTGCCTGAGGTCTCCATGGTTCCAGCCCCTCCGGTTAAGGTCTCCATGGGTGCTGCTCCCCAGCCCAGGGCCTCCGTGGGAGCTGCTTACCCTCTGCCTGGGCCATCGTGGGTGTGGTGACCCAGTCGGGGCTGTCGTGGGTACTGCGCCCCAGCCTGAGACCATCATGGGTGCTGCGCCCCAGCTTGGGTCCGCTGTGGGTGCTTCGCCCCAGCCCGGGGGGCCACCGTGGGTGCAGCTACGCCCCAGCCCGGGGCCATCGTGGGTGCAGCAATGCCCCAGTCCAGGGTCATCATGGGTGCAGCTATGCCCCAGTCCGGGGCCACCTAGAGTGCTGCGCTCCTGTCCAAGGTCACTGTGGGCCCTCAGTCTCCATCCGTTCCCACCGAGGGTTCCTTTTCCTCGCCTGAAGCCGTCGTGGGTTCCTGTTCTTTGCCTGAAGCCATTGTGGGTTCCTCTCCTCCGCCTGAGGCTGTCGTGGGTTCTTCTCCTTCACCTGAGGCCATCATGGGTTCCTCTCCTTTGCCCGAGGCCAATGTGGGTTTTCCTCCTCCACCCAAGACCGTCGTGGGTTCCCCTCTGCCTGAGTTCTCCGAGGGTTGCCCGTGGTATCTGCCGGTTGGCCTACCTCGCCACTGGGTTTCCCCGCTGGGCAGCTGCCTCCTGGACTATTCCATCTGTTTGGGTGGCTAAAGGACTCCGGTAGACCACCTGACAGACTGTGCCGCTGGGCTGGGTGGCCAACATTCTCCGGAAGGCCACCCGACTCATGCCATCTGCCAGGTCTGGGACTTTAGCCGACTGCCTGAACTGTCCTGCTCTCCTGTCCAGGGGGCCTAGGTGTCCGGTTTTGCTCTGGTGTGGGTCCTTAGCGAGTATCTTGTTTTTTGTTCCCCCTAGCCTGGTTTCCCCCACCGCCCTCCCGGGTTAGTCTATTGTTCTGCTCCTTATTTTATTTTTTGGGGGGCAGGGTTGTGTTTGTCTTTCTTTTTTATTTTTCTTGTTGTTACTCTGGGGTGTCTGGAATCCACCCCTTGGGGAGGGGGCTCTATCATGAGGCTGAGCGCGGTGTTTTCACCGTGCATACGCTCTCGGTTTATCCCTGATTATTTCCTTTATTTTCTCAGTTCTGTGTTATTATTTTACTGTACGGTTGGTTATGTTTTGAGTGTGTTTGTTGTAGTTCTGTTTCTATTGTATTACATTCTGCCTGTTGACATAAGTCCTCACCCATTCCTTTAGTTTCTTGTTGCCATTTTCTATCTGAGCTTTTATTTTGACAGTGTGTATTGTTGACTTCCTTTGTTAGCTTGGTTCGCGGCTTTGCACACCTGTCATCCGTTTCTATTACTCGTCGCACTGGTGAGCCACACCTGTTATCATTTGTCATCATTGATATCATGCTCTATTTAAGAACCGCTGGTCCGTTTATTCTTCACTGTGGTCTTCAAGCACCTGACGTAAGTTTAACGTCCTGTCCTCTTTTCTCCTGTGTTATTGTGTCAGTCTATCTTTAGCCTCTTGGTTTTGTTTTTGCACTTTGTACTTTATGTTTGCAATAAATCTTCACAAGCTCACAGTCCAGCACCTGGGTCTCCTCTTTGCCCTGGAGGGGCAATTCATGACATTGTTGCAGCACCTTTGGCTTTTATTATAGCACTCAGTCTTTTGGGTAGGAGTCTATCAGCGTGGCACATCTTGATGTGGCAATATTTGCCCACTCTTCTTTGCAAAAACACTCCAAATCTGTCAAATTGTGAGGGCATCTCCTGTGTACAGCCCTCTTCAGATCACCCCACAGATGTTCAATTGGATTCAGGTCTGGACTCTGGCTGGGCCGTTCCAAAACCTTAATCTTCTTCTGGTGAAGCCATTGTTTTGTTGATTTGGATGTGTTCTTTGGGTCACTGTCGTGCTGAAAGATAAAGTTCCTCTTCATCTTCAGCTTTCTAACAGAAGCCTGAAGGTTTTGTGCCAACACTGACTGGTATTTGGAACTGTTCATAATTCCCTCCACCTTGACTAAGGCTTCAGTTCCAGCTGAAGAAAAACAGCCCCAAAGCATGATGCCGCCACCACCATGCTTCACTGTAGGTATGGTGTTCTTTTGGTGATGAGCAGTGTTGTGTTTGTGCCAAATATACCTTTTGGAATTATGGCTAAAAAGTTCAACCTTGGTTTCATCGAACCATAACACATTTTCCCACATGTGTTTGGGAGATTTCAAATGTGTTTTTGCAAAATGTAGCTGGGCTTGGATGTTTTTCTTCATAAGGTAAGACTTCCGTCTTGCCACCCTATCCCATAGCCCAGACATATGAAAACGGGAGATTGTTGTCACATGTACTAAACAGCCAGTACTTGCCAGAAATTCCTGTAGCTCCTTCAATGTTGCTGTCGGCCTCTTGGCAGCCTCCCTGACCAATTTTCTTCTTGTTTTTTCATCAATTTTGAAGGGACGCCCAATTCTTGGTAATGTCACTGTTGTGCCATATTTTCTCCACTTGATGATAGCTGTCTTCACTGTGTTCCATGGTATATTTAATGCCTTGGAAATTCTTTTGTACCCTTCTCCTGACTGATACCTTTGAACAATGAGATCCCTCTGATACTTTGGAAGCTCTCTGCGGACTTTGGCTTGTGCTGTAAGATGTGACAACAAAAATGTCAGGAAAAGCCTTACTAGAACAGCTGAACTTTATTTGGGGTTAATCAGAGACACTTTAAATGGTGGCAGGTGTGTGCTGACTCCCATTTAACATGAGTTTGAATGTAATTGGTCGATTGTGAACACAGCCACATCTCCAGTTATAAGAGGATGTGCATATTTATGCAACCAGGTTATTGTAAGTTTTTAATTTTTTATTTTTCCCCTTAAAAGATTTCAGTTTGTTTTTCAGTTGGGTTGTACAGGTTATAAATGGTGGAAAAAGTTTTGAAATGATTTATCTTGGGTTCATTTCTTACATTACAAAAACCTGGCATTTGAACAGCGTGTGTAGACTTTTATATCCACTGTAACTGTGTATATTTGTATATTTATTTACTGCTTTGGTTAACCAATTCTTATCTTAGTGTCTTATTTACTCTTGCTCTGAGTGCTGCTATCCCTGTGCTGTTGCAATCCTGAAATTTCCCCATTTTGGGAATAATAAAGCCTTATCTTATCTTATATACCAACACCCTCATGTTCAACAGGTGCTTTCCATTTCTGCATGACTTGGATGATGGTGCAATGATTGATGAAAAGGCTCTTTCAACTTTAAAAGACTCAACCTTGCTGAGGTCAGGTGAAGGAAGTTCACATTCCAGCCAAGCCCCAGTCTAAACACCTGCATGGCAAAGACTTCAGATTCACATGCGTTTCCTTCCTGTTGGAACACCAATTTAGTTTTAACTCTAAAACTCTCCATTATGCAGTTTCCAGATTGGAAACCTGAGAGCATAAACTATCAAACATGAGTGACACACTGCAGCTTTTAAGTTTCTTTGGGAAGAAGGGAGAGGATTTAACATTTACTTTTACAGCTGAGACTCACCATCAGCCTATACAATTTTTTATCTCTTACTTGCTTCTAATCTCTCTCTCCAGATACTGACTAACTCATATGGTCTAAGAATAGAGTTCAGAAGAATTTTTCTTGGCATTTTTATCTTCTCTTCCTAATACCATTGCCATCCATCCATCCATCCATCCATCCATCTTCTACCGCTTTTCCGGAGGTCCGGGTCGCGGAGGCAGCAGTTCAAGCAGAGAAGCCCAGACTTCCCTCTCCCCAGCCACCTGCTCCAGCTCTTCAGAGGGGATACCAAGGCGTTCCCAGACTAGCTGGGAGACATAGTCTCTCCACCGAGTCCTGGGTCTGCCCCGGGGTCTCCTCCCAGTGGGACGTGCCTGAAACACCTCAAGTGGGAGGCGTCCAGGAGGCATCCTAATCAGATGCCCATACCACCTCAACTGACTCCTTTCAATGTGGAGGAGCAGCGGTTCTACTCTGAGCCTCTCCCGGATGACTGAGCTCCTCACCCTATCTCTGAGGGTGAGTCCAGCAATCCTACGGAGAAAGCTCATTTCAGCCGCTTGTATCCGCGATCTCGTTCTTTCGGTCATTACCCAAAGCTCGTGACCATAGGTGAGAGTAGGAACGTAGATTGACTGGTAAATCGACAGCTTTGCCTTAGAACTAAGCTCCCTCTTCACCACAACAGACCGGTACAACGTCCGCATCACTGCAGATGCTGCTCCAATCCGTCTGTCGATCTCTCGCTCCATTTTCCCCTCACTCGTGAACAAGACCCCAAGATACTTAAACTCCTCCACTTGGGGCAGGAGCCTGTCCCCAACCCGGAGAGGACAATCCACCTTTTTCCGGCTGAGGACCATGGACTCGGACTTGGAGGTGCTGATTCTCATCCCAGCCGCTTCACACTCAGCGGCAAACCGTCCCAGCAAGAGCTGTAGGTCATTGCTGGATGAAGCCAACAGGACAACATCATCTGCAAACAACAGAGATGAGATCCTGTGGTCACCAAGCATGACACCCTCCATTCCCTGGCTGCGCCTAGAAATCCTGTCCATAAAAATTATGAACAGGACCGGTGACAAAGGGCAGCCCTGGCGGAGTCCAACTCTCACTGGGAATGACTCCGACCGAGTGTTGGCAATGCGAACTAAACTCTCACAACGGTCGTACAGAGACCGAATAGCTCGTAACAACAAGCCCGATACCCCATACTCCCGAAGCACCCCCCACAAAAATCCACGAGGGACGCGGTCAAATGCCTTCTCCAAGTCCACAAAACACATGTAAACTGGTTGGGCAAACTCCCATGAACCCTCAAGAATTCTCGAGAGGGTAAAGAGCTGGTCCGATGTGCCACGGCCAGGACGAAAACCACATTGCTCCTCCTGAATCCGAGGTTCGACCAACGGCCGGACTGTGGTGGGGGGGTTTGCGTGCCCCAGTGATCCCAGGAGCTATGTTGTCCGGGGCAATTTGCCTCTGATAGGGTCTCCCAAGACAAACTGGTCCTGGGTGAAGGGCCAGACGAAGAACGATCCAACAGACTCTCATGATAAATTGTATATCAAGGATTCAGTGTACCCCGCCCGGTATGGGGTTACCGGGGCCCCACCCTGGAGCCAGGCCTGGGGGAGGGGCTCGAAGGCTAGCGTCTGGTGGCCGGGTTTCCACCCATGGGACCCGGCCGGGCTCAGCCCGAAGGAGTTACATGGGTCCGCCCTCCAGTAGGTTCACCACCTGCAGGAGGGATCATGGAAGTCCGGTGCTATGTGGATTAGGTGGCAGTCAAAGGCGGAGACCTTGGCGGACTGATCCCAATACCATTGCGTAATATTTAAATCAGCCTTTGTGACGTTGGTGGTCCGGACGTGAGGACTGTAGAGCACAAAAACCAGGGTGGGATGTTGTGTCAATTTTAAACACAGTCTGAGGGAGAAGTGGGAACTGTGAAATGCTTTTGGACGGCTGCAGCAAGACAAAGACCAGCTGACAATGCTTTTACAGCCGTCTGAGCTGTCAATATTTCTACAGGTTGCCACGGAAAAGAATGCAGTGTGGGCATGGTAAAATACAGTAAAGTTAGTTTAACTTGCAGTCAGACGCATGTTTATTTGGAAAAAAATGTAGTTTCAGCTGCAGTAGAGAATAACAGTGACATGTGGGCAAACTGGCGTAGACAGAAGGTACTGCAGATGTTGTAAAACCAAGAGAAAGAAGTTTTAAGGGGTAAAAAATGATTAAACTTTGATGTTAGGATAGGGTAGTCTAAGGTTGACTGACTCAATTGACCAAATTCTGACAACACACACAATCAATCTTACTTTCATAAGAAAAAATATTGTATATCAGTGTCTTTCTGCACAAAAAGTTATTTTCTGTTTTGGTTATTTGGAGAAAAAGACAACCTGTGAAAACCTCTCAAAAATTCACTTTAGTAAATTGTTAGAAAAATCAGCAACTGACAGAATAATTTGTCTTTTTGGTGATCTTTAAGTTGCATCCAAAGTAACTGAAGTCATCAGTTTAATGGTCTTCCTGCTTATAAAAGTCCTGCTGCAGTTTGTAGGTACAGGTCTGGGTCCTGGACAAACCCCCATATTAACCATGGTCAGACTCATGATCCATGACAAATGAGCCAAGCAAGAGACTGCAGGCGAAACTAAATTATACCAAATAATTTGATGAAAATAAGCTCAAAATCAGAAGTTAATACTGTATTATGACAAGTGTACCAGCAGTTTGATGGATGATACTGGTGCTTTGTGTACAAGAAATGCAGTGTTAGTGGTACGCTGAGACACCACAGAGAGACGAACACAAACACACAGCAGGAGGGGCATCACACTGGTGTAGCCACTTCTTAAAACACACGGTCATAACGTTATCTGACATTTTCATGTAACTTACAAAGGCTTTGAGTGGGACTGTATCAGAATTGACACATTTTCAAACATCTGGTCTTTAATAATTTTATAAAGACACATGCTCACAGCCACTCCTTAAGCATTTCACAGCAGCAGCAGCAGCAGCGCCCATCAGGACAGTAAAACCTCCTGCTTTAAATTATATACGTACACTTGTTTCTTTCTGTGTATTTGCTTCTTTATTCTTGCAAACCTTTCCATCCCTTGCTCCATCTTTTTTAAAGCAATGTTTAAATGATTACACACTTGGATCTAAATGAGAAACATGCTCAAAGTCTTTTGCTAAGATTTCAAATTGCAACAGCTGGGTTAATGGTGCAAAAATGGTTCATATACTAGCTTTGTATGTCTGTTTATAATCCAATTAGACTAAAAAGGCTTGTAGGTAGAGTGTGTTCCATAAATTGTTACTGACTCTCTCTGTAATGAAGAAGCTTGAAGAGAGCAGTTGACTACAGCCCTAAAAAGGTCTTCATAGTACCAAAACTACACTTATAGTATGTGAGCTAATTTTACTGCTGCTCAGTTTGAGTCACCCCAGTGTACAATGAGGAAGTTGGGGTAAAAGAAGTGGCCATATATCTATCCACCATTTAGCTCCAGCCATGAGAAACAACCAGGACAAAAGGCTGTGTTTACGTGGCTGAGTTGACAGTTTAATTAGACCTGGCCCTGGACTGGACTATGTTGGCCTGCTGACCCGTGGCTATTCAGTATCATGTCAAACATTAAATCCACTTTAATTTGCTGGACAAGTCTTTAGGGGGCGAGTGATAAGCAATATGTAGGCGTCTGTGTTTACTCTTTGGGGTTTTGATGAGGTTTATAGAGGGGGTTGGGAGGTCAGCAGGCTTTGAGGCCAGGGGTAGACAGCTCTTACCCCCCCCCCCCCCCCCCCAAGACAGGCCCACACCCAGAGCTCCAGAAAAAGAGTAGTGACTGCTGGGAATTTTATTTTATAAGAGTGAGTGCACCTCAGGGCAGGGAGACATCTTATCATCGATTTTTGAAGAAGAAAAAACAATCGCTTCTAATCAAAAACAAGCCAAGGAGGATTTGCTAACACACATGTGCTCCAGGGCAGAGGCCTTTAACACAAATGTTGGCCCGAGCACCTGAAAATATACACAAGACAGGCAGAGGGATTTTAGGTGTATAGACTCGTGGAGGGTCCCACCACAGGCACGTAAAACGTAATAACTCACACTTTACCTCATGCAAACCAACAAAAAGACCATAACCTGAAGTTTAACAAAACGCCTTCTTTCATAAATAAACACAGCCCCCGGTTGGTTTCTCCCAACCATACCTCCTAATGACACCAGCTATCTGGGCCAATTTAGGGAGCATGTGTGGGGTGCAAGGTCTCAGAAGTGCAGGCGAGCCCTGTGGTTTCCTGGTCACTGGTTTCTTGGAATGCTTGACTTGACAGAACGGTTCAAGAGAAAACCACTTCAATCACCAGGCAGGCAATCCCCCGGGCAGCTGAGGTGCTGAGACACACAACGTAGTTCATGAAGTCTGGTGAACAGGAAAAGCTTCAGTTCACTTTTTGACAACGTCTCAACCTTCAACGTCTCAACCTTCATTGTGTCAAAGTAAATGGTTCATGCATCCCCCAATATTTATTGGTGTTTTATTCTTAAGATCTTCCATAATGTTAATAAAAAGAACAGCAAAGAAAATGCTGTGCTGGCCTCAAATATTGTAGGAAGGTGAGCTCTGAGATCTGTGAAATATAGCACATATTCACAGCAGGAGGGCTGTTTCTAGCTTTTTGGTGTCATGTGCACCTCTATGCGGCGCACGGTGAAAAACAACCCAGGTGCTGAACTGCGAGTTTGTGGAGTTTATTAACAGAAATAGCAAACAAAGTACATAAGGAGAACAAACGGTGAAATAACAAGGAGACAACTTACTAATGAGGCACGCCAGAGCGAGATTGGGCTCTGGCGGAGACAAGGAAGAATGTTCCTTCAAGGGAGACAGCGACAATGAAAATGAAAAACAATCTTCCTTAAATAGGGATCAAACTGATTACAAGAGGTGACAGATATGGGCTGACCTGAGTAAGGAAAGAAGCAACAACTAACAATTGGATACAGCTGATAATAATAAGGAGGGAGAGCGGCAGACGGTAATGACGAGTGAAGGAGGGGCAGCTGGCAGTTTGACAGGCGGCAGGGCACGCCCACACAAGGCTGCACAACCCAGACCGCAGTCAACAGTGAAAAGGGGAACACAGGAAAAACAAATTAAAATGATATCCTAAATAATACATATCAACAATTGCAGAAATAAGACACAACAGGGAAATGGCAAATAGAACCTAAATTTAGTCAAGAGATAATGATCAAAACAGGAGAAACAGAAGGCGGTATAGAACTCACAGGAAATAATAATACGGCAGATATATATGAATATACAGTAAAGTCATGAAACTGAGTTTGGGGAAAATTCCAAACTCAGTACATGACATTTGGGGGGGGGGGGGGGGCTTTCCTGGGGACCTCTAATTTTGTAATGTCCAAACAATCCTTTAAAAAAGAAAAAAAAAAAATCTCTCCCCCCCTAACAAAAATATTTTTTATAAATAAAGTTTGGTCATTGTCCAGATGAAAAGAAAAAAATACACAGAATACAAATTTAACCATTATCCACATGAACGCTGAAATTCTACGATGAAAAAGTCGCAAATTCACAAGAACAAAAGTCACAAATTTACAAGGAAAAACAGTCACAAATTTATATTAAAAGGTGCAAATTTTCAATGACAAAAGTCAGTTTTATGAAAAAAAAACTTTCAAATTTACAAGAAAAAGGCAGCAAATTCATGAAAAAAATGCAAGTGTGTGAGAAAAGGTTGCAAGTTTATGAGAAAACCAGACTGTCGATGATAGAGTAGCTCATTCCAGTCTGACCTTGATTACAACCTGGATGAAGACCCAGCTGATGATCATAGTGCATGAGTTGCCGAACATTGGGGCAACTGACTACAACAGTGTTTTTCAACCAGGGTCACTGGAACGTTCAGGTTTCTGAGGGAAATTGTCTAATTTCACTTCTTAATTGGTCAAAAAATTGCTAATATTCTGCCATTGTTGTGCATGGGTTCCATAAGTACCCATGCATCCATTCACGGGTTGGCATTTTTTTTTTTTTTTTGCAATTTTTTGGACCAATTAAGAAGTGACATTTCCAGGGAACCCTGGTTGAAAAACACTGGCCTATGAGGACTAATGATTTTCATTAAGTCATAAATGCCCAGACTTCCTGACCTTTGACCCTGACCTTGAATTCAACCTGGATGCAGACCTACCTGAGGATTGTTGTGTGTGTCTGGTGACCATCATGGCAATTGTCTAGGAGTTGTGATTTTTAACAACAATAATAACATCTTAATTGTTTACTGGTGATAAAATGTGGACTAAAGCTGCCCACTAACAATGGTAAGAATTCCTCCAGCAGCCTTCTATCCTTGTAGGAATATGACCACATACCACCGTACCTAAAAAGCCATTCATAATCTCGAACAAAACACTGCCTAACTGCACAGATTTTACTAAGCTACCATCTGACCCACTTTCAATCTTGACTGTTTACAACATTCATTATAGACATTAGGTGAAGGAGAAGCTCAATTTGGAGGAGGGGAGCTACAGTTTGCATAATGAATAATAATTGTGTATCAAACCACTTAGTATTTAGTACCAGCTACCAAATGTAGTAATGTCTAACAGTTGACTAGTTCTTCACATTAACTACAGCTCTTTCAATGCCATGTCTGAATGCACCCCTAAGTAAAATGTCAGGAAGGTATGAAGGTGTCAAAAAAGTTTCAGTCCAAAAAGTGCTGAATATAAACCAGGAGGAAGTAGACAGAAATGACATCAGATATATGACAGATGAATGAAACCACCAAGCTAGGCATCAAGGCTGTCTAGGCATTCTCAGTGTCTGTCTGGTATGATGAGTTGGGGGGGGGGGGGGGGGGGGGGTTGGTGCAGGAATGAGTGAGCAAAGTCTTTGAAATCTGCTCTATAATTAGCAGGGGTACTATATCAATTGCAGGTTGTCTGAACCTGCAGAAATATGCGTTAGTTGGTTCTGATAATGAAAAGGAAAAGAGACAAGAGAATCTAGAAGACACATTGATGTATTTTTTTCCAAAGCACTTGTGTCTCTCTGAGTGCATAGTTGTTTAATGAATGAAAAAAAACTGAATCACAAGAGAAAAAAACACTTTGGATAAAATATGATTGCACTCACTGACAAAACATTTTCATTCCTACGTTATCTGAACCTCCATGGCAAATTCCAACATTGACCAATATTGACTTTTGGATGAAGAGCACAATGACTCATCAATGCAGCCTCACTTAGTAAATCAAAGTCATAGTAATGGGTGGACTGGATCAATTAAATCCAGACGAGAAGGACTTTCAGCTGGATAATGTGGGCTGTTGCTTCACTAGAGTCTAACGCAGCGAGACGATGTACCACTACTGGCGTCCACAGAGACTATTCCAGGCCTCCGAGGCTCTCCAAGCTGCATGAACAACAGGGTGTTGAAGCGGGAGACTGGAGTGAAGTCAACAGACAGGAAGTATGGAAACTCCAGAGCATAAATATATGGTGCTTAGTCTTTCATCAGGGATTGTTTAAGCAGGAGGAAAAACGGCACAGAGGAAAGCCTTAAGCACCTCTGGTAGAGGGAAATGGTTGCTACTGCAGGTCCTTGTCTTAAATCTTACGTAACACATGTTTGTCAGGCAACCACTGGAGCAGAAGAATAAGGCCAAGGAGGAGCTGGAGCTGCTCAAATGTCCACTCAAGGCTGCGTCAAAATGTGAATCCATGCCCACAGATGTAAATAACAGAATGCCCAGTTTTAGAAATTAAATGCTTATACACTTGTACATAATTATACACAATAATACATAATTTTTCACCTTTATGAAAACTGTATCTCATCTGCACACATTTTATAAAAATTTAAAGTGTATTAACAGAGATTGACAGATAGCAATTTTAATTGAAATGCTGATCACTATTGGAAAGATGAGTATTTTGGCTTACAGAAGTTTTTTATTCAATTAACAGACCTATAAAGATTTAAATGGTAAATGATGTTCACTTACATAGCACATTTTACTCACCTCTGGATGACCAAAGCGCTTTACAGATCCTGTTATCCACCCATTCACGCACACAGTCACACACTGATGGTGGCAGAGCTGCCATACACAAGCGCTGGCCTGACCCAGCAGGAGCAGCTGGGAGTTCAGTGTCTTGCTCGAGGACAATTTGACATGCAGACTGCAGACAGAGTGGGAACTGAACCCCTCACCCTCCGATCAGTAGTCGGCCACACTACACCTGCGCCACAGGTGTGGCTAACAGTTATCCAAGAGCTCTGTATTCCAGTTTGGGTGTGTGAAGTTCAGGTATCATATTTGTATGCTACCTAGCACCAACAAGCAGTAATTTGTGCCTTTGGAAAACACCCATGCAGTCTATGAATGTACGTGGATACAGGTTTTCTTTGAAATGAGCCACCACATGAGCCTCTACAAAAACAAAATATCATCCATCCACCCATCCATTCATCTTCTACCGCTTTTCCAGAGGTCCGGGTTGCGGAGGCAGCAGTTCAAGCAGAAAAGCCCAGACTTCCCCCTCCCCAGTCACCTGCTCCAGCTCTTCAGAGAGGATACCAAGGCGTTCCCAGACCAGCTGGGAGACATAGTCTCTTCAGCGAGTCCTGGGTCTGTCCCGGGGTCTCCTCCCAGTGGGTCGTACCCAAAACACCTAAAGTGGGAGCCATCCAGGAGGCATCCTGATCAGATGCCCATACCGCCTCAACTGGCTCCTTTCAATGTGGAGGAGCAGCAGTTCTACTCTGAGCCTCTCTCAGATGAATGATCTCCTCACCCTATCTCTAAGGGTGAGTCCAGCAAGCCGACGAAGAAAGCTCATTTCAGCCGCTTGTATCCGCAATAAGGTGATGATCCCCTCATGGATCGTCACCTTATTGCGGTGGGGGTTTGTGTGCCCCAGTGATCCCAGGAGCTATGTTGTCTGGGGCAATTTCCTCTGGTAGGGTCACCCAAGATAAACTGGTCCTGGGTGAAGGGCCAGACTAAGAACAATCCAACAGACTCTCATGATGAATATTAGAACAAGGATTCAGTGTGCCCCGCCCGGTATGGGGTTACCAAAGCCCCACCCTGGAGCCAGGCCTGGGGGAGGGGCTTGATGGCTAGTGCCTGGTGGCCGGGTTTCTGCCCATGGGATCTGGCCGGGCTCAGCCCGAAGGAGTTGCATGGGTCCGCCCTCCAGTGGGCTCACCACCTGCAGGAGGGACCATGGGAATCTGGTGCTATGTGGATCAGGTGGCGGTCGAAGGCGGTCTGATCCCAAGCTTTCTAAACTGGCTTTTGGGAACAAAATATCAGCAGCCTTGAAATTACTTCATAAACAAACACAACATTACTACCTTCATTGATATATCAACGTTATGACATTGTATTACTACATGCCCCACTGTTGTGTGCATTATCTTCACGGTTTTATTCAAACACACCATAAGAAATGAGGAAGAGTCTTATTATACACCTGCAGAAGGGTGTTTAGTTGATTCATTTTTATATCATCCCAAATAAAAGACACATTTTAAACTAATGTGTTTTGGACTGAGCAAGAAAAAATGTGGTAGTAACTGGATTTCCACCTGAATTGTGATGCAGCTGTAAAAGCATCTTTTCTTAAGATGTGCTCACATCAAACGCGAACGGGCGGCACGAATCCATACAAAGTGAATGGAAAGATGCGAGTATGCGCAAATTTGCATGGTCGCACATTCGTGTCCGCTAGCTAGCTTTGAGATTCTTCTGTCATCGGAGAAAATTATCACCATTGCAGAGTAAACTAGTTAGAAAATGAAACTCACTCACTGGGAGACAGGAGGACCGGGAACTCTTCAGCTGAATCAGGATTTTGGAGTTATTTACCCACGGTTTCCGGCCATGGACGTCCTAGCAAGCTAGCAAGTTAGCAACGTAAACACCCATCATCTGTGAAGTTTTGGAGGTTTGAGACGACATTTTCTGGCGAGCCCCCGGTTGGATAATGTAAACCTAAGCATGACGTTATTTTGAGAATTTCCACAGCAGATTGAACACAGCTGCAGAAGTTTTAAAGACAACTTTGCCTGTCTGCATCTCACTATTCATGTCTGCTGGCGTGTTTACATTGATTTATAATATAATCGTGCCGTGCGAAAAATTCACCTGTTCGCGTTAGGTGTGAACGCACCTTTAGACTGTAGCACTGGGTACAGAGCGGATCAGCATTTTACAACAGAGCTATTATGACAGCATATACCTGTGTATGTACCTGCATACTTAAGCCATGCTGAATTTGACCAGTATCAGCCATACAGACATGACACAAAACTGTTTAAGTGCCAACAGACAGATTGAAAGGATCCATATCTGAAATGGGCTTAAGTTGGTAAGCCAGGTGTTACATGACTTAATTCGCCATAAAGATTTTAGACGACTTTATTTGACAGTAACCAAAGCAGAAATAGTTTGTTTTAAAACAACTGAACCAACAAGCTACTTCTTCCATCCAATGTCAAGTAACAAGTAAAACATTGTAATAATAATGAAGAATTTGTATTGGAAATCAGATTGTCAATGACGCAGAAGTTCATTCCGGCCGGATGAAATTGAAGAGTGTTCACCTCTCTTCCCTAGGTCTAATGAAAGTTCAAAATGACATACTCAGAACTTGTGACCTTTGACCTACACCTTGACCTTTGCCTTCACCACAACCTGGATGCAGACCCAGGTGAGGATTGTGATGGGTGACTTTGGTGAGCATTCGAATAATTACCAAGGACGAAGAGTGATTTTCTTGAAATCACATAAGTGCGCAAATCACTAGCAACAAACTGGATGCGGACCAGCCTGATGATCATTGTGCATGAGTTTGATGAGCATCGGGGTAAGTGCCTAGGAGGTGTAGTGATCCCAGTGAAATGTGGCGGGACTGACAAATGGATGACAGAAATTTACTACAATGTAGTGTTTTCTTGCTCATTATCATTGCACCCCATTTGCGTTCTAAGAAGCTTTTCATCAGCATTTCACAGATTTACAGACGGCTTATGCTGTAATACCACAACAGATAACATTCTTATCACTTTGGAGTGAAATCACAAGATTATTAAGTAAGATTAGTGAGTCCCTGCTCTTATTTACTGTGGGAGACTACTGTTTTCAATTCAATTCAGTTCAATTCAATTTTATTTATATAGCACCAAATCACAACACAGGTCATCTCAAGGCACTTTACAAGAAGGGTGGGTTTAGGCCACGCTCTCAAATTTATAGAACCCAGCAGAGACCCCTAGCAGCAAGCACTGCGGTGACACAGACGAGGACACAGACGACACAGGTTTTCCTCCATTATTCTGGTATTGTGAGGCAGTCAGAGGTGCGGTTTGTACGAGGAATGTGGTAGACTGCCAGCCATGTGCTCTTGGACCAGAAAAGCCAGAGGGCCACTTGCTGCCACAAATATTACAGCTCCCCCCGCCTCTCCACATAGAGCCACTGTAACTTAAAACCCCGCAGAGCGTTCCAACATGGGACCACTCTGAAAAGCACTGATGGCAGTTCAACACAGACAGTGATAGGGTGTCACAGGAGAGCTGTCCAAACACAGGGATGAGGGATATATGCCAGGTGCCTGCTGTGTGTGTGAGACAGACAGAGGAAAAAATAGAGAAAGAATTTGGACCATTTGATTACCAGAAAGAGACTCATACTTTTCTGAGTTTTTCAAATGATTGTCTTAAAGTACTTTTTTGTAGTATTTTGGTTGGATTTTCTCACTAAGTGCAATAAGGAATAAATCATGGTAATTAGAAGCTAGCCTTAGGTGTACACTTACCATAGCAAAAAAAGCATGGCACACCTCTCATTCTGGGTTAAGGATACAGAATAAAAGGATCAAGATGAGACAAAGCAAAGGTGAAAGAGAAACTCTGCGCTTCTTGCAAACAAAGTCATTTGACCTAAATGTGTCAGCATCTCACCCGGGATTCAAAAACATGCCTGCATGCAAATATTACCGCACTGAGCTGCAATATTAAACACCACTCCAAAATATGCCTGCCTAATGCAACAGCAGAAAACCTCCATACAAGCAGCAGCGTCATACCTTCGGAATAATTCTGCATGATTAAAAATGGCAAATGATTATACCAGAGTCACCCTGTGGTCAAGTCACAGCCACATTTGAAGGCCCACAGTCGTGACCTACACAGATCAGTTCATGCCTCCAACTGCTCCATTTAATGCAATTGTCATTCAAATTAGGGGAGTACTGTTGTTTAAGGCTATCCCTGACATACATTAATATGAAAAGAACAATTAGCAGTAATTAGGCTTTTCCAGGCAAAGGAGGGGGCTCTCTAGAAATCTCCAGTATGACATATAGCCCAAAGGGATTTGATATAGTTTTATTTAGTAACATTATCCCCTCCATTCATTCATGAGAAACGATATAATTTCAGTTTAAAGTGGTACAACTTATAGTATAATAACAGCACTGAAAATTTAAAAAAAGTATTGCTTTAAACATACTCACACATGCACCACTTGCAGGACATGCTAGTTGCCTTTAAGATAACTCAGGGCTAAGCCCAGACAAACTGCTAATAAGCAGCCCCCTTCATCTGAATTAAATTGATGCCAAAGCAAGTTGAAGAAAAAAAAGAATCTCTGCAGAGATCTCAGAGTTTTAATTGGGTTTAAGAGGGGTCGGCTGCTCTCCGTCCCACACAAATACCTTGAGGCAACCCATAGGAAGAAGGGTCTGCCTGGGGAGCATGCGAGGACTTGTTAAGCCTAATCTAAACTAAACTAAAAGGGGGGTAAAGACACTGGGGTATGTCCAAGCTGCAGAGACAGTTGTGGGGGCTGGAGAAAGGAGAGGGGTGCACAAGTTTCCTAAGAGTATGGACACGCACAGTTTAACAATAATTCCCCCCTCCCCCCAGTCAGTCAATGAAAAGTGTGTGTGTGCGTGTTAAAGATTAAAGGGCCCAGGAATGGTCACAGTGTGTTATCAGGGTAATGAAGGTGCCCAGGCAAAGATTAACATATGAAGCTGGGCAACCGTGAATACCACCTTTACTTTCAGTAAACCCCTAGAAGTGAACTCGGGGCAGGAGGGTCCTTTTTGGTTCCAATTTTAAACAATTACAAACTCTTACACTGACTCTCGCAGGTGTTTAGAATAGCCCACTGCTTTCATAAGTGTGGAGAAACACTAAAAATGAATTACTGCACTAATAATAACTTATTTATAGTGCATTTTATCCTGTTACATTTGCTTCTTGGATATGTAAATGCCATTTGTGAATAGATTTAAAACTAAACTTTATGCAAAAAAAGGTTACAGAAAAACTCCCTTAAGCACGGGAGAATTTTTTATTTTTAAACTGCTTCATTAGCATTACGTCAGACTAATGTTAATGCATCTCAGTAAATTAGAATATCATCAAAAAGTTAATTTATTTCAGTAATTCAATTAAAAAAGTGAAACCCATATGTAGATTCATCCCACACAGAGTGATATATTTCAAGTGTTTATTTCTTTTAATTTTGCTAGGCCATGCTATGACCTGGGGCTGGGATTTCTGCCAGACCCAGTCTCGTGGCTTTTTCAGTTAATTTATTTTTCTATTGTCTTATCGTGCTCCTCTTAGTGTTATTCTGCTTTTTATTTTCTCCAGTTGTGTTTCAGTTATTCTGACCATGTCCTGTTTGAGTTGTAATTGTTTTGGATCATGTTTATTTCTCATTTTTATTCTGTGGGCGGACAGATGTCAGATGACTTCCAGGTTTGTGCCCTGCGTGGGCGTCATCTGTCAAGCTGTCAGATCAGCTGCTCCTCTCTCACCTCTCATTACCACCAGTTGATTCCAATTACTTGTGTGTTCCCCTTTTGCCTGCTCATGCGAGCTCACACCGGGACTCACTCTTGCTAATCACCTCCACATATATTTAAGCTCTGCTGTTTCTCTGTATTATTGCCGCTACGGTGAATGTTCCTCCTGCTGTTTCCCGGGCCTGTACTGCGTTCGATTCTGCTGTATGCGCTGATCTCCTCTCCAGAGCGCTTCCCCTGCTCTGAGGCACATTTTGTAAGTTTCCTTGTTTGGCATTTTTGCATTTTTGAACATTTTGGACTATTATGTTCTTTTGATAAATATGCAACACCATTCAGCGCTTGAGTTTGTCTCTCTCCTGCCTCGTAGAGGCGAACATGACAAGCCACCACTCCGGTTCCTCTTGAAAACAGTTTAGGTCAGGAGAGTGTGCTGGCCAATCAAGCACAGCAATACCATGGCCATTAAACAAGGTTTTGGCACTTTTGGCAGTGTGGGCAGGTACCAAGTCCTGCTAGAAAATGAAGTCAGCATCTCCATAAAAGCTTGTAAGCAGAGGGAACCATGAAGTGCTCTAAAAATTTCCTGGGAGATGGCTGCACTGACTTCGGACTTGATAAAACACAGTGGACCAACACCAGTAGATGACATGGCTCACCAAATCAGATTCCAAGTCCTGTCATTTGGAAAGCAAGGTCCCAGAGTCTGGAGGAAGAATGGAGAGGCACAGAATCCAAGTTGTTTGAGGTCCAATGTGAAGTTTCCACAGTCAGTGATGGTATGGGGAGCCATTTCTTCTGATGGTGTTTGTCCACTGTGTTTTATCAAGTTCAAAGTCAGCGCAGCCATCTACCAGGAAATTTTAGAGCACTTCATGCTTCCTTCTGCTGACAAGCTTTATGGAGGTGCTGGTTCATTTTCCAGCAGGACTTGGTACCTGCCCACACTGTCAAAAGTACCAAAACCTGGTTTAATGACCATGGTATCGCTGTGCTTGACTGGCCAGCAAATTGTCCTGACCTAAGCCCCTTAGAGAATCTTTGTGGCACTGTCAACAGAAAGATGAGAGATACCAGACCCAACAATGCAGATGAGTCGAAGGCCGCTATCAAAGCAACCTGGGCTTCCATAACACCTCAGCAGTGCCACAGGCTAATCGCCTCCATGTCACGCCTCACTGATGCGGTAATTCATGCAAAAGGCACCCTGACCAAGTATTGAGTGAGTACATGTACATACTTTTCAGCAGGTCAACATTTCTATTAAAAATCCACTTTTTAAAATTGATCTTATATAAAGTCCTAATTTTTTGAGAAACTGAATTCTGTGTTTCCATTAGCTGTAAGCCATAATCAGCAGAATTAAAAGAAATAAACACTTGAAATATATCACTCTGTGTAGTGAACCTATACAGTATATGAGTTTCACTTTGTGAATTGAATTAGTGACATAAGTTAACTTTTTGATGATATTCTAATTTATCAAGCTGCACCTGTACACTCAGAGTTTCCAACTTTTCAGAAAATCTTTGAGTGAGATTTAGATGGAATTTTGAATAGGGAAAACTGGAAAGTAGAGGTGGAGTGAACATGCATTTGCACAATACACATAAACGGTTATTTTTTTCAATGCATACACCTCATTACCTCAGAATAAAATTTAGAGCATGTTCAGTCTGGATGAGACGAGTTTATCTAACGTTACACACTGTCAGCAACATCAAACAAAAGTAGATAAATCTCTGGTTGCTCTCTACCATCATGAGACCTAACGCAGCAGTGCTGTAAAAACTGGTACATGCACACAAGTTGTTCTGATTTGCTCTAAAAGTAAAATCCATGGGAATCAGCCATGACCATATCTTGACAGTCTGGTGCTGCCTTGAGAGCACTTATTGTTAAAATCTGAAGGAAGTCAACACGACTGGCAGTCTTCTCCTCATTCTGGAGTTAGAAATAGAGTTTGTGGCGTGAGAGAGTGTGAAAAGAGTGAGCCGCACTCTCAATGGGTGAGAGTTTGCAACACTGTTATAACTACAGTACCTCACATTTCAAATTGACAAAACTATTGCATGTGACACATTCCAGAATTTAAGAACATGCAATATTTAAGTATAAAGTCATTTTAAGATATTCCTGAAGACCCTAACCCACAACTAATAACATAGGTTATGATCATATTATAGCCAACACATAGAGAAAGTGTGTTCTTGTGTTGGTAATACCAGTGTCATAGACACAGTTAAAATAACAGTTAATATATGTTGATAAATGATTCAATAAACTGATATTACAAGAATATGGTCGTCTATCTATGTGTTCAGAGGCTACTGGCTTGTAGTTTGAGTCCGGGACGGAAGGCCTGCCACACGCCCATCAGCGTGGGAGGAACAGCGCCGCTCACCCACACACGTCAAGGTAAAATTGCCAATTTAACATTATTTTTTAAGTTTACAATACCTTTATATTACTTTTAGGTACTTTTAAGCTTCATTTGCTGTACGTACTTGGCTAACTTTTATTTATTTTTTTAAACCTGCGTAATTATCTAACGTTTCGCACGCGGACTGAACGTTAAGTTAGCCAGGTTTACAGCAAATACAGCTTAAAACTATCCAAGTCACTGCAATTTTTTTCTTTTTAAATAATGTGAAAACTGTCATTTAAAATCGCTTTTAAAAATAATAAAAAAAAAAAACAATCCTAACGTTCCACGTGCGTGGAGGACGTTAAAAGAGCCCAGCTCTCCACCCACCCGACCGTGAAAAGTGATGCCGAGCCGCGAGGGGAAAGTACTCACGCACTGCCTCCTGTTTGGGGTCCAGCCCGGAGCAGGTCCCCTGAAGCCGGCTTATCTTGCCCTGCAGCCCCCGGACCCGTCGGTTGGTGGAGGACAGCTCGCTTTCCAGCTCTTGGAACATGGAGCAGGCGTGCCTGGCCAGGTCGGACAGCTGCCGCAGGGTCCGGGATAGAGCCACATTGCTGACGGAGACCAGATCCTCGAACGCCAGTCCATCCTCGTTGGGGATCTGATACCTGCACAGCAAGTGAGGTTCCACTATTCTTTTGGCAAATGGCATGCTTTAAATCCAACGAAAGTCGCCCAAAAAAGTGAACAGAAAAGTTGCGGTCCCCCCCCCTCTCCCCCGGTCGGTGTGAATTCAGCTACTGCCGGTGCCCCCCCATCCTTTCATCGGTTCAGGGCAGATTGCTGTGCTCCTCGCCGCCGCGCCGGGTCATCTGCTGCCCCACTGCTGCTGTGTTTTCCACCGCTCCAAACTAGAGGTGGTTTTTAAAACAGGGACGGCGGAAGACCTGGGATGGATTCCTTTGGACCAGGATTCAGGATCGGGAATGGTTATATCCAGGGGCGTGTACAAGCTGTTTTGGGGGCCCTGTGCACGATTGTGTTTTTTTTTTTTTTGGGGGGGGGGGGGCACTAATTTTGTAATGGGGAAGAGTTTAAATCCTAAAAGAACACCTCTCCTCTCCCAACAAAAACATGAAAAAAAAGTTTGGGTCATTGTCTATGAACAGAAACAATTTAAACCATTATGTAAATAGTTATGTTACATTACATATTACAGGGGAAAAAGTAGCAAATTTATGAAGAAAAAAGTTACAAATTTAAGAGGGAAAAAAACTCAAATTCATAAGAAAAAGTCATAATTTTACAAATAAACCACAAATTTACAAGACAAAAGCTTCAAGTTTAAGAGAAAAAAAAGTTGAAGGTAATTTTAATTTCCCCCCATAAAAGGTTAAAAAAAAGGTTATATATTTGTATACAGCTAGAAATGAATTATCTATTTTCTTGCCTTCAACTTTTCCCCACTAAATTAGTCAATGTTATTCTCTTAAATGTCTTATTTCAAGTAAATTTGTGGCTTTTTTCCCTCACAAATTTGCTACTTCTTATTTTTTTTCCTTTTAAATAAACAAATTCTTAAGATTTGAAACTTTTCCTCATTAATTTACCCTTTTTTCTTAAAATTTACATTTTTTGTAAATTAGTTTTTCATATAATAATAATAATAATAATAATGATTTATAAGCAAGTCTCGCTTAAACAAATGTGGCGTGTTTGTTTTGAAAAGGGGGAAGGTCATCAAGTTTGAAGGGATTGACTTGCCCGACGAACGAAGGATGAAAACAGTTGATGAAGATGGATATAAGTACCTGGGAGTCCTTGAATATAATGACATACTGGGGCGAGTATCTCCACAGACTGAAGAGAGTGTTAAAGTCGAAGTTAAATGGCCAGAACATCATAATAGGAATAAATACATGGGCCATCTCTGTCCTCCGCTATGGAGCTAGAGTCATTAACTAGACTAAAACTGAATTAGAAGAAATGTATAGCAAAACTAGAAAGCAGTTAACCATTTATGGAATGCTCCATCCAGGCAAGCACGGAACAGCTAATCATTGAAGTCAAGAAGGAAGGATTGCTGCTTAAAGAGGATGTTGAAGACCCGAAGATTGTTAAAGAACGGAATAAGCAGAAGCGACTAGAAGGGTGGAAGAGTAAGCCTATGCATGCCCAATTCTTGCGTCAAACAGAGGATGTAAACGGCAGGGCATCGTGGGATTGGATGGTGAAGGGGAATCTCAAAAAAGAGACCGAAGGACCTATTACTGCCACACAAGATCAGGCATTAAGTTCCAACTCAGTGAAGGCTAAGATCCAGAAACAGAACCTGTCCCACCTATGCAGGATGTGCGGGGTAAAGGATGAAACCACAAACCATCTTGTATGAGAATGCAGTAAACTTGTGCAAGTTGAACACAAATGACATGACAATGCTGCACGAATTATTCATTGGAGGCTTGCCAAAGTACATGGGCTTGACGCTGCCGACAAGTGGTATGACCACAAGCCAAAAGGAGTAAAGTAAAGAAGTGAAACTCCTCTGGGATTTCAACATACAGACAGACAAGGAAATACAAGCTCGTAGATGGGATCTGGATCAGAAAGGAGGGCCAGTGCTTTATAATTGACATCGCTGTATCAAGAGATACGGGGTCGGGGAAAAGGAAAAAGGAGAAAGCTGATAAATATCAGGACTTGAGAAGAGAGGTGGCTAGACTATGGGACATCAAGACAGCTGCTGTTCCAATAGGGCTGGGAGCCCTGGGCACAGTTACAAACAGCCTGGAGAAACATCTACGCACAACAGGTGTCTCTGCCAAGATCGAGCTCCTACAAAAAGCTGCCCTACTTGGAACGGCACTCATCCTCAGAAAAGTTCTCAAGGCCTGAGGCTAAAATGCTTAGCTTGCCTTCGAAGATACGGAACTAACCGGCATAAAACCAAGTCGTGAAATAAATTCAAATAATAATGATAATAATAATAATAACTTTTATTTATAGGCTCTTTTCTAAACACCCAAGTTCACCTTGCATCAAAGAACAGCAAGAAATAAAGATAAAAATAAATGTTAAAAAAGTCATCTTTAAAGCAAAACTTTTTATTTATAAGGTGCTGGTTTTCTGTTTTTTTACTCTTGTACTTCTGCATTTTTTTCTCATCAATTTTCCAGATTTCTTATTGTATATATTTCCTATTTTTTCCTCATAAATGAACTTTTTTTCCTCTTAAATTTGTGAGATTTTTCAGTTTCTTGTGAAAGCCAAAAGGACCACACATGGCTCCAGGGTGCCAAGGTTGCAGGCCCCTGATCTAGTTTCATGATCCTTCAGCACTCCACTGGGACCTTGTAAACACATGGCAGCATAACCTGTTCATAGGTGAGTTCACAGTAATCTGCAGGCTTTTATTATGCACTTTACCAAGAAGAATATTGCTAAGTATGGTACTACTGTTTTGTAGGATAATTTTTGTTGTAATGTAGTGTTGCAGTGATTTGGACAATATGGAAGCCAGGAGAAGCCATGATTGTTGTTATTTTTTTCCTTTTTTTTTCTTTCCAGATCATGCACTGTCATCACTCAATAATGCATTAATTTATTCCATTGTGTCCTTTTCAAATGGACAGATTTCACTAAAAATGTAAGATTTAATACTCTGCAACTTTAATCTGAAATTAAATCAATCTTGGGTATATTTATAATGTGCAAACTGTATTTTCTTTACTGATGTAATGATGCATATTGCAGTTGTATTCTTAAATGTGAACATTGCATGACCTAGATTTAGAGGTGGGTGGTAACTAGTTACATTTACTCAAGTACATGTACTCAAGTAAGTTTTTCACAAAATTGTACTTTATTGAGTAGTTTGAATGCAAGATACTTTTTACTCTGACTTGACTGTCATGCGGTGACCCTCGCGGATCACCATAAGATGCCAAGAGTCCACCAGTGAGTTTTGCGAAGATGGTGATTTATTAACAGAACGAGACAGGACAAGACTGTGAGCTGCTCTCTGCAAAAACACACATAAATCGATACACAAGCTCGCAGGGCGAACCCCAGCCACTACGAGCTAAACTGTGACATAGCAAGATACAACGAACCTGACATGAAGGTCTACCGATGCTCTGACAAGGCTTGACGAGGTTTTGACAATACGTTGACAAGGTGTTGACCATACTCCTGCAACCTTACTGCCGCTAGTGCCCGCTTTATGAAGGCGAACACTAACGAGCAGTAATGACACACAGCTGACCAGCCTTGACAGGCGGAAGCCCCACCGAGCACCTTCACAATAAGAGCCCGGTGAGGCCAGAATACAACCCGCAGCTGTCAAAGCCAGCAGCGAGGAGAGCTTAGCCCGAGCGGGAACAGAACCCAGCGCTTGGGTCGTAACAGTACCCTCCCTCCGAGGGCGGGCTTAGAACGCCCCAAGGACCACCCTGCCCCCCCCCCACCCCCCAGGGTGGGTGGCTGGGGGTAGGAGCGGAGGCAGAGAGACCAAACCCAGAAACAAAACAGTGACAAGAAAAAAACAACATACAGGACAATGACAAGAATAACTACTCAGAAAAAATGCACATGGAGAAAACAAAAAACCAGAACTAGTAAACACAAGACTATGACAAAATACCAAATATTCAAAAAATCAGACAAAATACACAGAAAAACAAGGCAACAGTAGAACATAACACATACTAGGGCAACTGCAAAACATAACCATAACACAAAATGCACAGGACAGCAAGGACAAGAAAAAAAAGACAGAACAATCACTGTGAGGGATCAACCCAGAAAAACCACTACCCCCCCCCCCCCCCAACAGTTTAAGCTCCACAGGAACAGTTCAGGTGGTCTCCCCGCGTCCAACAGCCGGCGGGTGGTCTTAGGATCCGGAGCATGACCAGGCGGCTCACTAGAGTCCAATGCCCAGCACGTCCGCTCTTCTGGTGGTCGAACCAGGTTGCCCGAAAACACACACAACACGTCGGGTGGCCGACCCGAGGCGCTGAACCGGTGAAACAGTTCCTCAGGCGGCCGACCCGTGTCCCTCAGCCACCAGTCCCAGGGAAAAACAGCCCGCGGCGGCCTCCCTGATAAGGACAAAACTCGGGAGAGCTGGGGCGAGCGAACAGGAGCCCCCACGGCCCCCGGCGACGATGCACAGGGGCGGTGACTCAGTAGAGGGGACAGATGGCCAGGATGAGCCTGTAATCCGTTCGATGGCGAAGGGTCTGCAGCTCCTCCCCCGTCCGCGGACCACGCTGGCATTGCACCCCCGCTGGACCCCGATTGGGTCCCAGCTGCACCCACGTTGGGCCCCGATTGGGCCGGAACCGCACCCGTGGTGGACCCCGATCGAGCCTCTGGTGCACCCACGTCGGACCCCGATTGGGCCGGAACCGCACCTGCAGTGGACCCCGATTGGGCCTCCGGTGCACCCACGTCGGACCCCAATTGGGCCACAGCAGCCTCCACGACGGACCTCGACTGGGTCGATGCAGCTCCACTGACGATCTCCACCCCCGAACCTGGGACCTCCAACCCAGTGACTTCGACTCGTTCCACGCCGGTGACATTGCAACAAGGCTCAGAAACAAGAAAACCGGGATCAGAATAACCGGTAGCAACAGAACCCAGCGAGACAAGCTCGGGCGCAGCAGGCGGCTGCTCCTCACTTGCCTCCCTGAGAGGCAGGCAAAAATGCTCCAACACAGGGGACAGAGACACCAGAGGCAGCACTTGCCTGCACTCGGGTTCTGTTGCCACCCAGGACTCCGACAATCCAGGTTCAGGGCGGCGACTCTCATCAGCAGGCTCGAACTCAGCTGCGTCGGGCTCCGCAGCTGGCAGGATGTCATCTGCAGCCTGAGGTTCCTCCCGCGCTGCTGTCCATGCCGATGACCCGTATGGCGTGGGGGCAGGGGACCCTCGATCCACTGGCTCGGACCGCTCCGGCGAGGAGACCCGGGGACGCTTCTTCGTCGGCTCAGGCTCCGGGCCGCAGTCTGCTCTTCTCCTCCATCCACGACATGGCTGCAGGGCCGGATCCAGGCTTTCCAGCACTGCAGGCCCCCTCTTCATCCGACAACGTTGGCCTGGCATCGTGGACCGCTCGACGGGGGGGACACAGAGGCAGCAGGTTTAGTAATTTTTTCTACAGCAGGTGGAGGTAGCTCGAGGGGCTGCGAACCCCGAACTCCACCCCTAGGAGTCAGACAAGGCAGATTATAATCAAGATGCAACAAATTATCATGCACTTGCCTTTCTCCCAGGGAAGAGATGGTTCCTGCTGTAGGGGATGTTGTTCCTCCTTCTCCCCACTGGATGGCAACAGAGGGCCCCCTGGAAGGACGAGGTGGGGCCGCTCTCAGCGGTTCGCTGACGGACTCCGCCGGCAGCAGGTCCAGCCGGGGATTCTGCTGAGGGTGACCAGGGCCGTTGCGCCGACGTCGTCGTCGGCCCCCAGATGGCGCGCACTCCCGGACCAGTTCCGGGACAGGAACGGGACTCCCAACGCGGGGAGCGAGGATGCCTCCTCCTCTGCTTCCTGCTTTCTTCCTCCTCCATCCCACGAAGTAGCTCGCGCTGCATAGCGAGTTCTTCTCTCCTCAAAATCACCTCCGGGTGATTGTCATAATGGAGAGGGAGGTTGTCCAGGAGTTCCTCAGCGCAGTCTAGGTGCCAGCGCATATAGCGGGAGTTGACGTCGAAGGTAGCGGCGAGGAGCGTCCTGTCGACGTACTCCAGCGCGCTCGCTAGCTCTTTGCCCAGGCGCCGACCGCGGCCCCTGGATGACGGCATTCTTCCAGACGTTGACACCCAAACAGGGAAGAACAATTGTCCAATTACTGCAAAAACTCACGGTGAAAGGCGTCTCGGTGTGGCGTCTCCGTTCAGACGTCCTGGCAGGAGTATACTGTCATGCGGTGACCCTCGCGGATCACCATAAGACGCCAAGAGTCCACCAGTGAGTTTTGCGAAGATGGTGATTTATTAACACAACAATATGGGACAAGACTGTGAGCCGCTCTCGGCAAAAACACACATAAATCGATACACAAGCTCGCAAGGCGAACCCCAGCCACTACGAGCTAAACTGTGACATAGCAAGATACAACGAACCTGACCTGAAGGTCTACTGACGCTCTGACAAGGCTTGACGAGGTTTTGACAATACGTTGACAAGGTGTTGACCATACTCCTGCAACCTTACTGCCGCTAGTGCCCACTTTATGAAGGCGAACACTAACGAGCAGTAATGACACACAGCTGACCAGCCTTGACATTGACTGCATTTCTGAAAAAACAAAAAACAAAACAAAAACTGTCCAATCAAACTAAATTTGGTTGTTACTTTTGATTTCATTGATTGGAAAATTGGTTTGAAATTTGCTTGTTAGCACTTTAATAACTCCATTAATTTTGGTAATTTTATAATGTTATTTCTGGCTCACTTCCAAAAGAAGAAAAAGAAGAAGAAATTTGCAAAATGTGAAAAAATAATTTTATCACAAGAACTGTCAAGTTATAAAAAAGAAAAACAAATGTTAAATTTGTATGAAAAAATATCACAAAATTATAGGAAAGAAAGGGAAATGTATTGTCATAGTACAAGACAAAAAATAGCAAATTTACAAGCAAAAAATGAAATATGAGAAAAAGGTTTGAAATTTATTAGTAAAAATATTAAATTATATATTAAATAATTCAGATTAATTTGACATATTCAATAAATTGTGCATTTCTGCATCAAAAGTTTAAAATTCACAAGGAAAAAGTCACAAATTCCTGAGAAAACAATACACAAATTAGTGAGAATAAAATCACTTCTCACTACTCAAGTAACTTTTTTAGTAGATACTTTCTTAATCAAGCAACTTTTTTGGGGGGGACTACGAGGGGGGCTGAAAAGTTCATAGTGGTCAAATTTGACCAAATTGTGGTGGGTTGGTACAACCCCCACAACAAACAGGGACAGACAGCTCGCTACTCCTGTTTTTTTCCGCTGCATGCTGTGATGTAATCTGCCATTTATGCATTGTTTCACTGCTGTGAGGTTAATGTGACATTCATGCATTGTGTTCATGCATCCTGTCCTGTCTGTGCCTCTCATATGCAAATGCCCATATCTCCCACTGGGAATGCTTTGATGTATTGTTGTAGCTGAGTATATAAGCTGTCTGAATTTCATGTTCACTCTCTCATTCTCTTCAACTACTGCTGCTGACACACACTGTGCCCCTTTGCTGAGAGCCTCGTGACGGCGGTATGATTTAATAAACTCTACTTAAAACCCTCACCAACGCTGCTTTATTTCATGCCGCCGCACAAATGTGGTTTATTTTTCAATCACAGGGATCCAAGCGCTGCAACACTGATGGAAGAAGTGTGTGGACTGAAAGGAAGAGAGCATGTTGAAAAATAAGCCACATTTGGTCAAATCTGACCACTATGAACTTTTCAGCCCCCCCTACACTTATTTATTCTTGAGTATTTGATCTCATATGGTAAAGTTACTTTTAACTGAGAACAGTTTTCATAACTCTGTCCATGTCATTAATCTGGGTTTGGAAGCCAAACCCAGTTCTTACTTATTGTTATGCTTTGCTCTAGTTTCCTCTTGACAGCTCTGGCACGCCCCCTCCTCCTGTCAAGTGCCGTCAGCTACACTGTCACGGGTGCTCACACACATACACACACCCACATGCACACCCACATGCACATGCTCCATTCACTCTCATTTCACACGCTCTCTCACACACCTGTTGCCAATCAGTCCTGCCCACGCATTCCTGCACCGGCAATCTCTTTCCTCATTAGCTTCAGGAGTATTTGTTCGGCGCTTCGGAGGAAAGAGATTGTCGGGGCAGTCACCTCCATACGCGGCAGCCAGTTCTCCCCGTATGTGATTCATTCCCTGCATTGTTCTCCAGCCCATCACTTCAAGCCTGGTCCTTCTCTTGGTGTTTTGGCTGGCCAGCTTCTCTGTCCTCATCCTCCAGACTGCACGGTTCGCACCGGATTAGCTGCAGCCCTGTAAGTGTCTGTTTCGCCTTTCTCCTGTGCTAAGCAGCCCTGCAGCACTAGGCTTCATTTAGACCGGGCTGTAGAGCATCCTGTAGGCGCCCTGTATGTCTGGTGGCCTTATCCCGTCATTACACCTCTCAGTATTTGTGTGTGGCTAACTGAACTGTAACTTGGTGATTACAGGACTTGTTATTTTGTAAACTTTAATAAACATAGCACTCTCTACTCCTGCAACTGGGTTTCTCATTCTCTCCCTCGTGCGCCGTGTTATGGTGCACGGGGGTTTGTGACAGTCCAACTCAGATTATGGCTGATGATCTTTACCCCATAGATCTCCCTGCTTTTCTTGATTTTAATTATTTCCCTGTTTCTTTTGTGATGCATGTTGGGTGCCTTTATACTAACAAAATTTTATCTAGGAGCTGTGAAGCTTCTGTCACTTGTGTTGCTGATTTTAATTATCTCCCTGTTTCTCTTGACTTTAATTTTATGTGCCTGGTGTCTGAAGAACACCAAATGGAGTCGAAACTTTACACACAGTAGCACATTTTATTTGGGACAGGGATTTGAGACCAAATTTGGGGATTTTTTTCCTCTTCATGGGGGTCCGGTACTATGTGGATTAGGTGGCGGTCAAAGGCGGAGAGCTTGGTGGACTGATCCCAAGCTTTCTAAACTGGCTTTTGGTATGTGGAATGTCACCTCTCTGGTGGGGAAGGAGCCTGAGCTGGTGTACGAGGTTGAGAGATACCGGCTAGATATAGTCGGCCTCACCTCAACACACAGCTCCGGTTCCGGAACCAGTCTCCTGGAGCTGGAGCTTGGCCTTTTCTGGAGTTGCCCCGGGCGAGAGGCGATGAGCAGGGGTGGGTATTCTTGTATCCCCCCACCTTGCTGCCTCTATATTGGAGTTTTCCCCGGTGGACGAAAGGGTTGCTTCCCTGCGCCTTTGGGTTGGGAAACGGGTCCTGACCATCATTTGTGCCTATGCACCAAATGATGTTTCAGAGTACCCACCCTTTTTGGAGTCTGTGACTGGGGTGCTGGAGGGTGCTCCTCTTGGAGACTCCATTGTCCTACTAGGGGACTTCAATGCGCACGTGGGCAACGACAGTGAAACCTGAAGGGGGGTGATTGGGAGGAACGGCCTGCCTGATCTGAACCTGAGTGGTGTTCAGTTATTGGACTTCTGTGCTAACCACAGTTTGTCCATAACGAACACCATGTTCAAGCATAAGGGTGTCCATATGTGCACCTGGCACCAGGACACCCTAGGTCGCAGGTCAATGATCGATTTTGTTATTGTGTCATCAGACCTGTGACCGCATGTCTTGGACACCCGGGTAAAGAGAGGTGCAGAGCTGTCAACTGATCACCACCTGGTGGTGAGTTGGATCCGATGGCAGGAGAGGAAGCCATTCAGACCTGGTAGACCCAAACATATAGTGAGGGTGTGCTGGGAACGTCTGGCTGAGGCCCCTGTCCGGGAGGTCTTCAACTCCCACCTCCGGAAGAACTTCAACCACACTCCAAGGGAGTCTGGAGACATGGAGTCTGAATGGGCCCTGTTCTCCACCTCTGTTGTTGAAGCGGCAGCCCAGAGCTGCGGCCACAAGGTCGTCGGTGCATCTTGTGGTGGCAACCCCTGAACCAAGTGGTGGACACCAGTGGTGAGGGGGGCCATTAAGCTGAAGAAGGAGTCCTATCAAGCTTGGTTGGCTTGTGGGACTCCCGAAGCAGCTGAGGTGTACCGGCAGGCCAAGCGGAGTGCAGCTCGGGTGGTTGCTGAAGCAAAAACCCGGGTATGGGAGGAGTTTGGTGAGGCCATGGAACAAGACTTTTGGTTGGCCTTGAAGAGATTCTGGCAAACTGACCGGCGGCTGAGGAGGGGAAAGCAGCTCCCTGTCCACACTGTGTATGGTGCGGATGGGACACTGTTGACTTTGACTGGGGATATCGTCGGGCGGTGGAAGGAATACTTCAATTCAATTCAATTCAATTCAACTTTATTTATATAGCGCCATTTCACAACAACAGTCATCTCATAGCACTATCAACTGTAGGGGGGAACCCCCACAGTTGCAGAAAGACCCCAGCAATCAGGTGATCCCCTGTGAGCAAGCACTTGGCGACGGTGGAGAGGAAAAACTCCCTTTTAACAGGAAGAAACCTCCAGCAGAACCAGGCTCAGGGAGGGGCAGTCATCTGCTGCGACTGGCTGGGGGATGAGGGGACAGAGAAGATGAAAAGAACAGACATGTAGAGAGCAAACAGCACGATGGGGACTCAATCTATGGGAGAGGATCACCTCAATCCCACTGATACGCCTTCCACAGAGGAAGCAGGGTTTGGGGACGAGGGGGATGACTCGCCTATCACAGGGGCTGAGGTCGCCAAGGTGGTTAAAAATCTCCTTGGTGGCCGGGCCCCAGGGGTGGACGAGATTCACCCTGAGTACCTCAATGCCCTGGATGTTGTTGGGCTGTCATGGTTGACACGCCTCTGCAACATTGCGTGGAGGTCGGGGGCAGTGCCTTTGGCATGGCAAACTGGGGTGGTGGTTCCTCTCTTCAAAAAAGGGGACTGGAGGGTGTGCTCCAACTTTAGAGGGATCACACTCCTCAGCCTCCCTGGGAAGGTCTATGCCAAGGTACTGGAGAGGAGAGTCTGGCCGCTGGTCGAACCTCGGATTCAGGAGGAGCAATGTGGTTTTCGTCCTGGCCGTGGCACATCGGACCAGCTCTTTCCCTCTTGAGAATTCTTGAGGGTTCGTGGGAGTTTGCCCAACCAGTTTACATGTGTTTTGTGGACTTGGAGAAGGCATTTGACCGCGTCCCTCATGGTTTTTTTGTGGGGGGTGCTTCGGGAGTATGGGGTATCAGGCTTGTTGTTACGAGCTATTCGGTCTCTGTACGACCGTTGTGAGAGTTTGGTTCGTATTGCCAACACTCGGTCGGAGTCATTCCCAGTGAGAGTTGGACTCCGCCAGGGCTGCCCTTTGTCACCGATCCTGTTCAGAATTTTTATGGACAGGATTTCTAGGCGCAGCCAGGGAATGGAGGGTGTCATGCTTGGTGACCACAGGATCTCATCTCTGTTGTTTGCAGATGATGTTGTCCTGTTGGCTTCATCCAGCAATGACCTACAGCTCTCGCTGGGACGGTTTGCCACTGAGTGTGAAGCGGCTGGGATGAGAATCACCACCTCCAAGTCCGAGTCCATGGTCCTCAGCCGGAAAAAGGTGGATTGTCCTCTCTGGGTTGGGGACAGGCTACTGCCCCAAGTGGAGGAGTTTAAGTATCTTGGGGTCTTGTTCACGAGTGAGGGGAAAATGGAGCCAGAGATTGACAGACGGATTGGAGCAGAATCTGCAGTGATGCGGACGTTGTACCGGTCTGTTGTGGTGAAGAGGGAGCTTAGTTCTAAGGCAAAGCTGTCGATTTACCAGTCAATCTACGTTCCTACTCTCACCTATGGTCACGAGCTTTGGGTAATGACCAAAAGAACAAGATCGCGGATACAAGCGTCTGAAATGAGCTTTCTCCGTAGGATTGCTGGACTCACCCTCAGAGATAGGGTGAGGAGCTCAGTCATCCGGAAGAGGCTCAGAGTAGAACCGCTGCTCCTCCACATTGAAAGGAGTCAGTTGAGGTGGTATGGGCATCTGATTAGGATGCCTCCTGGACGCCTCCCACTTGAGGTGTTTCAGGCACGTCCCACTGGGAGGAGACCCCGGGTCAGACCCAGGACTTGGTGGAGAGACTATCCTCTCTGAAGAGCTGGAGCAGGTGGCTGGGGAGAGGGAAGTCTGGGCTTCTCTGCTTGAACTGCTGCCTCCACGACCTGGACCTCCGGAAAAGCGGTAGAAGATGGATGGATGGATGGATCTTTACCCTGCTATGGTGGTGCACTCTCTGGCACTTGTTGCCCTTGCTCAGCTCATTCTGCACATTTAACTGACGGCAGTTTGGCTTTTGAAAAAGACGATCTAATCCTTTTGAAAAAGGATCTAATTAATCATGAGATTCAAGTTTTTACCTGACTTGACACACATCACTGTTTGCAGAACTTAAGGAGCTTGTTTTAGTTTATTTGTTTTAGGAATAACCAACAATTCTCTGCATTAATATGTAATTCTTGGTGGAAACTACTCTGTTTAAACTCCTGTCTAGGTTAATCTTTGCTTTCACCTCTATTTGTAGACCTGACATGCTGGGCTTGAGCGTCATTCACATTTGCTGAATGAGTGTTTATCTAAATCCCACCAGCTGACGGGGCCAGAATCGATAGAGGTGACAGCCCCGAAGCCCTTCCTGCGGCCTAAATAATGTCCACACCAGAAGTGCAACCTTTGCAAAGCCCTGCCCGGGACAAAAGAGGGACCAGAGAAGCGGCGTATGTCGTCATCTTTGAGTAATGGTGCCTCAACAATAGGGCTAACTTGTACAGACAAAAGCTGGTAAAACCTTGTTTTGAGAAGCTTTAACTTGGAGCCACGAGATGTATGAACATATGCACCCTCATATGCTGAAGCCAATCAATATACACAGGTGAAGTGAGTGTCATTTTGTTTCTCTGCTGGAAAAGTGTGGATACTGCCATTTATGTGGATGCTACTTTGATATATACCACCCACCTACTCATTGTTACAGATCAATGACCCCGTCCAATGCAGTGGCACTCCCTGATGGTAGCAGCCTGCTTCAGAAACACAATATAAACCACATTAGCACTAGAATTGTTGGGGAATGGCTCAAAGAATTCAACAAAGAGCCCAAGGCATTACCTCAACCTCTAAACTCAAACAAGGGAAACACCAGGTGGCAAACATTTTGTTTTGTTCCTTTGTCATGTCTGCAGAAAAACCTGAACTGTTAACTGGTTGGAGGTAATGTTGCCCAGGCCTGTGAGAAGTAAGCCAAAGGCCCAGCTGGTGGAGGAAGAGCTGCAGGTGATGAGAGTCCACACCCTTATTCACTCATGTTGACAGCCGGCCTGTGCACTGTGATCTGCGTCTGCCTTTAGCTACCTAAATCATTATTATCAATAACCATTAATAATAGACAATAAGGCAGTTGCTGACTAAGACTGGACAATGCATTTGGATTGAACATACAATTAGAGGCATCACGTGGCTGATACTTATAGTTTCCTCTTTACAGTACAGCTGTCATCTTGAAATGCTAACCAACCCCCTTTAAGTGGTAGTTATAGTTCAGAGAGAGTGGCCCCACATTAAACTGCGTGACTTCATGAATGCACACTCTCCTCTCCTGATGAAATAAAATCTGCAGTCTGGGAGGAGTTGCTGTAGGTTGATGCAGCAGGTACCGACAGGCAGGAGCACTCCAAATATTGGTTAGGACACAAAGGGAATTAGGAGCGCCTTGTTGTTGGCTGGGATTCTGTCTCCCAGACTGAATTTACTTCCTCCACCTCATTCATCTTCAGGATGTGGGTATTGCACAGAATCCTGTCATACGGACTACCTTGATAAGCAAGACATCTCTACCTTGGAACTAAATGATGAGTAGGGATCGGCAACCTGTGGCTCAGGTGCCACTCTTTTGCTCATAACGAGTGGCTCCCCACACATTTGAGAACTTTTGAAAAAGCCTTGCAATTTTGCAACAGTTTATTAGGAAAACATTGCAACCAAAAAGAAAAAGGTATGATTACCAGAAAAGGGTCTCAAGTTTTATGAGGCAAAATCATGTCATTACTGTCAAAAATAGAAAAAAATCTGCAAACTTACCAAAAAAAAGTTGTAACCTGAGTAAAGAGCAGTGATAAAATGTCTTAAATTTATAAGAAATCCCCCCCCCCCCGCAAAAAAAAAGAATAGTTACAATTTTAGGAGAAAAGAAGTCTCAAATATACAAGAAAATGATTCAGTCATATTTGATGGGAAAATCCTCAAATTTACAAGACAAATGTTTTTAAATTACCAGAAAAAGTAATAATTTAGGAATAGAACATTTTTCAAACTTCTATAGTGGAAAAAAATCCTTAAATTTGCAGGAATTGTAACGGTCATATTATTATTTTTTTTTTTTGGGGGGGGGGAATTCTAAAAAAATAAAGGGAAAATTACCAGAAAAAGTAATCATTTAGGAGTAAAGTGTAAAAGTTCTAATGTAAAAAGACTCAGATGTATAAGAAAATTTATCAGCAAAACAGTCCAAATTTCAGGAGAAAAAAGTACCAAATTTACAGAAAGTTTTACTAGAAAAGATTGTTCTGGTTCTCTGTACAGCTGTTCAGTTTTGCAAAACACTGTAAACTGTAACTTCATTGCATTTGCAAAATAAGTCAGTAAATAGCAGAATGTTGTTGTTGGTCATTGCAAATTTTATGAAAAGCCTATAAGAAAAAAATAGTTCTATACAAAAGCCACTTAAATTAGCCTCATTTCTTGTTCCAAAGTGGTATAATGACCAACAGACCAAACCACAATGTTTAAGATTAATTTGTTACAGCACTAAAGAGTGACTGGAGCTACTGCACAAGTGTAAAATCTTGTCAGTGTGAGTTGTCTTTAATGAGAGCCAAGTGTGTCAGTGGATATTTTTGGACAGCAGCGTGGAGGGTCTGGGAATACTGCCATTGGTGAGCTGCGTGACCCTTGGTAGTTGTGTCTGTGTCGGAGAAAGTGCAGCTGCTTTGTGATGGTCAGCGGGTCAAGACTGCAGCGTGTCCGATCTCCTTCATACCCATAATGTGATTACTATCTCGCTGACAGATCTGCTAATATGCTCAGTTTCAAAATGTAAATGTTAAATCTTTTATTAAGATGTTCTATATACCCATAAGCCTGTGTACTCCGAGCATCAGTAAAGTTTCATGCCAAGAAAGACTACTACAGATGCAGTGTTTGGTTTAAGAGGGTTGATGGAGAGGATCTAGAGAAAATATATGACGGGGTCCAGACAAAGAAACTGTGGTATTCTAATGAAGTCAGGAGTGGCAAAGAAGTATGTGAGAGTGGTGCAGGACATGCATGAGGACAGTGAGACAATGGTGAGGTGTGCTACAGGTGTGACAGGTGGATTCAAGGTGGGTGGGATTACATCAGGGATCGGCTCTGAGCCCCTTCTCGTCATGGTGAGAGACAGGCTGACAGGCAGGAGTCTCCATGGACTGTGATGTTCACAGATGGCATTGTGATCTATAGTGAAATTAGGGAGCAAGTGGAAGAAAACCTGGAGAGGTGGACATATGTGTTGGAGAGAAGCATGAAAGTCAATGGAAGCAAGATAGAATACATGTGTGAATGACAGGGAGGCAGGTGTGACAGTGAAGATGCAAAGAGTAGAGGTAGTGAAAGTAGATAAGTTTAAATACCTGGGGGTCAACCATGCAAAGCAATGGACGCAAGGGAGGTGAAGAAGAGAGTGCAGACAGGGTGGAGACAAGTGTTCGGGGTGATCTGTGAAGGAAGAATAGCAGCAAGAAGATTTACAAGAAAGCAGCAAGATCATCTATGACAGAGGTTTCCAACCTGGGGCTCCTGGAACGCTCGGGTTTCTGTGGGAAATTTTCTAATTTTACTTCTTAACCCCTTGCACTCGGGGCAATTTTCCTAAAAATGCCAAAAAATAACGTGCCCAAAGTAAATCGAAAGCTGTTATTCAACCCTTTGCAGCATCTTCATGAGGTTGGTCTCATTTAAAAGAAAACACTTTGAATTTTTTTGGCAAAAAAAACAATCTCTCTACGTGCTCCGGCCACTGAGTTACAGTCATCTAAACATACTGAACTTGAAGAAAATAAATTTGGACACAGTGTTTTTTTGGATACAAATGCTTGCAAATAACACACCTGTCCGATCCGGCTGGAAAATGCAACAGAAATGTAGAACCAAGTGTTATCAAGCTGAGATCCAAATTTGGTAACAATACCACAAAAAATGAATATTTTACACAGCTTTGTTCTCAGGCTGTTCCTAGGCGTTTTGGAACTGTGCCAAATTGTGCCAAATGGCACAGTTTGGTAAAACATCTGTAACTTTTGAATAATTCAATGTAGAATCTTCATTTTAGGCTCTAATGAAAGGTCACACTCAGGGCTGTGTCTGTGTGTGTGTGTGCCCCCCCCCGCTACCAAGGACGGAGTTTGGCCCTCGCTACATGACGGATTACACTGGTTGCATGTTTCCACAGCAACGCTGACACAGCGGCTTCCCCCCCCTCGCTACTGTGTGTGTGTGTGTGGGGGGGGTTGTCCCCCCCCCCCCCCGCTACAGAGGACGGCCATCGCTACATGAAGGAATAGACTCATATGTCTATGTGACGACCGCTGCGCAGTCAGAGCGGCTTCCCCCCCGCGGACCGGGGGCGTTCGGACCGTGAACGCCCCTCCCCCCGCTCCTCTTCTGCAGTGGGGGGGCGTTCACGGTCCGAACACGGCAAATGAACCCTTTATCGCGGCGCACGAAGTACGAAGTGCGTGCGCCGTACAGTTGTAATTTACCTATCGGTCAAAAGTCATTTTTGGATTACAGTTTTCAGGGAGAAATAATAATTTAGCTTATAACACCTTACCTCTTCACAGCAGCAGAGTCCTGGCGAACTTCTCTTCCCCATTGTCAGACGAACGCGATGCTGGTCCGCTCGTGGATCCCGATCAAAACATAATTCCAATATTGCGGTTTTGGTGAATGATTTACGACCTTCATCGTTGGCCTCCGTCGGTCTATGATGACGGAAGAGAATCCTAAACGTCTGTTCTGCTGGAATGAGTGCAGGTCCCACTTGTGGGTGGTCTCCATGCTGCGGGGTCTGTAGCAGATTCGTCCAGCGTCCTTTGTTTTCATCTGCTGCAGCAGTAAGTCTCTCTTCACCCAGCCTGAATTTCTGTGCTTCAATTGGCTCCTGCATTCACAGTAGGCGGGTCCTCCTTCCTAGGTTTTCATTCATTGGTTCTTCAAGGTTTCAGAAACCCAATTCAAGGCTCTTATTAGTCGAATGAGAGGTCAATCAGATGAACTAATCTGTTCGCGGCTGTGTCTGCAGTTTTTTTTTTAGTGGCGCTTGGACGCCAACACCACCTACATCACCACAATCTGGACTATGCGCCCTCGTGCGTCCTAGGACGCAGACTTGCCCGCCCGCGGAACAACGGAGCGCAAGTGGTTAATTGGTCCAGAGATTTGCAAATAATTTGCTGTTGTTGTGCATGGGTGCCTACAGAGCACATGCACAGAAACCTGAACGTACCAGGAGCCCCAGGATGGAGACCCCCGATCTATGATGTATAGTTTGGAGACGGTGGCACTGACAAAAAAACAGGAGGCAGCACTGGAGGTGGAAGAGTTGAAGAGGTTGAGATTCTCATTGGGAGTGACTAGGAGGGTCAGGGTTAGAAATGAGTATCTCAGAGGGACAGCTCATGTTGAGCAGTTTGGAGACAAAGTAAGACAGCCAAGACTGAGATGGTTTGGACATGTGCAGAGGAGGGACAGTGGAGATATTGGACGAAGGATGTTGAAGATTGAGCTGGCAGACAGGAGGAAAAGAGGAAGACCACAGAGAAGATTCATGAATAGCATGGTGGAAGAGGATGCAAGGGATATGGTGAGATGGAGACAGATGATGCTCTGTGGCGACCCCTAAAGAAAGCAGCCAAACAGGAAGATTAAGATGCTCTGTGAATAATCTCTGCACACCACATTAATAACCAGACATTTTCAGTGGGTGAATTCATATCATCCAAAGCAATAAAAAAAGACAACTTTATTGATTTAGTTTGATTATTGCCTTCATCAAACAGCTCATTGTGCACATTTATCAGGTTCATTTATCACATTATCTTAGAAAACATGCAGCATCCAGCATGCCATCTCATACTGCAGTCCAGCCGTGTCATCACCATCATGAACCATCAGTTGTTTGGGGGGTGAAAATGGTCAAAAAGAAGGTTATGCAGCACATCCTCCTTTCAAAGATTAAAGCAAATCCTCACCTGCTCATTCAAATTTGTCTTGCAAAACACTGTGCTTATTTTTTTATTTTCAATAACACTGGCTTGTTCATAGGAATTTATTTTCAAACATAAATCAGTAAAATATTGAGTGATTCTTAAAAAAATATGTGCAATAATAAAGTTTTAAATCAAAGGTGTCGCAGCTTTTCAAGTAAAATGTACATATTTGATACAAATCCAGTGTTGACATTCTGCTACCATTTATACAGACACTCTTTGTTATCAGCTTAGAACTTTGCTCAGTCAAATTAAACTCGCCTTCAGAGATGTTTTTTTCTGCCCCAGCGCTAGCCCAGAACAACCTTGCTGGTGTGCATTTTAATTTATTTATTTTCCTTTAACAATTAAAAGTATAGGAAAGGAAAATGTCATCTGTAGCACCAGGTTTTTTCTTTACATCATGTAAAAAAAAATGAAATAATGGGATTTTAGCTCCCGTGCCTACCACTGACCATACACACAATCAATCATGACAAACAGTGTGCAAACAAGTTACATGTACTGTTAACAGCGTTAAGATTTTACATGAGAAACAGTAGACGGCAAATCGGAGAAAAATAAGTTAGAATGTCATATTTTACATGTGCATATCATACAGTGGTTTATTCTTGCAAAACACTAATAAAAGTAACACACAGTTTGAGTATAGAGCTGGCGTTTTTAACTAAAGATGAACATCCCTGTTTTTTCCCCATCGTCAGCCCTTTTAACATTTATTTAGTATTTATGACAAAAGACAACAAAGCCTTCGGTGTCTTGGCTCAAACATTCATTTTTTTTTTAAAATAGAGAAACAGATGTATTCCATCGACGGAGCGGTGGCGTGACCCCAATCAGACTCCGGGCTTGGTCACGTTGAGGTCAGGGGCCGCAGAAGCTCCAGCTGGGACTCCAAGGTGACCCTCTCCTTGTGGACCACCTGCAGCCGAGCAAAAGAAAACACGACCCCTGATCACCGCAATCTGAACAAGAGAAGCACCTCGGGCGGCGGCAGCGTTGTTTGTTCAAGGTTGAAACCCTGCGAGCTGCTCCCAAAAGGATGCAGCGTTAATTAAAAAGTATGAATGTTTCAGATAAAAATGAACACGGTGCAAAGATCAAGGTTTTCTTTGATCTACAGCAACATTTTTGATAAATGCAGCACTAGAAGAATTGTCAAAGTCCACTAAGGCAGCCAAAGAATGTGAAACAGGTGATGTGAATGCAGAATATGTAAAACGTTAATGTATGGAAGCTGACGTCATCTGTGAACTTAGCAATAGAATTAAAATTCACACACAAAAAACCCTCAGAAATTTATTAAAAAAAAGTGACTCAAAATTATGGAGGAAAAATATCACTTTTTTTAAAGAAAGTCTGAAAGTTACAAGAAATAAATAGCAAAATTATTAGAAAGGTCCTACGTTTATGTGGATTGGTATAAAAGAAATTGCATATTTACTCTTACTATTGACACATTTTGTGCTAGTGTCATATTTGCCTGCTCATTTTCTTATATATATATGTATATTTATTGTTTGCATATCAGTCTATCAAGTTATAGCTCTACACTCTTTGCTGTTATTCTTAAAGTACATGCTACCAAAAAAATAGATTTTTTTTTTCATTAACATGTCTGCAACGTGTTTTTTTTATGACTTACAAGACATATCAAGAGCGAAGTCACTCAAGTATGTCGTTTCTGTGTTTTTTTGCTGTGAGATTTCAGTTAAGCTCCTCCCCCTGGAAAATGCAAGTTTAGATGGAGTATTTTTGGTGATGTCACTGTAACAGTTCCATAGTGTTGAGCCAATCAGGATGGAAGAACTGTCTCTGGCCTAACTGAAGTTAGCCTCCAGGGCCAGTTAGCATTTTTGGACAGCTACTTTGAAAACCTGACCCAAATTAAGAAGGAATTTACCGTTATACTACTTTTAAGGACCAATGCAGTTTCAGTCGTTATCATGGGCCACCGTGCATACAAATGGGCATGTCCTTCAACCAATGTCTTTTTATCGCAGGATTTATTCTGTTTAATGTAGTGCTAGCCACTATTAGCATTATGGGATGTGGGTGGGCCTACTCACAGATCCTGGTGTTTGAAGGAGGAGGAAAAGTAAAAAGATTTTGACATGAAACTGTAAGACAATGAAAGTTTTTTTGTAGAAAAAAAGGGCATAAGACACCATTTTAAACAATGTAGATTTGTTTTTATAGGGGATTTATATCCACTGGAGTGTGTCTTTAACTTTTTGATGAATAGAGGATTCACAGAACAAGAATTTCATTGTACTGTGACACTGTCCTGGTACATATGACAATAATGTTGAAGTATACACTGCGTTCCAAATTATTATGCAAACAGGATTTTAGTGTCATAAACATTCAATTTTTTGTTTTTCAATTAAACTCATGGATGGTATTGTGTCTCTGGGCTCTTTGGATCACTGATATCAATCTCAGACACCTGTCATAATTAGTTTGCCAGGTGAGCCCAATTAAAGGAAAACTACTTAAGAAGGATGTTCCACATTAATAAGCATGCCACAAGTTTCAAGAAATATGAGAAAGAGAAAGGATCTCTCTGCTGTCGAAAAGTGTAAAATAGTGCAATGCCTTGGAAAAGGTATGAAAACATTAGATAACTTAAGTGTGATCATCGTACTGTGAAGAAATTTGTGGCTGATTCAAAGAACAGACGGGCTTGTGCAGATAAAGGCATAATGAGGATGGTTTCTGCCAGACAAATTCATCGGATTAAGAGAGCAGCTGCTAAAACACCATTACCAAGCAGCAAACAGGTATTTGAAGTTGCTGGTGCCTCTGGAGTCCCACGACCTCAAGGTGTAGGATCCTCCAGAGGCTTGCAGTTGTGCATAAACCTACTATTCGGCTACCCCTAACCAATGCTCACAAGCAGAAATGGTTGCAGTGGACCCAGAAATACATGAAGACTAATTTTCAAACAGTCTTGTTTACTGATGAGTGGTGTGCAGCCCTGGATGGTCCAGATGGATGGAGTAGTGGGTGGCTGGTGGATGGCCACCATGTCCCAACAAGGCTGCGATGTCAGCAAGGAGGTGGTGGAGTCATGTTTTGGGCCAGAATCATGGAGCGAGAGCTGGTAGGCCCCTTTAGGGTCCCTGAAGGTGTGAAAATGACCTTGGCAAAGTATATAAAGTTTCTGTCTGACCACTTTCTTCCATGGTACAAAAAGAATATCCGTGCCTTCCGTAGCAAAATTATCTTCATGCATGACAATGCACCATCTCATGCTGCAAAGAATACCTCTGTGTCATTGGCTGCTATGGGCATAAAAGGAGAGAAACTCATGGTGTGCCCCCCCCTCCCCGACCTCAACCCTATTGAGAACCTTTGGAGCATCCTCAAGCAAAAGATCTATGAGTGTGGTAGGCAGTTCACATCAAAACAGCAGTTGTGGGAGGCTATTCTGACATCTTGAAAAGAAATTCAAGCAGAAACTCTCCAAGAATTGTGAAGGTTATACAGTATCAAAGAAGGGGTCCGAAGTTAACATGTAACTTGGCCTGTTAAGATGTTTTTGATTGAAATATCTTTTGATTTCAGTAAATATGACCTCCTAATGCTGCAAATTCAACAAATGACCATTTTCAGTTCTTTACAACCAATAAAATGTTTTGAAACTCTGTTGTGCACAATAATTTGGAACAGTGTATTTTGATTTTTTTTTATTTTTGCAAAAAAAAATAGTTACCATTGGGAGGTTTGTTCAATAAAATTTGAATTATGCTCTAATACTTGATGACTTGAAAATTATACTGACTGTCATTTGCATCAACTATTTAGGAAAATTGGAGACAAATATCATTTGCATTATAATTTGGAACGCGGTGTATTTATGAAAAAAACCTGTAAATTCACAAGAAAGAGTCCCAAGTTTATGGAAAAATGTCACACAGAACACTTAAAAAGAGAAGAAAGCAAAAAGACAAAAATGTCAAAAAAGGGTAAGAATATAAATTAATATGAAAGTAAATTTTTTTTTGATTTTGTATACTTTATTGATCCCCAGAGGGGAAATTGAGGGCATCCACCTGGATGGATGAAGCAGCCACGGTACGGCGCTATCCCTTTACCATTCACACACACATTCACACCTAGGGCCACTTTAGAGTCTCCAATTAACCTAACCTGCATGTTTTTGGCCTGTGGGAGGAAACTGGAAAACTCCCGGAGTAAACCCACGCAGACACGGGGAGAACATGCAAACTCCACTCAGATCACTGTTGGTCAGGGGCTGGGATCGAACCAGGGATCCCATGGCCAAGGGTGAGTTGCTGTGCTGCCGCAGTGCTAACCACTGTGCCACCGCACTGCCCAATATCAAGACAGAACACATCCAATTACATGGAGATTTTTATTTTTTAAAATTAATGAAATGAAAAATAGGCATGTGTATGCTAAAATGATAAAAGTAAAAAAAATAAATTAGATAAATCAATGACATTTAAAAATACAAATTTCCATAAACAATAATAAAAGGTAAATTTTGTTTTGACACAAGGAGCTTTAAGAGTAGTTTTTCACAGAGCGGTGAATACTGAGGAACATTCATGAACGCTGCGGTTGTTGGATTTCATCTGGGTTTGTAAAAGGGTGCAAAACAGTTTGCAAACAGTTGTAAAATGTGTCACTAAAGTCCTTTTTGGTTCACCAAGTAGTCAGGGTGGAGACAAAACTGTTTGCGAACTTAAAAACTGTGCAGACACAGCTATTTTGCAAACGTTTGCAGCTGTTTGCAGAAAAACACATTTGCACAAAAATTTTGAACATGTTCAAAAAAGTTTTGGCTACAAGAAAAACTGTTTGGGACCTTATTAACTGAACTGTTTTGCAACATTTTACGAACCCTATGTTCGTGAATATTCGCCGTTCCATGAGATATGGGCTTAAGTGCTGATGCAGACCAACACCTCGTTAGAATAAATGTTGGGGTGGGTTTAAAATATTGAATAACTGATACTGAATCAATTTTCAACTGAAGGATCCAATACTGATTCACAAAAGTCTAAGATTTGCTTTTATAATGTAATGCCTTTTCACATGTGTGACACTTGCAAGACGTTTACAATAGGGATTTTCATGTGGCTTAACCCTTTCATATGTTTATTTGTTTAATTTACCAAGTTGGAGGGTTCTTGGAACATTTTACAGCACTAGATGGCTAAGAAAGTCTTTAATGTGCAAGGGAAATACAGCAGTTGTAATGCCAGCATCCGTGAATGAAAAAATATAGAGTCAAATCAAAATTAAATCAAATCAAATCAGGCAGGGCCTTGTGAAATGAAACTGAACTGATTCTGGAAATCACTGGGATTCCCAGCCCTAAATATATGTTTAATATAATGGAAAATGTGGAAACATTTTAGAAAGTTGAAAATCTGTCTCCAAAAAACACTCAAATTACCAGATAATCTCCGATGAATGTAACCGACCCGGGTACTGGACCACTTTTGTTCCCTGAATACTGAATACACATCAACTCTTAAACTTCCCCCATTCACTTCATTCTCTGGGGACAGTAAAAATCCAGACTTGATAAATGTCTGTATTTGAGTTTCCTGTTAACATTCTCTTTAACTCTGATTGGAAAGTCATGAAAGATCTCCTTTGGCCTTCGTTTCTATCCACACGTGCACACACCCTGTTGTCATTGGATGCCTGACCGGCCCAGGCTCTATTTCGAAGAAGACAGTTGTGAATGCCAGCGGCTGCTTGGTATTTCAACAGGGCTTGGGTCTATATAAAGATGCATATGCCTTTCCCTGCAGAATTCCACAAACGCTTAGAGGACGTGGGAGAATTAGGAAGAATAAATATCATTCCAGTCGACGTTATTTAAAAGGAAGGGGGAACGGGATTATAAAACCTGTGAGAAATCAGATTGCGTGCGTGCATTATGTTTGAAACTTGCACAGAATGCGCTGTTTGACGGTAGCTCTCTGCTCCGTCTTTATCCCTCGGCCTCTGGTGTATTAAATCTATAAAAGAGCTGCATGCGAGCGTGAAGGTTTCGCTCCTGGATCGTTTACGAGGAGAATGACAGGCATGCAGCATGTGCTCCAAATGTGAGCCACTGTGTGTGCCACAGGCAGATCTCCAACGCAAACAGCCGAGTCTTTGCCATTAGTTCAGCTTTGACTGATGGGCAGGGGAGCAGACAGTTGAGCTTGGGGCTTTTCAGTGAGTTGGCCCGGCGGGAGCGTTCTGCTGTCAGTTGCAAATAAGTAGAATTCAACTTCTGACACACAGCCGGGGCAGAGTTAACCTGAACGCTACCATGCGCTTGTGACTGCAGTGTTTAGTACTTTTGTTGTTTAATTGAATTGTCGGATTTAAAACTGCACCGTAGTTTTCTTTATTTTCTTGTCTTCTCTGAAAGCGGCAGGGCTGGTTTTACCATTTCAGAGATTCCTCGAGGAGGCGGAGGGCAGACAAATGTCAGAAGGTTCACGCAGATGGACATACGCGCCTTCAGCCAAAACACAGTGTGCATTCTTGTGTCTAAAAACTATGCAGAGCTCTAAGAGATGGACCGACCTTAAGCTGCTGCTGAAGTTCGCTGTTGAGGCGTGTCAACACCGCGTTGGTCTCCTTGTTCTTGCGGATCGCCTGCTGGATGTCTCTCTTCTGTCTGGGAAGCAGCCTGAAAGATTTATGACGCTAATTTGTAAAATATATATCATCTTCAGGCAGATAAGCATAACATGAAAAAAAATGTACACGTACAGTCTCAATTTCTTGAATATTGTGTGTAAAAGGGCCAGAATTTATGTGAATGAAATGAGAGGCTGCTGAGAGCGTCATAAAGGCCTCTGCGGCTTTACATTAATCAACGCTTACTCCTTCCTGTTACTGATGGTCACCTTCTACTGCACTGACAGTTTCAATAAACTGGCTGGTCAATAATGAGACGGACACACACATGCTAAAGTCATTACAGTGAGTTAGGGTGAGCCTCTGAGTGGGTTTCATGGGTTTTACGATCACTTTAGAGCATTAAGAACATTAATGGAGGTTCCACTAAGTTCTTTAAGCAAGAACAGCATATTGCTGCAGACAGAGATTACCGTGAAAGGACATTGACAAGTTTAAATAAGGAAGAATTTTTGACTCCATCCTGTTCTTCTGCTTTTAACTATATGATTTAAAGAACTCAAATTACTTCTGTCTGTTAATTATTTTATGTTTAATTAATTGTTTTTCAACCAAAGTTTCTTGTTATTGAAATTGTTTAATTTCACTTCTTAAGTGGTCCAAAAAATTGCAAACCCATGCACAACAGCAAATTATATGCAATTTTTGGACCAATTAAAAGTGAAATTAGATACAGTGGTATGAAAAAGTGTTTGCCCCCTTCCTGATTTCTCATTTTTTTGTATGTTTGTCACACTTAAATGTTTCAGATCATCAAACAAATTTAAATATTAGACAAAGGTAACACAAGTAAACACAAAATGCAGTTTTTAAATGAAGGTGTTTGTTATTAAGGGTAAAAAAAATCCAAACCTACATGGCCCTGTGTGAAAAAGTGATTGCCCCCCGTTAAAACATAAATTAACTGTGGTTTATCACATCTTTGGAAAGCTGAGTTCAATTTCTCTAGCCATACTTGTTCTCAATCAAGAAATCACTTAAATAGGACCTGCCTGACAAAGTGAAGTAGACCAAAAGATTCTCCAAAGCTAGACATCATGCTGCGATCCAAAGAAATTCAGGAATAAACGAGAAACAAAGTAACTGAGATCTATCAGTCTGGAAAAGGTTATAAAGCCACTTCTAAAGCTTTGGGACTCCAGCGAACCACAGTGAGAGACATTATCCACAAATGGTGAAAACACTGAACAGTGGTGAACCTTCCCAGGAGTGGCCGGCCAACCAAAATTACCCCAAGAGTGCACCCCAAGAGTGCAGCGACGACTCATCCAAGAGGTCACAAAAGACCCCACAACAACATCCAAAGAACTGTAGGCCTCACTTGCCTCAGTTAAGGTCAGTGTTCATGACTCCACCATAAGAAAGACACTGGGCAAAAATGGCCTGCATAGCAGAGTTCCAAGACGAAAACCACTGCTGAGCAAAAAGCACATAAAGGCCCGTCTTAGTTTTGCCAGAAAACATCTTGATGATCCCCAAGACTTTTGGGAAAATACTCTGTGGACTGACGAGACAAACGTTGAACTTTTTGGAAGGTGTGTGTCCCTGTGTGTGATGGTGTGGGGCTGTTTTGCTGCTTCAGGACCTGGAAGACTTGCTGTGGTACATGGAACCATGAATTCTGCTGTCTACCAAAAAATCTTGAAGGAGAAAGTCCAGCCATCTGTTTGTGACCTCAAGCTGAAGCACACTTGGGTTCTGCAGCAGGACAATGATCCAAAACACAGCAGCAAGTCCACCTCTGAATGACTTAAGAAAAACAAAATGAAGACTTTCGAGTCCTGACCTGAATCCGATTGAGATGCTGTGGCATGACCTTAAAAAGGCGGTTCATGCTCAAAAACCCTCCAATGTGGCTGATTACAATTTTGCAGAGATGAGTGGGCCAAAATTTCTCCACAGTGCTGTAAAAGACTCATTGCCAGTTATCACAAATGCTTGATTGCAGTTGTTGCTGCCGAGGGTGGCCCAACCAGTTATTAGGTTTAGGGGGCAATCACTTTTTCACACAGGGCTATGTAGGTTTGGATTTTTTCCCCCCTTAATAATAAACACCTTCATTTAAAAACTGCATTTTGTGTTTACTTGTGTTATTGCTGTCTAATATTTAAATTTGATGATTTGAAACCTTTCAATGTGACAAACATACAAAAAAAATGAGAAATCAGGAAGGGGGGCAAACACTTTTTCACACTACTGTAATTTTCCACGGAACCCTGAACGAAAAACGCTGCTCTAATGAATTAAAGCCACACACTACCAATGTCAGCTTGTTGAATAAGCTCTGCTCATGACTAGCGTACAATGGATATAGAAAGTCTACACACCCCTTGTTCAAATGCCAGATTTTTGTGATATAAAAAAATGAGATCAAGGTAAATCATTTCAAAACTTTTTCTACCATTAATGTGACCTATAACCTGTACAACCCAACTGAAAAACAAAAAATTTTTAAGGGGACAAATAAAAACTTACAATAACCTGGTTGCATAAATATGCACACCCTCTTATAACTGGGGATGTGGCTGTGTTCAGAATTAACCAGTCACGTTCAAACTCATGTTAAATGGGAGTCAGCACACACCTGCCACCATTTAAAGTGCCTCTGATTAACCTCAAATAGAGTTCAGCTGTTCTAGTAAGCTTTTCCTGACATTTTTGTAGTCTTACAGCACAAGCCATGGTCCGCAGAAAGCTTCCAAAGCATCAGAGGGATCTCATTGTTCAAAGGTATCAGTCAGGAGAAGGGTACAAAAAAATTTCCAGGGTATTAAATATGCCATGGAACACAGTGAAGGCAGTCCTCATCAGGTGGAGAAAATATGGCACAACTGACATTATCAAGAACTGGACGTCCCTCCAAAATTGATGAAAAGATGACAAGAAAATTGGACAGGGAGGCTTCCAAGAGGCTGACAGCAACATTGAAGGAGATACAGGAATTTCTAGCAAGTACTAGCTGTTTAGTACATGTGACAACAATCTCCCATCTTCATATGTCTGGGCTATGGGATAGGGTGGCAAGACGGAAGCCTTACCTTATGAAGAAAAACATCCAAGCCCAGCTACATTTTGCAAAAACACATTTGAATCTCCCAAACGTGTGTAGGAAAATGTGTTATGGTCAGATGAAACCAAGGTTGAACTTTTTGGCCATAATTCCAAAAGGTATATTTGGCACAAACACAACACTGCTCATCACCAAAACAACACCATACCTACAGTGAAGCATGGTGGTGGCAGCATCATGCTTTGGGGCTGTTTTTCTTCAGCTGGAACTGGGGCCTTAGTCAAGGTGGAGGAATTATGAACAGTTCCAAATACTAGTCAGTGTTGGCACAAAACCTTCAGGCTTCTGCTAGAAAGCTGAAGATGAAGAGGAACTTCATCTTTCTGCACAACAAAGCACACATCCAAATCAACAAAACAATGGTTTTACCAGAAGAAGATTAAGATTTTGGAATGGCCCAACCAGAGTCCAAACCTGAATCTGATCGAACATCTGTAGGGTGATCTGAAGAGGGCTGTGCACAGGAGATGCCCTCACAATCTGACAGGTTTGGAGCGTTTTTGCAAAGAAGAGTGGGCAAATATTGCCACATCAAGATGTGCCACGCTGACAGATTCCTAGCCAAAAAGACTGAGTGCTGCAGCAAAGTATTAGTTTAAGGGTGTGCCAGCTCCCCTCCGTAAGACATTCTTTCTCAATCCTGGAACCTTCAATGATGTTGCAAAGCTATTGTTTATCTCAACATTGCAAGAAATGGTTGACTGTTTGCTTTAAATTGCAACTTCTGGTTATATCCATCCATCTTCTCCAGCTTTTCAGTGGATCCAGGTCACAGAGGCAGGAGTCCAAGTAGAGAAGCCCAGGCTTCCCTCTCCCCAGCCATCTCCTCCAGCTCTTCAGAGGGGATACCAAGGTGTTCCCAGGAGAGCTGGGAGATATAGTCTCTCCAGCATGTCCTGGGTCTGCCCCAGGGTCTCCTCCCAGTGGGGAGTGCCTGAAGCACTTCAGTGGGAGGCGTCCAGGAGGCATGCGGATCAGATGCCCAAACCACCTCAACTGGCTCCTTTCGATGTGGAGGAGCAACTTCCTCATGGATCGCCACCTTGTCGTGGTGGGGAGTTTGTGAGCCCGTGTGATCCCAGTAGTGATGTTGTTGGGGGCAGTTCACCCTTGGTAGGGTCCCCCAAGACAAACAGGTGCTGGGTGAAGGGCCCGACAAAGAGTGATCCAATAGACTCATGTTGGATGCACAATCAAGGATTCAGTGTACCCCGCCCTGTATGGGGTTACCAGGCAAGGTTAACTTCAGTCACTTAAAAGCTCAGTGAAATTCAGTATAAACTCTAACCTGATTTTTTTTTTTTTACTTAAAGTTTGACTAACTTTTGAGTAGATTTAGCAGGAAGTGACACAGCAGGTGGAGGAACAGTCTCAACGTTTTGGCCGTCTGGGTGGTATTTTCTGCGGATCGGCTTCTGTGGCGGTTGATTGTGAAGAACGCCAGTCATGTCCTGAAAAATTAGGAAAACAAAAAAAAAAATGAAACAGAAGAAAAACTGAAGTATCAGAGTTAATAGGTGGTGTGTGTGTGTGAGTGAGAGAGCGCGTGTGTGAGAGAGAGAGAGAGAACGAGAGAGAGAACAATTTGGACCTGTTTTGGAGGGTTTGCCAGGTCCTCTGTACTTAGTCCAAATCTTGAGTGAGGAGGACCTTGTTCTTGGGGTTTTACGTTGTTCTCCTCCTGAAACATAGACAAGGAAATAAATAAAAGGATGTACAATTACTTCTTCTTTTGGCTGCTCCCTTTAGGGGTCGTCACAGTGGATCATCTGCCTCCATCTCACCCTATCCCCTCATCTTCCTCTATAACACCAACCCTCTCCATGCCCTCCTTCACTACATTCATGAATCTTTTCTGGGGTTTTCCTCTTTTCCTCCTACCTGGCAGCTCCATCTTCAATATCCTTTGTCCAATATATCCACTGTCCCTCCCTCTGCACATGTCCAAACCATCTCAGCCTTGCCTCTCTTACTTCGTCTCCAAGCCGCTCAGCCTGAGCTGTCCCTCTGATATACTCATTTCTAATCCTTTCCCTCCTAGTCACTCCCAATGAGAATCTTAGCATCTTCAACTCTACCTCCTGTCTTCTTGTCAGTGTCATTGCCTCCAAACCATACATCATCGCAGGTCTCACTACCATCTTGTAAATCTTCCCTTTCACTCTTGCTGCTACCTTTCTGTCACAAATCACCCCTGACACTCATCTCCACCCACTCCACTCTGCCTGCACTCTCTTCTTCATCTCTCTTGTGCATTTTCCATTGCTTTGAATGGTTGACCCCAGGAATTTAAACTCCTCTACCTTCACTACCTCTACTTCTTGCATCTTCATGTTACACCTGTCACCCTCTCATTCACATACATGCATTCTGTCTTGCTTCTGACTTTTATTTGTCTTCTCTCCAGAGCATACCTCTACCTTTCCAGGTTCTCTTCCACCTGCTCCCTACTCTCACTACAGATCACAATCTCGTCTGCAAACGTCATGGTCCATGGAGACTCCTGCCTGACCTCATCTGTCAGGCTCAGAGCTGATCCCTGATGTCATCCTATCCCCACCCTGAATCCATCTGTCACTCCTACAGCAAACCTCACCTCTGTCTCACTGTCCTCATATGTCTTGCACCACCCTCACTTCTTCCACACTACTTCTCTGCCACTCCTGACTTTCTCATACAGTACCACTAGTACTGGGCGATAAAACGATAACCATAATTATTGCAAAATAACTTTTCCTCGATCGAGACATAATACATGGTCGATAGAACTCATTTGTTCTGTGCTTTGACAGACAACACGAAAAGCCAATGAAAATGAGAATACACCGCACCAAACCAATCATGTGGCTGGAAGTCACGTTCGATTGAGGCACAAAACAGCGTGCGTACAAGCGTAGGACCAGCACGCAGCCAGGGCTTCGCAGTTAGCACACCTGCTAATGTTTGGGCTAGCGTAGCCGTGTAGGAGACGACAGGAAACATTAATGAAAAGTCCATTGACAGCATTACCAAAGAAGACACCAAAAGGTAGATGAGCTAGCGGCTATCTGCCGTTACGATAGCACATACCGGGAATGCTCTCTCCTTTTGTTTACCGAGACGTGGCTAACTGAACTAGTAGCAGATGCTAACATTGAGCTGGAGGGTTTCCACATGATACGGGCAGACCGAACACCAGACAGTGGCAAAGCAAGGGGCGGTGGAGTGATAATGTATGTTAACAACAACTGGTGCAGACCGGGACATATCACTGTTAAACAACGTCACTGCAGCAAAGACATTGAGTTGCTAGCTGTTAGCATGCGGCCTACATATCTCCCGAGAGAACACTCACACGTGATCTGCATTGTTGTTTATGCAAGTCCGATGGCGAACGCTGGGACAGCACGTGACGTCATCCATTCAGTAACCAGCAGGCTGCAGACAGAACACCCAGATGCTCTTCTCCTCATCTCAGGCGATTTCAACCATGTTTCACTATCTCCCGTTCTACCCACGTTTACCCAGTATGTCACATGCCACACTAGAGACAATAAAACACTGGACTTATTCTACGCAAACACTAAGGAGGCGTACACCTCATCACAACTCCCCCAACTCGGGAGATCGGATCACAATTTGGTTCATCTCCGGCCGGTGTACAAACCCCTAGTGCACAGACAACCCCCGGCCATGCGCACAGTGATGTTATGGTCTGAGGAGGCAATGGACGCTCTAAAGGGCTGTTTTGAAGCCACCGCCTGGAAGCAGCTCTGCGATCCACATGGTGAGGACATCGATGGCCTCATTCACACCTTCACGGGCTACCTCAGCTTCTGTGTGGACAAATCCGTTCCCACCAAGACCATACGGTGTTGCTCAAACAACAAACCCTGGATCAACCCTGAGATTAAAACACTTCTGAGAGAGAAGAAGAGGATCTTCAGGTCGGGGAACAGGGAGATGCTGAAGTCCGTACAGAGGGAGCTGAGGAGAAAGATCAGAGAAGGCAAGGACAGCTTCAGGAGGAAGATGGAGGACAAGCTGCAACAGAGCGACATCAGCGGGGTCTGGAGAAACCTCAAAACCATCTCTGGGCTCCAGAATACCTCCCCCCAGGCCACAGGGGGCAGGGAGTGGGCGAACAATCTGAATTTGTTTTTCAATAGGTTTGACCAACCGCCCTCCCCCCTGACTGCACAACAACCACTGCTGCCTGTAAAGACATCAAGTCCTGCTGCCCACTCCCCACTCCACCAACACCCCCCCACTCCCAACACACAGCCCCCCATCCTGACCCTGACCAGGACCCAGGTGAGGACGGAGCTGAGGAAGATCAAGGCGAGGAAGGCGTCGGGACCGGACGGCATCAGCGCAAAGCTCCTCAAGTCCTGTGCAGACCAGCTGTGTGGGATTGTGACGTACATCTTCAACCTGAGCCTGAAGCTGGGGAGGGTACCACAGCTGTGGAAAACATCTTGTGTGGTACCTGTACCAAAAACTTCCCACCCCAAAGACCTGAACAGCTACAGACCGGTGGCCTTGACGTCCCACTTGATGAAGACCCTGGAGAGACTGCTCCTTGCTCACCTCCGCCCCCTGGTGAAACCAGCGATGGATCCACTCCAGTTCGCCTACCAGCATGGCATTGGGGTGGAGGATGCGGTGATCTTCCTCCTTCACCGTTCTCTGTCCCACCTGGAGAAGCCCGGGAATGTGGTGAGGATCATGTTCTTTGACTTCTCCAGTGCTTTCAACACCATCCAACCGATGATCCTGAAGGACAAGCTGCTGCGCGCAGGGGTGGACCAGCACCTGTCATCATGGATCCTGGACTACCTCACGAACCGGCCTCAGTTTGTGAGAACCCGGGACTGTGTGTCCGACACGATCATCGGTAGCACAGGGGCCCCCCAGGGAACGGTGTTGGCTCCCTTCCTGTTCACTCTTTATACTGCGGACTTCTCACACAACACAACACACTGCCATCTACAGAAGTTCTCTGATGACTCTGCGATCGTTGGCCTCATCTCCAATGGAGATGAAGCTGAGTACAGAGGGCTTATCCAGGACTTCGTGGACTGGTGCCATCGGAACTGCCTCCAGATCAACGCGAGGAAAACTAAGGAGCTGGTGGTGGACTGCCGCAGGCAAGGACAACCCCTCACAGCACCAGTAAATATACAGGGAACAGACATTGAGATGGTGACATCCTACAAGTACCTGGGTGTTCATCTGAACAATAAACTAGACTGGTCACACAATACTGACACACTTTACAAGAAGGGACAGCGCAGGCTGTTCCTACTGAGGAGACTCAGGTCTTTTGGTGTACAAGGGGCGCTGCTGAAGACATTCTATGACACGGTGGTGGCATCAGCCATCACTTTTGGAGTGGTCTGCTGGGGCAGTGGCATTACTGCAGCCGATAGGAAGAGACTGAACAAACTGATCAAGAAAGCTAGCTCCGTCCTGGGGCAGCGCCTTGATCCGGTGGAGGAGATAGGAGAGAGAAGGACGGTGGCTAAACTGTCATCTCTGCTGGAGTCCGAGTTCCACCCTATGCAGGACATACTGAATGCACTGAGGAGCTCATTTAGCAGCAGACTACATCATCCCAGGTGCACAACCGAGAGGTTTCGCAGGTCCTTCCTACCAACGGCTGTCAGACTGTACAACCTAAGCAGGGCTGCTCGCAGAGATAGCAAAAAGACGTAACAACCTAATAGTTTTTGAATGCAAAAGATGCAATAGACTTACACTATGGTCCCCTCCGGCATACAACTAGGAAAATACCGGTCGCTATGGAGGGTGAGAATATGTACGGGCACATAATCATACCATGTAGGCTAACTAAGTAGACGGTTGTGCTGTTTCATCCCATCTAGCAACAATGCTCTGCACTGTGTGTGTTTATACATTTACATATTTATTCCATCTAGCTACAATGCTCTGCACTGGGTGTGTTTATGTTTATATTTATATATCTATATATTCATTCCATCTAGCTACAATGCTCCGCACTGTGTGTTTATATATCTACATATTATTCCATCTAGACACATTGCTCCGCACTGTGTGTGTTTATATATTTACATATTTTTTCCACCTAGCTGCAATGCTCCGTACTGTGTGTTTATATACTCATATATTTATCCCATCCAGCTACAATGCTCTACACTGTGTGTCTGTGTGTATATATATATATATTTATAGTAATATGTACATATGTATATTAGCTGCTCTTGTTTGCTTGCTTTTTTTTTCTTGCCTTCTGATTGTTGCTCTGAGTGTTGCTATCCCTGTGCTGTTGCAATCCTGGAATCTCCCCGTTGTGGGACTAATAAAGGCTTATCTTATCTTATCTTATCTTAAAACGGACTCCGCACAATGGTCAGTAGACGAGGAGATTGTTGAAAAGAATGGTCCGAGGAATTCAGTAATGTGGAGGTATTTTGGCTATTTAAAGTCTAACAAGAAGCAGTTTAGCGTGCACTGCAAACTGTGTCACAGACACATTCCCACAAAATCAAGTAACATTACAAATCTTTTTTACCATATGAAGCAGTGCCATCTTGTTGAAAGAAACTGACCCTCATTACCAATTCCCTGGTGGGTTGTACTAAACAGCGAACGGGACCAAATGGAGTGAACGTGACCGAATGGGACTCCCGTGACCCCACCCCCTAGAAAACATCCAAATAATAAATTAAATAATTTTTTATAGAACACAAAAAGCCCACCAGATGCCACAAAAATCAATTAAATCATTTTTATTCTAATATTTAATGACAAATGGCCATTCTTGTTGTAACAAGCGTTACACAAAATCCCCAAATAGTGCATTAAATTATATCCAACGGGACCAAATGACATCAAGTCAACTAACGCACACCATCCATCCATCTTCTACCGCCTTTCCGGAAGTCCGGGTCACGGAGGCAGCAGTTCAAACAGAGAAGTCCAGACTTCCCTCTCCACAGCCACCTGCTCCAGCTCTTCAGAGAGGATTATCAAGGCATTCCCAGACCAGCTGGGAGATATAGTCTCTTCAGCGTGTCCTGGGTCTGCCCCGGGGTCTCCTCCCAGTGGGACGTGCCCGAAACACCTCAAGTGGGAGGCGTCCAGGAGGCATCCTCATCAGATGCCCAAACCACATCAACTGGCTCCTTTCGATGTGGAGGCGCAGCGGTTCTACTCTGAGCCTGTCCTGAATGACTGAACTCCCCATCTTATCTCTAAGGGTGAGTTCCACAATACTACCGAAAAGCTCATTTCATCCGCTTGTATCCGCAATCTCATTCTTTTGGTCATTACCCAAAGCTCGTGACCATAGGTGAGGGTAGGAACGTAGATTGACCGGTAAATTGACAGCTTTGCTTTAGAGCTCAGCTCCCTCTTCACCATAACAGACAGGTACAACGTCTGCATCACTGCAGATGCTGCTCCAATCCATCTTTCAATCTCTTGCTCCATTCTCCCCTCATTTGTGAATAAGACCCCGAGATACTTAAACTCCTCCACTTGGGGCGGGAGCTTGTCCCCAACCTGGAGAGGACAATCCACCTTTTTCTGGCTGAGAACCATGGACTCGGACTTGGAGGTGCTGATTCCAGCTGCTTCACACTCAGCAGCAAACCGTCCCAGTAAGACCTGTAGGTCATTGCTGGATGAAGCCAAGAGGACGACATCATCTGCAGACAGCAGAGATGAGATCCTGTAGCCACAAAGCATGACACGCTCCATTCCTTAGCTGTGCCTAGAAATCCCGTCTATAAAAATTATGAACAGGATCGGTGACAAACGGCAGCCCTGGCGGAGTCCAACTCTCACTGGGAATGAGTCTAACCGAGTGGTGTTGCTGTGACACCTCACCGATAAAACTTATAATGTTGTGAACAACACCAAGTACGTGGCGGTAATGCACCTGTAAGCTGGTTGCCAACCGCCAATCAAATCTAAAAGAAGAAGAAGAAGAAGAAGAAGAAGAAAAAGAGTCCGACCGAGTGTTGGTAATATGAACCAAACTCTCACAACGGTCATATAGAAAACAGATAGCTCGTAACAACAAGCCCGATACCCCATACTCCTGAAGCACCCCCCCACAAAAAAAACACGAGGGATGCAGCTCCAAGTTCACAAAACACATGGTTGAGCAAACTCCTACGAACCCTGAAGGATTCTTGAGAGGGTAAAGAGCTGGTCTGATGTGCCACGGCCAGGCCAAAAACCACATTGCTCCTCCTGAATCTGAGGTTTGACCAACGGCACTCACACTCCTCAGCCTCGCTAGGAGTGTGATCCCTCGAAAGCTGGAACACACCCTCCAGTCCCCCTTCTTAAAGAGAGGAACCACCACCCCAGTTTGCCATGCCAAAGGCACTGGCCTCGACTTCCACGCAATGTTGCAGAGGCGTGTCAACCATGACAGCCCTACAACATCCAGGGCCTTGAGGCACTCAGGGCGAATCTTGTCCACCCCCGGGGCCCAGCCACCGAAGTGTTTTTTAACCACTTCGGCGACCTCAGCCCCTGTGATAGGCGAGTCGTCCCCCTTGTCCACAAGCCCTGCTTCCTCTGTGGAAGGCGTGTCAGTGGGATTGAGGAGATCCTCGAAGTATTCCTTCCACTGCCTGACGATAACCCCAGTCGAAGTCAGCAGCGCCCCATCCACACCTTACACAGTATGGACAGGGAGCTGCTTCCCTCCATGAGTCACCGGACAGTTTGCCAGAATCTCTTCGAGGCCGACCGAAAGTCGTGTTCCATGGCCTCACCAAACTCCTCCCACACCCGAGTTTTTGCTTCAGCAACCATCCGAGCTGCACTCTGCTTGGCCTGCCGGTACACCTCAGCTACTTCGGGAGTCCCACAAGCCAACCAAGCTCAATAGGACTCTTTCTTTTGCTTGATGGCCCCCCTCACCACTGGTGTCCACCACTTGTTTTGGGGGTTGCCACCACGAGATGCACTGATGACCTCACGGCCGCAGCTCTGGGCAGCTGCTTCAACAATGGAACTGGAGAACATGGCCCATTTAGACTCACTGTAATATATTCCTTGAAATTTAATTTAATAATTTCAGCATTTTGTGTCCCATTCAGACATGTTCGTTGTTTAATCCAAATACTAACCGTTGATGCTTGGCTGCAACCATCCTTCTCCACACTTGCAATGGGGAGACTTATAATTTCACATGGATGAGAGCTGTACTGTAACGGCTACTATGGCAGCCAGGTAAAAGTAAACATTTCAGCAGCTTTGTCTGTATTCTGTAAGTAAACTTTCTCCCTTCGCAAGCAAGCTTTCAAAATAACAGCTCTAATCTGGTTTCATTAATCTTCAAAATAAGAGTGAGCTGATTGTCAAATAACAGATTGAACATAGAGATAAATAATAAAAATAAACGCCAAATTATACTTCTGCCACTTGTTATTACATCACCCAGTTTAAATAATTCCATATATTGCATTCACTTGTTTAAAAACCTGCATCTCTTTTGTCTGATGTTGGATTATGGGTCTTAATTGATTGCGGGTGCAGCAGTGATTCTCTCCCGGCAAACTCAGAGAGAGAGAGAGAGAGTGAGAGAGAGAGAGAGAGAGAGATAAGTAAGTAGCAGTCATTACAGTCCAGCTCTCATCCATGTGAAATTATAAGTGTCTTCAGTGCAGCCAAACCGGTCCTTCTGCTGGGTAATGTCAGGTATTTTGTCCTTCATTTGATTAATTACAATTTCAGAAAGCTTTTAATAAACAAATTGTGCTAAATTATAAAAGGAACACATTTTGAATGCCGTTCAGTACTACAGCAATGCCCATTTGTCATAAATAGTTAAGTAATAATGATTTTATTCATTATTTGGGCTTTTTAAATGTCCGGTTAGTATTTGGAATAAACAACAAACGTGTCCGAACGGGACACAAAATGCCAAAGTTATTAAATTAAATTTCAAGGAATATATTACAATGGGTCTGGAAAATGTGTTCCATTAATTGACTTGATGTTACTTGGTCCCATTAGATATAATTTAATGTGCCATTTGAGCATTTTGTGTGACGTTAGTTACTACAAGAATGGCCATTTGCCGTTAAATATTAAAATAAAAGTGATTTAATTGATTTTGGGGGCATTTGGTGTCCCATAAAAATGATTTCATTTATTATTGGGATGTTTTCTAGAGGGCTGGGTCCCCAGGGGTCCTGTTCGGTCCTGTTTGCTGTTTAGTGCAACTGTTCCCTGGCCATTAATATTTCTCCCAGATGACACTTCCTCAGCTGTACATGGAATGAAGAGAAACGGTTGAAAAGGAGCTCCAAAGTGTGCCATACTTCGCTACTGCGTCAGATTTGCGGTCAAATTGCACATCATCATCATCATCATCATAGCAGTCTGTCGGGGGCGACAATGACTGTTTCATTTAGGTCAAATCAGATTCCTCCACGCAGCTCTGTCCTTTGCCTTCCACTGCCAGGAACTCCTGACCTTATTAACCCGGGCCATGTCCGAGCCGGTATGAGTTGCTTTCTGACTGACCATTTCATGAAACATCTGAACCATATATGAGCCTCACTGCCCACCTCATTGATCAAGATTGGAATCTGAAAAGCAAATGTCTTCAAACTTTCCTGAAAACCATACAGGTGAAGTCATTGGTTTAGGACTGACCAAAGCACTTGCATCCTGGAGACTGGGTGAAGACAAACAAGTCTGCATCACAACAGACAGTGGGACAAATATAGTGAAGACCATCAGCAGGAGTACGCCAAGGGTGTTTCCTCTCCCCTGTGCTATTCAGTCTCTTTCTGGAAAACATCATGCAGGAAGCCCTCCTTCACTTTGAGATCTCAGTGGCAATAGGAGGCAGACCAGTAAGCAATCTCAGATTTGCAGATGACATTGACCTCATGAACCACAATGAGGGCAAACTCCAGGAACTCAGCACCAGACTGGAGACAAATGCCAGAGCATACGGAATGGAAATAAGCACAAAAAAAAAGCAAGATCTTGGTGAACAGCAACACACCCACCACTCCCACCAACATCACAATGAGTGGCTCGACACTGGAGGAGGTAGAGACGTTCAAGTACCTGGGCGTCGTCATCAACAAAGAGGGCACAAGCACATAAGAAATCAAGACTAGGCTGGCCATCGCACTATCCTCTATGGCAAGGTTGGCATGCTTATGAAAAAGTCACAACATCAGGCTCCATACAAAGGTCAGGCTGTACAAGGCCCTTATAGCTTCCATTGCCTTGTACGGCTGCAAAGCTTGGATGCTTGTAGCAGAAATGATGCACTGCATCCAGGCGTTTGAGATGAAATGCTTCAGGAGAATCCTGAACACCTCTTATACAGACCAAAAGACCAACGAATTTGTCTGGCAGCAAATAACAACACATGCTGGCAAACAGGAGCCCTGGTAGTAGAGTCATTTTTGGGGGTTTCGTGACCAACCTCCCAGGACCTTTTTTTCTCACTGGATTTAGCATTCTAGACCAATTTTAATGAAAATAAGCTCCCATGTACCTCCCAAAAATTACGGGAAACCTTTTTTTTGCCCAAAATTCAAAATGGCCGCCAAAATGCATACCACTACCTATATCTCAGTAACTAATTCAGCTAGGAGGTTGATTTTGGTGTCTAGACATAGGTTTTTGGGGTCAAGCATTCCATTAATGCTATTAGTTTACTTGTGAAACAAACCCATCACGATGAAATCCAATATGGCCGCCAATATGGCCACCGATTAACATTTTTTTTGTTTCTTGACTACTAAGGCACCTAGAAAGCTGATGTTGGTGTCAAAACAGAGGTTTAAGGGGTCATACTATCTGTTTATTCCAATAAAAGTGTGTTTAAATGATTACATAATCGAGAAATCCAAGATGGCGGCCGGCTGTCATTTTCACATGCAATGGACTTTTTCATATCCGTCACCAAATGAGCTAAAAAAAGTCAAGTGAGGCTCCTGTGAACCATCCATTGTGTTCATTAGTGCCCTCATTGTCTATCAAGCTCAAAATGGCCCCCAGCCGCCATCTTGGAATACACTTTACGCAGGCACATTTTCTCTAGACCTTATGTTAATGCCACGCAAACGTCCAACTCAATTATATGTAGTCCACTATCAATCACCACATCACATCATACTAAGATGTCCAACTACACATGTGTCCAACTACACACCGATCCTCCTGATTCTCCGATGGTTCATCAAATGTCTCTGGCTGAACAAACATGACATTAGTGCGATGCGCCTGGCCAGCACCAGTCAATGTATCACTCTTAAAGTCATCATTGTCAACTACAGCGATTGCAGGCTTCCCAAAGGCAAGTTTGGAGGGACAATTCGGGGAGGACTTGAGATCACTGAACACCCAGAAGTCTCGCAACATGAGGACGTCATTGTAGCTGATGCCTAGGCCATCTTTGTGCAGCAGGTCTACGATCTCTCTACTTTTGGTCATTCCATGTAGCAAGACAGAGAGATTCACCTCAAAGGAAGTGCGCCTTCCTGTGATGTAGCTCGTGAGGATCGACCCAATGGTCCGGACAGATGGGTTGTCATCAACTTCTGATTTACTTGGGTGTTTTAGCCATGTTATTAGCTTTAGGAGTAGCCCATTTAGGTCCTCCTTTTTCTCCAACTCTAATACATATGGAGGCCAGGGAACAGTATCAGTCGCTTCAACTTGCTCTTTGAGTCGTACTGCCACGTTCTTCACCAACTGATCCTCGCTTATGCCTAAGGAAGATAGTGCTGCTTCTACATAGGTAGCTGCAGCTTTCTTGTCATATACCAGTTCACTTTCATTTAACCGACTACGTCTATGGAAGCCAATGTCCTCCTCAAATTCCTTTATAAGAATTCCCTTCACATAATTCAACTTTACTTTTGCATCATGTCCATGATTTAAGATAATTCGTTGATAGTCCTCCAGTAGACTCTGCAATGTCCGAAATTCATGTTCATCAAAGATCACCTTACGAACATGATTGAAGAAGATGGCTTGTGCTTCTCGCAGATTTACATCCTGCAGGTGTTGAGTGACTTCTTCTGTAAGAGGCTGGGAATCGGGAATGTAGTGTTTCCAGCAGCCGCAATGGTAACGGATTTCCCACCCGAAAGCTGTTTCACAGTCTGGAATGGATGCAATCAGCGTGTTGAGCCTCGACCTCAGGACCGGATCATTCAGGTGTACAGTGTGTAACTTGAATTTTCTCCAGGCGTCCTTTGTTGATATTAGGAGCAATTGTTTCCAGTCCCAGTGACTGCTTTTCTGTGGTCCCTTATTGCACCACACGCATAGGTTCTTGTCATGCACAATACCAATGCTGGACCGGAGCCTCTTCGGTGAAAAGAGAGAAGCAGATGGAGATGGATCCCCCTGAACTGATTGATTGTCTCTTTCAAGATCTACCTCTAATTTATGCTTACGTTTCTCGGCTTGAGATAGACAACGCTTGTTAGATAACGTGGTGTAACATGTCTGGTGCATATAATGCCCTTTTGGCCCTTTGGCCCAATCAATATTCCCACATTGAAACCGATCAAGTCCTTTCCATCGTAGAGTTTTTTCACGAATTGAATTCCATTTTTGGTCCTTGGTATTATCCAAAGAGTCACTTTTGGTACATGGTTGACCACAACGTAGAATGCATTCGTATTCATCGGAAGACGTTGATGGTAATTCATCGTTGTCACTTGCAGTATCCATTTTATCCCTCACTTTATATGAATAAGTGTCTGAAAACAAAAACAAATTTGTCATTATCAGAACAGAGGAGAGAAAAAGGAGGGATGACAAGACCTAGAGTCAAAGGCCCTTGTACTGTCTACTGTCATTACGGTAGCATTAAGCAAGCAGCATGGTCAATATGCTAACATTACCTGACTATACAGTATGGAACAAGATTCAGAATTCTAACCTCTCCAGATAAGTTTAAAGCTAAATTTATACATACCTGGCAACCTTGGTTAAATTGGAAAGATTAGGACTACATATTATGGCAGCACAGACGTTACAAAATCACTGCATCCTCTCTCTTGCTATGCAAAAAGGAATCAATGAATCAAGCATAGGATTCCGGGAATCCTAAGGGGATTACCCAAGTGTTCCTCAGTGAAATCACTGAATCAATGCAGGAGCTTTCTAATAATTATTAAAAATGAATGTAAGGATACCTCATTTGACATTTTTAGCTCATTTGGTGACGGATATGAAAAAGTCCATTGCATGTGAAAATGACAGCCGGCCGCCATCTTGGATTTCTCGATTATGTAATCATTTAAACACACTTTTATTGGAATAAACAGATAGTATGACCCCTTAAACCTCTGTTTTGACACCAACATCAGCTTTCTAGGTGCCTTAGTAGTCAAGAAACAAAAAAAAATGTTAATCGGTGGCCATATTGGCGGCCATATTGGATTTCATCGTGATGGGTTTGTTTCACAAGTAAACTAATAGCATTAATGGAATGCTTGACCCCAAAAACCTATGTCTAGACACCAAAATCAACCTCCTAGCTGAATTAGTTACTGAGATATAGGTGGTGATATGCATTTTGGTGGCCATTTTGAATTTTGGGCAAAAAAAAAAAGGTTTCCCGTAATTTTGGGGAGGTACATGGGAGCTTATTTTCATTAAAATGGGTCTAGAATGCTAAATCCAGTGAGAAAAAAAGGTCCTGGGAGGTTGGTCACGAAACCCCCCAAAATGACTCTACTATGGCTAACAACAGTCAGGCAGAGACAACTACGGTGGTTTGGGCATGTGACATGGCATGATAGCCTCTCCAAGACAATTCTCCAGGGCACAGTGGAGGGTGGAAGAAAGTGTGGAGGGCAGAGAAAATCTTGGATAGCAAACATCAAGGAGTGGACCGCAATGGACATCTCCACCCTACTAGAGGCAGCCCACGGTCAAAACAAGTGGAGAGCTATCTGCAGCGACCAGTCTGGTACCCCTACGGTCGTTCCGACCATGGGTTGTTGATGATGAAAACAGAGAAGTTATAAATATAAACTGATATTGCCATTAGTAATTAGTCATATTTTTTCTTCATAATTTAACTTTTTTCTTATACAAGTGTGAGGTTGTTAGATTTCTAAATTTGAAACATTTACTTTGAAAAGCATTTTGCTTTTCCACATGAATTTGAGGTAATTTTTCAAATAAATTTTCAATGTTTTTTCTCCTAAATTCATAACTTGTTTTTTTCCTCTGGAAAGAAGAAGGAAGATACTGGTTATGGGCAAATGAGGTGGAATAATTTCTGGAGCCAGAGGCTGCAGACCCTTAAGTTAGAGGACAAAAGATCTCTTATAACAGAGAGAAGTGTGTCGAAGCCATGATGAGGTGAAAAGACATGAGGACACTGCTACAAAGAGGCAGACAGAAATGTGTCTGTCTTGACTCTGGATAAATCAGCACATTCCCTACAGAGGGACCATGATATAGAGCTCTGGGGCCATGATGGATTACCTTCATTTTATGGCTTCTCCTATGCTGTGTTTCAACTCTGACTACCTCCTTGAAATGATGAGATGCTGATGGTGCCAAAGTGTGAGGACAGACCAACATTTTTATTAAAAGGTCATTCTTTCTGATCGCCAACATTTCCCATCTGTAAATGTTGGATTTAGTGAATTTGAGCCACTAATTTGCACAGGCTGCAGCTCCATTGTGGTGGCGTTGAAATACCTGGGCTCCACTGATGGTTTTAACAGGCTCTTTCTTTAAATTGACACTAAAAAAATAAAACTGCAATTTGGTCTGAAATGCTGTCTGACTCCTAAGTAAATGGCCCCAAGAGTAACTACTATGTTGGATGTGGGTTGCAGCCACAGCAGGGAAACCTTTAAAGATGCAGTAGCAACAGCAGCAGTAATAATAGTAGCTGTAGTAGGTACAGCGACAATAAACCACAGGACTCCCATAAGCAGAATGTGTGGTCACATGAGGTGTAGGTCATGGCTATTTTACTCCAGAAGCGTGAAGGATGGTATTAAATAAGAAATGCCACTACTGCAAGTTTCTGAAAATTTTGTTTTATGGGAATAATTAAGAACAAAAGACAGAAAGCAACTTTTCTTTTAATGGTTTTTAACTGTAAAATGGTGTCTTTGTGGGTTTTAACTTCATAAAATATGTCCATGGGTCATGTTTAGACACTTAGATATTCTCCAACAGGAACAAGTACAGCTTTATTCAGGTTTTGTTTGGGGGTGGCAGTGGCTCAGGAGGTAGAGCAGGTTGTCCAATAACCACATGGTTGGTGGTTCGAATCCTGCTCTCCCCGGGTATCCTGCCGTTGTGTCCCTGGGCAAGACACTTCACCCCAATTGCTCCTGGTGGGTCTGGAAGCGCCATGTTAGGTAGCATGCCGCCATCAGTGTGTGAATGTGTGTGTGAATGGGTGGATAGCAGGATCTGTAAAGCGCTTTGGTCATCAAGAGATGAGAATAAAAGCGCTATATAAGTGAATGCCATTTACCATTTACCATTTGTCTTCACTTACCATCACATTACTACTGGCTGTGATAGTGATCCAGTTTATGCCCACCATCCTACAAGCTTCCCCATACCGTCTGCTCATCAATATCTCTCTTCCCCAGAGCATTCAGCTGTTGCAACCAATAAACTCTACACACAGCCAAGGATCTGACGGGGTTGCTAGCATCAGAGCTAAAGTTACTTGTTGCTACTGCCTTGACACTGTTGAGCAATTCTCGAACCAGAACCTGTAAATAAATTATTTAAATATTATATCGGCATGCCTAAATAACCAGAGGTTGTAGTTGCTGACTACTGTTAAGCTAGCACCCATGAAGACGTGTGTACTTGGCTATTTATGATCATATTGTGGGCGGCAGTGGCTCAGGAGGTAAAGCGGGTCGTCCAATAACCAGAGGGTTGGTGGTTCGAATCCCGCTCTCCCAAACATCCTGCCGTTGTCCCTGGGCAAGACACTTTACCCACCTTGCCTCCAGTGTCCATGACACTGGGCATTAATGTGTATAAATGTTCGGTCGTGGTCGGAGAGGCCGTTGGCATAGATTGGCAGCCACATTTCCATCAGTCTGCCCCAGGGCAGCTGTGACTACAGTAGTAGCTTACCACTACTATTGTCTGTGGAGTGATTGAATAATGTATCCATTGTACAGCGTCTTTGAGTGTCTATGAAAAGCACTATATAAATCTGATGCATTATTATTATTACTGTATATTGGTTGTGCTGTTGGAAATTGTTGCTGTCCTGATTTTTGTACAAATGCCACCTGTGGTGAGAAGGAGCATTAAGAGTATTGTTTAGCAGTAATTGTTAACAGTTAGCAGCAGCTTAACAGTTGCTCTCACATGTCATTACTAACTTACTGTGCCTCACCCAGAAAATTTTTGCCCAGTCAGTCATATAAGGTGTTCATGGACATTAATGAGTAGGCAGAATATGGAGTATTTGAGAATGAGCGACACTGAGCCATTTTAATGAGCTGTAAACAAGACAGGAATCATTTTTTTGTCTTTAAATCTACATATATAGTTTACAGTTCAAAGAAAAATAAAGTGGGATACAGTGAAAAGAAGTTAGATGAAAAGTTGTCATGTGACGGTAAGATAAATCAAGTTAAGACAAAAAGCAACTGAAAATTAGTTAATGGCAATGAATTAAAGGGCCTCACCTCACCTCAACACACAGCTCTGGTTCTGGAACCAGTCTCCAGGAGAAGGGCTGGAGCTTGGCCTACTCTGGAGTTGCTGCAGGGTTGGGTATTCTTGAATCCCCCCACCTTGCTGCCTCTATACTGGAGTTTTACCCAGTGGACAAAAAGGTTTCCCTGTGCCTTCGGGTTGGGAAACGGGTCCCGACCATCATTTGTGCCTATCCACCAAATGATGGTTCAGAATACCCACCCTTTTTGGAGTCTCTGACTGGCGTGCTGGAGGGTGCTCCTCTTGGAGACTCCATTGTCCTACTGGGGGACTTAAATGCACATGTGGGCAACGACAGTGAAAACTGGAGGGGGGTGATTGGGAGGAACGGCCTGCCCGATCTGAACCCAAGTGGTGTTCAGTTATTGGACTTCTGTGCTAACCACAGTTTGTCCATAACGAGCAGCATGTTCAAGCATAAGGGTGTCCATATGTGCACCTGGCACCAGGACACCCTAGGTCGCAGGTTGATGATCGATTTTGTTATCGTGTCATCAGGCCTGCGACCGTATGTCTTGGACACTCGGGTAAAGAGAGGCGCAGAGCTGCCAACTGATCATCACCTGGTGGTAAGTTGAATCTGATGGCAGGGGAGGATGCCATTCAGACCTGGTAGATCCAAACGTATAGTGCAGGTATGCCGGGAACATCTGGCTGAGGCCCCTGTCCAGGAGGTTTTCAACTCCCACCTCTGGAAGAACTTACACCACATTCCGAGAGAGTCTGGAGACATCGTGTCTGAATGGTTCATGTTCTCCACCTCCATTGTTGAAGCGGCTGCTCAGAGCTGCAGCCGGAAGGTCGTTGGTGCATCTCATGGTGGCAACCCCTGAACCAAGTGGTGGACACCAGTGACGAGGGGGGCCATCAAGCTGAAGGAGTCCTGTCAAGCTTGGTTGGCTCGTGGCACTCCCAAAGCAGCTGAGGTGTACCGGCAGGCCAAGCAGAGTGCAGCTCGGGTGATTGCTGAAACAAAAACACAGGTGTGGGAGGAGTTCGGTGAGGCCATGGAACACAACATTTGGTCGGCCTCGAAGAGATTCTGGCAAACTGTCCGGCAATTCGGGAGGGGGAAGCAGCTCCCTGTCCACACTGTGTATGGTGCGCTGCTGACTTTGACTGGGGATATCGTTGGGTAATGGAAGGAATACTTCAAGGATCTCCTCAATCCCACTGACACGCCTTCCACAGAGGAAGCAGGGCTTGTGGACGAGGGGGACAACTTGCCCATCACAGGGGCTGAGGTTGCCGAAGTGGTTAAAAAAACCTCTTTGGTGGCAGGGCCTCGGGGGTGGACAAGATTCGCTATGAGTATCTCAAGGCCCTGGATGTTGTAGAGCAGTTATGGCTGACACGCTTCTGCAACACTGCGTGGAGGTTGGGGACAGTACCTTTGGCATGGCAAACCGGGGTGGTGGTTCCTCTCTTCAAGAAGGGGGGCCGGAGGGTGTGCTCCAACTTTAGAGGGATCACACTCCTCAGCCTCCCTGGGAAGGTCAATGCCAAAGTACTGGAGAGGAAAGTCCGGCCGTTGGTCGAACCTCGGATTCAGGAGGAGCAATGGTTTGTGGGAGTTTGCCCAACCTGTTTACATGTGTTTTGTGGACTTGGAGAAGGCATTCGACTGTCTCCCTTGTCATTTTTTGTGGGCAGTGCTTCGGGAGTATGGGGCATCAGGCTTGTTGTTACGAGCTATCTGGTCTCAATACGATTGTTGTGAGAGTTTGGTTCGTATTGCCAACACTCGGTCGGAATCATTTCCAGTGAGAGTTGGACTCTGCCAGGGCTGCCCTTTATCACAATCCTGTTCATAATTTTTATGGACAGGATTTCTTGGAGTGGCCAGGGAACAGAGGGTGTCATGCTTGGTGACCACAGGATCTCATCTCTGCTGTTTGCAGATGATGTTGTCCTGTTGGCTTCTGTTATGTCCATAATCTGTTAACCCAATGACGAGGCTGGAGATGCAATAGAACTGAACTTTACTGTATAAACTCACAAGACTCAAGGCGCTCCTGTACAGGCAGAGGCGAAGGTCAGAAGAGACTGATGCTCTTCCGCCTTGGTCTTTTATACCCAAGGTGGTGGCAGAACCGGAAAGGTGGAGCCACCACCCTCATCACACAATAATATAAAATATAACATTTTAGTCTATCAACCCCCCACCCCCCCGTAGAAATGTCCAGAACACATACACTCTAATTAGACCCTCCCAAATTTAATACCCGAGTCACACTCTACTAACAAGTAAATAAGTAAACCTATCCATGCACACAACAAACTAAAGCTAGAGGGGGACAGGTGGACTGCCATCCCACCTCCACACAGCCAGACGGATTATTCTGCCGTCTTAGAAACTAAAGGGTCCATAAAATAAAATAATGCTGTGTTTCTAAGCTAAAACCAAAACAATCCCACAAACTAATTTACACAAGCAAAAGATTTCAATACACCAAATACACACACAAACAGAATCAGAATCAGAATCAGAATCAGGTTTATTGCCATTGTTCATGTAGTACACAAACTAGGAATTTGTCTCGGTACAATGCTGCAACATTAAACATGATAGGATAAGAGAAATAAACTATACATGTAATAAAGTGTAGGATAAGATTAAGTGATACTGGTCAACAGTTAAAATATATACGTATTAGCCAGCAGCAGATACTGTGGAGAACTATATAGTGCAGTCGGTAATGCAGGAAGAAAACAGTGATGATTGACATGAGTCTGGTTGAGCTGCTGTACATGGTGCACGAGAGTCAATAAGTCACTTAGTGTTCAGCAGTCTAATGGCAGAGGGGAAGAAGCTGTTCATGTGACGGGAGGTTTTAGTCTGGATGGACCGAAGTCTTCTACCAGAGGGGAGGGGGGCAAACAGTACGTGACCAGGGTGTGAGGGATCGGCTATGATCCGGCCAGCACACCTCCGGGTCCTGGAGATGTACAGATCCTGGACAGATGGGAGCTTGCAGCCGAGTTAAGTTAACAGTTAACATGTACATTCCCACACCACCAAAACATTCCCAAAAGACCACCCCAACCCGGGCAAACCCACAGTAATACACCCCCCCCCCCCCCAATATGGTGACACACATTACATGGGTATTTTTTTTTTCACATGGGCACCTGTTATAGTAGTCCAGCACAAGAAACATGTTAACAACATAGCCTGGGCAATTCTACATTTAACCCAATCCATCGCCCCTTGCTATCGTACAGTCTCGATGGAGAGCCACCCCCTGGGGGACTCATCTGGCGGGTCCTGCCCAAAGCTCCTTCTTTCCTTTGCCCCTGGAGAAGGGCCACGTCGGAACCCTGACACCTCCTTCTCCTCCGTCACGCGCTGCAGTTCATTGGGGTGTCTCCATGAGTCATCCAACAGCCGAAGGTAACCATCTTCCCGAACAGCCACCACCTTCAGCCGCCCCTGGTCATCACGTCGCTTCCTCTTTCCATGGGCACCTCTCAGTCGAGCCTCCTCTGTGGGTCAAACCACGTCACCGACTCGTAGAGAAACGCTCCTCGACTTCCCATGTCCACGCTGTCTTCCACGGGCTTCTTCACCAGGCAGCGCCACACCAGCGACCCTCCGTGAAGGCCGACTTGGCCTACAGTGTTCCTGTGTGGCACACCGACTATCGGTGCCAGCCGGTCCTGCCCCGCTCTCTTTCATTTTAAACGTTGGCATAGCCGTCCCAGCCCCGTGCTTCTTGGCGTCTCCAGGCCGAATGCCAGAAGTAGAGGGGGTCATCTTCACAGCCTCACCCACCATTATGGGCATTCCACCACGCCGCTCAGTTCCCACATCAAGGGTAACGTGAGCCCTGGCACCAGAACCCTGCCCTGATGGCCCTGTGTGGAAACTGTCCTGTTCATCTCCCAGAATACCTGGCTAAGTGTCGTCCCAAACCGCATTGTCGACCACTCGCGGAACCAGCCGTTCCCACAAACCACGAACTGACCATTCCTCTCCGCAGCTGCTGGTAACTGAGAAACCCAGTCCATAAAACAGATCGTAGCCCATTACATTCGACCCACACTCAGTCACCACGAACTGTATGTTGGACACCACCACTGTCTTATACCTCGCCGTCAGCTCCAGCGAACCCACGGTGGCCAGTCTATTACCGCCATACCCACAAAATGGCATCGTCAGGTCTCTCACTTGATGGTAGGGAAAATGGCTCTTCACAGTAGACCAGTTCAACACTGACCTCACTGCGCCCGTATCCACCAACAACGGCACATCCTCACTGTCCAACTTCACTGTCAAATATGTATGGCCCTCTGTGCTTGGTGATATGGTGTGAATAACTGTAGGAGTCGAGGCGGGGGAATCCATTTCACGTCGTCGCTCTCCTCGTTCAAACCTCTTACAGGCCCTGGTAAAATGATGTAGGAGTCCACATTTGCCACAATGTTTGCCTTTTGCCGGGCACTCTCTCGCCTTGTACCTGTGCTTGGTAGACCCGCAGCCAAAACATCTTGGCAACCCTGGGGTGGACCTAAACTTTATAGCGATAGCGTATTCTTCTTTGCCTTCCACGCCATCGTCGCTATCCAGGTCTACAGCCTGCGCCGCTGATTGTGAGTTGGGTTGCCACAACGCTGTTCTCTCACCAAGGTCCCTGGACAGTTTATCCATTGCTTCAAACTGCTGGGCTATCTCTACTGCTTTGGCCAATGTCAGCTCACTGGAATGCGTAAGGAGTCTTGACCACGCAGCCGCACACAACATGTGCTCCGCCAACTGATCACAGACCATTTCTTCTTCCAAGGTCCCAAACTGGCAACCCCCACCCAGTTGGCGCAGGTCAGCAACATACCGCTGCACCGACTCTCAGTCTGCTGGCGGCACTGTCGGAACTGGATCCTCCGGACTATGACGTTTTCCGGGGCGCGAAAGTAGCGCGCCATTAGCCCAACAACGTCCTCGAAACTGTCGCTCACTCCTAGTGTACCCAGAATGCGCTGTCCCTCCATGCCAAGATTATGGACCAAAATTGCTCTTGCACGCAATTTCTCTAACTCACCAAGGTTCAGTGCCACCAGATAATTCTTGAATGCGGCAAACCACCTTTCCCATGGCACCGGCGGCTCGCCAGGAAGCTCCAGAAATGGTTGAAAGCCCGAAATGCCTATATCCATACTTTTATCCTTGTCGCCAAATGTTATGTTCATAATCTGTTAACCCAATGATGAGGTCAGAGGTGCAATAGAACTGAACTTTGCTGTATAAACTCACAAGACTCAAGGCGCTCCTGTACAGGCAGAGGCGACGGTCAAAAGAGACTGATGCTCTTCCACCTTGGTCTTTTATACCCAGGGTGGTGGTGGAACCAGAAAGGTGGAGGATTGCTGGACTCACCCTCAGAGGTAGGTTGAGGAGTTCAGTCATCTGGGAGTGGCTCAGAGTAGAACTGCTGCTCCTCCACATCAAAAGGAGCCAGTTGAGGTGGTCTGGGCATCTGATCTGGATGCCTCCTGGACGCCTCCCACTTGAGGTGTTTTGGGCATGTCCCACTGGGAGGAGACCCCAGGGCAGACCCAGGACTCGCTGGAGAGACTATGTCTCCCAGCTGGCTTGGGAACGTCTTGGTATCCTCTCTGAAGAGCTGGAGCAGGTGGCCGGGGAGAGGGAAGTCTGGGCTTCTCTGCTTGAGCTGCTGCCTCCGTGACGCGGACCTCCGGAAAAGCGGTAGAAGATGGATGGATGTATGAATTAAAATTAACTGACACAGAAAGTGAATGAAGCAAGTACAGTGCCCTTGACTGATTTTTCCCTTTAAAACAATCCAAGAATGAACAGAAGCCTAAACCAATAAATGTGAAGCAGTTTTTTCATTCACTGTAATTGTGTGAAATGAAGTGAAGTAAGTGAAGTGCTCCCAAGAGCTCCTTCTCATAGCAGAATGAAAATATGCCCACTTAACTCAGGATCAACATATTTTATGTTAAGAGTTATTCTTAACAACACCTACTGGTCACTCACTTAGGATGTCTTTGAGGGGTTTGGGCTGGTGTGGATTTCTGTTTGTCTTACTAAGTGAGAAAATATTCATATTATAGCTGCCTCTGAGATGCTGTGGGTACCTGTAGGCTCATGTAGTCCAGCTGGTTTTAATAAAATGACATCACGTGGTGAGATGGTGATAATGGGAGTAACAGTGATGAGGAGGAGAGGAAGAATGATGAAAATGAACAGAAGGGCTATCAAATACTGTATACGATTTATCTAATGAAGCAAAAAAAAAATTAAAGCTTCTTAATACCTTAACAAATAAAGGCGAGACAATATGCAAAGCTGATTTAAACAAATATATGGTTTGAAAAATGGATGCATTAATGAACATTCTGTGGTATCAGTGAATATAGCACCTGTGACCTCGAGTGGTGCTATGTTCCCTTCACCGTCTTTTCATTGGCATCTTCTGATGAGGTAAAGAGTCAGAAACACAAATTATTTTGTGAGGCCTCACACTGTACAGTGTACAGTGTGAGGCTTTAATTCAGGGGCGTCCAATCATGTGCCATGGAGGGTCAAGACCCTGCAGGCTTTACCTCCAACCAGTGTCTTCAACAGCAGATTTCACTGAACTTCTTCCCACTGATTGCTGACAAGTGAAAACACCTGCTGAAGAGACTGGGTAGAAGAGAAAACCTGCAGGGTCTTGGCCCTTCACGCCACGTGATTGGACACCCCTGCTTTCATCTAAACCTTGGGCTAAATCATTTTAATTGAAAAAAAAAAAAATGCAGCTAACCAGGCTAACTATTTGCATTACCCTGGAACACAGCAACACAATTTCCAGGTTGTGAAGGCTGACTTCTTTCTTTCAAACAGCACCTCACTGCAGAAATTAAGGCACAACATCAGTTCCTGTAATTAACAACTATCAGAAAGCTGTCCGGTTATGGCTGCCACGTAGGACGGATGTGTCTCACTCTGCTCTGCTCCTGGAGAAAAAAAATCGGCAAATAACTCTCATTTGGGACAGAACGTATCCCAGCGTCTGGGCGAGGATATGTCGGCGAAGCCTAAGGCTGGAAAACCAGGTAAAGGAAAAAGCGAGCCGCCGAAACAGTCCAAATTAACGGACTTTCAGGTCTGTGACGCAGCAAATAAAACTCCATATATGGCGGAGGAGGCTGGCAACGGTGCGATGTCTGCGGGGAGAGGCGCAGATGCGCTGATGGCTGCCATGAGTTCAATGAGAGCGGACTTTTCCTCTAGATTTGATGGGATTATGACAGCGTTGGAAGGAATAAGAAAGGAATTGGGTGACTGTGTAGAACGAACGGCGCAGATGGAGCTCCGTCTCGCTAGTGCTGAAGATGACGTCACCCGTCTTCAATTAAAGGTGCGCACTTTGGGAAAAAAAAAAAAATCTCTGGAAAATAATATTTTGGATTTGGAATCTCGGTCGAGACAGAATAACTTGAGGCTGGTGGGTCTTCCAGAGGAATCAGAAGGTCGGGACGTATGTTCCTTTCTGGAAAAGTGGATTCCGGAGGTGCTGGGCAGCGAGGAGTTGCAATCAGCAGTGGTTCTGGAAAATGCACATCGTATTGGCCCACGGAGAGATAAGGGACCGCCGAGGACCTTAATTATGAAGTTTCTTAGCAACAGAGACAGGATGAAGATCTTCAACGCTGCACGAGCTAAAGGAGAGATTAAACACCAGGATCAGCAGGTGCGGTTCTACCCAGATTTGGCCACAGGAATCCAACAATTGAGGAAGCAGTTTGATCCCATACGTAAGGAGCTGCGCAACCTTGGGATTCGTCATGGTGTAATCTATCCTGCGAGACTGCTGACCACGTATGAGGGCAGAACCCACATCTTCAAGACCCCAGAGGAGGCGCAGGAGTTCATGAAGAAGATCAAAGAAGAAGAAGAGACTGGTGGGAGCTAAGCATGAACAAAATATAAGGTAGAATAATTAAGCATTTGCACAGGCATCTGACTGACTTGAAGTAAATAGTAAGTTTACAAAATATAGATTGTATTATATATTAAAAAAAACAAAAAACAAAACAAAAAAAAACTATGATGTACAAAGTTGTTAAAAATTTTGGAGTTAAGTTGGAAAACTACAGAGGAGAGTTAATGTTACGTCATTAAAAGCAGTAGAGTTAGGGTGATTGGGAGGATGAAGAAGGAGTGGCTTAGGCTGTTCCCCGTGGGCGTGGAGCGGTCGATGGCTATATCGGGAGACGGAATTTTTCTTTTGATTTTGGGGGGTTCGCCACAAGTGTGGGAAGGGGGAATTTGTTTGTGTGTAGTTTGTAGGATGAATGTTCAACCACTCATGTTTTTGCTTCTCTGTATGAGCATGTTTACACTGCAAGGTAATCCCAAACTCTCTATTGATCATAAACCAAAGTGTTAATCTTAATTTAACTTCATGGAATTGCAGAGGTCTACAAAATTTAAAAAAACTTAAACAAGTTATGAATAAAATAAAAGACATGGGTTCAAAAATTGTGTTTTTACAAGAAACTCATTTAATAGAGGAGGATATAAAAAGAATTAGGAGTAGATGGCAAGGAAGTGTCTTCATCTCATCATTCTCATCCCGGGCCAGGGGAGTTATGACTCTCATACATAAATCAGTTCCTTTTCAAGTGAAAAATGTAATTGGAGACAAATTTGGAAGATATGTAATCATTCAAGGTTCTTTGCTATTAGAAAATATAAATCTTGTGAACTTATATGGTCCCAATATAGATGATCAGAAGTTCTTTGCTAATTTATTTCTTATCTTATCATCACTTACAGGGCAACATATAATAGCAGGGGATTTTAATTGTACATTGAATCCAGGTATAGATAGATCAACAGGACTGGATTGCACGCACAATGGATGTAGGATGACTATTAATCATTTTATGAAAGAATTGAGATTGTTAGATATATGGAGAGAAATGAAACCACAAGTTAAAGCCTATTCTTGTTATTCCAGTACCTACAAGATATTCTCACGTATTGATTATTTTTTGATTTCCACAGAATTAAGGTCCAAGATTCAAAACTGCTTTTATGATAACATCGTGATCTCTGATCATGCACCCTGTTGTCTAATATATGTAGATAAAAAATTGACAAAGGAATCAGGTAGATGGCAATTTCAGCATAAATGGCTTCAGGATGAGGAATTTGTCAAGTATATAGAAAAACAGATAGACGAGTTCTTTGACATCAATACTACACAAACATCAGCATGTGTAAAGTGGGAGGCTTTCAAAGCTTTTATTAGGGGACATATTATTAGTTATACAGGATCAAAATCTAAGAAGACTCGAGAGGAGAGAGCTAAATTGGAACATAAAATAAAAAGTCTTCAGGAAAAAGTGTATGCAGGAAGTGACCCAAGGTTGGAGAATGAATTACTGATTTTGAGAGCTGAATACGACAAAAAATCAGCGAATAGAGCTGCCTCGAGTCTTCTAAGATTGAAACAATCTTTTTATGAACAAGGTGAAAAATCAGGAAAATTATTAGCATGGCAGATTAAACAATTAGAAATTAAAACACCAATTACCAGTATTATAAGTAATGGACAGGTAGTTATAGATCCTTTAGAAATTAACAGAGCCTTTAGAGATTACTATGAAAAATTATATGATACCAAAAATGAATCTGATTTAACAAAACTAAATGGGTTTTTGAACGAACTATCTATACCGTGTATTCCAAATGAAAACAGGGAGATATTGGAGTCTAAAATTAGTCAAGAAGAAGTTGGGCTAGCCATTGATAATATGAAATCAGGAAAAAGTGCAGGACCAGATGGTCTTCCAGTTGACCTTTATAAAAAATTTAAGAATAAATTAATAAAACCTTTTTTGGAAATGGTTTTAGAAGCATTTCAAAATAATAATTTACCATCATACATAAATAATGCCTTAATTATACTGCTGCCAAAACCAGGTAAGCCCTCTAATAAATGTGAAAATATGAGACCAATAAGCCTATTAAACGCCGACCTTAAGATAATCTGTAAAATTTTAGCAAGACGAATACAAGAAATTTTACCAAATATTATTAATCGAGATCAGAATGGCTTTATAAAGGGTAGACAAGGCTTCCATAATGTAAGAAGACTATTTAATATTATTTATTTTAATAAAGAAGCACCGGATACAGCTCTCCTATCACTGGACGCCGAAAAGGCCTTTGATAGAGTTGAATGGCCCTTTCTTTTTGAAGTCCTACAAAGGTTTGGACTTGGAAATAACTTCATAAAATGGGTTCAAATAATATACAATAATGCTACAGCAGAAATCCTAACAAATAACAATATTTCAAAACCAATAAAAATCAATAGAGGATGTCGACAAGGCTGTCCACTTTCACCTTTACTGTTTACTATGGCAATTGAACCTTTAGCGATAGCGATACGTTTACATTCACAAATATATGGAATTAAAGTTGGACCAACAGAACATAAAATCTCCCTGTACGCCGATGACATAATTTTGTTTATGTCGAATCTAAAAAAATCAATTCCAACCTTGTTGAATTTAATAAAGAATTTTGGGGAAATATCAGGATATAAAATAAATAAAACTAAATCTTCAATATTAATGCTAAATGAGACCCAGAGAAATTACCCAGCCCCTGAGGTAAATCAATTCAATGTTGTAAATCAGTTTAAATATTTAGGAATCCAAATTGTGCCTAAGCTAGAATCAGTCGCCAGTGTCAACTATGAAGCCTTAATGTCAGATATCAATGAGTTAACTCAGAGATGGATGTCACTACCAATGTCAATGATCGGGAGAATCAATATACTTAAAAGTAATATTTTACCTAAAATACTTTATTTATTTCAATACATTCCCTTATCACCACCTTTAGATCTATTCTCAAGAATAAAAAAAAAGTTAGTGGAATTTATATGGAACAACAGGAGGGCTAGATTACGTCTGTCTTTATTATATTTACCATTTGATCGTGGAGGTCTGAAATGTCCAAATTTTATGTTGTATTATTGGTCGGCACAACTGAGGTCTATGACATATTATTTTTCATCAAATGATCTCCCTCACTGGACTGAAATGGAATCATACAATTTACCTTTACCTCTTCCCATATTCATATACTCAGATTCGGCAAAAAAATTACAAAAACAAGTTAAAAATCCATTTGTAAAGCATATGATCAAAATATGGTGTGAAGCTAAAAACTATTTAAAAGAACCACAGTTATTGTCACAATTTAGTCCAATATGGGGTAATCAATATTTTAAACCAGGGAGAGCGGACGCTGTATTTAAAGTATGGAATTTAAAAGGGATACAAAAGATTCAGGATTTATATTTACCATGTGCAGATAACATAATGTCTTTTGAAGAGCTGAGGATCAAATTTAATCTCAATAGAACACATTTTTTTAAATATCTTCAACTTAGTAACTTTATTCGATCAAATCAAAATAAAGCTCTCACTCGACCTATTTATTCATCCTTGGAAAAAATGATGATGAAAGATAGTAAAAGAAAGGGTATTATTTCAGAGTTTTATAACTCATTGACACTATCTTCAAGTGAAAATTCACTGAAAAGATTAAACTACTGGAAAGAAGATCTGCAAACTGAAATTTCAGAGGAACAATGGGAATTGGCTTGTACAGAAGCTCAAACCAAATCAATAAATGTACGCCTTAAATTGATACATTTCAAATGGTTAATGCGGATGTATGTTACACCGGAGGAGTTAAATAGATATAACAAAAATATACCAGATACATGCACAAATTGCATGGAAAGTAAAGGAACCCTATTTCATTGTTTATGGGAATGTAGATTAATAAGAATGTTTTGGGAAGAGGTGAGGGTAACAATTGAAAAAATAATCTCAAAACAAATCATATTGAATCCTAAACTGTTTTTGTTGGGTCTGTACCCAGAAAAGCATAATTTTAATAAAAGTGAAAGAACATTCATAGACCTCAGTTTGCTTAATGCCAAAAAATGTATTGCACTATTATGGAAAAAGACTCATAGACCAGATGTGACTCAGTGGTTAAGACAGATGTTAACAAACCTTCCATTAGAAAGAATAACATATATACTGAAATCAAAGGAAATTGTGTTTGAGAATATATGGAGACCTTTTATTGATTATGTAAAAAATTTAAACATAACTCTTGAAGAAGAAGGTGAATGATGTGTGTGGACCTTGTAAATTCCAAACTGGTGAACATAATATGTATACTTATGTATTGGATTGTCTAGACTAAACAGAGGAGCATTGTTGAAGACTTGATTTTGTTGGTGGTTGTTGGTGTTTTTAGTGCATTTTTTTTTGTAGTACTTTAGTGTTAGTGTTTGATTGTTTGTATCATGTTTGTTAAAAAAAAAGGTTCAATAAAGATATTGTGGAAAAAAAAAAAAAACTATCAGAAAGCTGATAAATACTTGATGAAACGTCCAAGTGTGGTTATCAGAGAGCATCGTATCTCCTGGAATCCCTATTGTCCAATTAAATTGGTCTGAACTAACATTTGTATAAAACGACTTAACCACAACATTACAGCAGCTTCTACACATCTTGTAGGTCCAGCCTCTGTCATCTGAAATTTAAAGTGAGAACACTTCCTAAAATGGTGCTTAAAAACATTTCCTGCAGTAGAGTAACTGGGGAAAAAGGGGAACATTGAAGGTTCTCATTCACAGCACATCTTTACTAGAAAAAGGCAGCATTCTCATTAATGCGTTAACTTACTGTGCTAACAGAAAGTCCTTAATATAAAAGGAAAACATTTAGTTAATCATTTGACCACAACTCTATGAAAGATGGTGAAAGAGACTGAATGTGAGGACTAACAGTCTAACAATCACTCAGATATTTAGCATATTATTTTAAACAGGATTAGTGTGAGGTGGAACACGATAGCAGCATGGATGGCTGGAATACTGGACACGTGACACATCCGTTCAGTCATAAATAAATCCCTCACGTCTTCATTTGCTTGCATGTACACCGCTGTCATAACCTTTAAAATGTATTTGAGTCTTTAAACAGAGGCTCGTAAATTTGTGAAATATGATCCCAGTGGCACTTTTATAGGTTAAGAGCCGAGATGGAAAATCTGTGCAGTGGAAAATTGGTTTTGTTTCTTTGTGTTTCCATTGCTACTTGCTTAGAACACTTGTTAGTGTCGTTTCTGGCTACAAAGCAGAGTACATAAATGTAATGTGCCCCCTTGGCCATTAGAGGGCCCCCAAGCTACAAGTTAATGTTCAACATTTTGGGGGTGAGAAATAAAATTACTTTAAGCCTTTTTTCTCGTAAATTTGCAACTTTTTTCAATGTAAATTTGCAGCTTTTTCTAGTATATCTGCAACTTTTTCTCAAATTTGCAACTGTTTCTCATAAATTTTCAACTTTTTCCTCAAAATTTTGCAACTTTTTCTTCAAAATTTGCAATTTTTTCTTGTAAATTTGGAACTTTTTTCTCTCAAGTTTTCAGCTTTTTTCCTCAGATTTTTTCCTTCTAAATTTGCAACTTTTTTCATTGCAACTCTGAAATATTTTCTCAAATCTGCCAAGTTTTTTCCTCTCAAATTTGCAACTTTTTTTCTCAGAAATGTGGGACTTTTCTCCTTGTAAATTTGTAATTTGTTTTTCTCATAAATTTGTGATTTTTTTTTCTTGTAAATGTGCAGTTTCTGTCTTGTAAATTGGCAACTTTTCATTCTAAATTTGCATTTTTTTCCCCCCAAACTTGCAACTTTTTTATCATACATTTTCAACTTTTTTTGTCATATATTTGCAGCTTTTTCTTGTAAATTTGCAAGGTTTTTTTTGTAAATTTGCAACTGTTTCATTGCAAATTTGCGATTTCTTTCCCAAAAATCTGCAACTTTTTCTCTCAAATTTGCATTTTTTTTTTCATAAATGAGACTTTTTTCCCTGTAAATTTGCAACTTTTTTCTCTCAAATTTGCAATTTTTTTTCTTATAAATTTTCAACTTTCTCCATATAAATTTGAAACTTTTTCTTGTAAATAAATTTTTTTTGTAAATTTGCAACGGTCTCATTGTAAATTTTCAATTTCTTCCTCATAAATCTCCAACTTTTTGTCTCAAATTAGCAAATTTTGTTTTCAAATTTGTGACTTTTTTCTTGTAAATTTGCAAATTTTTCCTCGTAAATCTGCAACTTTTTTCTCTCAAATTTGCAACTTTTTCCTCATAAATTTTCAACTTTCTCCTCATAAACTTGCAACTTTTTCTTGTAAATTAAAACTTTTTGTAAATTTGCAACAGTCTCACTGTAAATTTTCAGTCTTTGTCATAAATGTGGGACTTTTTGTCTCTCAAATTTACGAATGTTCTCATAAATGTAGGACTTTTTTTTCCTTGTACATTTGCAGTTTTTTTCTCATAAATTTGTGACTTTTCCTGTAAATGTGCCTTTTTTTCCTTGTAAATTTGCAATTTTTCTCATAAATCTGCAACTTTTTGTCTCTCAAATTAGCAAATTTTGTTGTCATAAATTTGTGACTTTTTTCTTGTAAATTTGCAATTTTCACACGAATGTTGGTTAAATCTTAGCTCTATGTAATGGTTTAATTTTTTTCCTGTTCATCTAGACAATGACCAAAAGAGAGATTTTTTTCCCCCCATTTTGAAATATTTAAAAAAATAGGGACCCTCGGACAAAATCCTGCATATTTCTCTCAAAAATCTAGAGACAGCCCTGACACTTGCAAACTCCCCCAGACTAAAATCAAATTATAATTCAGATTTTATGCTCACCTCTTCTCTGAAGTGACTGAAGTCGGCAAAGTTTGGCTGCTGCTGCACTTTGTTCTGCGCCGTTTTCTCTGAAGCGTTGATAAAATGAGGAACCTGACGAGAGAGGTTTTAAGGTGCTGATTAACCAAAACTGTCCTTAAAATATAAACTGTAGTACACCCTCTGAAGGTCAAAGCATTCGCGCAACAGTCCAAGACCTCAGACTCATCCACAAAATATTCTGAAAAGCAGCAAGCACCCTGCTCGTGATTAACGGAGTGAAGTTGACGTCAGAGCGATACTCTGTCAGTTCAGTTCTCTTTAACATGTGGTCAGGTAACGTCCTTGTTCTGGGACGCTGTAGGAAGTAACCTGTGAGGGTAGGAAGTAGTGCTTGTTCATCTGAAATGCTTCCAACACTGGCTATAATAACCAGAGGAGGATAGAAAGTAGCAGAGATGTTCACAAGTCATTTTTTCCACATCCAAGGAAATGCCTCAACATTAGCTCCTTTTGCCTCCACTGGAACGACTGAACAGTAACTAACAATGAAACACCCAAGCTGAATCATGATGAGGTAACTTTACATCATTTTAAGTTGTTTATCTTTTGCACACAAAAACTTTTAGGGTCCTTGAACACAAAAAGAAAAAAAAAATCACTTAACGTGGAATACACGGAAATTCACAAGCTGATCATGTATGAAAACATCAGCTTAAAACGAAACAAAACCAATTATTTGAGTTAATAACAGAAACAGTGTTACAAAAGACAGAGTTGCCATTTGTACTTACATGTGCTTAAAGTGAATTTGTAGGGAAAATTGAAAATTGTACAAAAATAGATAAAAAAAAAAAATAAAGAACCGTACCTGTGAAGCTGTCGGTCTGGGGGGGAGGGCAGGAGGAGGCAGCATCCATCCACTTTTCACTGCTAAAATCAAAGGAAAAAAGGCTTTACATTACACTGATGCTGGGCTTTTCTCCAGAGTTCAGGTTTCACTGTTTAACCTCAAACACACTGCCCACATTTTCATTATCGCAAACTGACTCGCCCTCTCGAGGGCCTCTAACCTTTCAGACCGAAGAATAAAAAAACCCACCCGGTTCTAATTTCAGCTGCTGTTTCTCATAAACAAAATCACAGTAACTCAGCTGCTAAACACGCCTCGAGTCACGGCCGATCCCCATATCGTCGGGAGGAGGATGAGTGGATGCGGCCCTACCTGGAACACCCTGCTGGAACAGCTTGTTGAGGTCCAGCGACGAGGCCCTGGAGTGGGTCTTCTGGGGTCGGGGTGGGGGGGTGGGCGGCTCCTCGCCCTTCTTCATGGCATCCTCAATAGACGTGCTGGAGTAGGACCTGGAAGAGAGGTCACATGGGTGGGAAAAACAACTGAGGGATTCAAACCAGATGTAGATCGAGTGTCCAGAGACTGTGCTAAATTAAACGTAGGGCTGCCTTATGATATGGCACGCTCAAGTATAAGAGTAGTCATTGAAATATTACTTAAGTAAAAATAAGAAAGTATCTACTAAAAAAGTTACTTGAGTAAAGAGTTCACACTCTCCAGTTTGTGACCTTTTCAAAATTTCTATTTCCTCCTAAATGTGCATTTTTTGTGTAATTTTTCTGGTCAATTAGCGGGTTTTTTAAAAATAAATCTGCAGTCTTTTGTGATATTTGTGTCTTAAATGAGCAAATTTTAACTCATAAAATTCCAGCTTTTTTCTTCTACATTTGAAACTACTCTCAAAATTTTGTGAGGTTTTCTCTATTTTTTTCCCCTTATAAACGTAGGTCTTGTTAGTCTACGAAATTTGCAATCAGTGAAGTTTTTCCAGTAAATTTGTATAGTGTAAATATATAATACATATTATATTCTATATATATACTGTATATTTATATTTGCGTAATACAGTAAATGCTATTTTTTTCTTATAAACCTGCAACCTTTTGTGAAAAATTTGTGATTTAAATTTGCAATTTTTTAACTCATAAATTTGTATGTTTTTTTCTTGAATATTTGAAATTTTACTCTCGGAAATTTGTAAAGTTGCCTTTAAAATTTCTGACTGCTTTCTCATAAATTTGTGGGTTTTTTCCTTATAAATGTGGGAATCTGTAATTTTCTTGCCAGTCTAGTGAGGTTTTTCTAGTAAATTTGTGACATTTTACTGGTAAATTAGCTACTTTTTACTTACAAATCTATAGCATTTTGTGATAAATTTGTGCTTTAAATTTGCAGTTTCTTTACTCTTAAATTTCCATAATTTTTCTTGTACATTTGCAACATTACTTTTGCCAGTTGGTGAGGGGTTTCTCTAAAATTGTAAAATGCTTTCTCACCATTTTTTGATAATTATTAATTAATATGCACTACACAAAGAGCAGAGATAAACAAACCTATCATCTGGTCAGTCATTGCAACAGATACTGGAGTCAGTTTGTCTTGGCCTGTCCTTGCCACTGATAGTATCTCTATCTACCAAGAATCTGCCGCTAGTCCAGCAAAAGCTAGCGGTACTCAAACACTTTGCAAGCAGTTTCATGAAATGGTCAGTCAGAAAGCAACTCATACCAACTTGGATGTCGCCTGGGTTAACAAGGTCAGGAGCTCCTGGCAGCGGAGGGCGAAGGACAGAGCTGCGTGGAGGAGTCTGATCAGACCTAAATGAAACAGTCATTGTCGCCCCCGACAGACTGCTATGATGATGATGATGATTATTTATTTTTGAGATTAATTATAAATTTGGCAAGAACTGGAGTGGTGGCCTAGAGGTAGAGCATCCGCCCCAACAACTGGGAGGTCGTGGGAGTCCCGACCGGGCCATAACAAAGACCATATAAAAATGGTACCTTCTACCTTCTAGCTTGGTGCTCAGCATAATGAAATGGGGGAAGGAAAGTTGGTTACCCAGCCACAGGAGGAGCACAAACCAGTGGACTCTCTGTGCTGGTCCCAAACCCACATAAATGGGATGAGTTGCGTCAGAAAGGGCATCCGGCGTAAAAATCCTTGCCAAATTGACATGTGGATCATCACGATATAAGATAGACCCCAAAAAGGAGCAGCCGAAGGATAATCATCATCATCATAGCAGTCTGTCGGGGGCGACAATGACTGTTTCATTTAGGTCTGATCAGATACTTCCACGCAACTCTGTCCTTCGCTCTCCGCTGCCAGGAACTCCTGACCTTGTTAATCTGGGTGACATCCGAACCGGTATGAGCTGCTTTCTGACTGACCATTTCATGAAACTGCTTGCAAAGTATTTGAGTACCGCTAGCTTTTGCTGGACTAGCGGCACATTCTTGGCAGATAGAGGTATTATCAGTGGCAAGGACAGGCCAAGACAAACTGACTCCAGTATCTGTTGCAGTGACTGACCAGATGATAGGTTTGTTTATCTCTGCTCTTTGTGAAGTGCATGTCACGATGCACCGACTGGCAAAAGTCCACCACAGACCTTGCAACAGATGTGCTTATCTGCCAGGATGTCCAGTCTCACCCCGTGTAACTGGGAGTGGTCCACCACAGACCTGTGACAGATATTGTTTTTAGTTCTGCCAGGATGCCCTGTTTCACTCTCCACACCCTCGGAAGGGCGGGGTTGCCGGTTGAGTTGCCGACAGCCCCGCCCCATGAGACAGGTAGCTGAAGGATAATAAATAAATAAAATACATACATTTAGCAAGAAAATGCCATTAATGATGGTTTTCTCATAAATTTGACTTTTTTTTCTTGCAAATTAGCTATATTTTTCCAAAAGTAAATTAGCAACATTTTGTGATTTTTTTTTTCAGATAATTTGCAATTTTTTTTTTTACCCTTAATTTTGCATCTTTTTTTTCCAGTTTGTGAGGATTTTCTCTTAAAGACACATTAATAATTCAAAAAATTTCAAGAGACAGAAAAGAAGAAGAATGACTTCAGCTCTGATGGGACGAAAAACCCGACTCACATTCAGTTAATATCAGTGAAATCCAAAGTAACTCAAGAAGTATGTGTTATGTATGTAATAAGTGAGACGTGAGTCAGGTTGTGCCGAGCAATGAACTGAACTTTACTGAGATGAACACACAATATAAACAGCAGCCGCAGCCCACCTGACGCCATCCCCCCAGACAGCTATGGCAAGCCCCAAGGGCCAAACCCACATACTACATTCCCCCCCACCATTAGAAAAGTCCAAAACCATACATGCCATTGAATCCCCCCCCCCCCCCCCACACACACAAATTTGGTACCCGAATCATGCACTAGAATAAATGGGAACTAATGTACTAAAACTGGCCGATCACATTCACACAAAACAACCTAAAAATAGAGCTGGTGGGTGGACTGCCACACAACCCGCACGGCACAGTGGATTTTTCTGCCACTGGTAGCCTAAAAGTCCATCAATAAACTAAAATCACTGCCATGTTCCTCAACTAAATGATAATACACAAAATAATCCCATTTTATAACATACACAAGAACCTTAGAACTATTAATAAAGTGCTACTGCACAGTCATTGGGGTGGGAAAAAAAACTGGAACTTGCATGGGGGTGCCCAGGGCAGCCCCTCAGCAGGTGCGCCCCTGGAGACCGCAGACCCCCGGAGCGATGGCCGATCCTCTAGATGGCGGGGCCAGGATCCCACACCGCCATCGCCAACCGCCGCTCTCGTCCAGCTCCGCCACCAGAAGCCTCTTCCCAGACACGCCACAGCTCATTGGCATGTCTCGCTGAACCGTCAGACAGCTGGAAGTAAGCTGCGCCCAGCTTAGCCACGATGCGCAGGTGTTCCTGGTGTTTTGCTGGCTGTCGTCTGGCCCATATTTGCCGTGGACGTTCCTCTCCTCAAACCCAGACCAAGTCCATAACTGTAAGAGGGCTCTTCTCGGCCTGATATGGTGCTGCTCAGCACGTGGTTTCCGTGCCTGTCGGTCTGGCCCTGTCCTCTTCTTAAGCCGTTGCAGCGGTCGACGTCATAGCTGTAGATTCTCCAGCCATCTGCGGCCAAGCTCCGGAGGAATCTGGGGCTAGCACATTGCCGTCACTCGCCGACGCAAGCACCTCACCGCCACGGTCAGTACCCCCTCCTACCTCTCCCTGAGCGCTGGCACTGAGACCCTCCTGCGTCAAACCTGAGTGAAGCTGGTCCTGGTTGACCGCCGTGGTGTCCGTTAGATCTTCGTCCCACACAGCGTCGTCTTCCACCACCGGAACTGGAGGGTTCCACTGGCCACAACCAGACCATTCTTCCCCAGCGTCGTCTTTGATGGCGAAACCCAGTCCGTAGAACAAGTCACAGCCCATGATGTTGTCGCCTCGGGCTGTCACATGGAATGTGAAGTCAGCCATCGTCGCTGACTTGTATCGAACCATTAACTCCAACGTTTCAACCGTGCACAACTTGCCACCTCCATAACTGTAGTGCGGCGGTGGGTTACCTCTTATCCTGTAGTGGGGGAAAAATTTCCTCACCGTGGCCCAATTCAACAACGATTCCTCTGCCCCCGTGTCGAGCAGCAGCGGCACCTCCACCTCATCCAGCATCACCGTGCAGAACGTGTACCCGTTGGTACTCGGGGACACCGTGTGGATAGTTGTCAGTGGGGGGGGATTTCTTCTGTGGGCTCGCCGACTCAGGTACACAGCACACCCTAGCATAATGGTTCAAGCATCCACACTTGCCACAACGCTTTCCTCTAGCTGGGCAGTCCTTAGCTTTATATTGGTGCTTCACGGGCCCACAACCCATGCACAAGGGTTTTCCCGGGGCAGACCTTCGGCTGGTAGCGTTGGTTTCTATAATGTTGTCGTCCAAGCTATCCTCACTATCCAGGTCTGCTAATAATGCCACGGCGGAAGGCTCCAAATGCTGTTGTGACTGGCACCAATTTAGCTTTGAGGCTAGCTTGTCCACGATCTCCATTTGGAGAGCTCGCTCGACAGCCCTGGCTAACGTTAAGTCACTTGGCGCTGTGAATAGCCTAGCTCGTAAAGCGGCGCTGTTCGTGTGCTCTGCCAGCTGGTCACATACCATTTCTTCCTCCAGTGGCCCAAAATGACACTCGCTAGCTAGCTGCCTCAGGTCGGCGACAAACTGGTGGACAGGCTCACCCACCCGTTGGTGTTGCTGCCGGAACCGAATCCTCTGGACAATCACACTATCCAGGGTGTGAAAATAGCTCACTAGCCACTCGACAATGTCCTCAAACGAGTCCGAAGCCCCGAGTGTGTGCAGGATACGCTGGCCCACAATCCCAAAATTATGCACAAGGAGCGCACCTGCTCTTAGCTTATCTAGCTCACCCAGGTCGAGTGTGATGGTGTAGTTTTGGAAGGCCGCAAACCATCCTGGCCAGGGCACAGGTGGCTTGCCTGGGAGCTCCAGGAAGGGGCGAAGTGGTGCAATACACGCCTCCATTGGTTTATCCTTGATCACCAATGTTATGTATGTAATAAGTGAGACGTGAGTCAGGTTGTGCCGAGCAACGAACTGAACTTTACTGAGATGAACACAGAATATAAACAGTAGCCGCAGCCCGACTGGACGTCATCCCCCAGATGGTGACGGCAAGCCTCAAGGGCCAAACCCACATACTACAGTATGACTATATCTGCTTGAGTAACAGCACAGATTTTACTTAATAAATGAACTTAAGCAAGAGTAATGGTAATAAAACAAAATTGAAAATTTAAAAAATAAAACTACTCAATAAAGTACACTTTTGCAATAATGCTACTTGATATGTACTTGTGTATGTACAGATTATAATAGTAATTTATTCATTTATGTAATGGAGTGAGATGTACTATATGTAATTTTATTTATACATACCTTGGTCTAGTTTTTGTCCTCATCTGTGTGTCCAGATCTTGAGGCAGTTCTGTTTAAAAGCAAATACACAAAGGTGTGTTAGCCTTACTTTCTTGTTTTTAGTAAATGAGAAGCAAACACTTTCCTATCACTATACAAACTGCAATTTCATACACGTACATAAATTACCGCAGTCCATGGTGCACATAAATATGCTGAAATTATTCAAATCATTCTGAAAATCTCAACCTTAACTTCATGTTTTTAGCTAAAGAATCAATGCTAAAGTACTGTGAGCAATGAGTCATTTTTTGGTAGTTTTATCTGAAACTTGCAGCATATGAAGTGAGAATTAACAGAGCTGAAGTCACCTGGCCGTTGAGGAAAAGCACCAAGGTGCAGCGTCTGCTCGTCTGAAGACGTCGGTCCCCTCGTCATACTTCCATCTGCGGAGACAAAAAAAAATATCAGAAACGACTTCACCCCGAAACAAGAAAGATGTTTAATCTTTATGTTAGCACAGTTAAAACCAACTTTATTATTACAGGCAGGGGCGGTTGTAGCTTTCTGGGGCCCCTGTGCACTACTGTGCTTGAGGGCCCCTATTTTGGTAATGGGGAGGAGTTCAAACCCTACACAACGAAAAAATATCTCTCCCCTCCCAACAAAAACAAAAAAATCTTTGGGTCATTGTCTAGATGAACAGAAAAAATTAAACTGTGACTTGAAAAAAAATGTAACCAGAATCCATATGAATGTTGCTTTTTTTTTTTTTTTTTTTTTTTTTTAACTTTTTTCTCATAAATTTGCAGCTGTTTTCTTGAGAATTTTTTCCCCTCAGAAACTTGTGATTTTAAAAAAACCTCTCATATATTTTTCACTTTATTTCATGCAAGTTTGTGATATTTTTCTCAAAAATATGCAATGTTTTTTTTCTTGTAAATTTGAAATTTTTTTCTCTGAAATTGATTTTTTTTTTCCTTCAGAAATTGCTTTTTCCTCATAAATTAGAAATGGTGGAAACAGGGCACACGGGCAACGCCGTTTATGAAATTAGTTGTTGATTAACTTTCTGTTGATGTTAACCTGTTTTTCTATGACTTAAATACAAAAAGTTTTAGGCAAATTTTGAAATAATTTTAAGAAAAACTTTTTGATTCAATATTTTACCTTTTGTAGTGGTTTCTTCCTTTAAGTCTTGATTTGTTGTGGTCAGGCTTGGTTGAAGCCTCTGCATAATGGACGGATCCTAAAGAAATAATTAAAATAAAACAGACAAACCTACATAGCACAGTAAACATATTTTTGCTTTAAGCTCAACATGCTGGTAAGATGATGTTTGGAGTTTGGTTTGTTAGCGCCCCCTACAGGAGCCAAACGGGTTTCCCCCTCATGTAAACATTTTAAAACCTGTCCTTACTGCAGATTTATTTATTTTACCATCTGCCTGGACGTCCGTTCTGTGTCGTCAAAGACGATTAAAAGCTCTGTGCTCTGTCAAGAAAGCAGACAACAGAGCTCAACTCTCACCAGCACCAAGTCGAGAAAAGCTCAAACGTGAAAGGCACCCATCGCGCCCCTCTCTCACCTCAGGCGTGTCAGGAATGTCCTCGTCATGCTGCATGAACCCTGGGCGCAGCGTTGCAGGGAGACTCTCTGGGAGGGGGTAGTCGTTTTTTCGTGCGACAATCAAGTGAAAGGCTGTGCAGAACTCGGAGAAGGTGAGAGCGCCGTCTCTGTCAACGTCACTCAGCTCCCTGGAAAACACGAGAGTGAAGCTGGAAAGAGAAGACGTCTCAAACAGTAATTCAGGCTCTCATTAATGATGTAAGAAACGGGTCTGATAACACTTTGTTTTTTAGGCTACCTATAGGAAACTATTTCCAAAATGACTGTATAACGTGTCGTCTTAAAGCAGTTTTCTGTAGTGGCAAAAAGCATCAAAAACAGTTCCTACTGTAACGTAAACATGTTCTGTTTCATGTCTTCCTGTGTTTTGGCAAAGGTTACTATAATTCATAATCAAATGACATTTTTATCCATGTACAATATAGCATGTAGCGCGTGTTGTATTTTATAATTAACTGCAGTGTCAAATGTGATTTTGAGTTACAGATTTCATTAATTTTTTGGTTTCTCTCACGGCGAATCTTAATGTTCAAAGCAAAGTATTAAGCCTGGGTGGTATCCTAAAATTCATATTGTGCTATAATATAAAGCATACATAGTAATGGTATACAGTCATGTGAAAAAATTAGGATACCCCATTAAATATTCAGTTCTTTATTAAGAAATGTTCACATATCTATGTCTAACCTTGTTTTTATTTGCATTTTTTAACATTTATTTTAGCCATTTTAAGTGGGAATGAATGTGGGGGTGTCCTAATTTATTCCTCACCATTTGTTTAGAATTATATTTTACAGAAAATTTAAAAAGTCTTTAATTCATATTTAATTGTCTAGTTGTATTATATGAATCTTCCAGTATTTTAAACAGTGATATTAAATATCCATATGTCCAAATATGTTAATAAAAACACACAGGCTTATACAGGGTGTCCTAATTTTTTCCACGACTGTATATTATGATATATTCTTCTATATATAAATTTCAATATCAATGTTTATGATTGGGTAACATATTCTCATCTTATTGAGACTTCCTGGTAAAAACAAAACCAGAGCTCTCAATGGAGAGGGTGGCTTCTAAAAGTAGTAACACAAAATGTATTCATTTTTAAATACTGTATTTTACCTTTTATTCTCCAAATTTATTGCATGTTATTTATTATTATGTGTGTGGGGGGGCTTGAGGGGGGCACATTTACTGCTGCCTCTTCAATCTCAAAGTAAATTTAATACACTGGTCATTTTATATCTGCACAAGTGCATATATGATATGAGAGAATTACACCGACAACACTAACAATGGAGCTGTCATGAGGGCTCTCTTCATACCGATGGGGTGTCGCCCCATGAGCACCCACCCGACCCCTGAACAGCACAAGAACAGACAACATGCTGAGTCAGCGCTCACCAAATGTGCGAGAGCTCAGGTATTGGGAGTTTGGACTTTGTGAAGAAGTCCTTTGCTACAGCTCCTGAAAAAAGAGGAACATAAAACAACATTACAAAGTTGTCTGATGGTGGGACTTGGTCACTGGTGAGGGGGTGGGGGTCCATACCCAGGATCAGAGCCCCCAGGTCCGGCTGCAGGCTCTTGAACTGGTTGGTGTAATACTCCAGCTGTTCCTCTGTGATCCTCCAGGGGTCGTCCTCACTGTAGTCCACAAGGCCCTGCTGCTCCAGCCTCTCTGTTGATGCAGCCTGGCACATGTAGGGAGAAATATGCTTTATTTAGACCACAAAAATAAAAACTAAATATAGGAAATCAACATACATCATCAATATACAAAAGGACATTAGTTACAATCTGAAAAAAAACCAAACTTAACTAAAATCTGTGGTCTGGGATACTGCTGTTAAGACCTTTAAAGCAGCACTATGTAACTTTCTTGTTCCAGGTAGGAACACTAAAAAGACTACAACTATGGAGACTATAGTTGTAGTACTAATCACCATAGTTGTAGTCCAAGAACAGAGCTGTTGTAGGAAATGCAGGCCCACTCAGGCATTCACCCAGCCAAAGGGTGATGTACCTATAGATATATATATACAAACACTAGACAGGACATGGCTAGCCACCAGGCTAGTAGCAGTCGGCCAAGTGTGGCCGCCGTATTGACCAGGTAAAAAGACACAAGTCACAGTGCCACATTGGCGATGGACCGTATTTTCCTCATTCTGTTACATTTAAATTCTGGCTCAAGATGTTGAGTATTATATGAAATCAACAGCACTCACTATCACTTTCAATGCCTGATAATGGCAGAAAATTAAGGGGGGAAAATAAATACAACAAACAACTGTTATGTATCCTGTCATCACAATAATGCAGGTACTGTCAACCATTATAATTACCTACAGAATATGGCACCTCTGTTACAAAAATATTAGCCATACCCTGTCTAGTGTTTTTATATATCTGTGGCTGTACCGTCAAAATAATTTTGGAAACATTATTTTAAGGGGACAATCTTACATAGTGTTGCTTTAAAGGCTGCTTACATGGAAGCCATCTAATTATTACTGTTGTTAAAGTTTTTGTTAAATAAGTAAGAAAAAAACCACTAGAGCTATATGAGCTATATGCTTCACATCCATCCATCTTCTTCCGTTTAATCCTTTTTGGGTTGCGGGGGGGCTGGAGCCTATCCCAGCATCTTTGAGCAAGAGGCAGGGTACACCCTGGACAGATTGCCAGTCCATCGCAGGGCCAACACAGAGAGACAGACAACCATTCACTCTCACAGTCACACCTAAGGACAATTTAGAATCCCCAGTTTGATGCCAATTAACCTAACTCGCATGTTTTTGGCATGTGGGAGGAAACTGGAGAAATCCCGGCGTAAACCCACGCAGACACAGAAAATAATTTCTTCTCAATAAGACACACACCAAAAATATTTACAAACATAACAATTTACACTTGTAGACACGGTCTCATATGGGTATTAACCCTTTAACTGTCCGGAAAAAATGGCAGGAAAATGCAGAGTTTGACCTCAAAATTTCAAATGATTATAGCTTCACAATGGTGAAAGTTAGAGGATAACTGTCAATTGGAAAAATGTTGCAGACGAACCAAAGGTCATACTGGCCAATTTGCACCCATGCATCTTGCATAATTTGACCTAATTTGCATATGACAACAATGAAATGTTCACAAGACAATTCCTTCTAAATGGTAAAAGGTAGACACACAGTGCCAATTGGAAAAATGTTGCGGACGACCCAAAGGTCATGACTGTCCATTTTGCACCCATGCATCTTGCATAATTTGACCTAATTTGAAAATGGTACAAAGCACCTGGGGGGGGGGGGATACTAATGGTCTTTGAGTTACACTCCCCTCCTTTGTTGTTGCAGACATTGCAATGTAAACACAGACACACATACCGATGTGAATACACTAATATGCACCTACATGCTACAACTATAGTCATTGTGAGACATAGAAAAATAAAATCAATAACACACAGTTTACGCCAACTCAGAATGGAGGGGACATCATTTACGGTCACGGGAACATGATTTGGCACATATATGGAACCCACGCTATCCTATAACACAGTTATAGTGGGGCACACACAGCAATAACACTAACAACATATGGATAATGTGGATTATTCACTGTATTTTCCATATTGTGACATAAGGTTCACAAAGTAAGGAGGCGGCTGTGGCGAAAAGGCTCGTTGTTTTACGCACACACAACACAGAACTGAGGGAAAGTCATGAAAAAAAAAAAACAGCAGAAACTCCGCAGTTTTTTTCCCACAATATGCACCTACATGCTACAACTACATTCACTGTGAGAAATAGAAAAATAAAATGAATAACACAGTTTACGGCAAAATATTTTCCTGTTTGTTTCAACGGTGATCAGCCTCCAGAAGTCGTCGGTCCAAAACAAATTCAGAAAATCAATGGGGCATGCCAAAGACGTATCTCTGTCCCCACGATATCCACATGGCTCTTGAAATGGTTTGAGCCACGGCTGATATGTTTCTTCATCCGTAAGGAGCTCCTAGGCATCACTGTCCAAACCCCCAGTAGGATTTCTACTGCTGGTTGTTGCTTTTTGTCCCTGCTGTGTGCCATGCGTGGCACATGGCGCACGACGAGACACACCGGGTTCTGAGCGGCCCGGTCCACCCAAACTTCGTCCACGAACTGTTCTGGGCCTTTTCACCCCGGGGCCACGGTTTGGCAAAGCAGAACAATCTTTAGAAGAAGCCCCTGTGCCATTTTCGGCGCGACTCGACACAGAAAAAAACCCGCCGGTCTCGTGCGCAGGACTGCTGTTTTCCTCACTTTCACCGGACTCACTTGGCACATAATCCAAGCTGCAGTCTTCATCAGATGAAGAACTTTGGCTTGGCTCTTCCTCCGACCCGGGAGTAGCCCACAGCAGCGCTAAAGCATCTTCAAGACCGAGCGTTCTTCTCGTCATCCTGTCTCGTCCGTGTCAAACTGCAGAATGAGCTCGGTCCGTCTTCAATGCGAGATTTGAACAAGAAGTTGCATTGCATCATATCCAGTTTTCGTGGGAAGCAAAAAGCTCTTCCTGTATAACGTCTTATAGTGTTAAAAGGTTATTACTTCTGACTCTATTAAGCAATACTGCCTCTGAGTTGATTTATGACCTGACAGGCACCATATGATGCCTAGGGCAGTTAAAGGGTTAATTTTGTAAATAACTATACTAGATGTCTTATTTATTACTGGGGTGATATAATGCCTCACACAAACTGACTAAAACTTATGTGAATGTGCAAATTGCTTTGGGTTCTGGTAATATATCTATGAACATCATAGTTTAGTATAAAAAAAAGTTAGGTAGCAAAAAGATAAAGAAGGAGGTTAGTCTTGTATTTATTGTAAAATTTCAACAAATGCAAGATGAGAATGTCTAATATTTTAACAGTTTTAAAACAAGAACATTCTAAATAAATATAGAAAACATCCATCCATACCCGAGCCATAGCTGGATGCTCCCCGGTGGGTTTGGTCCCATATTTGCTGGGTGAAGAGTGCTGCTCCAGCTGAAACATTGGCCTTGTGGAATGTTTGCTTTCGTAGGCTGAAGGATGAAGCAGAAAAACATAGAATTAACCTTTTAACTAGCCACATTTCATGGACAGGTCGCACCCCTAGTGGCACAGCACAGCAACTGCACCTGTCAACTCACTCTGACATCCCTTTAACTCCCCAGCTGTACTGACAATTTGTACTGATCTGCCAGTTCAGAAGGTGGCAGGCACGCGTTGGAGGAATCATGGCTGACACGGAATACACCAAAGAAGAAGAAATCCTTCTTATCCTTCTTCCTTTTTCCTTCTCTGAGCTCACAAGACCAATATACCCGCTATGCATTGTCATGCACCGTCACATAAACGGCTTCGTACACGAAAAATTGCCGCAGGATACAAGCGAAATTGACGTGGGATAATCATAAGACTTTGTAGATGTGGGAGAGAGTGCAAATGACCGACAGAACGCAAAATAACGACCACGATGGACGAAAATGCAGCCACCCCGCGAGCGGGCGAGCCCCCCTTCTCCAGCAGTGAGTGACGAATTTCTTTTTTTTCTTTACATTGTACTGATTTTCTGGTTCATATACTTTGAAGATAAGATAACAACATACCCCGCAGAGAAAACTGTGTCAAAAAACAGAACCATTCTTTGTGTAAATATGTCCAAAATCCACTTTTGACTGAGTTATGTAATTTGATATACCAGTCACATCATTATGCAAATTAGATGTGTAAATTGTCCTATCTCAAACTTTGGATCATATTCTACATTTTTCTAATTGACAGTAAGCCATTATCTCTTGCAACTTTCAAGTTATAGCCTTGGAAATCTGAACTATTTTACTGACAAAAAATCTTTACCACCCTTGACCACTAGGGGTTATGTCGCCAAACAGTGCCTGGGCCAGTTAGATAGAGGGCAAACATTGAGATGACTCCAATTTTCTTCTGATTACACTCCTGAACCTGGAGACTGCTCACAGAATACCTTCACTAATATTTGAGTGCTAGATATACTGTATATATACAGTATATACTGTATATATACTGTATATACAGTATATATACTATATATATATATATTTGTAATTCTCATAGATACCCACCTCACAAATACATCTGTTTTTTAATCAATTTCCATGCAAAATTATCAGAGAAATTAATAAAAAATATTGTCGTGGGGCTCTGAATATCTGGGACTAATCCAGAACAAATATCTGAATGTTCCGTACAGTTTTTCTTCTGCTTCATAGACTGAAACAGCATCAGAGTCTTTCAGAAATGTGACTTCCCTCCATAAATTCAAGAAATCTCTGTCAGCGTGTCAGTGTGTCACAATCATAGGACTCGTTAAGATCATAGGACCGCCTATCAAAGATCATAGGACTCGCTATGATATCATCAAAGATCAAAGGCAGGCATCACTCATGATCATAGGACTCGCTATGACATCATCAAAGATCAAAGGACTTGCTATGACATCATCAAAGATCAAAGGACTTGCTAAGATCTCATCAAAGATCAAGGGCAGGCATCACTCACGATCATAGGACTCGCTATGACATCATCAAAGATCATCGGACTCACTAAAAGATCATAGGACTTGCTATGGCATCATCAACGATCATAGGACTCCCTATGACATCATCAAAGATCAAAGGCAGGCATTACTGAATGAGTGCTGACGTGCTTGTTTACACCTGCTTTCTACGGGCATGCAGAAATACTTGCTTATACTTAGTTTCTACGGGCATGGACAGGTGTATGCACTCGTTTCTCATAAATCTGGAACTTTTTCATGCAAGGATGCAACTTTTTCTTCAGAAATTTGCAGTTTTCCTTTAAAATTTGAGACCTTTTTTCTTGTAAATTTTCAGTTCTTGTAAGTATGCATTTTTTTCCATACAATTTTAAATCTTTTTTCTTACATATTTGCACATTTATTCTTGCCAATTTGTGATTTTCTTGGTTCCTTTTGTGACTTAATATGCAAGTTAAAGTGCTACTTTTTATGTGAATGTGTGAGATTTTTCTTCTAAATGTGCAGGTGTAATCACAGTGATTATGAGAATTTGCTGAGCAAAAACAGAAAAAAAATTATAATACATTAAGTGAAGAACAATAATTCCTAAATCAGGGGTCAGCAACCCTGCAAGCTCCAAGCCACATGTGGCTCTTACGCTCATATCAAGTTGCCGTCTGTTACTTTGAGGGGAAGAAAAGACAATTTTACAAGAAAAAACTCACAAATCAATGAGAATAAACACACAAATTAAAGAAAAAAATTAACAAATTTTTGATACTAAAATGTTTCTACATTTTTACCAATTTTTTTCAAATTTATTTTGTTTTGTTAATTTGTATTTTTTTCTTGTATATTTGAGACCATTTTTTTCCTCATAAATATGAGATATTTTTTAAAATGTAACCCTTGTCTTTTTTATACAACTTGTGAGTTTCTCTGATTCTTTTAAATATAAATTTGCAACTTTGTTGTTCTTGTGGAACTGAGCTAGAAATAAAATGATAAAATTACTAAAATGAATAAAGACGGCATTGTTTCTGGTTAAAAATGAGTTATTATCATATTAAAAACCCAAATTTCTAACAAATATGCAAATCATGGAAATCAAAAGTTACTCAAAGAGTATGACCAAATTTATTTGCGTAAAAGTAGTGTTTTCTTTCATAAATGTACTTAAGTCAGAGTACAAAGTATTTTGCAATAAAACTACTCAAAGTACAATTTTGTGAAAAAGTTACACAAGTACATGTACTTGAGTAAATCTAACTAGTTCCAACTCCCGGAGGACTGGACGTGTAATCTGATGGACTGATAGTTCTCTTACCAATCTGTGGGTCAACTCCGTTCCTCTGCTGGGTGTACTGGTAGCTGCGGTAGGCCAGTGGAGAGCGAGGCGGGGAACTGGATGGTGACTGTGGTGACCAAGACTCCTACCAACACAGTGAAAGTATTACTTCATAAACAAAAAACAGAAATTGCATCCATGTACGTGATATATAATGGCTTCCACACTTTTGGAAAGGTTTTCTACATGGTTTCAGAGCAAGTCTGTGGAAATTTTTGCCCATTCATTAAGCAGAGCATTTGTGAGATCAGACACTTGCAGTCTGAAAGACAATTACAGCTAAAAGTAAAGTTTCACATTTAAGGTCAGGTCCTGTTAATGTGTCACAAAAAACAAAAGCAAAACAAAACTCTGAAACCAGTAATTTTACACACTAGGAACCCACTAGATCAAGATAGAACTTGATGAAAAAATGTAGGTAAATATGAGAGGTGTGCATTTCATACTGTACCTGTCAACATTTAGGTTTCAAAATACAAACGGTTTTCGTGGGGTTACTTATGCATCATCATCATAGCAGTCTGTCGGGGGCAACAATGACCGTTTCATTTAGGTCTGATCAGATTCCTCCACGCAGCTCTGTCCTTCACCCTCCACTGCCAGGAGCTCCTGACCTTGTTAACCCGGGCGACATCTGAGCTGGTATGAGTTGCTTTCTGACTGACCATTTCATGAAACTGCTTGCAAAGTATTTGAGTACCGCTAGCTTTTGCTGGACTAGTGGCACATTCTTGGCAGATAGAGGTATTATCAGTGGCAAGGACAGGCCAAGACAAACTGACTCCAGTATCTGTTGCAGTGACTGACCAGATGATAGGTTTGTTTATCTCTGCTCTTTGTGTAGTGCATGTCATGATGCACCGACTGGCAAAAGTCCACCACAGACCTTGCGACAGATGTGCTTATCTGCCAGGATGTCCAGTCTCACCCCGTGTAACTGGAAGTGGTCCACCACAGACCTGTGACAGATATTGTTTTTAGTTCTGCCAGCATGCCCAGTTTCACCCTCCACACCCTCATAAGGGTGGGGTTGCCGGTTGAGTTGCCGACGGCTCAACCCATGAGACAGGTAGTACCGGTTTTCATGGTTATCCGGTAGCAAGCAAACCAATGCCTGACCTGACAGCCGGTTACTTATGAGGGGATTAATATAATATACTGTATTTTACACTTTACACTTAAACAGCCTGAGTAACACCTTGGTCATTTTGCTGGTCTGAGATCAACAATACTCATCTTAACTTTATTTGTTTGCTTCTCTCTTCCTATCAGTGTGCAGTCTTCCTGCCATTGTCATTATTGTTGTATTGTGTCATCTGTTTTATGTGGCTGGCATTGGCTGGCCAGGGGACACAAGATGGAAGTCAGTTCCATCGTGCAGTTGGGCTGCACGGTGGGGCAGTGGTTAGCACTGCGGCAGCACAGTTTACCCTTGGCCGGGGGATTGTGGGGATCGTGGGATCGTGGGTTCGATCCCAGCCCCCGACCAACAGTGATCTGTGTGGAGTTTGCATGTTCTCCCCGTGTTGCGTGGGTTTACTCCGGGATTTCTCCGGTTTCCTCCCACATGCCAAAGACATGCATGTTAGGTTAATTGGCTGTTCTAAATTGTCCCTAGATATCTGTTTCCTATAGGCCCTTAGAATAGAGGGTTAGTATTAATGAAAGCGCTTTGAGTGGTCTTTGTGACTAGAAAAGCGCTATATAAGTGCAGGTTAGTTAGTTAGTTAGTTAGTTCCAGCTATAATCTTGTATGCTGCACATTTACATATCTTATGTCATTCATATGCACTGTCCCTTTTATAAAAAAATACACATAAATATCTATTGAATTTTATTACATTAAATATTGTTTATCATTTTTTTTTTCCACAATATCTTTATTGAACCTTTTTTTTTTTTTTAACAAACATGATACAAACAATCAAACACTAACACTAAAGTACTACAAAAAAAAAAATGCACTAAAAACACCAACAACCACCAACAAAATCAAGTCTTCAACAATGCTCTTCTGTTTAATCTAGACAATCCAATACATAAGTATACATATTATGTTCACCAGTTTGGAATTTACAAGGTCCACACACATCATTCACCTTCTTCTTCAAGAGTTATGTTTAAATTTTTTACATAATCAATAAAAGGTCTCCATATATTCTCAAACACAATTTCCTTTGATTTCAGTATATATGTTATTCTTTCTAATGGAAGGTTTGTTAACATCTGTCTTAACCACTGAGTCACATCTGGTCTATGAGTCTTTTTCCATAATAGTGCAATACATTTTTTGGCATTAAGCAAACTGAGGTCTATGAATGTTCTTTCACTTTTATTAAAATTATGCTTTTCTGGGTACAGACCCAACAAAAACAGTTTAGGATTCAATATGATTTGTTTTGAGATTATTTTTTCAATTGTTACCCTCACCTCTTCCCAAAACATTCTTATTAATCTACATTCCCATAAACAATGAAATAGGGTTCCTTTACTTTCCATGCATTTTGTGCATGTATCTGGTATATTTTTGTTATATCTATTTAACTCCTCCGGTGTAACATACATCCGCATTAACCATTTGAAATGTATCAATTTAAGGCGTGCATTTATTGATTTGGTTTGAGCTTCTGTACAAGCCAATTCCCATTGTTCCTCTGAAATTTCAATTTGCAGATCTTCTTTCCAGTAGTTTAATCTTTTCAGTGAATTTTCACTTGAAGATAGTGTCAATGAGTTATAAAACTCTGAAATAATACCCTTTCTTTTACTATCTTTCATCATCATTTTTTCCAAGGATGAATAAATAGGTCGAGTGAGAGCTTTATTTTGATTTGATCGAATAAAGTTTCTAAGTTGAAGATATTTAAAAAAATGTGTTCTATTGAGATTAAATTTGATCCTCAGCTCTTCAAAAGTCATTATGTTGTCTGCACATGGCAAATATAAATCCTGAATCTTTTGTATCCCTTTTAAATTCCATACTTTAAATACAGCGTCCGCTCTCCCTGGTTTAAAATATTGATTACCCCATATTGGACTAAATTGTGACAATAACTGTGGTTCTTTTAAATAGTTTTTAGCTTCACACCATATTTTGATCATATGCTTTACAAATGGATTTTTAACTTGTTTTTGTAATTTTTTTGCCGAATCTGAGTATATGAATATGGGAAGAGGTAAAGGTAAATTGTATGATTCCATTTCAGTCCAGTGAGGGAGATCATTTGATGAAAAATAATATGTCATAGACCTCAGTTGTGCCGACCAATAATACAACATAAAATTTGGACATTTCAGACCTCCACGATCAAATGGTAAATATAATAAAGACAAACGTAATCTAGCTCTCCTGTTGTTCCATATAAATTCCACTAACTTTTTTTTTATTCTTGTGAATAGATCTAAAGGTGGTGATAAGGGAATGTATTGAAATAAATAAAGTATTTTAGGTAAAATATTACTTTTAAGTATATTGATTCTCCCGATCATCGACATTGGTAGTGACAGCCATCTCTGAGTTAACTCATTGATATCTGACATTAAGGCTTCATAGTTGACGCTGGCGACTGATTCTAGCTTAGGCATAATTTGGATTCCTAAATATTTAAACTGATTTACAACATTGAATTGATTTACCTCAGGGGCTGGGTAATTTCTCTGGGTCTCATTTAGCATTAATATTGAAGATTTAGTTTTATTTATTTTATATCCTGATATTTCCCCAAAATTCTTTATTAAATTCAACAAGGTTGGAATTGATTTTTTTAGATTCGACATAAACAAAATTATATCATCGGCGTACAGGGAGATTTTATGTTCTGTTGGTCCAACTTTAATTCCATATATTTGTGAATGTAAACGTATCGCTATCGCTAAAGGTTCAATTGCCATAGTAAACAGTAAAGGTGAAAGTGGACAGCCTTGTTGACATCCTCTATTGATTTTTATTGGTTTTGAAATATTGTTATTTGTTAGGATTTCTGCTGTAGCATTATTGTATATTATTTGAACCCATTTTATGAAATTATTTCCAAGTCCAAACCTTTGTAGGACTTCAAAAAGAAAGGGCCATTCAACTCTATCAAAGGCCTTTTCGGCGTCCAATGATAGGAGAGCTGTATCCGGTGCTTCTTTATTAAAATAAATAATATTAAATAGTCTTCTTACATTATGGAAGCCTTGTCTACCCTTTATAAAGCCATTCTGATCTCGATTAATAATATTTGGTAAAATTTCTTGTATTCGTCTTGCTAAAATTTTACAGATTATCTTAAGGTCGGCGTTTAATAGGCTTATTGGTCTCATATTTTCACATTTATTAGAGGGCTTACCTGGTTTTGGCAGCAGTATAATTAAAGCATTATTTATGTATGATGGTAAATTATTATTTTGAAATGCTTCTAAAACCATTTCCAAAAAAGGTTTTATTAATTTATTCTTAAATTTTTTATAAAGGTCAACTGGAAGACCATCTGGTCCTGCACTTTTTCCTGATTTCATATTATCAATGGCTAGCCCAACTTCTTCTTGACTAATTTTAGACTCCAATATCTCCCTGTTTTCATTTGGTATACACGGTATAGATAGTTCGTTCAAAAACCCATTTAGTTTTGTTAAATCAGGTTCATTTTTGGTATCATATAATTTTTCATAGTAATCTCTAAAGGCTCTATTAATTTCTAAAGGATCTATAACTACCTGTCCATTACTTATAATACTGGTAATTGGTGTTTTAATTTCCAATTGTTTAATCTGCCATGCTAATAATTTTCCTGATTTTTCACCTTGTTCATAAAAAGATTGTTTCAATCTTAGAAGACTCGAGGCAGCTCTATTCGCTGATTTTTTGTCGTATTCAGCTCTCAAAATCAGTAATTCATTCTCCAACCTTGGGTCACTTCCTGCATACACTTTTTCCTGAAGACTTTTTATTTTATGTTCCAATTTAGCTCTCTCCTCTCGAGTCTTCTTAGATTTTGATCCTGTATAACTAATAATATGTCCCCTAATAAAAGCTTTGAAAGCCTCCCACTTTACACATGCTGATGTTTGTGTAGTATTGATGTCAAAGAACTCGTCTATCTGTTTTTCTATATACTTGACAAATTCCTCATCCTGAAGCCATTTATGCTGAAATTGCCATCTACCTGATTCCTTTGTCAATTTTTTATCTACATATATTAGACAACAGGGTGCATGATCAGAGATCACGATGTTATCATAAAAGCAGTTTTGAATCTTGGACCTTAATTCTGTGGAAATCAAAAAATAGTCAATACGTGAGAATGTCTTGTAGGTACTGGAATAACAAGAATAGGCTTTAACTTGTGGTTTCATTTCTCTCCATATATCTAACAATCTCAATTCTTTCATAAAATGATTAATAGTCATCCTACATCCAATGTGCGTACAATCCAGTCCTGTTGATCTATCCACACCTGGATTCAATGTACAATTAAAATCCCCTGCTATTATATGTTGCCCTGTAAGTGATGATAAGATGAGAAATAAATTAGCAAAGAACTTCTGATCATCTATATTGGGACCATATAAGTTCACAAGATTTATATTTTCTAATAGCAAAGAACCTTGAATGATTACATATCTTCCAAATTTGTCTCCAATTACATTTTTCACTTGAAAAGGAACTGATTTATGTATGAGAGTCATAACTCCCCTGGCTCGGGATGAAAATGAAGAGGTGAATACACTTCCCTGCCATCTACTCCTAATTCTTTTAACATCCTCCTCTATCAGATGAGTTTCTTGTAAAAACACAATTCTTGAACCCATGTCCTTTATTTTATTCATAACTTGTTTAAGTTTTTTTAAATTTTGTAGACCTCTGCAATTCCATGAAGTTAAATTAAGATTAACACTTTGGTCCATGATCAATAGAGAGTTTGGGATTACCTTGCAGGGTAAACATGCTCATACAGAGAAGCAAAAACATGAGTGGTTGAACATTCATCCTACAAACTACACACAAACAAATTTCCCCTTCCCACACTTGTGGCAAACCCCCCAAAATCAAAAGAAAAATTCTGTCTCCCGATATAGCCATCGACCGTTCCACACCCACGGGGAACAGCCTAAGCCACTCCTTCTTCATCCTCCCAATCACCCTAACTCTACTGCTTTTAATGACGTAACATTAACTCTCCTCTGTAGTTTTCCAACTTAACTCCAAAATTTTTAACAACTTTGTACATCATAGTTTTTTTTTTGTTTTGTTTTGTTTTTGTTTTTTTTTTTAATATATAATACAATCTATATTTTGTAAACTTACTATTTACTTCAAGTCAGTCAGATGCCTGTGCAAATGCTTAATTATTCTACCTTATATTTTGTTCATGCTTAGCTCCCACCAGTCTCTTCTTCTTCTTTGATCTTCTTGATGAACTCCTGCGCCTCCTCTGGGGTCTTGAAGATGTGGGTTCTGCCCTCATACGTGGTCAGCAGTCTCGCAGGATAGATTACACCATGACGAATCCCAAGGTTGCGCAGCTCCTTACGTACGGGATCAAACTGCTTCCTCAATTGCTGGATTCCTGTGGCCAAATCTGGGTAGAACCGCACCTGCTGGTCCTGGTGTTTAATCTCTCCTTTTTTAGCTCGTGCAGCGTTGAAGATCTTCATCCTGTCTCTGTTGCTAAGAAACTTCATAATTAAGGTCCTCGGCGGTCCCTTATCTCTCCGTGGGCCAATACGATGTGCATTTTCCAGAATCACTGCTGATTGCAACTCCTCGCTGCCCAGCACCTCCGGAATCCACTTTTCCAGAAAGGAACATACGTCCCGACCTTCTGATTCCTCTGGAAGACCCACCAGCCTCAAATTATTCTGTCTCGACCGAGATTCCAAATCCAAAATATTATCTTCCAGAGATTTATTTTTTTTTTCCAAAGTGCGCACCTTTAATTGAAGACGGGTGACGTCATCTTCAGCACTAGCGAGACGGAGCTCCATCTGCGCCGTTCGTTCTACACAGTCACCCAATTCCTTTCTTATTCCTTCCAACGCTGTCATAATCCCATCAAATCTAGAGGAAAAGTCCGCTCTCATTGAACTCATGGCAGCCATCAGCGCATCTGCGCCATTCCCCGCAGATATCGCACCGTTGCCAGCCTCCTCCGCCATATATGGAGTTTTGTTTGCTGCGTCACAGACCTGAAAGTCCGTTAATTTGGACTGTTTCGGCGGCTCGCTTTTTCCTTTTCCTGGTTTTCCAGCCTTAGGCTTCGCCGACATATCCTCGCCCAAATGCTGGGATACGTTCTGTCCCAAATGAGAGAGTTATTTGCCGATTTTTTTTTTTCCAGGAGCAGAGCAGAGCGAGACACGTCCGTCCTACGTGGCAGCCATAACCGGAAGTCATTGTTTATCATTTTACTGTATTTCTTTGAAATCATCGTTTTATTTTGGCTCTGAAAATTTAATCAGTAACTGTTTAACATTTTGATCACAAATTGTTTCAAATTTACTAGAAAAATGTATTTATTAATTCTTAACAAGACATACAGTACATTTAGGATTAAAAAAACTCTCAAATTTATGAGAATAAACTCTCAAACGTACAAGAAAATACTTTTTTGTGTCTCTAAATGTTTCATTCCGGGTTTACCTTCTTGTCTACAGAGGCCTCCAGGTGTCTGAAGCTGTGCCGGTCTGCTGGAGTCCAGGAAAAACGGGGACCCTGGCCGTTTAAAGCAGGAGGGATGGCGGTGTATTGGATCTCCGGTTCATTCATCAGTCCCACAAATCTGGGCAGAGGTAGATCTGCAGGGAGAACATCAGGACAGTTTTTTCCCCTTTCACAGCAAAGCAGAATATTAACACGTACAGTAAAAATAACCTCAGCCCACGGTGCTACAGGAAATTCATGATACTGCACTACCTTGAATAATTCCACAAACACATAAGCTGACAATAATAAGTGATGACAGATTATGATTTGTTTATTTAATGTTATATTGTTCCGTCAGGGCTACTATCACTACGCAAGAACAAGTAGTTCCCATCTGCTGTTCTTGGATGTTACTGCATAGCATGAATACTGATCACAATATAGGACGCAGGTTTTTTTTGTCACTTTGTCATTATGAGGAATTGTGAGCAGAATTTTGTGGAAAAAAAAAATGAATCGAGTCCATTTTTGAATTAGGTTGTAACATAACAAAATGTGGAAAGAGTGAAGCACTGTGAATACTTTCCAGATGCACCGTATAATTATTACAAACATGTTTGATTAAATTTGCTCCTGTCTAGCAGTCATCGTTTACACGCACATTTTCACAAAGAGCAGCAGTCATTTTCAGTGCCACCTATAATTTTGCAACTTTTTTTCACGTGAATTTGAAACATTTTTCTTGTAAATTTGCAACTTTTTTTGGTAATTTGCAACATTTTTCTCATAAATATGAAACTTTCTTTCTTGTGAATTTGCAAAATTTTTTCTCAAATTTGGAACATTTTTCTTGGGAATTTGCAACTTTTTTCTTTTGAATTTGCAACTTTTTTAAGTACTTGGGAGTTATAATACCAAAAGACCTCTCTGAACTACTAGAACGCAATTATTCACCTATACAAAGAAAAATCAGAGGACATCACAAGATGGAACCTGATTCCATACCTAAACTTAAACTCAAGAATTGACTCAATTAAAATGAATATACTCCCCAAATTATTATACTTATTTCAAACTTTGCCAATAGAGATAAGTGGAAAACAATTTAATTAATGGGACAAAATGCTATCCAGATACATATGGCAAGGAAAGAAACCTAGAATCTGATTTAAAACCCTACAGTTGTCAAAACAAAAAGGGGGGGTGGGCCTTCCTTCCCTGAGAGACTACTAATGGGCAGCACAATTAAGACCCATAATTTGCTGGTGTAACCCATCATATAATGCCCAGTGGAAGAGTACTGAAGAGGGAATGACCCCCCACTCCTATACAAGCAACCATAGCAGATAGTAACCTACAGGATATTATCAACAACACAGAATCCATGGATCAAGTGGACTCTTAAAATTTTGAAAAGAGTAATATCAAAATATAATCTAGAAGAGAACATAGTAATTTTAAAGTGGTGCGCATGTGATTCACATTTCACTCCAAATAAATCAGACACAGGATTTAAAGTCTGGACAAATAAAGGAATCACAGCCTTATGTAAGATAATGAAAGATGAAGCACTACTTAGCTTCGAAACACTTAAAGAGAAGTATCAGTTGGAATCACAAGACTTTTATCACTACTTGCAGATGAGACATTTTGTCAATAAGTTAAAATGTATAGCAGAATCATGTAAACCATTGCTAAACTTGTTTAAAAGGGCATATAATTCAAATAAAAGCAAAGGCTTAACCTCAGGTCTATGTAAAGGTCTTACAAACTTGAAAAGACACTCAACCCTGTATATTAAAACAAAATGGGAAACAGAAGAACAGAAATATCGGAGGAGGCATGGACATTAATATGGTCATATCAATGGAAATGCAGCAGTTCACAGAGTTGAAGGGAGTTTGGCTGGAAAAGCCTCATTAGATATTTCATCTCACCTTCCCAGAAGGCTCAGTACAAAGGGAACCCCCCAACTTGTTGGAGAAAATGTGTAAGTATAAATGCAAATCATTATCATACATTTTGGCTCTGCCATGTTATTCAGAATTATTGGAAGGGAATACATAAAGCTATACAAGATATTTTTGGATGTCATCTACCTCTGGAAAGCAAAACTCTCTTCTTTGGACTTACGCCCACAGAGTGGTCAAAGAGGGACAAATATTTACAAAGTATTCTACTGACTGCAAGCAGAAAGGCAGTAACCAAAAAATGGCTTTCACAGGAGAGCCCATCTCTCAATATGTGGATGGACATTACAGTGGACATTTATAAGATGGAGAAAATAACTTGTTTACGACATGGTGGGAAAAATGGACTAAATATGTAACGCCACTCAGGCCAGACTTTCATTTTGCAGAACTGGTATAGCAGACTATTTGTCAATAGGCGGTGCGGTGGCGCAGTGGTTAGCACTGCTGCAGCACAGCAACTCACCCTTGGCCATGGGATCCCTGGTTCGATCCCAGCCCTTGACCAACAGTGATCTGTGTGCAGTTTGCATGTTCTCCCTGTGTCTGCGTGGGCTTACTCTGGGAGTTCTCCGGTTTCCTCCCACAGGCCAAAAACATGCAGGTTAGGTTAACTGGAGACTCTAAAGTGGCCCTAGGTGTGAATGTGTGTGTGAATGGTAAAGGGATAGCGCCGTAACGTGGCTGCTTCATCCATCCAGGTGGATGCCGTCAATTTCCCCGCTGGGGATCAATAAAGTATACAAAATCAAAAATATATATATGTACAGGTGTGCGCACACTAACAATCACTCCCTATATGCAGATGTTTGTGTTGACTTTTCTTCCCCCCCTTTTTTCCCCCCCTTTCTCCCGCTAACTAAAAAAGGACATTCAGATGTAATCACTAAATGAAACGAATGTTTAAGTCTGTCTATCAATGAATGGCAATAAAGAGAAAATTAAAAAAAATAAAATAATTGCAACTTTTTTCGAGTACATTTGCAACATTTTTCTTGTAAATTTGGAACATTTTTCTTTTAAGTTTGCAACTTTTTTTCTCACAAATTTGTAATGTTTTTCTCATAAATTTGAAACATTTTCTTGTAAATTTGCAACTTTTTTCTTGTAAAGTTACAATTTTTTTCCTCATTAATTTGAAAATTTTTTTCTCATAAATTTGCAGTTTTTCATCTCATAAATTTGTGACTTTTTTCTTGTAAGTTTGCAGTTTTTTTTAATAAATTTACAACTTTTTTCTTATACATGTGAGAGGGTTTTTTGTAAATTTGTGACTTTTTTTTGGAAAATTTTCAATGTGTTGTATAGTTAAATGCTGTTCAGATGCTCTTATTTGTGAAGTGCGGTGTAGTGGCGCCCACTTCTGTTTCCGCCACTACACTGCCCCTATAAATAGCAGCGGGCATCTGAGTTCGGCCTCTTTGCCGATGCCCCTGCCTGGTGGATGTATCTTGTGTGTTGCCAACCCCTGCAATAAAGCTGAGCTCGAATGTGCACCTGGTCTTGTCATTACCAGGTATTTCCAGACATAACATCTTGCTGACGAGAATAAAAAATGGAGGTGTGTGTTTCACCGCTTCGGCCCTTCCGGGAGCTCCCAGGTGAACCACCTGTGCCTTGGCCAAGATGGTTCGCCGCCTTTCAGAACTACATCGCAGCGCTCGACCTGGGTGAGCTAGATAGACGAAGGGCACGTGTGCTTCTAGTCCATAATTTGGGGTTCGAGGGCCAGCGCATCCTGCGTACACTCGGAGCTACCGACTCGTATAAGGATGTAGCCGAGTTGCTGGCGCGCCATTTCCACACCCTGGACAACGTCACCATCCGGAGGATTCAGTTCCGACGACGACACCAGCGTGTGGATGAGCCTGTCCGCCAGTTTGTCGCCGACCTGCGGCAGATGGCTAGCGACTGTTGTTTTGGGACACTGGAGGAGGGAATGGTACGTGACCAGCTGGCAGAACACACAACCGGCAATGCTTTGTGAGCCAGGCTGGTTTCGGCGCCGAGTTCAACCTCAGCTAATGTCAAGCTAGCTCTCGAGGTGGAGACCGCGGACAAGCTAGCTTCGGAGCTAAAGTGGCGCCAATCACAATGACAGCTGGGATCTGCCGCCGCAGCATTAGTAGCAGACCCTGACAGCGAGGATAGCGCGGCCAACAACAGCGCAGAAACCTACGCCATCTAACTGAGGTCTGCCCTGAGAAAGCCTGTGTGTATGGGCTTTGGGTCCACAAAGCACCAATAGAAGGCTAGGGAATGCCCGGCTAGAGGGAAGCGCTGTGGCATATGTGGACACTTGAACCATTTTGCCAGGGTGTGTCGTGTGTCCAAGCCGAAGAGCCCACGGAGAATAACAACTGCACCCGCCCTGATAATTGTACATGTGGTGCCCCCGACTACCAACGGGTTCAAGTACTGTAGGGTGACGCTGTATGATGAGGAGGTGCTGCTGCTGATTGACACGGGAGCGGAGAGATCATTATTGAATTGGGCCACGGTGAGGAAATTTTTTGGAATGCTGGAGCTGACGGCTTGGTACAAGTCAGCAGTGATGACTGACTGCACGTTCCACGTGACGGCCCGAGGCGACAACATCACAAGCTGTGACCTGTTTTATGGACTGGGGTTCGCCATTAGAGGCGATGCTGGGAAGGAGTGGACTGTTTGTGGCTGGTGGAACTGTCTGGTTCCGGTGGCGAAGGACGACGCGGTGTGGGGGAAGGATTTGTCTTGCACCATGGCGGTCAAGCAGGACCAGCGTCACTCAGGTTCGACACAGGAGCGTCTCGGTGCCAGTGCTCGAGATACCTTGGACAAAGGTACCGAGTGTGACGGTAAGGCACCCGTGTCGACGAGTGACACCGACGAGCGAGCATCAGTTTCCTCCGGAGCTCGGCTGCAGTGGGCCGGAGGATCTGGAGCTTCAACGGCGACCGCTGCAGCAGCTTTACAAGGAGTCGGGGCCAGACCAATAGGCACTGTGGAACCGAGTGCCGATCAGCAACACTGCAGGCCGAGCAAAGCTCCCCTGAGAGTTACGGACCTGGTTCGGGTTCGTAGGGAAAGACACCCATGGTGGGTGTGGGCCAAACGACAGTCGGAGGGTTACTAGGAGCGGCTGTGCATCGTGGCCAGGCATGGCGCATCCTACTTCCAGCAGTCGGACGGCTCGTGGAGACACGCCAGTGAGCTGCGGCGTGCTCGGGAGGAGGCTTCAGATGGCGGGTCCAGACGAGAGAGGTGGTCGATGGCGAAGAGAGGAGGTGCTCTCATCTGTGGAGTCAGCTGCAATCCTGGAGGCATGCCGCTTCCAGGGGCGGGTCTACTGAGGGGCTGCCCGGGGCCCCCCACAAGCCAGTTCTATCCCTTCCTGCCAGGAGGACAGTAGAGTGACTTTATGCATATATATATAAAATAAAAAAGAAGAATGAAGAGTTCTGACATCCTGGTGTTTGTGTGTTTGCAGATGACTTGAAAATATAGTAGTAATAATGAAAATGTTCTGATGTTCATATGTTTGTATGCTGTTCTGGGATTATTTTATGTATTGTTGTTTAGTCTAGGAAACAGCAATAATTTTAGTTTATGAATGGACTTTCTTTTATTTAATTTACAGGTGGAAGAATAACCCACCTTGCCGTGTGGGGTTGGACGGTAGTCCACCCGTCCCCCCTAGCGTAGGTTTGTTGTGTGAATGCGATAGGCTCTTCTAGTGATTTCAGTTTAGATTTTTTAGTGCGTGATTCGGGTCCTAAATTGGGGAGGGTCTCAATTGCATGTGTGTTTTGGACTTTCCTACGGAAGGTGGGAGGGGGTGTTGTATAGTTAAATGTTGTGCGGTGTAGTGGCGCCCTCTTCCATTTCTGCCACTACACCGCCCCTATAAATAGCAGCGGGCATCTGAGTTTGGCCTCTCTGCCGATGCCCCTGCCTGGTGGCTGTATCTTGTGTGTTGCCAACCCCTGCAATGAAGCTGAGTTCAACTGTGCACCTGGCCTCGTCATTACAAGGTATTTCCAGACATAACAAAACAGATACTGGTCAAATTTTTATTCTATGGAATGGTTTAATTTTTATCTGTTCATCTAGGCAATGACACTTTTTTCCTATTTTAATGGGCTTCAACTTTTCCCTATTCTGAAATTAGCCCCCCCCCCCCCAACACAATCTTTCATAGGGTCTCCACAAAGCTAGAAACGGCCCTGCAATCCATTGCATAATTAATTGTATAATTAATTGTAATGTGGTGGACTGGGAAAAGATATCTTTGTTGCCTTAAAAAAATGTCTCAATCTCCTCCTGTCTGATGACCAGTGATGCAGCCATGTAACGACTGTGCTCTGCTGACGTAAAACTACTAAATATTAACCTTTGAACATGTTTCTTCTAATAATCCACGAAACTATGCAGTGCTGCGGGGAAAACAGATTTTCTCTCCTCTGCCTCTTGTAATAAGGACAAACCCACTTAGCCCTTTCCACGCCTCTCCTCCTTTCATCCAGATTAGACCAAATCCTGCCACATTCAGATAATCTCCTGATCCCCTCTCGCTCTCCTAAGACGACTTCCTCTCTGTGCCGCAGACTTACTGGCCGTGACGCTCTCCAGGCGGACGGGAAGGCCAGACTGAGCGGCCGCCAGCAGCTTCAGTGCCACGTAGAACTGAGACGTACCGAAGTAACCCAGACGCTTCGCCCCACAGACCTCTGTCACCTGAAAAACAACAGACACACACAAATGGAAAGTTTAGCACATGTTTGTATTCAAAACCCAGGGGTCTGCATCCACTTTGCACACATTCACAAAAAACTAACAAATCTCACATATTTATGGAGGAAAACAAGAAGCAATTTTATGTGGAAAAACACCACAAATTTACCAGAAAAAAGTTTCAAATTATCCTGAAAAAAGTAATGGGGGGGGGGATGCAAGTTTATGTGAAACTGTTGCAGATTTATTTGAATTACTGTATGTCACAAATTTAGAAGAAAAAAAATGCAAATTAAAAAACAAATCTTGCTCAAATTTTGGTGCAAAAAAGTTGGTAATTTATGACTGTAGGTGAAATAAGTTGCAAACTTGGGAAGAAAAAAAAAATCACAAATTTAATATGAAAAAAATTACAAATTTAGAAAAAACTGCTAATTAACAAGAAAAAAGAGAACTATGACAAAAAGGGTCAAATTTATATGAAAAAAGTTGAAATATATATTAGTCAAATTCACAAGGAATAAAATCACAGATTTATATGGAAATGGTTGCAAATTTACAAAGAAAATAGTTGCAAATTTAAAGAGGACAAATCTGACAATGAAAAAATGACAAATTTACCATGAATGGTAAAATTTATATGGAAGAACAACAAAATTTACTTGAAGAAAGCTGCAAACTTATGAGGGAACAAAGTCACAAATTTTCAAGAAAAATAATGCAATTTTCAACCAAAAACTTGCAAAGTATTTATTTTACAAGAGAAAAGTACAATTCACCTGAAAAAAGTTGTGAATTTGAGCAAAGACATCACAGGTTTATGTGCAATAACTTGCACATTTACAAGGAAAGTACCAGTTGCAAATTCATAGCGACTAGTAAAATTTATATGGAAAAAAAATTATAAATGTATGTGAAATATGTTGCAAATTTTAAAAAGATGCAGACTTGTAAGAAAAGTCAATTTACAAGAAAAAGTAATATTTTCTGTGATAAAGCTTAGAAGTTTATGTGGGGGAAAAACTCAGATGCAAATTTACAAAGCAAAATAGTTACAAATTTAAGTTTTACAACAAGTGAAATTCATGTGGAAAAAAGTCACATTTATGTAGAAAAATAAATTGGAAACTTATGGGGGGAAAGTCACAAACGTATAACTAAAGGTCAAATTTATATAAAAATAGAAAATTTATAAGAAAAAGAAATTACATAAAATAAAAATTACAAGGGGAAAAAATACAGATTTCCAAGGAGAAAAATGGCAAAAAAAACAAACAATAAAGTTAACATGTATCTGGAAAAAAGTTGAAAATGTACGTGAAATGCATAAGAAAATTTTGAGGGAAAAATGCTGCAAATTTAAAGGGAAAAAAAAATCACATTTAAGGGCAACCCCCCCCCTTTTTTTTTTTTTTTTACAAACACCTAAAAGTCAGTTTATTCACATAACTCAGCTATTTTATCATCATTTTAAGGCTCACACATATTTTGTGCCTCCATGGAGATTTTTTTTTTAACACACAGTAAAACTGCTCAGACTCTCTCCATAGCAGAGGTTGGCGACCTGTGGTGAAACCTAAACGAGGCTCTAAAATCCCGACACGCTGATCTACTCTAATGACACCACCGCCACACAGCTCCTCTTTCACGCCGCCTGCGGCGCCAGAAACACAAGCCAGCCCGAGTGATGGTAAACATGTGGTCATTTTACACCCTGATCAGGATAAGGTGCAAAACTGTGAGCTCTGCTAACAGAACGGGGACAGGAGAAACACGGAAAGGTAAAGCAGCCCAGCCCAGTCTCTTTATACTCAACTATATTTGATTTAAGGTTGGGGGGGGCGGGGGGGGGGATAGAATTATGTAGGACAACAGAAGAAGAAATGAAAAAAATTACACAAGCCATGGGAGAAGTAAATCTGTTTTTGGACAAAAAAAAAGGGAAGCCATAAAAATGTGTCTTAAAATGACATTAAAACAGCTACAGGGTTGGTTGTAGCAAAATATATTTTATTTTACAATAATTTGTTATACTTGAATTCGTTTTTTTTTTTTTTTTTTTTAAATTCTGCCTCCAAAAAATGTTAAGGGTGAACTTGTTGTTTGGGGGCCCCCAGTGGCTGAGGGCCCATTGCATTCGAGTACCCTGCTTTTTAGCCAGAAACAATCCGGCTGAGGAAAATACAGTGATAACTAGAAAAGCACTCAGAGCGCATACCTCTGCCAAGGCTCCTTCCGTTTGTCATGGATCACCTCCAAAATGTAATGGGTTTGTATGCAGGCCTATAGCCACTTGTGGTGAAAATTGCATCAAAGTCTGTCCATCAGTTTTGGAGTATTGTTGCTAACACACTGTGAGAAGATAAGAGCCTTGGCTGAGGTATGCATTCTCAGATCATCAGCAAAATATAATGGGTTCCTCTGTAGCCCAAGAACCACCTCTGGTGAAAATGTCATCCAAATCCATCCAGTAGTTTTTGTGTAATCCTGCTGCACAAATACAAACAAAGCCCTTAGTGGAGGTATGCACTCTCAGATCATCACCAAAATCTAAGCATTTCTTCCTTGTCCCATTTCAGACTTGTCCTGAAAATTTCGTCCAAATCCGTTCATAACTTTTTGAGTTATGTTGGTAACAGACAGACAGACAGACAAACAAACCCCAGTAAAAACATAACCTCCTTGGCGGAGGTAATCAGAGGCGCTGCATGCCCACAAGCAAGGCAGGAAAATGCATGGGGGCCCCAGGCCAGAACTCCCGCCCCCTCCCCCTGAGGGCTTACCAACTTTGAATCACTGCAGCAGTGACAATGTGGAGAGTTTGCAATGACAGTGGTAGGCACAGAACTCCCTAAAGAGGCCACACCCCCACCTCTCACTCTGGCAAGTACCAGTGTGTGTCTTATGTAAACAAACAAGTGAGACCAGCTGTATCAAAATGAAGCAAGTTATCCATCTGGCCATGACAAAAGAAAGAAGAAGAAAAGCTTAAGAGGAGAAAAGAAAGCAAGACAGTGGTAAGTAGTGCACATAATGCAGTAGTTAATTTAGCTCAGAGCAGCTTAGTGTGTCCTGCCTCAGCTGGTCCTGATGTGACTGTGTTGAGTACCTGGGTGTCGCGGTTAAGGACACCAGTACTTGTCTTGCTTGCTGCAGCTAGCAGGCTAGTTATCAAATGAAAACTGTCCAGCCAAGCTTAACTGTCAAGCTTAAAAATGGTAAGTTATAGAATTTATAAGCTAGAAATTTGGATAATGTACTACTAAGATACATTTACAGTATGTACTCTGTATTAGGTGAATATTTTTGAAACTTAATATTTTTATAATAGTTATAATGCAATACAGTATTCATATAATATTTGCCATGTATGTTTATATTGTGTCAACTTTGTACATGGCACTTGGTTTTTTGGAAGTTCTTTTGTTATCTAAAGTTATTTAATTATCTATGCATTTATTATTATGCTTTTTATTGTTCTGCTTTTTATTGGTCTTCAGAATTCTATTTTTGAATTTAATGTTTATATTCTGATTTTGAAAAGACACTAATGTGCACTTTTGAAATAAAAGTTTACATTTCACATTTTTTTGTTAGTGTCAAATTATTTATTATATAAGGGTGATGAATGCTAGCTGGAGGGGCCCCCCTGTGAATTTTGCCTAGGGCCCCAATAGACTCTAGAATTGCCTCTAGTGATAACGAGCCATTGTACAGTCTGATAAACGTACATACATACACTACTCACAAAGAGTTAGGGATATTTGGCTTTCAGGTGAAATTTATGGAAAATGTAGAAACTTCACGCTACAGTGATATTATATCGTGAAAGTAGGGCATTTAAGTAGAATCATGCAATGTTGATTTCCTCATCTCAAACAATTTATTCAAACAAAAGCCAACAACAGTGGTGGGTATACCACAAGAAAAAATGTCACTGTCTCAGTCACTTGTCACGTGCCCTTGAGCATCAATGACAGCTTGACAACAACGTCTCATGCTGTTCACAAGTCGACTTATTGTCTGCTGAAGCATGGCATTCCACTCTTCTTGAAGGGCAGCCCTCAGGTCATTGAGGTTGTGGGGTGCAGGGTTACGAGCCTCTACATGGCGACTCAACTGATCCCATAGGTTTTCTACGGAATTCAGGTCTGGAGAAAGTGCGGGCCACTCCATTTGAGGTACCCCAGCCTCCAGCAGCCATTCCCAAATAATGCAACCTCGATGAGCTGGAGTACTGTTGGCCATGAAGATGAAATTAGGCCTGTGTTGTTCATAAAGGGACACGATGACTGGATTAATGGTGTTATTCAGGTAGTATCGGCTTGTCACTGTACCATTCACAAGGTGTAGGGCAATTCTGTATTGACTAGATACACCTGCCCAGACTGTAACATGGTGACAACAGTGACTGATGCATAGTGCTGTCCTTGACGTTGTTATGCCTGGAAACCCGGAGAGACTCAAAGAGAGCAGTGCTGTTGTGAACATGAACTTTATTACATAAAGTATCATTAATGCAGAACACATGAATGAGCCCTTAGCTCCTAACTGTGCCTATCGTGAGAGAGCCGGCCAAGAGGAAGAGATCATAAGATGGCCGACTCTCCTTTTATGTAGGTTGATGTGATGACGGCACCTGGCGGCTGTGTCATCACGCCGCTACTTGTGATTAACCCTTTATCACCCCCCCCCCCCCGGAAAAACACAGAGCACTTAAATAAATATAACCCTCCCCAATTTGGCATGAACAACAATATTCAACAGTCCTAACTAGGGTTAGCGGGTGGATCGCCGCTCAACCCAATGCGGCTGAGTGGATTATTCTGCCACTTGTCTTGGTAGCCGTGCTCCTGACTAAACAGTCACTTTTCTTTTTCACAGTCTTCCATGGGGAAGACGGTTCTGCTGGAGGGGCCTTGTAGCGGGCTCGTGGTGGACGCACCCCTGGCAGCGCCAATTTCAGCAGGCTTGGGTGCCATCCCTCTGGAGCCATGGCACACTCGTCAACACTGTCCCGGCCTGGATCCCACACCAGCTGGATCGGCTCCAATGCCGCATCCCAGTCCACAGCAGCTGTCCTCACCTCCTGCGGATGGCTGGCCCACCACCCTGATTCATCAGCCATCTGAATGGCGGCTGTTCTCAGCCACACCACTATCTTCACATGCATCAGTGGTGGTGACAATGTTACAGCCAACTGTGAGCCCGGTCGCTTGGTTCTGTGGGCCCTAACCAAGTTCGTCACCGTGAGTGGCACTCTGTATGGCTGCATATGGTGCTGTCGTTCTAATGGTGTGGTACTCACGTTTGCTGCGGGGTGTCCACCAGGCTGTGGTGGCTCTACTACATCCCGCTGGGCCACGGACTCTTCACGCAATGCTACAGTGGCAGTCGCTGAAGGCCAATGCTGTTCATGGATTCGGAAGTTGTCTGGTGTCTCTCCTGTGTCATTTATGGTCACAGACTCTTCACCCGTCGGCTCAGCCATGACTCCTGTAGACTGGTGCTGAGCGAGGATTCTGAAGCAGTCTGATTCTTTCTCACTTTCATATGGTGCTGGTTTAGGTCAAGGTGATGTGTCGCTGTTGTTGGCAACGGGATGTGTGCCGGGACGTCTTTGGTCACCGGGGTCCCCCTTCTCCACGAACTCCCTCTCCTGCAGCTCCACGGTGGTTGTCCGAAGCTCATGCCTGTCTAGGATCTGGGGCAAGTCCGGTCGCTGGCCCCTCTCCGGGCAGTGTTCCTCTTGTGCGCACAGGACGGCTGTACTCTCGCCATCGCCGTTCCCGATAGATGCGGGCTCCCTCTCCTGCAGCTCCACAGTGGCTCTCCGAAGCTCACGTTGGGCGAGGAACTGAGGCGAGTCCGGTCGCTGTTCTCCCACCGTTCCGTGTTCACCCACAATGCTGTGGTCACTCTCTGTACTGAATTCTCCTTTTTCACTGTGCTCACTCTCTGTGCTATGCTCTTCAGCTGAGCCGTCATCTCTAGCTGAAACACCAATTCCATTGCCTCAGACATCGATAAGAAGCACGCCACCAGCAGCAGGTCCCCCTGCAGCTTCTTCACCGTGTCTGCCACCATCCAGTCGTCCGGCTGATCCGCCAGTATGGTCCACATCTCTGAACTCACCATGAACCACTTCAACTGCAACATTATTAATCTGTCCTCCACGTGTCCAAACTCGCACATGCTAGCCAAACAGCAAAGGGTGTCCACATACCATATAAATGACTCATCCTCTTGCTGTTGGCGCTGGTAGAACATGGACCTCCGAGCCATCATATACTCTGGGACATCGAAGTGTTTAGTCAGCTAACCAATGCACTCATCGTAGTCGTGGTAGGGTAAAGCGCAGCGGCTAGCTAGTAGCTCGACCGCCTCTGCACACAAAACTGTTGGTCTTATCGGGTTGTAAAAATGAGAGCCTTTCACACCCAGATAGGGATACAATAGAGCCGACTTCTGTACCTTGTTCATCTCGTCTGGGCCAAACGCCGACAAGTAGGTGGTGAAAGCATCAAACCAGTCCAGCCAAGGACCATGTGGTTCACCGGGGTAGTCCAGAAATGGTTGTGGTGGATTCACACACGCCTCCACGGTTTAACTCTCGTGGCCAAATGTTATGTTTGGAAACCCGGAGAGACTCACAGAGAGCGGTGCTGTTGTGAACACGAACTTGATTACATAAAGTATCATTAATACAGAACACATGAACGAGCCCTCAGCGCCTAAATGTGCCTATTGTGAGAGAGCCGGCCAAGAGAGAGAGAGACCATAAGATGGCCGACTCCCCTCTTTTGTAGGTTGGCGTGATGACGGTACCAGCTGGCTGCATCATCACGCCGCTACTTGTGATTAACCCTTTATCACAGACATCTCCAACATCGTTGGCGGCCATAATTTCTGCTCAACGTGAATCAACTTTCATCAGAGACAGCACTGAAGCCCACTAGTCCCTTGTTCAGCGTAAATGCTCCCTGGCCCATGCAAATGATGATGCCTGTACCTGATGGTGTGGTCAGGTATGCTTGCAGGTCGTCTAGCACACAGACCACACAGATGTAAATGGTTTTGAATGGTCTGACATGACACTTGGGTGCCTCTCACCTCCCTTAAATGTACCTGGGGTTGAATGGCATTCATCATCCGGTTCCGCAGGGCACTGTTCGCAATGAAGCGGTCATCAGCATGGGATGTGGCCAAAGGACGTCCACTTCTATGCCTTTCTGTGACTCTTCCAGTCTCTGTATCTCTGTTGCAACCTGCTGATGACACTCTGACACTCTAAGCTCAGTGGCCACTTCCCTCTGAGAACATCCTGTTTGAATTCTCGCAATGGTGAGGTACTGTTGATCAGTTGTGAGGTGTTGTCTTGGTCTCGTGATGTCAAAATGTGAGCAGCATGATGAAGAGGACCGTTTAAATACCAATTCTAATTGAACCAGAAAATTTATTGGTCAATTCATGGATCAAACACCTGTTGTGGATTTTCCCGTTAAGCACCTTGTTAGAGAACAGCAAGTTACGCAAAAAGTTTTGAAACACTGAATAGTTGGGCATGTACATTCAAAAGGTTAGAGAAGGTCAAATTAAGTTCACCTGCAAAGGTTATAGTGCACTTTAGGTGCATCCTGAAATTTCACCCGAAAGCCGAATATCCCTAACTTTTTCTGAGTAGTGTACTGTATATACTGTAAATAATAAACAAAAAAACAACTGCTTAAAAATGCATTTCTTTCACTTCTAATAGAAAGAACCACACAGTACAGAAAAGTAAGTTCCATCATTACAGAAAACCCATCAACCATCTTTTGTTTCCATTTGATGCCTGGTACATGTTTATGAAATATGAGTGATGGGAGGCTGTTATTACCCATTGTCCAGTGAGGGAGAAGGGCTCATTCTGCCTTATGAGACATTATTTCTGCTTGACCTGCTCTGCATTCATTCGGCTGCTTTCACATGGGCCGGACAGCCAAAACAACCACGGCCCCCTAAGAGGAGGCTGACGCACAGCGGGAGGATCCAGGTTGGTGGTGTTTGAGAGAACGAATAATGAGGTAATTTCAGGAAGAACAGTGAAGACCTTGAAGAACCAGACAGACAAGTCTATGTATCTGTGGCCTGAGGGGGGGGGGGGAGCGAGGTACTTAAGGAGGATGGAATGATGCCAAAAACACGAGTGCACATCATGTCACCACTGGTTTTTGGCTGTGAAATCTGAATAAACACCATGTTACTGCATAAGTATTTAAACGTGCTGAGTGAAAGACCTGGAAACTCTGGGTTTTGTGACACCTTTTGATCAGTGATATTAATGTGAATAAAGGCTATGCGCATAAGAAATCCTGGATGGAAACATGACAACCAGTTAAATTCCTAAATGCATATTTGAAATTTATGTGCTTAGAGGGGGTGGATGAACTTATAAATGACTTCACACTGAATGGAACATTGTGGATGGACGTCAGTGATGGAGGAGCTCATTCTGGCTCGGTGAAGTCACTCCAAGAGTACTCTGAACTCCTGCTCCTTGACCTTGAGTACAGCCTCAATGCAGACCCACTTGAGGATCATTGTACATGAGTTTGTCGAAGATTTGGGCAATTTCCTAGGACGAGTAACAATTTTCGTGAAAATTATAAACACTCAGATCTCCTGACCTTTGACCCTAATGTTGAACTTGAGCACAACCTGGATGCAGAACCATCTGATGATTCTCGTGAGTGAGTGTGGTGAGCATTGGGGCAGTTGCCTTGGAGGAGTAGTGATCCCTGTGAAATGTGGAATATTGGATGGACAGACAGACGGATGACAGACGCAGCACCATTGCATTAGCTCCTTTCAGCTTTGCCGAAATGAGCTAACAACTGAATGAACATCTTTATGTTAATATATGTACAATAACATGCAGCAAACACACCAACAGAAGAAACTATACCACTTGGGTGCACATGTGCTACAGCTCAATGTAGGCCAGACATGCAGGTAGGCAAATTATCAGAAATGTGCTTGAAAATGGGGCAAATTAGTTGGAATGAAAGCAGTAATTGATGTCCTGAGGAGGAAGACATCTTTCACAATAAGAGTTCTGGACTACACTTCTGAGAAATCCTCATTCCTTTGCAGCTAATCTCACAATTCGACAAGGAAGCAACCAGACATGTCATCATACCCGTTTGTTGCACGTTTTTCCTGCGTGCACAGATTTCTTCTGTCATGTGATACCACAGCATCACATTGTAACCTCGTGTGCTAACAGCTGCTCAGTGGTGCCTCGCATCACACGACTATGGCATCTCCAGTTTCTGACAATTTAATTTTAACATGTTAAACCTAAGAATGAAACACCATCTGTGTACCAACAACCCTCAACTGTGTCACTGACCTTTAAATAAATCAGATCATGGGCCGATATTTCATTTCCCAGGGGATGGGGGGGGGTGGGGTGGGGTGCGGACGGACAATAAACACAACATTTTATAAAATATTGAGGGGAACACTATAAGTATTATAGCAAGGGCCATTTCTAGTTTTTGAGGGGCCCTATCCAAGATTGTGCTTGGGGGCCCTTGTTCAAATCCTTTAAACTGAAAAAATAATAATGAATGAGAATAAGACAATGTTTTTAATTCTAATTTCAAAGAAATAAAATAATAAATAAAATGTTATTTAAAAATAATAAAATAAAACTCATTAAAATGAGCAAAAATGCAGTAATTTTTAAAAATGTATGTTAAAAAAGGTCCTGTATTTTGAAAACTAAATGTTGGCAGGTGTGGCCACTGCTGTGAGAAAAGTCATCACCCACAGACCAGGATGTGACACCACAACAACTCAGCTAGACAGGTTTAACCGCCACGTCCGTCAACACACAGCTACTGATGTAAACATACGCCAAGCATGAGTCACCACACCAACACATATCAGAGATTTACACATAAACTCACATTTATTAGGCTTTATTTAAAGGTAAATCCATGTCAAATCACTGGATTTCAGAAAATGCTCCCGACTAAGGGTCTCCAATTTGCTCCATACATCCACAAAATAATGCTATCACTCTCAGTAACCAGCATACAAAATATCAGCCTTATATCTTCATTAGTTGAGGACGTGGCTCTCCTCAAAACGGCTGTTTTTTTTAGCATATTGCTTTAAATGCTAATGAGCCCCAGTTTACCCCACCTTTCCTATTTTATCATGTTATTAGCAACCAAATCTACCAAGCTATTATGGGCAAAATATAACAAAATATGCTAGAAGGGTGTAAGATACGCTACTCACAAAAAGTTAGGGATATTTGGCTTTCGGGTGAAATTAATGGAAAATGTAAAAATTTCACGCTACAGTGATATTATATCATGAAAATGATATAATAGTGCAGGTATTGGAGGTACCCCAGCCTCCAGCAGCCGTTCCCTAATGATGCAACCTCATTGTCGTCCATGAAGATGACATTAGGCCTGTGTTGTTCATGCAGGGGCACAATGACTGAATTAATGATGTTATTCAGGTAGTATCAGCTTGTCACTGTACCATTCACAAGGTGTAGAGCAGTTCTGTATTGACTAGACACACCTGCCCAGAGTGTAATGCCACCACAACAGTGGCTGATGCATAGCGCTCTCCTTGATGTCTCCAACATTGTTGGCAGCCATCATTTCTACTCAACGTGAATCGACTTTCATCAGAGAACAGCACTGAAGCCCACTGGTCCCTTGTCCAGCGTAAATGCTCCCTGGCCCATGCAAGACGATGACACCTGTGCCTGGTGGTGTGGTCAGGTACCCTTGCAGGTGATCTAGCATGCAGACCACACTGATGTAAATGGTTTTAAATGGTCTGACATGACACTTGGGTGCCTCTCACCTTCCTTAAATGTGCCTGGAGTTGAATGGCATTCATCATCTAGTTCCACAGGGCACTGTTCACAATGAAGCGGTCATCAGTGTGGGATGTGGCCAAAGGACATCTACTTCTATGCCTTTCTGTGACTCTTCCAGTCTCTCTGTATCTCTGTTGCAACCTGCTGATGACACTCTGACACTCTAAGCTCAGTGGCCACTTCCCTCTGAGAACATCCTCGCAATGGCGAGGTACTGTTGATCAATTATTAGGTGTTGTCTTGGTCTCATGATGTCAAAATATGAACAGCATGATGAAGAGAACTGTTTAAATACCAATTCTAACTGAACCAGAAAATTTATTGGTCGAGTCATGGATCAAACACCTGTTGTGAATTTTGCCATTTAGCACCTTGTTAGAGAACAGCAAGTTATACAAAAAGTACTGAAACGTTTAACGGTTGCACATGTGCATTCAAAAGGTTAGAGAAGGTCAAGTTCAGTTCACCTGTAAATGTTACAGTGCATTTTAGGTGCATCCTGAAACTTCCCCTGAAATCCAAATAGCCCTAACTTTTTGTGAGTAGTGGATTAATGAACAAGCTGGTCTAGCACCATGACTACAATTTACAAAAAAAATAAAATAAAATAAAATAAAAATAAAAAGAGCGCTATAAAACCCCTGGGTGGCTAACTTTGCATCACTATGCTAGCCATGATAACAATCTTGGGGAAAAAAAAACAGTAATAAAATATTCCAGAATGACGTAAGATACATTATCAACTGTGGATTATTGAATGAGCTGGGACCATAAATGTCTAGTGGGGTGACTAGAATTTACAGAGAAAAATTCTAAAGACCACATCAGGCTGCTAGCTAGCTTGCTAGCAAAGTGAGGTCGAGTGGCAAATAGGGTTGCCAACTGTCCTGTTTTAGCCGGGACGTCCCATTTATTGGGCTAAATATGTTTGTCCCAAGCGGGACGTGTGTTGTCCCGTATATTCAAGGCCGCCTTAATGAACAGACTAGGCTGGGCTGAAGCCCAGGGGCCTACTAAGATCAGGGCCTATTATGAGCCAATGAAAAAGATCACATTATTGCTAACTGGTAAAATTCTACGTCCATCACTTGATATTCATGTGTGATTTCTGATTGGGCTAATTTACAAGTGCCTCACGTGGGTACCATGTAACAATAGTCTATCAGAGGAATTGTTTTGACATGTGACTACTGTATGCAAGCGCCAGTGAGAGGTAAGAAGTAATTAGCTTGGTCAAAATGTCCAAAAAAAGTTTGAAAGTGTTGCTCATAAAATTATTGAGAGGAAAGAGCTTAGAGAAAATGAATTGCTCAAAAAATCTTGAAGCATAAATGATTTTTCTAAGCTGGAGCATTGAGTGGAGGTGGAGCTGCTGCACGGAGGAGACAGGTGGGCGATTAAAGCACTCACCTGGAGGAGAAGGGTGAAGGGAGAAGAAAGGCCATGATTACTTACACATCAGACAGCTGTGCATGGGACAGTGGACTCCAAACTTGGTAAAAAGTAGAATGGATCAAACATGCATCCACAGAGTATGACAATATTCGTGAGCTGGGCTTAAAGGACGTAATGAAGGATTTTTCTTTAAAGAAGGCCAGAAAAAAGAACTTCTAAAAAGGTAAAACATGCTATTGCCGTGCTTCCATTGCGGCTGTTGATGATTTTATTCAATAAATAAAATGTACATATAAATACAATACATACAATATATATTTATAAATACATTCTATAAAATAGGATAACACAAAGTGTGAGCACTTATTTCCATGTTGTGCATTGTCTGAATTTGGAATACTTCACTGATGTAGTTTTATGCCAAAGGCAGTTGCATCTGTCACACTGTAAAAAGGAAATCTCAGTAAGATAAAATATCCTAAATCAAGGCTTTATGCTTGTTTTTCTCTCACAAGATAGTTTTAACAAGACAAGAATTTGTTTTTGTTGTGCAGTTTTCTGTAAGATTTGCTTGCTTTTTAGCAAGTTTAACAAGTTTTTACTTGTTTTAAGCAATTTAATCTTACTTTGTTGGCAGATATTTTTTTCAAATTTTAACTAGAATTATCTATTGCCAGAATTTTTATTTAAGTAAAATTATCTGCCAACAGAGTAAGAAAATTTGACTTATCAAATTGCATAAAACAACTTAAAACTATTGGAAAGCATGTAAATTTTTCTTACACAAACTGCACAGCAAGAATAAATATCCTGTCAGACTAAAAAACAAGCATAAACAGCCTTAATTTATTTCATTTTACTTATATTTGACTTTTTGCAGTGTAGTTGTGTTTTCTAGCTCAAAGCTGAATCAAACATGACATTAAATATCAATATTTTTAAGGTATTATCAAGGTAAAACCCCCCAGTATTATGACAATACTAATGCCACAACATCGTGGCACCAAGCAATAGTTAAAACCCTCTGTCCCTTATTTGGCCGTGAAAAAGTTGGCAACCCTAGTGGCAAACAACTTCTTCTCCTCCAGGGAGAGGGTGTGCCAGAATATCCAGGAGGCAGGCCTGTATCAGCTCTGTTTAGTAACAATGTGATAACCTCACAGAGGAGAACAGCAAATCCAAACTAGAACTCCTGTAAAGGCGGATTTGGGCTGACTGGCTTTGCAGACCATATAAAATCATAAAAATCTTCTTCTTTTAGATTTGATTGGCGGTTGGCAACCAGCTTACATGCATTACCGCCACCTGCTGAATTTCTGCTGCTCTTTAAAAAACCTACATAATGCATTAAATTAAGCTGAAACTTCAAAAGGCATAATAGGGGCTCTTGAAATGAAATGGTATCCCTTTACAGGGTTTTTGTGGTCATCGTGGAAATATGAGGGTTTTTTTTTTTTTTTAAAGTTGTTTGAATTACAGTATTTGCTTAGCACAACCCATACTCAAGTTAGGTTAATTGGCATCAAAACTGGGAACTCTAAATTGTCCTTAGGTATGACTGTGAGAGTGAATGGTTGTCTGTCTCTCTGTGTTGGCCCTGCGATGGACTGGCGATCTGTCCAGGGTGTACCTTGCCTCTCGCCCAAAGATGCTGGGATAGGCTCCAGCACCCCCGCGACCCGAAAAGGATTAAGTGGAAGAAGATGGATGGATGGATGGATGGTCCCATACTCACTCTGTCTGTGTAATGGTCAAAACAAGTGATTTAACTACAGCAGGAGGAAGTGTCACACTCTACTGCAGACAACAGAGACAAAAAGATCCTTCCTCTGTGGCTGGGGTCAGTGCAGGTTTGTCATAAATCAGCGGAATAACGCTCTTCACCCAGCACACAAGGGAAAACAGTTGCTGTTGTTGCAAATAATTAAATACATAGTCTATGGATAGGCTGTAAAAGTGCTAAAAACTCTAATGTGGACATTTAACATTCATAAATGAAAAAAAAATATTTTAGATTCTGTTCTGGGTCAAACACATATTTAAATACGTTTACAACACATTAACAAATATTAAAAATTTAAATAAACCCCTAGTGTTTTGTTCCTGCAGACTTGGCCTCATGTTACGCTGATAGACCTGCTGAAGATGATGATGAAGAAAATAAATGTTTGTAAGCATGCCAAGTCTTTAGCCTACAGGAAGCGAATATTCGAATTTAACTGCATATGGAAAGGACCAATAACTAGGAAGTGCTCAGGGAGAAAATTGCTCTGCCAACACTTAAGTGCTCCAGTCAATTTCCAAACATTCCATCCCATCTGGATCCACGCCAGATCCCAGTTAATACCAGAATCCCCCTCATATCTGAAATAATTAGATACTGAAAATTTGCATTGATCATATGGATGCTGGTTACATTTTTATTCTACATAATAGTTTTTTTTTTCCCCTTCACCTAGACAATGACCCCATTTTGTTTTTTAATGTTTTGTAGTGTGGTGAAAAAGTATTTGCCCCTTCCTGATTTCTTATATTTTTCATACTTGTCACACTTAAATGTTTCATATCATCAAACAAATTTTAATATGAGACAAAGATAACCCGAGTAAACACAAAATGCAGTTTTTAAATGATGATTTCATTTATTAGTGGAAAAAAAAGCTATCCAAGTAATTGCCCCCAAAACCTAATAACTGGTTGTGCCTCACTTCACAGCAACAACTGCAATCAAGCATTTGTGATAACTGGCAATGAGTCTTTTACATCACTGTTGATTAATTTTGGCTCACTCTTCTTTGCAGATTTTGTTGGATGGCTTGAGCTAGAGGCCATGAACTGATGGCCGGGCATTCTCCTTCAGGATTTTCTGGTAGAGAGCAGAATTCATGGTTCCTTCAATTACTGCAAGTCGTCCAGGTTCTGAAGCAGCAAAGCAGCCCCAGACCATCACACTACCACCACCATGTTTGACTGTTCGCATGAGGTTCTTTTTATGAAGCGCTGTGTTAGCTTTATGCCAGATGTAACAGGACGCACACTTCAAAAAAGATGAATTTTTGTTTCATCAATCCACAGAATATTTTCCCCAAAGTCTTTGGGATCATCACTGTGTTTTTTGGTAAATGCAAGAACGAGTCTTTGTGTTCTTGTTTTGGTCAGCAGTGGTTCTCACCTTGTAACTTTCCCATGGACGCCATTTTTGCCTGGTCTCTTTCTTATTGTTGAACCATGGGCCAGTGTCCAAACTGAGGGAAGTGAGGCCTGCAGTTCTTTACATGTTGTTGTGGGTTTTTGCTATTCCTCTATTATTGAATTTCTTTAGATTGCGGCATGATGGGTTGCTTTTTGAGATCTTATGGCCTACCTCACTTTGTCAGGCAGCTTCTATTTAAGTGATTTCTTGATTCAACAGGTCTGGCAGTAATCAGGCCTGGGTGTGGCTAGTGAAATTGAACACATTTTCCAAAAATTGAGGTTAATGAAAGCACCAAGGTGCTGATGCCTCGGTGCCAGAGCCTTGGCGGAGGTATGCATTCTTGGATCATCACCAAAATGTTATGGGTTTCTCTCTAGCCCAAGGACCACCTCTGGTAAAAATTTCATCCAAATCCATCCAGTAGTTTTGGAGGACATGCATGCGCAGTGAAAATAATCTGCAGTCCACATGCCCGTACTGTCGATGGCAGCCAAGAGCCACCAAACTGATTTGAACAGCTGCAATCCAAACACAAAAGAAGAGCACGGTGGAAGACGTTTTAAATGGCGTAAGTGATGGAGGTACATGAATACAATGACAATCAAAACGAACGGGAGCTTTTTCTGTTTAGTGGCAGAGGAAGAAAACAGACGGGCAAAAAGACGGACATTTGATCACCCAGTATTTGCGGATTGCTCAGTACTTCCCTGTAGCGGGAGTTTCCGGGCGCATGCGCAGTTCACTGCAACCATTTGCGGGCAAGGAATGTTGGGACTTGGGAGTTTTTAGCGAGTTTTTAACGAGTTTTACCTCATCCTCACCCTGGCCCTTTCATACTCTGTAGCAGAATATTGTGCCCCTGTCTGGTCCAGGTCATCTTACACACACCATGTAGACACCCAGCTCAACACAACCATGAGAACTATAACTGGAACAATCCGCTCAACACCACTCCCCTGGCTCTCTGTACTGTCAAACATAGCCCCTCCACACATCCGGCGAGCAGCATTAACTCAAAGGATGCTCCAAAAAGTTAAAGATTCTCCTCACTTACCAATCCATGCAGATATCTACACTCCACCCACTGCCCGACTTTCATCCAGACGGCCGATTTGGAAAAACCCTCCCCCAGCTGACTTTACCATCCAGACAGCTTGGCAAGAGGAATGGGAGACCAAGGAGGTCCCAAACAAACAGCTGGTGATAAACCCCAACCAACAGGTCCCGGGCACCAACCTCCCAAGGAGACAGTGGTCTACACTCAATCGCTTCAGGACTGGACATGGCCCCTGCTTGGCCAGCCTTTACAGATGGGGCAGTAGCCCTAGCCCACTGTGCGCATGTGGAGAGGAGCAAACAATGGAACACATCATAGAGGCTTGCCCGCTCCAAAGACTGGAAGGAGGATTACACACCCTCCATACAGCAAACCAGGAGGCAACTGCTTGGCTTAAGGACTTTGCATTCGCTAAATAAATAAAACCCAAAAAAAAAAAAAAAAAAATCCTTCCGCTGCAAAACTAAACAGCAAAACCAGTGTGAAAACAATCGATGTGATGAATAAATGGTGAAGTAGCTGAATACGTGTTTTTTTTCAGTAACTGCTATAACAGCTCAGCTCCACATGCGCTAAAAAAAAAGTGCTGTGTTGTGCTGTAAAAATGCCCTACTGCTGCCTCTAGTGGCTCAGCATAGTTATTACAATACCTTTTCCCCCGGCTTCATTGACGTTAAAGATAAGTTAGATTTGTGTTTATTTCAAAAACAAAGCCTTATCTTGGAATTCTGGCAACTTAAAAGTCGAGAAAATATGGCAATACAATGATACAAGCCTTTAGTTGCACTTAATTTTGACTGGGCAAGCTGAAAAGTTGGTAACACACACAAACTGACTACCATATGCCACTCCATTTCATCGAGGCATAATCACAGTTAATTCATGATTTTGTATGACGAACATGCAAAAATATAAGAAATCAGGAAGGGGGCAAATACTTTGTCACAGCACTGTATAAAGGAGGAGAAAAATGTTTTAAATTATTGTTATTACTGTAAATAGTTTGAATGCTTCATTCCAAAAACATGGACCCCCCCCCCCCCATCACAATGTTGCCCAGGGCTCCCAAAAAGGTCAAAACAGCCCTGACTATAATAATACTCAATATTTACTCTTGAGAAAATGTTCTGTTTGTTGCCCCCCCCCGCCTCCAACAGTGAAATAAAATATCTACCCATGCCTGGGGCCAAACCCAGCTCCGAAGGCCGCGTGTCAATCACTCCCATGTGGTGGCGGTGTTCCAAGCCGAACAGGAAGGAAGTGCGGCCTGATGCCAAACTTCCTGACAGCCACACAGACACACAATAGGCTGCCATCGCTGGGAGCCCACCTCAAAGGGACCGAGGGCGGTGTGAACGGAGGCAGCAACCTGCTGTGGTGGTCCGAGCTGGAAAAATGTGTTTTTATTCCTGTGATGGGTCAGCAGAAATGACTCCGACTTGTTCTTTTATGCTGAAGTCAGTGGAAAAAAAATGATTTAGGACTCCCGCTGCTATTAAGACGTCTGTCAAACATGCGGGAACCAGCCATGAAAACAGAGGGGCAGAAACAAATTAGACAGTTTAGGAGAAAGTACAGAAAACTTGAAAGTTTCAGTCAGTTTGTCTTCATATTTAATGTCTGGTTTGAGCCGGACTGGGGGCTGCAGCCCATGTCTCTTTGCCTAAAACCAGTGACTCACTGCGCCATTAACCAAACTCTGAGGTGAGTGCAATATCCCCCGCCTCCGTTTTCTTTGAGGATTACAATACTTACTGACAGAGAGCAGTTTTCAACTTTTCAGTATAATTACTGTGGCAGAACCAAATTGTGATAAACCCATCATCCACGAATATACAACAAAATATACAACCCATAGTTGTAGGTCAGGATCCCGAGGTGAACCTGTGTGGCAAATATGGTGACCCTAGAGGGCTTTACACGTTCTATGTAAGAGATCATAGGGAGTGCCAGCCTTGACCTTTGACCCCAAACCATGTCATGGTCTCAGTGTGAACCTGTGTACCAGGTTTGGTGACTCTAGCTTTATTTGTTGTTGATGTGCTTTTCATAGATAGATGTACTTTAATGATCCTAAACTGGGAAATTATAGTGTAACAGCAGCATGACAGCAGACAACCAAAACGACAGAGGCACACACAGCATGGAAGAAAAAGGGATTACTCATGAAAAGTAAAACTGCCTAAATAACTTAACATCACAGATGATGACCCATATACAGTAGGTACATGAATCATACTCGCCGTACAATGCAGGACTATCAGGGGCAGGGTGCAATGTGAGGTACCAATTAGACTGTAAGGTGCAGTATGGCAGCCGAGTTATGACCAGAATTCAACATTAGAGTGAGTTATTGTACAGTGAAATGGCATGTGGCAGGAAAGATTTGCTGTACCTGACTGTTTGGCAGCGAAGCTGTAGCAGTCTACTGGAGAAAGTGCTCCGCTAGAGAATATCATTGCAGTAAACTATGGAAAAAAACATCTGCTTTAAAATTTGTAATTCTTCCCACAACTTATAGTGAAAAAAAACCTCTCAAAACATTGCAACTTTTTTTAAAAAAGCTCCTGCAAATTCAGGCCTTTTGGGGCGCAACAATCATAAAAACATCCCACGAAATCCTGGAAGGACTGAATAAAGCATAAGGAATGCTAACCTTGACTTTTTGACCCCAAACCCATAGTCAGCGGTCAGCATCCCAAGGTGAACCTGTGTACCAGGTTTGGTGGCCCTAGCTGTACTCATTTTATAGTAAAGTTACCATTTACCATAGTGCAATTGCAATGTTAACTTTGACCTTTGACCCCTTGCCCCCAAGCCCATAGTCAGGTCAGGGTGTAAATCGTCCAAGATGTGTATTAGATACAACTACTGTATTGATTTGAAAAGCCTACATCATTTCTTTCAGTCCAGGGTTTCCTCTGGCAACATTTCTTGGTGGTGGGCCGCTCTCCAGAAATTTTACTGCCGTGCCAAGGAGATATGAATTTATTAAGAAAAATATATGACGCAATGACTTTCCGCAAGCGTGCACACAAACAACACGTGTGGCCGTCATCCACGCAGAGTTTAGAAGCGTCCCGCTCATGCGACTTTTCCAGTCAGTCAGCAGGCAGTGTCTCGCTAAGCGCGACTCTCTGACAGAGACACGAGTTTATTGAAGTACTTTAAATGTGGAAAAAATCATAAGAGGTATGTACGCACTGGAGGCATTTATCATGGTTTTAACCCGCTGGAAATGGGAACAACAATGGAAGAGTCGCTTAGCTAAGAGACGTGGTTAGGATTCATATGCAGCCGGCTTCATATGAAGGGAAAGGCAAGGGGGACTGAAGAATTGCTGAGGATATATTTCACCAGCCACTACAATATTATGTTCTGTAGGAATTGCAGGAATGAAGAGACTGGCAAGTTCTCTCTTTTCTCGGACGAGCAGGCGTGCTGTTTTTATTCTCCAGCGGCAGTGACAAAAAACAACAGCTAAAAACGCTAGCTCTCTTTTCACTCTAAACTGAGGTCCTTCAGCGGCTGCCTAGAGAGGTGCCTGATGAGAAAGCCTGACAACTATAACTGTCTAAGCAGACCATTCTGTACATAAACACATATTGTGGTGAATTACGTCTTTAGAGTCCGCAACAGTTCCCCATTATGTACCTGGCAGGTTAAGATGACCGAAATTCATGAAGTCAATGACTTTAATCTGTCAGCAGCCTTCAGACAAACTAAACGTGCCAACATTTCATTTCCAAAATAAGGGATGTTTTTCCTGCTGTCTGGGTGGTGAGGAGATTTCTGAAAAAAACAAAACAAAACAAAAAAAAACTATAAATATACAGAAATATTATAACAGAAATAACGGCATCCTTGGTCATTTAAGTTAATTTATTTCATTAAATACAGTTTTATTAATATTTTTTCTTTGTAATCAGAGTTAAATTATTGTTCTGTTCCGACTGCAAAATTATGGTCAAAAATGTAAATTGCTATAAGGAAAAAGTAAAAAAAAAAAAATTACCACAGTCCGTTTCAAATTTATTTAAAAAACAGTTATTTTATTTTAAAAAACAGACAAAAATTAGTCATAAAATAATCCACAAATTTATAATAAAGTTTCAAATGTACAAGAAACGTCAATTTTACAAGAAGAAATTACAAATTTGAGGAACATGGTTTCAACTTTAGATTTACAGAGAAAAGTAGAAAACTATAAGAAAATTGTTATAAATTTTTGTGACTGGTGCCATCGGAACTGCCTCCAGATCAACGCGATAAAAACTAAGGAGCTGGTGGTGGACTGCCGCAGGCAAGGACAACCCCTCACAGCACCAGTAAACATCCAGGGAACAGACATTGAAATGGCACCATTTCAATGTCTGGACTGCCCCTCCCTGAGCCTGGTTCTGCTGGAGATTTTTTCCTGTTAAAAGGGAGTTTTTCCTCTCCACCATCGCCAAGCACTTGCTCACAGGGCCTGATTGCTGGGGTCTTTCTGCAACTGTGGGGGTTCCCCTACAGTTGAAAGTGCTATGAGATGACTGTTGTTGTGAAATGGCACTATATAAAGTTGAATTGAATTGAATTGAACTGTGTACCCTGCCTCTCGCCCAAAGATGCTGGGATAGACTCCAGCCCCCCCGCGACCCGAAAAGGATTAAGCGGAAGAAGATGAATGAATGAAAAAAATGAATGAATTGAATTGAATTTAGCAGTAGACTACATCATTCTAGGTGCGCGACCGAGAGGTTTCGCAGGTCCTTCCTACCTACGGCTGTCAGACTTTATAACCTAAACAGGGCTGCTCGCAGAGATAGCAAAAAAATGTGACAACGTAATAGTATTGAATACAAAAGACGTAACAGACTTACACAAAATGGTCCCCTCCAGTATACAACTAGGACAATATCAGTCGCTATGGAGGGTGACAATATGTATGGGTACATATTCATACTATGTGGGGTAACTAAATAGACGGTTATGCTGTTTATTCCATCTAGCTACAATGCTCCGCACTGTGTATATATATTTATATATTTATGTGTACATATGTATATTCACACTCTTATTTTCTTATCTTCTAAATAATTGTTCTGAGTGTTGCTATCCCTGTGCTGTTGCAATCCTGGAACTTCCCCACTGTGGGACTAATAAAGGCTTATCTTATCTTAAACCTTCAAGACTGAAGTTATTGCTCAAGTTTTTAAGTGGCTGCTCTTTGTACCCTTAACTCAAGTAGAAATTTTTGGTTGTCTACTTTTAATTATTAATTTCAAAGCACTGCTTTTACATGAGTAGAATTTCTGGTTACTATACCCACCTGATCATATAATTTAACCCCTTGCACTCCGGTCAATTTTCCTAAAAACGCCAAAAAAAAATGTGCCCAAAGTAAATCGAAAGCTGTTCTTCAACCCTTTGCAGCATCTTCATGGGGTTGGTCTCATTTAAAAGAAAACACTGAATTTTTTGGCAAAAAAAACATGATCTCTCTAAGTGCTCCGGCCACTGAGTTACAGTCATCTAAACATAGTGAACTTGAAGAAAATAAATTTGGCCTGGGTGTTTTTTTGGATACAAATGCTTGCAAATAACACACAGCTTCAGATCCGGGCTGGAAAATGCAACAGAAATGTAGAACCAAGTGTTATCCAGCTGAGGTCCAAATTTTGTAACAATACCACAAAAAATGAATATTTTACACAGCTTTGTTCTCAGGCTGTTCCCAGGCGTTTTGGAACTGTGCCAAATTGTGCCAAATGGCACAGTTTGGAAAAACGTCTGTAATTTTTGAATGATTCAATGTAGAAGCTTCATTTAGGGCTCTAATGAAAGGTCACATTCAGGGCTGTGTCTGTGTGTGTGTGGGGTTGTCCACCCCCCGCCCCCCCGCTACAGAGGACGGAGATCTGCCCTCGCTACATGACGGATTACACTCGGATAAGGCATGTTTCCACAGCACCGCTGTCACTGCGGCTCCCCCCACCCCCCCGCTACAGAATCGTAGCGGCGGGGGGGGCATTCACGGTCCGGAGGCGGCGAACGAACCGTGTAACGCAGCGCACGCACTTTGGACATCGTGCGCCACACAGTTGTAATTTACCGATCGGTCAAAAGTCATTTTTGATTACAATTTTCAGGGATAAAAAATAATTTGGCTTATAACACCTTACCTCTTCACAGCCACATTGTCCTGGCCAACTTCTCTTCCTCATTGTCAGACGAACCGACGCTGGTCCGCTCGTGGTTCTGGTCTCGCGACCCGATCAAAACATAATTCCATGATTGCGGTTTTGGCGAATGATTTACGACCTTCGTCGTTGGCCTCCGTCGGTCTATGATAACCATATAAGAGAATCCTAAACACTCTGCTGGAATTAAAAAAAATAAATAAATAAAGCATTGCCTGTGGCTGCTGAAGCAGTCTCTCTTCACCCAGCTTTAGACAAAACAGCTCAGCGAACTTCTGTGCTTCAATTGGCTCGCAGCCGTTGGGAGGCGGGTCCTTCTGGCTAGATTTTCATTCATTGGTTCATCAAGGTTTCAGAAACCCAATTCAAGGCTCTTATTAGTCGAATGAGAGGTCAATCAGATGAACTAATCTGTTCGCGGCTGTGTCTGCAGCTTTTATTTTCAGTGCGTGCTTGGACGCCATACACCACCTACATCACAATCTCCATGATGTGTCCTAGAGCGCACGAGAGCGCCCTCGTGCGCTCTAGGATGCAGAGACTTGCCCACCCGTGGGACAACGGAGCGCAAGAGGTTAAGTATGCATGAGTACATTACTGTTATGAATGTTTCTTTCACTTCCCTACTCTCTCGATGGAAAAAAAAAAGAAACACTAGAATAAAAATACAAAAAATACACATATTTTTGTCATTTGTGTAAACCATGACAAGAAAATCCTACAGGACAAAACATGACACTTGATATTTTCTAACCTGTTTGTATACCACCATAGACAGAGAGAGAACCTGCATTAGACAGAGCTCAGAGAGGGCAAGATGAGACAGAAGAGAGGAGCCAAGCAGAGGGAAGTGTTCAGGCAGAGGAAGGAGAGAAGGATAACACCACTAAAAAATCTAAACACAGGATGTCTGGGTGGGACCCCAACTGGCCCAATATTGAAGCCTCGGTTGTACAATACTTCAAATGGTAAGTTCCATATGCAACGTTGCTGTGTAAAATTTTAAAAAGAAATAAATAGTATGAAATTAACATATTCCGGTATGTTTACTGCCCCCCCCCCCGGGAAAAATATGTTGCCACCGCGCCAAGGTCTTCAAGCCAGAGGAAAGACTGCAGTCGTTATTATGTTTAGAAGATTTAGGGAAAATCTGACCTCTGATCTGAAGGTCATCCGATGAGAGTCAAATTGCAATATGCGCATCATCAGAGTATATCAAACCATGGTACCAAGTTTCAAATCATTTGGAACAAAACTGCAGGAGTAGATGATTTCACAAGACAGTTACTGTCTATGAAATGAGGTGAAATAAGGGGTCATAGGTCAGGGCCTACAACTCCTGCAAACAACATCTGATCAGAACCAAATTGCAATATGCGCATCCTCAGAGTATATCAAACTGTGGTAACAAGTTTCAAAACAATCAGAACAAAACTGTAGGAGGAGTTGATTTCACAAAAGTGGGATGGACAGACATCCCAAGCCGGTTGAAGCCCAAAGGGGTCGGGCTCTTCAACCCCTTCGGGTTTTGACTGATGGGGGATAAAAACCAATCATCACTAATTTATGAGGAAAAAATGTCTCAAATTTATGACAAATTTATTAGATTATTTTTTATTTTCTCATTTAAAGGGTTTAAACTCTTCTGTTTTGCAAAAATAGGGCTGTCAAAAAGCTAGAAACTGCCCTGGTTTTTATGCTCAGGCTCCAGCAGAACATTAAACAACAGGAAAAATTGCAAAACCTCTGGATAGTGTCCTTTAAAATGATCATCATCATAGCAGTCTCTCGGGGGTGACAATGACTGTTTCATTTACACTACCGTTCAAAAGTTTGGGGTCACCTCAGACAATTTTGTGTTTTCCATGAAAAGTCACACTTTTATTTACCACCATGAGTTGTAAAATGAATAGAAAATACAGTCAAGACATTGACAAGGTTAGAAATAATGATTTGCATTTGAAATAATAATTTTTTCCTTCAAACTTTGCTTTCGTCAAAGAATCCTCCATTTGCAGCAATTACAGCATTGCAGACCTAACATGATTGCACAAGGGTTTTCTAATCATCCATTAGCCTTCTGACGCAATGAGCAAACACATTGTACCATTAGAACACTGGAGTGATAGTTGCTGGAAATGGGCCTCTATACACCTATGTAGATATTGCACCAAAAACCAGACATTTGCAGCTAGAATAGTCATTTACCACATTAGTAATGTATAGAGTGTATTTCTGATTACTTTAAAGTTATCTTCATTGAAAAAAAGTGCTTTTCTTTCAAAAATAAGGACATTTCTAAGTGACCCCAAACTTTTGAACGGTAGTGTAGGTCTGATCAGATTCCTCCACACAGCTCTGTCCTTTGTCCTCCGCTGCCAGGAACTCCTGACCTTGTTAATCCGGGCGACGTCTGAGCCGGTATGAGTTGCTTTCTGACTGACCATTTCATGAAACTGCTTGCAAAGTATTTGAGTACTGCTAGTTTTTGCTGGACTAGCGGCACAATCTTGGTATTATCAGTGGCAAGGACAGGCCAAGACAAACTGACTCCAGTATCTGTTGCAGTGACTGACCAGATGATAGGTTTGTTTATCTCTGCTCTTTGTGTAGTGCATGTCACGATGCACCGACTGGCAAAAGTCCACCACAGACCTTGCGACAGATGTGCTTATATGTCAGGATGTCCAGTCTCACCCCGTGTAACTGGGAGTGGTCCACCACAGCCCTGTGACAGATATTGTTTTTAGTTCTGCCAGAATGCCCATTTTCACCCTCCACACCCTCAGAAGGGCGGGGTTGCCAGTTGAGTCGCCAACGGCCCGACCCATGAGACAGGTAATACCGGTTTTCATGGTTATCCGGTAGCAAGCAAACCAATGCCTGACCTGACATTTTATCTTTAAAAAGATAAGATGTTGCAAGTCTGTTATTGAAACATAACGCCAACAGTGCAACCCACACAGACCTGTACATATGTGAAATTCCTGGATGAGAAAATGAAACAAAATTCACTGCAAAACAGAAGTAAAAGTGTTTAACTCAAAGTGTGACCACTGGGCCAGCACAGCATGGATACAGCTGTGTGTAGAGAGGCGACTTCCTGTGCCCGTTTCTGCCTATAAAGCAGAGTACGCAAATGTTATGGGACGGCTCAGACACTAGGGGGGCCCAGATCTACAAGGTCACCCTCACCCTTAACCCATTCTCCTGTAAATGTGCTTCTTTTTTCTTTTAAAATTCCTACTTTTTTCCTTCTGAATTTTCAACCTTTTTTCATAAATTTATAACTTTTCCGGTAAATCTGTGATTATTTTTCTTTTAAATGTTATACTTTTTTTTTTAGTAATTTTGCTACCTTTTTCTCAAAAATTTGAGTGTATTTTTCTCAGAAACTTATCTTTTTTTCTCTTTTAAATTTGCAAAATTTTTCTGAATTTTACCTGTAAATTTTCAACTTTTTTTCCTGTAAATTTGTCACTTTTTTCCTTGTAAATTTGCAACTTTCTCTCATAAATTTGAGACTCTTTCGGCAAAGTCACTATATCATAATTTTTCAACATCTTTCACGTAAAGATTTGTGACTTTGTTTTTGCAAATTTTTAACTTCTTTCTTGTGCATTCAGCAATAAATTCACATGGATACTGATTAAATTTTCATTCTTTATTGCTTAATTTTTTCCTGTTCATCTTTATGACTCAAATTCACATCTTAATGTTTTTTTGGAGCAGAGAGACTTCTTTTTTTTAAAATTATTATTAATAGCATTTTCCATTATAAAAGGTTTGATCTCTTCCCCAATATAAAAAGAGGGGCACCCAAACGCAATCTTACATATAGAGTCCCCAAAAAGCTAGAAACGGCCCTGTCTGTGTGCGTGATCTCTCGCACAATAAGCTGTATCGGGCTCATTATTACACACCAGATAATTTTAAGGCTTTTAAGCGGCAGAAGCCGCAGCTCTCTCAGCCCTGCTCCCCCACACCATGTGATGACCAGGCAGCAGCCTCACGCACAGACACACCACTCACTTTGTGGAGCGTTTCTGGAGGCAGCTGAGACGCCTTGAACAGCTCTGCCACTTTGCCGGAGGACAGCTTCCCCGGAGCGTCCGCCTGATGACAGAGACCGTGCAGCCCGGAGTAAAACCTCTGCTCCTGCTCGCTCAGGGGGATGAAACTCCCCGCAGACGCCGCCGCAACTGCGCCCGATTCCTGATCCATAACACCGGCGCCGACGCACGGATGGAGGGGGAGGCTCCGCCGGAGAAGGAGAAGCGGTAACAGGCCGACGGATCAATGCATCTCCGCCTCCCCTCCCGGACGCCGGCTCCCGTTTCAGGTCGGAGGAGGAAGGAGGAGCGGGTGTGCTCGGTATCAGAGGGGTTCCCGGTGAGCTCAGCCTGTCTGCGTCCACTCCTGCCGCCTATTGTGACTGGGGATAGCAGTACTGCTCTGCGCCTGAAGGCGGCGACAAAACACCGGAAGAATTGAAATACTTCTCTGAAAAGTCGTTTATTTATTTATTTGGGGTATCTTTTTTTTTTTTTTTTTTTAAATAGCAAAATGCATAGACACAAACAAACAGGATGCTTCATCCTATCTCAATAGAAAACTGAAATGTTAAACTCACACTGAGCAGAGAACACAAAGCTTCTTGGGGGCCCTGTGCAAAATTGAGACTGATGGATCCTATTTTAGTAAATTGGGAAAAGTTCAAAACTTTTAAAATGGAGGGGAAAAAACCCCACTCCCCCCAAAAAAAACATTAAAAAGATAAACTTGTCCCTGTCTAGACTCTCAGTAAACAGAAAAAAATTACATAGAATAAAAAAGTCACAAATTTGCAAAAGTAAACTCCATCCAGTTAATAATTACAAATTTTGGGGAAAAAAGTTGCAAATTTAAGACAAATTTTTTTTTTGCATTTATGCTTAGCATTGGTACTTCAAATGCATTTTATTTGGTTATATATGATATAGAAAAGTTGGGGGTGGGGTGGGGCAAATCTATCTTTTTTTACCTTTTTTTGGGGGGGGGGGAGTTTCTCGCCCTCCATGTTCTTCCCTTGATTTATGCTTATAGTATATAGTAGAGACAGGAAAAAAAAAATGGTTTATGTGAACATAATGGTTCAAATGAAATCCTGGAGTGTAACAGTGGCTAAAAACACCCATGAGAGCATGATGAGCACCACATGATTAAGAAATTTCTTATAATGTTTGTATTTGTATCTTAACACCAGAGACCCTTAACATAGGTTCACAATTGAAAAAGGAAACGGTGATAATCATCGTAAACTCACAGGTTTCCTCCATGCTCTGGTGGGTTCCCTGGAGTCTGCGGTACTTCACACTTGAATCTATTCCTCAACAAAACGTCTTTCCTGAATTCCATCCCTCCAGTTATCACCCATTGCATTACTGCTTATTTCGATCCATCTTTGCAGAAGCCTGAGCTTTTGCTGCCATCCTGTGCTCAGTCAGACAATAACACCAAAATCATTTCTCTATAAATCAGTTCCAGTGTGTTCTAGAGGAAAATGTCCTTAAAACAATGACATGTCTAGACCTTGTTGTTTCTATGCTGTGGATATTTAAGGAATTTCTGAAGGAAATGGGTATCCAAACTACTAATGTGACTGTGAACTTGAGTAGAACTGCTACTCCTTACATTTTTTTCATTCATTATTGTAGCATTTTTTAAAATGAAGGTCAGAAGAATAAACATAAAAATTGCCAAATGAAATTGGCATTTTATCTCACTTCATTGTGTTTTCTCTTTCTTATATGGCATTTTCTGCACTGAGGGGGAAAATAATGATGCTTTGTCACCATTAACTGTTTATTTTAGCTGTGAGCCTTTGACATTTTTACAGTTTCCATCCATCTTCTACCGCTTCTCCAGGGATGTCGCGGGGACATCAGTCCAGGCAGAGAGTAGCCCAGACTTCCGGCCGATTCACATAACACCATGATCCCCATGATTCCTCCAGCAGGTGGTGAGCCCACTGGAAGGTGAACCCATGTGTCTCCCTTGGGTACTGGGTCCTTGATGTAACATTTTTCTTGGAGATCCACTGGACCACTCTTACGGTGCCTTCACACCAAACGTGAATGGGCGGCGCGGATGTATACAAAGTCAATGGAAAGAAGCGAGCACATGCGAAATCGTGCATTTGTGCGTTCATGTCTGAGGGCTAGCGCTAGCTAGTAATGGCCTGGAAATTCTGCTGTCACCGGAGTAAAAGTATCAACATTGGAGAGTAAACTAGTTTGAAAATGAGACTGCCACTCACTTGCAGACAGAAGGGCCAGGAGCTCTTCAGCTGAATCGGCATGTTGGGGTAATTTACGCACAGATTCCTGCCACAGACGTGCTAACAAGGCTAGCAGGCTAGCAATGTAAACACCCATCATCTTGTGAAGTTTTGGAGGCAGGGACAACTTTTCCAGGTGAGCCCCCCGTCGGATAATGTAAACCTAGGCATGGCGTTATTTTGGGCATTTCCACAGCAGGTTGAACACAGCTGCAGAAGTTATAAAGGCAACTTTGCCTGTCTGCATCTTACTCAGATGGTGAATTCAAGTGTATTCGCGTGTTTACATTGAGTTATAATGTAATCGCACTGTACAAAAAATTTGCCCATTCGGTCTGAATGCATCTTTAGTCTGGCCCTTCACCCAGGACCAGTTTGCTGTGGGAGAAGCGACCAGGGGGCAAGCTGTCCACAACAACAAAGCTCCTGGGATCATTCGGGCACACAAACCCCTCCACCATGATAAGATGGCGATCCACAAAGGGGTACACAGTTTCATCACAAACAAATTTCATGAAAAACCTTGTATGAAATCTCATGAAAACAAACAAAACAACAAAATATAATTATACAGTAAGCCAAGTGCACAACTTATGTTTCAGCTTTTTTGATTTAAAGGTTGTCATATTTTCTCAGACTTGGCAACAATATAGTATCTTCCCAACAGAGGTTGCGCTAGACTTTTTGTTAACTGTCATTTTGACAGACAGGGTTGTAAAAATTTGGTCATAATCTATTATTATCTGTCATTTTAACTGATTTTATTAGATCACCCTCAGTGTAAGCTGTCAAAATGACAGACAGCTTTCAGATTTTTCTGTCACTACTGAAAAAAAAAATCTGTCAATGAAGGACAATTTTCAGTCAGCACAACCTCTGCTTCCCAGAGTCATCTAAAGGTGCTGAAGCCGACTGTTGAATAATTACCTCCACAGCTAGCTACCAGTCACAATGGATTATGTACAAATCGATAAAACATTTTCAAAGAAACTGTATCTGATTCTGATTCAAAGAAACTGTATCTGATTCCTCCTCATGGATCGTCACCTTATCGTGGTGGGGGGGTTTGCGTGCCCCAGTGATCCCAGGAGCTATGTTGTCCGGGGGCAATCTGCCTCTGATAGGGTCTCCCAAGACAAACTGGTCCTGGGTGAAGGGCCAGACTAAGAACGATCCAACAGACTCTCATGATAAATTGTATATCAAGGATTCAGTGTACCCCGCCCGGTATGGGGTTACCGGGGCCCCACCCTGGAGCCAGGCCTGGGGGAGGGGCTCGAAGGCTAGCGTCTGGTGGCCGGGTTTCCACCCATGGGACCCGGCCGGGCTCAGCCCGAAGGAGTTACATGGGTCCGCCCTCCAGTGGGTCCACCACCTGCAGGAGGGATCATGGGGGTCCGGTGCTATGTGGATTAGGTGACGGTCAAAGGCGGAGACCTTGGTGGACTGATCCCAAGCTTTCTAAACTGGCTTTTGGTACGTGGAATGTCACCTCTCTGGTGGGGAAGGAGCCTGAGCTGGTGTACGAGGTTGAGCGATACCGGCTAGATATAGTCGGCCTCACCTCAACACACAGCTCCGGTTCCGGAACCAGTCTCCTGGAGAGGGGCTGGAGCTTGGCCTTTTCTGGAGTTGCCCCGGGCGAGAGGCGACGAGCAGGGGTGGGTATTCTTGTATCGCCCCACCTTGCTGCCTCTATATTGAAGTTTTCCCCGGTGGACGAAAGGGTTGCTTCCCTGCGCCTTCGGGTTGGGAAACGGGTCCTGACCATCATTTGTGCCTATGCACCAAATGATGTTTCAGAGTACCCACCCTTTTTGGAGTCTGTGACTGGGGTGCTGGAGGGTACTCCTCCTGGAGACTCCATTGTCCTACTGGGGGACTTCAATGCGCACGTGGGCAACGACAGTGAAACCTGGAGGGGGGTGATTGGGAGGAATGGCCTGCCCGATCTGAACCCGAGTGGTGTTCAGTTATTGGACTTCTGTGCTAACCACAGTCTGTCTATAACGAACACCATGTTCAAGCATAAGGGTGTCCATATGTGCACCTGGCACCAGGACACCCTAGGTCGCAGGTCGATGATCGATTTTGTTATCGTATCATCAGACCTGCGACCGTATGTCTTGGACACCCGAGTAAAGAGAGGTGCAGAGCTGTCAACTGATCACCACCTGGTGGTGAGTTGGATCCGATGGCAGGGGAGGAAGCCATTCAGACCTGGTAGACCCAAACGTATAGTGAGGGTGTGCTGGGAGCGTCTGGCTGAGGCCCCTGTCCGGGAGGTCTTCAACTCCCACCTCCGGAAGAACTTCATCCACATTCCGAGGGAGTCTGGAGACATGGAGTCTGAATGGGCCATGTTCTCCACCTCTATTGTTGAAGCGGCGGCCCAGAGCTGCGGCCGCAAGGTGGTCGGTGCATCTCGTGGTGGCAACCCCCGAACCAAGTGGTGGACACCAGTGGTGAGGGGGGCCATTAAGCTGAAGAAGGAGTCCTATCAAGCTTGGTTGGCTTGTGGGACTCCCGAAGCAGCTGAGGTGTACCGGCAGGCCAAGCGGAGTGCAGCTCGGGTGGTTGCTGAAGCAAAAACCCGGGTATGGGAGGAGTTCGGTGAGGCCATGGAACAAGACTTTCGGTCGGCTTCAAAGAGATTCTGGCAAACTGTTCGGCGGCTCAGGAGGGGAAAGCAGCTCCCCGTCCACACTGTGTATGGTGCGGATGGGACACTGTTGACTTCAACTGGGGATATCGTCGGGCGGTGGAAGGAATACTTCGAGGATCTCCTCAATCCCACTGATACGCCTCCCACAGAGGAAGCAGGGTTTGGGGACGAGGGGGATGACTCGCCTATCACAGGGGCTGAGGTCGCCAAGGTGGTTAAAAATCTCCTTGGTGGCCGGGCCCCGGGGGTGGACGAGATTCGCCCTGAGTACCTCAAGGCCCTGGATGTTGTTGGGTTGTCATGGTTGACACGCCTCTGCAACATTGCGTGGAGGTCGGGGGCAGTGCCTTTGGCATGGCAAACCGGGGTGGTGGTTCCTCTCTTCAAAAAAGGGGACCGGAGGGTGTGCTCCAACTTTAGAGGGATCACACTCCTCAGCCTCCCTGGGAAGGTCTATGCCAAGGTACTGGAGAGGAGAGTCCGGCCGTTGGTCGAACCTCGGATTCAGGAGGAGCAATGTGGTTTTCGTCCTGGCCGTGGCACGTCGGACCAGCTCTTTACCCTCTCGAGAATTCTTGAGGGTTCGTGGGAGTTTGCCCAACCAGTTTACATGTGTTTTGTGGACTTGGAGAAGGCATTTGACCGCGTCCCTCGTGGATTTTTGTGGGGGGTGCTTCGGGAGTATGGGGTATCGGGCTTGTTGTTACGAGCTATTCGGTCTCTGTACGACCGTTGTGAGAGTTTGGTTCGTATTGCCAACACTTGGTCGGAGTCATTCCCAGTGAGAGTTGGACTCCGCCAGGGCTGCCCTTTGTCACCGATCCTGTTCATAATTTTTATGGACAGGATTTCTAGGCGCAGCCAGGGAATGGAGGGTGTCATGCTTGGTGACCACAGGATCTCATCTCTGTTGTTTGCAGATGATGTTGTCCTGTTGGCTTCATCCAGCAATGACCTACAGCTCTTGCTGGGACGGTTTGCCGCTGAGTGTGAAGCGGCTGGGATGAGAATCAGCACCTCCAAGTCCGAGTCCATGGTCCTCAGTCGGAAAAAGGTGGATTGTCCTCTCCGGGTTGGGGACAGGCTCCTGCCCCAAGTGGAGGAGTTTAAGTATCTTGGGGTCTTGTTCACGAGTGAGGGGAAAATGGAGCGAGAGATCGACAGACGGATTGGAGCAGCAGCTGCAGTGATGCGGACGTTGTACCAGTCTGTTGTGGTGAAGAGGGAGCTTAGTTCTAAGACAAAGCTGTCGATTTACCAGTCAATCTACGTTCCTACTCTCACCTATGGTCACGAGCTTTGGGTAATGACCGAAAGAACGAGATCGCGGATACAAGCGGCTGAAATGAGCTTTCTCCGTAGGATTGCTGGGCTCACCCTCAGAGATAGGGTGAGGAGCTCAGTCATCCGGGAGAGGCTCAGAGTAGAACCGCTGCTCCTCCACATTGAAAGGAGTCAGTTGAGGTGGTATGGGCATCTGATTAGGATGCCTCCTGGACGCCTCCCACTTGAGGTGTTTCAGGTACGTCCCACTGGGAGGAGACCCCGGGGCAGACCCAGGACTCGGTGGAGAGACTATGTCTCCCAGCTGGTCTGGGAACGCCTTGGTATCCCCTCTGAAGAGCTGGAGCAGGTGGCTGGGGAGAGGGAAGTCTGGGCTTCTCTGCTTGAACTGCTGCCTCCGCGACCCGGACCTCCGGAAAAGCGGTAGAAGATGGATGGATGGGCTGTATCTGATTCACATTTCTGCAGTGTAACAGTATTTCTCAGCATCAAAAAATGAGGTTTAATCTGATGCTCACAGGTGCAGTTCGTGGATGTGCAGGCCCATATCATCATAAGCCCTTCTATGTTATTTTACCCAAATGTGCACACACTTGGACACGCACATATGAATGAATGAATGAATTTTATTTATTTCGGATAGTACATTACAGGTTAAAAGAAACTGTATAATATAACAACAAGGTCATATTAGACAAAGACTCCTTCTACTATACAATTCCACGTGAGTTATCCGAAATGGGTGATGGCTGAAGCCGCAGCTTATATTGCCCACCCATATGACATGTTTCTGTAGTAACCTACAGCATGTTGAGCTGTCCAGGCTGTAACTACTTTGTAAATGCCTCTCAAAACAAACGTGCCAAACATTTGTACAGTGAAACATGTTTAGAATAGAATAGAATATAATAAAATAGGCTTTATTGTCATTGTACAGTTGTACAGTACAGCGAAACTGTTGGTGCTCTACCAGGCTACTGCGCAATATAAAGTAAGAGAGAAGGATTAGATTAAACACAGTTACAGAACACACAATTAAACACACAGCTGAAATAAAAATAGCCCAGGATTATGAAAATATCCAGGCTGTATATTTAACATCATTAACTTCCAGCTGAATCTTTTGCTGTATGTTATCTCAGTCCTCCAGCCACTAGTAGCTATGAGCTGTATGGTGCCGGAGGAGGCTGTGTTGTGATCCTATGAAGGAATGAGGCGTATCCACATCTGAAAACATCACAACTTGCTGAATTTTTGACTGATTTTCACAGTCACAGACAGTTTTGCTTGCTACAAAAGACAGACTTGTATCTTAAGATATATGGAGTAGTCCCTCAACTAACATTCGGGACACACACTAGATTTGGTACAAGCCTTAACTTACCCATAAATTTTACAGTCACTGTAGAAAAAAGGTGTTCTCTATGGTTTTTTTTGGGGTGGGCTATGCAAGATTTTGTTTGTTTATCCACAGAGCCCTCAACTTAATTTCTCCTGTTTTATTTTCTTCTGGTTTTGCTCTCCCTTTTTTGAAATGTTAAATTCTTTTTCTGTGACACGCAGACAGCTTAGAAACATACCAGCAAAAGATGTCAGGGGGAAGTGACCTAGTTACACCAGAAGTACAAGCTCTGTGCATACAGTGGGGCAAAAAAGTATTTAGTCAGCCACCAATTGTGCAAGTTCTCCCACTTAAAAGATGAGAGAGGTCTCCAATTTTCATCATTGGTATACCTCAACTATGAGAGACTAAATGAGAAAAAAAAAATCCACAAAATCACATTGAAGGATTTTTAATGAATTAATTAGTAAATTCCTTGGTAAAATAAGTATTTGCTCAATAACAAAAGTTCATCTCAATACTTTGTTATATACCCTTTGTTGGCAATGACAGAGGTCAAACGTTTTCTGTAAGTCTTCACAAGGTTTTCACACACTGTTGCTGGTATTTTGGCCCATTCCTCCATGCAGATCTCCTCTAGAGCAGTGATGTTTTGGGGCTGTCGCTGGGCAACATGGACTTTCAACTCCCTCCAAAGATTTTCTATGGGGTTGAGATCTGGAGACTGGCTAGGCCACTCCAGGACCTTGAAATGCTTCTTACGAAGCCACTCCTTCATTGCCTGGGCGGTGTGTTTGGGATCATTGTCATGCTGAAAGACCCAGCCACGTTTCATCTTCAATGCCCTTGCTGATGGAAGGAGGTTTTCACTCAAAATCTCACGATACATGGCCCCATTCATTCTTTCCTTTACACGGATCAGTCGTCCTGGTCCCTTTGCAGAAAAACAGCCCCAAAGCATGATGTTTCCACCCCCATGCTTCACAGTAGGTATGGTGTTCTTTCTCCTCCAAACACGACAAGTTGAGTTTTTACAATAAAGTTCTATTTTGGTTTCATCTGACCATATGACATTCTCCCAATCCTCTTCTGGATCATCCAAATGCTCTCTAGCAAACTTCAGACAGGCCTGGACATGTACTGGCTTAAGCAGGGGGACACGTCTGGCACTGCAGGATTTGAGTCCCTGGCGGCGTAGTGTGTTACTGATGGTAGCCTTTGTTACTTTGGTCCCAGCTCTCTGCAGGTCATTCACTAGGTCCCCCCGTGTGGTTCTGGGATTTTTGCTCACTGTTCTCGTGATCATTTTGACCCCACGGGGTGAGATCTTGAGTGGAGCCCCAGATCGAGGGAGATTATCAGTGGTTTTGTATGTCTTCCATTTTCTAATAATTGCTCCCACATGTAGAAGAGCTTGGAATAACGAGGCGATGTGACTTATAAACCAAAGTTTATTATCAGCTTCGCTCCTCTAACAAGTCTCATCTCAGTGCAGAAGCAGAAGTAGAATAGAGAAAGAACACATTCAGCTCTACATACTTATACCTACACATAACAAAAGACATGCATATCAAAGCTGACATCCCGCATTATCTTAATCCCCCTCCTTTGTCTTCGTACCCCTCCACCTGGCCTTGGGAGGTCAGGGCGATCGATCTGGTCTCCACCGCAGTGCCTCGGATGCTCTTTGATCCCCGCTGGCGGTTGAGACCGCTTTGTCCTGTTCTGAGGTGTGAAGTCGCTTTACATATGTAATCACCAAACATTCTCACATGCTTATACATATGTAGGTTATGGGATATATGATTAATATAGACCACACCACAGTTGATTTCTTCACACCAAGCTGCTTACCTGTTGCAGATTCAGTCTTCCCAGCCTGGTGCAGGTCTACAATTTTGTTTCTGGTGTCCTTTGACAGCTCTTTGGTCTTGGCCATAGTGGAGTTTGAAGTCTGACTGTTTGAGGTTGTGGACAGGTGTCTTTTATTCTGATAAGTTCAAACAGGTGCCATTAATACAGGTAACGAGTGGAGGACAGAGGAGCCTCTTAAAGAAGAAGTTACAGGTCTGTGAGAGCCAGAAATCTTGCTTGTTTGTAGGTGACCAAATACTTATTTTACCCAGGAATTTACCAATTAATTCTTTAAAAATCCTTCAATGTGATTTTCTGGATTTTTTTTTTCTCATTTTGTCTCTCATAATTGAGGTATACCTATGATGAAAATTGGAGACCTCTCTCATCTTTTAAGTGGGAGAACTTGCACAATTGGTGGCTGACTAAATACTTTTTTTCCCCACTGTATGTCAGACTGATTATCCTGGTAAAGCTTTGTTGCCACAGCAGTTTAGTATTATATATATTTTACATTTAGTTTTAAGTGCTTCACTAAACATATGAAGCACTTAGCTGATACAAATGTAAACAGCAACTTTTAATTCTCTCAGAAATAGTGCAGCCTTCTGAGTGAATGCATAGACTAGTCTATAGGTGAATGCAGCCACAAGGGTTGATGGTAAATGGGAAATGTTAGCGAATAAGCATGTTCTCCTTAGTTAGACTGTCAGTTTACTGTGTGTTACTGCTGCGCTCAAAGCTGTTTCTGTGGATATTTGTAACTTTTATCTTTGTATCCATCATTAGTGTGCATGGTATAGCAGGGATAGACCCTCTTTCATTGCTACTTTGTGTAAGGCACATTGCCCCCTGGTGGATCATAATAGGTGGTAATACTGGAGAACATTTACTTCATCAGTGAATTGAGTTTTCTGATGCTGATACTGCATTTCACCCTATGGCTTGGTGGCCCCCTCATGGAGGCTCATAGCATTTGTGCACTTTGCCCTGTGAAGAACATGGCTATGACTACAGTAATACATATAGTGTCCTCAATGTTTACTCTTGAAATAATGTTCTGTTTATTGCCCCCCCCACCAGTGAAATTAAATCTCTGCCCATGCTGATGTTTGTGGCACAACAGTGAACACTACATTTTGTAATAAAATGTTCCGTTTGACATGTCCCAGTGCTGCTAAATCAGCCTTTTCCCCCTCCAAAGGAATGTAGCTTTTGCGTGTTGCCATGTTTAATCATCAGCTCCATCTGATAAAGTATGAGTGTTTTACTGTTTCTGCTGCAGTTAGGAATGCCTGACCCGGATTGAGCCTGCCAGTCTTGCTTTTAAACACATATCTGCTCAGTTTTTGAACAAACAGGATCGGTTTCCCAGCAGCTCTCATTCACAGTGTCCATGGAGTTCAGCATACAGACTCAGATTAGCCATTTCTGAACAGGTCAGCCTGTCTCAGCTTAATTATTAAACCCAAACTGGGTTTAGTGGACCTCCTCAACTGTAGAGTCATCACACACTGAGACTTCATCCCGATCACAGACAGCATCTCTTCATCTCTTAGTTTTCTTTGGGGGAAAATGAGAAGATTCTGGCTGCTGCTGTGCCTGTCCTCTGTGGTGGCAGGACAGAGTTGTACAGAGAGTAAGTAAGAGACTTTATACAGTAGGTATATTGTAAGTTTTTACTGTATTTCTACTATACACAGTGTGGAATTCAGCTTTTAATCTCTTTACTGGAACAAACTCAGATTAGGCACATAACTCTGTTTTTTCTAATTTAGACCACACTGTAAAACCACACAAACTAGGTGCAATTGGAAAAAAATGTCGAACTTGTGAAATTATGTTTGTCTTTTTTTAACCTCTTACAGATGCTTCTGATGGAACAAAGGTCCGAATCAGCCTAGCATCTGGTCTGAAAGACAAAGCTGTGAGTATCTTTCCTAAATACCAACATAGGCCTACTTCAGTGTTGAAAAAAGAAAACATAATTCTTAAAAAAAAGCGAAGGATGGTCAGCAAAATGTGAATAAAGCACAGACAATATATAAGCTGCTAAAATTGAGAAACTTGAGTTTAATTTAGAAAATTTTAACAATTTCTGATCTGATGCCGACAGAGCTGCATATGCCCAACTGGAATATTCTTAAAGATGCATTACAGTAGATATAATTTCCCTTAAAAACAAATCTACATTGTCTAAAATGGTATCTTATGCCTCTTTTCCACACACACACACACACACACACACACACACACACACACACACACACACACACACACACACACACACACACACACAAACTTTTCATGGTCTTACAGGTGCTTGTGAAAATCTTTTCCATTTTCTTCCTCCTTCAAATGCCAGGATCTATGAATATTCTAAGTAGGCCCACCCGTAGCCTATAGTCAGTGCTTAGTCCTGACTATACTATAAGTACACCTGTTATGGTGACATTACAAAAACAGTCCATCTAAACTTGCCTTTTTCCAAGGAGGGGGGGAGCTTAACTGAACTTTAACAGCAGAAAAATACAGACATGGCACATAAGAGTGATTTAGTTCTAGACATGATTTGTAAGTCATGTTAACAAGAAAAAAACCCCACTTGTTTCTGACTGCAGTGTCACTTTATGGTTTAAAAGTAAGCAGCCTTTTTACGAGTTTTAACCTTATAAACATATACGTATACCATTAAAATATTAAAATGCTCACTTTACAAATGCACACTGTCTTTATTTAGCTAAAAAGCAACAAACAGACTTCAGTTCCTGGGTTTTGTGATGTCACAAATAAGAACATCGTGTCTTAGTTCCCCTCCAATCACAGTCACTGTTAAACTCCGCCTCTGGTGTCGGCTGTTTCGTTGTTTGTGAATGGCTTACAGTACCTGATTCAAAAAACTTTTACCCAATCACATAAGAAGCTCATTAATAATGAGCAGGCTGGAAACAGAGAACTTTTCAGATAGCCTTTTCAAGGCACTATAAAACAAGACAGAGATTATTTTTGGTCTTTAAAACTAAAGATATATGTCCTTGAGGATGGCAAAACTTAAATTTAATGCCTGGAAAATGAACGCACCATAGGTGCTGATGCCTCGGTGCAGACAGACAGATACACAGAGTGAGTCACCACCACATGCCTCTTGCACATTGTGGTGTAATAAAATAAGAAAAGAATAAGTTAAACACAAACTTGAAAGCAGAACAGAAAAAAATCACAGCAACATTAAGTCCAAAATAATAAAGCAACTGAAAAGGTGGGGCATGAGCATTCAATTCAATTTTACAGTGCTACGAGAAAGTATTTGCCCCCTTCCTGATTTCTTATGTTTTTGCATATTTGTCACACCTAAATGTTTCAGATCATCAAACGAATTTTAATGATAGACAAAGATAATCCAAGTAAATACAAAATGCAGTTTTCAAATGATGGTTTCATTTATTAAGGGAAAAAAGCTATCCAAACCTACCTGACTCTATGTGAAAAAGTAATTGCCCCCTAAATGCCCCCCTCAACCTAATAACTGGTTGTCAGGATTGACAATAATTAGACAGCTCACGTGCAGGGAATGATATCAAAGGAAACACACAATGACACAGAGTAACAGATTTTTCAAAATTAAGGGAAATAGATCTTTACTGCTGTTGCAGGTAGTATACCCAACAAGCCAGCGCCGAGACGTTGAAGAGAAGGTCTATTTAAGCGCTGGCAAGTCAGAGGAGCAGGTGCGTCTCATCACGCAGGTGGAAATGATTACCCGCGGAGTAGGTGAAGGTTGAGGCGGACGGGGGGGGGGGGGGAGTGCGCTCACCGAACCATGACAGTGCCCTCCCTCAAGGAACGCCTCCTGGCGGTACACTGGGCTTGGTGGGATGTGCCTTGTGAAAGGCCCGGACCATCCCCTTGTCGTGGAAGTTGGAACCAGGAATCCACGACCTTTCTTCTGGACCGTAGCCCTTCCAGTGGACGAGATATTGGAGCTCCCAGCCCTGACGACGAACATCCAGGATCCTCTGGATCGTGTGGGTGATCTGGCTGTCGGTGATCCGAGGGGGAGGAGGTGGCTTTGGGGGAGGACAGAGAGGGCTGGCAGAGAGGGGTTTGATTTTAGAGACGTGGAAAGTGGGGTGTATCTGCAATGCCAGTGGGAGCTTTAAGTGGACCGTGACGTCGTTGATGATCTTGGAGATGGAAAATGGGCCCAGGAGATGAGGGGATAGTTTCCTGGACTCCGTCTTCAATGATACCTGGTCCGCTGATAACCACACCTGCTGACCCATGGAATACTTCAGAGCCGGAGCCCACCTGTAATTCGCGTATTGGCGATTCCGTTCGGCTGACCGGGTGAGGGCAGCATGAGTGGCCTTCCATAGCTGGCAACAGCGAAGTGCGTGAGCCCCCACAGATGGAACTGCCACATCCCTCTCCATCATGGGTAATAAAGGAGGGGTGTACCCCATGGATGCCTCAAATGGGGTCAACCCGGTGGCCGTTGAGACAGCAGTATTATGGGAGTACTCCACCCAGGTCAGGTGGGTACTTCATGAACTTGGATTGGATGTTGCTACACACCTCAGGGTGGCCTCCAAGGATTGGTTGGCACACTCAGGCTGCCCGTTACTCTGTGGATGATAACCAGATGTAAGGCTGACAGTTGCACTAAGGGAGCGGCAGAAGGCTTTCTAAATCTGGGACGTAAACGGTGGGCCCTGGTCAGACACAATGTCCGTAGGAATGCTATGTATCTGGATGACGTGGTCAGTGAGGAGGTTCGCCATCTCCAAAGCAGAGGGTAAATAAACGACTTTCGCATTACGAGAGTGCATGTGCGGACTATGTGAGTTCAAAGTTCATGACTACCAAACATTCAAGTAGCCACCTTGATTTTGTATAGAGACAGTGCTGTCACACCTGAACAACTGCTGTTTAAAGTGCTTCAAGCACTCAATCGTCGTTATGCCAGGTGCACATTGTGCCGTAGTTAAGTGTGGGAATGGCATGTATCATTGGGAGCGGTGGAAAAAGCAAACTTGCAGCATACATGCGTGTAACTTCGGGACCAGCGTGTGCACATGTCCGCCGCCATTCACATTATATACATTCCCCACGGAGCTGAAGGATCCAGACGGATGTAATTGTTGGATTTAAGCAGTAAGTCTATATTATAACATAATTAAATAGTGTTGTGTATTGTTCAAGTGTCTAAACCCTGAAGTAGAAGGTACAGAAAGGCAGGCCTGGATCTAGGATATAGTTCTTTGCATATTGGTAATGAAGCTTGATCTACACACACATGTAATTAAGGCCATTGATAAGTAGGCTGGTATAAAATAAAATTGCAAATCATTGAAAACATGTGGTACTTAAACTATAGTAGTATCGACCTATAGATCTAAATAAGCAGGCAATGCCTTGCAGTGAAATTTACTCAAATTGACAAAACCAAAGTTGAAAGGTTGCTGTCAAACCACTCGCTTACCTTCTTTGTAGTCATTTCAGAGTCTCGCAAGTAAGGGTGCTTGGTCCTTTGACATCAAAAAATGTGCTATGTCAGCGTATATACAGGGGGGCCATTTTGGCCAATTTCTGCATGGTGGCCGCAAATACGCGCAACTAGTTGATCCTTGCATTTGCGGGTACAACCGGGAAGACCCCTATGCATACAATATGCTCATAGATCAGGAACTTTCCATAAATTAAATGTATCGATAGAGCAGGTTTGGTAGTCACGTTCCCATGATGCTTTGCGCAAGCCGAGATGCGAAAGTCGCTTATTGGGGGGGGGGGGGGACACCAAGTGGATCGCCTTGGAGAAGCGGTCCACACAGGTAAGGATAACAGCATTACCCTGAGACAGAGGATATCCAGTTACAAAGTCCAGGGCAATGTGTGACCAGGGTCGGTGAGAGATGGGAAGTGGATGGAGCAGGCCAGAAGGGAGTGAGGAGTCAGTCTTGTTGCGGCAGCAGGTCTGACAAGCATTGACATACTCCTGGACGTCAGTTCGCAGAGTGGGCCACCAAAACACTCAACGAATGAGGCTAATAGTCCGGGTAATGCCAGGATGACAGGCAAAAAAGCTGGTGTGGCCCCACTTGATGACGTCACTGCGAAGAGAGTCCGGAACAAACAGTCGATCATCAGGGCCCCCTTCTGGTATGGGTTCTGTGGATAACACCTGCCGGACCCTCCGTTCAATGCCCCATGAGAGTGCTCCAAGGAAACAGGAGGGTGGGACAATGGATTGGGGAAGGGAGGGAGGGGTAGGGGGGTTGGGACAGAACTGGCGGGAGACAGCGTCCGGTTTAATATTGCGGGAGCCAGGCCTTTAAGTAATGTTAAGATTGAATCTAGCAAAAATAAGGTCCAGCGGGCCTGCCTGGCAGTCAGCCAGTGGGCCGACCGAAGATATTCTAAATTTTTATGGTCAGTCCACACAATTATGGGCTGGGGCACTCCCTCCAACCAGTGTCTCCACTCCTCCAGGGTCAATTTAATGGCCAGCAGCTCCCGCTCTCTTACGTCGTAATTCCTCTCCGCAGGTGTGAGCTGCCGAGAGAAATACGCGCATGGATGGAGCTTCTGAGCTGAGGCTGAGCGCTGTGATAGGATAGCGCCCACCCCCGAGTCAGAAGCATCCACCTCTAAAATGAACTGGAGCTGGGGGTTAACCTGGGCCAAGATAGGAGCATTGGAGAACAGATCCTTCAATTTGAGAAAGGCCTGTTCGGCTGCCTCGGACCGACTAAATGGCACTTTTACCAAGGTCAGCTGGGTCAGAAGCTATGCTACCCCACTATAATTTCTAATGAAACAGCGATAAAAGTTCACAAACCCCAAGAAGCACTGAAGCTCCTTGTGGGAGTGGGGTGTAGGCCAATTCAGCACAGCTTCCACCTTGGCCAGGTCGGCCCTCAGCTCTCCCTCAGCCGCGATAAAACCCAGAAAAGAAGTGGAGCGGGTGGAAAATTCACACTTCTCGGCTTTAACGTAAAGCTGATTCTCCAGGAGCCATTGCAAAATGGTCCGGACATGGACTGTATGTTCTTCTGGCAAGCGTGAAAAAATCAAAATGTCATTGAGATAAACGAAAACAAAGTGATTGACCATATCGCAGAGGACGTCATTGATCATCCTTTGGAAGATGGCTGGGGCATTCGTGAGCCCAAATGGCATCACCAGGTATTCAAATTGCCCCAGGTGTGTTTTAAAGGTTGTCTTCCACTTGTCCCCTTTGTGAATGCGCACCAGATGGTATGTGTTCCGGAAGTCATATTTAGTAAATACTCGCACACGCTGAAGGAACTCAAACGTGGAGTTTATCAGGGGCAGAGGATATCTGTCCTTAATAGTAATGGTATTGAGCTCACGATAGTCAATGCATGGGCATAGGGAACCGTCCTTCTTACTGACAAAAAAAAAAAACTGCCACAAGAGGAGTCGATGAAGGCCGAATGAGGCCGGCATTCAAAGAATCTTTAATATAGCTCTCCATCGCCTCCCTCTTTGGCCCAGAAATACTGTAGAGCTGGCTGGACGGCAGCCGTGCACCCGGGAGAAGGTCTATAGCACAATCATAAGAGTGATGAGGAGGTAAAGAAAGCGCTCTTGATTTGCTAAAGACCTCTCCACGATCATGATAGACTTCGGGCACAAGGCTAAGGTCTGGCGGCTCCACCGGAGGGGAAGAGATGGATAGCATGGGTGAACACTCGGCTGAACTGAGACAAGATGCCAAACAATACGGGCTCCAGGAAGAGATGGAATTCATCATCATCATCATCATAGCAGTCTGTTGGGGGCGACAATGACTGTTTCATTTAAGTCTGATCAGCCATTAGCCCAATTAATAACACTGGTCAACACCAAATTTATTGTCTAAGGTTTTTTTTAGCTGATTTAGGACAATTTTGATATGATGAATCCAAAAATCACATTGGTTTTGCTCAATCAGGTCAACTTTTTGAACTATGGCCACATGTTGTTTTATACGTTTTTGTTTACATGTACGGGTATTTTCACTTTATATGATGCAAAGTTCTTTTTTATTTCTTGAAATTCTGTGAATTTTGAACAATGATGCCAACCCCCGACCAACAGTGATCTGTGTGGAGTTTGCATGTTCTCCCCGTGTCATGCACGTTAGGTTAATTGGCATCAAACTGGGGATTCTAAATTGTCCTTAGGTATGACTGTGAGAGTGAATGGTTGTCTCTCTGTGTTGGCCCTGCGATGGAGTGGCGATCTGTCCAGGGTGTACCCTGCTAGGCTCCAGCCCCCCCGCGACCCGAAAAGGATTAAGCGGAAGAAGATGGATGGATGGATGATGTAACATTCAATTTACATGTACTTACCTTTATATAAAGGTAAGTACATACACAGTACTAAGTAAGTACTAAGTAAGTACAGGTTTTTACTTAGCACCTGATCAAGAGAAACGGATGTCATTTTCGGATTCAGCAGTGCAAAAATGTCTTAAATCAGTTGAAAAAACACAGACAACTTACAAAAAAATTATTTTTGTAACCCTGTGTAATAGGATTATGCTTCCGGAGCCACGGGTAACCAAGAACCACTGGGTGACCAGATTTAGGGAAAATATAAAATGAGATGGTCTCCCGGTGGTTGCTGGAAAGAAGGACGGACACCGGCTCAGTTTTCTTAGTGATGGTAGTTACTTTTTGCCCGATAATGTAGTAACATAACATGTAGTAACATTTGCAATGTTGCGTTTTTGTCTGTGTTTAGTCGCTCTTCTTCTGCTGAATCTTAATCTAAACGGAAACTATGGATTTGGAAGCGGCTTAAATGTGCTATTGTCACTATTTTTCAACAAGAATTGGGCCAAGGGGGAGCCTAAGAATTGGAACGAGGAGACTCATGGACATTGGAATTCATGCGTCTGTGGAAACATTATTGGTTATGATCTCAGGACTTCTATTTTTGGCTGTAGAGTTCCCTGATGCATCAGAAATTGAAGGAAGGTGAGAGAGCTGATCAAAGCGGACCCGGCAAGCTCCTTCATCAAATTCGACCAGTTGGGGAGGGCACGAGTAGCGGCAAACGGTGAACTGAATGACAGTGATTCAGTGGAGGAATACATCTGGAGCCCTGTGCTCTCCATGGAAAAACAGTTTAAGCCTGCACATATAATGGAAGCACAGAATTACACGGGTGAGGACAAATTCTATTCTCTGAGTACACTGTGCTGATTTGATTTGACCTTGTTTGCCCCGTGTTTACATTCCTCCTGATTGAGATAAGCTGAAGGACCGGCTCTTATGTCTACCCAAACAATCGACAATCAGTTGTTGTCGTATCAGCGGATTGGACCCTCAAGGACAATGCCCATGTGCCTTCTGCAAGCAAGAGAGATAGACTCTGGACTCTGGACTTGTTTATAAGTCACATGATTATAACATCTATCCACTGCCAGGAGGCGCCCTCTGCTGCTCACTAACAACTGTTACATTTACACTACACAATGCATACAACATTACATGCATACAATACACTGCCTCTCAACTTTTGTGTGTGATCTCCTGCTAAATGTCTGCTAAATGTGCATTGAGGGTTTTTTTGCCTGCAATCAAAATTTCACTCACTTGCCGAGCGTCATTCTGATAAAACATGTTTTTTTCTCTCGCCTACTGTGTCATATCTACTCTCTTTTTCTTTTTTTCCTTTCTTCTTTATGACTGGCGCCTAGCGGCTGCCCCGGCCTTGGATGCACTCTGCAGAGCGTGCCCAAATGCCAAGTCAGGTTTCGTTACCTTGTATTTATACATGTGTAATGACAATAAAGTTGAATCTCATCTCATCTCATCAACATTCAAGGACCTGGGCAATTTAATCGTAGGAATGGCTACATCCCGTATGAAACGCGCAGAAATGAAATTCTGCTCTGCCCCTGAGTCAATCAAAGCTTTAGCCCTCCTCTCGACCACCGGAAACTGAATGAGGGCCGAAATGGATAGGTTGCCGGGGGGATGACTGGATTTCCCGCCCGTCAGCTCCCCCACGGCTACTGATGGGCCGCATCTTTTTGTCTTCAGCTGATACCCCTGCAGTGTGTGCTTCAGAGAGCCACAATACATGCAGGCATCGATTCTCTTTCGCCTCTGGCGTTCCTCCGGAGTCAGACGGACCCAGCCTAACTCCATAGGCTCAGAAAGAGAATCGGCTCCAGGTGTGTCAGCAGCTGAAGGGAATGCACACGCACTAGACGGGTGGGAGGGGGCTTTGTGCTCCTTTGCACACTCACGGTATTGGTTGTCAAGACTGACAGCCTGATCAATTAGACCGTCCAAGGAGGAGGGAACCGCATGAACCGCTAGGTCATCCTGGAGGTATTCATTTAAACCTGGAGGAAGATGCTTCGTAATGAAATGTCATTCCATTCCGAGTCCACTGCGATGACCCGAAACTCCACAGAGTAGTTGGCAGCTGACCGGCTACCCTCACGAAGTGACATTAAGCGGCTCATGATGTTTCCCTCACTTTCTGAACGGCCAAAGGCATGAGTGAATTCGCCCACAAATCTTTCAAATGAATAAGTGGGACCCTCTGGACCGTCGAGAATGGCTTGGGCTCAGCTGAGGGCCCTGTCCCGCAGCAGGAGGGTTATAAAATGAATTTTGGCTGTGCCATCCAGGTACCCCCCCCCCCCCCACACACACACACCTGGCCCAGATACAGCCGAACAAGGCATAAAAATCCCTTGCATTTCCCCACCTCCCCCGCGTACGGGGCTGGCAAGGGAACGGAGGTAGTTTGGAGCACGATTGAAGAAAATGGGGCAACAGGTGGAGGAAAAGGCACCGGCTGAGACAGATGGCCCAAATGTTTGGCGACCATTTCCAGCTGCTATATAATGGTTTGCAGCTGGGTCGATTCTTTGGACGTGGGGGTCCCCGGGGCAGAGACCGGCCCGCGCCCCCCGGCACAAGCCCCCCCAGGCACCCCCACAGCGGGCCCGCCCCAGTGCCTCTGTCGCATACCCCGGGGACCCCCACGTCCAAAGAAGTCGACCGTTCCCAGCTGCTATATAATGGTTTGCAGCTGTTGAGTCAGCATGGCCACCTGCCTCTCTGTGGCATGTAAACGTTCTAATGTAGAGTGTTCCGATGATGTCACTCTCGCTGAGCTTGCAACATGGCTGGCTCGTTCTGTCAGGATTGGCAATGATTAGACAGCTCACATGCAGGGAATGATACCAAAGGAAACGCACAATGACACGGAGTAACAAGTTTAGATTGAATTTTATTAATTGCAAAGAACGGCTCCGCAAGAGAAAAACGCCACTCACCAGGGGAAACACACAGCCTGAAATGAGAGACGAGAGCAGGTGAATTAGGAGGGAGAGTAGACACAGGGAAAATAGGACCACACTCACGTGGGAGTAATAGAGGACCCGGCAGAAAGAACCCAGCACTTACAGCAAACCTTACGATGAAACAGGATTGCAAAGGAGAGCTGGGTGAGGTGTTAACAACCCTGGAGACGCACCACAAAGGAGGTAGCAACCTGTGAAAAGGTAAACAGAGGATTAAAGGATTTTTCAAAATTAAGGGAAATAGATCTTTACTGCTGTTGCAGGTAGTATACCCAACGAGCCAGCGCCGAGACGTTGAAGAGAAGGTCTATTTAAGCGCTGGCAAGTCCGAGGAGCAGGTGTGTCTCATCATGCAGGTGGAGATGATTACCTGCGGAGTAGGTGAAGGTTGAGCTGGACGAGTGGGGGAGGAGTGCGCTCACCAGACCATGACACTGGTTGTGCCACCATTGGTGCCAACAACTGGCAATGAGTCTTTTACATCGCTGTTGATGAATTTTGACCCACCATTCTGTGCAGAACTGTTTAAATTCAGTCACACTGGAGGGCTTCACAAACTGATGGCCAGACATTCTCCTTCAGGATTTTCTGGTAGACAGCAGAATTCATGGTTCTGTCAATTAGGGCAAGTCATCCAGGTCTTGAAGCAGCAAAGCAGCCCCAGACCATGACACTACCACCACCATGTTTGACTGTTGATACAGTATGATGTTCTTTTTATGAAATTCTGTGTTAGTTTTATGCCAGATGAAATGGGACATGTCTTCCAAAAAGTTCAACTTTTGTCTTGTCATTCCACAGAATATTTCCCCAAAAGTCTTGAGGATCATCAAGATATTTTCTGGCAAATGTGAAATGAGCCTTTATGTTCTTTGTGTTCAGCAACGATTTTTGTCTTGGAACTCTCCCATGGATGCCATTTTTGCCATGTCTCTTTCTTATTGTTCCATCATGGACCAGTGTCCAAACTGAGGTCAGTGAGGCTTGCAGTTCTTTACACGTTATTCTAGATTTTTGTTTCTCATCTGTTCTTGAATTTCTTTAGATCACAGTGGGATGTGTTGCTTTTTGAGATCTTTTAGCCTACTTCAGGTTGTCAGACAGGCTCCATTTATGTGATTTCTTGATTCATTAGATCTGGAAGTAATCAGACTTGGGTGTAGCTACTGAAATTGAACTCAGCTTTCAAAAAAAAATGTGGTTAATGACAGTTAATTCATGATGCAACGGGGGTGGGGTGGGGGGTGGGGGGTTACGTTTTCACATAGGGCCAGGTAGGTTTGGATAGTTTTTTCCTATAATAAATGAAATCATCATTTGAAAACTGCATTTTGTATTTATTCAGGTTGTCTATGTCTGATATTAAAATTTGTTTTATGATCTGAAACATTTAAGTATGACAAATATGCAAAAATATAAGCAATCAGGAAGGGGGCAAATACTTTTTCATAGCACTGTATTTGTATAGCGCCAAATCACCACAAAAGTCATCTCAAGGTGCTAGATACATGAGACACAAATCATAAGTAATGCAGATGAAAGGCCAACGATCCCCTATGAGCAAACACTAGGCAACAGTGGGAAGGAAAAACTCTTTTATAGGAAGAAACCTCCAGCAGAACCAGGCTCAGGGAGGGGCAGTCTTCTACCATAACTGGTTTTGTGGGGGGTATACTATTCACAGCGATAACAACAACATACAGGTAGAACAACATTTGTACAGATACAGTATGTGCAATGATGCATCAAAGCTGGATAATGCTTAGAGCTGGCATTTGACAGAAATTGTAACTTGAGCAAAACTTTAGTTCAACTGTTTGAGGTGAAGTTAAGTCTTCAGTGAAATGTGTTATTGAAGAATCAAGCATTAACTACTGTTATGACACTCACGGCCTATAACAGTGCATTGACTTTTAGTGCAGTACAGTAGCACCCCCGTAGTACAGTTCTAAATGAAAAAAATACAGTTGGGATATCAATTTGTGACATCACAAAGGGGAAGATAGTGTCTTTTATTGCATTTTCTTTTTCCTTAGAGAGAAACTGAACAGTTCAAGGCAGGAAACCACAAGGGGAAAGTGTTTTTCTGTTCCGTTTACTCATGATTTGAGCCTCTTATTTACACGCAGCCTGAGGATGAGTGTTCTGCTAGAAATAATTAATACAACATTATGGGAAGTCCTTTTTCCCAAATCTATTGCAGTCTGTTATGTTTGAATTGATAACTGAAGCTAAACAAACTGTGCTCATTCAAATAGTAATTGACATATTTTTTCTCCTGTAAGACAAATACATCCATCCATCCATCTTCTTCCGCCCAATCCTTTTCGGGGCGTGGGGCGGCCGGAGCCTAACCCAGCATCTTTGGGTGAGAGGCAGGGTCCACCCTGGACACATCGCCAGTCCATTGCAGGGCCAACACAGAAAGACAGACAACCATTCACTCTCACAGTTGTACCTAAGGACAATTTAGAATCCCCAGTTGATGCCAATTAACCTAACTTGCATGTTTTTGGCATGTGGGAGGAAACCGGAGAAATCCCGGAGAAAACCCACACAGACACTGTTGGTCAGGGGCTGGGATCAAACCCAGGATCCCCTGGCCAAGGGTGAGTTGCTGTGCTGCCACAGCGCCAACCACTCCGCTACTGCGCTGCCCATCAATACAGTGGGTTTTAATTATTTTCTGTCACTCTCTTCTTCAATTTTTTAAAAATTTGTAGTATATTTTACACAGATTTTCACTTTGAAATACCTTAAGTTTCTCATTATCATATTCAGTCCTGTAATTTTTATGTGCTAGTTTTTGAATTGTACACATCAATAAAATAACTGATTTGTGTTCTTGGTGAACTGGATTTAGTTGAAGTATTTTTTTAATTAATCCATTTCTCAAGATGAAAGTAAAATCCAAGTTCCGGTTAAAATGATCAGTTTTTATCAGAGGGCGAAAAAGAGCTTTTTGTAATCCTAAAGACTGCAGTGATAATAGGGATCCTCATCAAAGGTAAGAAAGCTGTTTATTAACTGATGAGTTGTTGCACATAAATGAGCTAATTATTACATTTAAAATGAATAGAAAACAGTGGTGATCTATTTGTCATATCCGTGCGCCTTTACGCGGCGCACAGAGGGAAAGAAACGAGCCCACGTGCTGGATGAAGTGTGTGTTTATTATAACAAAAGGTAACCATTCCAAAGTGTCCAACACAAAATGTAAAAGATAACGACCCTGCAGCGCCACAGAGCGGAACCCGGCTCTGGAGAGGCTAACAGTACAAATGAAATGCAGCTGGGTAGACGAGGTAGGAGTCCATATATGTCTCAGAGCCAGACTGGATCTCTGGAGAGGAAAACTACATTACATAGACAGATACAAGGGGATTGGAGGAAACTTACATTGTGTGCCTCGAAGCTGGACTGCAGCTCCGGAGAGGAGATCTGCACAACTGCAGGTTTAAACTGGAGACTGACTAGGAGCTTGAGCGGCGAGCTCAACTAACCAGATTGACTAACGGAGTGACAAATAATGAATGAACCAACAGAGTATAAATACAGAGTGGACTAATGACAAGAGTGGAGGCAGGTGTGTGAGCTGGGCTGCAGGTGAGCTGATTACAAGATGCTCACCGCAGAAGCAGGCTAAGCAGCCAGTGGGGAGTGTCTGGAGAGAGAGAGGGGCAAAAACAGGAACACAGAACAACCTAGACAAATGAGCAGACAAAAAGAGATACAAAATACAACAACATACCTGCCAACTACTCCGGTTTTGCCGTAATGGTTCCGGTTTTCAAGACCCCGTTCCGGGTTCCGGTTTTATTATTCAAAATTACGGTTTTTCACTAAAAAATTCAGTCAAAAATTTTAAATCATAAAAAAAATACAGAAAAAACGAAAGCAATTCCAAACACGCTGTCGCTCGGAATCGTATCTAAATTTAGAACAAAGGCAATCGGCACTGCTTCATGTAGGTGTATTGCGCATGTGCGAGAGGTCTGAGCCAATTTTCCATGTGCAATTGCGAGGCAATCAGGTAAGAATTATACGTTTTCATCATGGAGTCTGCCGGAGAAAAATCACTAACGAGCGTGAAACACAAACGAAAATTACAGTCTTTTCATGAGGAATACAGCAAAGCATTTCCGGGAGTTATTATTCGCTCAAGAAGGGGTGAAAATTACGCAAATTGCACTTTGTGTAGACAAGACTTTTTGATTGGACATGGCGGAATCAGTGATGTGAAAGACCACGTAAGAACGAAAAAACACAAGGCCAGTGCCAGTGACGCTAGCGGCAAACTTGAAGAACATGTGCTGTGTAATTGCAAGCCTTGTCATGCTTGGTGTATTATGTAAACACATAAAATATCAGAGCGATTTTGCCGTCATTTACGCACGTGTGTTATACAGTGCTAGTATACTCTGCTGATATTTCTAGTCTAGTTACCTCTGCCAAGGAGGTTATGTGATCATCAGCGTTGGTTTGTCTGTTTGTCTGTTTCTTTGTTAGCAAGATAACTCAAAAAGTTATGGACGGATTTTCATGAAGTTTTCACAGATTGTCAGAAATGGGGTATCCTACGGATGATTAGATTTTGGTGGTGATCCGGATCACCGTCTGGATCCAGGAATTTTTTAAAGGATTCTTTTTTTTATTTTTATTTTTTTATTTAACATTGCGAGATAGGGCCATTTTCAATATTTTATTTATGATGTTAAACACTGTATGGGGGGAACTGTGGCGCTTGGCAGAGGTCTGCGCTCTCCGAGTGCTTTTCTAGTGTTCATAATACATCACATCTGGCCTATTCAAAGTTCTATGCAGTGTTAAGATAGTCTTTTGAATGCAAATTTAATGAATGAATGAATCTTTATTTCGGATAGATTAAAAGTAAAGATTAAAAAGAAACAGAATAATATAACAAAGGCGAAAAAATCCAACAAGGTCAAATTAAACAAGAACTCCTCTGATTATACAGTTCAACATAAGTTATCTGAAATGGGTGATGGCTGAAGCCGCAGCTTATATTGCCCACCCATATTCCATCCAAGAATTCAAAAGAAAAACAAAACAAGAGCGATTACAATTCAGAACAAAGCTAAGACAAAATGTGCCAAAAAAAACTAAGTAACAACACAACACAGACTGGATATGACAATCCTTATGTGATTTTACATGTCATCTTATATATATGTTTGGAGTATTTCTTCCTTTAGTTTTTGTTTAAATTGTCCAAGCGTTGTACATTATTTTAATTCAGGTCCAAAATCGTTCCATAATCTGACTCCTTGCACTGAAACACAGTGTTGCTTGGTGGTAGTTCTCACTGAAGGTTTTTGAAATATACATGTTCCTCTGAAATGATATTGTTTCTCCCTTATTTGGAACAACTTTCGGATATTTGCGGGCAGTGACAGATTCTTAGCTTTAAACATTATTACTGCAGTTTTAAAGTCAACCAGATCTTTCAACTTGAGAGCTTTTAATTTAAGAAAAAGTGGGTTTGTTGGTTCCCTGTAAGCAGCTTTGTTTATTACTCTAATAGCTCTCTTCTGAAGCATAAAGACTGGATATATGTTTGTTTTATATGTATTTCCCCATACTTCAGTACAATATGTCATGTATGGGAGTATTAATGAATGATACAAAGTATATAATGTGGGTTGATTCAGCAAATATTTCGCTCTGTGTAGTATTGCAATTGATTTAGATATTTTACCTTTAATATAATTAATATGTGACTTCTATGTCAAATGCTAATATTTGTTTGACAGTGCGGCCCCTGGACCCCGGCTAGCTACTAGGTTTTTCAGGCTTGAAAGTTGAAGAAATATGAGGTTGTTAGCTACATTCTAACTTGATTTAATGCTAATATTTGTTTGGCGTCGGGGGGCTTTGCCCCCCTGAACCCCCCACCAGGACTTTGTCCTGGACCTACTGGAGCCTGCGGCCCCTGGACCCCGGCTAGCTACTCGGCTTTTCAGGTTTGAAAGTTGAAGAAATATGAGGTTGTTAGCTACATTTAACTAGATTTAATGCTAATATTTGTTTGGCAAATATTAGCATTATTATTATTAGCATTAGCATTATTAGCATTAGCATCGGCCCCTGGACCCCGGCTAGCTACTAGGCTTTTCAAGTTTGAAAAGTTGTCAGGTATGCAACAATAACCTGTGTCTGAGGTCTGAGAGGACATTGGACCTCAGACATATGGCACTATTTTGCATAAATCAACACTGAGGGGGTACTTTCTAGGGATGGGTGTATTGATACTCAGGTATCGATACTTCGGAGTTGATACTTTTTAAAATATCGCGATACCACCATGTTAATACAAAATGTGCAATTTGTTTTCACTTCTGAGAGAGTTTTAGGCGTTAAATTTATGTGTGCAAACTGGTAAAAAACCAACCCAGACATATTTTAGAGATGGTCTGCTGTGTCACATGATTATGGCAGCCTATCAGATGTCAGAGCCAAAGACTCACTGCTCACTGCGCAGCCTCAGTCAAGCAGTCACTGGCCAAATCTCAGTCTCCTCCCTAAGCCCTCAAGCCCTGAGCCCTTGTAGACTTAGGCGGCAGCCATTAGTAGTGTGAGTGTGCGAGTCTGCAAGGGGTTGAAATGGTATAAAAGGAATGGGACACTTTATGATATGTCACTCTACCTTGATAACGGTGTATGACAAACTTGCTGCTTAGTACTGTGGGATTCAGACTTTTTATTTTAAGAATGATTTTATCATCAAGGCCAAGGAACAGAAGGAATCAACTGCCTGATCTAAATATCTTGCAGGCACTAGCCTTCATTTTTTTTTTCTCAAAAAAAAGAAGAAAAAAAGGGAGAAAAAAGAAAAGAAAAATGTAAATAAAGAGCAGGTTTTGAGCAGTTTGCATTGAAAATGTTAAGAAATCTGTAGTTGACAGGGAGCTGAACCTAAAGTGTCGCCCCGGGTGAACGCCCCGGGCGCTCAGAATGGTGGTGGTGGTTGGGGCTCAGCCCCCCCCTTCACAAATTCCTGGTTACGCCACTGCTAGCTTTACAGAGTGAAAACGAGGTAATTATGAAAAAAAAATATATATTTTTTTTATGAAAATTACACAAAATAGTTGATAATGTCTGCACTATAGTTTATTTATCTTTTAATTATTTATCCTTTATTTATATGATATGTGTTAAATGCAATATCTTAAATCCTTAGTTACAGTCATCCACTGGCTTACTAAATAATCACAGTTAATAATCAATCAACATCCACCTTATTCCTGGGGGTGCCGCTGTAGGAACGATTATGAGCGGAGCTTCCGGTTTCGGCTGACCTAGTGTTAAATCAGTCAGTAAGAGTGGAGTAGCAGGGGCATTTAAAATAACATTTTTAAAAGTTTTTCAAATTCATTTTAATGTATAGTCCACATACGTGCTTTGCACTCAAGTGGTAGCTAATTTCAGCTCTTCTAGTTTTTGTATTTTTGAATGTTTTTGCATAGTTCTGATACTTGCTGGTGTTCGTGGTTGTGCCAGACTGGATAAATGGAGGCTTCTCACCACACGGTGACAGATGACATCCAAGCACGGTGTTATGGCAAATATCTGCTCAAAGGTAAATTTGATTATGTCCAACATATTTTAACAAAATGCAGCCGACTTTATTGCGGTGGAAACATGCTGGTCGGAATGCACACCGCATCATTATGAGTACAGGCAACGAGAAGTCATAAATCATGACTCTTTCTTTGTTTGGTAGGGCAAGTCCCAGGAAAACCCCATGAGTGCCTGGTATCATTGGAAAGCTTAGAATTCATACCTTCTAAAAAGACCTATGTTTTTGCAGAAGACGTAACTCCCGACCGAGTGAACGTGAGTTTTCAACCGAGCTAAAATACAAACAAATCGTCTTTTTCTGGGTCAGTTTTTGCACACTACCTACAAATTAAATATCATTTTGAAGGTGTTTCAATACAGAATATGGAAATAATGTTACATCAGTTTTGAAATGTGCTCAAAGTGACACATTTTGCCAGCACAGGTCTTTTGTTTACACCCTTAGCATCTTAGCAGTGGTGCTAACTAACGGAGCTACTGTGTACGAGGCCACTTTTTAAGGTCATCTTTCCATCCTTCGATAGTCGTGGGAAGTGGTATGATTACATTACTGTTTTGAGGTGCAAGAGGCCGTATTCCCGCATTTCTGATGCCGAAGTCATTGTTTTTTTAACAAGGAAAAGTATCCCGTTTCAGTGACAACCATATGTTCTAAACTAGTGCTGGAAGTTGTTACCATAATTCACGCAAGGCATCATGGGGCCTAGGAATAAGGTGGATAGCAGCTGAATACTTACTTGAAACCTTGAGCAGATATGTTTCTGTGGCCCGGGAATTTGGAGTCATGTTCAATACAATGCTCAATACACTGTAATGTTTGTTCATTGCTCCCTGTTTGTAAATTAAAAAACCCCATTTCATTATGCAACTATAGACACTGCAGACCAGTGAGCTATATTATACTTGCATGTAAACATCTTTTTTGTGATGTTTGGCGTTGCTCCTTCCATGCTTCTGTGTTTGCGTGTTTTTTTTTTTGTTTTGTTTTTTTTGTGGGGTGGAGAAGGGGTGAAAGGGTGGTCAGTGATGAACATGTGACCAATCAAGAGCTTTTCCTTGAGAAACCCTGGCATGGTGCTCTGAACTGTGGGTAATTCCCTTACCTTAATTCAGCATGCTATGCTGACTTAAGGTAAATAGCGAGAAATAGCGTTGTTGCGTTGTTGTTGAGATGATCCCGAAGCTTTATTCACAGGTGGTACAAGAACCAGAATATCTTGCCAGCAGATATTCGGACAAGGTACAGCAGCTTTTAAAGTCGGAAGAATTTTGAGTTCAAAACTTTTAAACGTTGGAAGAATTTTGAGCTCAAAAGAAGAAATAATTATTTCCCAGACGTTTAAAGGAAATCATTAAAAGCAGGACACAGACGTTTACACAACACAATGGAAAAATCTGAACTGAAAACTGATTTGAAGGAGGGCGTCTCCCTGCTAAAGATTGAGCAAGTTTCGTGCCGAAGCTCTGATTGACAGCACCCATAACCAACTGTTTCCCGTTGTAGGTGGGAGTTATGAACTTTAGTCCAATGAGCAACCAGTTCTTTGTTTGTCACCAACCAATAGAAATGAGAGAGCTGTTGCTAAGCAGAGACCAGTCACATTCCTTGAGGAAACTTTCCTGAACAGAGTGACACATATCTTAAAACACTGAAAATTCATTAATATACTTATGTATAAAATCTAAGCTGGCTTCACTGGTTTAGGACTACTTCAGTGGGCATGCAACCTTATAACTGGTACATTTAAAATTAACGTGCAAGAATAAAATAAGATATATTGAAGCATTAAAACATTCATGCACACATTTAAAATCAAGGATTAATAGAAATTCTTCAAACCCATATGATTGTCCAACACAGAATGGTAGACCAGAGTCCATTTGCTTTTCCAGGTTGTCCTGAAAAATAGAATGATCTGAAAATTGAGGGTTTTGTAAAAAGATAGTCATTAGTTTCAGGGAATAAAGTTTAGCTGGTTAACTCCAACATGTCCCGGAGTTTTCAGAAGGTGGCAATGTTGAGCTGTGGATATTTTCTAGTGACCATATGATGCATTTAAAGTTTATGGGATGCTGTCTGGTAAATGTCAGATGGCTGATAACACATAACTGTCTTAGTTGGAGGAAGAGTTTCAGTTATTTACGAGGTAAGTTAATCCGTTGAAAGCATTCCTTATGGCTTGTTTAACAAAGGAATGTTGGTTCAGCTGTGGTCCTGGGATGAAAAGAATTCTTTGACCAGACTTTTCCTGGGTGAAGCAATGTTTTTAAGATGAAGGATAATTTTATTGATGAACCAAAGTCAGATGATGCTACAGTAATTAAAGTTGTCGGCTGTCATATAATAACAGAGTAATATTTAGTTTTTGTTTAAATGATTAGCGGACAACAACTCCCATCATCCCACATCACTAAACAAGATCATGACGGGAGAAACCTCACCCCGTTTCCTGACCAATGAAAGAATGATCCAAAGAGGAGAAAAATGACACAAAGATAATTTTTTGTGTTTTGAGAGCTGCAGTTGATCCAGAGGATTGTTTGCTACTTCACCCTGGGCGCACTTTGAAAAGATGTTGTAAGCGCCATCCATCCGTGTTTGTAGTTTTTTAAATTATGTATTTTCATAACGTTATACCTTAACAGTTAGACAACAACCTACACCATTATTTATGAGGAAAATTATCTTTTAAATTGACAAACATCATATGTGTAACTCATGGCAAAATTCAATTAGGATCAAAAGATAATTTCGCTCTTGCCATTCATTTCAATGGAGAATTTTTCAGATTTAAGGTTCCATGTGCGGAAGTAGAGGGTGCGTGACTAAGGCCGCATTCAGACCAGGATAGTCCAGGGGTCTTGGTTCTACTGGGCGGGGAATGCCGCAAATTTTCACACCTTCATTTGGTTTGATTTGCATTCACACTGCAGCAGACCAAACTGCCTGAACAATGTCACACAGTTACAACAACTGCTCGTTTGTGGTGTTGTAGCCAAAACCACCACTGACCAGGAAGAAAAAATCTTGGCGAAAAAAAAAAAAATCAGGCTCATTGATTGGCCAGGACCAAAAATGGAAATATGTTCCCTTCAGCTGGGCTGTTTGTCCACCACAAACAAGACATTTTTTTTTAACTTTTTTCCTTGGCTTTCTCCTGGTAAAAGGATTTCTCGGATTTGCGCGGTTGTCTTTATTGTTATTTTCTACCCAAAATGTACTACGGTAAACGCCACTTCCTCTTCTCAGACTACGTATTGCTATGGTTACACAAATGCTGAGGGACACTTCCGCCTTTTGGTCGGCTGGATACTCTGTTTGGATTCACACTGCAAGCGAAGTGCACCAGACTTCGTTTGCAAGAGAACTGAGACCCCTGTTTTCAGGAGGTCCAACTTTGCTTGTTTGGTGCACACCAGCGTTCTAACACTCGTTCAGATGGCACCAAACAAACTGAATTATCCATGGAATCCTCTGTTTGATACTTTGGTCCAGACCAAACAGTGGTTGTCTGAATGCGCCCTTAGGCTCTCTATAAGCCATGCTAGTCAGACCGGTGACTAGTCAATATTCCGAAGGCTCACTGGTCTGAAGGTCCATTGGTGCAAAAGTCCAATTGTTAAAAATGGTTATGCAGTTCAATCCACCCCTCAAATAAACAACTTTACTACCACCCAACCATCTTACATGACATCCTCCCTTTCCATCCACCACATCACATACAGTGGGGAAAATAAGTATCGAACACGCCAACATTTTTCGCATTAAACATATTTCTGATGGCGCCACTGACCTGAGGTTTTCACCAGATATCAGTAACAACCCAAGTAATCATTACATACAAAGAAATCAAGGCAACTGTGTTCACAAAACAAGTTATATTTAATAAAGTGGAATGACACAGGGAATAAGTATTGAACACATGAAGAAAAAGAGGTGCAAAAAGGCATAGAAAGCCAAGAAACCAGCTGATATCTGTGGTGTTGGGGTTTAACACCTTTATTGTGAAGTGCGGTGTAGTGGCGGCCACTTCCTGTTCCGCCACTAGACCTCCCTATAAATAGCAGAGGGCATCCATTACACGGGCTCTTCAACCGGTGCCTTCTGCCTGGTGTCTACTGTGTGTCCGTTGTGGTTCCATCGTTCAATAGAGCTGAGTTCCTACAGTCACCTGGCCTCATCCTTTCAGAGGTATTTTACCATACATAACATTTGGCGATTGGGGATTAACTTATGGAGGCATGTATTACACCACGTCGCCCCTTCCGCGAGCTCCCGGGGGAGCCGCCTGTTCTGTGGCCAAGATGGTTTGAAGCTTTCCAGACCTACATCTCCGCACTTGACCTGGGTAAGCTCGACAAGAGCACATTCGCTACTTGTTCACAACCTCGGGATTGAGGGCCAGCATGTCTTGTGCAAACTTGGGGCTTTGGACTCTTTTGACAACATTGTCAAGCTGCTAGCAAGCCACTTTCATACCCTGGATAGTGTGACTGTCCGGAGGATTCGCTTTCAGCAGCGATATCAACGTGTGGGTGAGCCTATACATCAGTTTGTCATCGACTTGAGGCAGCTAGCTACCGAGTGTTGTTTTGGGCCGCTGGAGGATGAATTGGTATGTGACCAGCTTGCGGAGCATACAAGTAGCACCGCTATACGTGCTAGGCTACTCGTGGCGCCGAGTGACCTAACGTTAGCCAGAGCTGTCAAGCTAGTTCTCCAGGTGGAGGGCGCAGACAAGCTAGCTTCGGAGCTAAACTGGTGCCAGTCACAGCGGCTGCCAGAGCCTCCCGCTGTGGCATTAGTAGCGGACTTGGATAATGAGGATAGCTTGGATGACGACACTATGGAAACCAATGCTGCCAGCCAAGGGTCTGTCCCGGTAAAACCCCTTTGCAAGGGTTGTGGGTCCGTGAAACACCAAAATAAGGCTAAGGACTGCCCAGCTAGAGGGAAGCGTTGTAGCAGATGTACACGCTTGAACCATTATGCTAGAGTGTGCAGTGTATCTGAGCCAGAGTGCCAACGGAGGAAATCACTCCGCCCGCCCCTACAACCATCCATATGGTGTCCCCCAGTACCAACGGGTACACTTTCTGCGCAGTGGAGCTGGATGGCGTGGAGATACCACTGCTGCTAGACATGGGGGCGGAGGGGTCGTTGACGAATTGGGCCATGGTGAGGAAGTTTTTCCCCTACTACAGAGTAAGAGGTAACCCAGCGCCGCTTTATGGTTATGAAGGTGGCAGGCTGTGCACAGTTGGAACATTGCTGTTAACGGTTCGGTACAAGTCCGTGATGATGGCTGACTTCATGTTACACATGACGGCCCGAGGCAACAACATCATGGGCTGTGACTTGTTTTATGGACTGGGTTTCACCATGAAAGATGACGCTGGGGAAGAATGGTCAAGTCGTGGCTAGTGGAACCCTCTGGTTCCAGTGGTTGGTGATGACGTTGTGTGGGACAAAGGACTAACGGACACCACGGCAGTCAAGCAGGACCAGGCTCACTCAGGTTTGGCGCAGGAGGGTCTCACTGCCAGCGCTCAGGCAATGGTTGAGGGGGGTACTGAGTGTGATGGTGAAGCGCCTGCGCTGGCAAGTGACGCCGATATGTTAGCCCCAGATTCCTCCAGAGCTTGGCTGCAGAGAGATGGAGGATCTGCAGATACGATGGCCACCGCTACAATGGCTTCAGAAGAGGATGGGGCCAGATCGACTAGCATGGGAAAACCATGTGCTAAGCAGCACCACATCAGTCCAAGCCAAGCCCCTCTTAGGGTTATGGGCTTGGTACGGGTTTGAGGAGAGGAGCGTCCACAGTGAAGCTGGGCCAGATGACAGCCATTGAAAAATCAGGAGTGTGCATAGTAGCTAAACTGGGTGCAGCATACTTCCAGCTGTCTGATGTCTTGGTGAGGCACGCCAATTAGCTTCGGTGTGTCCAGGAAGAGGGTTCTGGTGATGGGCTGGACGAGAGCGGGAGTTGGTGGTGAAGAGAAGAGGCGCTTTCGTCCGGAAGATCAGCCATTGTCCCGGGGGCCTGATGCTTCCAGGGGTGCATCTGCTGAGGGGCTACCCGGGGCCCCCCCATGCTGGTTCTACTCTTCCTGCCCAAGGGACAGTACTGTAAATTTTGTTACATAGTTCTGATGTTTATATGTTTATCTGGGAACGCCTTGGTATCCCCTCTGAAGAGCTGGAGCAGGTGGCTGGGGAGAGGGAAGTCTGGGCTTCTCTGCTTGAACTGCTGCCTCCGCGACCCGGACCTCCGGAAAAGCGGTAGAGGATGGATGGATGGATGGATGGATGTATGCGGTAAAATGTTATTGTTTTGTGTGTGTTTTATTAATTTAGGAACACAGCAATGATTTTAGTTGTTTAATGGACTTTTCTTTAGCTTTGCAGGTGGCAGAATAATCCACCTTGCTGTGTGGGCTGGACGGCAGTCCACCCGTCCACCCTATTTTAGGTTTTGTTGTGTGAATGTGTTAGGCCATTTAGAAACATCAGTTTTCATTTCTTAGTGCGTGATTCAAGTCCCAAATAGGAAGAGGGTTTTAACTGAGTGAGTGGTTTTGGACTTTCTAAGGAGGGGTGGGGATGTGGTGTTGGGGTTTAACACCTTTACTGTGAAATGCGGTGTAGTGGCGGCCACTTCCTGTTTTGCCGCTGCACCGCTCTATAAATAGCAGAGGGCATCCATTATATGGGCTCTTTGATCGGTGACCTCTGCCTGGAGTCTACTGTGTGTCCGTTGTGGTTCCATTGATCAGTAAAGCTGAGTTCGTCCAGTCACCTGGCCTCATCCATTCAGAGGTATTTTACCATACATAACAAAATTCATCAGAATTTAGGAAGCATCCCATCCCCCATCAGTGCAAATTAATTTCAGTTGGTTAAGTCCCGATTGATAGCCTTTAAAAAGGTCTATGAATATCAGATTGTCACACCACAGAGAACTCATGATAGGTAGAAGCAAAGAACTCTCTCTAGATCTTCGCAACCTTACTGTGGCAAAACATAATAATAGCATTGGTTACAGGCGCATTTCTAAACTGCTGAATGTTCCAGTGAGCCCTGTTGGAGCCATCATTCAGAAGTGGAAAGAACATCATTTTACCATAAATTGGCCATGACCAGGAGCTCCTCGCAAGATTTCTGACAGAGGAATCAAAAGAATTATCAGAAGAGTTATCCAAGAGCCAAAGACCACTCGTGGAGAGCTCCACAAAGACCAGGAGTTAGCAGGTACTGCTGTTTCAAAGAAAACAAGAAGTAATGCACTCAACCAACATGGGCTCTATGACTGCTCACCTCGCAAGACTCCATTGCTGAAGAAAAATCATGTTGAAGCTCATTTAATGTTTGCTGCACAACATTTGGGCAAGCCAGTAAAATACTGGGAGAATATAGTCTGGTTAGATGAGACCAAAATTTAACTTTTTGGATGCCACAACACACAGCATGTTTGGAAGAGAAATGGCATTGCATGTTTTGTAGCTTAAAACAGAAGACTCGTCAATAAGAAAGAAAATGGTGCTCCACTAAATTAGATGAAATCTATTTAGCTTGAAGAAATTAACTTCTAATTTATAAAAAATCTCTTAGGAAAGCTGGAACAAGTTATTATTCTGCATTCATAGAAGAGAACAAGAATAATCCCGAGTTTCTTTTCAGCACCGTAGCCAGGCTGACAAAGAGTCAGGACTCTGTCAAACCTAGCATTCCCTTAGAGCTTACCTGTCAGAACTTTATGAACTTCTTCAATAATAAAATTTCATCTATCAAAGATAAAAATCAGTCAGATTCTTCCCACCGATAACTTAAATACAGTAACTACTACAACTCCTTCAACTGATATCTGTTTGGATGAGTTTACTCCAATTGACCTTTTAGAATTGGGTAAAATAATTTCCTCATCCAAGCCTTCAACTTGTCTATTAGACCCTATTCCTACCAGATTATTTAAAGTCTTCCCATTTATTGGTAGCTCTATTCTTCAAACAATCAATTCTTCATTAACATTAGGCCATGTACCACAGGCCTTTAAAACTGCTGTAATTAAACCTTGACTTAAAAAGCCAACGCTGAATTCAGGAGTTTTATTTAACTATAGACCAATCTCTAATCTGCCTTTCATTTCAAAAACCTTAGAAAGAGTTGTTGCTGTGCAATTATTTGACCACTTGCAGGGAAATGGTTTATTTGAAGAGTTTCAGTCAGGGTTAAGAATCCATCACAGTACTGAAACAGCTTTCATGAAGGTCACTAATGACCTTATCGCATCTGATCATGGACTTGACAGAGCGGTAGAAGATGGATGGATGGATGGATAATGGACTTGTTTCTGTACTTGTCCTTTTGGACCTTAGTGCAGCTTTTGATACTCTCGATCATAATATTTTACTTGACAGACTAGAACACCTTGTTGGACTTAATGGAACTTCGTTGCAGTGGTTTAAATCTTATTTATCTGATAGATTCCAGTTTGTTCCAGTCAATAATGAGTTTTCTTTCAACTCAAAGCTCAGTTACGGAGTTTCACAGGGATCTGTGCTAGGCCCTATTCTTTTTAGTTTATATATGCTTCCGCTAGGCAACATTAGTAGAAAGCACTGCATACATTTTCATTGCTACGCAGATGACACACAATTATACTTGTCAATGAAGCCAGATGACAGTAATCAATTAGCCAAATTAGAGGCTTGTCTTAATGAAATCAAAGCTTGGATGACTTGTAATTTCTTGCTATTAAATTCAGATAAGACTGAAGTCATTCTAGTTGGTCCAAAAAACCTTAGAAATACCTTTCCAAATCAAACTCTTAGTTTGGATGTGGTTACTCTTTCTCTTAGTAGTTCTGTGAGGAACCTTGGAGTTATTTTTGAACAAGATCTGTTCTTTAATTCACATATTAAACTTGTTTCTAAGACTGCCTTCTATCATTTGCATAATATTGCCAAGATTGGGAGCACCTCGCCTCAGAGTGATGCTGAGAAACTAATCCACACTTTTGTTAGCTCTGCATTAGATTATTGTAACTCTTTATTTTCAGGCTGTCATAAAACATCTTTAAAAAGTCTTCAGCTGATCCAAAATACTGCAGCAAGAGTTTTAACAGGTACTAGAAAGACAAATCACATCTCTCCGGTTCTGGCCTCCCTTCACTGGCTTCCCAATTACAGTGCATCCGGAAAGTATTCGCCGCACTTTGCTTTTTTCCTTATGTTACAGCCTTATTCCAAAAGGGATTAAATTAACTTTTTCCCTCAAAATTATATACACAATACCCCATAATGACAATATGAAAAAAAGTTTTTTTGAAATTTTTGCAAATTTATTAAAAATAAAAAACTAAGAAATCACATGTACATGAGTACTCACAGCCTTTGCTCCATACTTTACTGATGCACCTTTGGCAGCAATTACAGCCTCAAGTCTTTTTGAATATGATGCCACAAGTTTAACACACCTATCTTTGGGCAGTTTCACCGATTCCTCTTTGTAGCACCACTCAAGCTCCATCAGGTTGGATGGGAGGCGTCGGTGCACAGCCATTTTCAGATCTCTCCAGAGATGTTCAATTGGATTCAAGTCTGGGCTCTGGCTGGGATACTCAAGGACATTCACAGAGTTGTCCTAAAGCCACTCCTTTGATATCTTGGCTGTATGCTTAGGGCCGTTGTCCTGTTAAAAGATGAACCGTTGCCCCAGTCTGAGGTCAAGAGCGCTCTGGAGCAGGTTTTCATCCAGGATGTCTCTGTACATTGCTGCATTCATCTTTCTCTTTATCCTGACTAGTCTCCCAGTTCCTGCCTCTGAAAAACACCCCCACAGCATGATGCTGCTACCAACATTGGCATGGTTATGAACGGTGCCTGGTTTCCTTCAAACATGATGCCTGACATTCATGCTAAAGTGTTCAATGTTTGACTCATCAGACCAGAGAATTTTGTTTCTCATGGTCTGAGAGTCCTTCAGGTGCCTTTTGGCAAACTCCCAGTGGGTTGCCATGTGCCTTTTACTAAGGACGGGCTTCCATCTGGCCACTACAATACAGGTCTGATTGGTGGATTGCTGCCAAGATGGTTGTCCTTCTGGAAGGTTCTCCTCTCTTCACAGAGCAACAATGGAGCTCTGACAGAGTGACCATCGGGTTCTTGGTCACCTCCCTGACTAAGGCCCTTCTTCCCCGATCGCTCAGTTTAAAATGGCCAGCCAGCTCTAGGAAGAGTCCTGGTTGTTCTGAACTTCTTCCATTTACGGATGATGGAGGCCACTGTGTTCATTGGGACCTTCAAAGCAGCAGACATTTTTCTGTACCCTTCCCCAGACTTGTGCCTCAAGATAACCCTTTCTGAGAGGTCTACAGACAATTCCTTTGGCTTCATGCTTGGTTTGTTGCTCTGACATTCACTGTCAAGTGTGGGAACTTATATAGACAGGTGTGTGCCTTTCCAAATCATGTCCAAGCAACTGAATTTACCACAGGTGAACTCCAATTAAGCTGCAGAAACAGCTCAAGGATGCTCAGTGGAAACAGGATGCACCTGAGCTCAATTCTGAGCTTCATGGCAAAGGCTGTGAATACTTATGTACATATGATTTCTTCATTTTTTATTTTTAATAAATTTGCAAAAATCTCAAAAAAAATAAACTTTTTTCATATTGTCATTATGTGGTATTGTGTGTAGAATTTTGAGGGAAAATGAATTTAATCCCTTTTGGAATAAGGCTGTAACATAAAATGTGGAAAAAGTGAAGCGCTGTGAATACTTTCCGGATGCACTTGAATAATATGGTAAATAAAAATTAAATTGCAGTCTTTTCTTGTTATGTCTCCCACAAATAGTGTGTTTAATGAACTACTGTATCCCCATGATGGATAAGACAAAGTTCCACGGGTGGAACACCAGAATTTTAAGAGGTTAATAAGTGAATGTGTTTAGTTATTATGAGAGCAAAGTCCGTCCAGTTAATAATTACATTCTTTTTTTTTTTTTAATTCCCTTGTCCTGTCAGGCAGCTAGGCAAACAGAACAGGGATCTGTCACCCTTATTGTGCCAAAACAGATTTACTTTGCCAAGAGGAGCTTATACTGTACCTGTGTATTGTATATTGTTGTAAACTCCTCCTGTAATAACTTTTAATACTTTATTTTAATTGTTTTACCCATGGAAGGCCCAACAGGATGGGGAAGAGGGAAAGGAAGTGTGTGAAGGGGGAAAAGAAAAGGGAGGGGAACAGACAAAAAACCCCCAAACAAACCAACAACTAAAACAAACAAAAGACAAACTGCTTCTTCCACGGAAGATGTCTCAACACGAGTCTGGTTTCCACACCTGTTAAAGGAGAGACACTTGTGCGTGTATGTCTGTGTGCATATGTATGAGAATGCGCGCAAAATAAGTGTGTGTATGTGAGTGGTTTGTCAGGAAACATACGAAGCGGAGGGCCGGTCCCAGCAGCTCTCCCCCCAGGAACCCAGAGCAGGCAAGGCAGCGCCACCAACCCCCACAGGGCACAAACGTCCGAGGTCAGCAAGCCCAAGGAAAGCCAGGCATCCGCCCCCGGAGGGACGATCAAGGGAGGCCAGGCTGCTCGGCGGCCGGCGCGGTCAGCCCACACCCCTGGATCCGTCTGACCCCCACCCCCCCCAGTGGGGCCAATGTCCGCCCCCGGGAGGCGTGGCCTCCACCAGGAAGCCAGCGACCCCACCCCCCCGGGGCAGAGACCGGCCCGCGCCCCCCGGCACAAACCCCCCCAGGCACCCCCACAGCAGGCCCGCCCCAGTGCCTCTGTCGCATACCCCGGGGACCCCCACGTCCAAAGAAGTCCCCCCGCCCAGGGGTGCCCACGTTGCTGAGAGGCACTACCCCCCTTAATCCAGCACCTCCCAACTCGCAGACACATCCCTCCCCACACCTTCACACCTACATGCTCCCATGCACACCCCTCTCACTCACCCAGACCGACCCATTCTCTCTCACTCCTGTACCCATTCAAACTCACCCCTCATTCACCTTTGTTTCACAAGGCAGCTGCAAAGCAGATGCAGCAAGCCTGAACATGCACCAGTGCCCGGCAATGACCAGGGAGACCACAGGCGTAGGCCACAGAAGCAGACCCCCACCCCTGGGGCCCATCTGAGCGAACAATCAGCAGACCACCGCAGGCCCCCTGAGATGCCACCCGGCATGCAAAGCGCCGCACAAAACCGACCCACCATTACCACCTCCATTCATCACCCCCTCACTCTCACTTAGACTCATATTCAGCCCCTCTCTCACTTCCTTGGTTGTATCTATATATTCAGTAGCACCCAGGGATTTTGACAACATGATAGGTATTTTTCTCTCTGCCCAATGTGTCATCCCCTTCCCCTCTCCCTCTTTACCCCCACTGTATTAGGCGCCTTGTCGGCTGCCGCGTCATTAGTGAGCGCTTAATATGAGCGCACCTAATGTCAAGTCAAATTCCTCGTATGTGTAAACATGCTTGGCAATAAAGTTCATTCTGATTCTGATTCTGATTCCCAGGGTCCCCACCAGGCCCCCACGCCACCAGTAAGAGCAGGGCAACAGGGATGGGGGAAGACCCTCACCCCCCTCCCTCCCGCACAGAACATGGTGGGTGTGTGTCGGTTATATGATATAATTGTGTGTAAATGTGTTTACTACCAAAGTGCAATTGAAATTGGGGGGATAGTGACTGGAGCACCGCTAACCACTGCGATGGGCAGCAGGGCTTCCATCCCCCCAAGCCCTCAGTATCTAAAATGCAAATAAAATTGAGGTGAGTGCAGCCCCACCACGCAGCAAAGGTATCCCCTTCACCGACACAGTGCGGCAAACCCCCACCCCAAAGCCCTAAATGTAACAAAAAAGATGTATATTCCACCCAGAGTCAGGGGGAGGGGGAGGGCGGGGAATAAGACTGGGAGGTAGGCAGTCTAAAAGCGAGGCCATCCCCCCCCCAGAAGCCAGCTTGCAGACTGGTTCATGAGGCCACCCACTGCCCCCAAATCCCAACCCAGGGCGAGGGCCGCCAGTGGAAGCAGCCCAGGACCCACCAGCATCATGCCCCGGCGCTACCAGCACCACTAACATGATGGGGCAGCCATACATATTTCCACTCATCCACTCATCTTACACACACAGACATGGACAACAACAGTCACAATAGTGAACAATGGGCCGGACCCACACGGCGCCCAACATGCCAGGCGACACCCCCGAGCGCCCACGCATGCCCATGACCACCCACCCCAGATGCACACCAACAGCCGCAGGCCGCCCTGCAACCACAGCCACCCCAGCGCAACCCGATGGAAACACGGCCATCAACCCGCGCCAATGGCCCCCCAACCACCCCCAAACACCAACACACACCCACCGCCAATGACACCAGGGGCGATGCGACAAAGCACCTCCCCCCGCAACACAACAGCAGGGCGGCCAGGACAAGCAGGCCCCGAAACGCCAGCCCCCATGCCACTAGATGGACTGCCCCACCCCTGCTACTCAACAAAGGTCTCCGACCCATACACACATCCTCCACCCCCAGACATCCACCCACAGGGCCCCAGGGAAAACACAACCCTGCCGTGCAAGGATGCACCGGGGACAACCCCCACCACTGGAGCACAACCGACCCTGGCGCGGGGGGGGGGGAACTCCCCCTCCCCCAGCGCCAGGGGCCCGGGGCCAGACCCAGACCCCCCCCCCGAGGGGCGAGGCCAGCTGGCCAGGGGCCACAGCTCAACCCCCCGGCCCACCCCGCAGCCCCCCAACCAACTCCCCCCCCCCCAGGGCCAGACAGACGGCCACCCCGGAACAGGCCCCCCGGACACCCACGGTTGGGGCGCAGCCAGCTGCCAGAGGTGCCAAGGAGAGTGAGTCACCGCCCGCCACCCCTCAGATTATAGAATTAATACGCGGGGACCAGAGAGAATTGAATTCTGCCTATTGATTTTTTGAGGAGGCTGACATTCTCGCCAGGCTAATATAAGATAAGATAAGATAAGATAAGCCTTTATTAGTCCCACAATGGGGAAATTCCAGGATTGCAACAGCACAGGGATAGCAACACTCAAAGCAACAATCAGAAGGCAAGAAAAAATAAGTTAATAAAAATAAGTTAATATTATAAGTTATTATAATAAGTCATGCATAAGTTATTTCTTGATTTCCAATTCATGAGGATAGTTTTCTTTGTGATGCATAAGGCAGTGAGAACCATGTGTGACATCCTTGCATCTATATTTATTTCACTTAAATCACCTAATATGCAAAGTGTGCGTGAGGGTGGGACACTATACCCAAGCCATGCCGACAGGTCCTTACATGTTTTCTGCCAGAACTTTTGAACCGGTGCACAGGACCACATAGCATGCATATAGCTATCCGGGACGTTGCTGGTGCAGTGAGAACAGATATTTGTGTGACTCAGGCCCATTTTGAACATCCTTTGTCCTGTGTAATGAATTCTATGTAGAACGTTATACTGTATAAGTTGTAAGTTAGAGTTTTTAGTCATCTTAAAAGTGTTTAAACATATTTGTGTCCAGAATCTTTCCCACGTATTAATCGATAAGTCTGCCTCCCATTTTGATATTGGAAGAGATACGGACTCATCCAGCTTTGATAATAGTCCATGTATTTTCGATATCAATTTAGGGGAACTGAGATTTAGAAACTCTGCCACCTTAACTGGTACCTCTAAATCTGTCTGATTAAGATTAAATCTTGCTTTTATTATGGATTTAAGCTGTTGATATTCAAAATACTTTTTTTTTTTATCACTGATTTCTTATTGTGACACTAGTTCCTGAAATTGGATAAAATTTCCACCTTGAATAAGATGTTCTAAGTTATTTATTCCCTTCTCTTGCCATAGTGGAAATTTTAATGTCCTCTTTTGTTGCAAGATATCAGGATTATTCCAAATGGGCGTGAGTTTACAGGGGACAAGTGAAGACCCTGTTATTTTTAAAAATTTCCACCAAGTCATCAGAGAGGAGCTGATATTAATACTTTTAAAACAGTCATAGCGTGTAATACAGGGACTTATAAAAGGTAAGTCAGAGATATTTAGCGACCCACAGAGAGCCTGTTCAGCATCTAACCATGGGTTTCCTAATGGGGTTGATTTTGTCCATTTTGAAACAAACTCCAGTCTATTGGCTAAAAAGTAATTAAAAAAAAAAGGTAAATCTAAGCCTCGGCACTCTTTCGGTTTTTGGAGGGTTTTTTTTTTTTCCACAATATCTTTATTGAACCTTTTTTTTTTTTTAACAAACATGATACAAACAATCAAACACTAACACTAAAGTACTACAAAAAAAAAAAAATGCACTAAAAACACCAACAACCACCAACAAAATCAAGTCTTCAACAATGCTCCTCTGTTTAGTCTAGACAATCCAATACATAAGTATACATATTATGTTCACCAGTTTGGAATTTACAAGGTCCACACACATCATTCACCTTCTTCTTCAAGAGTTATGTTTAAATTTTTTACATAATCAATAAAAGGTCTCCATATATTCTCAAACACAATTTCCTTTGATTTCAGTATATATGTTATTCTTTCTAATGGAAGGTTTGTTAACATCTGTCTTAACCACTGAGTCACATCTGGTCTATGAGTCTTTTTCCATAATAGTGCAATACATTTTTTGGCATTAAGCAAACTGAGGTCTATGAATGTTCTTTCACTTTTATTAAAATTATGCTTTTCTGGGTACAGACCCAACAAAAACAGTTTAGGATTCAATATGATTTGTTTTGAGATTATTTTTTCAATTGTTACCCTCACCTCTTCCCAAAACATTCTTATTAATCTACATTCCCATAAACAATGAAATAGGGTTCCTTTACTTTCCATGCATTTTGTGCATGTATCTGGTATATTTTTGTTATATCTATTTAACTCCTCCGGTGTAACATACATCCGCATTAACCATTTGAAATGTATCAATTTAAGGCGTGCATTTATTGATTTGGTTTGAGCTTCTGTACAAGCCAATTCCCATTGTTCCTCTGAAATTTCAATTTGCAGATCTTCTTTCCAGTAGTTTAATCTTTTCAGTGAATTTTCACTTGAAGATAGTGTCAATGAGTTATAAAACTCTGAAATAATACCCTTTCTTTTACTATCTTTCATCATCATTTTTTCCAAGGATGAATAAATAGGTCGAGTGAGAGCTTTATTTTGATTTGATCGAATAAAGTTTCTAAGTTGAAGATATTTAAAAAAATGTGTTCTATTGAGATTAAATTTGATCCTCAGCTCTTCAAAAGACATTATGTTGTCTGCACATGGCAAATATAAATCCTGAATCTTTTGTATCCCTTTTAAATTCCATACTTTAAATACAGCGTCCGCTCTCCCTGGTTTAAAATATTGATTACCCCATATTGGACTAAATTGTGACAATAACTGTGGTTCTTTTAAATAGTTTTTAGCTTCACACCATATTTTGATCATATGCTTTACAAATGGATTTTTAACTTGTTTTTGTAATTTTTTTGCCGAATCTGAGTATATGAATATGGGAAGAGGTAAAGGTAAATTGTATGATTCCATTTCAGTCCAGTGAGGGAGATCATTTGATGAAAAATAATATGTCATAGACCTCAGTTGTGCCGACCAATAATACAACATAAAATTTGGACATTTCAGACCTCCACGATCAAATGGTAAATATAATAAAGACAAACGTAATCTAGCCCTCCTGTTGTTCCATATAAATTCCACTAACTTTTTTTTTATTCTTGAGAATAGATCTAAAGGTGGTGATAAGGGAATGTATTGAAATAAATAAAGTATTTTAGGTAAAATATTACTTTTAAGTATATTGATTCTCCCGATCATCGACATTGGTAGTGACATCCATCTCTGAGTTAACTCATTGATATCTGACATTAAGGCTTCATAGTTGACACTGGCGACTGATTCTAGCTTAGGCATAATTTGGATTCCTAAATATTTAAACTGATTTACAACATTGAATTGATTTACCTCAGGGGCTGGGTAATTTCTCTGGGTCTCATTTAGCATTAATATTGAAGATTTAGTTTTATTTATTTTATATCCTGATATTTCCCCAAAATTCTTTATTAAATTCAACAAGGTTGGAATTGATTTTTTTAGATTCGACATAAACAAAATTATATCATCGGCGTACAGGGAGATTTTATGTTCTGTTGGTCCAACTTTAATTCCATATATTTGTGAATGTAAACGTATCGCTATCGCTAAAGGTTCAATTGCCATAGTAAACAGTAAAGGTGAAAGTGGACAGCCTTGTCGACATCCTCTATTGATTTTTATTGGTTTTGAAATATTGTTATTTGTTAGGATTTCTGCTGTAGCATTATTGTATATTATTTGAACCCATTTTATGAAATTATTTCCAAGTCCAAACCTTTGTAGGACTTCAAAAAGAAAGGGCCATTCAACTCTATCAAAGGCCTTTTCGGCGTCCAATGATAGGAGAGCTGTATCCGGTGCTTCTTTATTAAAATAAATAATATTAAATAGTCTTCTTACATTATGGAAGCCTTGTCTACCCTTTATAAAGCCATTCTGATCTCGATTAATAATATTTGGTAAAATTTCTTGTATTCGTCTTGCTAAAATTTTACAGATTATCTTAAGGTCGGCGTTTAATAGGCTTATTGGTCTCATATTTTCACATTTATTAGAGGGCTTACCTGGTTTTGGCAGCAGTATAATTAAGGCATTATTTATGTATGATGGTAAATTATTATTTTGAAATGCTTCTAAAACCATTTCCAAAAAAGGTTTTATTAATTTATTCTTAAATTTTTTATAAAGGTCAACTGGAAGACCATCTGGTCCTGCACTTTTTCCTGATTTCATATTATCAATGGCTAGCCCAACTTCTTCTTGACTAATTTTAGACTCCAATATCTCCCTGTTTTCATTTGGAATACACGGTATAGATAGTTCGTTCAAAAACCCATTTAGTTTTGTTAAATCAGGTTCATTTTTGGTATCATATAATTTTTCATAGTAATCTCTAAAGGCTCTATTAATTTCTAAAGGATCTATAACTACCTGTCCGTTACTTATAATACTGGTTATTGGTGTTTTAATTTCCAATTGTTTAATCTGCCATGCTAATAATTTTCCTGATTTTTCACCTTGTTCATAAAAAGATTGTTTCAATCTTAGAAGACTCGAGGCAGCTCTATTCGCTGATTTTTTGTCGTATTCAGCTCTCAAAATCAGTAATTCATTCTCCAACCTTGGATCTCTTCCTGCATACACTTTTTCCTGAAGACTTTTTATTTTATGTTCCAATTTAGCTCTCTCCTCTCGAGTCTTCTTAGATTTTGATCCTGAATAACTAATAATATGTCCCCTAATAAAAGCTTTGAAAGCCTCCCACTTTACACATGCTGATGTTTGTGTAGTATTGATGTCAAAGAACTCGTCTATCTGTTTTTCTATATACTTGACAAATTCCTCATCCTGAAGCCATTTATGCTGAAATTGCCATCTGCCTGATTCCTTTGTCAATTTTTTATCTACATATATTAGACAACAGGGTGCATGATCAGAGATCACGATGTTATCATAAAAGCAGTTTTGAATCTTGGACCTTAATTCTGTGGAAATCAAAAAATAATCAATACGTGAGAATGTCTTGTAGGTACTGGAATAACAAGAATAGGCTTTAACTTGTGGTTTCATTTCTCTCCATATGTCTAACAATCTCAATTCTTTCATAAAATGATTAATAGTCATCCTACATCCAATGTGCGTACAATCCAGTCCTGTTGATCTATCCACACCTGGATTCAATGTACAATTAAAATCCCCTGCTATTATATGTTGCCCTGTAAGTGATGATAAGATGAGAAATAAATTAGCAAAGAACTTCTGATCATCTATATTGGGACCATATAAGTTCACAAGATTTATATTTTCTAATAGCAAAGAACCTTGAATGATTACATATCTTCCAAATTTGTCTCCAATTACATTTTTCACTTGAAAAGGAACTGATTTATGTATGAGAGTCATAACTCCCCTGGCTCGGGATGAAAATGAAGAGGTGAATACACTTCCCTGCCATCTACTCCTAATTCTTTTAACATCCTCCTCTATCAGATGAGTTTCTTGTAAAAACACAATTCTTGAACCCATGTCCTTTATTTTATTCATAACTTGTTTAAGTTTTTTTAAATTTTGTAGACCTCTGCAATTCCATGAAGTTAAATTAAGATTAACACTTTGGTCCATGATCAATAAAGAGTTTGGGATTACCTTGCAGTGTAAACATGCTCATACAGAGAAGCAAAAACATGAGTGGTTGAACATTCATCCTACAAACTACACACAAACAAATTTCCCCTTCCCACACTTGTGGCAAACCCCCCAAAATCAAAAGAAAAATTCTGTCTCCCGATATAGCCATCGACCGTTCCACACCCACGGGGAACAGCCTAAGCCACTCCTTCTTCATCCTCCCAATCACCCTAACTCTACTGCTTTTAATGACGTAACATTAACTCTCCTCTGTAGTTTTCCAACTTAACTCCAAAATTTTTAACAACTTTGTACATCATAGTTTTTTTTTTTGTTTGTTTTGTTTTTGTTTTGTTTTTTTAATATATAATACAATCTATATTTTGTAAACTTACTATTTACTTCAAGTCAGTCAGATGCCTGTGCAAATGCTTAATTATTCTACCTTATATTTTGTTCATGCTTAGCTCCCACCAGTCTCTTCTTCTTCTTTGATCTTCTTGATGAACTCCTGCGCCTCCTCTGGGGTCTTGAAGATGTGGGTTCTGCCCTCATACGTGGTCAGCAGTCTCGCAGGATAGATTACACCATGACGAATCCCAAGGTTGCGCAGCTCCTTACGTACGGGATCAAACTGCTTCCTCAATTGCTGGATTCCTGTGGCCAAATCTGGGTAGAACCGCACCTGCTGGTCCTGGTGTTTAATCTCTCCTTTAGCACGTGCAGCGTTGAAGATCTTCATCCTGTCTCTGTTGCTAAGAAACTTCATAATTAAGGTCCTCGGCGGCCCCTTATCTCTCCGTGGGCCAATACGATGTGCTTTTTCCAGAACCACTGCTGATTGCAACTCCTCGCTGCCCAGCACCTCCGGAATCCACTTTTCCAGAAAGGAACATACGTCCCGACCTTCTGATTCCTCTGGAAGACCCACCAGCCTCAAATTATTCTGTCTTGACCGAGATTCCAAATCCAAAATATTATCTTCCAGAGATTTATTTTTTTTTTCCAAAGTGCGCACCTTTAATTGAAGACGGGTGACGTCATCTTCAGCACTAGCGAGACGGAGCTCCATCTGCGCCGTTCGTTCTACACAGTCACCCAATTCCTTTCTTATTCCTTCCAACGCTGTCATAATCCCATCAAATCTAGAGGAAAAGTCCGCTCTCATTGAACTCATGGCAGCCATCAGCGCATCTGCGCCTCCCCGCGCAGACATCGCACCGTTGCCAGCCTCCTCCGCCATATATGGAGTTTTGTTTGCTGCGTCACAGACCTGAAAGTCCGTTAATTTGGACTGTTTCGGCGGCTCGCTTTTTCCTTTTCCTGGTTTTCCAGCCTTAGGCTTCGCCGACATATCCTCGCCCAAATGCTGAGATACGTTCTGTCCCAAATGAGAGAGTTATTTGCCAATTTTTTTTCTCCAGGAGCAGAGCAGAGCGAGACACGTCCGTCCTACGTGGCAGCCATAACCGGAAGTCTTTTGGAGGGTTTTTAAACTAATCCGTAATGGTTTATCCTTCCATAAAAATTTACTTATATTTGAATCTAGAGACTTTAACCAGGCCATTGATGGTTGGGTAGGGACCATGGAGAACAAATAATTGATTTTAGGAAGGACCATCATTTTAACAGTTGCGATTCTTCCCATTAATGATAAAGGTAGTATCCTCCAGCGTGTAAGGTTGTCTTGTATTGTTTTTAAAAGGGGAATATGATTTAGTCGCAATAACTCTGAGAGCCTGGGGGAAATATCAATTCCTAAATATTTAACATTTCCTGATTGTATTGGAATAGTAGATGTATTTAAGAAATTGCAATTTATAGGTAAAACTATTGATTTTACCCAGTTAATAGAGTAGTCTGATAATGATGAAAATTTATCCATGAGCGCCACTGTCTGAAGAAGAGATCTTTGAGTTTTCAAGGAAAATCAATACATCATCAGCATAAAGACTTATCTTGTGTTCCTTTTCTCCAGTTTGAATACCTCTGATATCAACATTCTGTCGTATGGCTGCTGTTAATGGTTCAATAAAGATGGTAAAAAGTGAGGGAGAGAGTGGACACCCCTGTCTAGTACCTCTCTGGAGATTAAAGCTTCGGGAAGTCTGATCATTTGTTCCGACAGATGCAGCTGGACAGCTATATAGTGTTTTAATCCAGTTTATGAAAGATGAACCAAACCCGAACTTGTTTAACACCATAAAAAGAAATTTCCAGTTAACACGGTCAAAGGCTTTCTCTGCATCCAGGGACAAGATTGTAGTTTCTATGTTATTAATCTTGCAGTAGTCTATTAAATTAAATAGCCTACGTGTATTATCAGCCAAGTGCCTACCCTTGATGAAACCTGTTTGATCTGGGTGTATAATAAACAGAATTATCCTTTCCAGTCTTTTGGCGAGAGCTTTGCAAATTATTTTAAGATCGACATTCATAAGTGAGATGGGACGGTAGCTGGATGAAAGCGTAGGTTCGTTTCCAGGTTTAAGGAGCAGGATAATACAAGCCAAATTCATATTTGGAGGAATTACATTATCTTCTTTAATTTGGTTCACCATTTTAAAAAAAGTAGGTGCCATCACAGGCCAAAATTCTTTATAAAATTCTACTGGAAAACCATCTGGTCCCGGGGCTTTGTTGTTTGGGATGTGCTTAAGTGCCTCCTGGAGTTCAGACACCTGAAGAGGTGCATCCAGAGCTGCAATCTGTTCATTATTTAATTGTGGTAAATTAATATCATCCAAAAATTTATTTATCTCTGAGTCAGACGGGTTAACCTGAGATGAGTAGAGGTTTTCATAAAACTTTCTGAAGGAGTTATTTATTTCTTTAGGCTCATGGGTAATATTTCCAGTCATATCCTTGATTGAGTGGATAGTTGTTTTTTCTTTATTCAATAGACATAGAGACTTAGACTTAGACTTAACTTCAATCTAAGCTGGTTCGCAAGATATCGCCCTGATTTATTACTGTGTTCAAACTTCTCAAGATGCAGTCTTTGTATTAAAAACTGTGCTCTTTTGTTTGTAATTTCTTTTAATTCCAGCTTTAATTTTCTCAGATCGTTAAGCATCTGTTCCTGTGGGGAAATGGCACAGGTTGTCTCCAGTGATTTAATTTTCTGTTCTAAGTCCAGTACCAGTGCTTTTTCTTTGTTATTCTTATATGAACAGTAAGAGATTATTTTACCTCGCATGACCGCTTTTGCTGCTTCCCAAAGAACACCTGGGGATATTCCTGGCACATCATTATATTCCAGATATGATTCCCACTCTTTATTAAAGTAGTTAATAAAGTCTTTGTCTTTCAGTAGTGATATATTAAATTTCCAGCTCCTAGTTTCCCTTGTAGCTTTCCTATTTACTAGTGTAAGAGATACTGGATGGTGATCGCTAATAGCTTAATTTGAACATATTTCAGTGTCTGTGATGTCCCTCACAATAGAGTTACTGGCTAAAAAGAAATCTAGACGCGAATGTGAACTATGAACTGATGAAAAAAAAGTGTATTCCCGAAGAGCTGGGTGAAGAGAATGCCATTCGTCGCAAAGACCAAAATCATTCATGTACTGTTTGAGTGTGTCAGTAGCCTGCCATTTTCAGTGATTCCCCGATGTACTGAGCCTGTCGATTGCATGGTTTAATACCAGGTTGAAGTCCCCTCCTGTTATAAGTGTAGTGTCCAAGTGCTCAGAAAGAGAAGTGAAAAAAGTGTGAAAATAGGATGGGTTGTCAACATTTGGGCCATAAACGCTTGCAATACATACAGTAGATCCAAATTTTGGACTGAGATTTTTAGTATTATCAATCTACCTTCCGAATCTGTTATGGTATTGTTCACAACAAAGCGTATTCTTCTGTTTACCAGTATAGCTACCCCCCTTTGTTTAGAATTAAAGCCGGCTGAGTACATGTGGGGGAATTCTGGGGAGGTGAGTGCATCTACAGACGACTTAGAGACATGTGTCTCCTGCAATAAGACAAAGTCTGCCTGTAGATCGTTCAGTCGATTAAAAACTTTTAGCCTCTTCTCCCTGGTTCCAATTCCACGTATGTTCCACATGACAAACTTAAATGTGGACATGTTTTCACTAACTGGTTGTGTACTAAAGACTAACTAAATGTGCCTATCTGATTATATGTCTGTAATGTATGCATATACAGTGATCCCTCGCTACTTCGCGCTTCACCTTTCGCGCCCTCAGTGCATCGCGGATTTTTCAAAAATATTCATCAAAAATTCAAAATTGAGAAATAATGGGCGGGCGCTAGCAGAAGGCAGGGAGACTACATTAGACCATCAGGTATCAACACGGAGAGCCGCACAACTCTCTGTTTGCTGTTGTCGTGTTGGCTCGGCTCGGAAATCTCGCAAGCTGATTGGCTGAGACGTTTCACCCCACAAGCTGATTGGCCGAGACGTTTCACCCCGCAAGCTGATTGGCCGAGACGTTTCACCCACCTCCTCTCCCTGCCGAGCACCCATGAAGAGAAGGAAGACCGCATTCATTGCTTTTTATCGCTCGTGTTACTTAGTCTCGCCGCGTGGAACTTTTTGCTGTTCTCTTGTGCCATTTTGTGCGAAATAGTCTTCCCGTCAAGCCACTACGCCGCCTCCTGCAGCTTCAGCTCTATCGGAAGCTGCCCTCGATGATCCTGCGCCTCCAGCACCTCACGATGAGGCATCACCTGAGGAGCAGTAAAGCTCTCATTAACCTGTGCAGTAAATCATTTTCATCTTGAGTTACGTATCTTGTTATAAGAATAAAAGAGTTCTAAAAACATATTTATGTACACTTTGTTTACATCTACGTATGTATGTACACGTACACACACACACACGGATCATATGAGAGAGAGAGAGTGAGAGAATGAACGTACGTATTATTTATGGATGACGTCATTAGGGGTGACGCTACTTCGCAGACTAGAAAAGCGCTATATAAGTGCAGGTTAGTTAGTTAGTTAGTTAGTTCTTCACTTTTCGCGGTCGGTTCTGGAACCCATTAACCGCGATAAGTGAGGGATCACTGTATGTGTATATACTGTATATGTTGTGTGTAAAGTATACACCTAAGCATATATAACTGGGTCTGCGCGCATGATGTCTTTGTGACTTTTGCCTGCAATTGCAAGCAAATGGGGTGCATGTATTTAAAGTTATTTCCTATAAACCAGAAGTATGAGAAAAAACAGACATAAAGGTTAGTAAGTGGTGAAAAAATGCAGATAACATACAACAATGACCTAACAACTTCAAAAAAATTAACTACAACAGACAAACAAACAAAATAAATAAATAGTTTGACAAATGTTAACAAATTAAACTGAGATCGAATAAGAGACCTGCACACAATCGCACTCTTTTTCCACCTATAGCTAAAAAAATAAATAAATAAAAATAACTCAACAAAAAACAAAATAGGCTCTAGAATAACCAGGGCGTTATAGTTTCATCCATAAACAGCTTGCCATCTATATACAGTCTATCCACAGAAACAATAGCTTGTTTACCTTCTTGGATGTTTTGTTTCCTAATGGGAAAAAGCTTCCTTCTCCTTTTCAAGATTTCCTGTGGAAATTGATCATTTAGACCATAGTTGGTGTTTTTAAGCTGCCTGCCCTGCCTCTGTACCAAAATTTTTTGCTTAAAATGCTCAAATTTGGCAACAATTGGTCTGGGACATTTATTCTGGGAATTTTTTTGCCCAATTCGGTGTACACGGTGGAAGGTAATTGAATTTGTGACTTCAGGGGATAGTTTTAGTTGTGATGAGATAAATTCACGGACCAGCTATTCTGGATTTTCATTATTTTTTTCAACAATTCCAGAAAAAATGAGGTTATCTCTCATGCTGCGTGACTGCAAACTGAGAACTGTTTCCTTCATTTTCCGGTTTTCTCCCTCAACAATGCCAAGCCGCGTGGTTAGTGTGTTTACTGACTTTTTCAGGCTGTTATTTTCCTCTACGAGAGAGACGAGCTGTGCTTGACTGAACTCTAAACTCTCCTGCAAACTCTGGAACTCTTGATGAAGGAGCTCGACCAGCGCCAGTCTACCAGGTTCAGGTTCAGGTTACTTTATTTGTACCCGTAGGTAGATTTGTTTTACAGTCTGGTGACATCCATATATACAAGCCACAAATTACATTCAACATAGACACAAACACAGGCACATATGAAGCTGACTATAAACATGATGAAAATACTCAAGGCTCCATCAATCAGGGTATAAAAAGACAAAGAGATGGGAGAAAAACCAGAGGTAAGAGAGAAGGGTCATATTAAAAGTTAAAAACTAGTCAAAGAGGTTAAAAACCCAAAGGTCTAAAACCCAATAAAATATTTAGAACCCAAATGACATCCTACAAAAATAAGTAAATATAAAATGGAGTTAATAAATAGGTACCTAAATTATGTGCAATATATTTTTACAGCTTGTTCAACTCTTTGACAGCAGCAGGGACAAAGCTGTTTTTGTAGCGCTGGGTTCTACTTTTTGGGACAGCAAACCTCCGTCTTGAGGGAAGAAGCTGAAAGTGGCAGTGCAAAGGGTGGGAGTCATCATTTAAAATGGAGGTAGCCATCCTCTGTACTTGTCTGGTGTACAGGGATGTCAGGCTCAGCTGTGGCTCACCAAGCAAACGACTGGACCATCTAACTACCTGATCCAAGGATTTCCTCTCTTCCAGTTTTATCTGACCAAACCATGACACTAAAGAAAAGGATAAAACAGATTCAATAAAAGCCCGATAAAACATTGTCATTATGGTTCGGTCAACTTGGAAGCGTGCAAGTTTTCTCAAGCAATGCAAATGTTGCTGACCCTTTTTGCACACCCTTTCACAGTTCTCTTCAAACTTTAAATTACTATCAATAATCGTCCCAAGATATTTGTAGGATTTGCTGCCCACTCCCCACTCCACCAACACCCCCCCACTCCCAACACACAGCCCCCCATCCTGACCCTGACCAGGACCCAGGTGAGGACGGAGCTGAGGAAGATCAAGGCGAGGAAGGCGTTGGGACCGGACGGCATCAGCGCAAAGCTCCTCAAGTCCTGTGCAGACCAGCTGTGTGGGATTGTGACGTACATCTTCAACCTGAGCCTGAAGCTGGGGAGGGTACCACAGCTGTGGAAAACATCTTGTGTGGTACCTGTACCAAAAACTTCCCACCCCAAAGAACTGAACAGCTACAGACCGGTGGCCTTGACGTCCCACTTGATGAAGACCCTGGAGAGACTGCTCCTTGCTCACCTCCGCCCCCTGGTGGAACCAGCGATGGATCCACTCCAGTTCGCCTACCGGCATGGCATTGGGGTGGAGGATGCGGTGATCTTCCTCCTTCACCGTTCTCTGTCCCACCTGGAGAAGCCTGGGAATATGGTGAGGATCATGTTCTTTGACTTCTCCAGTGCTTTCAACACCATCCAACCGATGATCCTGAAGGACAAGCTGCTGCGCGCAGGGGTGGACCAGCACCTGTCATCATGGATCCTGGACTACCTCACGAACCGGCCTCAGTTTGTGAGAACCCGGGACTGTGTGTCCGACACGATCATCAGTAGCACGGGGGCCCCCCAGGGAACGGTGCTGGCTCCCTTCCTGTTCACTCTTTATACTGCGGACTTTTCACACAACACAACACACTGCCATCTACAGAAGTTCTCTGATGACTCTGCGATCGTTGGCCTCATCTCCAATGGAGATGAAGCTGAGTACAGAGGGCTTATCCAGGACTTCGTGGACTGGTGCCATCGGAACTGCCTCCAGATCAACGCGAGGAAAACTAAGGAGCTGGTGGTGGACTGCCGCAGGCATGGGCAACCCCTCACAGCACCAGTAAATATACAGGGAACAGACATCGAGATGGTGACATCCTATAAGTACCTGGGTGTTCATCTGAACAATAAACTAGACTGGTCACACAATACTGACGCACTCTACAAGAAGGGACAGCGCAGGCTGTTCCTGCTGAGGAGACTCAGGTCTTTTGGTGTACAAGGGGCGCTGCTGAAGACATTCTATGACACGGTGGTGGCATCAGCCATCACTTTTGGAGTGGTCTGCTGGGGCAGTGGCATTACTGCAGCCGATAGGAAGAGACTGAACAAACTGATCAAGAAAGCTAGCTCTGTCCTGGGGCAGCGCCTTGATCCGGTGGAGGAGATAGGAGAGAGAAGGACGGTGGCTAAACTGCCATCTCTGCTGGAGTCCGAGTTCCACCCTATGCAGGGCATACTGAATGCACTGAGGAGCTCATTTAGCAGCAGACTACATCATCCCAGGTGCACAACCGAGAGGTTTCGCAGGTCCTTCCTACCAACGGCTGTCAGACTGTACAACCTAAGCAGGGCTGCTCGCAGAGATAGCAAAAAGACGTAACAAACAGTTTTTTGAATGCAAAAGATGCAATAGACTTACACAATGGTCCCCTCCGGCATACAACTAGGAAAATACCGGTTGCTATGGAGGGTGAGAATATGTATGGGCACATAATCATACCATGTAGGATAACTAAGCAGACGGTTGTGCTGTTTCATCCCATCTAGCAACAATGCTCTGCACTGTGTGTGTTTATATATTTACATATTTATTCCATCTAGCTACAATGCTCCGCACTGGGTGTGTTTATATTTATATATCTATATATTTATTCCATCTAGCTACAATGCTCCGCACTGTGCGTTTATGTATCTACATATTATTCTATCTAGCTACAATGCTCCGTACTGTGGGTGTTTATATATCTACATGTTTATTCCATCCAGCTACAATGCTCTGCACTGTGTGTCTCTGTGTGTGTATATATATATTTTATAGTAATATGTACATATGTATATTAGCTGCTCTTGCTTGCTTGCTTTTTTTTTCTTGCCTCTGATTGTTGCTCTGAGTGTTGCTATCCCTGTGCTGTTGCAATCCTGGAATTTCCCCGTTGTGGGACTAATAAAGGCTTATCTTATCTTATCTTATCTTATCTTGTACACATTCGGTGGTCTGGCCTTTTAGTACGGTGACTCTGTGCCTGAGATTTTTCCTCCTAAAGTCAATAATCATGTCTTTAGTTTTTGTCGTATTCAGCTGCAGGTAGGAATCCTCACACCAGTGAACAAAATCATCAACTACTGGGCCGTGGCCACTCTCACCATCCTGGAGGAGACTGACAATAACTGAGTCATCAGCATACTTTATAATGTGTCTGTTGTCATGTCTGCTCCGACACATGTTTGTGTACAGGATGAAGAGTAGTGGTGACAACACAAACCCCTGAGGAGAGCCAGTAGAAGAGCACTTTAGGTCCTACAATGTACCATTGACCCTTACTCTCTGCGTCCTGTTGGTTAAGAAATCCAGAATCCAACCCACCAGATTATTGCTCAAATCAAATTGCTGCAGGAGCCTTTCAACTAAGATATGAGGTTGGATTGTATTGAAGGCGGAGGAAAAGTCCACAAATAAAAGTCTGGCTTGTGTCCCATTAAAATCCAGATGTTTAAAAAGCATGTTAAACAGAGTGACAGTGGCATCCTCCACTCCTCTGTGAGGCCTATAGGCAAACTGCAGAGGATCCAGTACATGCTCAGTCTGCTTTAGGACCTCACATCTGACCAATTTTTCAAAAATTTTCATTAAAATTGGAGTCAAAGCAACTGGTCTAAAGTCGTTTACTGTTTTAGGACAGCTGGATTTTGGAACGGGAACAACCACGGCTTCTTTCCAGATCTTAGGCACATGTTGTGTCTGTAAGGACTTGTTGAGAATGTAATGAAATATAGGACTCAGTTCATGTGCACAGGACTTTACCAAGCGCCCACATATATTATCAGGGCCCTGACTGTTGTTCACTTTTACAGCGCAGAACTCCCTTTTAACATCCTGCACCTCAATATTAAAGTGCTGATTGTCTTTGAGTTTCTGTTTCAAATCTTGGGTTTCAGTGCTAAAATCAAAGGAGTCAAAACGACCATAAAAACAATTAAGAGCATTAGCCAGCTCTGTATCTGAATGAAAATTACCGGAGTGGTGGCTCAGTTGGTAGAGCATCTGCCCCACACCCGGGAGGCAGGGGTTCAAATCCAGGCCGGGTCATGCCAAAGACCATATAAAAGTGGAACTTCCTGCCGTCCAGCTTGGTGCTCAGCAATAATGGAATGGAGGAGGGAAATTTGTGGCGGCGCCTTGCATGGCAGCGGCCCTCTGATTCTACACATGGGGTATGTGTGATTAACACTGTAGATAGGAAAAGCACAATCTCGTTCTACTGTACATGATTGGTTGTACAGTTGAATGACAATTAAAAAAAAAAAAAAACCATCTAAAAACACACGATTACTGCGCTCTGTGCTCTGAAGGCCTGCAATAGTTTTCATACTGGCCCAGGCTGAACCAAGTTTCTTTGCTGCCATCTTTCTTTCCAACTCAGATTTATAATTCTGTTTTGCTCTTAAAATTTCGGCCTTCAGCTCCTTTGTGGCAACCTGTAGCTCAGAAACAGACCCCTGTTTAAAGGCAAGTGCTTTCCTCTGTAAGCAGGATTTAACTGATTTTGTAACCCATGGTTTGTTGTTGGGATATATTTTGACACGTTTACGTGGAACAATCTTATTTTTACAGAAAGCCATGTATGAGCATGTGACGTCCACCAAAGAGTCCAAATCATCCCCGCAGGACAGTGTGAACATCTCCCAGTCTGTACAGTCAAAGCATTCCTGGAGGCTGTGCACTGAATCTTCTGTCCACACATCAATGTCTCTCGTCTCCACCTTGCCTCTTCTGAGAGCAGTTTTATATGTGGGCAGCAAATGTACACAGTTGTGATCTGAGGATCCTAAAGGATGAAGGGGGAGTGATTTATAGGCCCTCTCAATGGATCCATAGCACAGGTCCAATGTCTTTTTTCGCCTGGTTGGGCAGGAGACATACTGATAAAAGTTTTTAAGTGTCTTCTTTAAAGAAACATGGTTGAAATCCCCAAGAATGAAGTTTGGTGCCTCTGGAGAAATTGATTGCAGCTGCTGGATCACATCAAAGATGGTGCTGCAGGCGGAGTCAGCGTCTGCCCTCGGATGAATGTACACAATTGTGATGAAAAGTTGGGTGAACTCGTGAGGCAAATAAAAGGGGCATAGTGACACAGACAGCAGCTCCACATCGGGTGTACAGATGCGCTCTCTGACTGTGACAGATGTGCAGTACTGCTTATTAATGTATAAACATACGCCGCCCCCCTGACGTTTCCTCGTTACCTCTTCCTGCCGATCCGAGCGCAGCGGGGCTCCAAAGCCGTCAATCCACAGGTCTGCATCTCGGTCATGCGCAGTAAGCCAAGATTCCGTGAAAGCCATGACACAGCAGTTCTTAAAGTCCTTCTGGTAGCGTACATTCCCTTGAATTTCATCCCCCTTGTTTCTCAGAGACTGTACGTTCCCAAAAATCATAGAAGGAAGAGGAATGTTACCAAACTGACGTCTTCTCAGGTGCAATTTCACACCTCCACGCCTTCCGCGCTTCTTTCTCCTGTCTCTCTTTTCACCGCTGTGTCTGTCTCTCAAAATAAAGTCCGGCAGTTGCGGCTTAGGCTCAATCACAGCCGCTGCATCAACCGTGTTTAAATGCAGCAACATGTCCCTGGAATAATGTATTCTGCCCGCCATGGTGCCGAACGCATTTACCTCATAGACAAAGAGCTGGAGGAAAAGTAGCAGCAGTGCAAGAGAGGGGAGGAAGTCCATGTTGTAGGAACCAGGGAGCGCTTCGCCATACAGTCCACAAACACTCCAGGGCAGAAACGACACAGAGGATTTCGTAAAAGCATATAAAAGTACATAAAAACAGACACACAGACGACGTACTTTTCACCAGCTGCCGGTTGCTGCGTGCGCATGCGCCCTGAAGAGACTTACCATCCATGCTGGTAAGTTTATTCTCAATGGAGAAAAGGATGTCACTAACCTTAGTGCCCTGATGTGATTTCTCGGGGGTTATTTTTGGCGAATCTGCGGGTCTCGGTCGTTTAGACTGAGAAGCAGCAGCGGAACACACACTTGCCTGCTCCATGATGCCGCAATGGTAATAGAACTCGTCGATGTAGTTCTCTAGTTCCTCCAGCTCCGTACGAAAAAAAGAAAGACAGACACAGACAATTAGTTAATGAATTAATTACAAAAAAGAAAAAAAAACCTACCTGTTGAAAAGTTTGTTTTTAAGTTCAGTCGACAGTAGTCGCTGTTTGGATTATTGCGCAAATTGTCTCGAGACGTCTCGCGATCACAGCATTGGCCCCCTCACCGCCAGCCTCCCTTGAAGATGAGTATTGATAACAAGTTGATTAAAATAATTACATTCTTAACTAAACTCTTTTTAAAATTTTGCAGTATATGTGGAATGAGAATGAAATGTTCCTTTTCCGATCAACTCTGGCCTACGCGATGAGAAAGCACATGCAGGGTTCTGACTTTCAGTAAGAGTTCTATCATCTGTTCACATATATGACATGACATGACATGCCTGGATGTCTTATAACGTGGTCTTAATTGTTTTGACCTAGGGTGTCAAACATCCTCGTGTGTAGAGAGACTCAGAGGGTGAGCTTCTGGTTTGTGGTGACATCCTCGATGGACAATTCGACTCTCATCAGTAAAGAGATGGTGAGAGAGGCTGTGAGGTAATCGCATCTCAGTTTTAAACAGTAACCATTGTTTTTAATTCTAAAGGTTAGAAGTCATGTCTAATTCTGCATCATCTACCAGTTTACAGATAATCTGTCTTGCTCAGTGCAGCAATTTTAACTACAGCACTGGAAATGTTTTGACATTTTATGATTGCTAACTGTACTGGAGTCCATTTCACTCCATTTATTTCTGCAAAAAATGTCAGGTTGCAACTAGGATGTACAGTACATGAAAGGAGTGAATGGTTCTGCAGTTCAATTAGTGGCCACAAGGTGTCACGAACAGCCGTTTACAAAAGTTCCTTACAGTAGCTTTAAAGTGGCAGCTTCCAGCTTTTTTGTGTGTGGGTTAGATGCACTTTCAGCTCATATGCACAGAGTTTGCATTGCTTTTTAGCTTTCATCACCATTATGGCAAAACCGGTATTTTTTAGCTGCTGTTTTCTTCACCAGTCTTTGAACCACCAAACCCAAACACCCAACAAGCTTAAAGCAGTCAGACCACATACTTTCACCAAGGCTGAACCTCACACTTCATTTTGAATAGATGCTGTCTGGAGGATCCTACAACGAACATGCACTTTGGTGTGTGGAGTCCTGTTGTAACAGCAGAAGGATACTGCATTTTAAACAGATCACAGCGATTCACCCAGGCTAAAAAAGAATATTTAAAATGTCCTAGCTTCATAATGCGATTAAGATAAACTCCAAAATTGAATCAGTTTTAAGTTGGGGCAAGCTGCACCTCCAATAACATTTTCATGAAAATTGATCTATTCGTTTTTGGATAATCCTAACAGACAATCAGCAACAAAAACATATCATCCTTTGTGGAGGTAATAAAAAATTATACCTATATTTAAAAACACATGACTCCAAACTGCAATAAATGCATGCAAGCATGGTTTAAAAATAGACAATACAACATAGTGGATAATGTTACAAATTTGTCTCTCAATATATGACTTTAAATTAAAATCCTAATTTAAACCATTTAATTCATCCAACAGAAAGTCCAGGGATCGAATCAACGGTGCCTTCCAGCTGACTGACCAAACTCTGGAATTCCTTGGCATCGAAGCAATCATGCCACCTCAGCCAGAACATATCGACTCAAGATGGATGATCGTGTTCAGTGTCTTCATAAGCCTGGTCGTATTTGTCCTCTTACTCATGATTATGCTGTCTGTGGTCCAAAAGAAGCGGTGTGTATGACTGTGAATGTTTTTAATTTTCTACCTTGAAAATGTGATGATAACTGAGCTTGCTCTCTCTTTATTGTAGGAAAAGAAACGAGAAAACCAAGAAGGAAACTTGTGAGGAAGAGATATATCGAAACACTGTTGTAGTTCAAGGCATCTGCAACAGCACTTTCTCTGATTAAGATGAGTCGAAACACATGCAGAAGTCTCCCACTGAAGTAATGACATACAGTGCATCTGGAAAGTATTCACAGTGCTTCACTTTTTGCACATTTTGTTATGTTACAGCCTTATTCCAAAAGGGATTAAATTTATTTTTTTCTTCAAAATTCTACACACAATACCCCATAATGACAACGTAAAAAAAGTTTTTTTTTGAGATTTGTGCAAATTTATTAAAAAACAAACAAACTAAGAAATCACATGTACATAAGTATTCACAGCCTTTGCTCAGTACTTTGTTGATGCACCTTTGGCAGCAATTACAGTCTCAAGTCTTTTTGAATATGATGTCACAAGCTTGACACACCTATCTTTGGGCAGTTTTGCCCATTCCTCTTTGCAGCACCTCTCAAGCTCCATCAGGTTAGATGGGAAGCGTCGGTGCAAAGCCATTTTCAGATCTCTCCGAAATGTTCAATTGGATTCAAGTCTGGGCTCTGGCTGGGCCACTCGAGGACATTCACAGAGTTGTCCTGAAGCCATTCCTTTGATATCTTGGTTGTGTGCTTAGGGCCGTTGTCCTGCTGAAAGATGAACCGTTTCCCCAGTCTGAGGTCAAGAGCGCTCTGGAGCAGGTTTTCATCCAGGATGTCTCAGTACATTGCTGCATTCATCTTTCCCTCTATCCTGACTAGTCTCCCAGTTCCTTCCTCTGAAAAATATCCCCACAGCATGATGCTGCCACCACCATTGGCATGGCTGCCTGGTTTCCTCCGACTATGATGCCTGGCATTCATGCTAAAGAGTTCAATCTTTGTCTCATCAGACCAGAGAATTTTGTTTCTCATGGTCTGTGAGTCCTTCAGGTGCCTTTTGGCAAACTCCAGGCAGGCTGCCATCTGCCTTTTACTAAGGAGTGGCTTCTGTCTGGCCACTCTACCATACAGGCCTGATTGGTGGATTGCTGCAGAGATGGTTGTCCTTCTGGAAGGTTCTCCTCTCTCCACAGAGGAACACTGGAGCTCTGACAGAGTGACCATCAGGTTCTTGGTCACCTCCCTGATTAAGGCCCTTCTCCCCCGATTGCTCAGTTTAGACGGCCGGCCAACTCTAGGAGGAGTCCTGGTGGTTCTGAACGTCTTCCATTTATGGATGATGGAGGCCACTGTGCTCATTGGGACCTTCAAAGCAGCAGAAATTTTTCTGTACCTTTCCCCAGATTTGTGCCTCGACACAATCCTGTCTCGGAGGTCTATCAACAATTCCTTTGACTTCATGCTTGGTTTGTGCTCTGACCTGCACTATCAAATGTGGGACCTTATATAGACAGGTGTGAGCCTTTCTAAATCATGTCCAATCAATTGAATTTACCACAGGTGGACTCCAATAAAGCTGTAGAAACATCTCAAGGATGATCAGTGGAAACAAGATGCACCTGAGCTCACCTGAGCTCACTTTTGAGCTACATGGCAAAGGCTGTGAATACTTATGTACATGTGATTTCTTAGTTTTTTATTTTAAATACATTTGCAAAAAACAAAAAAAAAAAATCACATTGTCATTATGGGGTATTGTGTGTAGAATTTTGAGGGCAAAAATGAATTTAATCCCTTTTGAAATAAGGCTGTAACATAACAAAATGTGGAAAAAGTGAAGCGCTGTGAAGACCTTCCGGATGCACTGTACTTAATCAGTGATTGACATTCTTAGTAAATAACATTTACTGTACAAGGGATATGTTAATAATGTGTGGGCGATGTGTGTTTGTGTATATGTTAACAGGTAAGCGATTAGCTTCTGAACTAACTAATGTACCGAATGTGAGAATGTAAAAGACCAAATAAAGCATTATTGGGAACACGAATGTGTGGCTTGAGTGGTTGATAGGACGTGACCAGTGTCCTGGGGACATAGCTGTGCCCTCCATAGTGTAGTGTAGAAGTGAGATACTGATAGTGCAGAGAAAGCTACAATGGTGGAAAAAAGTTAACTCAAATATCCTACCAACCAAACCTTGACCACATATACAAAAGTTACACAGAATTTTCCCCCCAATATTTAACACAGGGGTCTCCAATCATGTGCCATGGAGGGCCAAGACCCTGCAGGTTTTCTCTTCTACCCAGTCTCTTCAGCAGGTGTTTTCACTTATCAGCAATCAGTGGGAAGAAGTTCAGTGAAATCTGCAGTTGAAGACACTGGCTGGAGGGAAAACCTGCAGGGTCTTGGCCCTCCATGGCACATGATTGGAGACCCCTGATTTAACATGTTCCATCACCCACAAGAGCTGCTGGGAAATGGGAAGCCTGTTTTCTTCTGGTGTACCAGACTGATGCATTAGGGGGCCCCAAAACTCAGTCTTGCATAGGGCCCCCAAAAACCAGAACACAGCCCTGCCTGGGGATAATAAGCATGGAAACAATCCAGTATGACTGACTGGCTAGCTCTGTTAACTGACACTACCACCACTAATGAAAAAGCTTTCATGCAAAAACTGCAGCAAATAAGCTGAAATAACTTGTAGAAATGACGGACATGGTCAAGTGTTGGTAGATAATCAGAGTAGGATCACAGATCTCCAGTGGGGTGAATAAAATATGTAGAAAATAGCCATAAAAACTGGGGTCACTCAGCAAAGCTAATGTACTGCCCCCCCAATAAAAAAACAAAACAAAACAAAAAAAAAAAACAGAATGACACAAGATATATTATTAGTGGTATCTATAAGATTGGGGTTTTATTGTGAAGTGCGGTGTGATGATGCCACCTTCCGGTTGTGTCATCACACCGCCCTATAATAAGGGGCGTCCACCATTTGGGGTTCTCTTGCCCAGGACGACTCCGCATATTGCTGCGTTCCCTGTATTGCAGCCTTAATTATATTAACGCTCAGTTCCAGTGCAACCTCCTCGTCCGTCTCCTTTGTGCCGGGTTTGTGGACATAACATTTGGCGACTGAGGATTAACTCATGGAGGCATGCGTGGCACCACTACGGCCGTTTCCTGAGCACCCAGGGGAACCAGCAGTCATGTGGCCACATTGGCTGGACGCATTTGAGACGTACATTGCATTACATTGTACACTGGGACTGGGTAAATTCGACAAAGTAAGGAAATGTGCACTTCTTGTTTGCAAACTTGGCATAGAGGGTCAGAGAATTTTCCACACATTAGGACCGACAGGCATATTCGGATGCTGTCAAACTTCTTGCTAGTTACTTTGCCGAACACAGACGTAACATGAAGCTGTGGGTTGGGCTGGTAATGGTGCCAAAAAGACATGACACTAGCTAGCATGGTGGAGCTAATGTCCCAGCTAGAAGCAACGGAGAAGTTAGCCACAGAATTAAATGGGCACCAACCACAGACGTTACCTGGACAGACGGCGTTAGCTAGCACGGTGAACATGACAGAGGAGTGCGAGCACGAGCATGCTGAGAGCCCTGAAGCACAGCGGCAGCAGCCGGGCATAGACACAACGCATGATGCGGCACAGCAGAGTGTTATAGATGGCAGAGAGGGGGGGGCTGGACTGTTTCTGTGTCCTTGCTTGGCAAGCTATGGACGTTACGACCGAGCTGACGGGTGAAGAGTCCGCTTCAATGAGCGACACAGGAGTGGCGCCGGACACCTTCTGTACCCACAATGAGCTTTAGCTGATGACGAAGACAGACGTTGAAGGGTCCGCAGTGAACACGGTGACAACGGAACAGCCACAGTATGACGGAGGTCCCAAGCCGAATGAGCACGCAGAGCCACCGGGAGTGCAGCAACAATGCATTAAAACAAATAAGGCGCCGGTTCACGTCATGGACTGGATTCAGGTTTGCGCCGGCGGAAGACCAGGACGGTGAATGACCGGGCCACAGCCAGCAAGATGGCAGGCACCGCTGAGGATTGTGGTGAGGCTGAGAACAACATGCTTTTGGTTGATGGACGATTCGGTTTGGCACGTGAACAGACTGCGGCATGTCTAGGTGGCAGCTCCAGACGGTAAGGCTCCGCAGGAGTTGGCTGCTGCAGTGTGGGACCCGGGCCCCGGTGTCATGAAGATTGGCCTTGGGGGTTTGCCTCCAGGGAGGCGGCCGCCATGAGTGTGTTTCAAAGCTCCAGGGAGGAGGCCACCATAAGCCTGTTTCAAAGCTCCAGGGAGGGAGCCACTACGGGGCTGCCTCAGAATCCCTCAGACTGAACCGTTTCCTCTGGTCAACCCACTCTTACCATGGTAGACTGATAGAAAAAAGTTCAGGACTGCTTAGTTAGGAGCACGGCCGTCCACACAAAAAGTGGCAGAATAACCCACTTAGTTGTGCACGGTCATGTGGCAGTCTACCTACAGGCCCTAGTTTTAGTTTATTATGATGTTTTGAAGTTCTTTATGATGTTATGTTTGCTGTTTTAGTTTGGTGTGTTTATTAGTCTTATTATTTTAGCATGTTTATTGGGGGTTCTTGAGTGCCAAATTTGGGAGGGTTTTGATTAGATGTGTTTTTTATTTTGTAAAGGGGGGGAGGATGTAGGATCGGGGTTTGATTGTGAAGTGCGGTGTGATGCTGCCGCCTTCCAGTTGTATCATCACACCGCCCTATAATAAGGGGCGTCCGCCATTTGGGGTTCTCTTGCCCAGGACGACTCTGCATACTGCTGCGTTCCCTGTATTGTAACTTTAATTATATTGTGACATTTGCAAGGTTCACACAAAGACAATGGAGCAAGATGGTTGTGATGAATAGGCTTTATTTACACACCCCCGACCCCAACTTGCTTCTCAGCACAGACGGAAGCGGGGGTCATTCCCCCAGACCCCTGTTTGAATCATGGTTACACACACATGATACATCTTGCCCTAATCCTGCTAAACACTGCTGGGTCATTATAATGCAGTTATAATGACACAGCAGTATAACCCAGAAGTAACACATTTAACACACACAGTAACGTTTCAAACTGGCAAAGCATGCTGGGAAATCCCTGGCTCCCTTAAAATGGCCCCGACGTTACAATATTAAAGCTCAGTTCCAGTGCAACCTCCTCATCCGTCTCCTTTGTGACAGGTTTGTGGACATAACAGTATTGCAATACTTTATAAGCTTATTTATAAATGTTGCAAATATAAACTTAACTATTTTGGTATCAATCTAATAAAAACCAGTTGACTTTTCTCACCACTAGATGGAGCTCAGTGCTCACTGTCTGGTGATGTCAGCAGCCCATGTAGGATCATCTTGTAACAAACCTCCTTGAGAACACTGGAAACAAAGCCTTGTGCTTCGTTAAACAACTCTAGCTCGCATGTGCTGATTTTGACCTTGATAAAACACAGCAGACAAACACCAGCAGATGACATGGGCCCACAAATCATCACTGACTGTGGAAACTTCACACTAGACCTCAAGCAACTTAGATTCTGTTCCTCTCCAATCTTTCTGAATTTGGGGTTTTCATTAGCTTTAAGCAATAATCATCAAATACTTGACATATATCACTCTGTCTGTAAAGAATCTATATTCAAAGATTCAAAGATTTTTATTTGTCAATACTTCTATATGTACAGGACGTACAGTAGAACTGAAATGCAGTTTCTCTCTCTCTTAGTGGTGTGTGCAATATAAGACAAGAAGGAATAAGGATGGAAAACAACAACAACAATCTATGTACAGTAGTGCTACCCGTAGTGCGAATAACCGTAAAAACAAAGCAATCCTATGTACAGTAATAATAATAATATTAATAATAATAACTAGAAAAGCGCTTAGAGAGCGCATACCTCTGCCAAGGCTCCTTCCGTCTCTCATGGATCACCTCCAAAATGTAATGGATTTGTGTGTAGGCCTAGAGCCACTTGTGATGAAAATTGCATCAAAGTGTGTCCATTAGTTTTGGAGTATTGTTGCTAAGACACTATGAGAACATAAGAGCCTTAGCGGAGGTATGCATTCTCAGATCATCACCAAAATGTAATGGGTTCCTCTGTAGCCCAAGAACCACCGCTGGTGAAAATTTCATCCAAATCCATTCAGTAGTTTTGGAATATTGTTGCTAAAACCCTGTGAGAAGATAAGAGCCTTGGCGGACGTATGCATTCTCGGATCCTCACCAAGATATAACTGGTTCCTCTCTATCTTAAGAACCACTTCTGGTGAAAATTTCATCCAAATCCATCCAGTAGTTTTTGTATAATCCTGCTGCACAAATACAAACAAAGCCCTTGGTGGAGGTATGCACTCTCAGATCATCACCAAAATCTAACCATCGGTTCCTCATGCTATTACACACCTTTCCTGAAAATTTCCTCAAAATCCATACATAACTTTTTGAATTATGTTGGTAATAGGCAAACCAACAGACAAACCGGGGCATAAATCCCGGGGGGGATGCAGGGGTCATGTCCCCCCCTTCCATAAAGCTGTCCCCCCAAAAAATTGCATTGTAAACACAAATATGTTTTACTTGAACAGTACAGTAATGTTCGTTGAAGGCACAATACAAGTGGTGCGACTTAAAAACACATTGTGTGACATGTATAACTATTGAAAGATTAGAACCCCCCATCCTCACAGTGGTTTAGTCCAATCTGTTTCTCCCCCGCCTGGGCTGCTGCAGCTCCTTACACACACACAGACATAGAGGCAGAGAGCAGTAAGTAAGTGCACTGAAAGCTTAATGAGTGAACGGTTAATAAGTTATTTATCAGTCCATGTTTTCATCAGTCACATACATAACATGAAAAGCGATATTTCATCTCATTTGTCCAAAGTCTGCCAGTGTTATGCCGAGAATTGCTCACTTGCCGAGAATTGCATTCCATCTGCAAAACTATAAAATATAACACTACAGCCAGGCTTGTAACCATTTGTGCATTTTTAGAAGTACCCATTATACATTTTTAGAAGTAAAAATTATTACCTCTTGTAAATTATCTTTAAATTATGTTTATTCACCAGATGTTTTAGTGTTTCAAAGAGGGTTAGAAATCATAGTGATCCAACTCCACGTTTTACAATCTTCAAAGCTGAGATTTTGCATTTATGCATTGTCGGTAAAAAGGTTAATCATTTTTTCAAAGTATTTTCAAATTATATAGTTGTATTGACTTGACTTACACTAAACACCTGCTTGAAACGATGGGATGCAATTCTCAGCACGCGAGCAATTCTTGGCATAACACCGGCATGTTTTACATAAACTCAACTGATGCATTTTTGTCTATATTTGTTCATTTCTTCAGTCATGAGTCTTTTTGCCTGCACAAAAAGAAACATAAGTAATAATGGATGGGTATTAATCATGATTACTGTAAATTAATCCACAGTATCACTATGATTAATCAGATTAAAAAATGTTGTTTGAAAGCCCTAGTTTTAAGACATATTGAGATTTTGTTTTGTTGTTGCTTGTTAATAAATACATATTTTTGAAGTTATATTTTTTAGTTATTCATTAAGGTATTTCTTCTAGTTTTAGAACTTATTTTGAGCTTTAAATTCTTGTAAAGCTGCTGTGGTGGGGATCAGACCAGTGTTCATGGTGAGCAAAGACATTTTGTTAGATCATATACTGTATGTGTAATTGACACCGACCACCCAGTACAACTTCTGGTATTGCTGGCTGATCATGTAAAAACCTGTAGACAAGTAGGATATGGACTAATAAGGAACAATGACATAATTATCTAATATCACTATATAAGACATTTGAGAAAGTATCAGACCACGCAGCAAAAATGGCATTTTTTATGTCCCCCTGAAAGATTAAGCTCTCAAATTTTCCTGTTTATTGTCCCCCACAACAGTGAAAAGGGATTTTCGCCCCCTAGACAAACCAACCAACAAACCAGGCAACATCACTGAAAACATTACCTCCTCCCTTGGTGGAGGTAACCATAATGCATCAGATTTATATAGCAGTAAATTGCAAGTTCAGTGCAGTAATGGGGGTGCAGACAGTAGCCATGTTTACATGGACACAAGTAACTGGATTAAAAGCCTTATCGGAATAAAAATGCTTCATGTAAGCACACCAGTCTCAAGATTCTGACCCGATCACACAACTTCGGATCAAAATTTCCTTCCCATCGAGACGGGTGGGTTATGCCAATTGTTGATCCGATTGATGTGCATATAAAAAGAAAATATGTTTACTGCGCATGTCTGTACATCAGCCACACACATCGACATGACGTATTTCCGTCTTTACAGCAGCTAGCGGAAGACATGGCAGGAATAAAACAGAACTGGTCTGTATCATCCTGCTGTCTCCCTCTATTCGTCATATGCACAAGTATGTACTGCTGGGCTTGTAGCTTCATTACGGAGACCAGTAGAAGCAAAGGTACAGTCTGAATAACACAATACAGGTCCATTTCAAAAACAGAAAGACACACAAAGCGTGTTTGTTTACATCGGAAGTTGCTTCTTCTATTATTTCCGGAATGTCAAATAATTCTGCGCATGTCAAAATGGTAAATGGCGTGCACTTATATTGGGGTTTTTCAGATCCTGCTGTCCACCCATTCACACACTGACAGGCGCTGGCCTGACCCACCAGGAGCAACTGGGGGTTCAGAGTCTTGCTCAAGGACACTTCTATGCAGACTACAGACAGAGCAGGAATCGAACCATTTACCCTCTGATCAGTAGTCGGCCACACTACAACTGCGCCACAGCCACAAAATGATTTAGTCTGTTCAAACGTGTGACACTGTAAATGCACATCATAATCAGATCAACATTTTTAAGGTCCATGTAAACCCATCCATCCATCCATCCATCTTCTACCGCTTAATCCTTTTGGGTCGCGGGGGGGCTGGAGCCTATCCCAGCATCTTTGGGCGAGAGGCAGGGTACACCCTGGACAGATCGCCAGTCCATCGCAGGGCCAACACAGAGAGACAGACAACCATTCACTCTCATATCCATACCTAAGGACAATTTAGAATCCCCAGTTTTGATGCCAATTAACCTAACTTGCATGTTTTTTTGGCATGTGGGAGGAAACCGGAGTGCCCGGAGTAAACCCGGAGTAAATCCATGTAAACCGTAAAGTTCTTATCTGAACTGTAATCAGATTGAAAAAAATTTGCACATATAAACATGGCTAGTGACAGATTTATTTATTCATTTATTTATTTATTTTAATGGTTTAATTTTACAGGGACAATGCACATTAATAAGCATTTCTGTAAATGTGCCAGTTTAGCCAAAATAGCTAATTTTCAACTACAGTTCCTGGACAGGTAAAACACATAAATTCAAGAGACATCAACACAGCACATGTAACAGAACACATAAAAAAAGGACAGCACCTACATAAAAAACCCCAAAACAAAACAACAGTAAAACAGTAAAAACAAACAAACAAAAAAAAACACGTCAGAACGCTCAGACAAACTTACACAGAGTGGCCACATATTTGATTGTATTTTAACCATGATTTCGAGTTAATTTCAAAAGAATGGTACAGTCTCTAACAGTTATTGGCAGACTGTTCCAGGTGTGAACTGCTTTCACTGAAGAAGCTGAGTGGCTAAAAGTAGACCTCATAGGTAGACCTCACAGTCCCCTCTTTCTGCAGACCTAGTGTGTCTACCAAAGGCTGTTCTCTGTTGTATAAAAGCACCGGGGGGGGGGGCAAGCCATGTAAAATCTTATAAACAAGACAGACATCTGTGAATTTGATAAGACTGTCCCAGCTGAGTAAATTATGGTTTGCAAGGCAGTGACAGTGATGATGAGAGTTCGGTTTCCTATCTAGTACTGTATCTTCCCAGCTTCCCACGGGGAGGGCGGCATGACGCTGTGATCGCAAAACGTTCAGAGACTGTTGTGCAATAATCCAAAATAGCCACTCGCGTCGACTGAGCATAAACAAACCTTTACACAGGTAGCGTTTCTTTTTTTTTGTAATTAATCTGCTAACTGACTATCTGTTCCTATCTTCATTTTTTTTGTATATCATTTTGCCATCTTCTCGATGGAGCTGGAGGAACTTGAGAATTACATAGACGAGTTTTATTATCGCTACTGTGACATGGAGGATGTTATGTATGTAATCAGAGACTGGAGTCGTCTTATGCCAAGCAGTGAACAGTAACACTTTAATGAGGGAGCACACAACTATATATACTGGCCGCAGCCCACCTGACGTCACCACCCAGCGCGGGTACGGCAAGCGCCAAAGACCAAGCACACACACAACATCCACACAACACCCCCCCTCCCCCTTAGAAAAGTCCAAAACCACACACACAATTGAAAACCTCCCAAATTTAGGATCCGAATCACGCACTAAAATAACGGGAAACAATGTAACATAATTGCCTATCACATTCACACAAAACATAACTAAAATAGAGTTGGTGGGTGGACAACCACACAACCCACACATCACAGTGGATTATTCTGCCACTTATTAAACTAAAAGAAGTCCATTGATAAACTAAAATAACTACCGTGTTCCTACTCTAAACAAAACACATAAAATAATCCCCAAACACACACACTTCACATTCACATGTACATCCAAAACTCTCTTTTTTTCAAAACACATGTAAACATATATACACATTCCTTATTATTGTTTAACACCACGTGCACATATGAACAGATTTACACTGGAGTTCTTGAACTAATACCACTGTCCTCAGGCAGCCAAAGGTAGAACCGGTTCGGGGGCCCAGGGCAGCCCCTCGGTATGTGCGCCCCTGGAAACAGCCTTCCCCCGGGGTCGTAACTGAACTCACAGACAAGAGCGCAGCTTCTCCTTGCCATCGGCAGCTTCTCTTGTCCGGACCCACCATCCAGCACCTCCTCCTGGGCACAACGCAGGCCGCTGGTGTGCCTCCTCGAGCTGTCCGACAGTTGAAAACAAATTGTACATCATTTCGCCTGTATTCGCAATGATTGTCCCTCTTCACAAACCCGAACCTGGTCCGCAACTCTCAGGGGGTTCTTGCTCGGCTTGCAGTGTTGCTGCTTGGCACACGGTTTCTCCATGCCTGGCTCTGTGTCTGGCCGCTTTCAAACCTGCTGCAGCTGGCGCCGTTGCAGCCCCATATTCTCCGGCCCCCTGTAGCCAAGGTCCGGAGAAAACTAAAGCTCACTCGATGGTGTCACTTGTTGACCCGGGTGCCTCGCCATTATGTCCAGCGCCCTTGTCCAAGGCCCCTTGAGCTCCAGCACTGAGGTCCTCCCGCGCCAACCCTGAGCAAGGCTAGTCCTGCTCGACCTCTGTGATGCCCGGCAAATCTCTGTTCTGCTCGCTGTCAGTGCCAGTCTTCGACTGCGTCTCTTCTCGGGTACAAGGACAGTCCGGCACCTCCTCTCTGTCTTTCAAGGTGCTCCGCTGTGCTGCCTCTGTGCCCGGCTGTCGTTGCTGTTTCCCGGGGCTCTCAGCATGCTTGTGCCCCTCCTCTCGCTGCCCCGATTCCAGCTGCGGGGAAAACTGAGCTGAGTCTGTTGCTGCTCTCCCTCCATGCTGTCTTCGCTCACCATGCTGTCTTCACCACCAGCGCTGCGGTCACGCACCGTGCTGAGCTCCTTGGCTGGCTTGCCGTTTTCGGTGACTGGGGGTTCCCTCACTTGTGGCTCCGGTCCCACCTCGATATCTAGTGGTAGCTTGTAGCTTGTTTTTGGTGCACACCTAACTTCGTGGCTAACTTCGCCATTGCCACTAACTGGGCTGCTAGCTTCCCTGAGCTTGCTAGCTTAGCTTCTTTTGGTGCCAACAGCTTCACCACACACAGCTTCGTGCTTCTTGAATGTTCGGCAAAATATTTGGCCAGCCGCCCGACAGCATCCACATAAAACTCCGTCTCTCCCAACATGCAGAGAATTTTCCGACCATCTACGCTGAAATGGTGGACCAGGAGTGCTTGTCTCCGTGTTCCGTCGAGTCTGCTGAAGCCCAACGCCGCAATGTATCCCTCAAACATGCCCAACCAGTTAGGCCACACAATCGCTGGCTCTCCCAGGTACTGTAGAAACGATGGTAGAGGTGAAGGTAGCCCATACGCCTCCACAGTTTCTCCTCGTCGCCAAAATGTTATGTCTGTAATCAGAGACTGGAGTCGTCTTATGCCAAGCAGTGAACAGCAACACTTTATTGAGGGAACACACAACTATATATACTGTCTGCAGCACGCCTGACGTCACCACCCAGGGCGGGTACGGCAAGCGCCAAAGGCCAAGCACACACATATAACATCCACACAACAGAGGACAATGTATCTCCCAGTCCTTCCTCTTCTTCCTTGTCCAAATGACCTAGACCCGCGGATTCACCTAAATTAACATCCAAGATCACGGGATGGCTCAGAGGTTAGTGATATCCTTTTCTCTATTGAAAATAAAGTTACCAGCATGGATGGTACACTAGCGTTGGTTGAGCTGGTCCATAAAGAATTACAGGAGAGTTTGGAATACTGCCAGGTGCAGCTTGTTTCTATCTTAGAAGAAAACAATAGCTTGAAAAAGTCAGTAAACACACTAACCACACAACTTGATGTTGTTGTAAGAGGAAACTGGAAAATGAAGGAAACAGTTCTTGACTTGCAGTCATGCAGCATGAGAGATAACCTTGTTTTTTTCCAGAATTGCTGAAAAAAAATAATGAAAATCCAGAACAGCTGGTCCGTGAATTCATCTCCACGCAGTTGAAACCGCCATCCGACGTTACAAAATCAATTACCTTTCACTGAGTCCTCCACACTGGACAAAAAAAATCCTCAAAATAAATGTCCCAATCCTATTGTTATCAAATTTGAACATTTCAAGCAAAAAATTCTGGTCCAGACAAAGGGCAGGCATCTTAAAAACACCAATTATGGTCTAAATGATCAATTTCCACAGGAAATCATGGAAAGGAGAAGGAAGCTTTTTCCCATTAGGAAACAAAAAATCCAAGAAGGCAAATGAGCTATTGTCTCTGTGGACAGATTGTTTATAGATGGCAAGCTGCTTATGGATGAAACAATAACTCCCTGGCTATTCTCAAGCCTCTTTTGTTTCCTTAGCTACACGTGGAAAAAGAGTGTGATTGTGTGCAAGTCTCTTATTCGATCTTGGTTTTATTTGTTAACATTTGTCTAATGTTTTTTTCTTTTTTGTTGAGGTTGTTGTTTGTTTGTTGTAGCTAATTTTGTTGAAGTTATTAGGTTGTATGTTTTTTGTATCTCTTCACCATTTACAAACCTTTATGTCTGTTCTCTCTCATACATTTGGTACATGCACCCCCACTCACTCTTGCAAATGCAAGCAAATGGAACAGAGACATCATGTGCGCACACCCAAGCACACATACATAGGTATATATTTACGCACAACACACATGCCTACACACGTGTACGTGCAGCCACACAGCATACACAGGACATTCATGTACACACACACATACATACACTACGGACATATATACACATAGGCTGAAAACCCGAATAAAAATGATGAGACAGGGGAGACTTAACTGCTGTCTGAGAATTTTTCTGGTTAACTGTTGCTCCAACCAACAGCACTAACCAGAATTCCAACTAAGAACAGCAGTCCCTTGTCGTCCCCTGCAGCCCAAAACTAGGCACTGTACCGGCGCTTCCCTGACCACATTTTGAGATACCTCAAAAACAACTGATTATTTACATCAATAGAATAAAGAAATCACAGATAAAATATCATCTTTACACTGTCACCAAACAAATAAATTTATGTGCATGTCACACACTCCCTGACAAAATAAAAATGGCTCCTGACATTTTCAAAGCACAGATACAAAAGTCCACATTGCTAAAATGTCCATAACTCGATTTTCCGACTGCAACCTACAAACTAATTCCAAAATCAACATAAAGGTGTCATGTAAGGCACATATGTGGGTGTTATGTATGATGCAGAAGGGTAGTTCAATCGAAAGTGCTAGGATGCAGCTCCCCACAGTGGTAGGTATGGTGGACTGTATGCTCCAACTGTGCTCAATCCCAGGTGGGCTTGCAATGATGGCTAGCCGAGTGTATCATAGGTCAACAGATGCCTTGGCTTCCTTTCTCTTGTGGACCGCCTGACACCTGTGTTTTGTGTAAGTGGAGTCAATGGTCTCTCTTCATGTTCATACCTAGTGTTTGACTGTGTTGAGACCAACATGTGATCATCATTTGTTCTGTCTTCTCTTGCAAGTGACAGGACTAGATCTGGTAAGTAATGTCCTCCTTTTCGTCTTTGTGGTTGCTGCTGTTCTCTTTCAGGTATGCAGTCCTGACCAGGTAAGTATTCGTCCACCCTTAAAGGATATGTCTCCTTCTGCCTTTCTTCTCTTACTGGTTCTTGGACCAAGTCATCCTGGACTGAGGTGAGTTTTCCTTGAATTTGGAAAGAGTCTCTGAACTCTGTTTTCTTCACTTGTATTCTTAGCCAATAGCCGTCAGTACTCTGTTCACCTTCAGAGTCTCCTGACTCATCACTGTTATCGGTCTTTCCATTCAAGTCACTCACATTTGAATTCTTTCTTTTGTGTTGTCTCCCAGGTGCTGAACCTTGTGAAGATAGAGGAACTTCCACAGGTAGGTCACTTACAGGCAGTAGCAAGTTGCGAGAAGAGTTCTGGTTTTCAGCTTGTCTCCTGATTCTGGGTAAATAACATACACCAGGTTTTCAGAGACCTGTTCCTTCACAACATATATTGTTTTCTCCTAGTATGACCTTAGTTTTCCTGGCCCTCCTCACTCACCAAGGTTTCTCATGAGGACCCTGTCACCTGGATGCAAGGCTGCCCCTTTCATTCTTTGGTCATAATATGACTTCCCTCGAGCACTTGATTGTTTGCTGTTCTCATTAGCAATACGATAAGCCTCGGACATCCTTTTTGCCCACTTTTGTTCATACCCCTTAGCGGTGACTTGATCTGTTTCTTTTTCAAGCCCAAACAAAAGATCAACTGGCAGGCGTGGATGGTGGCCATACAGTAAAAAGTACGGTGAGTAGCCGGTGGACTCATGCCAAGTACAATTGTACGCATGCACAATTTGTGGAAGATGATCCTTCCAGCACTCCTTTTCCTTGTCTGCCAGTGTCCTCAGCATTTGCAACAAGGTGCGGTTAAACCGCTCAGATGGGTTGCCTTGAAATGTCCTGTAATGACCAACACCTGACAGCTGCTGAAGGGTGTAGAAAAGTTCATTTTCAAACTTACATCCCTGGTGGTGGTGTAATTTTAATGGAAAGCCAAATTGAGGTATAAAGTCATTGTACATACTCTCTGCTGCTTTACGCCCTGACTTATTATTTGTAGCATATGCTTGTGCAGACCTGGTGAAATGGTCATCTACCACCAGGATGTATTGGTAGCCACCTTTACTGGCCTCAAGGTGCAAGAAGTCGATGCAGACAAGCTCTAAAGGGGAACTGGTGGTTATACTGCCCATGGGTGCATGTGTGTGCATGGCTGTTTTTTTCTGTTTTATACATGAACACTTTCTGGTGACATAATCTCCTACTTCTCTTTTCATGTAGGGCCAACAAAACCATTCTCAAGCCAGATGGAGGACCCTCTCAGTACCAACATGTCCCATCTTATCAAGCAGATGTTTCAATGCAAATGGTTTGTATTTCTGAGGTAGGACAAGTTGTTGCCCCTTTTCAGTTTGCCTGTACAACAGCTCATCCTCCAAATACAGTATATTCCACTCATGCAAAAGCTTCCTGGTGAACTTATTTGCTGCTCTTTTGTCCCCCTCCATCAGTGCAGTGCCCATGCTCTTAAGCCTCACCACTTCTCGAATGGCCGAATCCTCTAACTGTCCTCGGACAAGTTCATTGTGACTTATTGTTGGAAAGTGTGGTTGTGGCTGTGGGCTTGTCTCCAAAGAAGATATGTGCATTACTGGAATCCAGGTCACATCCTTTCGATTGGCAGTTTTGTTTCCCTCCCAAGTTGCATGGACAACCTCAGAGGACAGTTCTTCAGTGCATGCTGCCATGTATCCGCTGATATCAAGTGGGAGACAAGACAATGTGTCAGCATCTATATTGATTTTCACAGGCTGATACTTCACATCAAAGTGGAAATCAGAAAGCTCTCCTAACCAGCGATGCCCAACTACATTCAACTTTGCAGCGCTCATGATGTATGTCAGAGGGTTATTGTCTGTATAGACCGTGAAGTGTGGGGCATAGTAGAGGTAATCCCTGAATTTATCAGACACAGCCCACTTAAGGGCCAGAAACTCCAGCTTCCCACTATGAAGGTTGTAGTTTCTTTTTGCAGGTGTGAAAGTCCTGGACCCATATGCAATGACCCTTAACTTTCCCTCTTGGATCTGGTAAAGGATGGCCCCAAGACCCCGCTCTGATGCATCAGTATGTAACACAAAGGTTAGGTTGAAGTTTGGATAAGCAAGAACTGGTGGGTTCATGAGTATGTCCGCCAGTTGCTCGAGCGTATCTTGATGTTCTTTAGACCACTCCACAGGGGTCTTAGAGGGCAGCTGTGGTCCCTTGGACTTATGCTTGTGAGCTGTTAATTGTGATGCCCCACCTTTCACTTGCAGCAGCTCATAAAGGGGCCTTGCAATCTATGAGAAATCCTGGATATAGGATCGGTAATAGCTCAGAAAACCAAGGAGCTGTCTTACCTCACCCACTGTCACAGGAGTCTTGTTTTTCAGATGTGCAACAGCCTCCAGGTCACTAAGGTCAACCCTAACACCCTCTGCAGAGACCAGTCTTCCTACATACCGAACCTCACACTTAAGGCTGCGTGTCCATAAAACACATTTTTTCAGCTCTGGGTGGCTATTTTCCATTCATTCTCTATGTAGTCCAGTGTTTACAGCGTTGAGCACCCATGGCGCTCTCGGCAGTGGCCGATTTTTGTTGCAGCACTCAGGGTGCTCAGAGTTGAAAAAAGTTCAACTTTTCAGAGAATGCAGCTGAGCTCGTCAGTGTCAGACCTTAAGCAGCCAATCAGAACTGCTGCGTGGGTGGGACATAGGATGCCAGTACTAGTCTGTACTCAGACTCCTACTTTCCATGTCATCATATTTTACATCCAGAGCTGCTAGAAAACGTTTCCTGTCCATTGTCATTTAGCGACTGCTGTTAAAAAATATGTAGAAAGTCTGACAATAGGAAAAGCGGGAGTGATGATCTGAGAGTGACAAGCTGTTGCTGGGATACAGGACACAGACTTTTTTCCCCCAGAGCGCAGAGCACAAATGCTGAAAAAAAAAATGCTCAGGGCCGTCGGGTGACAAAAAATGCATTTTGTGGACACGCAGCCTAAAGAGTTCACACTTTTCTGGCCTTCCTTTTACTCCATGGTGCTGGAGGGCCTGTAGGACTTTGCACAGCCTAACATGTTCCTCAAATGTCTGCATAACAAAGGACATTGTCGAGATATGGAATACAGTTCTCATCCCTCAGGGAGCCAAGCATCTCCTCCATGCTTCTCTGGAAGGCTGCAGGTGCATTAGACAGGCCGAATGGGATGCAAACCCATTCATACAGCCCCCAGGGAGTGACAAAAGCTGTGAGGTGCCTAGATCCTGGTTCGATGAAACCCTGATGATAAGCTTTTCTCTGGTCCAAAATGGTGAACCAGGTGTTACCTCCAAGAGTGTCCATCAGGTCTTGGATTCTGGGTAGTGGCTGTTGATCAGGAACTGTCTTTTGATTTAACAGATGATAGTCTATACAAAGACATAACATTCCATCCTTCTTCCTAGCACATACTACTGGGGCAGAGTACGGAGATTTGGACTTGACTATCCATCCCTTTTCTAGAAGGTCCTCGATATATTCCTTTACTTCTCTGAGTAGTGGCTTTGGGACAGTGGAGTATGCTCGCTGGACAGAGATATTGTCTTTGACGTTAATTGACATTTGAAGTGTTGGAATACAATCAATGTCATTGCTGTCTTGTGAAAAAACTGCTGACTCCTTATACAGCATTTTTTGACTTTCTTTTTCTTCTTCAAGATGGCTGAGGTTAACAGGCAGGTGCCACAGTGATGTGGTCTCTCCAGCAGCTGAAGTGGTAGCACTGTTCTGTCACATTGTGAGTTAAGGTGTCTGTTTGTTGCTGGTGAAGTGAGTAGGTTTCAACTACTTTTGCAATTGTCTGAATGCTTCCGAGGGCTGTTTTCTGTGGCAGAGTGATATCGTGTTTGGTATTATTCCCTACAGGTACTGTCAAGTAGGGATGCTTCCGGTTTGGAATTTCAAACAAGCCCTCTTCAACATCCAGCTGTTCTAGTGGCACACTTTCTTCATCAGGCTCAAACAGGACAAAGTGGTCAGATGGATCTATGGTGGGTGGGACTCTGCATTTTATCCGTGTGATCTGGCCCGCAGGAAGAACAACATTATGTTGACCTACTCTTAGGCTTAGGCGTCCAAGCTGCATATTTGGCTTTGTAGTGGAAATGCAGTTTACCACAGCCTCAGCTTTAACTGGTGAGATTGAAATGGCCCCACAGAGTAGAGTAATTAATGTTGGAATGAGTCTGTCCGGTTGCCCTAGGATCAATTCCTCCATGACACTGAAGCCGAGTAATGGTCTCTCTATGGGCTGACTGCTCACCAGAAAGGGGACATTGATTATCAAGTTGGGGTCTTCATTCCCAGTTATTGCCACCCAACCATCAAAAGGGAGACTATCTCCATTTACTGCATACACTTCAAGTCCATCATCATTTCCCATCAGTTCAGTGATGGATTTCAACATGAGGTAAGTGTTTGTTTCTCCAAGTCTGATCAATCATAGTGACTTGTGCCCCTGTATCTAATAAAGCACTGACAACTAGCCCATTTAGGTAACACTGAATAAGGGTTTTTCTTCCAGTTAGCCTTGCAATTTGTTCAGTTTGGGAGTTTGGTGGGTTGGGTGAGAACTCAGCAGGGGTCTGTTTTGGTAAATGTTTCTCTCCTACAGTAGCCGTTACTGAGGGGACATAAAATAAAACATTTCCCATAATCTCTGCAATCCCTGTATTGGTCTGTTCCCCACTGGTATGATTTGGCTGGGGCAACTGAGACCCAATCACTGAGCGCCCCCCTACAGTGACCGACTCCAGTTTCCCTGATGCTTGGACCTCTGTAGACAACCCGCAGCCCTGTGACCGTCCTTGCAGCAGATGAAGCAATGGTTACAGTTGGGTAAGCCTTGTTCTACACATTTAGGACAGCCATTCATCCTTTCTTTTCTTGCAGTATACAATTTTTGTGAGGAGCACTGACACATTTGCTCTGACTCTCTTGGCTGAGTGGGCTGCTTCATTGAATCCACAACTTTGGTAAGCGCCTCAATTTTTTCAGTGAGCTGCTGTATGATTTTAGTGGTGGGCAACTGCATGGTGATCTCCTTATTTGTGCTGTGTTCCTGTATGGTGCTTGCCCCAATCTGTGCACTGTGGACATTGGTTTGGCTTTGGCGAGGTGTGGAACCCAACCTGCGTTGCCTCTCACTCTCCTCACTTGTTATCCTCATCACATACTGTATCTAACAATTGTCTCATCCTTCACCTCAGGGTTGGACAGGAATGGTTTGAGCTCTCTACGGATATCAATGTGTCTGTGTCCCAGTCCCTGGTAAATTGTGTGCAAGAAAACATTTTGAATTGTAGCTCTGTTATACTTGATACTTGCATTAGGAAGGTTGGATGTAAATAGAATTCTTTGTTTGAGTCCAATCACTCTGTAGAGGAACTGCTGTGGCATCTTGTTTTCGTTCTGTTTAGTGCACATCAACTCTTGAAACAGTCTGGTGCCATTCTTTTCCCTCAGGTGTGACTGTAAGAATCCTTTCAGTTCTCCCACAGTCATATCGTCTTTATTCATCAACATGTCTTTAAAGTTCCCAGGTTTAATTATCCTAAGCACAGCTCTGACAATTTCTGAGTCAGAAAAAGTCCTCTTGGATCGCTTCATCAATCTGCCTGCAGACATTACTGTAGGTGATGTCTGATGTGTTGTCTCCTATCTGACCTCCCTGAATTTTAAAGTCTCTGTGGTGGAGGTATGAGAGCTCCCTGATGGAAATCAGCTTGTCATGTGGCTGGGGAGTGTTGAGCCTTGGTTGGCTGTCACTAGCGACCGAATCCCTGCCTTGTGGAGATGACGGGGTCCCTGAAGGCTGGGTAGACTTTGATCTCGTAGTGGGCGTGGCAGTACACTGCACAAGTTGCTTACTAAGGTCCTCATAGCTTGTCAAAATTCTCTGCAGGTCACTCTCAAGTGTGTTCCCCCCCAAATTACCCATAGCAGTACTGGTGTCTCCAACTACTTAAACATTTTGTGGTTGTAGACCTGGTGAACTAGATGTGGCTCCATGTGTCATAACACTGGAATGGGCCACAGGTTGTGTTGTACTTGGCTCATTATGAATATCAAAATCATTAGTTGTTTCACATGCTGTACCCCTCTGCGCTTGGATAACAGTGTCAGTAGTGTCCTTTAAAATCAGTAATTTTACCATTCCTCTGTCTTCAGACTCAAGCAGATGTTTGCTATACATAAAAGCACTGATGAGCTCAGAACAACCCTCATGATCTCCATCTTCCAGTGTAGGCTGCTCTTTTCCTGGCACTGGGCCTACAGTCTTGGCAATCTGAAAGAGTTCACTGGCTGATAAGCTGAGTAGGCTTTTTTGAATGCCCCAAACTAGACTCTTCCTCTCACTGTTGGACATTGTAGCTCTTTCTATTCCAGCTGTATGGTCACCCAATCCAGGAACTTAGCGTAGCCTCCACTTCTCTCCAATTGTCAGCTCATATCGGCTTCTTCACAGTACTGAAGGACTTCTGTTCACTTCCTCCGGTCTGGTCCCGGATGTCATCTATCACTGGATCAACTTCCCGTCAGTAGATGGAGCTGAACCCAGACAATGAGCCCCCAAGAATCTGTTACAGGTATCACGGTTGCTGCCAAGTAACAGATTTCTGAAAACCAGGATAAAAATGATGAGACAGGGGAGACTTAACTGCTGTCTGAGAATTATTCTGGTTAACTGTCTTTTTATTCAACATTTTCCAAATAACATCATGTCTTGTCTTTCAGAATAATATAATCACGCTAATCAATGTGTTATTGCGTCTCAAAAAGAGCTTTCACATTAGTGTACAGAAACACATTCATCAACTTAAAGACTTTTAAAAATAACATTACCTAATGCATTTACACTGCAATATCACATTCTCTAGCTTAGAATATTAACACTTCTCATTTTACAATGCTAATAAACTTAGATGCACCATAAAGTGCTCACATAAAGACAATTATTTGTTATTTGATATTTATCGTAAATCAAATTATTGTAAACAGTCACACACTTAGAATTAACCCAAAACTTATTGGAACAATATTTTTTTTTGAAAGATAAAATGTACAGGAGCCCAATAATTCAGCAGAACATATTTGGGGAGGATTACACAATAACCGTTAATCATAGAAACTCATCAGACATCATAACATTTCCTAAAATAAAACAGATCATCAGAAAATTGATAAGAAATATCTAAACAAAAATGAATATTTATGCTATTCAAGTCAAGTGTAAGACAATTTAAGTTTTTTTTTTTTAATGATAATTACTAACCTGAAAGCTTGGGATCAGTCCGCCAAGGTCTCCGCCTTTGACTGCCACCTAATCCACATAGCACCGGACTTCCATGATCCCTCCTGCAGGTGGTGAACCTACTGGAGGGCGGACCCATGTAACTCCTTCGGGCTGAGCCCGGCCGGGTCCCATGGGTGGAAACCCGGCCACCAGACGCTAGCCTTCGAGCCCCTCCCCCAGGCCTGGCTCCAGGGTGGGGCCCCGGTAACCCCATACCGGGCGGGGTACACTGAATCCTTGATATACAATTTATCATGAGAGTCTGTTGGATCGTTCTTCGTCTGGCCCTTCACCCAGGACCAGTTTGTCTTGGGAGACCCTATCAGAGGCAAATTGCCCCGGACAACATAGCTCCTGGGATCACTGGGGCACGCAAACCCCCCCACCACCATAAGGTGACGATCCATGAGGGGGGTGATTGGGAGGAACGGCCTGCCCGATCTGAACCCGAGTGGTGTTCAGTTATTGGACTTCTGTGCTAACCACAGTCTGTCTATAACGAACACCATGTTCAAGCATAAGGGTGTCCATATGTGCACCTGGCACCAGGACACCCTAGGCCGCAGGTCGATGATCGATTTTGTTATCGTATCATCAGACCTGCGACCGTATGTCTTGGACACCCGAGTAAAGAGAGGTGCAGAGCTGTCAACTGATCACCACCTGGTGGTGAGTTGGATCCGATGGCAGGGGAGGAAGCCATTCAGACCTGGTAGACCCAAACGTATAGTGAGGGTGTGCTGGGAGCGTCTGGCTGAGGCCCCTGTCCGGGAGGTCTTCAACTCCCACCTCCGGAAGAACTTCAACCACATTCCGAGGGAGTCTGGAGACATGGAGTCTGAATGGGCCATGTTCTCCACCTCTGTTGTTGAAGCGGCAGCCCAGAGCTGCGGCCGCAAGGTGGTCGGTGCATCTCGTGGTGGCAACCCCCGAACCAAGTGGTGGACACCAGTGGTGAGGGGGGCCATTAAGCTGAAGAAGGAGTCCTATCAAGCTTGGTTGGCTTGTGGGACTCCCGAAGCAGCTGAGGTGTACCGGCAGGCCAAGCGGAGTGCAGCTCGGGTGGTTGCTGAAGCAAAAACCCGGGTATGGGAGGAGTTCGGTGAGGCCATGGAACAAGACTTTCGGTCGGCTTCAAAGAGATTCTGGCAAACTGTTCGGCGGCTCAGGAGGGGAAAGCAGCTCCCCGTCCACACTGTGTATGGTGCGGATGGGACACTGTTGACTTCAACTGGGGATATCGTCGGGCGGTGGAAGGAATACTTCGAGGATCTCCTCAATCCCACTGATACGCCTTCCACAGAGGAAGCAGGGTTTGGGGACGAGGGGGATGACTCGCCTATCACAGGGGCTGAGGTCGCCAAGGTGGTTAAAAATCTCCTTGGTGGCCGGGCCCCGGGGGTGGACGAGATTCGCCCCGAGTACCTCAAGGCCCTGGATGTTGTTGGGTTATCATGGTTGACACGCCTCTGCAACATTGCGTGGAGGTCGGGGGCAGTGCCTTTGGCATGGCAAACCGGGGTGGTGGTTCCTCTCTTCAAAAAAGGGGACCGGAGGGTGTGCTCCAACTTTAGAGGGATCACACTCCTCAGCCTCCCTGGGAAGGTCTATGCCAAGGTACTGGAGAGGAGAGTCCGGCCGTTGGTCGAACCTCGGATTCAGGAGGAGCAATGTGGTTTTCGTTCTGGCCGTGGCACATCGGACCAGCTCTTTACCCTCTCGAGAATTCTTGAGGGTTCGTGGGAGTTTGCCCAACCAGTTTACATGTGTTTTGTGGACTTGGAGAAGGCATTTGACCGCGTCCCTCGTGGATTTTTGTGGGGGGTGCTTCGGGAGTATGGGGTATCGGGCTTGTTGTTACGAGCTATTCGGTCTCTGTACGACCGTTGTGAGAGTTTAGTTCGCATTGCCAACACTCGGTCGGAGTCATTCCCAGTGAGAGTTGGACTCCGCCAGGGCTGCCCTTTGTCACCGGTCCTGTTCATAATTTTTATGGACAGGATTTCTAGGCGCAGCCAGGGAATGGAGGGTGTCATGCTTGGTGACCACAGGATCTCATCTCTGTTGTTTGCAGATGATGTTGTCCTGTTGGCTTCATCCAGCAATGACCTACAGCTCTTGCTGGGACGGTTTGCCGCTGAGTGTGAAGCGGCTGGGATGAGAATCAGCACCTCCAAGTCCGAGTCCATGGTCCTCAGCCGGAAAAAGGTGGATTGTCCTCTCCGGGTTGGGGACAGGCTCCTGCCCCAAGTGGAGGAGTTTAAGTATCTTGGGGTCTTGTTCACGAGTGAGGGGAAAATGGAGCGAGAGATCGACAGACGGATTGGAGCAGCATCTGCAGTGATGCGGACGTTGTACCGGTCTGTTGTGGTGAAGAGGGAGCTTAGTTCTAAGGCAAAGCTGTCGATTTACCAGTCAATCTACGTTCCTACTCTCACCTATGGTCACGAGCTTTGGGTAATGACTGAAAGAACGAGATCGCGGATACAAGCGGCTGAAATGAGCTTTCTCCGTAGGATTGCTGGACTCACCCTCAGAGTTAGGGTGAGGAGCTCAGTCATCCGGGAGAGGCTCAGAGTAGAACCGCTGCTCCTCCACATTGAAAGGAGTCAGTTGAGGTGGTATGGGCATCTGATTAGGATGCCTCCTGGACGCCTCCCACTTGAGGTGTTTCAGGCACGTCCCACTGGGAGGAGACCCCGGGGCAGACCCAGGACTCGGTGGAGAGACTATGTCTCCCAGCTAGTCTGGGAACGCCTTGGTATCCCCTCTGAAGAGCTGGAGCAGGTGGCTGGGGAGAGGGAAGTCTGGGCTTCTCTGCTTGAACTGCTGCCTCCGCGACCCGGACCTCCGGAAAAGCGGTAGAAGATGGATGGATGGATGGACTAACCTGAAAACCAGGATAAAAATGATGAGACAGGGGAGACTTAACTGCTGTCTGAGAATTTTTCTGGTTAACTGTTGCTCCAACCGACAGCACTTGCAAACCAGAATTCCAGCTTAGAACAGCAGTCCCTTGTTGCCCCCTGCAGTCCAAAACTAGGCACTGCACTGGTGCTTCCCAGAGCACACTTTGAGATACCTCAAAAACAACTAATTATTTACATCAATAGAATAAAGAAATCACAGATAAAATATCAACTTTACACTGTCACCAAACAAATAAATTTATGTGCATGTCACAAAAACATGTCCACATTAAAGTTTGTCACGTGGAACATACATGGAATTGGTACCGGGGAGAAGAGGCTAAAAGTTTTTCATCGACTGAAGGATCTACAGGCAGACTTTGTCTTGTTACAGGAAACACATGTTTCTAAATCATCTGTAGATGTGCTCACCTCCCTGGAATTTCCCCACATGTACTCAGCCTGCTTTAATTTCAAACAAAGAGGGGTAGCTATATTGGTAAACAGAAGAATACACTTTTTTTTAAATAACACCATAGCAGATCCAGAAGGTAGATTTATAATATTAAAAGTCTCAATTCAGAATTTGGATCTATGTATTGCAAGCGTTTATGGCCCAAATGTTGATGACCCATCCTATTTTCACTTTCTTCCCTTCTCTTTCTGAGCACTTGGACACCACACTCATAATAAGAGGAGACTTCAACCTGGTATTAAACCCTGCAATCGACAGGCTCAGTACATCAGGGAATTATCGAAAATGTCAGGCTAGTGACACTCTCAAACAATACGTGAATGATTTTGGTCTTTGCAATGAATGGCGTTCTCTTCACCCAACTCTTAGGGAATACACTTTTTTCATCAGTTCATAGTTCATATTCCCATTTAGACTTCTTTTTAGCCAGTAACTCTATTGTGAGGGATATCATAGACACTGAAATTTGTTCAAATCAAGCTATCGGCGATCACCATCCAGTATCTCTTATACTAGTAAATAGAAAAGCTATAAGGAAAACTAGGAGCTGGAAATTTTATACATCACTACTAAAAGACAAAGACTTTATTAATTATCTTAATAAAGAGTGGGAATCATATCTGGAATATAATGATGTGCCAGGAATATTGCTGTGTGTTCTGTGGGAATGCAATGTAATGTACTTTATTTATATAGCCTTTAAAACAACCCATAGGTGACCAAAGTGCTTTACAGAAAAATTAAACAGCACTAGAAACACAAACAGCATAAAAACATATTACATAACCAAAAGGATAAGCATAAATACCTAAAAATAAAAACAAGATGAAAAGAATAATGAGAATAAATATTACCACTACTGGGTATTAAAAGCCATCCTGAACAAATATGTTTAAGTTTTGATTTAAAAAGGGCCAGGTCAGAGATAGCACGTAGGTCAGGGAGATTATTCCAGAGCCTGGGGGTGACAACAGAAAAGGCTCGGTCACCTCAGTGTTTATACCTCGACCTGGGCAGATCCAGCAAAAGCTGACTGGATGACCTCAAAGCTCTGCCTTGGTCACAGACAGTTAAAATCTCAGATAAATAAGCCAGTGCAAGGCCATTAAGAGCTTTAAAAACAAAGAGTAAACGTTTAAAATTAATTCTAAAATGGACTGGAAGTCAGTGAAGTGAAAAAAGAATCAGTGTAATGTGCTCTCGTCTAGTTGTGTTGGTTAAAAGATGGGCTGCTGCATTTTGCACAAGCTGAAGGCAGCCGAGAGAGGACTGAGAGACGCCAACATAAAGTGCACCGCAGTAATCAAGTCTAGAAGTGATTAAAGCATGGATGGCTATCTCAAGGTCATGACGGCTCAGGAAAGGTTTGGCTTTAGATAACAGACGTAACTGACAAAAGCTCGTCTTGACTACATTGTCAATCTGGAATCGGGAAGCAGCAAAAGCGGTCATGCAAGGTAAAATAATCTCTCACTGTTCGTATAAGAATAAAAAAAGAAAAAGCACTGGTACTGGAGTTAGAACAGAAAATTAAATCACTGGAGATGACCTGTGCTGTTTCTCCACAGGAACAGGCACTTAACAATCTGAGAAAATTAAAGCTGTAACTAAAAGAAATTATGAACAAAAGGGCACAGTTTTTAATGCAAAGACTGCATCTTGAGAAGTTTGAACACAGTAATAAATCAGGGAGATATCTTTCTAACCAGCTGAGATTGAATAAAGAAAAAACAACTATCCACTCTATTAAGGATACGACTGGAAATATTACTCATGAACCTGAAGAAATAAATAACTTTTTCAGAATGTTTTATGAAAACCTCTACTTACCTCAGATTAACCCATCTGACTCAGAAATATATAAATTTCTGGACAGTGTTAAGTTACCACGATTAAATAATGAACAGATTGCAGCTCTGGATGCACCTCTTCTGGTGTCCAAACTCCAGGAGGTACTTAAGCACATCCCAAACAACAAAGTTCCGGGACCAGATGGTTTTCCAGTAGAATTTTATAAAGAATTTTGGCCTGTGATGGCACCTACTTTTTTTAAAATGGTGAACCAAATTAAAGAAGATAATGTAATCCCTCCAAATATAAACTTGGCTAGTATTATCCTGTTCCTTAAACCTAAAAAAGAACCTATGATTCCATCCAGCTACCGTCCCATCTCACTTATGAATGTTGATCTTAAAATAATTTGCAAAGCTCTCACCAAAAGACTGGAAAGGATAATTCTGTTTATTATACACCCAGATCAAACAGGTTTCATCAAGGGTAGGCACTCGGCTAATAATATACGCAGGCTATTTAATTCAATAGACTACTGTAAGATTAATAACTTAGAAATCACAATTTTATCTCTGGATGCAGAGAAAGCCTTTGATTGTGTTAACTGGAAATTTCTTTTTATGGTGTTACACAAGTTTGGGTTTGGTTAATCTTTTATAAACAGGATTAAAACACTATATATGTCATGAACCGAGCCGGTTGTCTTCGGGCTCGGTTCTGACCTGCTGTGGCTCAGGTCTATTTGTGCATTTGTGTATTGTGTTATCTCTTGAGTTCTTGTAGTTTCTTTGTCTCTAGTTTATTTTTTCCATACCTGTAGCCACTGTTCTGGCTGGCAGCTGTGAGGCAGCCTCCTCTGACACTTGCCAGTCTGACCACACCCCCTCTCTCATGACAGCCAGCTGGGTCTCCTCCGGTAATTGCCCTTCCCGCGCTTCGCCCAGGTGTTCCCAATCTGTGTTACCAGCAATGCTTGTACTTTAGCAGCTCTTTGTTAGTCAAGCATTCATTCATTTATTTACAGTATCTTCTTCCGCTTAATCCTTTTTGGGCCGCGGGGGGTGGGGGTGGGGGTGGGGGGGGTGGGGTGGGTGGCTGGAGCCTATCCCAGCATCTTTGGGCGGGAGGCAGGGTACACTCTGGACAGATCGCCAGTCCATCGCAGGGCCAACAGAGAGAGACAGACAACCATTCACTCTCGCAGTCATACCTAAGGACAATTTAGAATCCCCAGTTTTGATGCCAATTAACCTAACTTGCATGTTTTTGGCATGTGGGAGGAAACCGGAGAAATCCCGGAGTAAACCCATGCAGACACTGGGAGAACATGCAAATTCCACACAGATCACTGTTGGTCGGGGGGCTGGGATCGAACCCAGGATCCCCCGGCCAAGGGTGAGTTGCTGTGCTGCCGCAGTGCTAACCACTCCTCCACCACGCTGCCATTGTCAGTCAAGCATTGCTGGACTATTGTTTTGTCCTATGAGGGTGTCGGGATCTACACTGTCGCTACTCCCCTCAGTGTAGTTATTTGTTGTGTGTGCTCGCCGGACAAACTTGGACTATTCGGACTGCTCCAGTACTGTGAGTATGAACTGTTTGCGTTTCCCCTTGCAATTAAGCTGCTATGCTTTGGCACTTTTGCCCAGTTTCATTCTCCCGAGTCTGTTGAGTGTCCTGGAGGACTCTAAGTTAACCTGAACAATTATGTTATTTTGTACTGTTTGTCTTGTGGCCACTGTGCACTGTGGTCTGCCTGCTGCACGTCCAATCGTGTGAGCCCTTTAGTGTACCCTGTAGCCTTTTTGTATGTTTATATTTTTGGAACTGTTTGCCCTTTTTGTTAATAAATGTGTTTGTGGTGTAACCTGCGCCTAAATCCGTCCTTCCTCCTCACTCCTCGGTTGGCTGCATAAAAGTGCACTAGGAGGGTCGTGACAGAATAATCCAGCCAGCAAAGGATTTAGTGGGTTACACCCACACATCACTTTTTTCTTTCTGAACTTTTTCCTCACCCACCTGTGTTGCCCAATGATGCCTTCGGTGCGCCGTTCCCGTACTGGCCGGAGCAGATGATTGGCGGGGGCATCCCATGGTGGAGGAGGAATGGGCAGCGACCTTCATCCAGGACTTTATGGATGAGGCCCATGAAGCCCACAGACCTAAGGCTAAGTGGAGCTGCCTGGATTCAGCCGTAATAATCTTGGAGGAGCATCCTGGGCTCTGGAGCTATCCTCAGTACAAGGGGCTGCTGTCTTCGGTTTGGGTGCTGGACAAGGAGTTTACCAACTTGAGGAGGGGGGCGCTCTCCACGAAGCCCAAGCGAAGACGCTCTCCACAGCCGGCTATCACCGCTTCCTCAGCTCCGTCGTCAGCTTCAGTCACCCGCAAGCAGTGTCATCCTGCGTGGAAACGCCGGGAGAGGCCCTCATCGCCCTCAGCAGCCATCGTGCCTCCAGTGGCTGAGAGGTCCGTCAGGGCTCTCCGGCTACGCCTACCTCCACGTCATCAGGGGTGGCCCCTCCATCATCCTGTGAAGGGGCCGAAATCACCACTGACACGGAGAGGGATAACTGTCTGCCTATTGCAGCTGCTAACAACAAGCAGTGGGGTGACAGGCAAGTGTTTTTTCATTCTACCTCATTAAATCATGATAAACCTTGTCTGTCTCCCGAAGGAGAGACCCAGTCTCAGTAGTCCGCTGGGTCCTCTCCTCCAGCGGCAAACGTTAATCCTTTTTCTGTCCTCTCCGTGTCTCCTCCAAGTTTCCCTGAGTATCCGCCGGCCCCGGAACTACGCCGTCAGATGATGGAGGAGCCTAAGGCCCTAGAGGGTCCTGCTCCAGAGCCTGCATGGAGCCAGCCCTCAGCCTCCTCGCCGGATCCATTTCCAGTGGGGGGGTATTTCATCTGAGGACATTAGTACTGCTATCACCATCTTGCCAGTTGCAGAGGCGACCGCAGCAGATTGGGAGCCTGAGCTGGACCTCCTAGAGGCTGGTCCCAAGTCTTCATCGTCAGGATCAACGGAGTCCTGGATGGCGGTGGAGCTTGAGCTCAGGCAAGTTATCTCTCTGGTATTTCTAATGTCAATGTTAGAAAGATCTTGTCTGGCTCTAGGTGAAGAGAGTCAGGTGCAGCACACAGCTGCATCTGCACTCCCTTCGCCGGGCTCTGCTGCTGCCGGTGACCTTAACAACCTTGTTTCTTCTCCTACTCCTGAGTTTCCTTCTAGGGTCGCCGGAGAGGAACCACTGTCACACAGGGTCTCCATGAAACCGGTCTCGTCGCCTGACGACGTCGTGGGACCAGCAAACCTGCTGCCTGAGGCCATCATGTGTGTCCCACCGCAGGCTGTGTCTCCATGGGTGTGCCCCAGGATTAGACCAATATGGGTGTTGCGCTCCTGTACGGACCCGTCATGGACGCCACGCTCCAGCGTGGGGTCTATTGAGGGTGCAACGTTGGCCCAGTCGGGGTCCACCTGGGGTGCCACAGAGCTTCAGCTGGAGTCCACCACGGGTGTTGCAGAGCTCCAATCAGGAGCCACTGCGGGTGCTGCAGAGCTCCAGCCGGAGTCCACCGTAGGTGCTGCGGAGCTCCAACTGGGAGCCACCGCGGGTGCTGCAGAGCTCCAGTCAGGAGCCACCACGGGTGCTGCAGAGCTCAACCAGGAGCCACTGCGGGTGCCGCAGAGCTCCAGCCGGGGTCCACCGAGGGTGCAGAGTGGGCCCGGTTGGGGTCCACTGAGGGTGCAGCATAGGCCAGGTCGGGGTCCACCACGGGTGCTGCAGAGCTCCAGCTGGAGTCCACTGCGGGTGCAGCTGTGTCCCAAGCTGGGACCACCGTGCTGCTGGTCAGCCTGAGGATGCTGGGGCCTCTACTCCTCAGCCTGATGCCGTGAGTTCTCTTCCTACAATCTGGTTACCCACCAGTGAGCCTCCCGGTGGGCAGGCTGCCTCCTGCTCCACCCCTCCGGTCCTGGTGGCTCAACAGCACTGGCCAACCGCCAGAAGGACTGAATCTCTGGGCCAGGTGGCCCATGTTTTCCGGCAGGCCACAGGACTCTGTTTACCGGACTGTCTGCTGGGCCTGGGACTCTGGGCGGCCTCCTGAGCCCCCCAAGTCCACAGCCTTGGACTTGGGGGGGTTAAGTGTGTTTTTGTTGTGGGCCCTGGGCAGGGTGTATTGTGTTCCCTCCTTACCTGTTCCCCCTACCTCCCACCCGGGTTCATTGGTTGTCGTTCCTGTCGGGGGGGGGGGGGGGTTCCCTTTCCTTATGATGTTGCCGTGGGTGTCTGCTATCCACCCCTTGAGGGGGAGGCTCTGTCATGAACTGAGCCGGTTGTCTTCGGGCTCGGTTCTGACCTACTGTGGCTCAGGTCTATTTGTGCATTTGTGTATTGTGTTATCTCTTGAGTTCTTGTAGTTTCTTTGTCTCTAGTTTATTTTTTCCGTACCTGTAGCCACTGTTCTGGCTGGCAGCTGTGAGGCAGCCTCCTTTGGCCTCCATTCATGTGGGCGCTGTCTGACACTTGCTGGTCCGACCACGCCCCCTCTCTCATGACAGCCAGCTGGGTCTCCTCCGGTAATTGCCCTTCCCGTGCTTTGCCCAGGTGTTCCCAATCTGTGTTGCCAGCAATGCTTGTACTTTAGCAGCTCTTTGCCAGTCAAGCATTGCTGGATTAATGTCCCCGCTTATTAATTCTATAACCTGAAGGGTGGCGGTTTGCTCTCCTTGGCGCCTCTGGTGGCTGACTGCGGCCTGACCATGGAGGTTTCTGTGACCCACTGGGGCCGGTGTCCGGGGAGCCTGTGGCTGTGTGTCTGGCCTGGAGGGGGGGAAGGGGGTGGTGGTGGTGGTGCGTGTGTGTTGGGGGGCTGAAGGGTGGGCCAGGGGGGTGGGCACTGGCCCTGGGCTGGCTGGCCTTGCCTCCCGGGTGGGGCTCCTGGTGCTGGGGGGGGGGGGGGGGGGTTCCCCCTCTGGGTTGGGGTTGAGTGTGCGCCGGTGGTGCACGGCGGGGTCATGCCCTCCCCGAGGGCCTGGCGACGCTCTGGTACTGGTGCTTACATCTTGGGGGGTTGCCCTCCCTGTTCTTTGGGGCCTGCGAGTGCAGTTGTGCGTGCGTATGTGTGTGTGTGTGTGTACATGTGTGAGCATGCAGGTGCGCTTGAGTGTGGGTGTGAGTGGGTTTGTGTGTGTGTGTGTGCGGATGTGGGTGCGTGCGCGTGTCTGTTGTGTGTGGGTATGTGGGGCTGTGTGTGGGTGGAGGTGGGCATGTGTGACGATGAGTGTGTGTGTGCATCTGCATTACGGTTGCCCTAAGTAATAAGGGTGAATGATGGTGATTGAGTGTGTGGGGGAGAGCATGAATGGATGTGAGTAGGTCAAAGCGTGAATGAGAGTGCATGTATGGGTGAACATGATTGAATGTGGGTGACCCTGAGGGCAAGTGGGAGTGAGATTGAGCGGGTACAGTAGTGAGAGAGAGTGGTTGGATCCGGGAGTGTAAGTGTGGGATTGTATGGGGGAGAGGGTAAGCAAGAGTGAGTGAGTGTGTGTAGGTGCATATAAGAGCATGACGGTGTGAATGTGTGAGAATGGGTGTGTCTGCTATTTGGGAGGTACTGCACTGCAGCAGCACAGCAACTCACCCTTGGCCGGGGGATCCTGGGTTCGATCCCAGTCCCCGACCAACAGTGAACTGTGTGGAGTTTGCATGTTCTCCCCTTGTCTGTGTGGGTTTACTCTGGGATTTCTCCGGTTTCCTCCCACATTCCAAAAACATGCAATTTAGGTTAATTGGCATCAAAACTGGGGATTCTAAATTGTCCTTACGTATGACTGTGAGACTGAATGGTTGTCTGTCTCTCTGTGTTGGCCCTGCGATGGACTGGCGATCTGTACAGGGTGTACCCTGCCTCTCGCCCAAAGATGCTGGGATAGGCTCCAGCCCCGCCGCGACCCGAAAAGGATTAAGCAGAAGAAGATGAATGAATGAATGAATGGATTGAGGGGGTAGTGCCTCTTGGCTGTGTGGGCTCCCCTGTATGGGGGGGCCTTCTTTGGGTGTGGGGATCCCCGGGGTGTGCGGCAGCGGTGCTGGGGGGGGGGGGCTTGCACAGGGGGTGCGGGCTGATCTCTGGCCTGGTGAGTGGGGGCACTGGCCTCCTGGTGCCTGGGGCCCCGGGGGCTGGCATTGGCCCCGCTGAGGAAAGGGGGGTTGGTGGGCCCAGGGGTGTGGGCCCACTGTGCCGGCTGCCTGGCCTCCCTCGGCCATCCCTCCTGGGGTGGGTGCCTTGCTTTCCTGGGGCTTGCTGGCTTCGGACATTTGTGCCCTGTGGCGGTTGGTGGTGTTGCCTTGCCTGCTTGGGGTTTCCAGGAAGGAGCGGAGGTTGCTGCGACCGGCTGCCCTCTTCATATAGTTCCTGACAAACTACGCACTTATTTTGCACGCGGTCTCATACACACACACACGGATGCACATACACAAATGTCTCCCCTTCAACAGGCGCAGATACCAAACTCGTGTTGAGACCTCTTCAATGGAAGAAGCAGTCTTCTGTTTGTTTCAGTTGTTGGTTTGTTTGCCTTTTTTGTCTGTTCCTCTCTGTTTTATTTCCCCCTGCCCACACTTCCTTTCCCCATTCCCCATCCTGTTGGGTCCTTCATGTGTAAAATAATTTAAATAAAGTATTAAAAGTTATTACAAGATTGAGTTTACAACAATTTACAGTACATAGATAGGTACTGTATAAAACTCCTTTTGGCAAAGTAAATCTGTTTTGGCACAATAAGGGTAGCAGATTTCTGTTCTGCTCACCTAGCTGCCTGACAGGACAAGGGGGGGAAAAAAAGCATCTGTCATATGCGCCTCTTCGAGGCAGAAGAGACAGACACGCATGCAGGATTGTGCTGGTACATTTATTTGCAAAAGACACATAAAGTCCCCAAAAAACTGTGCTGACAGACAAAAATACAAACAAGGGAAAAACTTACAGCTGGCGTCCCTGGGCCGAAATTGCCCAGCGGATGTGGGAGTTGAACCAGAGGATAATAGATGACCAAACATCAGGAGACACATTCAATAATCCAGCAACGGTACGCTGTAGAGACAGTGCTTAAATACACACAGTGGATGCGCTGCAGGTGTGAATCATTGAGTGAGCAGGGCTTGATTGATAAACTGCTCCCAGCTGAACTGACTGAGAGCAGATAGAGGCAGTGTCTGGGAAAGGGGAGGCTCAAGTGAAAACAAACCCAAAAAATACATACAGGAAACTAACAGGATCAACCTAATCAGACAAACAATACTAGGAATAAAGTGAGGATCTGAGCTCAAAGAAACCTGAGCTGAAATACATGACAGAACCCCCACTTTAAGGGGTGGATTCCAGACACCCCCCGGTAACACCCAAAAGACCCCCCCCCTTCCCGAGAGAAAGAGGTGCATCACAAAACCACCCCAGGAGGGAGGTGGGGAACAGGCTAGGAGGAAAAAAAAAAACCCCAAACCCGCTCATGATCCACACCTGCGCTACACCAGGGCCCTGGGCCCCCCAAACCAAAAAGAACTAAAAAGTTCAGGTGGCTGACCGAAGTCCCAGTCCAGCCGGATGGCCATGTGGAGTGAGTCGGGTGGCCTGCTGGAAAACATGGACCACCCAACCTGGCGACTCAGTCTCTCTAGCACCCGGCCTGAGTGTTTAAGCCACCTAAACAGAAGGGGTGGTTCCCCCACTGGGAGACCCACTGAGAAAGAGGACAGCCGAGGATGGGGAACCACGATGTCATCAGGTAGAGGAAGAAGGGGGACCCTAACGGCGTCTGGTGGAGAAAGAAGGGGTACCACGATGGCGTCAGGCTGAGAAGGGAGAGGGACCACAACGACGTCTGGCTGGGAAGGAGAGGGGACCACGACAGCGTCTGGCTGGGAAGGAGAGGGGACCACGATGGCCTTGGTGGTCTCAGGTTGGAGTAAAGCTGCACCCGCCGTGGCTCCGGGCTGGAGCTTTGCTGCACCTGCGGCGGCTCCGAGCTGGAGCTCTGCAGCACCCTCTGTGGACCCCGGCTGGGCCAACATTGCACCCAGCGGACATGGGAGTTGAACCAGAGGATAATAGATAACCAAACATCAGGAGACACATTCAATAATCCAGCAACGGTATGCTGTAGAGGCAGTGCTTAAATACACACAGAGGATGTGCTGCAGATGTGAATCATTGAGTGAGCAGGGCTTGATTGATAAACTGCTCCCAGCTGAACTGACTGAGAGCAGATAGAGGCAGTATCTGGGAAAAGAGAGGCTCAAGTGAAAACAAACCCAAAAAATACATACAGGAAACTAACAGGATCAACCTAATCAGACAAACAATACTAGGAATAAAGTGAGGAGCTGAGCTCAGAGAAACCTGAGCTCAGATACATGACAGTATCTTTCCAGCTTGATGGTAAGCTGACTCTATAGGTTTGAGTGTTGTACAGGAAGCTTGTGCCCAGCTTGTTAGACAGTATGACAGATGTGACATTATCATGGCATTGAAATATAGCATTGCTGCCTTGATGGTTAAACAATTTCTATGGCAAAAATTTGACAAATTAAACTTTATTATATTTTTTACAGTTTTAAGTTATTTTTTGAAGGTAAAAAAAATTGGAATCAAGAATTATGCCAAGATATTTATAGTCCGATACCACCCTTAGCTTTTCCCCTAGTCGGCCTCCGTCGGTCTATGATGACCATGGAAGAGAATCCTGAACGTCTACTCTGCTGGAACAGCACCGCCTGTGGCTGAACAGGCCGATGCGCACCGGTGTTCTACCTTCCAGCGTTGGGCGTTGGTAGGATTCAAGCCTGGGCAGGAAGATATGGAGGACAAGATGTTACCCATGCAGCATGTCCCCCCTCTCCACGTCACTGATGAATCCAAAGGAACAGCGGGACTGCTATAGTTTGGCACCAGCGCCGTCGCAGGAGCTGCCAGAACGATGTTGAGCACAACAGAGAACTGCCTTAGGGGCTCCGACTCCGGATTTTTCCTCAGGGTTGACTCCCGAAGCCTTTCCCGTGACCGGGTGTGCCGCAAGGCAGCGGAGGTTTGAAATCAGGGTTTACCTTCCCCTAGATGGGCTACCTTCCCAGGTTGACGAGCCACCATCTACCCGAAGCATCTGGTTTTAAGGCGCCAGAGATCCGCCCTCACCCCTTCTCCTATTAGTAAAAGCAGTTCCGCCGGGCTTAGAGACTCAACCACACGGGCAGGCTAGGAGTTGGACTTAGTTGTCAGAGGCTTTTCGAGACGCACGCCATAAGGAGCATTTTATGAGCACTGGGAGCTTAACCCCAGTGCCGCTCCTGGCTATGACAACCTTGGAACCTTGGAAGCTTTTCCCCTGCAACATAAACATCAGGTGTGTCATTATCTGTTAACCTTTTGGAAAAGAACATACAGACCGTTTTCTTTATGTTTAAGTAAAGACAGGAGTTCTGAAGCCGTTGTGTGACATTGGTCACTGCAGCTGTGAGCCGACATACAGCTTGCTGTTTGTTTATTGCATGTACATAGATGATAGTATCATCTGCATACATCTGGACTGGACAGATTGGTCTGTGGATGATCAGTATTGCAATGACAGACAGCAGCAGGTATGGCATTTGTGCAAATGGCTGCAGTAAGGCAGGGGCAGTCCTGGCTTGTATGATGCCCTGGGCGGACTGCCTCCCTGCCCCCCCCCCCACACACACACTTTTTAACTTTTTTTTAACTTTTTATTTCTGTCTTAAATGTCCAAATGTTCATTTTCTCAACAATTAGTGAGGTTTTTCTTGCAACTTTTTCCTGGCAAGTTTATTACTTTTAAAACTTTTGCCATGTTTCACCTTTTTTTCTCATATTTTCATGATTTTCTTGTACATTTGCATCTATCCGCTCACGGATAGATGCATCTCAATAAATTAGAATATCATCAAAAAGCTGATTTATTTCAGTAATTCAATTAAAAAATAAAACACCTATATTATATAGATTCATTACACACAGAGTGATATATTTCAAGTATTTGATTCTTTTAATTTTGATGGATATGGCTTACAACTAATGAAAACCCCAAATTCGATTTCTCAAAAAAAAAAAAAAAGAATTCCATAAAATTAATTTAAAAAAAATGTATATATTTTTTTAAAATTCAAAGTAAGCACAGCCATCTACCTAGAAATTTTAGAGCACTTCATGCTTCCCTCTGCTGACAAGCTTTATGGAGATGCTGATTTCATTTTCCAGCAGGACTTGGCACCTGCCCACACTGCCAAAAGTACCAAAACCTGGTTTAATGACCATGGTATGGACACACCCTGATGCTCATAAACAGACCCCCAGCTATGGGTTAAATAGCACTATCAGACCTGGGCATATCTTAAAAAAAAAACTGCACCCAGAGCACCGGCAGCAGGGTGCTCTTTGGTGAACTGTGGTAGATGAACCAGCTAGAAGTGGCCAATGGCACATCACCTTGATGGCATGCAGATGAACCTTACTGAGGCCAATGGGTGGCATCATTAGACAAGTGAGTCGTCACTGCGGGGCAACCTTCAAGCTGGACAGGTATGTGGCACGCTAGTGCACCACCTGACATCAGACTTTGAGGTCCAGAGAGGCAGAACAGTGGGGGCGTGACATTGCCTGCCTACATGTACCATACACAGTGATATGTTAGAAAACGAGGAGTGTCAAGTCCTGTGGTGACGAGATGAATGCAATTCCAGCAGGCATACAAAGCTGGGAGCAGCTAGCAAGATTCCTACACACAGGTGGTTCACATTAGATGGTCACAGCTCAACTGAAGAGGCTGGGCAACAGTAGGTTGAGGCAGCTATGTGAATGCCCAGGCTGCCTTATCGAAGGACAGCACAGTCTGCCCTGGAAAGGGAAACCCCTAGAAAAGGCAAGGTAAAGCTTGCCCAGAAATATCCTGGCTGGTACACCGGGGCCATTGGGTCTTCACCACAGTGGTAGGAAGCCTAAGAACTTCAAGCTAACAGTTGCTACTTGGAATGTCTGAACAATGCTTGACAATGATTCATGACCTGAAAGACGCACAGCCCTCATCGCCAAGGAGCTTGATCGATATCACATTGACATCACAGCTCTGCAAGAAACCAGGCTTGAAGGACAAGGTCAGATACAGGAAAAAGAGTACACTTTCTTCTGGAGTGGGAGAACAGACAACAGAAGAGAATCGGGTGTGACCTTTGCCATCTCAAACAAGTTTGCCAATAGGCCGACATCACTCCCAACTGGAAAGTCCGAGAGGATAATGAGTATGAGGTTATCAACTGCCAACCGGCGCCACCTCACATTGATCAATGTCTATGCACCAACCATGACATACTCTGATGAAGACAAGGAAGCCTTCTACCAGAGTCTAGCCGAAGTAGCTGATAAAGTACCCAAGGAAGATAAGCTCATCATCCTCAGAGATTTCAATGCAAGGGTTGGCAAAGACCACACCATGTATGTGAGTGTGACAGGAAAATTTGGCAAAAGAAACAGGAATACAAATGGTGAGCTACTGCTGGAATTCTGTTCCCAGAAATCACTAATCATGACAAACAGCTTCTTCTATCAACCTGAGAACTACTTCAAATGGCAGGACCCAAGATCCAAACATTCACATCTGCTGGACTATGCTGTGACTTGCAAATCCAGTTTGCCAGAGATCCTGTCCACCAAAGCTCTCAGGGAAGCAGAATGTTCAACTGACCATTGTATGGTGTGCTCCCAAATAAGGCTTAAGCTTGTGATGCCTATGTAGAAGAGGCCCAGTAATACCCCAGCAAAGAAAATCAATGTTGGGAGGCTAAAAAGCGAGGAGCAGCAACAATGGCTGTGCTTCAGCAATTTCAGCTGCTTTGGATGCAAGCCAGTATGATGAATCAACTACCAATGATGTTGAACAACAGTGGCAAATGCTGAGAGAAACAGTGTACAACATGGCAAAAGAAATCCCCAGATTGGTTTGTAGAGAACGAGAAAGACATTGAGGGCTTGTTGAAAGAGGAACAATAGATCCTCTGTAAGCACTTAAAAGAGAATTCCAACACCACCAAGTCAGCTCTCAAGGAGATAAAGTCCAGGATACAAAGGGAGACCAGAGCCATAAAGGACAAGCGGTGGAATGTGAAAGCAAATGAGCTGCAGGAAATGGCGGCCAGAAATGACTCTCATGGTCTGTTTGCTGGACTGAGAGCCATCTATGGGCCAAAAACCAATGCAGTAGCCCCAGTGAAGAGTGCAGACACAAATCATCTCCACACAACCCTAGAGGACATCAAGGCCAGATGGAAGGAACATTTCTGCAATCTTCTCAACCAACAAGGCACTGTTGATCCTAATGTTTGTTATCTCATTCAGCAGAGAGAGATCAGAGATGAACTGTGTCTACCAATTTCTGACCAAGAACTAGACAAGGCACTGAAGAATATCAAATGTGGCAAAGCTCCAGGAAAAGATGGCATTTCTGCTGAATTGTGGAAGAATGGAGGGCAGGCTCTGAGATGGGAATTACTCAAGCTTTATAATGCCTGTTGGGCAAACTTGTACATCCCACAGGAGTTCAAAGATGCTATCATTGTCACCATCTATAAAAGGAAAAGATCAAGAAGTGAGTGTGGAAACCACAGAGGCATTTCCTTGTTATCACTGGCTGGCAAGACCTTGGCCAAAATCATTCTGAATCTCATCAAAAGGATCTCAGAAGAAGAGCTACCAGAAAGACAGTGTGGTTTTAGAGCGGGCAGATCAACAACAGATATGATCTTTACCTTAAGACAACTTCAGGAAAAGGCCATTGAACAGCAACGAGCACTCTATGAAGTCTTTGTTGATTTATCCAAGGCCTTTTACACTGTAGACTGGCAGACACTATGGAAGGTGTTAAAACTTTATGGATGTTCTGAGAAGGTAGTGCACATCATAAAACTCTTCCACAAAGGCATGATGGGTTCAGTGTCAATCGGCGGAGACCTAAGTGACAACTTTGCTATCAACCATGGTCTTAAGCAAGGATGCGTATTAGCCCCAACTCTCTTTACACTCTACCTAGCAGCGGTGCTTGAAACCATGGGAAGCAATCTCAGCAAAGGAGTATACCTGAATACAAGATCTGATGGAAAACTTTTCAATCTTGCCAGGCTGAGAACCTCTACAAAGATGAGAGGGTTGTGTGTCAGGGAGCTTTTGTAACCTGACGACTCTGCACTTGTAGCGACTATCATGACATACAGAAAATTGTCAGTCCCTTCTCAACCGCTGTGACTCTCTTTGGCCTCAAAATCAACATCTCCAAAATAGAACAACCTCCTCCAAATGGCTCAACAGCATGCCCTGATGTACATGTAAATGAGTCTACCCTAATGAAGTCTGAGCATTTCATATACCTGGGTAGTCCCATTACAAGTACCAATTCATCAGACGTAGAAGTGGATCCGTGTATTCAAGCTGCAAACAAAGCCTTCAGGTCTCTCCATAACCGTCTATGGTCCAGGTGTGACATCAAGAGAGCCACCAAGGTAAAAGTGTACAACACAGCTGTCCTGTCTGCACTGCTTTGCTCGACAGAGAGCATGATCCTGTACAAAAGGCACATGAAGAAACTGTCCAGAGTTAGCTCCGTCACCTGCGGCAAATATTTAATGTTACCTGGCAGGATAGAGTTCCTGTTGTGGAGGTTCTGGCTAAAGCGAAAGCGGTAAGTGTTGAAGCCCTCATTACATCATTGCAACTATGCTGGGCTGGTCATGTCTATTGTAAGTCAGACTACAGGTTGCCAAAAGCCGTGTTCTATTGAGAACTGCGTAGCGGCAGCAGGAAGCGTGGAGGTCAGAAGCTAAGATATAAGGATGTCATCAAGAGACATATGAAAAATGTGGGTATAAACCCTGACACCTGGGAAATGACAGCAAGTGACAGGAAGAAGTGGAGAGTATTAGTGTGTAAGAGCATCTCAGCCATCGAGGAAAAGAGACACCGTGAGTATCTGCGAGTTCATGAGAGAAGATACACCAGAGCAGCAACTTTGCAGGCGATTCTGCCACTCACATGTGGGCCATGCGGCCCACCAACACTCCTACAAAGGCTAACATTATCAAGTCATCATTGACAGCAATGGACTACCGGATGGAGAGAATAAATGGAGTATTGTCAAGAGGAAGATGAGAAGAAGAAGAAGAAGAAGCCATCTCCGTTGTCATTCAGTCCATACAGCCAATCATGTACAGTAGAATGAAATTACATTTCTCCTATCTACAATGTTAACCACATGTAGAATCAGAGGGGTCGCTGCCATGCAAGGCGCCACCACAAACAACCAACCCAACAATGCAGATGAGCTGAAGGCCACTATCAAAGCAACCTGGGCCTCCATAACACCTCAGCAGTACTACAGGCTGATCACCTCCATGACATGCCACACTGATGCAGTAATTTATGCAAAAGGCAGACCCCCCCAGGATTTCGCGAAGTTGCAATTCTACCAATTCCTGCGACTTCAGTAGGTCCTGCATAATTTGAATTTTGTCCTATCACTGCAACTTTACCGCATTTTTGGCCAATTGTTGTCAATTTCTGCCAATTTTGCCGATGAAATTTGTCTCTCAGTAGCGCGGAGATGTGCATGTCATCAGTCTGACCAATCAAATACGGCGCTGCACCGCACTCACTTCTGTGTTTACATTGAGTATATACCAAACACATCAGCAAAAAACAGTGTGATTTTAAAAAAACACACTCACCTGTGAGTTTTCCCACATAGTTCCTTCATCTGTCTCCCCCGGCTCACCGATGAACGTCTCCTCGAGTTTCCGTAATGACCGCGTGTATGAAGTGCCGGGTTTGTGTTGAAAAACATCCGCCTGCCTGAAAGCACATCTGTCTCGGGAGCGCGTTCGCCCAGACACGCCGTAAAGCCACACAAAAAATAAGTGAATCTAATATTACAGCAATAACAGTTTATACGTCTTTAGAGGTAGAAGTCACTACTACATCTTGTCAGTGAGTTTTAAAGTTGGGACTCTACGGGCTGGACATGAGCCAATGCGCGATTCAGGCAATCCCCAAGGACAGCCCCGCAACTTACCGCAACAATAGAAAAAAAAAATCCTGTGAAATCCTGGAGGGACTGAAAAGGAGCCCCAACCAAGTACTGAGTGTGTACATGGACATACTTTTCAGTCAGCCAATATTTCTCTTAAAAATCATTTTTTTAAAAAATCAATTATATGTAATCTTCTAATTTTTTGAGAAACTGAATTTGGGGTTTTCATGAGCTCTAAGCCATAACCATCAACATTCAAAGAAATAAATACTTGAAATATATCACTTTGTGTAATGAATCTATATAATATAGGACTTTCATTTTTTTTGTTTACAGAATTACTGAAATAAATCAACTTTTTAATGACATTCTAATTTTTTGAGATGCACCTGTACTATGTTGTCCTGTATAAACTATCCTTCCAGTCTTTGTCAAGATGGAGGGGGGCAGTTTAATGGGGGGGATGGTTTTGGCTCCTTTTGCTGACTAGGCAAATGGCCTGTTTAATTTTTTTTTGCAACGATTTAGTCATTTGAATGAAGTTTTAATTATTTATTTATTGAAAGAAAAGCTTTTTTTCAGATTTTTGCAAAAATGTTTTTATTTTGAAGAGATGATCATTTTTCAATGGAAGCTGCCCATTTTTAAAATTTTTTTTTTTGTCATTGACCTTTACATAATTGATGATGAAGACCATGGTCTCTAGCAGTTCATAATTTGTAAAAATCTGTGGGGTATTATTATGTCATTGAGTGTATAGTTGTTAAAGTAAAATACATACCAACTAAGTAACATATAAAGCTGACATATACAGTATTTTTAACAAATCTCATTCCATGTGCCCTTTTAATTAATGTGTGCCCCTGCCTCTCAAATGTACGGAAGCCCGTTTAGGTCATACATACATACTCTGGTCTCTGCACAGCCCTGAAATTAATTCACGTGGTCACTAAACTGAAGCAGACTAAAACACTGAAGAAAAATTATGTTACATAACATAAGCTGTGATAACCAAATGTTGCCGTTTTAGGTCTCAGTGTTTTAAAATTCAAACCGATGCATAATTTAAGAAAAAAACCTTACTTTTAGCGTTTTTTTCCTCCTTTGCTCCACTTCGAATGCCAGCCATACTGTGGACTCTGCCAGCCGCAGCCAGAGGGCGCACTGTTGTCAATTCCTCAGTAAGAAAAGGCGCTATTGGCTGTCCTAAAAGTCGCTAGTAGTCGCTAAATGACATCATCGCCTAATTTACATAATTGGTCATTTGCATGTAATTGTAATGGAAGCTGTAGGAGAGAAGAATAATGACGTGGGAGAGACAAAAAGTGAGTAAAAAACACTCTATATATCTTTAGAACTAGAAATTAACTTTCTTCTGTTGATTCTTGGTTTGTTTGTTTTAATTTGGCATTTAAATAGGCCATCACTTCTGTTTCAATTTCGTTGTGCTGCACAACTATACAATGGCAATAAAGCCTATTCCGGGGAACTGTAGCAAAAACGACGCGGGTGCCGGGCTGGAGTTTAGGCGGCGTGCAAGAAATATAAGACAGAATAATAAAGAGCGATGGCAAGAACCAAGCAGACCGCCCGTAAATCTACTGGAGGAAAAAGCCCTCCAGGAAGCAGCTAACCACCAAGGCTGCTCGGAAAAAGCGCTCCGGCCACTGGAGGAGTGAAGAAGCCTCACCGTTACGGGCCCGGTACCGTGGCTCTGGGAGAGATCTGTTGCTACCGGAGGTCCACGGAGCTGCTCGTCCGTGGGCTGCACTTCCAGCACCTGGTGGGGGAGATCGCTCAGGACTTCGGGACCAACCTGCGCTTCCAGAGCTCTGCCGTCATGGCTCTGCAGGAGGCCAGCGAGGTCTGCCCGGTGGGTCTCTTCGAGGGCACCAACCTGTGTGCCATCCACGCCAAGAGGGTCACCATCATGCCCAAAGACATCGAGCTGGCCCGCCGCATCCGCGGAGAGAGAGCTTAGACTTTCTGCTGCACATTCACCAACCACAATGCTCCGCACTGTGTGTCTATATATATATATATATATGTATATATATATATATGTACATATGTATACCAGCTGTTCTTGTTTTTTCTTGCCTTCTGATTGTTGCTCTGAGTGTTGCTATCCCTGTGCTGTTGCAATCCTGGAATTTCCCCATTGTGGGACTAATAAAGGCTTATCTTATCTCTTATCTTATTCTACCCAATGGCGTTTTCTCACAGAAGCCAAGGGAAGCCAGGCTTCCCCTATTTTTCAGCCTCTGTCATTTTTATTAAGTATATATTGAATTAAATTAAATTAAATCACCCTTTATTATCATTCAACTGTACAACCAATCATGTACAGTAGAACGAAATTGTGCTTTACCTATCTACTGTGTTAATCACACACACCCCAAGTGTAGAATCAGAGGGCCGCTGCCATGCAAGGCGCCGCCACAAATTTCCCTCCTCCATATATCATATATAATATATTACATATATTTAATAGAAATGGCATCTGAAAATATGGAAAAACAGTCAACTTTGGTTATGGTATTTAACGGTTTTGATTGTCACTGACTTGCCAGAGAGAGGTCCCTTCTCATTTCCCAGAGTATCTTAGAATGGGGGAAACAGCGCCTCCGTTATATGTACTGAAATATATGGCGAGATGTGGTATTGCACTACTAGGGGAGGACTTGAGAGCCAGCAAGGGCGAAGTTGCTTAGTTTTGTGAAAAAAAACTACAAAAATTAACCTATCCAATGAGGCCATAGGCACGCCACTCCTAGGGTGAGATTAGTCAGTTCTGTGCAAAAGAAAGCCAGTGCAAGTTTGTTGAGCCCACATCAGACCAATCAAATTATAGGGAGTCATTAACACCAGAGTTGGTGGGAGGCCAGTGGTTGTTGTTAGCAACATTAGCAAGTACCATTATGGAGGGCCAGGATTTGGAGTTCTTAAATAAAAAAAAATTCCTTTACGAGGTCCACAAACTGCTCCAGCTTACACTCACGATACCAGTGATCAGCACATCAGCTGAGGGCTCCTTTTTCTGTTTAAAAAGGATAAAAACTTATCTGAGGAACACATGTGGACAAGAAAGGCTTGTAAACCTTGCCAAAATATCCACTGACTCTGCCGTCGTGGAGGAGCTAAAGGCCAGTGGGAAATTCTATGACATGGTGACTGAAAATTTTGCCACCATTAAAGAGACGAAAATAGCCTTCTGTTATGTACTAAAAGAGCAAGACGTGAGCCATTCTATGCTGAGCAACGAACTGAACTTTATTACCAACAGGCAAAACATATACAGTGGCCGCAGTACGCCTGACGTCACCATGTTGTGCGTCCGGCGCTGGCTACGGCAAGCCTCAAGAACCAAACCCACACACAACGTCCCCCCCTTTCACAAACTGTAGAACCACAAATAACAGCCAATAACCCCCCCCCCCCCAAAAAAAAAAAATAAATATAAAACTAAACACCCACAAAATGAACACAAGTAAAACATAAACATCTTGCAAAGACAAAAAACAAACAACTAACTGGGCATCTGGGTGGACTGCCAACATGCCCACATGTTGAGATGGATTATTCTGCCACATATTGGTCAACACGTCCTGACTACCCAAGTCCCACAACAAAGTCTTTCAGGTACCTTGGCCTCTGACGGGTTCTTGCCGAGCGCCTCACAGATGGAGGTCCTACTACCTACTACAGGCTCCGTCGGTCGTACCTGGGCACCCCCCAGTGTCCCGTCAGTCAAGTCCCAGCCGGTGTTCGTCTCGTTCGATGGAGCCCTTGGATCCTCGGTTGGTGAAGATTTCCTAAGGTGGCTAGAATGCCATCGTGACCCGTCCAAGAGGCAAAACATGTCCGGGCTCGGCTGCTCCACGATTTGCAGTGGTCCTGTCCAGAACGGCTGCAGCTTGTGCGTGCGGTTGGGGTGCCTGATCCTAACCTAGTCCACTACACTGAGTCCATGAGTCCTTGCCCTGTGCTTCCTGTCAAAGCGCTGTTTCATTCTCCGCTGTTGTTCGAGGACACAGCCCCTTGGTGGTTCTGTGTCCACCGGGGGGAAATCAGAATCAGAATGAACTTTATTGCCAAGCATGTAGAAAAACACACGAGGAATTTGACTTGACATTGGCGTGCGTGTAAGCGCAACACAACGACACAGCAGCCGTAAACAAGGCGCCTCATCAAACAGTGATAGATAAGGGAAGAGGGGGAAAGGGAGAGGGGAACGACACAATGGGGGGGAGAGAAAAAAAACTTTGTTATCAGAATACAGCTTATGAATATTTAAGCAGATTATGATTACAATGAAAAAAAATCTCTCAGTGGCTCAGAGCAGACAATCAACCACAAAAACCAAAGTCCAAAGTCAGAGAGAATCAGTGAATGGATGTGAATCTCAGTATAAATGAATCAGTGTGTTCATGTATGTTGAACGCAGGTGGGTGTTTATCAGTAACTGGAGACAGCAAAAATCCTCCCTCAGCGGAGATGTTATGTCTTAGTGACTGAAGCTCAGAAAGGCATGTCCTTGGAGCATGGCAGATGGAATTTTCTGAGCCAGTCACATGTTGCTGTCCTTGAGAATTCAGATTGCCGTGCACCAGATGTTTATGAAAGAAAGCCAAACAATTCTGCTGCTTATCATTCATCCTGGAGGAGTGAAGCTGAGGGGCGCCGAAACAAGGTCGAATAGCACAGACACTCAGAGAAAAACTTTCAACTCTTATGCATCCAGTGCTCCATAATTCCCATCGTTGCCAGGCTTTAAAATCTTTTCCTGTAGAGCTCCTAGGGCCATCCCGATGTTACCAATCTTTCTATTCAGCTCACCATTGGCCGCGATCAGAGTTCTCCCCAGCTGGTCAAATTGATGAAAGAGCTTCGCGGGGTCAGCATTTTGATAAGCTCTGTCCATCTTCTTCAATTTTCGATACACCAGGACTATCCCAAAGCCGATCAGTAGAAGTCCTGAGACCGTAACGCCGAATAGGTATAAGTCTTCCGCATCTTCAATTGAGAGTTCGCACAGACACATGAGCTTCCAATTATGTGTGTCCCTTACATAACCCGCAGCAGCAGTACCTGCGGGACAGGTGGGCTCCCCCGGGCCCGATTTCCTAGTTGAAAAAACTGTCAATTGCGTTCAAAGCCCAGCTTATTAAATCCATAATTTCCGTTTGGATCAAGAATCAGCAGCAAAAGAGCGACACAGACACAGACAGCAGCAAGCTGGGATTCAGTCAGTTAGGGAGGGAGGGAGGGAGGGTGAAGGAGGGAGCAAAAGAAAAGGCGACTGCTCTCTCTGAAGGGCGGAAGCAGAAAGGGGAAGGGGAAGGGGGTCATGGGGGGACACAGCCGAGCCAGGGGAAGATGTAATTCACGGCCCAGCGTGAGCTTCGCTGGGGAACACCCCATCATGGCGTGGGCCGTCGCTCTATAATGGAGGAGTGTGTTCTGAAGGGCGTCAAAGAATGTGAAGCCATGCACCAGGTGTGCTCGTATTCCATTCTTTAACGTCTTGTTGAAATGTTCCACTCCCCCATTAGCCTGAGGATGATAGAATGTGGTTCTAATGTGCTCCATGCCCCTTTCACCCAAAAACTCCTCAAACCCCCCAGAGATGAACTGCGGCCCATTGTCCGTCATAATGGTGCTTGGAACACCCCACCTAGCAAAAAGAGATGCGCGGAAACTGGTGACCACGTCAGTTGTGACCAAACTGGTGGGCAACACCTCCAGCCATTTTGAAAACAGATCATAAGCTGCCAACAGGAAACGGCTGTTCGCGGGGGCTGTGTGTAACTTGCCGCAGATGTCCAGTTGGATGTGCTTCCAAGGGCCCTCCGGGTATTGTAGCGGTTGCAGGGGTGGGGGAGGTGGTACCCCAGTTTTTCCGCTCTCCAAAAACGGTACACAGTTCTTTACTATAGTCTCAATGTCCTTGTCAATACCTGGTCACCAAAACGAACCCCTGCAGCGTTGTTTCACCCTAACCACCCCCAGATGGCCCTCGTGGAGCATGGCCAAAACCAAGCCCTTACCTCGTCGTCGTCGTCGGCCTCCGTCGGTCTATGATGACCATGGAAGAGAATCCTAAACGTCTACTCTGCTAGAACAGCACTGCCTGTGGCTGAACAGGCCGATGTGCGAATGGCAGTCCCTGTCACACAGGTCGCACTTGTGGGTGGTCTCCGTGCTGCTGGGTCTGTGGCGGTTCTTCCTGCGGGTCCTTTTTTCATCTGCAGCAGCAGTCAGTCTCTCTTCACCCGCCTTGAGCTGTCTGGTCAGGGTGCCTCTCCATTTGGAGCGGTCCGTTGCAAGGTCCTCCCAGCGCTCTGTGTTGATCTCCAGGGCCTTCATGTCTCTCTTGCAGACGTCTCTAAAACGCAGCTGTGGGCGGCCAACGTCTCTCTTGCCAGTTGCCAGTTCTCCATAGAGGACATCTTTGGGGATTCTGCCATTGTCCATACGGTGAACGTGGCCTAGCCAGCGGAGCCTGCGCTGTCTGAGTAGAGTGATCATGGAGGGAAGGCCGGCGCGGGACAGAACTTCTGTGTTGGGCACTTTGTCCTGCCAGGATATGTCCAGGATGTGGCGAATGCAGCGCAAGTGGAAGGAGTTCAGTCTCTTTTCCTGCCGGGCGTATGTTGTCCACGTCTCACTCCCATAGAGCAGTGTGCTGATGACGCAGGCGTTGTACACTGCCATCTTCGTCTTGACAGAGAGTTTGGGATTCTCCCACACTCGTGTGGTGAGGCGAGCGAGTGTGAAGGCTGATTTTCCAATCCTCTTGTTGATCTCTGTATCAAGGGAGAGGTTGTTGCTGATCGTGGACCCCAGGTACGTGAACTGATTCAGGACCTCCAGCTCGTAGTCGTCAATGGTGATGGTTGGTGGTGCTTCCGTGCCTTGCGCCAAGACATTAGTCTTCTTCAGGCTGATGGTAAGCCCGAAGTCCTTGCATGCCTGGGAGAAGCGGTCCATAAGGGTCTAAAGCTCCTGCTGTGTGTGGGTTGCGACTGCAGCGTCGTCTGCGAACAGCATGTCTCTGATTAGAGCCTCGCGTACTTTGGTTCTGGCTTTCAGGCGGGCGAGGTTGAAAAGCCTGCCGTCAGATCTTGTGTGCAGGTAGATTCCCTCTGTTGCTGTGCTGAAGGCATGCCTCAGGAGCATAGCAAAGAAAATCCCAAAGAGGGTTGGCGCAAGTACACAGCCCTGTTTCACTCCGCTGCGTATGTTGAAAGGCTCTGAGACGTTGCCATCGTGCTGCACTATCCCCTGCATGTTGGTGTGAAACGATTCAATGAGGCTTTGCAACTTTGGTGGGCATCCTACCTTTGGCAGGATCTTGAAAAGGCCCTCTCTGCTGACCAGATCGAACGCTTTGGTGAGGTCGATGAAGGCGACGTACAGGGGCATGTTCTGTTCTCTGCATTTCTCCTGGAGTTGGCGGATGGAGAATATCATGTCTACCGTCGATCGCTCAGCGCGGAAGCCACACTGAGACTCGGGGTAGACACGTTCGGCAAGCTTCTGTAGACGAACGAGAACAACTCGTGCGTAGACTTTGCCAACAACGCTGAGGAGGGAGATGCCCCTGTAGTTGTTGCAGTCGCTTCTCTCCCCTTTGTTTTTGTAGAGGGTGATGATCTTGGCGTCCCTCATGTCCTGTGGTACGGCACCTTCCTTCCAACACTGGCAGAGGACGTCATGCAATGGCAGCAGTAGGGCGGTCTTGCAGTGCTTGATCAGGTCGGGGGGTATGCCGTCGTTGCCGGGTGCCTTGCCAGCGGCCAAGCTATCAATGGCCTTGCTGAGTTCGTCGATGGTTGGCTCGGCGTCAAGTTCGTCCATGGATGGCAGGCAGTCGATGGCATCAAGGGCTGACGGTGTCACGGTGTTCTGTCTGGAGTAGAGGTCGGAGTAGTGTTCCACCCATCTCTCCATCTGCTTGTTCTTTTCTGTGATCATCTCCCCAGTGGAGGATTTGAGGGGGGCCGTCTTGCTCTGAGCCGGACCAAGTGCTTTCTTGATGCCATCGTACATACCACGGATGTTCCCTGTTATGGCAGCGGTTTGAATGTCTTGGCTGAGCTGAGTCCAGTACTCGTTGGCACAGCGCCGAGCAGTCTGCTGAACTTTGCTTCTCGCAGCCCTGAGAATCTGGAGATTCTTCTCGTTTGGGTACTTCTTGTACTCAGCAAGTGCTGAGCGCTTGGCTTCAATGACGGGGGTCATCTCGGTCAACTTGGCATCAAACCAGTCCTGTGACTTCGAGGTCTTCCTCCCAAAGGTAGCCAAGGCTGTGCGGTGGATGGTGTTTCGCAGCTCTTCCCACTTCTGCTTTGCAGATTCTCCTTCTTGTGGTACACCAAGTTCCTTCTCAAAGGTGGAGGCAAACTGCTCAACAAGTTCTGGTTGAGCCATCTTGCTGGTGTCAATCCGTGCCTTTCCAGGTTGTCTAGCACGATGGAATTTCTTCAGCTGCAGCTTGACCTTGCAACACACCAATGAATGGTCTGTGTCGCAATCTGCACTCTGGAATGAACGGGTGATTAGCACGTTCTTCAGTGAGGTGCGCCTGGTCAGGATCAAGTCCAGCTGGTGCCAGTGCTTTGAGCGTGGATGTTGCCAGGAAACCTTGTGTTGGGGCTTGGTCTTGAAGAACGAGTTTGTGATGCACAGATCGTGATATGTGCAGAACTTGAGCAGCCGCTGTCCGTTGTCATTCATTCTGCCCACGCCAAAAGGTCCAAGACAGGAGGGCCAGGAGTCGTGGTCAGCACCCACTCTGGCATTGAAGTCTCCAAGGAGAATGAGTTGTTCAGAGTTGGGGACGATCCTGACAGTTGTTGCGAGATTCTCGTAGAACTCGTCTTTTGCCTCTGGTGTGGCTGTCAGTGTTGGGGCATACACACTGACAAGGGTGACTGGGCCTTGAGTGGTGTTCAGGCGGAGGGTGAGGAGTCGAGCAGAGCCAGTGCTGCTCGGTTCCACCATCTTCAGCAATGTGTTCTTCACTGCAAAGCCCACTCCGTGTTCCCTGTGTTCGTCACTGCCCTTTCCTGCCAGTAGAACGTGTAGTCCTTCTCTCTCAGTGTGCCTGCGTCAGCCGACCGTGTTTCCTGGAGAGTGGCGATATCCACTCCCAGTCTCTTCAGCTCATTATTGATGATGGCAGTCTTCCTGGTGTCGTTGATGTCCTTGAGGTTAGTAGCGAGTCCTGTCATCATAGTGCGGACGTTCCAAGTTCCCAGTTTTAGAGTTGGTCTCTTTTGTTTTATTGTCTTGCCTGGTGCGAAAGTTCTCAGCCTGCTGTTCGGATTTCTCCTCATCCCCATGCACCCAATGAGGAAAGCAAGCTGTGGCAGGACATCACCTTATTGGCTGGGGGCTGCCCAGCTTGAGGCGGGCGGTAGCTGTCCAGTGAGATCCGATGATCCCTCCTACCGTCGGGAATAACCCCTGGCGCCGAGCTCTACGCCAAATGAGCCGTGGCTTATAACCGGTAACTGTCATTCCCCGTGTTTTGTCTACGCCAAAGGTGAAGCTGGAGTGTCCTCTCCAGTGATCCGGTGTTCTACCTTCCAGCGTTGGGCGTTGGTAGGATTCAAGCCTGGGCAGGAAGATATGGAGGATAAGATGTTGCCCATGCAGCATGTCCCCCCTCTCCACGTCACTGATGAATCCAAAGGAACAGCAGGGCTGCTACAGTTTGGCACCAGCGCCGTTGCAGGAGCTGCCAGAACGATGTTGAGCACAACATAGAACTGCCTTAGGGGCTCCGACTCTGGATTTTTCCTCAGGGTTGACTCCCGAAGCCTTTTCCATGACCGGGTATGCCGCAAGGCAGCGGAGGTTTGAAATCAGGGTTTACCTTCCCCTAGATGGGCTACCTTCCCAGGTTGACGAGCCACCATCTACCCGAAGCATCTGGTTTTAAGGCGCCAGAGATCCGCCCTCGCCCCTTCTCCTATTAGTAAAAGCAGTTCCACCGGGCTTAGAGACTAAACCACACGGGCAGGCTAGGAGTTGGACTTAGTTGTCAGAGGCTTTTCGAGACGCATGCCATAAGGAGCATTTTATGAGCACTGGGAGCTTAACCCCAGTGCCGCTCCTGGCTATGACAACCTTGGGCCAAAACCAAGCCTTTAGCGACACTGGAACCACTGTGCAGTGTCCTCTCGCCATCCACACGTTGTTCCAGCAGCTCAGTTCGTCTGGAGTTTCTGGAGGGACACCGCATTCCAGAGGGGTTCATGTAGTGTGTTGGTCAGGTTCACCTCCAGGAGAGCACAATTGTCAGGTTGCACGGTGTTAAATGTAACACGGGACAGGAGGTCCGCCACCACGTTTTCCCTGTCTGGAGTGAACTGAGTAGTGAAGTTGTAGGCCCGCAGTCTTTCCGACCACCTGTGGATCCGCAGGGATCTGTGTCCCGAACCGGTTGTCTCCAGCAGGGTCTGTGTGTAGGGTGAAGTGGCGTCCATAGAGGTAAATGTGCCACCGTTTACATGCCCAAACACACGTGAGTGCCTCTCTCTCGCCCACTGCGTATCTGTTCCGCCGATGTGAGGGACCTCAATGTGAACACCACCAGGTGCGCCGTTCCATTCTGAAGTTGAAACATGACTTCCCCCACTGCTGAGCCAGATGCGTCACAAATCACAAAAGGGGGGCATTGAGGGTCAAAATGGGCCAACACCGGTGGGGTGGTGAGCGGAGATTTCAGTTTAGCGAAAGCTGCTGAGCAGGTCGTGGTGCATTGCCATGGAGTGTTCTACTTCAGGAGGGCTTGAAGAGGTTCTATAGTCTCTGAATAATGGGGAATGAAATGTCCGTAGAAATTTGCCATGCCCAGGAATGATGAAATTTGTGCGGGCATCATAGGGTCTGGAAGTTGCATGACCGCCTCCACGTATGAGTGCAGGGGGCTCAGACCCTCAGCAGACAACCAAAATCCCACAAACTCAATGGCCTCAGCTGTAAAGATGCACTTTTCCTCATTCAGCATAACTCCATGTTCCATCAGCACCTCCATCACTCGTTCCAAATATTCATCGTGTGCCATCCGTGATGCGCCATGCACCACAATGTCGTCCAGATACACCACCACACCCTTAAGGTCAGCAAGAATCGTGGACATGATTTGTTGGAAGCAACTTGGAGCTGAGCTCAGGCCAAAAGGCATGCGGGTACATCTGAAAACGCCCCTGTGGGTCACAAATGCTGTCAGGTTGTGGCTGGCCGGGTGGAGAGGCACCTGCTGAGAACCCTGGTGGAAGTCCAATTTTAAAAACACTCTGAAGCCGCTGAACATCGCGGTGAGCTCTTCCATCGTGGGTAGTGGATATTTATTCAGGATGATCGCTTCGTTAACCATTCTGAGGTCGATGCATGGTCAGATGCCACCTGACTTCTTTTTAGCCACCACGATATTTGAGATCCACGACGAGGTATCCACTCTCTCAATAATGCCAGTGCTCAGAAGTTTATTCAGCTCCGCTGTGACGTTGTCCCGCAGGGCAAGGGGCAGCTGACGAAGAGGCTGAATCTTGGGCGTCACCCCTGGGTCAACGAGCAGACGGTGGCTGAAAGCAACTACGCAGCCCAAGCCTGCAGACAGCGCCGGCCAGCAAACATGCCAGGCTGGTGAAACTGTTAGCACCTTGGAGCCCATTGGGCCCATAATGGAGAATCCTAGCTCTCCCAACAAGTGAATACCCAACAAGTCAGCCCCATGGCGTGAAACCTGAAAGGTGAACACGGGAATAGTCTTTGGTCCACACACCACAGAAAAACTGACCATGTCCACCATGCCAATCTTCATATGTCCATAGCCAAATATGTGAACAGCACCTGCTACAATTGTCTTTTTTGGGAAAAATTTTCTTACTGTGGACACGCTCAATATGGACTTCGCAGTGTCTGAATCCACCATAAGTGGCATGTCGACTCTGTCGAGCTGCACAACATACCATTTTAGCGACCAATTCTTGGTACCTGCTACACATGTAGAGGCTACACCCACGGGTCCTGCATCCACTGTCTCGATGGTGGTGGTGCAAATTCTAGCCAGGTGTTTAGCTTGACCACAGTTGTAGCACTTTTTCCCCCTAGCGGGACAGGTGGACAGGCTGTCCGGTGATGAGAAGAGCCACAGCTACCACATGGTCTCTGGGTTCCCGCTCCTGCCCATGCCACGGTCCGCCTTCGTGTGGAAATCCACCCTGAGTAGCTAGCTGGGTTGCTATTGGCCTGGCGTGGAGAGGGAACTTGGTCGGATGGCTGTTCATTAGCAAGTATCTGCTTCCCTTGCTGGGTGGTAGATTCAATTTGGCTAGCCATCTGCATCACCTGGCTTAGCGTTAAATTGTCCTTCGTTAGCAGTAGCTTCTCCTTTAACCACTTGTTGCTTGTGCTATATGCTAGCTTGTCACGAATTACCTCTTCACCTCTTCTTCCAAAGGCCCAAAGGCACATGTGCTCGCTAGATTACGGAGCTCCTTAAGATTAGGTTGTGTGGACTTACCCACTTGCTGGCAGCGGTTGAAGAATCTGTATCTCCGTGCCATGATGTTACACTTGTCAACAAAGAACTCGTCCATTAGGCACAAACACTTGTCCAAGGAGCCAGTACTGCCCAGCGCGCGAAGCACTCACTGTCCCTCTTTGCCCAGACAATGATTCAGGACACTCTTCCATCTTTCCTCATCGGCACCGCCCAGGTCGGCCACGATGATATAGGTATTGAAAGCCTTCAACTAGTGGTGCCACGGTGTGGCTGGCACACGCGGTGACTCCAGGAACGAAGTTAATGGTCTTGCACACGCCCCCATGGTTTAATCCTCAGTTGGCAAATGTTATGTACTACAAGAGCAAGATGTGAGCCATTCTATGCTGAGCAACGAACTGAACTTTATAACCAACAGGCAAAACATATACTGTAGCCACGGCCCACCTGACGTCACCACGTTGTGCGTCTGACGCTGGCTACGGCAAGCCTCAAGGGCCAAACCCACACGCAACACCTTCCTCTCCAAATAGGGTAAGTGCAATGTTTACTCCTCTTAACCCTTTCACTGTGGATATATTGCGCCCCTCTAGTGGCACAGCGCAGCACTACGTCTGTCAAGTTGTAATCACCTGCCAAAAACACTGCCAGCTCTATAAACCATTTGTCCTTATCATGCCCATACCCAAGATGGCAGACATGCGTTGGAGGACACGGAATACACCACAGAAGAAGAATCTTCTTCTTTAAGAAACGGAGAAGAAGAAGACCTTCACAGTTAAGTATGGCTGGTTGCCAGTGGGACGATAGACCATATTTAATGGCGTTTATGAATGAAATTGCAAACAATCACGGCATTTATGATGGAAATTGCGGTGGAATAAATAACAAGATTCATGTGAGACTTTCTGGATGTGGAAGAGAAAGCAAAATTGCCTGGCAGAAGATGAAATAAGGACCATAGATGACGAGAGTGGACAAATGAACACACCACCAGTGGTAGGTCTGATTGTATTACGGTTTGTGTACATTCTACTGAATTTCTGGTTCATATACTTTAAATACTTTAAAGATAAGAAAAAACCTCAACCAAGAAATGGTGACATAAAGCAGAACCATTCTTTGTGTAAATATGCCCAAAGTCCACTTTTGACCAGTTATGAATTCGATATGGCTGCCGAGAAATTATGCAAATTAGATGCGTAAATTTACTTCCATCTGAAACTTTGGATCATATTCTATACATCTTTCTAATTGACAGTATGCCATTATCTCTTACCACTTTAAAGCTATAGCCTTGGAAAGTTCTGACATTTGATCTGTCTAGTTTCTTGAAAAAAATCTTTACCACTGTTGACCACTAGGGGTTATGTCGCAGTTTGGTGACAGTCACACTCAAACGGTCTTTCACTGTTACCTGAACTGCCTAAATAATTACCTGTGCAATTTTAATATGGTTATTCAATTTTTATCTTGGCTTTTGCTTTAGCTGCATGTGTTTCTCAGTTGTGTTGGTTATTTTATTGTGGTTGCTGACATGCAGAAAAACTGCATCGCTGTGTCTGTGTGTGACCTCATCAGGTTATTAGTGTCATCAGTCTCATCAGTAATTGGTGTTTTCGGTATAGTAATTAAACTTTGGAAGTCATGTGTTGTTTAACACACATCCACCCGATAGTAAAGCGAGAGTGTGCAAGTTGCATCTGTAAGATACAGTGGGGAAAAAAAAGTATTTAGTCAGCCACCAATTGTGCAAATTCTCCCACTTAAAAGATGAGAGAGGTCTCCAATTTTCATCATAGGTATACCTCAACTATGAGAGACAAAATGAGAAAAAAAATCCAGAAAATCACATTGAAGGATTTTTAATGAATTAATTGGTAAATTCCTCGGTAAAATAAGTATTTGGTCAATAACAAAAGTTCATCTCAATACTTTGTTATATACCCTTTATTGGCAATGACAGAGGTCAAACGTTTTCTGTAAGTCTTCACAAGGTTTTCACACACTGTTGCTGGTATTTTGGCCCATTCCTCCATGCAGATCTCCTCTAGAGCAGTGATGTTTTGGGGCTGTCACTGGGCAACACGGACTTTCAACTCCCTCCAAAGATTTTCTATGGGGTTGAGATCTGGAGACTGGCTAGGCCACTCCAGGACCTTGAAATGCTTCTTACGAAGCCACTCCTTCTTTGCCTGGGCGGTGTGTTTGGGATCATTGTCATGCTGAAAGACCCAGCCACGTTTCATCTTCAATGCCCTTGCTGATGGAAGGAGGTTTTCACTCAAAATCTCACGATACATGGCCCCATTCATTCTTTCCTTTACACGGATCAGTCGTCCTGGTCCCTTTGCAGAAAAAACAGCCCCAAAGTATGATGTTTTCACCCCCATGCTTCACAGTAGGTATGGTGTTCTTTCTCCTCCAAACACGACAAGTTGAGTTTTTACCAAAAAGTTCTATTTTGGTTTCATCTGACCATATGACATTCTCCCAATCCTCTTCTGGATCATCCAAATGCTCCCTAGCAAACTTCAGACGGGCCTGTACATGTACTGGCTTGAGCAGGGGGACGCGTCTGGCACTGCAGGATTTGAGTCCCTGGCGGCGTAGTGTGTTACTGATGGTAGCCTTTGTTACTTTGGTCCCAGCTCTCTGCAGGTCATTCACTAGGTCCCCCCGTGTGGTTCTGGGATTTTTGCTCACCGTTCTCGTGATCATTTTGACCTCACGGGGTGAGATCTTGCGTGGAGCCCCAGATCGAGGGAGATTATCAGCGGTCTTGTATGTCTTCCATTTTCTAATAATTACTCCCACAGTTGATTTCTTCACACCAAGCTGCTTACCTATTGCAGATTCAGTCTTCCCAGCCTGGTGCAGGTCTACAATTTTGTTTCTGGTGTCCTTTGACAGCTCTTTGGTCTTGGCCATAGTGGAGTTTGGAGTCTGACTGTTTGAGGTTGTGGACAGGTGTCTTTTATTCTTATCATGAGTTCAAACAGGTGCCATTAATACAGGTAACGAGTGGAGGACAGAGGAGCCTCTTAAAGAAGAAGTTACAGGTCTGTGAGAGCCAGAAATCTTGCTTGTTTGTAGGTGACCAAATACTTATTTTACCAAGGAATTTACCAATTAATTCATTAAAAATCCTTCAATGTGATTTTCTGGATTTTTTTTTCTCATTTTGTCTCTCATAGTTGAAGTATACCTATGATGAAAATTGTAGACCTCTCTCATCTTTTAAGTGGGAGAACTTGCACAATTGGTGGCTGACTAAATACTTTTTTGCCCCACTGTACAACAGAATTGTGTTCCAGATAGTGAAATTAGCTGATGCATGGAGTGTTATGTTCATGGCTCCCACCCCAGTAGCAAGCAGTGGTCTCATTTCGTTTCATTCAGCTTCCTCAAAAATTTTCCTCCTACCACGCCACTGATTCTATCATCTCCAATAAACTGCTTCAACCAGCCTTTGAATTCAGGGTTTGATTCTTTTGTATTTTTGATTTTGTATACTTTATTGATCCCCAGAGGGGAAATTGAGAGCATTCACCTGGATGGATGAAGCAGCTACGGTACGGTGCTATCCCTTTACCATTCACACACACATTCACACCTAGGGCCACTTTTAGAGTCTCCAATTAACCTAACCTGCATGTTTTTGGCCTGTGGGAGGAAACCGGAGAAATCCCGGAGTAAACCCATGCAGACATGGGGAGAACATGCAAACTCTACACAGATCACTGTTGGTCAGGGGCTGGGATCGAACCAGGGATCCCATGGCCAAGGGTGAGTTGCTGTGCTGCCGCAGTGCTAACCACTGTGTCACTGCACCGCCCGATTCCCACTTCTTTCTGTATTTTTGAGCGTACAGTTTAGACTGCGACATGATGAGCTAGCTGCTAGATGTTTAGCTTATGTCACACACACACACACACACACACACACACACACACACACACACACACACAGAGTGGATGAAATGAGTATGTGACTGAGGATGTTAGGTGCATCTCAATAAATTGGAATGTCATCGAAAAGTTGATTTCAATAATTCAAATCAAATCATCCTTTATTGTCATATTGCTGTACATACAACTGTAGTGCAGGCAAGATGAAATTGCGTTTCTCTTGGCATCCATATAAGTAAAAAAGAACATAATTTAAGACACACTCACACACACCCTCACCCCCCACCCCAACACAGCCATTCACACATCCCTGAGACATACTTGAAAACTAACCAGAACTATAATATACAAATAATATACATAATGTCCATAAGGTGCAGTAGTATGTATAAGAGATTCCGGATCAACTGTTCAGCATCCTAACAGCTTGTGGAAGGAAGCTGTTAATCAGTCTGGTGGTTCTGCCTCTGATGCTCCGGAATTGTTTGCCAGATGGCAGAAGTTCAAAGTGTTTATGCAGAGGGTGAGAGTGGTCCTTGACAATGTTCAGTGCCCTGCTCCTACAACGGTTCTGAAAAAGTTCTTGGACAGAGGGGAGGGAAACTCCAATTACCCTCTCAGTTCCCTTAACTATCCTCTGCAGGGCTTTTTTGTCTGACATACTGCAGCTGGAGTACCATGTTGCAATGCAGTATGTCAGAACTCTCTCCACCCCACCTCTGTAGAAGGTCCTGAGGATGCAGATGGGGAGAGAGGCCTATTTGAGTTTCCTCAAGAAGTGCAGTCTCTGTTGGGCCCGCTTCCTGATCCCCAAGGAATTCTTGCTCCAGGTCAGGTCCTGCGAGATCTGCACTCCGAGGAACTTGATGTTCTCCACTCTCTCCACTAAACAGCCGCCGATGCTGAGAGGGACGTGTTCAGACTGTGACCGCCGGGAGTCGATAATCATCTCCTTCGTTTTGTCCACGTTGAGCACCAGATTGTTCTCCCTGCACCAGCCCTCCAGGTCTCTAACTTCTTCCCTGTACATTGATTCCTCATCCCTCTGAATAAGTCCCACCACTGTGGTGTCGTCTGCAAACTTAATAATCTGGTTCCCCTCATGTCTGGATACAAAGTCATGTGTTAGAAGTGTAAACAACAGTGGACTGAGTACGCAGCATTGAGGGGATCCGGCGCTCAGCGTGATAGAGTTGGAGATGTTATTTCCAACACGGACAGATTGAGGTCTCTCAGTCAGGAAATCCAGGATCCAGAGACATGTGGCAGTGTTCAGACCGAGAAGGAGTAATTTCTCCATCAGTCTCTGGGGAATAATGGTGTTGAATGCTGAAGTGAAATCAATGTACAGGAGTCTGGCGTAGGTGTCTTTCTGATCCAGGTGGGTGATGACAGAGTGCAGGGTGGTGACTATAGCATCCTCCGTGGAGCGGTTTGAATGATATGCAAGCTGGAGTGGGTCATATGATGCAGGGAGGCAGGCTGTGATGTGTGGTTTGACAAGCCGTTTAAAACACTTCATCACAATTGGTGTCAGTGCAACAGGACGATCGTCATTCAGACAGGACACAACTGGTTTCTTTGCCACCGGTACTATGGTAGAGGTCTTAAAGCATCTGGGAATGATGGCCTGACTCAGGGAGATGTTATAAATGTCAGTCAGGACATCTGCCAACTCGCTCGCGCAGTCTTGGAGCACACGTCCCGGGATGTTGTCCGGACCTGCAGCTTTACGTGGACCTGATTAGGGTCCTCTGTGTGTCCGCTGTGTTGATGGTGATAGCTGGCCCAACAGATGGTGGAGATGGGCCAGCCCTCCCTCTGATTGTCGGGTTTGATGCTTCAAAACGTGCAAAGAAGTTGTTGAGCCTGTTTCGAAGCGAAGTGTCGTCATCATCGACCCCCTGCCTAGACTTATAGTCCATCAGCGCCCGAACTCCCTGCCACATCCGTTTGGTGCTCCTTGTGTCACAGAGGTGTCCCTGGATTTTCTTCGCATAGGCGCGCTTCGCCGTCTTAATTCCCTTTCAGAGCACAGACCTGGCTGAGCGGAGGGCGATCCTGTCCTTTGCTCTGAAGGCTGCATCTCTGGCTGTGAGCAACGAGTGCACCTCTGCGGTCATCCAGGGCTTGTAGTTGCCCTGTGCAGTGATAGTCCTCACTATAGTGACATCCTCTGCGCACTTCGCGATGTAGCTGGTGACGGTTTCAGCATACTCCTCCACATCTGTCCTGTCTCCCTGGGAGGCTGCTATTTTGAAGACCTCCCAGCCTGTGTGCAGGAAATAGTCCTTAAGTGCTGAGGTTGCACCCTCTGGCCAAATCCTGATTTGTTTCACTACTGGCCTGCTGTACATCAGTAAAGGTTTGTAGGCAGGCACCAGCATCATGGATAGGTGGTCAGAATGGCCGAGGTGGGGGTGAGGTGTTGCCTTATAAGCATCTGGAAAGTTTGTGTACACCCAGTCCAACATATTCTCTCCTCTGGTCTTAAAGTCTACACATTGTTTAAACTTGGGGAGCACAGTCTTTAAACTGGTGTGATTAAAATCCCCCGCAACCACCACAAAACTGTCTGGGTGTGAAGTTTGAAATTCACTAATAGCATCGTGCAGCTCTCCGAGTGCCTCGTTGGCATTAGCTGTAGCATTAGCGCTAGGAGCTACGTATGTAAACAGCAGCTACAAACCCGATGGTGAATTCGCTTGGCAGATAGAATGGCCGACAATTTACAATAAGGAACTCCGCCAACGGAGAGCAGTGTTTAGATACTAACGTGACGTTAACGCACCAGTTCTTGTTAATATAGATGCATAACCCCACCCCCCACCCCCACCCCGGCTCTTACCGGAGCTAGCAGCCTCTCTGTCCGCCCGGAACAATGTCATCCCTTCCGGCTGAATGGCCGTGTCAGGGATGTTGTCGTGGAGCCATGTCTCCGTGAACGCAAACACACAGCAGTCCCTCCACTCTCTCCAGGTTTCTCTCAGCAGACGCAGCTCATCCAGCTTGTTGTCAAGGGAGCGGACATTGGAAAGAAGGAGCGATGGTACTGCTGGTCTGGAGGGGTTAGCCTTTAGCCTAGCATGAATCCCGGCTGTTTTTCCTTGCTTTTGCTTGCGTTCGCGCTGCTTACGCTTTCTCCTTTCCCGGGTAGCTGCCAGCAGAATCTCCGACAGTATTCCATGCTGGCGTAGAATGTCCAAGTCACATCTGAGCGCCGCAATTCTTGCAGCGTGCAGTACCTTGATGTTTAATAAGGTCTCACAGTTGTAAGTTTTACGGAATGTACATCTGGGATGATCAAAACACTCAAAACTCTCACACTCACTGATGCCTAGAGGGGCCGCAGCGTCCATGCGCGCCGCCATCGTAAAACAATTCAAAAAGTGAACCTCATATATTATATAGACTCACTACACACAGAGTGATATATTTCAAGTGTTTATTTCTTTTAATTTTGATGGTTATGGCCTATAGCTCGTGAAAACCCCAAATTCAGTGTCTCATAAAATTAGAATATTACATAAAATTAAAAAAAAAAGATTTTTAATAGAAATGTTGGCCAACTGAAAAGTATGTCCATGTACACACTCAATACTTGGTCGAGGCTCCTTTTGCATAATTACTGCTTCAGTGCAGCATGGCATGGAGGCGATCAGCCTGTGTTACTGCTGAGGTGTTATGGAAGCCCAGGTTGCTTTGATAGCAGCCTTCAGCTCGTCCGCATTATTGGGTCTGATGTATTTCATCTTCCTCTTGACAATACACCATGGATTCTCTATGGGATTTAGGTCAGGAGAGTTTGCTGGCTAATCAAGCACAGTGATACCATGGTCATTAAACCAGGTATTTGTACTTTTGGCAGTGTGGGCAGGTGCCATGTCCTGTTGAAAACTTGGATTCCGTGCCTGTTCACTCTTCCTCCAGACTCTGGGACCTTTGATTTCCAAGTGACAGGACTTTGCACCTGATTTGGGGAGCCATGTCATCTGCTGGTGTTAGTCCACTGTGTTTTATTAAGTCCAAAGTCAATGCAGCTGTCTACCAGGACATTTTAGAGCACTTCATGCTTCTCTCGGCTGATAAGGTTTATGGAGATGCTGATTTCATTTTCTGGCAGCACTTGGCACCTGCCCACACTGCTGCCAAAAGTACCAAAGCCTGGTTTAATGACCATGGTATCACCATATTTTACTGGCCACCAAACTCTCCTGACCTAAACCCCATACAGAATCTATGAAGTATCGTCAACAGGGAAATGAGAGACACCAGGCCCAACAATGCAGATGAGCTGAAGGCCACAATCAAAGCAACCTTTGCCTTCATAACACCTCAGCAGTAACACAGGCTGATCACCTTCATGCCATGGCACAGTGATGCAGTATTAATTCATGAAAAAGGAGCCTTGACCAAGTATTGAGTGTGTGCATGGAAATACTTTTAGTTGGCCAACATTTCTATTAGAAAAATAATTTTTTTAAAATTGAGCTTGTGTAATATTCTAATTTTTTTGAGAAACTGATTTTTGGGTTTTCATGAGCTGCAAGCCATAACCATCAAAATTAAAAGAAATAAACACTTGAAATATATCACTGTCTGTAATGAAACTATATAAAATATGAACTTCATTTTATGAATTGAATTTCTGAACTAAATCAACTTTTTGATGATATTCTAATTTAGTGAGATGCACCTGTATTTGTGTGACACTGACAGTGAAGAAACATTTACATCTTTTGGGGGGTGGTGTATGTACAGTGGGGCAAAAAAGTATTTAGTCAGCCACCAATTGTGCAAGTTCTCCCACTTAAAAGATGAGAGAGGTCTCCAATTTTCATCATAGGTATACCTCAACTATGAGAGACAAAATGAGAAAAAAAAAAATCCAGAAAATCACATTGAAGGATTTTTAATTAATTAATTGGTAAATTCCTCGGTAAAATAAGTATTTGGTCACCTACAAACAAGCAAGATTTCTGGCTCTCACAGACCTGTAACTTCTTCTTTAAGAGGCTCCTCTGTCCTCCACTCGTTACCTGTATTAATGGCACCTGTTTGAACTCATTATCAGAATAAAAGACACCTGTCCACAACCTCAAACAGTCAGACTCCAAACTCCACTATGGTCAAGACCAAAGAGCTGTCAAAGGACACCAGAAACAAAATTGTAGACCTGCACCAGGCTGGGAAGACTGAATCTGCAATAGGTAAGCAGCTTGGTGTGAAGAAATCAACTGTGGGAGCAATTATTAGAAAATGGAAGACATACAAGACCACTGATAATCTCCCTCGATCTGGGGCTCCACGCAAGATCTCACCCCGTGAGGTCAAAATGATCACGAGAACGGTGAGCAAAAATCCCAGAACCACACGGGGGGACCTAGTGAATGACCTGCAGAGAGCTGGGACCAAAGTAACAAAGGCTACATCAGTAACACTATGCCGCCAGGGACTCAAATCCTGCAGTGCCAGACGTGTCCTCCTGCTTAAGCCAGTACATGTCCAGGCCCGTCTGAAGTTTGCTAGAGAGCATTTGGACGATCCAGAAGAGGATTGGGAGAATGTCATATGGTCAGATGAAACCAAAATAGAACTTTTTGGTAAAAACTCAACTTGTCGTGTTTGGAAGAGAAAGAACACCATACCTACTGTGAAGCATGGGGGTGAAAACATCATACTTTGGGGCTGTTTTTCTGCAAAGGGACCAGGACGACTGATCCGTGTAAAGGAAAGAATGAATGGGGCCATGTATCGTGAGATTTTGAGTGAAAACCTCCTTCCATCAGCAAGGGCATTGAAGATGAAACGTGGCTGGGTCTTTCAGCATGACAATGATCCCAAACACACCGCCTGGGCAACGAAGGAGTGGCTTCGTAAGAAGCATTTCAAGGTCCTGGAGTGGCCTAGCCAGTCTCCAGATCTCAACCCCATAGAAAATCTTTGGAGGGAGTTGAAAGTCCGTGTTGCCCAGCGACAGCCCCAAAACATCACTGCTCTAGAGGAGATCTGCATGGAGGAATGGGCCAAAATACCAGCAACAGTGTGTGAAAACCTTGTGAAGACTTACAGAAAACGTTTGACCTCTGTCATTGCCAACAAAGGGTATATAACAAAGTATTGCGATGAACTTTTGTTATTGACCAAATACTTATTTTACCGAGGAATTTACCAATTAATTCATTAAAAATCCTTCAATGTGATTTTCTGGATTTTTTTTTCTCATTTTGTCTCTCATAGTTGAGGTATACCTATGATGAAAATTGAAGACCTCTCTCATCTTTTAAGTGGGAGAACTTGCACAATTGGTGGCTGACTAAATACGTTTTTCCCCACTGTATGTGTGTGTGTGTGTGTGCACGTGCAATTCATTTGCAGTGTGGACGTGAATGGCACGGGCGTGGGTCTCCTCTCTGACTGCAACTAACTACTGCACAAGGCTTCTGTGAGACTGACCGCTTGTGAGTGCTCTGGGATGGACAGAAGCTCACGGTAGTACCCGCTGCTTGCTGAGAATAGTAACTGCAGAGCAACAGTGTCTTCATGTCAGCAGCTACTGTGGCTCATGATTTTCCAAAGTTACTAGCCACTCAGCCTTTTCATTAGCCACAATTTTGTAGTTGGAAAATTATGTTTAATATGATCAAATTTGATTATCGCATGCTAAAATGTAGTTGAATTAAATGTACAGCCTTTTTAAGTGCAATGACCCTTATACACTACCGTTCAAAAGTTTGGGGTCACCCAGACAATTATTTTGTGTTTTCCATGAAAAGTCACACTTATTTACCACCATGAGTTGTAAAATTAATAGAAAATATAGTCAAGACATTGACAAGGTTAGAAATAATGATTTGTATTTGAAATAATAATTTTTTCCAAATACTCAACCTGCTCAAAGGAAGGTCAGTTTTATAGCTTCTCTAACCAGCTAAACTGTTTTCAGCTGTGCTAACATGACTGCACAAGGGTTTTCTAATCATCCATTAGCCTTCTGACGCAATGAGCAAACACATTGTACCATTAGAACACTGGAGTGATAGTTGCTGGAAATGGACCTCTATACACCTATGTAGATATTGCACCAAAAACCAGAAATTTGCAGCTAGAATAGTCATTTACCACATTAGCAATGTATATTAGATATTAGAGTGTATTTCTGATTAGTTTAAAGTTATCTTCATTGAAAAAAACAGTGCTTTTCTTTCAAAAATAAGGAAATTTCTAAGTGACCCCAAACTTTTGAATGGTAGTGTACATACTGTACATAAAAAAACAAGAGAAACACTGTATGTTTAAGTAGTTATTAACACCAGTAAATACTGTAAAACAGTCGAGAAAAATATTTGCAATGTGAGAGTGAAGTACAGGTAGATTTGGGGTCTGTCCCAATCCTGATTTCTACCCTTTCCCCTTTGCCTAGGCCCTTGAAATCAAGGGCCCCTTGTTCTCATCAGAAAAAAAGAAGAAAAAGAAAACTGTTGAGAAAAAGGTGGGTGCCCGGGCTGGGCAGAAGGCAGGACTCATATACTGGGCAAGCTCTTGGCGTGATGTTTTATTCATACAAAAATAACAGCTCATGGGCTGAAACAAAAACACGGCAACACAGGAAAGACAAGACACTAGGATCAAGGCAAAAGTCTAGGCTAGGCAGAAGCGTGCTGTCTCACGCTAGAATGACAAGGACACTGAAAAGAACTAAAGAACTACAGCCCTTAAATAAGGCAAGATTTAATTCACCAAATACAAGAGAGCTGTGGACAATTAACAAACAAGGATCAAAGCTAAAAGAACCCGGAAATAAAAAGAAGGCAAAATAAAAGCCAAACCAGAATAGAAGATCATGACAGGAATACAATAAGCAAAGATAACAATGACCATGATAATAATAATACTAAAACAAGACTAATGGCCCTTTTCCACTCATACCTACTCAGCCCTACTCACCTCAACTCTACTCATTTCGTAGGTTTTCCATTTGTACCTGGTACCTGGTATCAGGTACTTTTTTGGGACCTACTTCAGTGAGGTTCCAACTGTCCTGAGTTGAGCTGAAAATGTGATGTCAATGGATTGCAGGCCACTGACTGGCCAGGGCATAATGTCAGTGGATGAGAGCAACATCTTCACAAGATTCAAAACCACCACTTGTAAATTCGGCCATGAGTTTTTATTATTTCTGTGATTATCAACGAAATAAATGGCTACACACAAATCAACACCGTCACAAAACACTCACCATCTTCCCCGTGAGCAGCCATCAGCTCGGAGGCTTCCTGGTATTTCATTTCAGAACACTCCGCTGGCGCTGGGGCTGAAAATTTCATAGGCTGAAAAGTTCATATAGTGGTCAAATTTGATCAAATATGGTTATTTTTCAACAGTCTCCCCGTCGGTGCGCACAGTTCGTCCACTGGTGTCCCTGCGCTTGAAAAATAAACTACATTTGGTCAAATTTGACAACTTTGAACTTTTCAGCCCTGTTGGAAAAATAATAATGTTAAGCAAGAACACAGAAGACCGAAATTAATACAATAAATAAACTTAAAGTGAGAACGTGGGCTGAGCCCATGTCCCAGTACAACAGAATACTAAACTATAAACTAAGACGAGGACATGGGCCCAGCCCACAGTCTGACAACCTTAGAGGTTTGTTTCCCCTGTGTCACCTAACAGGATGTCCCAGGGTCCTGTGTTACTATTTGTGTGGTAGTTAAAAAGTGCTTAATAAATGTCACACATGTTGTCATGAATTGCCCCTCGGGGCAGAGAAGAAAGACCCAGGCGCTGAACTGCAGTTTGTGCTATTTATTAAAGAAAACACAAAGTCCATAAAGTGCACAAAAATAAATTTACAACTGAAGAGAACTGGAGAATGGTGAGATGAAAAACACAGAAATGCACGTCGGAACAGGGAAGGGGTTCCAACGGGGTTTGGTGGATGCAACGATGACAACTTTGAGGCACTGACAATCAGTAGACGGAACAGGCAGTCTTAAATAATGCAGGCAATCAAACATACAAAGTGCCATCAGGTGTGAACCACATGAGCGGGCAGGTTGACCTAATTAGTGAGCTGAGTACACATACAGGATGAAAAGGAAGGAGGGAGTGTCTGGAGGGGGACAGCTCATGTCACAGAATTACAAATAACAAAACCCAACACACAGAGAAATAATATATAAACTGAGAAAATACAGGATATGAACAAAAATAAGTAGAGAGCCTGAATATGGTAAAACACCACGCTCAGTCTTGTGACACAGCCCCCCCCCCACCTTAAAGGGTGGATTCCAGACACCCCAGAGTAACATCAAAAAAGACCCCCCCCCCAAAAAAGGAGCTGAGCAATAAACCACCCAGGGCGGGTGGTGGTGATGGGGGGGTGGACAGGCTAGGAGAAGACAATGAAAAACAAAAAACTGACTCAGGACCCACACCCAAGCGAAAACCAGGTGCCTAGGTCCCCTGGACCGGAGAACCAGACAATTCAGGAGGTCAACTGAAGTCCCAGACCTGGCAGATGGCATGATGGAAAGAGTCGGGTGGCCTACCGGATAATGTGGGCCACCCAACCCCGCAACACAGTCTGTTGGGTGGTCTGCCAGAGTTCTTTAACCACCTGAACAGAAAGAGTGGTCCAGGGGGCGGCTGCCCAACGGGAAAAACCAGTGGTGAGGAGGACAGAGGAGTAGGGGAAACCACGACAACGTCAGGTGGAGGGGAGGGAATCATGACCGCCTTGGGCAGGGAGAAGGGACCATGACCGCCTTGGGCAGAGGAGAGCGGACCATGACAGCCTCGGGCAGAGGAAAGGGAGCCCCGATGACGACAGGCAGAGGACAGGGAGCCTCAATGACAACAGACAGAGGAGAGAGAGCCCCGACGATGACAGGCAGAGGAGAGGAAACCCCACCGACAACAGGCTGGGGAGAGGGAACCCTGACGCTTTCGGACTGCCCTGCAGCACCCTCGGTGGCACCAGACTGGGACATAGCAGCACCCACGGTGGCACCAGACTGGAACATAGCAGCACCCACAGTGGCTCCGGGCTGAAGCAAAGCAGCACGCACGTTGGATCTGGGCTGGAGCAAAGCAGTACCCACGGTGGCTCTGGGCTGGAGCAAAGCAGCACCTGCGGTGGCTCCGAGCTGGAGCAAAACAGCACCCACGGTGGCTCCGGGCTGGAGCAAAGCAGCACCCGTGGTGGCCCCAGACTGGGGCGTAGCTGCACCCACGGTGGCCCCCGAACTAGAGTGTGACACCCACAGTGGACCCACGCTGGAGTGCAGCACCCACATTGGTCTGAGGCTGTGACGTAGCATGCACGATGGCCCCCGACTGGGGAACCACACCCACAGAGACCCAGACTGAGGAGGAGCTGCACCCATGGAGGTCCCAGGCTGGGACAGAGCACCCGCGAAGACTTCAGCTAGAGGGAGAGCAGCACCCACGGATGTCCCGGGCTGGAACGGAGCACCTGCGATGACTTCAGCTGACAGGAGAGCTGCACCCACAGAGGCCCTGGGCTGGGATGGAGCACCCGTGATGCCCTCAGCTGACAGGGAAGCAGCACCCATGGAGGTCCTGGATGGAACGGCGCACCCGCAACAACCTCAGTTGGAGGAGCTGGACCCATGGTGATCTCAAGCGGCGTGGCTGAACCCACGGAGATCTCTGGTGAAATTGGACCATCTTTGGTGACCCTGGGGAAAGACTCCGATAGGAGAGGCAAAGACACAGGGTCAGGGTCACCGGCGGCAGTGGAGCCCGGCGAGGTGAGCTCAGGTGCAGCTGACAGCTGCACTTGGCTCTCCTCACCAAGAGCCAGGCAAGATCTCTCCAAAACAGAGACAGTGAAAACAAAGAAGAGCACTTGGCTGAGCTCAAGCTTCACTGCCGTCCAGGACTCCATCAAGCCAGGTGGCAGCGTCTCGTGCCCAGTCCTCTGGAGGTCCAGCTTCAGCTCTGCTGCGGCGGCCCCTACAGCAGGCATGGTGGTAGATACAGTCCCGGGATCCCCCAACGAAGTAGTCCACGCAGGTGGCTCACCCGGCGTGGTCACAGGAGGTCGGCTTTCTACTGGTGCTGGATCCTGCACTGCTGAGGCCAGGGGATGCTTAATCGTCGGCACAGGCTTTAGCTCAGAGATGGCGCTCTCCCTCCGTCCAGACTGTGGCTGCGGGGCTGGAAGCAGGTCCTCCAGGGCCGCAGGCTCCTCCATTGTCTGGCGGCTCGAACCTGGGACCGGCGGACACTCGGGGCAAAGGAGGAAACACGGAGAGAGCAGGTGAACAGTCTATAGCTGCAGCAGGTGGCGAAGACTCAGAGGACGGCATAGTCTCAGCCTCACCACCGGGAATCAGGCAAGATAACTCATGTTTTGGTGAATTGACAGACTAAGGCTGCAGCGCGTCGTGCGCACTGCTGAGAAGGTGATCGGCTGCAAGCTCCCATCTCTCCAGGATCTGTACATCTCCAGGACCCGGAGGCGTGCTGGCCGGATCATAGCCGATCCCTCACACCCTGGTCACGTACTGTTTGCCCCCCTCCCCTCTGGTAGAAGACTTCGGTCCATCCAGACTAAAACCTCCCGTCACATGAACAGCTTCTTCCCCTCTGCCATCAGACTGCTGAACACTAAGTGACTTATTGACTCTCGTGCACTATGTACAGCAGCTCAACCAGACTCATGTCAATCATCACTGTTTTCTTCCTGCATTACTGACTGCACTATATAGTTCTCCACAGTATCTGCTGCTCGCTAATATATTTTAACTGCTGACCAGTACCACTTACTCTTATTCTACACTTTATTGCATGTATAGTTTATTTCTTTTATCTTATCATGTTTAATGTTGCAGCATTGCACCGAGACAAATTCCTAGTTTGTGTACTACATGAACAATGGCAATAAACCTGATTCTGATTCTGATTCTGATTCTGAGAGTGAAAAAACACCTGCCTGAGTTCCTGGGGCACGATGTCTTCTGCTGCAGCTGGTTGAGAATCAGCCCTCTCTGTGACTTCAGTGGTTGAGGGCCCTTCCGAGGAACATTGAGGAGCCGCCCCTGCAGACAATGTGATGGGCGGAGCTGGGAAGGAGGCGACCAAACCTTCAGCAGTGGGAGGAAACGTCGAGGATACGGGAGTCGCAGCAGCAAAGGAGGAGGAGGAGGAGGCTGATGGGACAGCTGATGAAGAAAAACTGGAAGAAAGGACTGCTGCGGGGATTGTTGACCTCAGCAAAGGAGGGGCTGCTGACAGGGAGGTGGAGGCGTTCCTCCGGCGGTCCGAAGCTGGATGGCGGTGTCTTGGAGCCGGCGGAGTGGGAACAGTAACGGGCAAATAGGAAGTGGAGCAGGATGTCTGCTACGGAGAGCGCTTCCATGTCGGCTTCGATCTCACTGGAGGCGGCCCCCATGTCAGCCCGGGGAAAGACTGCTGAAGGGAGGAGACCGTAGACAGCAACTCCGCGAATTGGGGAAACCTCCTCAACCCAGGGTGCACCTCTATAATCCTGGTTGCTGCATCCACGCGTTCCCAGATCTTTTTGGGACTACGGGAGGCAAGACCTTCGTCCATGAAGCCCTGAATGAACTTAGCGGCCCACTGTTCCTCCACACTCGGAGTCCCGGCCACTGATCTTCCTTTGTTGGCTGAAGACCAGCAGGCTGGGGACATGATGAAAGCTATGGAAAAAAAGGGTGAGTGAAACAAAAAAACCCACAAACTACAGCAGCTGGGCCTTAAACTGGTCAGTGCCTACTGTCATGAATTGCCCCTCGGGGCAGAGAAGAAAGACCCAGGCGCTGAACTGCAGTTTGTGGTATTTATTAAAGAAAACACAAAGTCCATAAAGTGCACAAAAATAAACTTACTACTGAAGAGAACTGGAGAACAACAAGATAAAAAACACAGAAATGCACGTTGGAACAGGGAAGGGGTTCCGACGGGGATTGGTGGATGCAACGATAACAACTTTGAGGCACTGACAATCAGTAGACGGAACAGGCAGTCTTAAATAATGCAGGCAATCAAGCATACAAAGTGCCATCTTATGTGAACCATATGAGCGGGCAGGCTGACTTAATTAGTGAGCTGAGTACACATACAAGATGAAAAGGAAGGAGGGAGTGTCTGGAGGGGGACAGCTCATGTCACAGAATTACAAATAACAAAACTCAACACACAGGAATAATATATAAACTGAGAAAATACAGGATATGAACAAAAATAAGTAGAGAGCCTGAGCATGGTAAAACACCGCGCTCAGTCTCGTGACACATGTAGGCAACACACTACAAAACAGCACATGATTGCACACAAATGAACACAACTTTGAGCTCAGCCTGTTTTATAATGAATTCAAGTGTTAAGGTTTAGCTTAAAGATTAAACCCAAACTCAGACCAGTTCAGTGCCCATTTAACTTTTCACACAGCCGAGACTTCCGCAGGTCACAGCCTCAGTCCTTCTGTATCTGTGGAGAAATGGAACAGTTGGTGTTGCTGTTTAGTTTAACTGCAGTGGTGGCTGGGAGTTTTTGCCCTCTGAGTAAGTAGGAGCTTGATGGATAGTTGTACTCTTAAAATAACTTTTAATCTGACACACAACTTTGATATTTCAGAACAAACACCATTCTGATAAAGTTAAAGTTCATGCATTTATGTTATTTTCAGATGCTTCTGTGGGTGTGAAGACTAGACTGAGCATCAAAACTGCACTCAAAGAGCAAGCGGTAAGTCTCTTTTTCTTCTTAGTACACTATATAATTTGCTCTATTAATACAGAGTTCAAGAGTAGCGTAAAACACTGCAAGATCAGAAAAATTGTATCTATTTAACAATAACATTACCTATTGTGTGTTTTGTTACTTATTTAGGCCTTTGTCTTTGAAGGTAGGTGACACTAACAATCAAAAGAAGATTATCTTGAATCCTTGAAGATTTTGTGATGGCAACATAACGTTTGCAAGTCGTTCAATCTTCTAGTCCTTCTGGATGAACGTACTGTACTGAATCACTTACGAAAAGGCAGATCCAACTGCGTGCCGAATCTGCAGCTTCAGAATCTGTTATATTTCATTAACTGACAGCTCTCCTAGCCCATCTACAGCCTTTTACAGCCGTGCAAAACTGGAGCTTCTTTTATTGGACAAGTCGTCCGTAAGAGGCTGGTCCTGCATGACATAAACAGAATCAACATGGCACCACCTGGACAATAAATCCTCTAATATTTTGAAAATGGAGCAGCGAAAAGTGATTCTGAGAACAGTTGAGGTGAGAAATATGTCATTTAGTTGCTGAGCCTGCTTTATTTGGCACATGTCTGCTCATTTAAAAGTTTTTAGCCCCCTCCCCAAAAAGTGCTGCGGTGTGCCCAGTGTTTCACATAGACAATGAATGGGAAGTGGAGAGGAGAAGGCACATACTGATTCCCTGTCTGCTCTTTACTGAATCATCGACTGGGGGATTTCCCCTGAGCTTCTCACAGTGTGGTGAGAGACTGAACTCAAATGCTGGACATGAGTTGGCAGTGTTTATTTGGAGCTGGTCACCCAGACGCAGTTCAATTCAGTTCAGTTAACCTTTAATTCTTCTTCTTCATCTTCTTTTGGCTGCTCTCTTTAGGGGTCGCCACAGTGGATTATCTGCCTCTATCTCACCCTATCCCTTGCTTCTTCCTCTGTAACACAAAACGTCTCCATGTCCTCCTTCACTACATCCATGAATCTTCTCTGTGGTCTTCCTCTTTTCCTCCTGCCTGGCAGCTACATCTTCAACATCCTTTGTCCAATATATCCATTATCCCTCCCCTGCACATGTCCAAGCCATCTCAGCCTTACCTCTCTTACTTTGTCTCCAAACCGCTCAACCTGAACTGTCCCTCTGATATACTCATTTCTAATCTTGTCCCTCCTAGTCACTTTCAATGAAAATCTTAGCATGTTCAACTCTGCCACCGCCAGACTCAGCACCAACTCAGCACCACCGTCTCCAAACCATATATCATAGCAGGTCTCACTAACGTCTTGTAAATATTCCCTTTCACTCTTGCTGCTACTCTTCTGTCACAAATCACCCCTGACACTCGTCTCCACCCACTCCACCCTGCCTGCACTGTCTTCTTCACCTCTCTTGTGCATTTTCCATTGCTTTGGATGGTTGACCCTAGGTATTTAAACTCATCTACTTTCACTACCTCTACTCCTTCCATCTTCACCATTACACCTGCCTCCCTCTCATTCACACTCATGTATTCTGTCTTGCTTCTATTGACTTTCATTCCTCTTCTCTCCATAGCATACCTCCACCTCTCCAGGTTCTCTTCCACCTGCTTCCTACTCTCACTACAGATCACAATGTCGTCTGCAAACATCATGGTCCACGGAGACTCCTGCCTGACCTCATCTGTCAGCCTATCCATCACCATGGCAAACAAGAAGGGGCTCAGAGCCAATCCCTGCCGTAACCCCACCCCCACCTTGAACCCATCTGTCACTCCTACAGCACACCTCACCACCGCCTCGCTGTCCTCATACATGTCCTGCACCATCCTCACATACTTCTCTGCCACTCCTGACTTTCTCATACAGTACCACACTTCCTGTCTTGGCACCCTATCATAAGCGGTCTCTTGAGCCACAAAGACACAGTGCAACTCCTTCTGACCTTCTCTATACTTCTCCATCAGCACTATTAGAGCAAACATTGTATCTGTAGTACTGTTTCTTGACATGATACTGCTGCTCACTGATTGTTACCTCTCCTCTTAACCTGGCTTCAACAACTCTTTATCATATCTTCATAGTGTGGCTGATCAACTTTATGCCTCTGTAGTTACTACAGCACTGAGCATCACCTTTGTTCTTGAAAATCGGTGCCAAAACACTTCTTCTCCACTCCTCAGGCATCCTCTCACTCTCCAAGATTGTGTTAAACAATCTAGTTAAAAAGTCCACAGCCATCTCTCCTAAACATCTCTATACGTACCTCCACAGGTATGTCATCTAGACCAACCACCTTTCAATTCTTCACCCTCTTCAAAGCTGCCCTCACTTCTGCCTTGCTAATCCTTGGGACTTCCTTGTTCACTCTCTTACCTTCATCCATCCCCCTCTCTCTCTCATTTTCTTTATTCATCAGCTCTTCAAAGTACTCCTTCCACCTTCTCAACACACTTTTGTCATTTGTTAGTACACTACCATTTCTGTCCTTAATCCACTTAATCTTAACCTAAAAGTCCTTTTCTCCTTCCTTAGTGTTTAGCCTCTCATACAACTCACTATGTGCCTTTGCCACCTCTCTCTTTGCCATGTGCCGAGATTTCAAATACTCGTGTCTACTTTCTTCATCTCCCTGACTATCCCACTTTTTCTCTGCTAACCTCTTCCTTTGAATACTTTCCTGTACCTCCTCATTCCACCACCAAGTCTCCTTGTCTTCCTTCCTCTGTCCACTAGATACACCACATACCTTTCTACCCGTTTCCCCTCAATACTTTTGCTGTACTTTCCCAGTCATTTGGTAATTCTTCCCTACCACCCAGAGCCTGTATCAACTCCTTCCTGAACGCCGTGTGACCTTCTTCCTTCTGTAACTTCCCCCATTTCATCATTGGCTCTGCCTTCATTCTCTTTCTCTTCTTGCTTTGCAAAGTCATCCTGCAGACTACCATCCAATGCTGTCTAGCTAAGATAAGATAAGATAAGCCTTTATTAGTCCCACAACGGGGAAATTCCAGGATTGCAACAGCACAGGGATAGCAACACTCAGAGCAACAATCAGAAGGCAAGAAAAAAAAAAACAAGCAAGCAAGAGCAGCTAATATACATATGTACATATTACTATAAAATATATATACACACACACACACACACACAGACACACAGTGCAGAGCATTGTAGCTGGATGGAATAAATATATGAATATATGAACACACAGTGCAGAGCATTGTAGCTAGATGGAATAAATATGTAAATATATAAACACCCACAGTACGGAGCATTGCAGCTAGGTGGAATAAATATGCAAGTATATAAACACACAGTGCGGAGCAATGTGGCTAGATGGAATAATACGTAGATATATAAAAACACAGTGCGGAGCATTGTAGCTAGATGGAATAAATATATAGATATATAAATATAAACACACCCAGTGCTGAGCATAGCTACATTCTCCCCTGCCACCACCTTGCAGTCTCCTATCTCTTTCTTATTTCTCCTTCTGCATAAGATGTAGTCTACTTGTGTGCACCTTCCTCCACTCTTGTAAGTCACCCTATGTTCCTCTAGTTTGTTACCTCCGCCGTTATGTGATCATCAGCGTTGGTTTGTCTGTCTGTCTGTTTGTTTGTTAGCAAGATAACTCAAAAAGTTATGGACGGATTTTCATGAAATTTTCACAGATTGTGGTATCCTACAGATGATTAGATTTTAGTGGTGATCCGGATCACCGTCTGGATCCAGGAATTTTTTAAAGGATTCTTTTTTTTAAAATTTATTTAACATTGTGAGATAAGGCCATTTTCAATATTTTTTCAATATATTTTTTTGGTTTTTTGTGCATGTAACTCTGCCAAAAAATCGTCAGAACATTTGTTGCTGACTTTGAGACGCAGGGCTCGCTCCAGCACGCTGCCACAGCGCTGAGCGAGCCCCGTGGAGGATGAATAAAGCACCCTTTCAAACTTCAGTTCGCCGTGTCCGCCTGCACTTATTTTGTTCCTCCACAAACATTTAAGCAGAAACTCTCCTCTTAAGTTTCATGGCATTTGCATCACACACAACATGACATTTGCATCACACTGCATTAAACATCCTTCCTCCTTGACTCCTTCCTGCTATCTCACCAGGAACCTCCTGCTCTTTGTTCTCCCATGCTTATCCACTGTCTCCTGTCTGAGATGCTAGATAATCTGGCTCCCCCAAGGTGCCACAATACACATGTGAATACTATAAATATAGCAGCTCATTTCACTGTCAGTTCATTTACAGCTAGAGCATCCAAGAGACCAAAGCTGTGTGAATTATAGGAGGTTATTTTGGTATGCTTCATTTTTACCTCCGCCAAGGAGGTTATGTGATCATCGGCGTTGGTTTGTCTGTTTGTCTGTTTGTTTGTTAGCAAGATAACTCAAAAAGTTATGGACGGATTTTCATGAAATTTTCACAGATTGTCAGAAATGTGGTATCCTACAGATGATTAGATTTTGGTGGTGATCTGGATCACTGTCCAGAAGAAAACTGCCATTACAGAAAATGCGATTTTCCTGAATAACTACTGAACCACTAATCCTATCATTGTGAATCCAATTGCTAGTCATATGTTTTCTTGGTCAAGGAATCTGAAAACGTACACACAAACACTGTATGGGGGGAACTGTGGCGAAAACCGCCATTACGGAAAATGTGATTTTCGTGAATAACTATTGAACCACTAATCCTATCATTGTGAATCCAATTGCTACTCATATGTTTTCATGGTCAAGGAATCTGAAAACGTACACACAAACACTGTATGGGGGGGAACTGTGGCGAAAACCGCCATTACAGAAAATGCGATTTTCGTCAATAACTACTGAACCACTAATCCTATCATTGTCAATCCAATTGCTAGTCATATGTTTTCATGGTCAAGGAATCTGAAAACGTACACACAAACACTGTATGGGGGAAACTGTGGCGCTTGGCGGAGGTCTGCGCTCTCCAAGTGCTTTTCTAGTTGAAGTATGTGTTCACCACAGCCATTTCCATCCTTTTAGCAAAATCCACAACCATCTGTCCCTCCACATTTATCTCCTTAAGACCATACCTACCCAGAACCTCCTCATCACCTCTGTTCCCTTCACCTACATGCCCATTAAAGTCCGCTCCAATCACCACTCTCTCATCCCTGGGAACACTCTCTACCACTTCATCCAACTTAGTCCAGAATTCCACTTTCTCTTGGACCTGACATCCAACTTGTGGGGCATACGCACTGACAACATTCAACATCACACCTTTGACTTCTAGCTTCAAACTCATGATTCTGTCTGACTCCCTCTTTACCTCCCAAACACTCTTCACATACTCTTCCTTCAAGATTACTCCTACTCCATTTCTCTTCCTATCTACACCATGGTAGAACAGTTTAAATCCACCTCCATTGCTCTGAGCCTTGCTTTCATTCCATCTGGTTTCTTGAACACACAGTATATCTACCTTTCTTCTCTCCATCATATCAGCCATCTATCTGCCTTTACCAGTCATAGTCCCTACATTTAACGTCCCTATTCTCACCTCCACACTTCTACCTTTCCTTTTCTCTCTCTCCCTCCGAACACGCTTTCCCCCTCTCCTCCTCCGTGATCTTTGACCAACAGTAGCTCAATTTCCACTGGGTTAACAGCACTCGGTTAACAGCACTGGTGGCAGTCGTTAACCCGGGCCTAGACCAATCCGGTATAAAGTCTCATTCATCATGATCTGCATGTTTGCCCTTCCTGACACAGCCCTGCCCATTTACCTGGGCTTGGGACCGGCACTCGGGAGGACACTGGCTTGTCCACCCCTGTGAATGGGTTACTAGTAACCTTTAATTACTCACCGTTATGTCCTGTCAACTCTCTCAGTGGCTTCTTGTACATATGTAAGAATTGTAGTGTTGGATACCTTAATTTCCACAGGGAGGGGCTCTTTGAAAAGAAACCATACCCCTGTGACCTGGAGGTCTTACCCTTGTAAACATCCATCCATCCATCCATCCATCTTCTTCCGCTTAATCCTTTTTGGGTCGCGGGGGGGGGGGCTGGAGCCTATCCCAACATCTTTGGGTGAGAGGCAGGGTACACCCTAGACCACATGTGTCAAAGTCAAGGCCCGTGGGCCGGATTATCTATGGCCCCCAGAATGATATTTGATTAGTATTAGTACTGGCCCGCAGGCCGCAGCCGCCTGCTGGCGTTTTGAATGCATCAATACTTCATTTCCCACAATGCAACAATAGCCCGCAAACTCACTGCAGTGCTGCGAGCGGGCCTCGGCTTCATTATTCATCATCGGGCTGCCTTGGGAAAAACTTGTGGGATTGACAACAGACGGAGCACCTGTGATGTGTGGACACAGGAGTGGATTGGTGGCAAGAATGCGTGAGAGGATGCCGGATGAAAAGGTCTCAGGTGAGCTGACAGCTTATCACTGCATAATACACCAGGAGTCGTTGTGTGGTAAAGCCTTGAAAATGGAGCATGTAATGAGCGTCATAACGCGTGCAGTTAACTTCATCAGAGCCAAAGGTTTAAATCACCGCCAGTTCAAGGCATTTCTGGGCGAGTTAGACACAGAGTATGGTGACGTGCCCTATCACAGATGTGCGATGGCTAAGCCAGGGAAAGGTGCTGCAAAGATGTTTCGAGCTGGGTGAGGAGATCTGTCTGTTCATGGAAAGCAAAGGAAAAGACACAACAGAGCTCCAAGATGAAACATTTATGTGTGAAATGGCGTTTCTGTGTGACATCACAAGCCATTTGAATGTGTTGAACCTGCAGCTGCAGGGACGGGGGCGTGTCATCTCTGATATGTACAGTACGGTGAAGGCGTTTAAAACCAAGCTGAGTCTGTGGGAGGCGCAGATGAGGAAAAGAACTTGAGCCACTTTTCCAGCTGTAAGATCATGAAAGAGAAGCTGTCTACCGCTGTGTTTCCGAGTGCACAGTTTGCTGATAAACTCAACATACTCGGCGGCGATTTGCTGACTTTGAAGCCCAAAAAAGCAGGTTTGAACTGCTCTCCAATCCTTTTGGAGTTGACGTGGAAAGCGCACCACCAAACCTACAAATGGAGTTGATTGAGCTCTAGTGCAATGACACACTGAGGGAAAAGTATGAGAGTGTGGGTGCTGCTGAGTTTGCACGTTTCATCCCCGACACAATGCCTCAGCTGCGCATTCAAGTTGCTCAGACGCTGTCTATGTTTGGCAGCACATACCTGTGTGAACAACTGTTCTCTTTGATGAAGCTAAACAAAACATCACACAGGAGCCGTCTTACTGATGAACACCTTCATTCAATCCTGAGGATTTCCTCAGCTCAGAGCCTGACCCCGAACATTAATGAACTTGTACAAACGAGGAGACACTACCAAGTATCAGGCTTAGCCTCAGACAAGTGAGCATCACAGAACATTAACGTCTTTCTAGTTTTTAATTCAGTTAAATTTTTACATTTGTTTCTACAAGACGTGATTTTTCTTTGAAGGAAGTATTATTTTGTCTGTGTGCCATAGATTTTGTATTTTATCTTTTTGTATTTTATTTATTTATATTCATTTTTCAGTTAATGGACTCAGAGAAAATTGCAGATAGGAGCCATGAGAAAGAATGGAACTGATTTGATTTATTTTTTTTATTTTCTCATTTTACTATTTGAAAGCAGTAATTGCTAGGATTAGAGCAGCACAATATTGCATTTTCAGTTTTTAATCCTGCAATTTCATTTCTGCATTAATCTTGATATTAAGAAACATTTTATTTTTGAAGGACATTTACTTTTTTGCTGTTTGCCTGTTGAAAATGTTTTCCCTTGAAATAACTGACAGAACCATAAGAAAATATTTCTTTATTCATTTAATGTACAGGACATGCAATTTTTCTTTGAAGAAAGTTTGTTTTTGTCTGTGAGCCTGTTAAAAAATGTTTTCACTTGAAATTACTGACAGAGCCATAAAAATATTGGATTATTCATTCAGTCATTAAATAATATACAGTACACTGTGTTAGGTCTTGGTTCAAAAGGCTATTTGTAATCATTTCAATATGTTTTAATAAACATTCAACCATTTCGGCCCTCGGCTTGTAACAGATTTGGTTTTTTGGCCCTCTGTGTATTTGACTTTGACATCCCTGCCCTAGACAGATCGCCAGTCCATTGCAGGGCCAACACAGAGAGACAGACAACCATTCACTCTCACAGTCATATCTAAGGACAATTTAGAATCCCCAGTTTGATGCCAAACATCCGGAAGATAGTTCACATCGGTTAAAAATATAGGCAGTGCTCGGGTTGGATACTTTTTGTCTTGATTAGCAAACCATAATACCTTTGTAGTGATGGACTCTTTATTTCATCTAAAAATGTCAAGAAAACATCAGCAAAGTGTGCCGAAGTCAAATCGCTAGCATGCTATCTAGCCACCGGCGCACTGTCACGATGACCACAAACCCTACTCAACAGGTGACCAGTATGTATTTTAAACACTGACTTCTGCACTGGAAAATATTTAATTTGGTTACATACAGTGGATATAAAAAGTCTACACACCCCTGTTCAAATGCCAGGCTTTTGTGATGCAAAAAAAATGAGACCAAGATAAATCATTTCAAACTTTTTCCACCATTAATGTGACCTATAATCTGTACAACCCAATTGAAAAACAAACTGAAATCTTTTAAGGGGAAATATAAAAAATAAAAAACTTACAATAACCTGGTTGCATAAATATGCACACCCTCTTATAACTGGGGATGTGGCTGTGTTCAGAATTAACTAATCACATCCAAACTCATGTTAAATGTAAGTCAGCACACATCTGCCACCATTTAAAGTGTCTCTGATTAAGCCCAAATAAAGTTCAACTGTTCTAGTAGGCTTTTCCTGACATTTCTGTAGTCACATCTTACAGCACAAGCCATCGTCCGTAGAGAGCTTCCAAAGCATCAGAGGGATCTCATTGTTCAAAGGTATCAGTCAGGAGGCGGGTACAAAAGGATTTTCAAGGCATTAAATATACCATGGAACACAATGAAGATAGTCATCATCAAGTGGAGAAAATATGGCACAACAGTGACATTACCAAGAATTGGATGTCCCTCCAAAATTGATGAAAAACGAGAAGAAAGCTGGGCAGGGAGGCTGCCAAGAGGCTGACAGCAACATTGAAGGAGCTGCAGGATTTTCTGGCAAGTACTGGCTGTTGAGCACATGTGACAACAATGTCCCATCTTCTTCATATATCTGGGCTATGGGGTAGGGTGGTAAGACGGGAGCCTTATCTTACAAAGAAAAACATCCAAGCCCAGCTACATTTTGCAAAAACACATTTGAAATCTCCCAAACACATGTGGGACAATGTGTTATAGTCCGATGAAACCAAGGTTGAACTTTTTAGTCATAATTCCAAAGGTACACTACCGTTCAAAAGTTTGGGGTCACTTAGAAATTTCCTTATTTTTGAAAGAAAAACACTGTTTTTTTCAGTGAAGATAACTTTAAACTAATCAGAAATACACTCTATACATTTCTAATGTGGTAAATGACTATTCTAGCTGCAAATGTCTGGTTTTTGGTGCAATATCTACATAGGTGTATAGAGGCCCATTTCCAGCAACTATCACTCCAGTGTTCTAATGGTACAATGTGTTTGCTCATTGTGTCAGAATTCTCCAGATTACCTCAGCAAATTAACAGCTAGAATGCCAAAGGTCTGCAATGCTGTAATTGCTGCAAATGGAGGATTCTTTGACGAAAGCAAAGTTTGAAGGAAAAAATTATTATTTCAAATACAAATCATTATTTCTAACCTTGTCAATGTCTTGACTATATTTTCTATTCATTTTACAACTCATGGTGGTAAATAAAAGTGTAACTTTTCATGGAAAACACAAAATTGTCTGTGTGACCCCAAACTTTTGAACGGTAGTGTGTATTTGGTGCAAACACAACACTACTGATCACCAAAAGAACACCATCACCTACAGTTAAGCATGGTGGTGGCAGCATCATGCTTTGGGGATGTTTTTCTTCAGTTGGAACTGGGGCCTTAGTCACGGTGGAGGGAATTATGAACAGTTCCAAATATCAGTCAGTGTTTACACAAAAATGACCAAAAGCACACATCCATATCAACAAAAGAATGGCTTCACCAGAAGAAGATTAAGGTTTTGGAATGGCCCAGCCAGAGTCCAGACCTGAATCTGATCGAACATCTGTGGGATGATCTGAAGAGGACTGTGCACGGGAGATGCCCTCGCAATCTGACAGATTTAGAGCATTTTTGCAAAGAAGAGTGGGCAAATGTTGCCACATCAAGATGTGCACGCTGATTGACTCCTACCCAAAGAAACTGAGTGCTATAATAAAAGCCACAGGTGCTGCAACAAAGTATTAGTTTAAGTGTGTGCATATTTATGTAACCAGGATATTGTAAGTTTTTTATTTTTCCCCTTAAAAGATTTCATTTTTTTCAATAGGGTTGTACAGGTTATAGGCCACATTAATGGTGGAAAAAGTTTTGAAATGATTTTTTGGTCTCATTTTTTTACATCACAAAAACCTGGCATTTAAACAGGGGTGTGTAGACTTTTTATATCCACTGTGTATATATATATATAATATTTTATTATGTTGTTAACTAAAAAATGGCCACATCCCACCAAACTTAATAGCGTGTTCATACGCACGGAGAGGCGCACTGTCTCCAGCAACTGACTGCTCATTCTCCCCACCCTCTTTAAGACGGACAAATCCACAATAAGAAACAGAAACTAAAATTAAAAAGCTGGAGGTGAGCGAAAAAGAGCAATTTTGTAGCTTTTGCAGGCTAGCCTGAAGTGACACACACAGACTGGCTGGAAAAGTGTCACTCTGTTGGATGACAAATCACCTACAATACCTATAAATAGTCTTCACCCATTTTGGATGTTTCAACCTTTTATTGCTTTATAAAATGAAATCATGGTCAAAATAGTTTGGCTTTTTTGACAAAAATTTGCAAATAAAAGCTTTCATATCAAGGTGAAAACAGATTTTTACAAACTACTGTCTATTAATTACAATTACATAAGGTCAAGTAAATGATTACATAAGTATGCACCCCCTTTAAAGTGACTGACCTAATTCAACAGAGGTACAGCTAGATGATGCCTGCAGTCTCAAAATTAGTGAAATGGAGATCACCTGAGTGCAGTTAATGTGTGCCAAATGATTGTAGTATAAAAACACCTGTGTCTGGGAGGTCCAGTCTCTGGTTCATCAGTATTCCTGCTACAATTGCAAAATAAAGACAAAAGAACACTCCAAGCAATTCAGAGAAAAGATGATTGAAAAGTATAAAACAGAAGATGGCTACAAGAAGACTTCCAACTCACTGGGCATCCCACAGAGTTCAGTTAAATCCATCATTAAGAAATGGAAGCAGTATGGCACTTGTCTAAATCTGTCTAGAGCTGGCCGTCCTCACAAACTGAGTGATCGAGCAAGTAGAAGACTGGTGAGGGAGGCCACCAAGACAACTACAACCACTCTGAAGGAGTCGAGAGCTTCAGTGGCCCAGATGGGAGAGACTGTGCATACAACAACTGTTACCCTGGTTCTTCACCAGTCAAAGCTGTAGGGGAGAGTGGCAAAGAGAAAGCCACTGTTGAAAAAAGCTCACATGAAATCTCACCTGGAATTTGCCCAAAGGCATGTGGGAGACTCCAAGGTCAATTGGGAAAAGGTTCTTTGGTCTGATGAGACAAAAATTGAGCTTTTTTGGCCATCAGACTAGACCCTATGTTTGGCAACCACCAAACATTGCACATCAACACAAACGCACCATCTCTACCATGAAGCATGGTGGTGGCAACGTCATGCTCTGGGGATGCTTCTCAGCAGCAGGCCCTGGAAGGCTAGTAAAGGTAGAGGGGAACATGAATGCAGTAAAATATCACCAAATCCTGGAGGATAATCTGATTCAATCTGCCAGAGAACTGTGACTTAGGAGAAGATTTATTTTCCAGCAAGACAATGGCCCCAAGCATACAGCAAAAGCTACATAGAAATGGTTCAAAGACAACAAGGTGAATGTTCTGGAGTGGCCTAGTCAAAGCCCAGATCTCAAATTTGTGGCTGGACTTGAAAAGAGCTGTTCATGCCTGATCTCCAAGCAACCTGACGGAGGTTGAGCTGTTTCGCTAGGAAAAACGGAGAAAAATTGCAGTGTCCAAATGTGCCAGCCTGATTTAGACATATCCACACAGACTCAGTACTGTGGTTGCAGCCAAAGGTGCATCTACTAAATACTGACCTGAAGGGGGTGAATACTTCTACAATCGATTATTTTACCTTATATTATAGTGACCCAGCACACTGCGGACGGACATTATCTCACACTCATCAGGGCTGGAGGAAACGGAGGACAATTTACATACGGACAGAGAGCCCCAGGGGGCAGTCAGACGAGACTGTTATGTATGCGTCCTCGGAGAGGACGTTTGGGCCAGGCGCCAGCTGATGTCATGCTAATGATGGGTATTGAGTGACAATCACTATGCTAATGTGCCACGCATTCTCTCTGTCTGTATAACATATAAAAGAGCTTGTTACACATTCCTAAGCAGCGCGGTAGCTCACCGAGCTACAAAGCGTGTTTCATTATGTTGGAGGAAATAAAACCTTGCACCCTTCCAGCTCGTCGCATCTCGCCTGTTCTATTACCTCCACATTGGTGACCTTGGACGTGCATGGTGCGTCTCTCGACTATGGCATTTTCTCCACACTGGTAACCTGACGAGAGAGAATGACCGTCTACTCCCTCTCACCGCGCTGTGGATTCCAGAGGACCAGAGAACGCCTGCATCCTCTTCATCCACACCAGAGTGCGCTCTTCGAAGCAGGCAGCGCTGGGACTGACACGCACCATGAACGGCGACACAAGCGAACCGAAGGAAACAGCCTGAACGGGGAAGATCATCGGCGTCATCTGCGTTGATTTCCACCAAGCTCCCTGACCCTGACTCACCTCCCGACAGCGGACTTTCTGCTCACAGAAGCCCCGCACGCACACTGCAGGATTACAAGGACAGCACAACTTCCAGCTATGTGGTCAATGCGCCAGGCGCGCGCCACGCACCAGGGACAAACAGGCTCCACAGACTTATACATCGTCCTCCGCCGCTGCACATGCCTGAGAAACACGGCCGATCGCCATCCTCGGAAACTTTAGGGCTGCTCATGCACCTGCAGCAGACATGCAGCCCGCACACGGGACTTTGCATGGGTTTCTCAGCCACGGCGCACAATGGGAATTTAGCCGATTGCTTTCCCTGATGACCTTAGGGCTGCTACCGCACCTAAAGCCAAACCGCCAAGTCCCTCACACAGCTTCAGTTTTTTCACAGCCACTACGCATCCTCGGGGAATTTGGCTGTTCACCTTCCCCTCATCCTTGCAGGACTGCGCCCACACGAGGAGTCCGAGACTAAACTTTTTTCACAGCCGCTGCGGATCACCGCCAGGTTTACCGGGAAAGTCCCTCACCATGGCGGATCCACGCGCAATTTTTGCGCGGCCCAGACACTTTTGACGTCCCGGCGCTCACTTATTCCCATCCACCTCCCCCTTCTCCTCCACATTGTTCTTCCCACACCTCACTCCCTAAAGCCGGCCGATCGCCGGTTTGTTCCATTACGATTGACGCGCACTGGCCCCATGCGCCCACGATCCACGGCCATTCAACGTGCTGGAACTCGGAGCGGAGCACACTGTCTTTTCCACCCCTCCCCCATCCCCCCCCACAGACTGACATGCCCTCCGACACGCCTCTACAGCAGGACAGTTCTACCGGAGCTGGAGCACAAACGACCGGGGGTGGGGGGGATCACAGCCTCTTCTGAGTGTTCTGGGGGGAGCCATGTAGTGACCCAGCATGCTGCGGACGGACATTATCTCACACTCATCAGGACTGGAGGAAACGGAGGACAATTTACATACGGACAGAGAGCCCCAGGGGGAAATCAGACGGGACTGTTATGTATGTGTCCTCGGAGAGGACGTCCGAGCCAGGCACCAGCTGATGTCATGCTAATGATGGGTATTGAATGACAATCACCATGCTAATGTGCCACGCATTCTCTCTGTCTGTATAACATATAAAAGAGCTTGTTACACATTCCTAAGCAGCGCGGTAGCTCACCGAGCTACAAAGCGTGCTTCATTATGTTGGAGGAAATAAAACCTTGCACCCTTCCAGCTCGTTGCATCTCACCTCTTCTATTACCTCCACAATATAATTTTAATTAATTGACAGTAGTTTGTAAAAATCTGCTTTCACTTTGACATGAAAGAAGCTTTTTTTTTTTTTTTCTTTTGGCAAATTTTTGTCCAAAAAGCCAAATTACATTGACAAGTTCATTTTATAAAGCAATGAAAGGTTGGAACATCCAAGGGGGGTGAATACCTTTTATAGGAAGTGTAAACTTCATTGAATAAATGTCTCCAGGAAAGTACAGTTGGTTCTGTTTTATGTTCATGCAGGATGATTGATTGCTGGGGTCTTTCTGCAACTGTGGGGGTCCCCCCTACAGTTGATAGTGCTATGAGATGACTGTTGTTGTGAAATGGCGCTATATAAATAAAGTTGAATTGAATTGAATTGAATTGATTGCTGTATCTACATGGCTGAAGATTTTTAAAAAAAAAGAAAGAAAATCTGACATCATCCTGAAAATACTGAATTGCCTACAAAGTGGCCTTTAAAAAAACAAAAATTTTGGGGGGGCAAAACAGTCAGTACTTCTGCCACTGTTGCAGAAAATCAAGTTTGCCTTTTTTTATACAGATGCCAGAAAATAGCACACAGCTGTTAGATATTGGCTGACAAACACAAGAATGTAGAACCAAGTGTTATCAAGTTCAGAACAAAATTTTGTAACAATACCACAAAAAATGAATATATTACACAGGGTTTTTTTTTTCCCCAGGTTGCAACCAGGCATTTTTGAACTTTGGCGACCTCTGCCATTTGGCACAGGCTGGCACATACATTGGAAAAAAGTTTATAAGTTTTGAATGCTTCAATACAGAAGTGTCATCTTGGGCTCTAATGAAAGGTGACACTCAGGGCTATCCTACTCCATATCTGTGGGATACAGTATTTCACAAAAATGAGTACACCCCTCACATTTTTGTAAATATTTTATTACATCTTTTCATGGGACAACACTGAAGATATGACACTTTGATACAATGTAAAGTAGTTAGTGTGCAGCTTGTATAACAGTGTAAATTTGGTCCCCTCAAAATAACTCAACACAGCCATTAATGCCTAAACCGCTGGCAACAAAAGTGAGTACACCCCTAAGTGAAAATGTCCAAATTGTGCCCAATTAGCCATTTTCCCTCCCCGGTGTCATGTGACTCGTTAGTGATACAAGGTCTCAGATGTGGATGAGGAACAAGTGTGTTAAATTTGGTGTTATCGCTCTCACACTCTCTCATACTGGTCACTGGAAGTTCAACATGGCACCTCATGGCAAAGAACTCTTTGAGGATCTGAAAAAAAGAAATGCTGCTCTACATAAAACTGGCCTAGGCGATAAGAAGATTGCCAACACCCTGAAACTGAGCTGCAGCATGGTGGCCAAGACCATACAGCGGTTTAACAGGACAGGTTCCACTCAGAACAGGCTTCGCCATGGTCGACCAAAGAAGTTGAGTGCACGTGCTCAGCATCATATCCAGAGGTTGTCTTTTGAAAATACTTGTACTTGTCCTTTTAGACCTTAGTGCAGCTTTTGATACTATCGATCATAATATTCTACTTGATAGATTAGAACACTATGTTGGACTTAATGGAACTTCGTTGCAGTGGTTTAGATCTTATTTATCTGATAGGTTCCAGTTTGTTCATGTAAATAATGAGTTTTCTTTCAACTCAAAGCTTAGTCATGGAGTTCCACAGGGATCTGTGCTAGGCCCTACTCTTTTTAGTTTATATATGCTTCCGTTAGGCAACATTATTAGAAAGCACTGTATACATTTTCATTGTTATGCAGATGACACACAATTATACCTGTCAATGAAGCCAGATGATAGTAATCAATTAGCCAAGTTAGAAGCCTGTCTTAAGGAAATCAAAGCTTGGATGACTTGTAATTTCCTGCTATTAAATTCAGATAAGACTGAAGTCATTCTTGTTGGTCCAAAAAACCTTAGAAATTCCTTTCCAAATCAAACTTTCAGTTTGGATGCAGTTACTCTTTCTCTTAATAGCTCTGTGAGGAACCTTGGAGTTATTTTTGATCAGGATTTGTCCTTCAATTCACATATTAAATTTGTTTCTAAGACTGCCTTCTATCATTTGCGTAATATTGCCAAGATTAGGAGCATCTTGTCTCAGAGTGATGCTGAGAAACTGATCCACGCTTTTGTTAGCTCGAGATTAGATTATTGTAATTCTTTATTATCAGGTTGTCCTAAAACATCTTTAAAAAGTCTTCAGCTGATCCAAAATGCTGCAGCAAGAGTTTTAACAGGTACTAGAAAGAGAGATCATATCTCTCCGGTTCTGGCCTCCCTTCATTGGCTTCCCATGGAGTTTAGAATTAAGTTTAAAATCCTTCTTCTTACTTACAAAGCTCTAAACAATCAGGCTCCTTTTTATTTAAAAGATCTGATACTACCGTATTATCCTAACAGAGCACTACGCTCCCAAAATGCAGGACTACTTGTAATACCTAGAATCTCCAAAAGTACAATGGGAGGCAGAGCCTTCAGTTATCAAGCTCCTCTCCTGTGGAATCAGCTGCCAATCTGGATTCGGGAGTCAGACTCGATCTCTGTTTTTAAGATTAGGGTTAAAACCTACCTTTTTGATATAGCCTACAATTAGGGAGGGATCATGTGTTTCTGAACCCTCCCTTAGCTATGCTGCTAATAGGTTTAGTCAGCCGGGGGACCTCCAGTAATGCACTGGGCCTCACTCCTTTCCTCACTCTCTATGAAATATTTTTTTTTGCTGGTCATTAACATTTGTTTGTTCTCTCCCATAGATTGAGTCCCCATCGTGCTGTTTGCTCTCTACATGTCTGTTCTTTTCATCTTCTCTGTCCCCTCACCCCCCAGCCAGTCGCAGCAGATGACTGCCCCTCCCTGAGCCTGGTTCTGCTGGAGGTTTCTTCCTGTTAAAAGGGAGTTTTTCCTCTCCACCGTCGCCAAGTGCTTGCTCACAGGGGATCACCTGATTGCTGGGGTCTTTCTGCAACTGTGGGGGTTCCCCCCTACAGTTGATAGTGCTATGAGATGACTGTTGTTGTGAAATGGCGCTATATAAATAAAGTTGAATTGAATTGAATTGAATTGAATTGAAAATAGACATATGAGTGCTGGCAGCATTGCTGCGGAGGTTGAAGGGGTGGAGGGGTCAGCGTGTCAGTGCTCAGACCATATGCCGCACACTGCATCAAATTGGTCTGCATGGCTGTTGTCCCAGAAGGAAGCCCCTTTTAAAGATGATGCACAAAAAAGCCCGCAAACAGTTTGCTGAAGACAAGCAGACTGAGGACATGGATTACTGGAACTATGTCCTGTGGTCTGATGAGACCAAGATAAACTTATTTGGTTCAGATTTTGTCTAGCGTGTGTGGCTGCAACCAGGTGAGGAGTACGACAAGTGTGTCTTGCCTACAGTCAAGCAAGATGGTGGGAGTGTCATGGTTTGGGGCTGCATGAGTGCTGCCGGCAGAGGGGAGCTACAGTTCATTGAGGGAGAAATGAATGCCAACATGTACTGTGACATACTGAAGCAGAACATGATCCCCTCCCTTTGGAAACTGGGCCACAGGCCAGTATTCCAACATGATAACAATCCCAAACACACCTCCAAGATGACCACTGCCTTGCTAAAGAAACTGAGGGTAAAGGTGATGGACTGGCCCAGCATATCTCCAGACCTAAATCCTATTGAGCATCTGTGGGGCATCCTCAAATGGAAGGTGGAGGACTGCAAGATCTCTAACATCCACCAGCTCTGTGATGTCGTCATGGAGGAGTGGAAGAGGATTCCAGTGGCAACCTGTGAAGCTCTAGTGAACTCCATGCCCAAGAGATTTAAGGCAGTGCTGGAAAATAATGGTGGCCACACAATATTGACACTTTGGGCACAATTTGGACATTTTCATTTAGGAGTGTACTCACTTTTGTTGCCAGCGGTTTACACATTAATGGCTGTGTGTTGAGTTATTTTGAGGGGGTAGCAAATTTACACTGTTATATTTATTTATTTATTTGAACATCAAGACAAAAAAAATTAAAAACAAAGAATCAAAACCAAAAAAATAAATATAAAAAAAAACCTTGTTCAAACGGAGTGGGAAGAACACTGATATAGTCCCACCCCTTCTCCATACCCAATAAATTATAATATCTTTCTAGTCATCATCCATCCCATAATTACATTCATTATACAATACCATAATATATAATGCATCTTATAATTAAATTATGCAATTGAAATAATACAACAATGATAGTTTATAGTGACAATAATACCAACATCTAATAACAACTGTAATAATAATAAGTAAATACTTTTGGTAGTGGGGCAATGGATCAGCGTTCTCGTCGCGCCCTCCGCCAGTACCTGGGCTCGCCTGGGGAAGCTAATGATCCTACCAGCAGACTAAATTCGAAGAGACGACGCCTCTGTGCCAAGTCAAAGAAGAATCCTAGTCACAGTCCTAAAGCCGAAAGCAAACAGCCCCAAGAGCACTTTGTGGTAGGATCTGCCCTTTGCATATTACAACTAAACGTTGAAGGCCTATCTGCAGCCAAGCGAAGCCTTATCAAAGTCCTCGCCTTCCAACATTCGACTGATGTAATCTGCCTCCAAGAGACTCATATTGGCACAGAGGAAGCTGGCCGCTTCACCATAAAAGGCTTTGACCTCCTGTGCTATGTTCTACATGCTAAACATGGACGTGCCACCTATGTGCGTTCTGACATAGTTGAAGCAAATCACCTGATAACAACACATTTCTCAGACACCATAATCATTGGTGGCTTCCATATTGTCAATGTGTACAAGGCCCCCTAATGCCAACTGGGATCTGCAGGTCTTACCCACCCTACCCCACCCTGCCATCTATGTGGGGGACTTTAACAGCCATCACCCTGACTGGGGGTACCCAGCAGTGGACAGTGATGGGGAGGCACTTTCAGACTGGGCATCCAGAAATGACCTCGCTTTGATATACGACCCCAAACAAAGAGGAACCTTCCACTCTGCTAGGTGGAAGAAGGACTATTCTCCTGACCTGTGTTGGGTCAGCTCTTTGAATGGGGAGCCATATCCTACACAGATCCTCATTCTTGATGATTTTCCACACAGCCAACACCGGCCCCTGCTTGTACACATTGGCCTACAACTTCCAGTCATATACAGCCCAAGGAAGATGCGCTGGAACTTCTGCAAAGCCAACTGGAAGAAATTCAGTGAAACTCTGGACCGGAGCGTTGTTACCATCCCACTCCACACCATCACTGTAGATGAAGCATACAACCGCTTCTGCAGCGCAATCTTCAAGGCTGCCCATACTGCAATCCCACGAGGGTATCGACCCCTCTATGTCCCATGTTTGGACGGAGAAAGTGCTGCCCTCCTTCAATCCTATCAAACATCAGGGGACCCAGAGATAGCAGACCATCTCATTGAATCGCTAAATACAGCCCGGCGAAAGAAATGGGAGGAGACAGTTGCTGACCGGAGCTTTACCCACTCTAGCAGGAAATGTTGGAGCCTCATCCGTCGCCTAGGAGCTGCACAGAAGCCCCCTAGCCAAAGCCGAGCATCCGTCACACCCAACCAAGTTGCATCCCACCTACTGACTATCGCCAAAGCACCCCAAGACAAAGACACCAGAAGAGCAGTTACAACTGAGCTAAAAAAACACCAAAAAATGCCTGAAGAGGAAACGAACCCTGAACCCTTCGAGGCTGCTGAACTGGAGAAAGTCCTACAGGGCCTGAAATGTGGAAAGGCAGCAGGATATGATAACATCTTCCCAGAATTCATGAAAAATCTTGGCCCCCAAGCCCTAACCTGGTTGACACAATTGTACACAAGGATCACACAAACAAACTCGATCCCAAAGAAATGGCGGACAGCAAAGGTCATTGCCATTCCAAAACCTGGCAAAGACCATCAACTACCAGCAAGCTACCGCCCAATCTCCCTACTCAGCGTTCCTTACAAAATCATGGAGCGCCTAACACTGCAACGCATTTCCCCAGAAATAGAGGATATTCTAAGTGTGGATCAAGCAGGTTTCCGCAAGGACCGCAGTACAGGAGAACAAGTACTGGCCCTAACCACCTTCATCGAAAATGGCTTCGAGAGCAGACTGAAGACAGGGGCTGTGTTTCTCGATCTTACAGCCGCCTATGATACGGTCTGGCACAAAGGCCTCCTCCTGAAACTTATAAAGGTGATCCCTGCTTGGGCAACAGCAATTATAAAAACCCTGCTGACCAACCGAAGGTTCAGAGTCCACCTCAGTCAGAACACAAGTGCATGGAGAATGCAGAAAAACGGACTCCCACAAGGCTCAGTTCTAGCTCCAACTCTGTTCAACCTCTACATAAACGACCTGCCTACTACAAAATCCCACAAATTCATCTATGCAGACGACATCTGTTTGGCATTCCAAGCACCAGACTTTGAACCACTGGAACGGGTGCTCACGGAAGAGCTTGCCAAACTGGACCAGTTCTGCAAAATCTGGCGCCTAAAACCAAGCCCAGCAAAAACCGTCTCCAGTGTATTCCATCTCCCCAATGCAAAAGCTGCCAGAGAACTAAACATCCACCTGAGCGGACTCAAGCTTAAGCATGCCCCAAATCCAACTTATCTTGGAGTGACCCTTGATAGGACCTTATCCTTCAAGGAACATCTAAAGGGGACGGCTGCTAAGGTGAAGGTACGAAACAACCTGCTCTGCAAGCTCGCTGGTGCAAAATGGGGGGCGGCAGTCTCCACCCTGCGCACCTCAGCACTGGCCCTTTCATACTCTGTAGCAGAATATTGTGCCCCTGTCTGGTCCAGGTCATCTTACACACACCATGTAGACACCCAGCTCAACACAACCATGAGAACTATAACTGGAACAATCCGCTCAACACCACTCCCCTGGCTCTCTGTACTGTCAAACATAGCCCCTCCACACATCCGGCGAGCAGCATTAACTCAAAGGATGCTCCAAAAAGTTAAAGATTCTCCTCACTTACCAATCCATGCAGATATCTACACCCCACCCACTGCCCGACTTTCATCCAGACGGCCGATTTGGAAAAACCCTCCCCCAGCTGACTTTACCATCCAGACAGCTTGGCAAGAGGAATGGGAGACCAAGGAGGTCCCAAACAAACAGCTGGTGATAAACCCCAACCAACAGGTCCCGGGCACCAACCTCCCAAGGAGACAGTGGTCTACACTCAATCGCTTCAGGACTGGACATGGCCCCTGCTTGGCCAGCCTTCACAGATGGGGCAGTAGCCCTAGCCCACTGTGCGCATGTGGAGAGGAGCAAACAATGGAACACATCATAGAGGCTTGCCCGCTCCAAAGACTGGAAGGAGGATTACACACCCTCCATACAGCAAACCAGGAGGCGACTGCTTGGCTTAAGGACTTTGCATTCGCTAAATAAATAAAATACTTTTGGTATGTTTAATATAATTATAGACAATATTATCATCATCATAATCACCATATATACCACCATATACCCCCACATGGCTTTCAATACCTAGGCACAATAAGTAACCATATAAAACCGCATTTGGTCAAATTTGATCGCTATAAACTTTTTAGCCTATGAACTTTTCAGCCTTGCGTATGTGTTCAGTTTTTGGCTGTGTGAGGAAGAAATCCTCTTTTAAATTACATGTCTTACCCGCAGACATAAAAATACGACAGCAATGATTGATTTTATTTGGAAAAACCTCAGTGCCCCTGCTAAAATACCAGAGAAGACATGAGTTTGCAGCCTGCATGCTAGGACAGACGGCCCTAGTGTGCGTGGCACAACGGCCGGGGCGAGTATCACCGCAGGTGAACCTGCGGAAGGATCATTCTTGGTGGAAAGGAGAAGCAGTCGCTGCCCAGCTGGAGGGCTCCCCTCGCCTCGCTGGGAGCACCTGCCAGTGCGGCCCACCAGCTGCCTTGCCTCCCCCGGAGCGAGCTGGGGAGAATGCTCCAAAGCAACTGAGCACTCTCCCTTTTCCCCCGAAAGAGCGGTCTCTGGTTACCCACTCACAGCGGATCACCTCACTGAGGACCAACGAGCAGTTCACCTTGGAGCAGCTCGAAGCGAGGCAAGCTCTGAAGGAAAGAGGCCGGGAAATGCCCCGGAAGCAAACCGGCTGGAGGGTGCACCGGACCGAGGCGAATTGCCCACCGGCCCCTAGTGAGGCAATCCACAGTGAGTGAGTAAGCTATGGAATGCCTGTGCATTCAAAATTTGCGTGTCCATGCAGAGCCGGGCAGTGACTCTTCTATGGGTTCACGGAAGAGTCGGTACTTCCTCAAGTTGGATCGCCTTCTCTGAGCCTTGTACAATGTCCTAGTCTTCTTCAAGCTACTGGTGGGCAGAAGTATGGGTAGAGCTAATTAGAATATTCATAGATCCACGCTTACTTAAGTACTGTAGGTGAAAGACAAAAATTCTTTCCAAGCCATTCTAAGGCAATGAAAGTTTTTTTGTGTATAAAAAGCCACAATATACTATTCTGGGCAAAACACATTGGTTTTTGAGGTGGTTTTAGAGCTGCCAGAGTAGATCTTCAAAACGTCCTGCGGGCGGGACACCGGATCGTTAAGAATTAAACTGTGGTTGTGGAACTGTTCTATAAAAGCAATATTACAACTTACAACTTAACTGCAGGACAAAATTTCATGTCTTTGTTTTTTCAAAAGTGTTTATTTATTTATTTATTTTTATTTTGCAGTATGAATGGAATGAAAATGAAATGTTGCTTTTCCGGGCGAATCTGCTCTATGCCATGAGAAACCATGTGGAGGGCCATGACTTCCAGTAAGGCTATGTCTGTGTTCCCATAACAACTGTAAAAGCACACAGATCTCAGTGGGTCCTGATTTATGTGACTGCAACATGAATTTCATTGCTGTGTTTAAGAATATCGAACATCGTTGTGTGTGGACTGACTCCCAGAGTTAGCTTTTGGTTCGCTGTGACGTCGCCGGTGGATAACCTGACCCTCGTTGACCTAGAAGTGGTGAAGGAAGCTGTGAGGTAATCACATGACACAAATGTAAAGAAAACTTTAGCTGTATTTTAAGATGTTATCAATGAACACCATATTCTCATTAAAGGTGCAGTGTGTCATAATTAGGGCAATTTAGCAGTGAGATTTCAAAATGCAAATCTTTCTCATTATGTTCGTCATTACTCCCTTTAGGATAACCTTCAGAAATTATTTGTGCATCTAGACTTTGACATATAAACTAGGAAAGATGTCATAATAGTTCAAAATGGCCACCTACATGGAAGAGGACCGTCCTCCTGTGTATTAAAAAACTGATCTTATGATATAGAAAATGCAACAAACTTGCATTTTCTACATCACCAAGGTCTGACTCCAAGATGGACCACTGGTAACTGCGACCTGGAGTAGCTAAACTGGGTCTTTGCTGAATTCTCCATCAGTTTTTAAATTGATTTTAAATTAATCTTTAGTCCAACAGAAACACAGTTCCTGGAATCATTGGGGTAAACTGTAGTATACTGACCATAATGTTTATAAGGTTAACATGTTGTGTTTGAACCTTGGCCCTTGCCGTACAGTTTGAGCTGCAAGTCACGCATGTGCAGTAACTATTTGTAAGAGTACGAAGTAAAGGCAACACTGAAATGCAACGCTAAGTCTTGGCCTACTCAATACACCACAGAAACTAATTTTGTGAGGGAAAAGAAACACACGGCGTCGGTACTAGTGAGTACGGTAACCCTGTTTGGAAGAATTGATGAGTTCTGTCACGAGCTGGAGCTGGGATTTCTGCCACAGAGGGTGCTGCAGTGCTCCACCCCAGAGCAACTTTTCCCCAGTCCAAGAACACTAGTGTCGTGGTCCTCCCTCTTCATCGGCCAGACGCTGTCGTGGCCCCCCTTTTCCCTCTGCCTGGGATTTCTGCCAGACCTAGTCTGGTGGCTTTTTCACTGTATTTGTCTCCTGTATCATTGTGCTCCCATTAGTGTTATTCTGCTTTTTGTTTTTCTCCAGTTGTGTTTCTGTTATTTGTGGCCATGTCTTGTTTTGTAATTGTTTTTGGATTCATGGCCATTTGTAATTTGTTTTCAGTCTGCTGTGATTATGTTTGTTCTTGTCTCTGGGTTGACAGCTGTCAGGTGATTTCTGGGTTTGTGCTCTGCTGGGGGCTTCACCTGTCAAGTTGTCAATCCAGCCACTCCTCCCTCACGTAATCTGCTGATTCCAGTCACTATTATGCCTGATCATGCATGTCCACACCGGTTACTCATTTTATAATAGGTTTGATCCCTATTTAAAGGAGTTTGTTTTCCATTTGTGCTGTCGCTGCCTTGCATTGTCAACCCTCATCTCCACCAGCGCTCCGTCCGCTCTGGTGAATTATTCTGTAAGTAACCCTTTCTCGCTTGCCAGTTAGTTTGTTGGAGCACTCTGTATAAATTCTTTATTTTCTTTACTCGCCAGTTTGTTTGTTGGAGCACCTTGTGTTAATTCTTTATGTTAATACATTTCACTAACGGCAATCCAGCGCCTGGGTCATTTTCTCTGCTCCATAGGAGCAAAACATGACAGAAGGCAGCGACTAGTTAAGACCCAGCTCTTGTCATTAGTGTGTTTTGCCTTTTTTCTGTTTTTCCCTTTTTGTATTTTTTCACTCACCTGTTTGCTGGAGATATGATGGATGCAGCAAGTGGATGGGGCTACCCAATGCGTCTGGGGTGGGAATGTTGCCATGCACTTATGGAGATTGACGGGCTAATCTCCACAGCGCACACATATTCCACCTCAGAGGACACACTGTGGTACCCGGGGCTCGCAGAAGCAGCGGCTCGCCAATGCCCTCAGCTGATGAAGCCCGCTGAGGGAAAAGAGAGGATTTCCCTGATGGCTGCGCTGCAACGTGAGAATGGTGAATTGGAGAAGCAATTCCCAGAGAAGCCTGGGCTTGCGCAGAAGGGGAGGCACTCCCGGGGCTCTGTAGCTTCTACCCTTCACCAGTCTCCGGCACCTGTTCCTGTTCCTCCAGCTCCAGCAGATGCATTGCCAACTCCACGGCGGCACCGTCGTCCTGATCCGGGCCGCTGGAGAAATGCCTTTCCCTCTCAGCCAGCTGTATTTTCCAACGCCGAGCCTGGCTAATCCCGCAGCAGCCCCATCTTCCTGCTCTTCTCCACTGGCCGTTCTGCCAGCCTCCTCCTCCTCAGCTGCTGCAATCTCCATCTCATCGGTATGTCCTCCCTGCTGCCGAGAGATCCTCCAGATTTTCCCCAGCTACACCCACGTTCGTGTCTACTGAGGCGGCTCTTCCACAATCTGCTGAGGGGCCCAGGCTCACCATGGACATGGAGAGGGATGGCTGTGCCCTGGCTGTGGCAGAAAACATGGCACACCAGGATGATAGGGGAGTGTCATTTATTTGTTCTTTAATTCATGAGAATATGCCTTTCCTGATTCCTGGTAGGGAAGCTCAGGAAACGCAGTCCCCTGAGCTCTCCCCACCTACAGTAACAAACTATTCCTCACCTGTCCTCTCCGTGTCCTCCCCATCTGTCCCTGAGTGTCTGTCGGTCTCAGATCAGAGCTACCGGACGATGGAGGAGCCTGTGGCCCTGAAGGAACCAACTTCAGTGCCAGCGCGGAGCCAATCCCCAGCCACCACACCGGAAGAGCCACCAGCGTGGGTCGTGTCGCCTGGGGAGAATTATAGTGCAATAACCATCATGCCTGCTGCGGAGGCTGCCGCAACAGAGTGGGAGCCCAAGATGGACCTCCTGAGGGCTGAGCCCGAAGAACCATCGTCACTTGGATTGTCGGAATCCTGGACGGTGGTAGATCTCAGGCAAGTGCTCTCTTTTGTTTTCCTTTTATCTGTTTTGGAGCAATCTTGCCTGGCTCTAGGTGAGGAGGGCTGGGTGCAGCCGCCCGCTGCACCTGGGCTTGCCTCGCCGGGCTCCACCGCTGCCGGCAACCCTGACCCCTCTTCTCTTTGTTCTGTGTCTGAGCTCTTTCCCAGGGTCACTGGAGAGAATCCAACACCACCAGATGTCTCCGAAGATCCAGGTTTGCCACTGGAGGTCGCCGTGGGTCCAGCTTCCCCGGCTGAGGAGGTCATCGCGGGTGCTCAGTCCCAGCCTGGGACCTCCGTGAGTGCAGCTTCTCCTCTGCCCGAGGCCATTATCTGAGTTCCACCTCCTCGGTTCGAGGCCCCGTGGGTGCTACGTCCCGGCCGGGGACCATCATGGGTGCTGCACCCCAGCGTCAGTCCGACGTGGGTGCTGCGCTCCAGTTTGGGTCCACCATGGGCAATGAGCCCCAGCCCGGTGACCACCAAGGGTGCAACATTGGCCCAGCCCAGGTCCTCCAAGTGTGCAACATTGGCCCAGCCCGGAGCCACCGCGGGTGCTGCAGTGCTCCAGCCCGGAGCCACCGCGGGTGCTGCAGTGCTCCAGCCCAGAGCCACCACGAGTGCTGCAGTGCTCCAGCCCGGAGCCACCGCGGGGGTGGTGCAGTGCTCCAACCCAGAGCCACAGAGGGTGCTGCAGTGCTACACCCCAGAGCAACTTTTCCCCAGTCCAAGACCACTGGCGTCGTGGTCCTCCCTCTTCATCGGCCAGACGCCGTCGTGGCCCCCCTTGTCCCTCTGCCTGGGATTTCTGTCAGACCCAGTCTTGTGGCTTTTTCACTGTATTTATTTGTCTCTTGTATCATTGTGCTCCTATTAGTGTTATTCTGCTTTTCATTTTTCTCCAGTTGTGTTTCTGTTACTTGTGTCTTGTTTTGTAACTGTTTTTGGATTCATGGCTATTTGTAATTTGTTTTCAGTCTGCTGTGATTATGTTTGTTCTTGTCCCTGGGTTGACAGCTGTCAGGCGATTTCCGGGTTCGTGCTCTGCTGGGGGCATCGCCTGTCAAGATGTCAAGCCAGCAGCTCCTCCCTCACGTAATCAGCTGATTCCAATCACTATTATGCCTGCTCATGCGTGTCCACACCGGTTGCTCATTTTGTAATAGGTTTGATCCCTATTTAAAGTTTGTTTTCCATTTGTGTTTTTGCTGCCTTGCATTGTCAACCCTCATCTCCACCAGAGATCCGTCCGCTCTGGTGAATCATTCTGTTAGTAAACCTTTTTCACTTGCCGGTTAGTTTGTTGGAGCAGCTTGTGTTAATTCTTTATGTTAATAAATTTCACTAACGGCAATCCAGCACCTGGGTCATTTTCTCTGCTCCGTAGGAGCAAAACATAAGTTCAAGCCAGAAAATGAGCAATGGTCTGCATATATTGAATGTCTTGCAGTTCTTTGAAGCTAACAGCATAGCCAAAGACAAACACGTAGCCACACTACTAAGTGTTATGGGTGCAGCTACAGTGGTGTGATAAAGTGTTTGTCCCCTTCCTGATTTCTCATTTTTTTGTATGTAACACCTAAATATTTCAGATCATCAAACAAATTTAAATATTAGACAAAGATAATACAAGTAAACACAAAATGCAGTTTTTAAATGAAGGTGCTTATTATTAAGGGTAAAAAAAAATTCAAACCTACATGGCCCTGTGTGAAAAAAGTGACTGCCCCCCCCATTAAGACATAAATTAACTGTGGTTTATCACATCTTTGGAAAGCTTTGGAAAGCTTTCAGTTTGGATGCGGTTACTCTTTCTCTTAATAGCTCTGTGAGGAACCTTGGAGTTATTTTTGATCAGGATTTGTCCTTCAATTCACATATTAACATACAGTGGCGCCACACGAGTTGGCTGCCTTTTGCAACAGCGGCTCGATTCCGAGTCTTTTTCCCTTCCTCTCTCTTTTTGATCCGTCTTTTTTTCACTCCATTTATATCACGGACACACAGATCGTCCCAAATGTCTCCTGAGCCGGTGGACGGAGCCACTGTTTATAGCAGGATATGATACAGCAGGGAAGAGCTGCTAGCATTCAACCGCCACCCGGTCCCATTGGAAAAACTCGACATACCGAGAGAACTGAGGCGAAAACGCCGCGGCTGCCGGGCTGGAGTAAGGCGGAGGACAAAAAATATAAGGTACAGACCCTCCCTTCCATCTGTTGTCATGGGAAATGTACGCTCTATACTGGGAAAGGTAGATGAGCTAGCGGCTATCTGCCGTTATGATAGCACATATAGGGAGTGCTCTCTCCTTTTGTTTTCTGAGACGTGGCTAACTGAACTAGCAGCAGATGCTAACATTGAGCTGGAGGGTTTCCACATGATACGGGCTGACCGAACACCAGACAGTGGCAAAGCAAGGGGCGGTGGAGTGATAATGTATGTTAACAACAACTGGTGCAGACCGGGACATATCACTGTTAAACAACGACACTGCAGCAAAGACATTGAGTTGCTAGCTGTTAGCATGAGGCCTATATATCTCCCGAGAGAACACTCACACGTGATCTGCATTGTTGTTTATGCAAATCCGACGGCGAACGCTGGGACAGCGCGTGACATCATCCATTCAGTAACCAGCAGGCTGCAGACAGAACACCCAGATGCTCTTCTCCTCATCTCAGGCGATTTCAACCATGTTTCACTGTCTCCCATTCTACCCACGTTCACCCAGTATGTCACATGCCACACTAGAGACAATAAAACACTGGACTTATTCTACGCAAACACTAAGGAGGCGTACACCTCATCACAACTCCCCCCACTCGGGAGATCGGATCACAACTTGGTTCATCTCCGGCCGGTGTAAAAACCCCTAGTGCACAGACAACGTCCGGCCATGCGCACAGTGGAGTTATGGTCTGAGGAGACAATGGACACTCTAAAAGGCTGTTTTGAAGCTACCGCCTGGAAGCAGCTCTGCGATCCACATGGTGAGGACATCGATGGCCTCATTCACACCTTCACAGGCTACCTCAGCTTCTGTGTGGACAAATCTGTTCCCACCAAAACCATACGGTGTTGCTCAAACAACAAACCCTGGATCAACCCTGAGATTAAAACATTTCTGAGAGAGAAGAAGAGGATCTTCAGGTCGGGGAACAGGGAGATGTTGAAGCCCGTACAGAGGGAGCTGAGGAGAAAGATCAGAGAAGGCAAGGACAGCTTCAGGAAGAAGATGGAGGACAAGTTGCAACAGAGCGACATCAGCGGGGTCTGGAGAAACCTCAAAACCATCTCTGGGCTCCAGAATGCCTCCCCCCAGGCCACGGGGGGCAGGGAGTGGGCGAACAACCTGAATCTGTTTTTCAATAGGTTTGACCAACCGGCCTCCCGCCTGACTGCACAACAACCACTGCTGCCTCTAAAGAAATCAAGTCCTGCTGCCCACTCCCCACTCCACCAACACCCCCCCACTCCCAACACACAGCCCCCCATCCTGACCCTGACCAGGACCCAGGTGAGGACGGAGCTGAGGAAGATCAAGGCGAGGAAGGCGTCGGGACCAGACGGCATCAGCGCAAAGCTCCTCAAGTCCTGTGCAGACCAGCTGTGTGGGATTGTGACGTACATCTTCAACCTGAGCCTGAAGCTGGGGAGGGTACCACAGCTGTGGAAAACATCTTGTGTGGTACCTGTACCAAAAACTTCCCACCCCAAAGACCTGAACAGCTACAGACCGGTGGCCTTGACGTCCCACTTGATGAAGACCCTGGAGAGACTGCTCCTTGCTCACCTCCGCCCCCTGGTGGAACCAGCGATGGATCCACTCCAGTTCGCCTACCAGCATGGCATTGGGGTGGAGGATGCTGTGATCTTCCTCCTTCACCGTTCTCTGTCCCACCTGGAGAAGCCCGGGAATATGGTGAGGATCATGTTCTTTGACTTCTCCAGTGCTTTCAACATCATCCAACCGATGATCCTGAAGGACAAGCTGCTGCGCGCAGGGGTGGACCAGCACCTGTCATCATGGATCCTGGACTACCTCACGAACCGGCCTCAGTTTGTGAGAACCCGGGACTGTGTGTCTGACACGATCATCAGTAGCACGGGGGCCCCCCAGGGAATGGTGCTGGCTCCCTTCCTGTTCACTCTTTATACTGCGGACTTCTCACACAACACAACACACTGCCATCTACAGAAGTTCTCTGATGACTCTGCGATCGTTGGCCTCATCTCCAATGGAGATGAAGCTGAGTACAGAGGGCTTATCCAGGACTTCGTGGACTGGTGCCATCAGAACTGCCTCCAGATCAACGCAAGGAAAACTAAGGAGCTGGTGGTGGACTGCCGCAGGCATGGGCAGCCCCTCACAGCACCAGTAAATATACAGGGAACAGACATCGAGATGGTGACATCCTATAAGTACCTGGGTGTTCATCTGAACAATAAACTAGACTGGTCACACAATACTGACGCACTCTACAAGAAGGGACAACGCAGGCTGTTCCTGCTGAGGAGACTCAGGTCTTTTGGTGTACAAGGGGCGCTGCTGAAGACATTCTATGACACGGTGGTGGCATCAGCCATCACTTTTGGAGTGGTCTGCTGGGGCAGTGGCATTACTGCAGCCGATAGGAAGAGACTGAACAAACTGATTAAGAAAGCTAGCTCTGTCCTGGGGCAGCGCCTTGATCCGGTGGAGGAGATAGGAGAGAGAAGGACGGTGGCTAAACTGTCATCTCTGCTGGAGTCCGAGTTCCACCCTATGCAGGACATACTGAATGCACTGAGGAGCTCATTTAGCAGCAGACTATATCATCCCAGGTGCACAACCGAGAGGTTTCGTAGGTCCTTCCTACCAACGGCTGTCAGACTGTACAACCTAAGCAGGGCTGCTCGCAGAGATAGCAAAAAGACGTAACAAACTAATAGTTTTTTGAATGCAAAAGATGCAATAAACTTACACAATGGTCCCCTCCGGCATACAACTAGGAAAATACCGGTCGCTATGGAGGGTGAGAATATGTATGGGCACATAATCATACCATGTAGGATAACTAAGTAGATGGTTATGCTGTTTCATCCCATCTAGCAACAATGCTCTGCACTGTGTGTGTTTATATATTTACATATTTATTCCATCTAGCTACAATGCTCTGCACTGGGTGTGTTTATATTTATATATCTATATATTTATTCCATCTAGCTACAATGCTCCACACTGTGTTTTTATATATCTACATATTATTCCATCTAGCTACATTGCTCCGCACTGTGTGTTTATATACTTACATATTTATTCCACCTAGCTGCAATGCTCCGTACTGTGGGTGTTTATATATTTACATATTTATTCCATCTAGCTACAATGCTCTGCACTGTGTGTTTATATATTCATATATTTATTCCATCCAGCTACAATGCTCTGCACTGTGTGTCTGTGTGTATATATATATTTTATAGTAATATGTACATATATATATTAGCTGCTCTTGCTTGCTTGTTTTTTTTCTTGCCTTCTCATTGTTGCTCTGAGTGTTGCTATCCCTGTGCTGTTGCAATCCTGGAATTTCCCCGTTGTGGGACTAATAAAGGCTTATCTTATCTCATCTTATCTTAAATTTGTTTCTAAGACTGCCTTCTATCATTTGCGTAATATTGCCAAGATTAGGAGCATCTTGTCTCAGAGTGATGCTGAGAAACTGATCCACGCTTTTGTTAGCTCGAGATTAGATTATTGTAATTCTTTATTATCAGGCTGTCCTAAAACATCTTTAAAAAGTCTTCAGCTGATCCAAAATGCTGCAGCAAGAGTTTTAACAGGTACTAGAAAGAGAGATCATATCTCTCTGGTTCTGGCCTCCCTTCATTGGCTTCCCATAGAGTTTAGAATTAAGTTTAAAATCCTTCTTCTTACTTACAAAGCTCTAAACAATCAGGCTCCTTTTTATTTAAAAGATCTGATACTACCGTATTATCCTAACAGAGCACTACGCTCCCAAAATGCAGGATTACTTGTAATACCTAGAATCTCCAAAAGTACAATGGGAGGCAGAACCTTCAGTTATCAAGCTCCTCTCCTGTGGAATCAGCTGCCAATCTGGATTCGGGAGTCAGACTCGATCTCTGTTTTTAAAAATAGGGCTAAAACCTACCTTTTTGATATAGCCTACAATTAGGGAGGGATCATGTGTTTCTGAACCCTCCCTTAGTTATGCTGCTAATAGGTTTAGTCAGCCGGGGGACCTCCAGTAATGCACTGGGCCTCACTCCTTTTCTCACTCTCAATGAAATATTTTTTTTGCTGGTCATTAACATTTGTTTGTTCTCTCCCATAGATTGAGTCCCCATTTGCTCTCTACATGTCTGTTCTTTTCTTCTTCTCTATCCCCTCACCCCCCAGCCAGTCACAGCAGATGACTGCCCCTCCCTGAGCCTGGTTCTGCTGGAAGTTTCTTCCTGTTAAAAGGGAGTTTTTCCTCTCCACCGTCGCCAAGTGCTTGCTCACAGGGGATCGCCTGATTGCTGGGGTCTTTCTGCAACTGTGGGGGTTCCCCCTACAGTTGGTAGTGCTATGAGATGACTGTTGTTGTGAAATGGCGCTATATAAATAAAGTTGAATTGAATTGAATTGAAAGCTGAGTTCAATTTCTCAAGCCACACCCAGGCCTGATTACTGCCACACCTGTTCTCAATCAACAAATCACAGTAGGACCTGCCTGACAAAGTGAAGAAGACCAAAAGATCCTCAAAAGCTAGACATCATGCTACAATTCAAAGAAATTCAGGAACAAATGAGAAACAAAGTAATTGAGATCTATCAGTCTGAAAAAGGTTATAAAGCCATTTCTAAAGCTTTGGGACTCCAGTGAACCACAGTGAGAGCCATTATCCACAAATGGTGAAAACATGGAACAGTGGTGAACCTTCCCTGGAGTGGCCGGCCGACCAGAATTACCCCAAGAGCGCAGCGACGACTCATTCAAGAGGTCACAAAAGACCCCACAACAACATCCAAAGAACTGCAGGCCTCACTTGCCTCAGTTAAGGCCAGTGTTCATGACTCCACCATAAAAAAGGAACATCATACCAACAGTAAAATGTGGTGTTAGTGTGATGATCTGGGGCTTTTTTGCTGCTTCAGGACCTGGGAGATTTGCTGTGGTAAATGGAACCATGAATTCTACTGTCTTCCAAAAAATCCTGAAGGAGAATGTCCAGCCATCTGTTCGTGACCTCAAGCTGAAGCACACTTGGGTTCTGCAGCAGGACCATGATCCAAGACACACCAGCAAGTCCAAAATTACCCCAAGAGCGCAGCGACGACTCATCCAAGAGGTCACAAAAGACCCCACAACAACATCCAAAGAACTGCAGGCCTCACTTGCCTCAGTTAAGGCCAGTGTTCATGACTCCACTATAAGAAAGAGACTGGGCAAAAATGGCCTGCATGGCAGAGTTCCAAGACAAAAACAACTGCTGAGCTAAAAGAATATAAAGGCTCATCTCAGTTTTGCCAGAAAACATCTTGACGATCCCCAAGCCTTCTGGGAAAATACTCTGTGGACTGATGAGACAAAAGCTGAACTTTTTGGAAGGTGTGTGTCCCATTACATCCGGCGTAAAAGTAACACAGCATTTCAGAAAAGGAACATCATACCAAGAGTAAAATATGGTGGTGGTAGTGTGATGGTCTGGGGCTGTTTTGCTACTTCAGGACCTGGAAGATTTGCTGTGGTAAATGGAACTATGAATTCTGCTGTCTGCCAAAAAATCCTTAAGGAGAAAGTCTGGCCATCTGTTCGTAACCTCAAGCTGAAGTGCACTTGGGTTCTGCAGCAGGACAATGATCAAAAGCAAATCAGCAAGTCCACCTCTGATTGGCTTAAGAAAAACAAAATAAAGACTTTGGAGTGGCCTAATCAAAGTCCTGACTTGAATCTGATTGAAATGCTGTGGCATGACCTTAAAAAGATGGTTCATGCTCCAAAACCCTCCAATGTGGCTGAATTACAACAATTCTGCAAAGATGAGTGGGCCAAAATTCCTCCACAGCGTTGTAAAAGACTCATTGCCAGTTATGGCAAACACTTGATTGCAGCTGTTGCTGCGAAGGGTGGCCCAACCAGTTATTAGGTTTAGGGGGCAATCACTTTTTCACGCTGGGCCATGTAGGTTTGGATTTTTTTTTCCTTTAATCATAAACACTTTCATTTAGAAACTGCATTTTGTGTTTACTTGTGTTATCCTTGTCTGATATTTAAATTTGTTTGATGATCTGAAACATTTAAGTGTGACAAACATCTTCCAGCATATCATGGAAAACCTGATGAAAGACTTACCCGTAGTAGATTACCTAGATAACCTTCTTATCACAGGACGCAAAGAAAAGGATTACATCTACAACCTACAAAAGGTCCTGCAACGCCTTCAAAAAAATGGCCTTCGAGTGAAACACTCCAAATGTGAGTTAAGCAACACTCAAACTGAATACTTGGGTCATACGTTGAATGAACATGGTATTCACCCTTCTGAAGATAGCAATACAGGAGGCTTCTGCTCCAACAAATGTCAAAGAGCTCCAGGCTTTTTTGGAACTTGTTAATTATTATGGAAGATTTGTACCACAGCAAAGTTGTCATGAATTGCTGCCGCTTTAGAGGCAGAAGAGACAAAAACCCAAATGCAGGACAATGTTGCGTGTGCTTATTGAATAAAAGTCTTAACAAAAGCTTCAACTGCACAAGTAAACAGGGATTTACACAGGATGCTCTTCAGATCACTGGTGAGTACAGCACAGAAGAAAAAGACCCAAGGCGCTCCCAGATGAGACTGGTGAGCAGGGGGAACAAACAGTACTCACAGGGCAAGGAAACGAGCAGTCTGTGGAGGTGACAATCCAATAATCTGGCAAGGGCAGAGTGAAGAAACTGAGCTCAAGTACCAAGTGAGGAAACAACAGAAGTGAACACAGGTGTGGGAGTGTGTGTGTGAGCTGAGTGAGCACAGGTGTGTGTGTGTGTGTGTGTGTGTGTGTGTGTGTGTGTGTGTGTGAGTGAGTGAGTGAGTGAGTGAGAGTGTGGGCAGAGCTGAGTGGGCACAAGAGAGGCAATCAGTGAATGGAATCAGCTGTCATGCAATGACTGGAGATGGAGGTGTTGCCGTCAGCAGACAGGAGGCAAGACAAAACCAAACCCCCTGACCACTGGCAGTCACAAAATAAATATACACTAACCAAAGGCAGACTAAGGAAAAACTTCAAAAGGTAATCAAGAACACAGAAACATAAAAATGAAAATCAAAAGCACCAGAAATACAACAAAGCATGGCAAAACAAGCAAGTAATGACAAGGAAAAAAATGAGAAACAATATGGAACTCAAAAAGTATCACAAAACACAGATTAGTATGAAAATAGGAAAAAACCATGAAGCTGAGCTTGGGAGGATCCCAAGCCCGGTTCATGACAGAGCCCCCCTCTCAAGGGGTGGATTCCAGACACCCAGAAAAAACATCAATAGAATAAGAAAGAAACAACCTGCCCCTAACCCCCAAGCAGGAATTGCAATAAACTACCTAGGGCGGGAGGTGGGGGGAACAGACTAAGAGGGAACAAAAAACAACCCCGCTCAGGGCCCACACCAGAAAAACACAAAATAAACCTCCCCGAAACCCACAAAACATAGAGTTAAGCCCCCAAGACCAAGGAGTTCAAGGGTTCAGGGGGCCGACCAAAGTCCCAGGCCCAAAGGGCGGCGAGATGAGACCGGTCGAGTGGCCTGCCAAAGTCCCAAACCAGCCGGACTATCAGGTGGAATGAGTCACATGACCTGCCTGGGAAAATGGGCCATCCAACCCAGCGGCTCAGTCTATCTTGCGGCCGGCCTGAGTTCTTCAGCCACCACAACCGGAGGAGAGACCCAGGAGGTGGTTCCCCCACCGGAAGGGCCAAGGAGGAGAGCAGGGCTGGGGGGGGGGGGTGCACAATGGTGACCAGAGGCGAAGGAAGGGGGAGCAAGACGATGCTGTATGGGTATGAGAAAGGAACCACGATGGCATAAGGCAGCGAAGAACAGGGGACCCCGACAGCGTCTGGCAGCGATGAGGGGGGAACCGATAAGCCCCCCGTGGCCTTGAGCTGGGGGGCAACTGCACCTGTGGAGGTCCCAGTCCGGGACATAGTAGCACCCACAGGGGTCCCCGTCCGGGACATTGCAGCACTCATGGCAACCTCAACGGGAAGAACTGGACCCTTAGTGGCCTTCGGTGGCAACGCTGGACCCTCGGAGACTTCTGGCAAAGGTGGAGGAATGCCGCCTCCGCTGGTCCCAGGAAAGAGAGAGGTTGCACCCGCGGGAGTCCCAGTCTGGGACATAAGCCTGTTTTCCACTAGCCCAGCACACCTCGGTACAGCTCGATTCACTTCAGTACGGCTCGGAATGCTTCTGTCTCCATTAGCACAGTGTTGCGGGGCAGCAGCAGATTCTCAGCGAGGCGGGGCCACACTCCCGTGATGTTATGCACCGGACTGAGTCCTTATTTACACCAGACAAAAAATGGAGGATCCAAGGATTATTGCCTTGCACGCTCTGTGGTTTTATCTCACAATTAATTTTATCTCATAATTAAGCTGCAACAACACAAGTCACTTTTGTTTTGAATTAACTGCCAAATGACCTAGAAATAATGAGCTGAAACTTGTTTTTATTCGTATTAAATAATGAGACGGTGGCACACTGGACTACACCACATCCTAGGGCATTTTGGATGTACTGAATAAAAAAAATTCATGTTTTTCACCTTCAGGTCAACGTTTGGAACAACAGTATTATTATTTTCCGTTTAGATGATGCTACACTCCTTCTAAAGTATTGTAAATCTCTGAATTTGGAATGCCGATAGAACATTCAATTTACATATACTTGTACCTTTGACTTGGTGCTAATTTTTTATGATATTTCAATAAAAAGAACAGAAAGCGTACAAAAAGATTTCTTTTTTGGTCTAGTTAAAAATTACATTACCTTTACAATGGCTGACCATCAGCATCATTTTGATCAGACTAGGCAATGGAATTTCTATGTAATTATACTGTTTTATAATTCAGTGTTATAACAGACAAACCACACTTTCCAAAACAATTCCATTTTATTATATACAAAATATTAAAATAAAAAAAAACTTTGCAACACAACATGAAGGTTAATCGACATTTTATACACGCCGACCACTGAGTGCTGAGGCTCGGTAGAATTAATCTGTCTCTGCCAGCTGTGGGTCAGGAAGGCTTGGTTGAATAATCCGGACGGGCTGTCGCGGCGGACGCGTGGGATGATTCTACAAGGAAAATGCACACAATAAAATACAGCACGAAATATATACAGAAAAGACAATAGTTTTTAACAAGAATACATAAGCTTATTTCAGCGTATTGTTCACATGAATAATTACAATAAAAGCTTTAGTCCGCATTGTGCTGCAATAAAGCAGCGATCCATCCACAAATGAACAGCTTTTTTATTGCATAAATAAACTGAGTGTCTTACTGAATATATTTGCGAAAAAACGCACAATAAAAAAAAATTAAAACTCACCGTTAAAGGACTCCGATGTCGAGACCTCCCGGTATATTTTTTCATTCCGGGCGGCTCCGTCTAACTCGCGCTGAATACGTTCGTCTGACAATGCAGTGAGCAGACACTGCACCTCCTTACTGCTCCATGGAACACCCTTATTACGCGAAGCCATTTTTGATTGAGAATAAATGAAAAATAGCACAGCAATACACTGAAAAGGAACCGCCAACAGTGGTTGCGTGCTGAGTAGGTCGTGAAGATTCTTTTTTTTTTTTTTTTCAAAAACTTTATTGAGAAGGTCGTGAAGATCTGGTAGAAGAGGAGGAGGAGAGGGGCGGTTACAACCTGACCAATCAGCGCCGGTTACGACCTGACCAATCAGCGGCGACCAGTCTGTTAACGTCACAACACGGCACAGCTCAGCACTGCTGTACCCTGCCCTTCAGCGGGGCTGAGAATCACGGCTGTTAAACCGTGTTGGGGCTTGTGGAAAAGCGTACAAAGCGTGCTGAGCCGTCCCGTGTCGCGCTAAAGCGTGCTAGTGGAAAAGGCCCTATAGTTGCACCCGTGGTGGCTCCGGGCTGGAGCTTAGCTACACCCACGGTGGACCTGGGCTGGGCCAACACCGCACCCACAGTGGGCCCGGGCTGGGTCAACGTTGCACCCGCGGTGGGCCCCAGCTGGGCCAACGTTGCACCCGCGGTGGGCCCTGGCTGGGCCAACGTTGCACCCGCGGTGGGCCCCGTCTGGGCCAATGCTGCATCCGCAGTGGGCCCTGGCTGGGCCAGTGCTGCGTCCTCAGGTAACCAGTCGACCAGGACGAGCACTAGACCGAGGAGGCAGTCCATCAACGGCATACCAGGCAGGGATGATGGGGGTGGACCCACGTTGGCCATCACAACGGGGGAAGCTGGGCCCTCAGCAACCTCAGGCAGTGACACTGGAACCACGGAGACCTCTGGTTGTGCTGGAACATCTCCGGCGACCCTGGAAGAAGGCTAAGACAGCAAAAACACAGAAGGAAGGTTAGGGTTGCCGGCAGCGACGGAGCCTGGCAGGGCACGGTCCGGTGCAGCGGGTGGCTGCACCCGACTCCCCCCACCACGAGCCAGACAAGATCTCTCCAAGGCAGAAAAGAGAAAAACAAAAGAGATCACTCTCCTGAGCTCAAGCTCCACTACTGTCCAGGAGTCTGTTGATTCAGCTGGAGATGATGGTTCAGGCTCAGTCGTCTGGAGGTCTAGCTCAGGTGCTGACTCTGCTGCAGTGGCCTCCGCAGCAGGCATGATGGTCATAACAGTCCTAATCCTCTCCAATGACATTACCCATGCAGGCGGTTCCCCCCGCATGGATTCAGGAGGGGATATCTCAAGTCATGCTGGACCCAGGGAAGCTGAAGCCAGGGGATGCTCTTCTGTTGGTGCAGGCTTCGGGTGGGTCTCAGCGCCCTCCCTCAGGCCACAGGGACTCTGCGGGGCTGGGGTGGAGTCTTCCAGCACTGCGGTCTCCTCCATCATCCAGTGGTTGAGCTCCAGGGCCGGTGGACACTCAGAGGCGAGAGGAGGAGATATGGAGAGGGTAGGTGAGTTAGTTGTTGCTGCAGCGGGTGGTGAGGTCCCAGTGGCCTGCATGAACTGGGCCTCACCCCCGGGGAGTCAGGGAAGGTAATTTATCAGATAAATGAACAGAATGAGAAAACGCTTGCCTGCTCTTCTTGGGCGTGATGGTCCCCGCTGCAGCAAACCTAGCCTCTTCCATCTTCATGTCGGTGATGAGCGTGGGCCCCTTTGGATAACCTGAGGGAGCCTCCCTTGCAGACTGGATGATGGGCGGGGCCGAGGGAGGACCGGCTGTGCTCCCAGCGGTCGATGAAGGTGCCATGGGCGAAGGGAACTCAGATGCGATGGCCCCAGGTAGGAAGGCTGACATGACAGCCGGAGAAGAGTCCCAGGGGGCTGGAGCTATAGGAGTTTCTCCCAGACACGGCAAGCATGAATCCGCAGGCTGAGGAACAGAGGAGTTCATTCTATGGCTCGTGGCTGGGTTTCGGCGCCATGAAGTGGATGAAGCCGGCGGAGCAGGATTTGGCACACTGGAGACGAAGCTGGGTGTCTTATGCTGAGTTCTCTTCCGTGCAGAGGTCGACCTCGCTGTGCATGGCGAGGAAGTTGCTGGAGGCAGAGGCGGTAGTGGAGGGAGTGAGAGCACGATCACCCGGGGATGGAGGTGCATGCTTGGGCTCGCCTCCACCAGGTTGGCTACTCCACTCCAACAATCCATCTCATCTTCCTGGGAGGAACAGCTCTGTGCACTGGCTGCCAAGTCTTCAATCATGGCGAAAAGCTTCAACTCCTCCCGGCTCCACTTCATCCTCCTCCTGACAACTTCACCTGCTAGAAGCATGATGGCTCCTCAAAACAGGTGAGTGGAAAAAGCACAAAAAATGAAAAAAAAACAAAACTGCACACACAACACCTGGGTTTTCAGTGGCTGAATTATTCTGTCATGAATTGCTGCCACTTTAGAGGCAGAAGAGACAAAAACCCAAATGCAGGATAATGTTGCATGTGTTTATTGAACAAAAGTCTTAACAAAAGCTTCAACTGCACAAGTAAACAGGGATTTACACAGGATGCTCTTCAGGTCAGTGGTGAGTACAACACAGAAGAAAAAGACCCAAGGCGCTAACAGACAAGACTGATGAGCAGGGGGAGCAAAGTGAAGACTCAAGGCGCTCCCAGACGAGACTGGTGAGCGGGAGGAACAAACAGTACTCACAGGGCATGGAAACGAGCAGTCTGTGGAGGTGACAATCCAATAATCTGGAGAGGGCAGAGTGAGGAAACTGAGCTTAAGTACCAAGTAAGGAAACAACAGAGGTGAATACAGGTGTGTGAGTGTGTGTGTGAGTGTGAGCTGAGTGAGCACAGATGTAAGTGAGTGTGTGCGAGTGTGTGAGTGTGGGCAGAGCTGAGTGGGCACAGGAGAAGCAATCAGTGACTGGAATCAGCTGTCATGCAATGACAGGAGATGGAGGCGTGGCTGTCAGCAGACAGGAAGCAAGACAAGACCAAACCCCCTGACCGCTGGCAGTCACAAAATAAATATACACTAACCAAAGGCAGACTAAGGAAAAACTTCAAAAGAACCCAGAAACATAAAAATGAAAATCAAAAGCACCAGAAATACAACAAAGCATGGCAAAACAAGCAAGTAATGACAAGGAAAAAAATGAGAAACAATATGGAACTCAAAAAGTATCACAAAACACAGATTAGTATGAAAATAGGAAAAAACCATGAAGCCGAGCTTGGGAGGATCCCAAGCCTGGTTCATGACAGAGCCCCCCTCTCAAGGGGTGGATTCCAGACACCCAGAAAAAACATCAATAGAATAAGAAAGAAACAACCTGCCCCTAACCCCCAAGCAGGAATTGCAACAAACTACCTAGGGCGGGAGGTGGGGGGAACAGACTAAGAGGGAACAAAAAACAACCCCGCTCAGGGCCCACACCAGAAAAACACAAAATAAACCTCCCCGAAACCCACAAAACATAGAGTTAAGCCCCCAAGACCAAGGAGTTCAAGGGTTCAGGGGGCCGACCAAAGTCCCAGGCCCAAAGGGCGGCGAGATGAGACCGGTCGAGTGGCCTGCCAAAGTCCCAAACCAGCCGGACTACCAGGTGGAATGAGTCACATGACCTGCCGGGGAAAAAGCCATGAAGCCGAGCTCGGGAGGATCCCAAGCCCGGTTCATGACAAAAGTACAATCTTAGCCCCACTTTACAGACTGCTCAAAGGACAAATAACTTGGAAATGGACTAAAGTTGAGCAGGCTGCTTTTGTCAAGTGCAAAGAAATGCTGACCAGTGATCAGGTCCAAGCACATGACCCCAGCCTGCCACTCACATTAGCATGTGATGCTTCCACATATGGTGTTGGCGCAGTGATTCAGCACACCATGCCAAATGGAGAAAAGAGGCCAATCACATATGCATCCCAAACTCCGTCTGCAACAGAAAAGAAATATTCTCAAATAGGAAAAGAAGCACTAGGGCTGATTTTTGGTGTAAAGAAGTTCCATCAGTACTTGTAGGGAAGACATTTTGATTTAGTGACTGACCACCGCCCACTGTTGACACTGTTTGGTAAACACAAATGTCTGCCTACACTAGCCACTGCACGCATTCAGTGATGGGCAATAATATTATCAGCATGTGATTACCACATTGTTTATTGCAAGTCTGAAGAGCACAGTAATGCAGATGGACTCTCCTGTTGGCTATTACCGGAGACCAGTGATGCAGGAACTGCAGAGTTCAGCTGTAGTCCACTCATTGCTAGCAGAGCATTTACAGGAAGCACCGCTAAAGGCTACACAAACTGCAAAATCAACGCACATTGATAGTGAGCTTTGTAGAGTTTATACATACAGTAGGTCATGGAAGGTTGGCCTACTGAGATCGAGGAAAACTTATAGGTGTTTTTCACAAAGAGAAATGAGCTGTCAACAGAGCAAGGTTGTGTCCTATGGGGGACCAGAGTCATAATACCTTCAAAGATGTGAAGAGCAGTCTTAAAAGAGATTCACTCTGGACATCAAGGTATAGTGAAATCCAAAGCCCTTGCTCGTAAATATGTATGGTAGCCAAACATTGACGAGGACGTGGAGCAATGTTGCAAAGAATGTGAGACATGCCAGCTAGAACAAAAAATGCCTCAGCACATTCCACTGCACCCTTGGGAGTTCCCAGGTGAAGCTTGGAAAAGACTGCACACAGGCTTTGCAGGACCATTTCTGAATAACATGTTCATGATTGTTGATGCGTACACTAAATGGCTGGAAGTGTTCCGCATGTCACAGATCACATCGCAAGCTACCATTACAAGATTAAAGAGACTGTTTGCATCTTATGGTTTACCTGAACAAATAGTGATGGACAATGCAACCACTTTTACGTCGGAGGAGTTTCAAACTTTTGTCATACAAAATGGAATCCTGCATACGACAAGTGCACCAGGACATCCTGCAACTAATGGTCTTGTGGAGAGATTTGTTCAAACATTCAAAGCTGGAATGAAAAAAAAAATGGATAATACTAACCTGAACATTGATGACAAGATTTCAGTGTTCCTGCTGCAGTATTGCACTACACCCAACTGCACAACAGGACAGTCTCCAGCAGATCTGTTTCTCCACAGACACATCAGGACAAGGCTAGATTTCCTAAAGCCATGCACTCAGGAAATCGTGGGCAAGAAACGGTATTTACAAAAGGAGCACCATGACCACAGGGCGGCAGACCGCTTTTTCAACGTGGATGACGAGGTGTATCTGCAAAACACTGGAGGAGGATCCCATAAATGGATTCCAGGACTGGTGGTGAGACAGACTGGCCCGGTGTCGTATGAAGTCAGAGCGCGCAACTCAGATACAGTGCACAGACGCCATGGAGACAAGCTGCGATCGAGAGCCACTGCTGAACCTGATACAGGTGGTACTGATCTACAGGTTGAATAGTCCGATCCTGAGAACTGCAACAGCTCTCAAGAAACTGTTGATTCTACTCAGCAGAAATCTGAGCCTCTTGAGCCTGATCCTGTGGCTTTAAGGCGCTCAACACGAGTACATAGACCACCTAAATGATTTATGCAATGAGAATGTGTATTTCATTGGTAATGTTGTCACTTAACAGTTTGAAGTGCATTTATTACACATACATGTTAGAACAGAAAGTTAAAAGGTTTAACCCTTTAACTGCCCAGATTAAATGGACGGGTCGCGCGCCCCCAGTGGCACAGTGCAGCAACTGCCCGTGTCAACTTATTGACGTCCCCCGGCTCTACTGAGAATTTGTACTAATCTCTATTGATCTGACAGTTTAGAAGGTGGCAGACACGCGCTGAAGGAATCATGGCTGACATGGAATATAGCAAAGAAGGAGAAATCCTCATTATTCTTCTTCCTTTTTCCGCTTTGAGCTCACACACCAATGTGAATGCCGCTGTGTTTGGTCATCGTGACAGTGATGATGACGGAAACTACATGAAACGGGAAAAATAGCCGCGTAATACAAACAAAGTTCACGTGGGATAATCATAAGAGTTTGTAGATGTGGTACACTGGTGTAAATTACTGAGTAAACGTGTTACATCGAGGTTGATGTAACAAAAAATGGAGCTCCCATTACCAAGATGGCGGCGCCCACGGGTGGCATGGATTCCCACAGGAATAATGCACCAAACAGAAAAAACAGCCACGTAATACAAATGAAATTCACGTGAGGTAATCATAAGAGTTTGTAGATGTGGTACACAATGTAAATGGCTGAGCACACAAACATCGGCTACAATGGACGAAAACGGACCGGTCACGTAGGCAGGCGGGCCCCCCGCCCGGTAGCAGGTAAGAGAGAAATATGTTTTTTTTTTGACATTTTATAGATTTTCTGGTTCATATACTTTGAAGATTAGATAAAAACATACCCCTGTAGACAAATCGATGGCGATGCGGTGGCACAGTGGTTAGCACTGCGGCAGCACAGCAACCCACCCTTGGCCATGGAATCCCTGGTTTGATCCCAGCCCCTGACCAACAGTGATCTGTGTGGAGTTTGCATGTTCTCCCCATATCTGCGTGGGTTTACGCCAGGATTGCGTAAACGGATTACGCCCTAGGTGTGAATGTGTGTGTTTAGGCATAGCGCCATACTGTGGCTGCTTCATCCATCCAGGTGGATGCCCTCAATTTCCCCTCTGGGGATCAATAAAGTATACAAAATAAAAAAAAAAAAAAAAAAAATCGGCGTCAAAAAACCGGACCATTCTTTATGTAACTGTGTCCAAAGTCCACTTTTGACTGAGTTATGTCATTTATACTGTATAGCTGCCACATTATGCAAATTAGATGCGTAAATTTATTCCTATCTGAAACTTTGGATCATTTTCTACATCTTTCTACTCGACAGTAAGCCATTATCTCTTGTAACTTTCAAGTTTTCAACTTCCCTAAAAACGCCTAAAAATAACATGCCCAAAGTAAATCAAAAGCTGTTCTTCAACCCTTTGCAGCATCTTCATGGGGTTAGTCTCATTTAAAAGAAAACACTGAATTTTTTGGCAAAACAGTCATAATCTCTCTAAGTGCTCCTGCCACTGAGTAACAAGAAAGTTCACCTGGGTGTTTTTTTAGATACAAATGCTTGCAAATAACATACAGCTGTCATATACTGGCTGGAAAACACAAGAGAAATGTAGAACCAAGTGTTTTCAAGCTCAGGTCAAAATTTTGTAAAAAATACCACAAAAAATGAATATATTACACAGTTTTTTTCTCAGGCTGTAACAAGGCTGTGTCTGTACTGGAAGACTGGAAATACAGCTTTTTTTTCAGTGCGCACTGAGATGCACTAAGACGCAGAGACGTGACCGCTCGCGGAATTCACAGAGTTCAACAGGTTAAAGCCTTGGAAATCTGAACTATTTTATTGACAAAATTTTTTTTTTTACCGCTCTTGACCACTGGGGGGGGGGGTGGCTTGAGTTGCCTTGCATTGCCCCAGGCGCCATATGGCACCTTTGGCAGTTAAAGGTTAAGATAAAGTCATTTGTTATTTCTCATGACTGACTAAGCAACAGTTACAACTAGAAAAGCACTCGGAGAGCGCAGACCTCCGCCAAGCACCACAGTTCCTCCCATACAGTGTTTGTGTGTACGTTTTCAGATTTCTTGACCATGAAAACATATGACTAGCAATTGGATTGACAATGATAGGATTAGTGGTTCAGTAGTTATTGACGAAAATGGCATTTTTCGTAATGGCGGTTTTCTTCTGGACGGTGATCCGGATCACCACCAAAATCTGATCATCTGTAGGATACCCCATTTCTGACAATCTGTGAAAATTTCATGAAAATTCGTCCATAACTTTTTGAGTTATCTTGCTAACAAACTGTTAACCGTTCCTGCCTCTCGTCTCCTAACCGTGGTTGGGGGACGCAGGGGAGATCTGTCTTCTCCAGGGCCGGAGGGAGCTTTTTCCTCCGGGGTCAACTCCCGAGTAAACCTCACTCTTGTTAAGCAGGAGATATGGTGGTACACAGAGGCACAGGCCGTATTGCTGAAGCTTTGGGGCTTTATTCACCGACTGCACTGCTATTAACAACAATTTCTACCTGCTCCGGTCGCCTCGCTCTCTGTCTCTCATCCGCCCCAAATCACACACACCGTTCACTCGTCGGGGCCGTTCCACACACACCTGGGGCGCGCCTTGGCTGCGCGCACGCACTCACTCACGTTCACGCACTGAGCTGTCCTTTCTAAACACCTGCATTAGGCACATCTTACAACACTACCCCCACCATGGATTGGCAATTAATACTAATTCCATTCCATTTAAACCATATAAAATTGGTACACACTCTCTACATTTGTACGCCTAGCAGTAGCAGTAGCAGTGTCCAATATATAACAGGGATTCAAATAGGTAGGTAAGTTACGAGTGTCTATGCAGTGGTAAAACTAGCTCATTTGTCAGTGAAAACGTGAGGGGCAAATACATTGAAATACCATTGTTTCTAATTAAATAAGGAGGTACATTATACTTTGAAATCTATTTCTAGGTGACCGGGAGTAATACTGTCTAACTAATCAAAATACAATACATTCAATTAAAACAAAGTGCATGTGGTATATGAAAGCATTGTTACTTCAGCTTTTTTTTTTTTTTTTCAAACAAACATATAGAACATTATAACCAGACTAGAGTCCAAAAATGTGAACTGGAGAGTCTCTAGTGCAAACAGGAACTGCTACAGTTGGTTCACTCAGTAACCCAGTCCCCGTAACGGTCCGGTCCTCTGCACCGACGTTTGGGCCGTGACACGTGCTGAGCCTGATGGCGTGGTTCTCCCACCGCACCCCCACCATGGCCAAATATCACATGGGAAGGAGTGGGTGGAAGAGACCCGATCACATTGGGGGCATTAGCAGGTGGAGTGGACGGCCGGGAACTGCTGGGGCCATCACTGGAGGCGGTAGCGAACAGGTTGTACAGGCTGAGGTCCTGGTCTGCTGGGTCCCCGTCCACAGCCGGTGGCAAATTGAGCAGGGCTGCCGAATGGCGCGAACAAATCTTCTCCAACAGGTGCGCCCGCGCAGCTCTCATCACACAGAAATGGGCCACAATGTCCACACTTCGTCTCAGCCCGACATTCATGAGCCCTCACAGCACCTCGTCTGCACTCCTGACGATTAGCCAGTGACATGAACGGGTTTGAGTAGTTAGTATCTTGTTTGTAGATATCGACGGGATAGCGAGCGGCCGCCATGTCTCATTAGCTTAGCTGCCATCACAGTCACTCGGCCAGCTGCCACTGTCCTTTTCTTTCTGTACTCACCACCCTCTTAACAACGTGAGTGTCCCTTCGTGGTCGCCAGTGTTAACCATTCCTGCCTCTCGTCTCCTAACCGTGGTTGGGGGACGCAGGGGAGATCTGTCTTCTCCAGGGCCGGAGGCAGCTTTTTCCTCCGGGGTCAACTCCCGAGTAAACCTCACTCTTGTTAAGCAGGAGATATGGTGGTACACAGAGGCACAGGCCGTACTGCTGAAGCGTTGGGGCTTTATTCACCGACTGCACTGCTATTAACAACAATTTCTACCTGCTCCGGTCGCCTCACTCTCTGTCTCTCATCCGCCCAAAATCACACACACCGTTCACTCGTCAGGGCCGTTCCACACACACCTGGGGCGCGCCTTGGCTGCGCGCATGCACTCACTCACGTTCACGCACTGAGCTGTCCTTTCTAAACACCTGCATTAGGCACATCTTACAACAAAACAAACAGACAAACAGACAAACCAACGCCGATGAAAACATAACCTCCTTGGCGGAGGTAATTAAGCAATGATTAGCACATTACACCATATATATTATTCTTAGATGCCATTTTAGCTTTTTTGACCAGGACACTATCCAGGTTAGCTGCCATTAGCCATTTCCAATTCACTCATTCATGACTGTTTCTGTGGTTATTGTACTCCAGGGACCGGTCATATCCTCGACCACTGAACCACACACCCCTGTCCACCAGTGATGCTTTATTTCATTTATTCTTACAGATGATTTTGCATTAGTTAGCTCAGGCTGTGTTTGCTATGCTTACATTAGCAATATGTTGTCGACATCTGACATCATAAATGTTGAAAGTTGAACGGTGGGGTGGACTTGGGGCTCATGAGCCTTTAAAGAGACATACACTAAAATGAGCCATTCTGGAAAAGGCTGCAAAAGATGGGTCAGAATGGTGCTATAATAATTCAACCCTGTAGCATTTTGACCAAAGCATGTCATAGACATTTCATTAAGACCTGTAGAAACAGTGTCATCATGAGGAAAAAGGGAAGTAACTGCTTGTTTTAATTTTTCTGAGAATTGTATATGATGCTTGATGCAAAAAATACAGGTGTATATGGGAGAACACTTTGTAGTTTCAAATGAATCATTGTTAATTGAACCATTTCCTTCCTCCAACAGAAAGTCCAGGCATCGAATCACTGCTGGCTTCCTGCTGACTAACCAGACTCTGGAATTCATTGATATTCCTGCTATCCTGGAAGGGCCGCCTGTCAACAACACAACATGGCTCATTATTTTTGGTTTTTTCATGGGTATACAGTTGGCTACCCTATTCAACATTCTTGCGGTGCCTTCAATCAAAAAGATGGGGTAAGCAGATGACAAGAATTTAGCTTCATGAAAGTATGATAACTGAGCTTTGCTCTCTTCTTATAGTAAGAAGATGATGAGGAAAACCGATGAGGAGGACTTTGATGAAGAAATCTGTGTTCCGGTTGAAAACAGCCCATCAGCCAAGGGCGTCTCCGACTCAGACTCTTGTGATGAAGAGAAGACCACAGTGATGTAAAAGTTTTTCAATGAAGCAGTAAGCTAAAGTAACTATGTCTTAGTTTGCTCAGAAAATAGCTGCACATTTCATTGCTGTCTGTGTGCCTGTAGAAATTTAATAAAAATACAAATAAGTAACCTTGAAATAAAAACACAAATGCCTTATCTAACTTCACAGAAGAGACTTGTTAGTTTCAAATGTCTTTAATCATTTTTCACTGCCACCTACTGAGCAAATCATGTAAAGAAAAGCTTTTCATTTTTCTCCATGTAAATTTGAGGCTTGTTTTTCATCTAAACTTGCATTTTCTTTCCATGTAAATTTAATATTTTTTTCTTGGAATTTCTAACAAACTTCTGTGTTTTCTCATGTAAATTTGCAAGGATTTCTTAAAATTTATGACTTTCCTTGTGAACTTGCAGACTTTTTTTCCCCCTCACTATTTCACAATTTTTTTAAAAGATATTTGCCAGTTCATTTTTTCTGTAAATTTGAGACTTTTCCATGTGGATTTTTTTTCCTTAAAACGTGCAGCTTTTTAAATGTACTTTTAAGTAAACTGAATTTTTTTCTGTCATAGATTTGTGGGGTTTTTTTTTAATTTCTTTATATATTTGGTGATATTTCACCTTCTTCTTTTTTTTTTCCTGTCATTCATAGTATTCTACCCTCCCTGAACATTAATATCCAGTTCCACTTCGTTAAGGAGTGTTTATTTACTCTCGTGTGAAGGCACTGTAAGACTATAAAAAACACAACAGAAAAGTATTTTTAAAATATTAACTTGGTCACATGATACTTTCCTAACATCACATGACATGTTCAAAGGTGTTACTAGATTCTTTCTTCTTCCGGCTATCAGAGAGAGCAGACGCATTTCTTCTCCTCTCCCTTCTCCTCCTCCCTTTACTGATCCCAGCTTGCTGTGTCCTGTCTGTGTCTCGCTCTTCTTCTGCTGCATCTCGACCCAAATGGAAATTATGGAAATTATGGAATTGGTGAGCTGGGCTTTAATGCTATTGACACCACTTTTTAACAGAAAATCGGGCCAGGGGGAGCCCAAGTGGAGAGACTCATGGAACAATTGGAACTCATGTGCCTGCGTGATTCGATTGAAGATGTGGAAGACATCTACCTGTTTTGGCTTCATGATCACAGGATTTCTGCTGTTTGGCTCTGGAGTTTTCCTGGTGTATCGAAAATTATAGAAGTTGGAAGAGCTAATCAAAATGCGGACCCGGCGAAGCTCCTTCAATAAATTCGACCAGCTGGGGAGAGCACTGATAGCGGCAAATATGTGACTAACATGGAATTTACCATCTGGCATGCACTGAATGAAGAGAGATGGACTCTGTGGACATGTTTATCTATGTTTAGCGAACTGAATCGGAAGGTGGAAAACATCTTGGAGTCGCTGGGTGCTCTCCAGGGAATGATTTTAAAGCCTGTGTATGTAAATTGTGATGCACAGAATCGCATAAGAGAGGAAATTTCTATGCTCTAAGTGAACTGTGCTTATCAGGCCTTGATTCAGCGTCCTTATTCCTCCAGGAGAAGAGATAAAGCAGAAGGGAGTTTTGGCTTCTCCTTAACCCAAACAATTGCTGATGTACAGCAATCTGAACTCTCCAAGGACAGCGTTATCATGTGACTAACATGGAGTTTTACCATCTGGCATGCACTGAAGAGAGATGGACTCTGTGGACATGCTTATCTATGTTTAGAATACATGGGCATAACATCTAACCGTTGCCTAGGAGAGGATTTTTTGTTGGGCACCAGTAACTGATACATTCACACTGCACTCATACTGATATCACATGACTGACATACACACACTGGTCTCTCTCCTTTGCTCTGTTAATGTGTAGATCTGTATCTTGTCTGTTATTTGTGCAATTGAGGGGTTTTTTCTATGTGATCACAATCTTGCTCACTCGAGCACTATTTTGATAACTTTGTTTTTTCTCTCTGCCCAATGTGTCACCCCCTCCCCCTCCCCCTCTTTACCCCCCACTGTATGAGGCGCCTTGTATGGCTGCCGCGTCATTAGGGAGCGCTTAGAAACGAGCGCACTTTAGTGATAAGTAAAATTCCTTGTATGTTGTGAAGCATACTTGGCAATAAAGTTGATTCTGATTCTGATAGATCAAAATACAGCATATACATCCACTATGTTATGTCTGGGAAATGAAACCAGTGGACACGTTGTCTGTGTTGAGGGTTAGCTTTAATGAACTTGCTAACAACACGTGTAACAAGCTAGGGAGAGTGCGACACAAGTTGTAACAGGCTGAAGGCGGTGTGACAAAGACAGCGACTGCTGCCAACAGTCCCCTTATAAACACCACGATGTGATGACATCACCCGTGCATGCGTCTCCACGTTACGTGGTGCATGGTGGTATTCCCCATATGCCACATTTACTACCCCCCCCCCCCCGGCAAAAAACAGAACTTTACTGATGCGTTAACCTTAGCAGGGTAGCTAGTAATTGTGGTGGCATATGGCTAGCACAAAACACACAAATACCATGGTTGTATTTGACTGGTGATGTGACAAACATGTTACCTGATGTTAAAGCACAACATATATTGCTTGACAGTACGTAAAAACACAACATGGTTGTTTGGCTGTTGGACCCAAAATAGTACCTCAGGCTCATTCCACCATAACATTACACTATTATTATGAACCTGGCTAACTGGGTAGACTGCCAGTGTAACCCTGCCTGGTTAAGTGGATGATTCTGCCACTTAAAGAACCAACCATGCTCTGTTTAAACATTTTCAAAAATAGTGTCATTTTCAGTGTTGGGCAAGTTACTAAAAAATAGTAACTAGTTACAGTTACTAGTTACTTCTTTTTGAAAGTATCTGAGTTGCTTTTGAGTTACTGCATGATTAAAGTAACGGATTACTTGGAAAATAACTTTCACGTTACTTTTAAATGCATACTTAACTCATCTTGCACACAACAAGATCAAGGGCCCCTTGTTCTCATCAGAAAAAAAGAAGAAAAAGAAAACTGAAAAAAGTCTCACCTTGCAGAGAAAAAATGTCTCAGATTTACACAAACTATTGTAATCAGTAGAAAGTCAGAAATTTACTAGAAATAAAGACGTGAATTCACAGAGAAAATTTTGGATCCCCTGGTGGGCCGTTTTTGACCCACGAGCCATATGTTTGACATCCCTGGACCAGCCCATTAAAAATGCATATTTAGAGGATTTACTTCCATGAAATAGTTGCATATCACAACAGCATGTAAATGAATGAAATAAAATAAAATAGAAAGCACAGATAAATGAAGGGTCACCGTTTAGAAGAAGCTTTACTGCAACAAATCACAGTCACTTTTTCTCTGTACGTAACAAAACTTTAAATGCATTTAATGTGGACATTAAATGCGAGCTTCTTGCTCAAAAAATATTCATGTTTAACCACAGAGGTAGGAGCTGTTAGGGGCTACTTACCACTTGGACAACAGGTGATCAGGGCTTGATATGAGAAGTCGCCATCGCCACGGCATTTCTTCCCACAGGGTTGTGATGTGAACTGGGGCAGGACAGGAAACGGACCCGCGGAGGAGACTGTGTGACGGTGGCATCAGTTACGGTAGGGTCAGTTTATATTTATTTATTTATTTAGTTGCTTGCCTTTGGCATGACAAACTCCATTGGCTTGAGGTGCTGGGGATGGCAGTTGTCCTGCCAATAGCCACCAAAACTGTGTATTCATCCCCAGTTGGCAGCTGATGAGAAGGGTGTCTAGCAACTGCAAATTGTATGATTGTCTGTTTGCGCTAAAATATCTATCCAACACTGGTTATTTTAGAGTTCAACCTCTGGGGGCCTCTGGCCAGCCTGTGGTGGGCGTAGTCCTGGAGGTGCTGGTTGTGGTGGACATGGGTGCCATCTTGCTGGAATCGCTCATCAGCAAAGTCCCAGTCCAGGTCTCACACTGGCTGTGTTGGTTCCAATGTTGCATCTTGGTCTGAGGCAGCTGCTGCTCTTACCTTCCACAGATGGTTGGCGTACCATCTCGAACCATCCGCCATCTGGAAGGTGGCTGGCCCCAACTGCGTAGTGATCTGTGTCGGCGGTGACAGGAGCATCTGCAGGTCGTCTGGGCATTTGGATCGGCAGACCCAAACCCAAACGAGCACCATGAGCCCAGACCTAGTCGGCTCCAGGCGGCGCTGCTGCTGCTCTCTTGTCCCTGATGATGGTTGCGGTTATGGCAGCGTGACGTTCTCGCTGGCAGCAGGACACTCTCCGGGTTGGCGTCACTCTCTGGGGTCTTGCTTGGCCATGGACTCTATCTCCTGCAGCTGTATGGCGGCTTCATGAGGTTTATGTTGGGCAAGGGCCTGAGTCGAGTCTGGATTATGCTCTCTCGTCCCTAATGCTGGTTGTGGCAGCATGACATCCTCGCCAGAGGCAGGATGCTTTCTGGGTTTGCATCGTTCACCAGGGTCCTGTTTGGCTACGGACCCCATCTCCTGCAGCTGTATGGCGGCTCCATGAGGCTTATGCCAGGCGAGGATTCATGGAATAGGTTACACCCCAGGATGTTGTCGCCATGCGTGGCTACCTGGAAGGTGAACACTAGGAGGACTTTGGACCCGTAGCGAACCGTCATCGTGGTGGTTCCTACGAGGCTGATTCTAGTGTGCCCATATCCATAGAGCTCCACCGTGTACAGCTTGATTGGATACCAAGGGAAGAACCTCTTCATTGTGACCCAGTTCATCAGCGACCTTGTAGTGGCGATGTCCAGTAGTAACGGCAGGCTGATATCATGGAACATCACTGTGCACCACTTGTATGCCAAATTGCTAGAGTCCACTGCATGAATGGATGTTGGAAAAAGCAGTCCAATTCAAGATTCAAGATTCAAGATTCAAGATTCGAAGGCTTTATTATCATGTGCACAGTTAAGAAATGCTACATTTCCTGAGCACTGAAATTCTTACTTTGCTCTCCGAGCAAATGCCAAGATAATAGGTACGGAAACAACAATTCTAAGGTCATGACACACTAACAACAATTCTAAGGTCATGACACAGTAACTTACAGTAACTCAATCCTAATACTAATGGATGCTAATAACACACACACCAACACACAGGCAGTTAGGACTCCTTAAGCACACCTTAATACTAAATACTCAAACTAATGAGTACTAATAACACTATGCCCTGTGTGCAAATAAGCATTGTGCAAACTGATGTGAACCTGAGATGGCATAGATCTATGTACAGTGTACAAACAAACACTGTGCAACGAGCAGTGTATAATTACAAATTACAAATTAGTACCCGGTGCTAATTTCTGTAACGGTAGTACCAGAACTTTAAGTAGCAGCAGAGATGATATGGGTATCAGACGGGTGAGACTATATATACTGTACAGGTGAGCAGTGTGCAAATTTAGCAGCCAGTGTGTGAGTTCCTACGCTGTGTTACGGAGTTTTGGGAGTTGTTATCTGTTCAGGAGTCTGATGGCAGTGGGAAAGAAGGAGTTCTTCAGTCTGGTTGTCCTGCATTTCACACTTCTGTGCCTCCGGCCTGAGGGTAGAAGTGTGAACAGTCTGTGCTGGGGGTGAGTGGGGTCCCGGAGGATGGTGTGAGTTCTCCTTTGGACTCTGCAGTGGTAGATGCTCTGCAGAGAGGGGAGTGGAGTCCTGATGATCTTCTCTGCTGTCTTCACCACCCTCTGCAGGCATTTGCGGTCCAGGGCAGTGGTGCTGCCGTACCACGCAGTGATGTAGTTGGTCAGGATGCTCTCAATGATGCAGCTGGAGAAATTGTTGAGGATCCTGGAGGATATGCCAAAATTCTTCAGCCTCCTAAGAAAGTGCAGTCGTTGTTGAGCTCTCTTAACCAGCTCTGTGGTGCTGTGTGTCCACTTAAGGTCCTCGCTGATGTGGATGCCCAGGTATTTAAAGCTGCTCACCCTCTCCACCTCAAGCTTCCCGATGAACAGCGGTTGATGGGGTCTCCTCCTCCCTTTCCTCATGTCCACTATCATCTCCTTTGTCTTGTCCGTGTTGAGGGTGAGGTTGTTGTCCTCACACCATGACACCAGGTTGGCCATCTCCCTCCTGCAGGGTGCTTCATCATCATCAGTGATGCATCCTATCACTGCTGTGTCATCCGGGAAATTTAAGATGATATTGTCCTTGTGGGAGGTGACACAGTCATGGGTGAAGAGGCTATAGAGGATGTTTGTGATGATGCTGGCTGAGGTCCTGCTACCCATCCTGACAGACTGAGGCCTGCCAGTTAGAAAGTCCAGTAGCCAGTCGCAGAGGGTGGGGTGCAGGCCAAGTGAAGACAGTTTGTCGGTGAGTTTGTGGGGGATGACCGTGTTGAAGGCGGAGCTGTAGTCGACAAAGAGCATCCTAATGTAGGAGTCTTTTACCTTCCAGGTGGGAGAGAGAATAATGGAGTGCTGCAGCGATGGCATCTGAGGTGGACCTGTTGGGCCAGTAGACATACTACAGGGGATCCAGGGTGCCCGGTATGCAGTCCTGAATGAGGGGCAGCACCACTCTCTCAAAGCAATTCATGATGATTGGAGTGAGTGCTACCGGTCTGTAATCATTCAGACAGGTCGGCGGGCTCCTTTTGGGGAGAGGGATGATGGTTGTCGTTTTGAAGCAGGATCCAATCAAGCTGGGTAGCGAGCTCGTCGTTGACCATGTTGAATGGCACACTTTGGCAAAATGGTTAAGCTTACCGCAGCGCTGCCATCTCTGCCCCCTGACTGGGCAGGAGTGTGCGCATGCTTGGTGTACAGGGAAACCACAGTTACCACACGTTTGGCGTCCCATGATGTTCTGTTGTCCCATGGTGTTCATCTCGGCATCCTCCAAAAAGGTTGCGGTGTCCATGGGTTCTTCTGCTGGGGTAACTGGCTGAGCTAGCGGGGTTTGTTGCTGTGAAGCTCCTAGCTGTGATGTTAACTGGGTGGCGGCCTCCAACTGGAACGCTAACTCCACCGCCTTGCCAGTGGCAGGTTGTCCAGCACCATTAACAGCTTCTCTCGCAGCCTCAGGTTGTTGGTGTTGTCAACGATGGCCCTCACGAGCCATCAATAAGACGCCGATAGCCAGCCGATGAGTTTGCATGTTTTATTAACTAAAGGACAAATGACAAAATAATGAACCACGTAGGGCAAAAAACACAACTAAGGCTATGACTAAGACACAGGATACAGAATCTCAGGAAACACACTTACTGAAAGGCGAGTCCAGAGTTAGACGAATGATTGAAGGAAGTTAGACGAGGGAATGTTTGACGAGGTCGCAACCCGGAGTAACCTGAGCTGCTCCCTTAAAGGGCCTATATCATGCTATTTTAAGCCTTTCAGAGTAAACTATATGCATGTATGTGATAGTATATTACCTTTGGTACACTGGAGAATGAATTTCTTATGAAATATGAGTTATTTTCGCGAGCTACTTTTCCAACCCGGAAGTAAGACGCCTCGATCTCTGAGGCTCCGCCTCTCCTTCTTGTGGCTGCCGCCCATTTCATGACGTAACCCCTGAGCTGGCTGCTGCAGCATGTTGCTGGGTTCCGCCCACGAAAACTTAGAAGACATTGTCTTATGTTAAAAAGCAAACAGTTGTTGTCACTGAGCAGATTAGGTGCAAGAGGAACTACTTCACAGCATCAATGCTAAAGTGAAAGAGTTTTGCCGATCACCTCTCCGTTAGCTGCGCGGAGAAAGTGGGTGTGTACGTTAGCCTGGGGGTGGTGCTGGCAGCACAGGCACTTCTTGGAGTGGGCGGCTCACCCACGTTCATACGTATGAACGTGGGGACCCAGTCATTATCAGGGACAGGGCGGAGCAGCAGCTCAGAGAGCAGGGTTGAGGAGGAATACTCAGAGATGCGTGAATGGAGCAAAATACCACTTTGGGAGTGTTTCTGGTGAGGAATTAACATTATAACATGCTTAAAAGCTCAAAAAAGTCGATTTTGCATGATATAGGCCCTTTAAATAGGGCTAACAGATTAATCAGCTGATGAGGTCGACATCAGCTGAATGAATTCCAGCTGTCACTGCGGAGCTCGGCTCTGACAGCCGGAAGCCCCCCCGAGACGCTGTCACAATAAAAGCCCGGAGGCCAAATGGTAAACCTGGGAAGAGAACGGAGAAATACTGGACAACCTGAGCGCGGACAGAGTCAGCGCTCGGACCATGACAGGTGTGCTCCGCTAGCTGGTCTTGCACCATCTCGTCTTCTAGCTGTTTAAGCCCGCATGCACTCGCCAGACAGTGGAGGTTGGCAACGTAATGCTAAGTCGTTTCTCCCGCTCCCTGTCGACATTGGCGGAACCTAATTCTCCTGGCCAGCACGCTCTCAGACGCCACAAAATGTCCAGCTAGCAGGGCAACACATTTGTTGTAGGTATCTGCGGGTCCCAACGTTCTAAACCAGGGGTGGGCAATTAATTTTCACAAGGGGCCATATTACAGACTGGGACTGTTGTGGAGAGCTCCGTTCAATAAGCTGAACTCACTTCTGGTTATTAATATTAATTTTATCACTCTGTAAAAAACTTTAAATTGTAATAGTTTGGATAAAATTTTACAGGTAAAACTAGATTTACGATTTTACAATTAAAATATGAAACGGGTGTGGTAAAAAATTCCAACATTAAATCATCATTTAATTAACAATGGCAGCAATTTTGAACAACATATGCATTTTTGAAATATTTCAAAGACCAGCATTAAATCAACTTTACACAATTCACTGCCGCTATTCTGTTTACAGTTTATCACCACATTGCACATTTTTAGCTCTCTTTTCACGCTCAGTGGGAAAAATCTAGTCTGTTTTGAGCTTGAACAAGTGCACTAAAGTCAGGCAGAATGTCAGAGGAGGATATGTGGAGGACAGCTGACAGGTGATTATCAGTGAGAGAGGATCTGTATCTTGACTTGTTGAATTTCATCACAGAACACTTGTTCACATATGTAGGTCGACCCACAGAGAACTAACATTTTCTGAGCATGCCTCCCCATGTGTGAAAAGTTCTTTTTAAGAGAAGAATTTTAAAAAAATCCAGCAGTGATACTGACTTAAAACGCTCTGCAATCTGTGTGTCAGACTGCAAGTCAATCAGTTCAAGCTGAGCATCGCTGGGTGCATTATCCACACTGTAAGTGAAGGGTTAGTTACAGCACCAACAACATGGTTAATTTTTAGAACAGACTTACACAATACCTCCAGGTGTATAATACAGTGTAAAAATACCATTTTCTGTTCTGGATTCATTTCAGTCACCTTATCTTGTATTCGCTTCAAAAGTCCAACATTTTTTTCCTGCCAGATTTGGACATCCATCAGTTGTAACACCTACCAGTTTCTGCCATTTCAGTCCTAGCTTGTCCAATCATGCACTGACCTCCATGAACAAATCACTCCCTGTCTTCGTCCCTTTCATTGCTCCAGATTTCCCGCGATGTCCTCAACCCTTCTCGTTCCGTTCGTCTGGAGAGAGATATATTCTCAAATGCTTCTTCTTTCTCATGACATATTAGCACTGCACAGTCCACCAAATACTCCTTGATAACCTCCCCATCAGAAAATGGCTTACTGATTTTTGCTAGTTTGTGGGCTACCACAAAACTAGTCCTGACTGCTGCTTCCCTGGATGTGTAAATGTGTAAATTCTTGTCAGCTCCCCCTCAGTCAAGTTCTTGCATTTCTCTGTGTTTAGTCTCATAATGACGATTCAAGTTGTAATCCTTAAACACTGCAATCTGCTCTCCACACACTAAGCACACGACTCTACCTTTGACTTCAGTAAATAAACACTTCAAAGTCCTTTTTTTAACAGGAGGTGACACTTTTGAGGGTTAATGGCTGCCAGCAGTGTGGTACTCCCTTGCATGGGCCCAACAGTGCGTAAAATGAAAAAAAAAAAAGCTGTCACCTTCAAAATAAAAGCAATGCAGTTGGGACGACTGCATTCTTCATATTTAATTTCTAATTTCCCATTGAAATGGCGTGGGCTGATCAGGACCACCCAATGGGCCAGATGTGGCCCGCGGGCCGTAAAATGCCCTGGTCTGTTCTAAACTAGGGATGAGCCAATACCACTTTTTCAAGTCCGATACTGATACTATGGCCTTGAGTACTGACCGATACTGATCCAAAACCGATACCATCTCTCTTAAGCCCAGAACATACTTTGGTAATGACTGGCTGCATTTTGCACACATAAAAACATACAGTTGTGAAAAAATTTGGACACCCCTTTAAATATTCAGTTCTTTATTTTTTTTTTCCACAATATTTTTATTGAACCTTTTTTACAAACATAACACAAACAATCAAACACTAACACTAAAGTAATAAAAAAAAATGTACTAAAACACACCAACAACCACTAACAGGAACAGGTCTTCAACAATGCTCCTCTGTTTAGTCTAGGCAATCCATTACATAAGTATACATATTATACATTCACCAGTTTGGAATTTATAAGGTCCACACACATCATTCACCTTCTTCTTCAAAAGTTATGTTTAAATTCTTTACATAATCAATAAAAGGTCTCCATATATTCTCAAACACAGTTTCCTTTGATTTCAGTATGTGTTATTCTTTCTAGTGGAAGGTTTGTTAACATCTGTCTTAACCACTGAGTCACATCTGGTCTATGAGTCTTTTTCCACAATAGTGCAATACATTTTTTGGCGTTAAGCAAACTGAGGTCTATGAATGCTCTTTCACTTTTATTAAAGTTGTGCTTTTCTGGATGCAGACCCAACAAAAACAATTTAGGATTCAATATGATTTGTTTTGAAATTATTTTTTCAATTGTTCCCCTCACCTCTTCCCAAAACATTCTAATTTTCCTACATTCCCATAAACAATGAAATAAGGTTCCTTTACTTTCCATACATTTTGTGCATGTATCTGGTATGTTTTTGTTATATCTATTTAATTCCACCGGTGTAACATACATCCGCATTAACCATTTAAAATGTATCAATTTTAGACGTACATTTATTGATTTGGTTTGAGCTTCTGTACAAGCCAATTCCCATTGTTCCTCTGAGATTTCAGTTTGCAGGTCTTCTTTCCAATAATTCAGTCTTTTCTGTGAGTTTTCACTTGAAGATAATGTCAATGAGTTATAAAACTCTGAAATAATACCCTTTCTCTTACTATCTTTCGTCAAGATTTTTTCCAAGGATGAATAAATAGGTCAGGTGAGAGCATTGTTTTGATTTGATCGAATAAAGTTCCTAATCTGAAGATATTTAAAAAAATGTGTTCTATTAAGATTAAATTTGATCCTCAGCTCTCCAAAAGACATTATGTTATCTGAACATGACAAATATAAATCTTGAATTTTTTGGATCCCTTTTAAATTCCATACTTTAAATACAGCATCCGCTCTCCCTGGTTTAAAATATTGATTACCCCATATTGGACTAAATTGTGACAGTAAGTGTGGTTCTTTTAAATATTTTTTAGTTTCACACCATATTTTAATCATATGTTTTACAAATGGATTTTTAACTTGTTTCTGTAATTTTTTTGCCGAGTCTGAATATATGAATATGGGAAGAGGTAAAGGTAAATTGTATGATTCCATTTCAGTCCAGTGAGGGAGATCATTTGATGAAAAATAATATGTCATAGACCTCAGTTGTGCTGACCAGTAATACAACATAAAGTTTGGACATTTCAGACCTCCACGATCAAATGGTAAATATAGTAAGGACAGACGTAATCTAGCCTTCCTATTGTTCCATATAAACTCCACTAACTTTTTTTTAATTCTTGAGAATAGATCTGAAGGTGGTGGTAAAGGAATGTATTGAAATAAAGTATTTTGGGTAAGATATTACTTTTAAGTATATTAATTCTCCCAATCCTCGACATTGGTAGTGACATCCATCTCTGAATTAACTCATTAATGTCTGTCATTAAGGCTTCGTAGTTGGCACTGGCGACTGATTCCAGCTTGGGCACAATTTGAATTCCTAAATATTTAAACTGATTTACAACATTGAATTGATTTACCTCAGAAGCTGGGTGCTTTCTCTGGGACTCATTTAGCATTAATATTGAAGATTTAGTTTTATTTATTTTATATCCTGATATTTCCCCAAAATTCTTTATTAAATTCAACAAGGTCGGAATTGATTTTTTAAGATTCGACATAAACAAAATTATGTCATCGGCATACAGGGAGATTTTATGTTCTGTTGGTCCAACCTTAATTCCATATATTTGCAGATGTAAACGTACTGCCATCGCTAAAGGTTCAATTGCCATAGTGAACAGTAAAGGTGAAAGTGGACAGCCTTGTCGACATCCTCTATTGATTTTTATTGATTTTGAGATATTGCTGTTTGTTAGGATTTCTGCTGTAGCATTATTATATATTATCTGAACCCATTTTATGAAATTATTTCCAAATCCAAACCTTTGTAAGACTTCAAAAAGAAAGGGCCATTCGACCCTATCAAAGGCCTTTTCGGCGTCCAATGATAGGAGAGCTGTATCCGGTGCTTCTTTATTAGAGTAAATAATATTGAATAATCTTCTTACATTATGGAAGCCTTGTCTTCCCTTTATAAAGCCATTCTGATCTCGGTTAATAATATTTGGTAATATTTCTTGTATTCGTCTGGCTAAAATTTTACAGATTATCTTAAGGTCAGCATTTACTAGGCTTATTGGTCTCATATTTTCACATTTATTAGAGGGTTTACCTGGTTTTGGCAACAGTATAATTAAGGCATTATTCATGTATGATGGTAAATTACTATTTTGAAATGCTTCTAAAACCATTTCCAAAAAAGGTTTTATTAATTTATTCTTAAATTTTTTATAAAGGTCAACTGGAAGACCATCTGGTCCTGCACTTTTTCCTGATTTCATATTATCAATGGCTAGCCCAACTTCTTCTTGACTAATTTTAGACTCCAGTATCTCCCTGTTTTCATTTGGAATACACGGTATAGATAGTCCGTCCAAAAACCCATTTAGTTTTGTTAAGTCAGTTTCATTTTTTGTATCATATAATTTTTCATAGTAATCTCTAAAGGCTCTATTAATTTCTAAAGGATCTACAACTACCTGTCCGTTACTTATAATACTGGTAATTGGTGTTTTAGATTCTAATTGTTTAATCTGCCATGCCAATAATTTTCCTGATTTTTCACCTTGTTCATAAAAAGATTGCTTCAATCTTAGAAGACTCGAGGCAGCTCTATTCGCTGATTTTTTGTCATATTCAGCTCTCAGAATTATTAATTCGTTCTCTAACTTTGGGTCACTTCCTGCATACACTTTTTCTTCAAGAATTTTTAATTTGTGTTCCAATTGGACTCTCTCCTCTTGAGTCTTCTTAGATTTTGAACCTGTATAACTAATAATATGTCCCCTAATAAAAGCTTTGAAAGCCTCCCACTTTATACATGCTGATGTTTGTGTAGTATTAATATCGAAGAACTCATCTATCTGTTTTTCTATGTACTTAACAAATTCCTCATCCTGAAGCCATTTATGCTGAAATTGCCACCTACCTGGCTCCTTTGTCAATTTCTTATCTACATATATGAGACAACAGGGTGCATGATCAGAGATCACAATATTATCATAAAAGCAGTTTTGAATCTTGGACCTTAATTCTGTGGAGATCAAAAAATAGTCAATACGTGAGAATGACTTGTAGGTATTAGAATAACAAGAGTAGGCTTGAACTTGTGGTTTCATTTCTCTCCATATATCCAGCAATCTCAATTCTTTCATAGAATGCTTAATGATCATCCTGCATCCATTGTGCGTACAGTCCAGTCCTGTTGATCTGTCTATACCGGGATTCAATGTACAATTAAAATCCCCTGCTATTATATGTTGCCCTGTAAGTGATGATAAGATAAGAAATAAATTAGCAAAGAACTTTTGATCATCTATGTTGGGACCGTACAAGTTCACCAAAATTATGTTTTCTAATAGCAAAGATTCTTGAATAATTAGATATCTTCCAAATTTGTCTACATTTTTCACTTGAAACGGGACTGATTTATGTATGAGAGTCATAACTCCCCTGGCTCGGCATGAAAATGATGAGGTGAACACACTTCCTTGCCATTTTCTCCTAATTCTTTTTACATCCTCCTCTATTAGATGGGTTTCTTGTAAAAACACAATTTTTGAACCTATGTCTTTTATTTTATTCATAACTTGTTTAAGTTTTTTTAAATTTTGTAGACCTCTGCAATTCCATGAAGTTAAATTAAGATTAATGCTTTGGTCTATGATCAATAGGGGGTTTAGGATTACCTCGCAATATAAACATGCTCATACAGAGAAGCAAAAACATGAGTGGTTGAACATTCATCCTACAAACTACACACAAACAAATTCCCCCTTCCCACCTTCGTGGTAAACCCCCCAAAATCAAAAAAAAAATTCCGTCTCCAGCTATAGCCATCGACCGCTCCACACCCACGAGGATCAGCCAAAGCCACTCCTTCTTCGTCCTCCCAATCACCCTAACTCTACTGCTTTTAATAACGTAACATTAACTCTCTTCTGTAATTTTCAAATTTAACTCCAAAATTTTATAGCAATTTTGTACATCTTAGTTTTTTTGTTTTTTTTTAATTTAATATGTAATACAATCTATATTTTGTAATCTTGCTCTATGCTTCAAATCAGTTAAATGCCTATGTAAATGCTTAAATATTCTACCCTATATTCTGTTCATGCTTAGCTCCCACCAGTCTCTTCCTGGATCTTCTTGATGAGCTCCTGCGCCTCCTCAGGTGTCTTGAAGATGTGTGTTTTGCCCTCATATGTGACCAGAAGTCTTGCAAGGTAAATCACTCCATGACGAATCCCAAGGTTGCACAGTTCTTTACAGATGGGGTCAAACTGCTTCCTTAATTGTTGGATTCCTGAGGCCAAATCTGGGTAGAACCGCACCTGTTGATCTTGGTATTTAATTTCTCCTTTGGCCCGCACCGCGTTGGAGATCGTCATCCTGTCTCTGTAGCTGAGAAACTTCATAATTAGCGTCCTCGGTGCTGCCTTGTTACCTCTCGGTGGGCCAATTCGGTGGGCGCTTTCCAAGACGACTGATGAATTTAGCTCCGCGTTGTTCAGCGCCTCCGGGATCCACCCCTCCAAAAAGGAGCATGAATCACGACCTTCGGCTCCCTCCGGTAGACCCACCAGCCTCAGGTTGTTCCGTCTCGACCGGGACTCCAAGTCCAGGACATTATTTTCCAGACATTTTTTTTTTTTTTTCCAAAGTGCGCACCTTTAATTGAAGTCCGCCGATTTCATCCTCCGCACTGGAAACATGAAGCTCCACCTGCATCACTCGCTCCACCTGCGTCACTCGCTCCACGCAGTCACCCAATTCCTTTCTCATTGCATCCAACGCTGCCATAATCCCATCAAGTTTAGCGGAAAAGTCTGCTCTCATTGAGCTAATGGCAGCCAGCACTGCACCTGTGCCGCCATCATCAGCAGTTACCGCACCACCGCTAGTTTCATCCACCATATCCGCAGCTTTTCTTGCTGCGCCACAGACGTGAAAGTCCATTAATTTGGACTGCTTCGGCGGTTCAATTTTTCCCCCACCTGATTTCCCAGCCTTAGGCTTCACCGGCATATCCTCGCCCAAACGCTGGGAAAAATTCTGTTCCAAATGAGAGTTATTTGCCGAATATTTATCTCTAGGAGCAGAGCAGAGTGATACGTGTCCTTCTAGGTGGCCGCCATAACCGGAAGTCTTCAGTTCTTTATTAAGAAATGTTCACATATCTATGTCTGATCTTGTTTTTGTTTTTATTTGCATTTATTTAAATTATTTTAGCCATTTTAAGTGGGAATGAAGGTGGGGGTGTCATAATAAAGATGGGGGTGTCTTAATTTATTCCTCACTATTTGCTTAGAATTACATTTTACAGAAAATTTGAAAAAAAGTCTTTAATTCATTTTTAATTGTTTAGTTATAATACATGAATCTCCCAGTATTTTTAACACTGATATTAAATATCCATATATCCAAATATGTTAAAAACGCACACACAGGCTTATACAGGGTGTCCTAATTTTTTTCACAACTGTAAACCTAAAAGTCAAACAAAAAATATATTACAAATTTGACTCTGTTCAGCAATGTTGCTGCTTTTTTTTATTTTAAACTTTGGTTCACTGAAGCTTAAAGCTGGGATTCCTTTAATGATTACTGTTGCTGCTTGTTCATCTTGATTTCTTGTACTGCCATCTGTTTTGTGACACTTCTTGCTTTCTTGATCAATGTGGAAACTGCACAAGTCAAAGATTTCCAAGTTGAAAACCTCTGGAACCTTTGAGATCCAAGCACACTTTCTGTGGCTTCTGTGTTGAAGACTGTCACCTCAGGACAATCTTCTGGATCTTTATCTGGATGCACTAGCTCAAAGCTGTTAGGTTCAAAAACATGCTCTTGAATTTGTTTTGCTAAAAAACAATGGTCCAGTAAGCCAGTCTGTGTTTTGGGGGGCTGCAGCTGCTGTTGGTCGGGTTCCGTGGTCTGCGGGGTTTTCTTCAGTGTTAATGTAATGCCACCGGTCTGGATGAGATGACTTTCTGATTCATGTGATTCTGTTTGACACAAAGACATAAAAATCTGTGTGAGGTGTTATAAATACTGTATAACCAAGGACTATTTTGCTGTCTGTGTAAAATGTTACTGCATGAATGTCAGTGTCCAATTCATCTTGGATGAAGTCAGCCATCTTCGTCGCCAAGACAGCTGCGCAGAGCTCAAGATGGGGCACAGTATGAGCTGGGCGTGGAGCAAATTTTGCCTTTGCCATGACAAAGCCAACTTGGATCACTCCTGTTGTAGAAACAGTCTTCAAATACACCACAGCTGCTACAGTCTGTGTGGACAGAGAAGCTGGAATATAAGGTCTTGGTACCCAGAGCTGTTCTAAATCTTTCAGTCTCTCCAGAGCTTCCAGTGTTCCTGCTTTGATGCTGGTAGTGGTGCATCCCAGTCGTACTGTTCAACAGAGAGTTCTCTCACAATGTTTCTTCTCCCTGTGGTGACTGGGACTACGAAACATAAAGGGTCAAGCAAACTGTTCACTGTTGATAAGATGCCTCTTTTGGTTAAAGGTTTCACTTCTTTTGAAACACAGAAGGTGAAGTTGTCTGTCTCAAGGTTCCAAATGAGACCCAATCTCCTCTGAGGAGGTAGTGATTCCTCTTCTAAATTTCGGTCTTTCATATCTTTGTCTAGGTCTTCTGGAGCGAATGCCTGCATGACACTACTGCTGTTGAATGCTATTTGTGCAGCTTGATGTTTGATTCAGCTAGCACTGCTTGGGAGGTCTGTAGGATGCTAATGGCTTCTGCTTTGTTGGAAAAAGACGCAAGTCCATCATCCACATAAAAATTGTACATGATGAACTCCTTCACATCAGCAGTGGAGCCAGGTACTTCCAGGGTGGCTCGTCTGAGGCAGTAAATAGCAAATGCTGAAGATGGGCTGTTGTCGAATACATGTCCTGTCATTTGGAACTCTTTCAGTGGTTTTTCCAGATCACTGTTTTCATACCACAAAAATCTCAGAAAGTCTTGATGCTCCTCACAGACTTTGAAACAATAAAACATCTGCTGTGACTGCTATTGGTTCTCTGTGGAAGTGAATCAAGACGCCAACGAGACCATTATTCATATCAGGTCCACTCAGAAGTACACCACTGAGGGATACTCCTTGATGTTTGGCACTCGAGTCAAACACCATCCTTATCTGGTCAGGTTTTTGTGGATGGTAAACACCAAATATGGGTAGATACCATGTCTCCTCACCTTCCTTTAACTGTGGAGTGGGCTCTGCTTGTTTTTCATTGAACATTCTCTGCATGAACTCAATAAACTGCTTTCTCATTTGTGTTTTTATTGTCTAGAGTTCATTGTAGGGATGAAAGACATTTTAAGGCTTTGAAGTGATTATTAGGTAGACGGTTTCATGGTGACCAAAAGGGTAATGGAGTACCAAAGTGTTGGACATGACTTTATACACTTGTTCTAGTGTCATCAGGAAACTTTCATCGTCAATTGACAAGGTAGGTTTGTCATTATATGGTGTTCTTTGAAAATTGGCTGCCAAGATCATCTGTCTTTCTTGCCAGGTACTGTATAGGGTTTTGAAGACTCGAGTTTGGTGAGTAACAGCAGAGGTTCTCTCTTACATGAATGTTTTTCAGGCATGGACTTAAGAGTGAGGGTCGTCCATTTTGTAGAATGTTGGTCCTGTATGCACTAATGCTGGCTGACCTATGTACATCTCCAAGGCACACTTCTCCCACGATAACCCAACCAAGGTCAAGATGTTGAGCATACGGTGCATTGTGGGGCTCATTATGCTGTTCTCTAACTTTGTGCACACACAGAATGTCTCTGCCAAGGAGGAGGAGGATGTCAGAATCTGGATCAATTTCTGGAATTTTGCCTTCAACTGGTTTTAGGTGTGGGTAATGAATGATAAGCAACCTCTGGTGACGGAATTTCTGTTCTATCATCGGGTATCATATCGCATTCTATAAGTGTAAGCAGGGAAAGTCGAGTTGTTCCATCAAGAGACTCTGCAATGAAGTGGTTGGCACATCTCCTTGCTACCTCAACAACACTTGAGCAGGTTTCCAATGTATATGGCTCCAAATGTCCCTCAATGTTAAAAAGGCTGAAAAAGTCACTTTTAGCTAGTGAGCGGTTACTCTGCTCATCTAGAACGGTGTACATTTTGGTGGATTTTTCAGGTTGACCCACAGGATACACTTTGACTAAGAATATCTTGGAACAAGATCTTGAGTGGACTGAGCCTCCATATATTTCTGTGCATTTTGAGGTCATGTCAGCTGCATTTGAATCTCTTTGCTCCCCATCTTGCTCTTCAGTAAGAACAAAGCTCTCAAGTCTTTGTGGAAGGGAATCAGGATATAGTGATAATACATTGATAATAAACTTAATTTCAATCAACATGTCACAAGTATCACCCAATCCTGCTATTTACATATTGAAAATATTGCTAAGTTAAACCGATCCTCCCTAAATCTACAGTTGAACAAGTCATCCAAACCCTCATTTTTTCCCATCTTGATTATTGTAATTCCTTATTCTCATGCCTTAATGACAAAACACGCCAACGTTTACAGGTGGTTCAAAACTCAGCTGCTAGACTCCTTACAAATACACGACGCAGAGAACATATCACACCAGTCCTTGCTGAACTTCACTGGCTCCCCATCCATTATAGAATTCAGCTTAAGATTTTACTACTGACATTCAAATCCCTTCTTGATCTAACCCCATCTTACATTTCTGAACTTCTAACCTCATATTCGGCTCCCAGACCCCTGCGATCACAGAATCAGTTACTATGAAATGTCCCACGATCCTGCCTCCGCAAAAAGGGTGATCATGCTTTTTCTATTTCTATTATTTTCTATTTGCACTACGGTGCAGTGGTTAGCACTGTTGCCTAACAGCTAGAAGGTTCCAGGTTCGAATCTCTAGGCTGGCAGGGGTAGGAACCTTTCTGTGTGGAGTTTGCATGTTCTCCCTGTGCTGCGTGGGTTTACTCCGGGGGCTTCGGTTTCTTCCCACAATCCAAAGACATGCATGTTAGGTTAATTGGTTGTTCTACATTGTCCCTAGATATCTGTTTCCTATAGGCCCTTAGAATAGAGGGTTAGTACTAGTGAAGCGCTTTGAGTGGTCTTTGAGACTAGAAAAGTGCTATATAAGTGCAGGCCCTTATCCCTATTTTAGCTCCAATTCTCTGGAACAGACTACCCCTCAGTATCAGATCAGCTAGCTCAGTGCCACAGTTTAAAAAGTTGTTTAAAACTCATCTGTACAGACTGGCATTTTTATAATGTTTTAAGTGAACTACTATACTCGTATAAACCTGTGAATATACACATGTATACATTAACTATGTGTGTGTGTATGCACTTGTATGTCCATATATGTAGTATTTATAATTATTATTTATTTCCGGTGGGCTTCCTGTTCCGGCGCCACACGAGTTGGCTGCCTTTTGCAACAGCGGCTCAATTCTGAGTCTTTTTATCTTCCTTCTTCTTTCTGATCTGGTGATGGCTTTCTGATCCGGCACACCTTTCACTCGATGTGTATCACGGACACACAGATCGCGCCCGGGGGTCTCCCGAGTCGGCGGACGGAGCCTCTGTTTACAGCGGGAGACGATGCAGTGGGGAGGAGCTAGCTAGCACTCGGCCGCCACCCGGTGCTAACGGAGAGGCTCGACATACCGAGAGAGCTGAAGCGGGAGCGACACGGGTGCCGGGCTGGAGTTTGGGCGGCGTGCAGGAAATATAAGACAGAATAATAAAGAGCGATGGTAAGAACCAAGCAGACTGCCCGTAAATCTACTGGAGGAAAAGCCCCCAGGAAGTAGCTGGCCACCAAGGCTGCTCAAAAAGGCGCTCTGGCCGCCGGCGGAGTGAGGAGGCCTCACCGTCGCAGGCCCGGTGCCATGGCTCTGAGAGAGAGTTGTCGCTGCCAGAGGTCCACGGAGCTGCTCATCAGTGGGCTGCCCTTCCAGCACCTGGTGAGGGAGATCGCTCAGGACTTCAGGACCGACCTGCGCTTCCAGAGCGCCGCCGTCATGGCTCTGCAGGAGGCCAGCGAGGCCTACCTGGTGGGTCTCTTCGAGGACACCAACCTGTGCGCCATCCACGCCAAGAGGGTCACCATCATGCCCAAAGACATCCAGCTGACCCGCCGCATCCGCGGAGAAAGAGCTTAGACTTTCTGCTGCACATCCACCAACCACAATGCGCCGCACTGTGTGTCTATATATATATTTATATTAATATGTACATATGTATACTAGCTGCTCTTGTTTTTTCTTGCCTTCTGATTGTTGCTCTGAGTGTTGCTATCCCTGTGCTGTTGCAATCCTGGAATTTCCCCATTGTGGGACTAATAAAGGCTTATCTTATCTTATCTTTATGCATATTTGTATCTATGAGTGTGTTCCTGTCTGTTTGATGTTTTTTTTTGTTGTTGCTGTGAAGCACTTTGGAACTGTGGTTTAGAAAAGTGCCATAGAAATAAAGCTTATTATTATTATTATAGTGCTGTGATATGTTTTTCACTGCCACACTCAGTGCACTGTACTGTCTTAGAACAATCATTGGCCATATGATGAATAGGGAAGCAGCACTTGAAACAAATTCATTTGTCTTTCAAGAGGGCTTTTCTTTCCTCTGAAGTTTTACTCCCAAATAGCTGACATTTCATCAGAGGATGAGGCTTGCAATGAAGTGGACATTGTTTATCAGGGTCTATGATACTCTTTTCAGTAGGAGTGTTTGAGGAGGCTCCACCAACATTTGAAATCTCTGTCTTCCTGACAGAAACAGGGCAATGATATTTCAGCTTTAACATTCTTTCTGTTTTAAGGCTGATTGTGTTGGTAGCAGTGACACAAGAAAAACTCGGGTCATTACGAATTTTGGCTTCTTCATTTACAAAACTGACAAAGAATGAAAATGGAGGTTAGGGCATTGCATTGTCTCTTTTGAATTTTGAGGCAGCTGTTATCCACTTCTCTTGAAGATTGTATGAGAGTTTTGTGAGAATGGGATTGACTCCATGTGCTGTGTCCAGATGGGAAAGGCTTGGGAGATGACCGCTCGCTTTTGCAGCATGAAGTTCCAGTAGAAGGTTCCCTAGTTCTCTTAAGTGCTGATTATCTCTGTTTACTAACTTAGGAAAGTCCTCAGTTTTCTTTAACAGTGCATGCTTGATTTTTTTTGGTGCACCAAAACACTCCTCCAGTCTCCGCCACACCATCCATAGACCTGCCGCAGGATTGTTTATGTAAGTAGCTCTGATTCTCTTGGCCTGTGCAGCTGACTGTGGACCAAGCCCTTTGGAAAGCAAGTCTAGCTCTTCTTGAGGTGACACACTCAGATCTTGAACTGCACTTTGAAAGGAGGCTTTACACGCCCAATAGTTCTCTGGCTGATCGTCAAATTTCAGCAGACCAGAGCTGACCAACTCTTTCCTCATCAGATATTTTGCCAGCTCTGAAGAGTCAGTGTGACTGTCCCTTGTATGTCTGGGTGTCAATAACCGAGGCTGAGAACGACAAAACTGATCGATGCTGGTTGACTGTCCTCCATAACCCCAGCTGTAAGGTTCTCTTTTGGGACTCAAGGAACAGCTAAATGGCAAGGGTTCAGGTTCAGGTTCAGGTTCAGGTTCCTTTATTTGTACCCGTAGGTAGATTTGTTTTGCAGTTGGTGACATCCATATTTACAAGCCACTAATTACATTCAACATAGACACAAACACAGGCACACATCTTACAAAATAGGTAAATATAAAATATGTACAATATAATTTTTATAGCTTGTTCAACTCTTTGACAGCAGCAGGAACAAAGCTGTTTTTGTAGCGCTGGGTTCTACTTTTTGGGACAGCAAACCTCCGTCTGGAGGGAAGAAGCTGAAAGTTGCAGTGCAAAGGGTGGGAGTCATCATTTAAAATCGAGTCGGCCATCCTCTGTACTTGTCTGGTGTACAGGGATGTCAGGCTCAGCTGTGACTCACCAAGCAAACGACTGGACCATCTGACTACCTGATCCAAGGATTTCCTCTGTTTCAGTTTTATCTGACCAAACCATGACATTAAAGAAAAGGATAAAACAGATTCAATAAAAGCCCGATAGAACATAGTCATTATGGTTCGGTCAATTTGGAAGCGTGCAAGTTTCCTCAAACAATGCAAATTTTGCTGACCCTTTTTGCACACCCTTTCACAGTTCACCTCAAAGTTCAATCCACTATCAATAATTGTCCCAAGATATTTGTACGATTGTACACATTCGGTGGTCTGGCCTTTTAGTATGGTGACTTTGTGCCTGGGAGTTTTCCTCCTAAAGTCAATAATCATATCTTTCGTTTTTGTTGTATTCAGCTGCAGGTAGGAATCCTCACACCAGTGAACAAAGTCATCAACTACTGGGCCGTGGCCACTCTCACCATCCTGGAGGAGACTGACAATGACTGAGTCATCAGCATACTTTATAATGTGTCTGTTGTCATGTCTGCTCCGACACATGTTTGTGTACAGGATGAAGAGTAGTGGTGACAACACACACCCCTGAGGAGAGCCAGTAGAAGAGCACTTTAGGTCAGACAATGTGCCATTGACCCTTACTCTCTGCGTCCTGTTGGTTAAGAAATCCAGAATCCAACCCACCAGATTATTGCTTAAATCAAATTGTTGCAGGAGCCTTTCAACTAAAATATGAGGTTGGATTGTATTAAAGGCAGAAGAAAAGTCCACAAATAAAAGCCTGGCGTGTGTCCCATTAAAATCCAGATGTTTAAAAAGCATGTCAAACAGAGTGACAGTGGCATCCTCCACTCCTCTGTGAGGCCTATAGGCAAACTGCAGAGGATCCAATGCATGTTCAGTCTGCCTTAGGACCTCACGTCTGACCAGTTTTTCAAAAATTTTCATTAAAATTGAAGTCAAAGCAACTGGTCTAAAGTCGTTTACCGTTTTAGGACAGCTGGATTTTGGAACGGGAACAACCACGGCATCTTTCCAGATCTTAGGCACATGTTGTGTCTGTAAGGACTTATTGAAAATATAATGAAATATAGGACTCAGTTCATGTGCACAGGACTTTACCAAGCGCCAACATATATTATCAGGGCCCTGACTTTTGTTCACTTTTACAGCGCGGAACTCCCTTTTAACATCCTGCATCTCAATATTAAAGTGCTGATTGTCTTTGAGTTTCTGTTTCAAATCTTGGATTTCTGTGCTAAAATCAAAGGAGTCAAAACGACCATAAAAACAATTAAGAGCATTAGCCAGCTCTGTGTCTGAACTAAAACCATCTAAAAACACACGTTTACTGCGCTCTGTGCTCTGAAGGCCTGCGATAGTTTTCATACTGGCCCAGGCCGAACCAAGTTTATTTGCTGCCATCTTGCTTTCCAACTCTGATTTATAATTCTGTTTTGCTCTTAAAATTTCGGCCTTCAGCTCCTTGGTGGCAACCTGTAGCGCAGAAACAGACCCCTGTTTAAAGGCAAGAGCTTTCCTCTGTAAGCAGGATTTAACTGATTTAGTAACCCATGGTTTGTTGTTGGGGTATATTTTGACACGTTTACGTGGAACAAACTTATTTTGACAGTAAGCCATATATGAGCATGTGAGCTCAGCCAGAGAGTCCAAATCATCCCCGCAGGCCATTATAAGCATCTTCCAGTCTGTACAGTCAAAGCATTCCTGGAGGCTGTGCTCTGAATCTTCTGTCCACACATCAATGTCTCTCATCTCCACCTTGCCTCTTTTGAGAGCAGTTTTATATGTGGGCAGCAAATGAACACAGTTGTGATCTGAGGATCCTAAAGGAGGAAGGGGGAGTGATTTATAGGCCCTCTCTATGGATCCATAGCACAGGTCCAATGTCTTTTTTCGCCTGGTTGGGCAGGAGACATACTGATGAAAGTTTTTAAGTGTCTTCTTTAACGAAACATGGTTAAAATCACCAAGAATGAAGTTTGGCGCCTCTGGAGAAATTGACTGCAGCCGCTGCACCACATCAGAGATGGTACTGGAGGCGGAGTCAGCGTCTGCCCTCGGATGAATGTACACAACTGTGATGAAAAGTTGGGGAAACTCTCGAGGCAAATAAAAGGGGCGTAGTGACACAGACAGCAGCTCCACATGGGGTGTACAGATGCGCTCTCTGACCGTGACAGATGTGCAGTACTGCTTATTAATGTATAAACATACTCCGCCCCCCTGACGCTTCCCCGTTACCTCTTCCTGCCGATCCGAGCGCAGCGGAGCTCCAAAGCCGTCAATCCACAGGTCTGCATCCCGATCATGCGCAGTAAGCCAAGATTCAGTGAAAGCCATGACGCAGCAGTTCTTAAAATCCTTCTGGTAACGTACATTGCCTTGAATTTGCCTTGAATTTGACTGTTGTACTGTGGGCCGATGGACACTTGGTTCTTTGAAGACCTTTGCTGTTGTCTCAGTGGTCATGACTGGCTGTATGTAGCATTGGAGGAGGTTGGAGCTCAGGTGACTTTAACTGAGGCGTCTGCAGATCAAAATTAAGTTCTGACTGTTGCTGCACATAACCTTGTTCTCGTTCTGCTGGGTTGATTGATTGCATATTGTCCAGCTGGGGCTGTTGTGGGTCTCCAGTTTCTTGCGTAGAAGCTTCCCACGCTTGGGCTTCAGCTAGCGCTGCTGCAGCTGCCCTCTGCGATTTGAGTACATGGAGCTCAGCATCCAAATCTGCTTTCTTTTTGAGTTGTTCGGCTTGCCGTTTCAGAATACAGTGATCCCTCGCTACTTCGCGCTTCACCTTTCGCACCCTCAGTGCATCGCGGATTTTTCAAAAATATTCATCAAAAATTCAAAATTGAGAAAAAATACATTAGAACATCACGTATCAACACGGAGAGCCGCACAACTCAAAATTCACCTCTCTGATTCGCTGGCCAGCATCTCCCCCCTAAGAGATCGCTCCCGACTCTAGATTTTGTTCTCGTGTTGACTCGGCTCGGGAATCTCGCGAGAGATGCACTCTCGCGAGATTCTTTTCATTCTCTCGCTCTTTCTCTCTCCCGAGAGAGAGAGAGTGAGAGAATGAACGTACGTATTATTTATATTATTTATACATTATTTTATGTATCAAAAAACTAACGAGATCAGCCTGGAATTCCACAAAGGGGGGTGACGCTACTTCGCGGTTTTTCACTTTTCGCGGTCGGTTCTGGAACCCATTAACCGCGATAAGTGAGGGATCACTGTATCTGCTTTCTGATGTGCGAAGGTGAGTTGTGCACGTGCAGCTTCTGCGTTTGCACGAGCTCTAGCAGCAGCAGTGGATGATGATGTAAGCTGGCTGGAGCGTAAAGAGCTCGACACTCTTGGCCTTGTCTCTAGTGTGTCATCCATTTCTTCTTCTTTGGCAACCCAGGCAATTAATAAGGAAGTTTCACTTTAGGGTAGAGCGTGATGAGAATCTGCCTTTTTACTATTTTGCCCTCCCTGAACATTAATATCTAGTTTGGCAGATAGCTAAACAGCTCTCCAAAGAGAGGCAAAAGGCTTCCACTTCGTTATAGAGTGTTTATTTACTTTCTTGTGAAGGGACGGTAAAATCATAAAAAAACACAACATAAAAGCATTTTTAAAACATGAACTTGGTAACACAATACTTTTCTAACATCACCTGACATGTTCAAAGGTGCTGCTAAATCAAAATGCAGCTTATACATCCGCTAAAAACAGTAAAAAAAAAAAAAACCAAAAAAACCCAACTAGCATTTATCCCGCTAGCTCAATGCTAACCTACAAGAGAAATCCCCATAGACAGGCTAACATATTAGCGTTGACTTCATTAGCACAACAAACAGACTCATAGCAAACTAACTTCTCTCATGCAACATAACTGTGATAGTACTTACAGGCATGTTCTCTGTGCTCTTTAACCACAACTTTATGTTTTGTTTTCTCCATTGCTGGATTAAACAGACTACATTAACTACAGGACTTCTGTTACACAAAACACAGGTGTTCAAACTCACTAACTCCTCCTAGTGGAGTGATAGAAATACTGCACCCAACAAAGGCAACCCACATTGGCAGTCCCTCCAGGATTTGGTTTAGTTTTTTTTTTTTTAATGATTGTTGTGGCCCAAAAAGCCTGAATGCGCAGGAGCTTTTTTGAAAAGTTGCAATAGAAGTTGCAATGTTTCGACAGTTTTTTTTTTTTTGCACTAAAAGCTGTGGGAAGGATTACAAATTTTAAAGCAGATGCTTTTTTCCGTAGTTTACTGCAGTCATATTCTACACCACAAGAAAAGCACAGGATTGTCAAAAAAAATTTCCTATTGAACAGTGATTTGTAAATTACGCAGAAACTTGTGCTATACAGAAAAACTTGTGTAACAGCAAATACAAACTTTAACACAATATCCATTACAACAGCTAAATTGCATTGAAAGCATGTTAAAGAGTATAGATTTGGAAATTATTGGCAGCACCTTCATTTGAAAACCGCAGACATCCCCACCCACTTGGTACCGAGCACAGAGGAAAGAAGAAATAATTTATTCTGTTGCTCTGTATTGTCTATTGGAGTCTGTGTTTTCTGAAAAAATGTAAGCACCAAGGTGCTGATGCCTCGGTGCCTGTGGCATGGTAGCATGGAGGGGCTGTAAAAAAGTCACACTGCCACTTCTAGTGGGCGGGCATAGTTATTATACCTTTTTTTCACAGTTGCATTGATGGTAAAGGTGAGTTAAAGTTATGTTTATTTTGAAAACAGAGCCTTATCTGGAAATTGTTGGAAATTAAAAGTCAAGAAAATATGGTGATACAGTGATACAAGCCTTTACTTCCAGTTGATTCTGAGCTGGTGAGCTGAAAAGCTGCTAATAGACAGACAGACATAGACACATGGAGTGATTACTGTATGCCTACGTTGCCTTTGCGCCAAGACATAAAAATACAGGAGCACAAGAATAAAATTAGGAGCACAAAGAAAAATGTTGGAGTAAAAGATTTTAACCTCTTGCACTCCGTTGTACCGCGGGCGGGCAAGTCTCTGCGTCCCAGAGCGCACGAGGGCGCTCTCGTGCGCCCTCGTGCGCTCTAGGACGCACGATGGAGCAGCAGAAGCTGCATTTCCGTTCTTCCACTGCAGACACAGCCGCGAACAGATTAGATCATCTGACTGGCCTCTCATTCGACTAATAAGAGCCTTGAATTGGGTTTCTGAAACCTTGAAGAACCAATGACTGAAAACCTAGCAAGAAGGACCCGCCTACCAAGGCTGTGAATGCAGTGAGCCAATTGAAGCAGAGAAGTTCGCGAGCTGTTTTTTTTAAGGCTGGGTGAAGACAGACTGCTGCAGCAGATAAAAAAAGGACCCGCAGGAAGAACCGTCACAGACCCAGCAGCACAGAGACCACCCACAAGTGCAACCTGTGTGATACCGACTGCCATTCGCGCATCGGCATGTTCGGCCACAGGCGGTGCTTATTTTGTTTTTGTTCCAGCAGAGTAGACGTTATGATTTTCTTCCATGGTCATAGACCGATGGAGGCCAACGATGAAGGCTGAGTGACACACACGCGTTCGCCAGTCTTTTTTAAATTACTACTGTTATTTGTTTTGAAAAATCGTTCGCCAAAAACCGCAATCATGGAAGCACAAAACCGCAATAATGGAATTATGTTTTGATCAGGTCGCGAGACCAGAACCACGAGTGGACCAGCGTCGCGTTCGTCTGACAACGAGGAAGAGAAGTTCGCCAGGACACTGCTGTGAAGAGGTAAGGTGTTATAAGCTAAATTATTCTTTATCTCTGAAAATTGTAATCAAAAATGACTTTTGACCGATCGGTAAATTACAACTGTGCGGCGCACGAAGTCTGAAGTTCGTGCGCCGCGGTACACGGGTCGTTCGCCACGTCCAGACCATGAACGCCACCCCCCCCCGCTATTCTTCTGTAGCGAGGGGGGGGGGGGAGCCGCGGTGACTGTGCCGCGGTCGCCACATTGCCACATGAGTCTATTCCGTCATGTAGCGATGGCCGATGTCCGTCCTCTGTAGCGAGGGGGGGGGACAACCCCCCCCCCCCCACACACACACAGACACAGCCCTGAGTGTCACCTTTCATTAGAGCCCAAAATGAAGCTTCTACATTGAATCATTCAAAAGTTACAGACGTTTTTCTAAACTGTGCCATTTGGCACAGTTCCAAAATGCCTGGGAACTACCTGAGGAAAAAGCTGTGTAATATATTAATTTTTTGTGGTATTGTTACAAAATTTGGACCTCAGCTGGACAACACTTGGTTCTACATTTCTGTTGCATTTTCCAGCCCGGATCTGAAGCTGTGTGTTATTTGCAAGCATTTGTATCCAAAAAAACACCCAGGCCAAATTTATTTTCTTCAAGTTCACTATGTTTAGATGACTGTAACTCAGTGGCCGGAGCACTTAGAGAGATTATGACTGTTTTGCCAAAAAATTCAAAGTGTTTCCTTTTAAATGAGACCAACCCCATAAAGATGCTGCAAAGGGTTGAAGAACAGCTTTGGATTTAATTTTGGCACGTTATTTTTTGGCGTTTTTAGGGAAATTGACCGGAGTGCAAGGGGTTAATTGAATGGATGTAGTTACACAATGCCATGCAATAGCAGCTAAACACATCAAAATTTCCAATAGTAAAAGCATAATATATAAGTTATACTTATACATAAGTTATACTTCCGGTTCCTGTAAGGTGAGGACGCACAAGTAAAGGCTCCCAGTTTGTTTCTGTTTAAAACGCAGTTAAAACGCAGTTTAGAGCTGGCGTTTTGAGCTTTTTTTGTTACTACCGCTGGAGAATAAACCTGCTCGTGCGAAAAAAGGAGAAATTGCCAGTAGTGGCTGGTGAAGCAATCAGGCCCCTCACGCTCAGGGAAAACAAAGAGATTTCTCCCACATGTGTTTTTTTTTCTTTTTTCTTTTTTCCTACGATCATAATCAGCGATCATCGGCCGGGATCATGGCTCCCAGGAAAACTCTGCAGACCGAGGAGGTGGATGAAATAAAATAAGCGCTGGATTTCTTGGCGGAAGAGATTTCTGCTGTAAAGATGCAGCAAAGAACCATTCTGGACCTGGTAGAGGAGATAAAAGCGCTGCGGAGCCAGAACGCTGAGAAGGAAAAGAGGCTGGCGTATCTGGAGAGCAGAATGTCGGAAATGGAGCAGAACACTCGGGTGAACGACGTGATCATCACGGGGCTCAAACCCCGATCATACGCGAGAGCGGTGGCCGCGGACAGCAGTGGAAGTGAGCTAGAAGAGGAATCCACTGAGCAACAAGTGTCGGCCTTCATGCAGTCCAAAGGAATTCAGCTAGACTGCAACAACATTGAGTCCTGCTACCCTCTGCCCAGGAAAAACGGCGACAAACCGGCTGTGATCATGAGGTTTGTGAACAGAAAACACAAGACTGTGCTACTGAAACAAGGTAGGAAGTTGAAAGGAACGAACATTTACATAAACGAGCACCTCACGAAAGAAAACGGAGAAATAGCCAGAAAAGCAAGATACATGAAAAAGTAGAAAAAGATTCAAAACACCTGGACATCAAACTGTAAAATATTCATCAAATTAAACAGATCACCTGAAGAAGCCAAGGTCATTAACATCCGTAATATTATGGAACTGGACAAATATCAATGAATATTATGAACTGGAGTCACAGCAACAATTCAGACAACTGTAGGACACTGAAGGATTTTACTCATCTGCAACAAAACATTCAACAACATGAATCAAAAAATCAACAAACAGGTACAACAGGAACTGAAAGTTTTTGAATATACAGATCACAACCCACAGGACGTAGAATATAACATAGACCCTGATAATAATTTATTTAGCTCCATCAATAATGACTGTAATTACTACACAGATGATCAGTTTAACACAATGGTCACATCTGATTTCAATATTTCTATGAGCCACTTCAACAGCAGAAGTCTCTATGCCAACTTTAATAACATTAAAGATTATTTACATCAGTTTAAAGAGCCATTCAATATTGTGGCAATATCAGAGACATGGCTCAGTGAAGAGAAAGGAGTGGATTTTACCATGGATGGCTATGAATTAAATTATATAAATAGAAAAGTGAAAAAAGGAGGAGGAGTTGCAATTTATGTTGACAAGAGCTTGAAATACAAGGTTGTTGAAAATCTGTCAGTAACTGTGGATGATTTATTTGAATGTATTACAATAGAAATCTGTCTGGACAATGTGAAGAATATAGTAGTGAGCTGCGTATATAAAACACCTGGATCAAACATCGACTTATTTAAGGACTGGATGGAAAAAATGTATGCAAAACTAACTCATAAAGTTATGTTCATCTGTGGGGATTTCAATATAGATCTGATGAACTCAAAACAACATAGTTTGACAGAAGAATTTATCAACACAATGTACAGTATGGGCTTACATCCAACAATTACCAGACCTAGCAGAATCACGTCACACAGTGCCACACTAATAGATAACATATTCACAAACATTATGGAAAATAATATCAGGAGTGGGCTTTTATTGAATTATATCAGTGACCACCTGCCGATTTTTGTTGTCTATCAATGTGATTATAGGAAGAAAAAGCATACCAAAAATATTAAATATAAAAGAATAAGAACCGAAGAATCAATGTATTTACTGACAAAGGAATTATTAATACAAGATTGGAAGATAGTTTATGATGAAAATGACATAAATAAAGCATGATAATTTTTTACAAATATTTCAATCATTGTACAATAAAAACTGTCCTATAAAACAATACAGTGACAGACAACAAAAAAAAAATATTCCTTGGGTCACCAAGGGGTTAATAAATGCATGTAAAAAGAAGAATACATTATATAAACAATTCATTAAATGCAGAACAGTGGAAGCTGAGATCAAATAGAAAAGATATAAAAATAAGCTTACTAATATAATGAGGACCTGTAAGAAAGAATATTACAACAGAATATTAGAGGATGACAAAAATAACTTAAGAGGAATATAGCAAGTACTCAATGGGATTATTAGTAATCATCCTAAGAATGCAAATTATCCAGAATATTTTATTGAAAATGGCAATTTGATAAATAATATGAAAGATGTGGTCAGTGGTTTCAATAAATTTTTTGTAAACGTTGGTCCTGAATTAGCAAAATCAATAGTGACACCAGAAACAAACTACAGTGGTTCTGTGAATGAAATAGAAGATAGAAATCCAAACACAATCTTTTTGGGTGCAGTTACTGAAAAGGAAATTATCGAGACTGTGTAAATTTAAGAACAAAAAATCAACGGACTGGAATAAAATTGACATGACAATAATGAAAAAAGTAATTGAAGGAATTGTTAAGCCACTCACCCACATCTGTAACCTGTCATTTCAAACTGGTACATTTCCAGACAAAATGAAAATAGCAAAAGTAATACCTCTATACAAAACAGGAGACAGTCATCGCTTCACAAATTACAGGCCAGTCTCTTTACTCTCACAATTCTCCAAAATACTTGAAAAACACAACCTCCTTACAGATAGCCAGTATGGTTTTAGAGCAGATAAATCTACATCTTTGGCACTGATCGAACTTATAGAAGAAATTACTAGTTGTATAGATTAAAAAAAAGGTTGCTGTAGGAGTATTTATAGATTTAAAGAAAGCTTTTGACACCATTGACCACAGAATACTACTAAGGAAACTGGAAAGGTATGGGATAAGAGGGGTAGGACTGAGTTGGGTGGAAAGTTATTTAAGTAACAGACAACAATTTGTACAAATTGGTGAGCACAAATCACCCTTCATGGACATCACTTGTGGTGTGCCCCAGGGGTCAGTTTTGGGATCCAAACTCTTTATTTTGTATATAAATGACATATGCCAAGTATCAAAAATTCTGAAATTTATTTTGTTTGCGGATGACACAAATATCCTTTGCACTGGTGAGAATTTGCAGCAGGTTTTAGAGGTGGTCACAACTGAAATGGAAAAATTAACACAGTGGTTCAACAAAAATAAATTATCTCTAAATCTAAAAAAAACAAAGATTATGTTGTTTGGAAATTATAAAATAAATCATGAAATAATGGTAACGATAGATGATACCAGAATAGAAAGAGTACAGGAAAATAAGTTTCTGGGGGTGACGCTTGACAATAAAATCTGCTGGAAACCTCACATCAGTCACATCCGGGCCAAGTTAGCAAAATGTATAGGCATACTGGGGAAGACAAGACACATCTTGGACTGTAAATCATTGGTCTTATTGTACAATTCACTGTTTTTACCTTATCTTAACTACTGTGTAGAAGTCTGGGGAAACACCTACAAGACCAACCTACAGTCAATATGCACATTACAAAAAAGAGCTATAAGGATAATAAACAATGTAGGATATAGAGACCATACCAATTCGTTGTTTTTAAAGTCACATGTCATAAAGTTCATCGATTTAGTTAAATTTAAGACAGCACAAGTCATGTACAGGGCAATTAATAATCAACTCCCAACTAATATACAAAAAATATTTAAAAAAAAGAGACAATGATCATAATTTGAGAGGAGACTTAAACTTTACAAAACCCAAGATACGTACAACCAAGAAAAGTATGTGCATATCTGTCTGTGGGGTGGATTTGTGGAACAGTCTGGAGCCGGAACTGAAACTATGTACGAACAGAAATCAATTCAAAAAGAGGTATAAACACCATTTGCTGAAAGGATATATGTTAGAAGGGTAGTATTTATATGTACGATTCATTATGTTCACTCTGGGACATTATGGGACACTATGGAATGGTGGGTGGGACAGCACTGTGTATATCTGTGTTGTTTGAGGCTGGTTTTGATGTATGGACATCAATGTATGTTAGAATGGATGGGTGTTAATGTTGATTTGCAAAAAATACAGTAAATTGTTTACTTGGGGTCTTAAAGGTGGTAATTTGTATAAAATTCACATGGGTGTATTTATGGAAAAGAGGAGATGGAATTAATAAGTGTTCACTTCTTCCTTCTCCCTTTCGAACAGTGTATACTGTTACTTTATTGCATTTGCCATTTGCTTGTTTTTGTTATATTTTTTTGTTCGAAATAAGCTATCTAGCTATCTAGCTATCTAGAACAGTTTGGAATGTTTCACACTTATGTAATGAATATTGAGAGTTTCTTAAATAATCTTGCAAAAAAATGAAGTTTTTCCAAACATTAATTTATTGAAATACAGCAGCAGTTTCTGGCATAAACAGTAAACATGTAATATTCTTATTTAGCTATCAGCCTCTCTTCACAGCTGCTCTGACTGCTGACCCTCAGGTTCACCACCGTTGACCTCAGAGAGCCATTCTCAGCTTAATAAATTGCATGGTTTAGTAAGTGAATCATTTGAACCCCTTGCACTCTGGTCAATTTCCCTAAAAACGCCAAAAAATAATGTACCCAAAGTAAATCAAAAGCTGTTCTTCAACCCTTTGCAGCATCTTCATGGGGTTGGTCTCATTTAAAAGAAAACACTTTGAATTTTTTGGCAAAACAGTCATAATCTCTCTAAGTGCTCTGGCCACTGAGTAACAGTCATCTAAACATACTGAACTTGAAGAAAATAAATTTCGACTGGGTGTTTTTTTGGATACAAATGCTTGCAAATAACACACAGCTTCAGATCCGGGCTGGAAAATGCAACAGAAATGTAGAACCACGTGTTATCCAACTGAGGTCAAAATTTTGTAACAATACCACAAAAAATGAATATATTACACAGCTTTTTTCTTAGGTTGTTCCCAGGCATTTTTGAACTGTGCCAAATTGTGCCAAATGGCACAGTTTGGAAAAACGTCTGTAACTTTTGAATGATTCAATATAGAAGCTTCATCTTGGGCGCTAATAAAAGGTGAAGGGCTGTGTGTGTGTGTGTGTGTGTATATGTGGGGGGGGTTGTTTATTCATTCATGAATGAATGAATGAACAAACAAGCCCCCACACACAAAGAAGCATGCGACGTAAAAAATGTGTGGCTTTTTTTTACAAGAAAAAATAACCTACAGTGCACTAAAAATTATGCTAAAATATCTGTAATGTAGAAGATAACAACTCCCCCCCCCCCCCTACCCCCCCCCCCCCCCCCACCCCGCTACAGAGGACAGACATCGCCCATCGCTACATGACTGAAAGCGGTGACGGTGCGCCGCGGTCTACTACGCACAGTTGGACTAAAATATCTGCAATATATCTGCAATCCGCTACAGAAGAGTAGCGGGAAGGGGGGGGGTGTTCACAACATGACGGGGGGGGCCGTTCGCAACATGACGGACCCGGACCGGAGTGGTCCGGGTCTGTCATGTTGCAATAACGCACAGTTGTAATTTACCGATCGGTCAAAAGTCATTTGGATTACAATTTTCAGGGATAAAGAATAATTTAGCTTATAACACTTACCTGTCCACAACAGCAGTGTCGCTGGTGAACTTCTCTTCCTCATTGTCAGACGAACATGACGCTGGTCCGCTTGTTACGGACTCGTGGTTCTGGTCACGCAACCCGGTCAAACCATAATTCCATTATTGTGGTTTTGCGCTTCCATGATTGCGGTTTTGGCGAACGATTTTTCAAAACAAATAAGAACAGTAGTAAGAAAAAAAGACTGGCGAACGCCTGTGTGTCACCCAGCCTTACACAAAACAGCTTTCGAACTTCTGTGCTTCAATTGGCTGGCTGTATTCGCAGCCGTTGGTAGGCGGGTCCTTCTTGTTAGGTTTTCAGTCATTGGTTCTTCAAGGTTTCAGAAACCCTATTCAAGGCTCTTATTAGTCGAATGAGAGGTCAATCACATCTAAACCAATCAAAGCACTCCTTTGGCTTTCTGTTCGCGGCTGTGTCTGTAGTGGAAGAACGGAAATGCAGCTTTTTTTTTTCTTCAGTGCGCTCTAGGACGCAGAGACGTGTCCACCCACGGTACACCGGAGTGCAAGAGGTTAAAGTGAGTGAATGAAGCATGTCACACCATGGTGTTTTTACATGGCTTTCATTAGTTTTAAGACTTTAAAAAATCAGCTGAACTTTAGAGAAAACAGGTTAAATTACAGTAAGTCGAACCAAGACTCCCGGACTATCCTGGTGTGAAAGCACCCTAAGTGGCAAAACCAGTGTGAAAACAATCAATGTGATGAATAAATGGTGTAGTTGCTTAATACATGTTTTTTTCCAGGAACCACTATTTTATAACTGCTATTTATCGTTCAGCTAGAGACTGACTGTGACAGGAAGTCATCCATGTGCTGTAAAAAAGTCGCACTGTTGCCTCTAGTGGCCACAATTATTACAATACCGTTTTCCTGGCTTCATTGACGGTAAAGGTGAGTTAAATTTGTGTTTATTTCAAAAACAAAACCTTATCTCGACATTCTGGTAAATTAAAGTCGAGAAAATATGGTCATACAATGATACAAGCGACCAGCAGCCGGTGGCTTGTCACCAGACTGCAAACCAAATCTACCTACGGGTACAAATAAGTACCAAAAAAAAAAAAAAAAAAGCCTTTAGTTGCACTTAATTTTGATTGGGTGACCTGAAAAGCTGATAACAGACAGACAGACGGATGGACAGACAGACAGATACAACCACACACACATAGACCACATTAACTAATAACGGATTACCGTATGCCTCTATTTTCACCGAGGCATAAAAATTACAGACAATATTCTCTCTCTTTCCATGCCTAATGTTGTGTAGTGTGTGTGTGTGTGTGTGCTGCTGTACCAGCCCACAGTGTGATGTCAGGCGGGCACGGCCACTTATATATATAGTTCTGAGTTTTGATAATAAAAGTTGGTTGGTTGTTGGCTCATGGATCGTCACCTTATCGTGGTGGGGGGGTTTGCGTGCCCCAGTGATCCCAGGAGCTATGTTGTCCGGGGCAATTTGCCTCTGATAGGGTCTCCCAAGACAAACTGGTCCTGGGTGAAGGGCCAGACTAAGAACGATCCAACAGACTCTCATGATAAATTGTATATCAAGGATTCAGTGTACCCCGCCCGGTATGGGGTTACCGGGGCCCCACCCTGGAGCCAGGCCTGGGGGAGGGGCTCGAAGGCTAGCGTCTGGTGGCCAGGTTTCAACCCATGGGACCCAGCCGGGCTCAGCCCGAAGGAGTTACATGGGCCCGCCCTCCAGTAGGTTCACCACCTGCAGGAGGGATCATGGAAGTCCGGTGCTATGTGGATTAGGTGGCAGTCAAAGGCGGAGACCTTGGCGGACTGATCCCAAGCTTTCTAAACTGGCTTTTGGTACGTGGAATGTCACCTCTCTGGTGGGGAAGGAGCCTGAGCTGGTGTACGAGATTGAGCGATACCGGCTAGATATAGTCGGCCTCACCTCAACACACAGCTCCGGTTCCGGAACCAGTCTCCTGGAGAGGGGCTGGAGCTTGGCCTTTTCTGGAGTTGCCCCGGGCGAGAGGCGACGAGCAGGGGTAGGTATTCTTGTATCGCCCCACCTTGCTGCCTCTATATTGGAGTTTTCCCCGGTGGACGAAAGGGTTGCTTCCCTGCGCCTTCGGGTTGGGAAACGGGTCCTGACCATCATTTGTGCCTATGCACCAAATGATGTTTCAGAGTACCCACCCTTTTTGGAGTCTGTGACTGGGGTGCTGGAGGGTGCTCCTCCTGGAGACTCCATTGTCCTACTGGGGGACTTCAATGCGCACGTGGGCAACGACAGTGAAACCTGGAGGGGGGTGATTGGGAGGAACGGCCTGCCCGATCTGAACCCGAGTGGTGTTCAGTTATTGGACTTCTGTGCTAACCACAGTCTGTCCATAACGAACACCATGTTCAAGCATAAGGGTGTCCATATGTGCACCTGGCACCAGGACACCCTAGGCCGCAGGTCGATGATCGATTTTGTTATCGTATCATCAGACCTGCGACCGTATGTCTTGGACACCCGAGTAAAGAGAGGTGCAGAGCTGTCAACTGATCACCACCTGGTGGTGAGTTGGATCCGATGGCAGGGGAGGAAGCCATTCAGACCTGGTAGACCCAAACGTATAGTGAGGGTGTGCTGGGAGCGTCTGGCTGAGGCCCCTGTCCGGGAGGTCTTCAACTCCCACCTCCGGAAGAACTTCAACCACATTCCGAGGGAGTCTGGAGACATGGAGTCTGAATGGGCCATGTTCTCCACCTCTGTTGTTGAAGCGGCGGCCCAGAGCTGCGGCCGCAAGGTGGTCGGTGCATCTCGTGGTGGCAACCCCCGAACCAAGTGGTGGACACCAGTGGTGAGGGGGGCCATTAAGCTGAAGAAGGAGTCCTATCAAGCTTGGTTGGCTTGTGGGACTCCCGAAGCAGCTGAGGTGTACCGGCAGGCCAAGCGGAGTGCAGCTCGGGTGGTTGCTGAAGCAAAAACCCGGGTATGGGAGGAGTTCGGTGAGGCCATGGAACAAGACTTTCGGTCGGCTTCAAAGAGATTCTGGCAAACTGTTCGGCGGCTCAGGAGGGGAAAGCAGCTCCCCGTCCACACTGTGTATGGTGCGGATGGGACACTGTTGACTTCAACTGGGGATATCGTCGGGCGGTGGAAGGAATACTTCGAGGATCTCCTCAATCCCACTGATACACCTTCCACAGAGGAAGCAGGGTTTGGGGACAAGGGGGATGACTCGCCTATCACAGGGGCTGAGGTCGCCAAGGTGGTTAAAAATCTCCTTGGTGGCCGGGCCCCGGAGGTGGACGAGATTCGCCCCGAGTACCTCAAGGCCCTGGATGTTGTTGGGTTGTCATGGTTGACACGCCTCTGCAACATTGCGTGGAGGTCGGGGGCAGTGCCTTTGGCATGGCAAACCGGGGTGGTGGTTCCTCTCTTCAAAAAAGGGGACCGGAGGGTGTGCTCCAACTTTAGAGGGATCACACTCCTCAGCCTCCCTGGGAAGGTCTATGCCAAGGTACTGGAGAGGAGAGTCCGGCCGTTGGTCGAACCTCGGATTCAGGAGGAGCAATGTGGTTTTCGTCCTGGCCGTGGCACATCGGACCAGCTCTTTACCCTCTCGAGAATTCTTGAGGGTTCGTGGGAGTTTGCCCAACCAGTTTACATGTGTTTTGTGGACTTGGAGAAGGTATTTGATCGCGTCCCTCGTGGATTTTTGTGGGGGGTGCTTCGGGAGTATGGGGTATCGGGCTTGTTGTTACGAGCTATTCGGTCTCTGTACGACCGTTGTGAGAGTTTAGTTCGTATTGCCAACACTCGGTCGGAGTCATTCCCAGTGAGAGTTGGACTCCGCCAGGGCTGCCCTTTGTCACCGGTCCTGTTCATAATTTTTATGGACAGGATTTCTAGGCGCAGCCAGGGAATGGAGGGTGTCATGCTTGGTGACCACAGGATCTCATCTCTGTTGTTTGCAGATGATGTTGTCCTGTTGGCTTCATCCAGCAATGACCTACAGCTCTTGCTGGGACGGTTTGCCGCTGAGTGTGAAGCGGCTGGGATGAGAATCAGCACCTCCAAGTCCGAGTCCATGGTCCTCAGCCGGAAAAAGGTGGATTGTCCTCTCTGGGTTGGGGACAGGCTCCTGCCCCAAGTGGAGGAGTTTAAGTATCTTGGGGTCTTGTTCACGAGTGAGGGGAAAATGGAGCGAGAGATCGACAGACGGATTGGAGCAGCATCTGCAGTGATGCGGACGTTGTACCGGTCTGTTGTGGTGAAGAGGGAGCTTAGTTCTAAGGCAAAGCTGTCGATTTACCAGTCAATCTACGTTCCTACTCTCACCTATGGTCACGAGCTTTGGGTAATGACCGAAAGAACGAGATCGCGGATACAAGCGGCTGAAATGAGCTTTCTCCGTAGGATTGCTGGACTCACCCTCAGAGATAGGGTGAGGAGCTCAGTCATCCGGGAGAGGCTCAGAGTAGAACCGCTGCTCCTCCACATTGAAAGGAGTCAGTTGAGGTGGTATGGGCATCTGATTAGGATGCCTCCTGGACGTCTCCCACTTGAGGTGTTTCAGGCACGTCCCACTGGGAGGAGACCCCGGGGCAGACCCAGGACTCGGTGGAGAGACTATGTCTCCCAGCTAGTCTGGGAACGCCTTGGTATCCCCTCTGAAGAGCTGGAGCAGGTGGCTGGGGAGAGGGAAGTCTGGGCTTCTCTGCTTGAACTGCTGCCTCCGCGACCCGGACCTCCGGAAAAGCGGTAGATGATGGATGGATGGATGGATGGTTGTTGGCTCCCTGCATGAAGAGAGACTCCGACTCCTTTCCTCATACATAACATTTTGGCGAGGAGAAGAGAAATTATGGGAGCATGTGGACTACCTCCATCACTGCTACTGTCTCTGGAGTACACGAGAGAGTCAGTGATCCTGTGGCCGAAGTGGTGGGCCATGTTTGAGGATTATATCGGGGCGCTGGGCTTAAGTAGACTCGACGGGAGACGACCACGAGCACTTCTGGAACCACCATCTCGGTACGGAAGGCCGAAGAATTCTCGGTATGTTGGGTGAAACGGAGCACTATGAGGATGCTGTCAAGTGGCTGGCCGAGCATTTCGCTAAGCAGTCGAGGACCACAAAGCTGTGGGTGGCGGGAGTGTTGGCGCCAAATAGAGCTAGGCTAGTTAGCTCAGAGAAGCTAACGGCCCACTCATTGTCTATGGGCAAGTTAGCCCCAAAGCTAACTGTGTGCCAAAAGCGAGTCCCAGGATACCAGATAGGCATTGAGGTGGGACCGGAGCCACGAGTGGTGGAGTTCCCAGTCACTGCAGACGGCGGACAGGCCAAGGAGCGCACCATGGTACAGGACCGTAGCACTGGTGAGTTTGATGGTGTGGTGTGCGACGACAGCGGAGAGGGAGAGCAGCGACAGGAGTCATCCCCGCAGTTGGAGGCTGGGCAGCGGGAGAGCAGGAACGTGCAGGCTGAGGACCCTGGGAGAGAGCAGCGACAGCTGGGCATGGAGACGACACAGCGGAGCGCCTGGGACAAGGGTACTGAGAGCAGCGACGAGATGCCTGGGTTGGAGAGTGACGCCGGCAGGAGTGATGCTGGGGGCCCCGGGGGAGAGCAGCTGCAGCCGGGCATGGAGACAGCACAGCAGAGTGCCTCGGACGACAGAGAGGAGGTGCCGGGCACTGTAGAGGTCGGACAGAGTCTCATTGCCGGATCTCAACGTGCCCTGGACGAGGGTGCTGGACGGTATGGTGAGGTACCCGAGGCAGAGAGCGGTACCGACGAGCAGGCTTCGGGTCTCCCCAGAATTCGGCCACAGGGAGCCGGAGTGTTTGGAGCCATGACGGCAGTGTTGAAAGAGGTCGGGAGTTGACCAACGAGCACGGAGGGACGGCGTGCTGGACAGCAGCACTGTGGGTCTCAAGGAGTGAGGCAATCGGCGGTGAAGAGAGACATTAATGCAAGAGAGGTTGTTTTTGATCCCGGAGGCAGACGGCGGCCAGAGGTGCACATGCCATGGGGCTGCCAGGGGCCTCTGAGCCGGTCTTATCTTCAGCGGCCAGGGGCGTGCATGATTTGGGGCTGCCCTGGGCCCCCGGCCCGGTTTTACCGCTGGCTGTTGCTGGACATAGGTGTGACTTCAACACTCTTGACGTATATATATATATATATATACGCTGCTGGTGTGCATGTGAGTGTGGGTGATACGGGATTAATTTTTTATATTTTAGAGACCTGGTCCAATTTTAGTTGTTTTTGGGATGGATGTGTTGGGTCATTCTTGTGCATTGTTCCCCATTAGTTCCTTAGTGTATGATTCAGGTCCTAAATTGGGGAGGGTCTCGACTGTGTGTGTGGTCTTACACTTTTGTAAGGGGGAGGGGAATGTTGTGTAGTGTGTGTGTGCTGCCGTACCCGCCCACAGTGTGACATCAGGCAGGCACAGCCACTTGTATATATAGTTCTGAGTTCTGATAATGAAAGTTGGTTGGCTGTTGGTTCCCTGCACGAAGAGAGACTCCGACTCCTTTCCTCATACATAACACCTAACTCCTACCTGTCTGTCTGTCTGCTGCGCATCTTGACATACACCTGTCTCATCAGATACTGATCTTTCATTTACTGGGAGTCCTGGAGGGAAAAATGCACATTGGTCCATGTCCAGACCAGAGATTCACAGTTTTAAAGCTCATTGACAAGATGTAGTAATGATTTTACCTCTAAAGATGTATAAAATGTTACAACACTGGTTTTAGTGTTATATTTGCTCGGTTTTTTTTGTGGTTTTACGGCATCCCTCCTTACGCGTGCTCCCATGATGGGGTGGTTTTCAGGCAGGCAGATGTTTTTCAACACAAACCCATCACTTTGTACATGCGGTCAGGATGGAGACATGGCGAGACGTCCATCGGAAGGCTGGGGGAGACGGAGGAAGGGACGGTGTGGCAAACCTTGCAGGTGAACCTTTTTTTTTTTTATTAAATCAAACAGTTTTTTGCTGATGTGTTCCGTTAATACTCTCTGTAAATATGGAAGTGAGCGCGGTGCAGCAACGCATTTGATTGGTTAGAGTGAGCTTTTAAGCGCTACTCAGGGACAAATTTGATTGGTGAAATTGATGGAAGTTGACGAGGATTGGCCAAAATTGTGGGAAAGTTGCGATGATTGGACAAAGTTGCAAGGTCGCGCAAAAGACACGGACAATCACTGATTTCGCATGAATTGACGCAATCGCAGCATTGCAAAATCCTGGAGGGACTGCATAGGGAACCACCAGTTATAGATTTACAATGATTATAGTTGAAATCTTTTGAATTAAATAATGAATTGTGCTATTCTATTTTTTTAGCTTTGCAAGTACAATGTAATATATGTAGACAGATTAAAATATTGAAAAATAAGTCCAATGTTTTAATTGGAGCATATCATGTAACTGGAATCAGGAATCTTGTCTGATTGAGTGTACAGTCTTTAGAAAGTACTTCAGATTTCTGGAAGACCTCTTTTGGTATAAAGCACCAACACATGGGCCCTGTGGTCATTAGTCGTCTTCAGCTGGAAATGTTCTGCACAGGATGAAGGCATCAAAGCTTCTGGAGCTGTGTTCCTTGCTTCAGTGTTCTCAGTGATGCAGATTTTGGTGTTAAAATGGTGTCAAAGCACAACTTTTTGAGTGTTAGAACAAGTACTGGGGAGTGTCAGATAAACAACTAAAGCAACAAAGTAATAGAAATCAGAGTTCATTTTCTGTGGATCATTTTGGTATCGGAGAGCTATTTAAGATAAGATAAGATAAGCCTTTATTAGTCCCACGATGGGGAAATTCCAGCAAATGATCACAAAACTGATTAGCAACTGCTTTTTCTAAAACTGGGAATAAAGGGCAAACTAGAAGTTGGTCTATATGTGATGAAGAAAAGCATCATTTGCATCTGTGCTCCCCCTAACAAGTCTGGAAGTCCTAACATAGACACCCTCATCTTAGAATATCTGTAATTCTGCTCAGTTTTCAGTTTTGGTTACACTCAGTGGCTAAATGAAATGAAGGGTCACACAGTGAACTGTTGATGATGACAGAGACAAGTTGTTTCAATTTGGTGTTTCATTGTATTGATTAAAACTGGAGAACACAGAGGGACGTCTTACTGCTCTGCTGCCCGCTAACACTGGAAAATTAACTCTTTTACATTTATGCAGTGTCTGCACGGGGCCACTTCAGAGTTGGTGCCTTCTGAGAGTTTTAAAAATAAATTTATATAGATTGTGAAGCAGAGTTTTCAAAATCTGTAGTGTTTGTTCTGTACTGACCAAAGTTTGACCCCTAAACTCTGGCACCTTTGACAGTGTGATCATGCCCTACTGTCCCGCAGAACAGCACCTTTCCCCCAACTTGGCGACTTTCTCGCTAAATCTAGTGACTTTTCAAATCCTCTCGGTGAGTTTTTTTTTTTCCCCCCAAAAGTGACTAGCGACAAATCTAGTGACTTTTTCTGGTGTTATTGGAGACTTTTCTGGTGTTTTGGAGACTCTGACGTGAAAGTACCATTGCTCTTAAGGTACGTGTCCACCTAGGCGTGCGTTTTCACACTTGCCATTCATTGTCTATATAGCACGCCCCGCATGCACTCTGGTAGCGTGGCATCAAGAAACCCGAGCTGGAGATGCTCGCTCCTCCATCCATCCATCCATCCATCTTCTTCCTCTTAATCCTTTTCGGGTCGCGGGGGGTCTGGAGCCTATCCCAGCATCTTTGGGCGAGAGGCAGGGTACACCCTGGACAGATCGCCAGTCCATCACAGGGCCAACACAGAGAGACAGACAACCATTCACTCTCACATTCATACCTAAGGACAATTTAGAATCCCTAGTTTTTGATGCCAATTAAATCCCCGCTCAGATCCATAATACCAAATGAGGAGCAGGCACGTGAAGCCGATAGCTTTGCTTGAAGACCGGCTGAAGGTACGAAGGTACTTCACAGTAGCCTCATGCAGCAGGGCCGTGCAGAGACCATTTGAGGGGGTTTGACAAAGGCAATTTGAAAAAGGCAAACATGGAGCAAGATTTTTTTTTTTTTTTTTTAGATTTTCAAAATTATAATGTAGCAATTCCAGCATTCCAACATTACTGTACAGTCATGACCAAAATGTTTGGCTTCCCCACCGTTGTAATGAGTTTAATTTTTATGATGATCAAATTATTTCATATTTATCCACTATAGGCAAAATGGGGCACAGGAGAGAGCAAAAGCAAAAACCATGAATCATATATGAATATCACAGAAGAAAAATATAGAAAGAAAACTAGAAGAAAGTAAAAAAGTTTTAAATTTGTCAGCAAAAAAGCAAATATGGTAAAAAAAAAAAAGAAGGAAGAAAGTTGGGGGAAAGATTGCACATTTACATTTTTATTTATTTATTTTTTATTTTTGAGGAAAAAACAAAAATTGCAAGAAAAAGTCCTAAATTAGCAGTTGTCCACACCAGGCATCTCCAACATGTCGCTCGCGAGCTACCGGTAGCTCTTGAGGTCCTTTCCAGTAGCTCGCCAAGGGGTTAATAATATAACAAAACAAATTTGATTCGTCACTTGGTAAATCAGGTCTAAATTAGCATCCAATCAAAATTACAAGTGTCCCGCCCCTCCCCTCCCAAGATCAAATGGTTATTTGTCAACTAGCTGTCAATCAAACATTTGCGCTGGTTTGCTGTCTGTGATTGGAGCAGGGTGGTGGGAGGAGGCTGACCAGCCAGGTACCACAGGCAGGTAGTGGGTTAGCCCAGAAATAATGTCAGCAGGAGAGTCCAGTCATGCTAGTAAGAGGCCCAAAACTTATTATTGTCACCAAAACTGGGAAACGGACTTCTGTTTTACAAATGTGAAAGACAAGTGTGTGTGTCTGATCTGTGGTGCGAGCCTGGCAGTCGGTAAAAGATGCAACGTGTAGCGGCATTTCACCAAAGTTCACAGCAACTTCTCCCGAGACTTTCCAGTGGGAAGCAGCCGCCGTAATGAGAAGGTAAAAGAGCTTAAAGCTACGCTCCAAAAACAACAATCTCTGTTCACTAAACCGACGAAAAAGGCCAACGCTTCAACTGAGGCATCATTTAAAGTGGCACACATCTTGGCAAGCACAAAAAGCCCTTTACTGATGGTGGTATAATTAAAGAGGCTATGACCGCGGTGGCGGAATTATTATTCCAGGACCATAAAAATAAGACTGAGATTCTGTCCACTATTGCTGATGTCCAGCTTGGTGCAAACACTGTGGCGCGGAGGGTGTGTGCACTATCTGCGGATGCAGTCAGACAGCTGGAGTCGGACCTGAACAGGTGCCTCTGGTTTTCACTCCATGTTCCATATTAGAATATTTGTATTGTTGAAAATGTTTAAAAATATTCAGGAATACAGCATTTTTTTCTTTTTTTTGAGTGAGTGACAATGTTATGCTTCACAATTTGAAAATACACTTACAGATGTATATTATTTACTTTTTAAATACAGTATTGTCCCATTTCATAATTTTTGAAGTACTTTGGATTTTCTCAGTAAAAAATGTTTCATATTGGATGCTCCAGCCCCCCCGCAACCCGAAAAGGATTAAGCGGAAGAAGATGGATGGATGGATGGACTTTTTAAATATTAAAATAAATACTTATGAATACAACATGCTTTTGCTTGTGATTTTAAGTTATTATACACAATATGTGTATATATGGAAATTAGCTAAATAAATGTTACTAAAAAAGAGTAAGCACCTTCATTATGGAAAAGTAGCTCACAGAATATAAAAGGTTGGAGACCCGTGGTCAACACTAAGCAGCAGACAGACCAACTTGTCTAGTCATGTCCTTAACTTAGCCACCTTAAAAGAACTTGCAGTGTTATATCCATTTAAATACGGATCTTTAAATCTTTAACAGGTGGGTTTCATGTCCACCTTTAGAATGGAATTATAAACTTCACTTTTTCCTGGTGGCTGGAGCTCCACTCTGCAAAAAACACCTGGAAACCCCCTCACTCACTAAAGGTAATGATCAAAACCCACAAAAAACGTCTGATTCAAAGATTATCACATATATTAACACTAATGATAAAATAAAATCAAAGAAATAAAACTTTAGACTGTTTCCACTCTTGCAAATGAAAAAACAAAAATAAGTTAGTTATGCAATTTTCAAGTAGATGTTTTAGACAGTCTTCAAACTCTCTCTTGTTTTAGTGAAAATGTCATTTTGCCTCTGCATGAAGGAATATCGGCCGTTCAGTCTCTCTCAAAAAAAAGTCGGAGCAGTCTGAGCTTTTTCAGTTCAAGCAGGAATAATAACAAACTTGGTGGCGGCACAGTGAGGCAGTGGTTAGCACAGTAAGAAGGTCATGGGATCGATTCCACCCCTGACCGTCAGCGACCCTTCTGTGTGGAGTTTGCATGTTGTCTGTGTGGGTTTACTCTGATTTGCTCCCACAGGCCAAAAACATGGGAGTTAGGTTAATTGGAGACTCTAAAGTGGCCCTAGGTGTGAATGGTGAAGGTGTGGTGCCGTACTGTGGCTGCTTCAGCCATCTAGGTGGATGCCCTGAATTTCCCCTCTGGGGATCAATAAAGTACACAAAATTAAAACAACAACTCAGCTCTAGTCATTTACATAAAGAAAGAATGATTACTATTAAACATCAACACAATAAATTATAAAAGTGATCTACCCGATGTCAGGGGAAGTGAGGGGTAACCACCAGCACAGTAAAGTTGCATTCACTTCCACTCAGAAATCTGACTTTTCATAAATATTCATTATCCATCCATCTTCTTCCGCTTAATCCTTTTCGGGTCGTGGGGGGGGGGGGGGGGTTGGATCCTATCCCAGCATCTTTGGGCGAGACACAGGGTACACCCTGGACAGATCGCCAGTCCATTGCAGGGCCAACACAGAGAGACAGACAACCATTCATTCTCACATCCATACCTAAGGACAATTTAGAATCCCCATTTTGAGGCCAGTTAACCTAACTTGCGTGTTTTTGGCATGCGGGAGGAATCCGGAGAAATCCCGGAGTAAACCCACGCAGACACGGGGAGAACATGCAAACTCCACACAGATCACTGTTGGTCGGGGGCTGGGATCAAACCCAGGATCCCCCGGCCAAGGGTGAGTTGCTGTGCTGCCGCAGTGCTAACCACTCCGGCATTATCAATTAATAAAATGAAGTTTGATGACAAAGGCTTAGTCTGGGGCTTTGGGGGGGACACAGTAACTTATTATGGCGGGGGGGGGGGGGGGGGCGGGGCACAAACCCAAAATGACTCTCCATAGCACCGACTCTGTGTCTAATTACACTGAATGAAAGTTGAAAACTTAAAAAGGGCATTTTGGACACTTTGGCAAAGGGGAGGGACTCAAGCCCCTAAGCTTCCCCCTCTGCATGTGTATGTCGTGCAGCAGTTAGCTGCAGTCAGAGAGGAGACCCATGCCACTGTCCAGACTACAAAGGAATTGTGCGTGCCCCCCCCCCCCATTCCCCGCAATAGCTTATGGGTAATCTTCTTGTCAACTTCCGGTGAAGTGATGTACCATTGTTCACGTCGTCCCTGCACAGTTCTCAGTTCCCTTTGAACTGAAGACCGTTCCATCCCTTCGGTTTGGAATCTCACTTAATATGGTGGATACCCTGTGCAGTCCACTTCGGAGTACACTTTTGGGCGATCGGAATGCAGCAATGAAGTCTGCCAAAACAAAGAACAGAGGCTATGAAACATCCGGTTAACCCTAAACCCCCACTGTTTTTCCTTCATGAGTGGTCCACTACTCCACCTAGTGGCCAACAGTGGAATAAGTAGGGATATACAGTAAATGACAACATTTTATGCAGGTATATCCATTTTTTTTTAACCTGGTTACATTCTCCCCTGCTTAACTGTCAGCGTCCATGATGACAGAGTAGCTATTCCTAACCTCCTTTAGTCCTGCTCTAAAAAACACTGGCCCCAAACTGGCAATGAAGTGAGATACCATATTTTGGTTTAGTGATGATGACTCTAAAACTGATCTTGGCTCGTGATGAGGGTTTTTGTGTGTTCCTGCATTTACTCTTTTGGTCCTACGAGGTGCAGGTATGGGAGCTACGTCCACTGACTCACCTCTCCCCAGGTCTCTCTGATATGCAGTAGGAACAGCAACCTGTACATTGGAAATCTGTTCATACCTGGACTCCACCTCAAGGCACTCTGTCTCTCCCTGTTCAAACACAGGGACCTGACTTTCTCTTAAGTGAGACACAGAACTTGGCCACCAGTCCACATCCCTAACCATTAGGCCACCACTGCCCCAGAAATCCTGTCCATAAAAATTATGAACAGGATCGATGACAAAGGGCAGCCTTGGCAGAGTTCAACTCTCACTGGAAACGAGTCCAACTGAGTGCTGGCAATAAGAACCAAACTCTCACAACTGTCGTATAGAGACCAGATAGCTTGTAGCAACAAGCCCGATACCCTATGCTCCAGAAGCACCTTGCCTTCTCCAAGTTCAGAAAACACATGTAGATTGGTTGGGCAAACTCCCACAAACCCTCGAGGATTCTTGAGAAGGTAAAGAGTTGGTCTAATGTACCACGGCCAGGACAAAAACCACATTGCTCCTCCTGAATCCGAGGTTTGACTAACGGCCGGACTCTCCTCTCCAGTACTCTGGCAGAGACCTTCCCAGCAAAACTGAGAAGTGTGATCCCCTAAAGTTGGAGCACACCCTCCGGTCCCCCTTCTTAAAGAAAGGAACCACCACCCCAGTTTGCCATGCCAAAAGTACTGTCCCTGACTTCCACACAATATTGCATGGCTGTCAGCCATGACAGCCCTACAACATCCAGGATCTTGACATACTCAGGGCGAATCTCATCTATCCCCGGCGCCCAGCCAACGAAGAGTTTTTTAACCACTTCGGCAACCTCAGCCCCTTGTGATGGGCGAGTCAACCCCCTCGTCCCCAACCTCTGCTTCCTCTGTGGAAGGCGTGTCAGTGGGATTGAGGAGATCCTCATAGTAGTCCTTCTACTGCCTGACAACGTCCCCAGTCGAAGTCACCAGCGCCCCATCTGCACCATACACAGTGTGGACAGGGAGCTGCTTCCCCCTCCTGAGTCTCCGGAAAGTTTGCCAGAATCTCTGAGGCAGACCGAAAGTCTTGTTCCATAGCCTCACAAAACAACTCCCACACCCAAGTTTTTGCTTCAGGAACCACCCGAGCCGCACTCTGCTTGGCCTGCTGATACACCTCAGCTGCTTTGGGCGTCCCACAAGCCAACCAAACTTGATAGGACTCCTTCTTCATCTTGATGCCCCCCCTCACCACTGGTGTCCACCACTTGGTTTGGGGTTGCCACCACGAGATGCACCGACAACCTTGCGGCTGCAACTCTGGGCTGCCGTTTCAATAATGGAGGTGGAGAACATGGCCCATTCAGACTCCAGGTCTCCAGACTCCCTTGGAATGTGGTCGAAGTTTTTCCGGAAGTGGGAGTTGAAGACCTCCTGGACAGCGGCCTTAGCCAGACGTTCCCAGCACACGCTACTCTATGTTTAGGTCTACCAGGTCTGAATGGTATCCTCCCCTTCCATTGGATCCAACTCACCACCAGGAGGTGATCATTTGACAGCTCTGCTCTTCTCTTTACCTGAGTGTCCAAGACATACAGTCGCAGGTCTCATGACACGATAACAAAATTGATCATCGACCTGCGACCAAGGGTGTCTTGGCGCCAGGTGCACATACAGACACCTTTATGCTTGAACATGGAGTTTGTTATGGATAAACTGTGGTTGGCATAGAAGTCCAATAACTGAACACCACTCGGGTTCAGATTTGGCAGGCTGTTCCTCCAAATCACACCCCTCTGTTTCACTGTCGTTGCCCATATGCGCATTGAAGTCCTCCAGTAGGACAATGGAATCTCCAAGACAAGCACTCTCCAGCACCCCAGTCAGAGACTCCAAAAAGGGTGGGTACTCTGAACCATCATTTGGTGCACAGGCACAAATAATGGTCAGGTCCCGTTTCCCAACCCAAAGGCACAGGGAAATAACCCTTTCGTTCACTGGGGAGAACTCCAATGTTGCGGCAGCAAGGTGGGGGGGGGGTAGAAGAAATACTCACACCTACTTGCTGTCTCTCGCCCGGGACAACTCCAGAGTAGGCCAAGCTCCAGCCCCTCTCCAGAAGACTGGTTCCAGAACCAGAGCTGTGTGTTGAGGTGAGCCCGACTATATCTACCCGGTATCTCTCAACCTCATGCACCAGTTTAGGCTCATTCACCACCAGAGAGGTGATATTCCACGTCCCAAAAGCCAGTGTAGGAAACCAGGGATCAGCTCGCCAAGGTCTCTGCCTTCGCCCACCACCTGATCAGCTTTTTCACATTTTTGCAAAGACGAAGCTACCCATTTTTTTCCATTGACTTTTCAGAATTAATGATGAAGACCAAGATCTCTGTGTGAGTTGACAATTTTGTAAAAAATCTGTGGAGCATTAACTATGTCCATGAGGTATTAAAATAAAATAGATATACCAAACAGGTACAGTAAAATTTGCACTACTGTATGTAAATTTCCTTTTTTCATTATTTAGGAGTGCTTTTTTTGGGGGGGGGGGGTTGACCACCTGCCCCCCTTCCCCTGCCAAATCTCTGTGCACATCACAGTATATTGATCTCAGTTGGAAAATGGGTTTGTTAAAGATGCTCTAACCAAAAATTGGAAGTATACAAAAGAATAAGACCAATGCAATAAAATGAATGAATAAATAAATAAATAAATAGAATAGGCTTCATTGTCATTGTACAGTAGTACAGTACAATGAAATTGTGGGTGCGCCACCTGGCTACTGCAAAATAAAGTAAAACATGGTTACAGAGCACACGATTAAACACAGGACTGAAATAAAAATAAATGAGAATAAAAATAAGATAAAAATGGCCCAGGATTATGCAAATATACACAGGTATAGTAGTGGCTATGCAGGTGGAACTATGTACATAAGACAACAGACACACAATTGAGTAAAATGGCCCAAGGATTATGGAAAATATACACAGTAGTGGTTTGACGGATGGGTCAATATGCATGAAAGTGAGGACTGCAAAGACAGGTGAGTTATTGTGATAATTAAAAGGTCCTCAGTTCTGCGCATGTGAGCGTTCGGAGGGAGGGGGGTGGGACCTCTGACTGTTGGCGGTTCAAATGGCCCAAGGGAAGAAACTGTCAGTCTGGAGGTGTGGGACCTGATCGATCTGAACCGTCGTCCAGAGGGAAGCAGATCGAGGTGGTGGGCGGGATGTGAGGGGTCTCCTATGATGGCCTTGGCCCTTCTGAGACAGGAGGATCTGGAGATGTCTTCCAGGGAGGGCAGAGGGCAGCTGATAATTTTTTGGGCGGTGTTGATGACCCTCTGCACAGCCTTCCTGTTGTCAGCCGTGGAGCCACCGCACCACACACCCAGACAGTAGGTGAGCACGCTGTCCACTGAGCAGCAATCGAAGGCCAGCAGCAGCTTCTGATCCAGGTTGTTCTTCCTCAGGACAAGGAGGAAGTGCCACTGCTGGGCTTTCTTCACTACGGCCTTGGTGTTGACAGTCCAGGAGAAGTCAGAGGAGATGTTGGTGCCCAGGAACCTGAAGGCAGGGACCTTTTCTACGCGGTCTCCATTTATGAAGAGAGGGGTGGTCCTGTCTGTTCTTCCTGAAGTCCAGTATGAGTTCTTTGGTTTGCTGGACATTAAACTTCAGGTTGTTTGCTTGGCACCACAGCAGCAAATTCTCTACCTCTGACCTGTATGCCTTTTCATCGTCATCAGTGATGAGCCCAACCAAGGTGGTATCATCCACGTATTTCACGATGATGGTGGTTGGGTGGGCTGAAATACAGTCAAAGGTGTACAGGGAGTACAGTAGAGGGCTTAGCACGCAGCCTTGGGGGGAGCCAGTGCTCAGAGACAGTGTGGAGGAGTGGTGGGGGCCGAGTGTGACTGTTTGTGGGCAGTTGGTGAGAAAGTTTTTTTTATCCAGGAGCAGGTGGTGGTGGTGGTGGTGGTGAGTCTGGAGGAGGTGCAGTTTGTTGATCAGAATGCCCAGGATGATGGTGTTGAAAGCTGAGCTGTAGTCCACAAAGAGCATCCTCACGTAGCTCTTTGGGTTCTCCAGGTGGCTCAGCGCTCTGTGGAGAGTGGTCGTGATGGCATCTTCTGTAGACCGGTTCTCCCAGTAGGCGAACTGGTTTGGGTTGAAGGAGGGGGGAAGACAGTCCCTGATGTGCTGGGACATCAGTCGCTCAAAACACTTCATGACTACAGACGTGAGTGCTATGGGTCTGTAGTAGTTCAGGCTGTCAATTGCGGACTTTTTGGGGATGGGGATGATGGTGGAGGCCTTGAGGCAGGAGGGGATGGTGGCGTGCATCAGGGAGAGGTTGAACAGCTTGATGAGGATCTCTGCCAGCTGGTCTGCACATGCTTTGACCACCACTCTTGGGATGCCGTTTGGACCAGCAGCTCTGCAGGGGTTAACTGCTTTCAGTTGCCTCCTCACCTCGTGCACCTGTAGAGAGAGGGTAGAGGGGAGGAGGGGGGGAGGATGGAGGGAGAGAGTGGGGAGGAGGGGGAGAGAGGGGAGGAGGGGGACAAGTTTGGGGGGGAGGTGTGCTCAAACTGGGCAAAGAACCCGTTATGCTCCTCTGCCAGAGTGAGGCTGCTGCCTGATGTTGGGGGGCCCTGGCCCCTGTAGTTGGTGAGGGCCTGGATGCCTCTCCACATCTGTCAGGGGTTGTTGTCTGTGAAGAAGCCCTCCACCTTCCTCCTGTAGGCATTCTTAGCGAGTTTTATGCCTCTCCTCAGGTTGGCTCTAGCAGTGCTGTAGAGAGAGCTGTCCCTCTGTCTGAAGGCTGAGTTGCAGGCTCTGATAAGAGCCTGGACTTCACTGATCATCCAGGGTTTGCGGGTTGGAAAGACCTGGATGTGTTTGGTAACTGTTACATTTTCTACACAACATTTGATGTAGCAAAGGACAGACTCGGTGTAGGAGTCCAGGTCCTGCTGTTCAAAGATGCTCCAATCAGTGCAGGCAAAGCAGTCTTGTAGCTGGAGGAGAGCATTTTCAGGCTGAGTTTTAATTGTTAGTTTGGTTAGGGGTGATTGCTTCCTGAGGGGAGTGTAAGCAGGTATTAGAAGCAGAGAAAGATGGTCTGATTGTCCAAGGAGGGAGAGGGGGGTGGCTCTGTAGACATGCTTAATGTTGGTGAAAACATGATCTAGTGTTTTTTTCCCCTCTTGTGGGACACTTAACATGTAGGTGGAATTTGGAGAGTACAGTCTTTAAGTACGCTTTGTTAAAATCCCCTGCAATAATGTGGATTGTGTCGGGTTGATCTCTTTGCTACCTGCTGACAATGTGCTGGAGGTGATTGAGTGCTAAGTTAACATTAGCATCTGGAGGAATGTAAACGGCTGTTAAAATAACTGCATGTAGCTTGCTGGGAAGGTAAAAAAGGCCTACACAGGAAGGACATGGCCTCTAAGTCCGATGAACAGTGGCTTTGAATTATTTTGCTGTTATTACACCAAGTTTGAAGTACATAAACGCAGAGCCCTCCACTCCTTCCCTTACCAGAATCAGCGTTGCGGTCAAAATGGTCTATAGTTTGGCCAGGTAATTCCACAGCCTCGTCAGGAATATGTGGGAGCAGCCATGACTCGGTCACAATCAGAATGCAACAGTCCCGGACATAGCGATTGTAGGCGATCTCTGATTGCAGCTCATCCATTTTGTTGGCGAGGGATCTAGCGTTGGTGAGAAAAATTAATGGTAACAGTGGTTTGGTGTGTAGTTTGCGCAGCTGGGCATGAAGGCCAGCCCTGCAGCCTCGTTTCTGCTTTCTCTCCCGTCGTCTGCTCTGATTGTGGTGCATAACGAACCACGGAGCACTCAGGGGTCTGGCGATCTCCTCAGAGATGTAGTGGTGATTCCTGGAATGAGCGCTGGAGATGTCGAAGGTAAGTTGGTGACCGATGCCTATAAGCTCCTGGTGACTGTAGGTAATTAGTCTGTCACAGAAGGAGCACAGAAAAAGGCAAAAAAGACACAAAAACGAGCGCAGTAGTCTGGAGTGCCTAACCGCTGTGTGTTAACGCGCCGCCATCTTGATGCATTAGATGCAAATAAGTGTGTAAATGAAAAATACTACAGGTCCATTCTCAAAATATAGACAGAGGTTTGGAAATACCGATGACAGTAAATATATTCTCAAAGTCAAATAAACAAATCTAGCATCAAATTGTTCATAACAGTGGAGCTTACTAACCAAGGCTTTTAATGAAAATGGGCCACAACTTAAACCTTGGAATGTAAAATTCAAAATTCAGTTTGTGTTTGAGGGGCCCACACACAATGCTGTACCCGGGGCCCAAAATTTGGTGCTACGCCCCTGTCAAGATTACATGCCTTTGTTTCTGAAATTCTAAGTTTGTATTAAGTCCCAAAATGTGGGTTTTCTGTAACACTCAGAGCTTGATCACTTGAAAACCACAGGCTCATCTAGGATTTAAACTCGGGCGTTTTCACACACTAAACGAAAATTTCAGACAACTAAATCCTGTCTAACCATTATTATTAAGAGCTGATAAAGGTACTGTCAATAGAAAAGTTAAATGCTTTTGCTTGTAAATTTGTATCTAAAGTCCTCATTTATTTTTAACCTTGACAAGTGTAGTCCACGAGGTCAATGAAATGAAAGCTCATTTTGACATAACTAAGATTAGATATTGTGGGCTCATCTGGGATTTGAACTTGCTCACAGCTGAGGCAAGAACCATACCCCTAGACCAGGGATGGGCAACTATGTGCCATGGAGGGCCATTCCACTGCAGGTTTTCTGTTCCACCTAGTCTCTTCAGTAGTTGCTTTCTCTAATTAGCAATCCTTGAAGCTCATCAGTGCAAACACTTGCTGAAGAGACTGAGTCGAACAGAAAATCTGCAGTGGAATGGCCCTCACTGCCCATCCCTGCCCTACACCAACGAGCTCTCACTGACTTTATGCCTTTCTGTCCATCCTATGTCAATGACACCTGGAGACAGAGCAGCCGTATTAGTGGTACTGTGGCAAGATTAGACCTCTTCGTTTTTGAAATTGTTACTTTGTATTAAATCCAAAGGTGTGCGTTTTCTAAGACATTTGATGCTTGACCACTTACCATGTTTAATTTACTAGAAGTTCATTAAATTCTAAGGCTAATTGATAGCATTGTGGAGGACATGAGCCCAGAAAAGTTTTCTTCAAGTTTAATCCCCACAGGTTCATCTGGGATGTTTGGATCACAAGATCGACAAACCCCTCTCTAGTGGACGTTTTTCTGTCCAACCTTCATCATTAAGAGCTGGGAAAGTGTGGTACTGTCAATGGCGTGAAGAAGATCAGTCCACAGAATCCACAAGATCAGTGAATCAAGATTTGGAGGAGTAAGATTGTACAGACAGGCTCATCATCAGTTTCATTTATGCACATGTGAACTTGTAAAGGCCCAGACTGTCCTGGATGACCCAGGTCGCAATGATAAGACCTCTGGCTGACCTCATTGTCCTAGCCCAAGATCGCCCTGCCTTCAGATGATTGGCCGCAACGGCCAGGATTAAGTAAGAACTCGTAAATTTGGGGCTTAACCAGGATTTGAGCCCAGGACCTGATGCACCCAAAACAAGACCCATATTCCCAGACCAACGAGCCATTGTGGGTGTCCTGTTTTCCTTTCGGGCCTGCATCAACAAGAGCTGGTGAAGCGGCATCAACAGCACAATGTCAAAATTCAATGCCCTTAGCTGTAAAAGTGGAAATTTGTATTAAAGCAACATTATATATGGTTTTCACAGTACAATGATGTGTTTCCAAAATCACTTTGGTGTTACATCAGCCTTTTGACAGGTGAATGTCACTTCCATCATAGCCTGAGCAGGCCTACATTACCTGCAGCAGCACAATGTAACTTTCCTGTTCCTTGTAGGAGCACTGATGAGACAACAGGCTGAGTCCCATTAGCTAGTTATTGGAGATGATGTCAGTCACTAGTAACCAGTGTTGGCCAAGTTACTAAAAAATAGTAACTAATTACACTTACTAGTTAGTGCTTTTCAAATGTAACTGAGTTACTTTACTAATTACTGCATGATTAAAGTAACTAGTTCCTTGGAAAAGTTACTTTTAAATGCATGTGCGGCGGCATGCAAAAATAAGCAGCGATGCTGTGGTTTTAAGCAGGTTTTTATTAATCATACCGCCGTCACGGGAACTCGGCTCCAGCCCATAGCGTGAGCAGGCTGAAGCCGAATTCCTCAGGCTCTCAGTGAAGAGGGGACACAAAGTCTGTGTCCAGCAGCAGCCGTTGTAGAAGTGAGAATTTGCGTTACAGAGTTGCAGCTTATATACTTGACCATAACAATACATCAAAGGAACATACCCCAGCAGTTAGTACGATCAAGAGATAACAGAACAGGCATAAGACATTTGCATTTGAGAGACATATTGCTCTCAGTCCCTAGGTCACAGTGAGGACAGGACGCATGAGTACAATGGATGAAAGGCAATCATTAACATCACAGAGGTGCGCCAGACGAAATGCGTCTGCCTGTAGACATTAATACACATTACACTGTTCTGCTATTTGCTAAAAGCACAGTAAGGACAAGACGCATGAACACTATACAGAATGGCGCATTACATCACAATACATGCATGTTTGCATCACAAATACATGAATGGCACATTGCATCTCAGTAGTGCAGCGGAAAAACAGAGACAAGAGGGCTGAGTGTCCTTATCTGTTGTGGGGGTAAATCGAACCGCCACACATGCTTAAATCATCTTGCACACACAGCAAAATAATTTAATTAATGACTTACATTATGGGCTTATTAACGTCAGGCTGAAAACAGACGGTTTCAGAGAGAGCTTTTAGAACATGTTCAGTTTGCTTTATCCTGCCTTGAGAGCTCTTATTGTGGGAAAATCTGAAGAAAATCAACATATTGCCAGTAGTGTCCTCATTTTGGAGTAAGAGTTGGCAACACTGCATAAAGCTATCCATGGGGGGTGGCTGTAGTGCAGGTGCAATGTGGCCAATTACTGATTGGAGGGTCAGGGGTTCAATTCCCATTCTGTCTGCATGCCAACATGTCCTTGAGCAAGACACTAGACCGCCGTTGCTCCTGGTTGGTCAGGCCTGTGCATGGCAGCTCTGCTGCCATCAGTGTGTGAATGGGTGGATAGCAGAATCTGTAAAGTGCTTTGCTCATCTCGAGATGAGAAAAAGCACTCTATAAGTGAACACCATTTATGATATGGATTTAATCTGATGTGCAGTGATCCAAAAAAAATGTCCATTATCCACAGTCCAAATGTCTGCTGTGACAGAGACATGATCCAGTCCCTCAAATTCCTTTTGGAGATCAAAATCTGTTTTTGAATAATGTTTATCCAGGTAGCAAGTAAATGTGTTGTCACTTCAGTGGACCACAGTCTCAGCTGTCTGATTCAAAGTCACTGTTTATATCATGTCTTCAGTCTGTAACAATGTGTCTGGCAATCAGGTTTAATTCTTGCTGGGTCACAAACTGTCCAGATGCATACCTATGCTTGAAATCCAGTTGTGGCTGTTGAGAAAAGAGTATTTCCACTTTGCACCCACCTGTGGCTGTTCAGACAGAACAGCCACAGCTGTAGACCCACTACATGGTGTTGTTAGCATAGTTACTTAGTGTAGTGTTGGGATTTACTACAGGGTACAGCGTGATGACGCAGCCTGCGGGTGACATCATCACGCCACTATATATATGGGAGAGTCCACCATCTCATGGCAGAGTTAGAGTTACCTCTCAGCTACGGCTCATCCTCAGGGATATGACTGAGTGTTCAGTGTGCAGTGTACTTATTAACATTGTGTAATAAAGTTCAGTTCGAGCACAGCATCCTCGTCCGCCTTCATTCCAGGTTTGGGGACATAACATTTGGCGACAAGAATTTAAGAACCATGGAAGCGTGCCTGAGACTGCTGAGGCCTTTCCTCGAGTCCCCAAGTGAACCGGATGTCCCGTGGCCGCGATGGCTGGATGCGTTCAAGACCTATGTTGCAGCATTGGACCTAGAAAAGCTGGATAAAGTAAGAAAGCGGGTATTACTTGTCCGCAACCTGGGCATAGAAGGCCAGAGAATTTTTCACACACTTGGTCTGACGGACTTGTATGTGAATGCTGTTGAGCTACTAGCTAGCTACTTTGCTACACCGGACAACGTGATAGCACGACAAATTCGATTCCTCCAGAGGCGACAGGGAATTGGTGGGTCCACCCAGCAATTCGTCGCCAACTTAAGACATCTGGCTAGCACGTGCTGCTTTGGACTGTTAGAGGACGAGATGGTGTGGGACCAGTTAGCTGAGCACACGAGTAACCCGAGGCTAAGGGCTAAGATGCTAACGGCACCAAATGATGTGACACTAGCTAGCACAATAGAGCTAGCATTCCAGCTTGAGTCAGCAGAGAAGTTCGCATCGGCGCTAGTTGGGCGCCAACTTCAGAAACTACCAGGACAGACAACGTTAGCCAACGCGGTGGGTACAGAGGAATATGAAAGCATGGCAGACAAATACAAGACAAACACCGTTAACCAAAGGACCACTCCGAGAGGCCCGCCTGTGGTAGCTGTGGTTCCCTGATGCACCATGAGAGAACACATTTTTGCCAGGCAAGAGAACAACGTTGTAACAAGTGTGGACATTGTAATCATTTCGCTAAAGTGTGCTGGTCGCTGGAGCTGTGGAGCCCGCCAAGCAAGCAAAACCTCGCGGTAAGCCCTGACATCAATGCTTATGCATACAGCATAGTTGAATTAGACGGCGTGGCTGTACCGCTACTGTTCGACACGGTAGCGGTTAGGTCGATATTAAACTGGGCCATGGTGAAGAAATTTTTCCCCAACCACAAAATAAAGAAGAACCCAGCGGAGCTGTACGGATATGGCAGTCACAGACTCAGTAATGTAGGGACACTTGAGCTAACGGTCTACTACAAGTCGGAGATTGTGTATGACTTCACGTTCCAAGTGGCTACGCATGGTGACAACATTATGGGATGTGACCTCTTCTACAGACTGGGCATCACTATCCGAAACAGCACGGGGTTCAAATGGTCCGATTGCGGCAACAGGGACATGACGGACATTTACAACAATGATGTGGTGTGGAACGACAAAAATTCAGGGCAACACCGACACCAAACTGACTACCCCGTGCACACAGAAGAAGAGCTGCCCGGGAGGGGGGCAGCGGCTAGACTTGCCTCAGATCCTCGCCCAGCCGGAGGCTGCTATAGATTCACAGGAGAGGGAGCCCGTGCACGCAGAGATCCTCGAGGCACAACAACCAGGCACAGATACTGTTTAGATGCAGCACAACAAATCACATCAAAAGGGAGAGAGGAGGAACCGGACTGCTTCAGTACCCACGCTCAATGTCAGTCTATGGCGGTTACGACCAACCCGACAGGTGAAGAGTCCGCAACAGTGAACGACACGGGAAAGACACTGGACAACTTCCGTACCCACGACCAGGTTCAGACTACAGAAACAGCGACGTGAAGTCGGGTGAAGGGTCCGCGACGAACACGATAAAGACAGAACTGTTACAGCACAATGGAGGTCCCAAACTTGATGAGCACGCAGCACCACAGCGATCACAGTGGCACATGAGACCGAGCAAGGCGCCTCTCAAAGTCATGGACTGGGTTCGAGTCCACACTGATCAGAATCAGAATCAGAATCAGAATCAGATTTATTGCCATTGTTCATGTAGTACACAAACTAGAAATTTGTCTCGGTGCAATGCTGCAACATTAAACATGATAAAATAAAAGAAATAAATTATACATGCAATAAAGTGTAGAATAAGAGTGAGTAATACTAGTCAGCAGTTTAAATATATTAGCAAGCAGCAGATAATGTGGAGAACCATATAGTGCAGTCGGTAATGCAGGAAGAAAACAGTGATGATTGACATGAGTCTGGTTGAGCTGCTGTACATAGTGCACGAGAGTCAATAAGTCACTTAGTGTTCAGCAGTCTGATGGCAGAGGGGAAAAAGCTGTTCATGTGATGGGAGGTTTTAGTCTGGATGGATCGAAGTCTTCTACCTGAGGGGAGAGGGGCAAACAGTACGTGACCAGGGTGTGAGGGATCGGCTATGATCCGGCCAGCATGCCTCCGGGTCCTGGAGATGTACAGATCCTGGAGAGATGGGAGCTTGCAGCCGATGAGAGACTGGGACAGCGACTGACCAAGTCACAGCCAACAGGACAGTGGATGGTGCTGAGGATCATGGCAAAACTGGGATTGGCGTGCTTTCAATTGACAGACGGTTCAGTTCGGCACGCAAACCAACTCCGGCGTGTCCAGGTGGCTGCTCCAGATGGCGAGGCTTCGCGGGAATTAGCTGATGCAGTATGGGACCTGGGCCCCAACATTATGAAGATCGGTCCAGGGGCGCGTTTACTGTGGGCCCGCTACAAGGCCCCTCCGGCAGAACTGCCTTCCCCATGGAAGACTGTTAAAAAAAAAAGACAATGACTGCTTAGGTAGGAATGCGGCTAGGAGCAGGTGGCAGAATAATCCACCCAGCTGCATCGGTTCCAGTGGTGGTCTACCCGCTGACCCTAGTTTGTGGTTCTAAATGTGGTTCTAAATGCTGAAATGTTAAATTGCATAAGTGTACCAAATTTGGGAGGGCTGATTAGTGTATGTTCTGTGTTTTGCAAGGGGGGAAGAATGTAGTGTTGGGATTTACTACAGGGTACAGCGTGATGATGCAGCCTACGAGTGATGTCATCACGCCACTATATATGTGGGAGAGTCCGCCATCTCATGGCAGAGTTAGAGTTACCTCTTAGCTACGGCTCATCCTCAGGGATATGACTGAGTGTTCAGTGTGCAGTGTACTTATTAACGTTGTGTAATTAAGTTCAGTTCGAGCACAGCATCCTTGTCCATCTTCATTCCAGGTTTGTGGACATAACAGCACTAGATTTATTGGAGCTTTGTTGCTGTTTTCAGGCACTTTTTAAGATTCAACTGGCACTTAGCTTCCAACCCACCAATATGCTTTTGTTCTTAACTGCGACAAAGGAAAAATAGTCTGTCTGTTTCCACAAAAACAAAGTAGCTTAATCTTTTCCTTCACTCAGTAGTGAAGACTCACAAGCTCTTTGCAACAGGTCACGTCGACTGACAGCTGCGTCAGCTATGGTAGGGTCAGTTTGTATAGTCATTTTTTATGCTAAAAATATCTATACATATTAATAAAATGAGTATCTAATAACACACCTGATAAATTTCAGTAACTGTAATACATTAAACAGTAATTTTGTTACTGCAAAAGTAGTGGCATTACTCCCAACACTGCTAGTAACTAAGCACCCGGTGATTGGCTATTGGCTCTCAGGCCATGAAATGACTGAATGGAATTCTTTTCAGTGAGCCTAGAAGGAGCAGGAGAGTGTGATGACCGATGACAAGCTTTTCTGTTTTGTAACATTCAATGGTCCATCACTTCAACCTTTGTCATCAAGTCTGAACCTTGGGCTCAGTCCAGGATTTGAACCCAGAACCTCTCACACCCTAAACAAGAATCATACTCCTAAACCAGGGGTCTGCAACCTTTGCCAACCGAAGAGCCACTTTGTTCCAACTAAAATAGTTGTGGCTGAGGGCTGCAACAGCAATTTCACCTTTAAAATAAAGATTATGCTTATAAAGTCACACACACACACACACACACACACACACACACACACACACACACACACACACACACACACACACACACAGAGCTCTGAATATTATGTGGCATTAATGAATTCGTACTACTACAGTGAAACTTTATTAATTCATGAAATAAAAGTATTACAAATATATCACAAATTGGTTTGTGCTGAAAAATAATGTGAATGTAATATAATAATGTGAATATTTGACCATAATTTTTGTATAGTTTTTAATTATCAGCACATTCATAAATTGTTGAAATCTGAAAAATATCCATCTCCTACTTTCAACAGTGATCACACAGTTTTAGTTCCTGAGATTTTGATAAATTAGAGACGAACGTTTTATTTCGAAGAAGCTATTTTTCATCATTTTTAATTTTCCTCATAATGCTCCTCAAATTTATTAATGTAATATAAATCTGTATCCATCTCCTGTTCTCCAGACTCTCAATTTAACAACTAGTGGATTAGTTGTCTGATAATTGGTTGTCTGATATTCTTCTTTATTTTGGAATAAAACAAAAAGAATTCTAAACAACTTTCTTAATCTAACTTTAAAAATCAGTTGGAAGGAAGAAGGAGAAGGAGGGAGAAGGAGTCCTATCAAGCTTGGTTGGCTTGTGGGACTCCCGAAGCAGCTGAGGTGTACCGGCAGGCCAAGCGGAGTGCAGCTCGGGTGGTTGCTGAAGCAAAAACCCGGGTATGGGAGGAGTTCGGTGAGGCCATGGAACAAGACTTTCGGTCGGCTTCAAAGAGATTCTGGCAAACTGTTCGGCGGCTCAGGAGGGGAAAGCAGCTCCCCGTCCACACTGTGTATGGTGCGGATGGGACACTGTTGACTTCAACTGGGGATATCGTCGGGCGGTGGAAGGAATACTTCGAGGATCTCCTCAATCCCACTGATACGCCTTCCACAGAGGAAGCAGGGTTTGGGGACAAGGGGGATGACTCGCCTATCACAGGGGCTGAGGTCGCCAAGGTGGTTAAAAATCTCCTTGGTGGCCGAGCCCCGGGGGTGGACGAGATTCGCCCCGAGTACCTCAAGGCCCTGGATGTTGTTGGGTTGTCATGGTTGACACGCCTCTGCAACATTGCGTGGAGGTCGGGGGCAGTGCCTTTGGCATGGCAAACCGGGGTGGTGGTTCCTCTCTTCAAAAAAGGGGACCGGAGGGTGTGCTCCAACTTTAGAGGGATCACACTCCTCAGCCTCCCTGGGAAGGTCTATGCCAAGGTACTGGAGAGGAGAGTCCGGCCGTTGGTCGAACCTCGGATTCAGGAGGAGCAATGTGGTTTTCGTCCTGGCCGTGGCACATCGGACCAGCTCTTTACCCTCTCGAGAATTCTTGAGGGTTCGTGGGAGTTTGCCCAACCAGTTTACATGTGTTTTGTGGACTTGGAGAAGGCATTTGACCGCGTCCCTCGTGGATTTTTGTGGGGGGTGCTTCGGGAGTATGGGGTATCGGGCTTGTTGTTACGAGCTATTCGGTCTCTGTACGACCGTTGTGAGAGTTTAGTTCGTATTGCCAACACTCGGTCGGAGTCATTCCCAGTGAGAGTTGGACTCCGCCAGGGCTGCCCTTTGTCACCGGTCCTGTTCATAATTTTTATGGACAGGATTTCTAGGCGCAGCCAGGGAATGGAGGGTGTCATGCTTGGTGACCACAGGATCTCATCTCTGTTGTTTGCAGATGATGTTGTCCTGTTGGCTTCATCCAGCAATGACCTACAGCTCTTGCTGGGACGGTTTGCCGCTGAGTGTGAAGCGGCTGGGATGAGAATCAGCACCTCCTAGTCCGAGTCCATGGTCCTCAGCCGGAAAAAGGTGGATTGTCCTCTCCGGGTTGGGGACAGGCTCCTGCCCCAAGTGGAGGAGTTTAAGTATCTTGGGGTCTTGTTCACGAGTGAGGGGAAAATGGAGCGAGAGATCGACAGACGGATTGGAGCAGCATCTGCAGTGATGCGGACGTTGTACCGGTCTGTTGTGGTGAAGAGGGAGCTTAGTTCTAAGGCAAAGCTGTCGATTTACCAGTCAATCTACGTTCCTACTCTCACCTATGGTCACGAGCTTTGGGTAATGACCGAAAGAACGAGATCGCGGATACAAGCGGCTGAAATGAGCTTTCTCCGTAGGATTGCTGGACTCACCCTCAGAGATAGGGTGAGGAGCTCAGTCATCCGGGAGAGGCTCAGAGTAGAACCGCTGCTCCTCCACATTGAAAGGAGTCAGTTGAGGTGGTATGGGCATCTGATTAGGATGCCTCCTGGACGTCTCCCACTTGAGGTGTTTCAGGCACGTCCCACTGGGAGGAGACCCCGGGGCAGACCCAGGACTCGGTGGAGAGACTATGTCTCCCAGCTAGTCTGGGAACGCCTTGGTATCCCCTCTGAAGAGCTGGAGCAGGTGGCTGGGGAGAGGGAAGTCTGGGCTTCTCTGCTTGAACTGCTGCCTCCGCGACCCGGACCTCCGGAAAAGCGGTAGAAGATGGATGGATGGATGGATGGATAAAAATCAGTTGGTGCAAATTAAGCCAATTACAAATAGTTACAGAAGAGTGGAAAAAAATACCTTCTGCTGAGCTAAATGTTGGTTATAATTTAAAAAAAAATGTGATAGACTGCACTTATAATTCACTGTCCAAAACCCCACAGGTAACAAACTAGCAGTTAACCTACAGCCAAAAAGCCAAAAACATCCTTTAAATACAAGGCTTACCTCTACATCACTGTCAGAGAATCTCCTCTCTTTTTTCTTTACAAATTTTGAGGGAAAGTTGTCAGCTGTAGGTCTTATGTTAGGCAAGTACATCCGGTTGATGGCATTTCATAACAAAAGCACATAACAGAAGCAACTATGAATGAATGAATGACTGAATGAATGAATGAATTTATTTCGGATAGTACAGTACAGGTTAAAAGAAACTGTATAATATAACAACAAGGTCAAATTAGACAAAGACTCCTCCTACTATACAATTCCACGTGAGTTATCCGAAATGGGTGATGGCTGAAGCCGCAGCTTATATTGCCCACCCATATTCCATCCAAGAATTCAAAAGAGAAAAAAGAGAAAACAAGACAAGAGCGATTACAATTTAAAACAAAGCTAAGACAAAATGTGACTGAGAGAAAAAAGAAAACTAAGCTAGGCTAAGTTAAGCGGTTACTATTCAAAAACAAATCTAAGACAAAATGTCACAGAGAAAAAAAGAAAAAAAAAAGGAAAAAAAAAAACTAAGCTACAACACAACGCAGGCTGGATATGTCAATCCTTATGTGAGTTTACATGTCGTCTTGTAAATATGTTTGGAGTATTTCTTCCTTTAGTTTTTGTTTAAATTGTCCAAGCGTTGTACATGATTTTAATTCAGGTCCAAAATCGTTCCATAACCTGACTCCTTGCACTGAAATACAGTGTTGCTTGGTAGTTGTTCTCACTGTAGGCTTTTGAAATATACATGTTCCTCTGAAGTGATATCGTTTCTCCCTTGTTTGGAACAACTTTTGGATATTTGCGGGCAGTGATAAATTCTTCACTTTGAACATTATTATTGCGGTTTTAAAGTCAACCAGATCTTTCAACTTGAGAGTTTTTTGTTTAAGAAAAAGTGGGTTTGTTGGTTCCCTGTAAGCTGCTTTGTTTATTATTCTAATAGCTCTCTTTTGAAGCATAAAGAGTGGATATATGTTTGTTTTATATGTATTTCCCCTTACTTCATTACAATATGTCATGCATGGGAGTATTAATGAATGATACAAGGTGTATAGTGTGGGTTGATTCAGCAAATATTTCACTCTGTGTAATATTGCAATTGATTTGGATACTTTACCTTTAATATAATTAATATGTGACTTCCAACACAGTTTGTTATCAATTATTACTCCAAGAAATTTAGTTTCAGATACCCTTGCGATCTCTACACCATTTACACTGAGTTTGGGTACTGGGTTGTTGTGATGGTTGTTAAAGACTATAAATTTTGTCTTACTTAAATTGAGCGTTAATTTGTTTGAATCAAACCACAGTTTAAGCTTTCCTAATTCCTTTCCGAGTGTATCCAGAAGTTGTTCCAAATTGTTTCCACTGCATAGCAGATTAGTGTCATTGGCAAACAATATTAAGTCCATTTTTTCTGAAACTTTACATATATCGTTTATATATATATACAGCACTAACGATCTGTGAAGAGGAGGTGCGCCGGGTCTTTCAGAGACAAAAGATTAAGAAGGCTGCAGGACCTGATGGTGTGTCTCCGTCCTGCCTGAGAGTCTGCTCCAACGAGTTGGCCCCCATCTTCACCCGGATCTTTAACAGATCACTGGAGCTGCGTGAAGTGCCTTCCTGCTTCAAACGCTCCATCATCATTCCAGTTCCCAAGAAACCTTCTGTTACAGGATTAAACGACTACAGACCTGTTGCCCTGACCTCTGTGGTCATGAAATCCTTGGAGAGATTGGTGCTGAACCACCTGAAGGTCATCACAGGCCCCCTGATGGACCCACTGCAGTTTGCCTACCGGTCAAACAGGTCAGTGGATGATGCAGTGAATATGGGACTACATTACATCCTGCAACACCTCGACTCCCCAGGGACGTACGCCAGGATCCTGTTTGTCAACTTCAGCTCAGCGTTCAACACCATCATCCCAGGCATTCTTCATCAGAAACTCCTCCAGCTCAAGGTGGCCCCCTCCACCTGCCAGTGGATCTCCAGCTTTCTGACTGACAGGTGGCAACAGGTGAAGCTAGGGAGATTTACATCCAGCTCCCGAAAAATTAGTACTGGCGCCCCCCAAGGATGTGTCCTTTCCCCACTGCTCTTCTCCCTCTACTCCAATGACTGCACCTCAGAGGACCCTTCGGTGAAGCTCCTGAAGTTTGCGGACGACACCACAGTCATCGGTTTGATCCGGGATGATGATGAGTCTGCATACAGGCGGGAGGTGGAGCAGCTGATCCTCTGGTGCAGCCAGAACCATCTTGAACTTAACCCAGCCAAAACGGTGGAGATGACTGTGGATTTCAGGCGACACCCCCCTTCATTCCCCCCACTCACCATCCTCAACAGCACAGTGTCCACTGTGGACTCCTTCAAGTTTCTGGGTACCACAATCTCCCGGAACCTGAAGTGGTCCTCCCATATAGACACTGTCCGGAAAAAGGCCCAGCAGAGGTTGTTTTTTCTGTGTCAGCTCAAGAAGTTTGATTTGCCTCAGGAGCTGCTGGTTGTCTTCTACACCGCCATCATCCAATCTGTCCTCTGCTTTTCCATCACTGTCTGGTTTGGATCTGCCACTAAACAGGACAAGACCAGACTGCAGCGGATCATTAAGTCTGCGGAGAGGATCATTGGTACTGACCTACCCTCCATTGAGGACTTATATCAGTCCATAACCAGGAAACGGGCGGGAAACATCTGTGCTGACCCATCACACCCCGGCCACAAACTGTTTGAACTTCTATCTTCTGGTCGTCATTACAGATCACTGAAGGTCAAAACCACCCGTCACAGGAACAGTTTCTTTCCTCAAGCCATCACTCTGATGAACTCCTAACATTCACCTAGTCCTACCTGTTGCTGTACTCATGATTTTCATCCATTATTACATTGCACATAACTCTCACACTGCTTTTTACTTCATTCACATTATATCACTGAATCTGAGTTCACATTGAAATACTGTGTGACTGTATATTTTTTCATATATTTCTGCAAAGTGTGGTTAGTCTGAGTAAATAACTGCATATATTCCTGTATATATTTGCATCCTTTTATAGAAACGTGGACAGACTGTAATTTACTGTACATACTCTGTCGTCATTGAATCCTTATTTAAATCCTCCACCTGAACAATGAGAGCAAGTTTTTAGCCAAAGTCAAATTCCTTGTATGTGTTGTGCATACTTGGCCAATAAAGCTGATTCTGATTCTGATTCTGATTCTGATATACATATTGAATAATAATGGTCCCAAAACTGAACCCTGTGGGACTCCACAGGTGACCTTCAGTAACTCTGAATTTTTGTTGCTAACACATACATACTGATATCTATTCTTTAAGTAACTACTTAACCAGGACAGTGCTACCCCTCTAATACCACAATTTTGTAGTTTCTTTAATAATAAATTGTGATCTACTGTATCAAATGCTTTTTTAAGATCTAGGAATACTCCAACTGAATACTCTTTATTTTCAATGGCTGTTGATATTTTTTCTGTAACTTCCATTAGGGCATATGCAGTTGTCCTCTTGTGTCTGAACCCATATTGCTGCTCACACAATAAATCATTCTTCAGTATGAAGTTGTCAATTCTCTCATAGAATATTTTCTCAAGTATCTTGGAAAATTGCGGTAATAGTGAAATTGGTCTATAGTTTGAGAGTTCCCCTCTGTCGCCCGTCTTGTATATCGGAATTACTTTAGCTATTTTCATTGCATTGGGAAATATACCTGATTGGAGAGACAGGTTACAGATATACGTCAGTGGTTTTACTATGCATTCGATAACAGTTTTGACTAATAGCACGTCAATACCATCACAGTCCGTAGATGTTTTACTTTTGAACGATTTAACAATTTCAATGACCTCTCTTTCATCTGTGTTCTTTATGAAGATGGAGTCTTTTACAGCAGTGTTATTGCATATTGTATCACCTGTAGGCACCGTAGTGGGTATTTCTCGGGCCAGTTTAGGTCCAATGTTAACAAAAAAATTATTAAATTCATTTGCAGGTGAAGCTATATTCACACTCTGAGTCGTTTTATTATTTTTTGGAATATTAGTTGGGTAGCTTGTATTTCTGCTTTTATTTCCAAGGATACTGTTGAGTATTGTCCATGTATTTTTAATATTGTCTTTGTTTTTCTCCAGTTCTTTACTGTAATAGTCTCTTTTACTACATCTTATTATATATGTTAACTTATTTTTGTATGTTTTATACCGCTGCTCTGCTTCTATTGTCCTTTTCTTTAGGAAAGCTTCATATAATAAATTTTTCTTTTTACACGCCTTTTGTAGTCCTTTGGTTAACCATGGCTTATCAGCAAATTTGTGTTTAAGCTTTTTTTTAACTAATGGGCAGTTTTTTTCATAAAGAGTGGTTACAATGTTTATAAATGTGTCATAGGCTTCATTTACATCTGATACATAGACTTCTGTCCAGTCTTGCTTCAGCAAGTCCTCTTTAAGAGAATTGATTGCATTTGGTGATTTGTGTCTGAACGATTTTGAAATTTATTCTGCGTTGGGCCCCGTGTGGCCATGGATAAGTGCAAAGGTTGGCAAGTGGTCACTTATATCATTTATCAATAATCCACTTTCTATTTTCTTATCGATAACATTGACAAACAGGTTGTCAATAAGTGTAGCAGAGTGAACTGTGATTCTACTGGGATGTGTTATTGTGGGATATAGACTCATGCTGTACATAGAGTTCATGAACTCTGTAACTACATTTTGTTGATGTGGATTCAGTAAATCAATATTGAAATCTCCACAAATTGCTACCATTTTCTTACTAGTAATATTATTGTACATCTCAACTAATTTATCTCTGAATGTCTCAATGCAAGTTCCCGGCGTTCTATATATGCAGCTTATGATTAGATTTTTTGTTTTGTCTAGGTCAATCTCAACAGTAACACATTCCAAAATCCCTGGTAGTGCAGAGGACATTTCATTTACAAGCTTACACCTATACAGGTCATCAATATACGTACAGTGCAACACCACCACCCTTTTTTTGAGTTCTGTTAATATAAAACATCTGATATCCCTCTATTGCCATCAGGGGAGCCTGTTCTTCATTAAGCCAGGTTTCGAGACTGCAATAGCTGTGAATTTTCTGTCTAGCTGTTTTAAATAGTCCTGAATCTGTGAGAAGTTTTTGTTAAGACTTCTGCTATTGAAGTGTATTATTGACAGTTTACCATCTAATTGCACTTGACTTTCACTTGACTTTTGAATTGCTTTTCAGTGTAATATTCACAGTGGTTGTGAATATTATTGAAAAAGTGGTTATCAGGATCAATATCATTCTCCATCTCTTGTGGTTTATGTTCAGCATAATGGCATATTTTCAGAGTTTGAGTTTCCTCACTCTGTGTCAAATGACTTCCTCCAGCTGGGGATAATTGATGTCTACTCGAGTCGATCATAAGTTTTTGTTTATTTTGCTTATTTTTTTTAAAGTACTTTGGCATGGTGTATCAAAAGAACTATTCTTATCGTGTGTATGAATATGGATTATCATTGACTCATAATTTTTTTAATCGGTGTTCATCTGTATTTATTTAAGTCAGTAGCATCTCTGATCATTATACTCCTTGCTTGCTCAGGTGTTCCATTTAGTTTAATCCAAATTCTACAATTTCTTGTCCAGGTTGCCTGTATCTTATTTTGTTTTTTCAGCATCCGTGCCTGCCGTGCTAATTCAGCGGGTTTTTTTTGTCAGGTGTTCATTTAGGTAAACTTGAGTTTCCTTTAGCTTTTTGGCCTGCCTCAGTATGTCATTCTTTACCCTTCTGTTCACAAAGCGCATCACAATTGATTTCTTTGTTTTGTTATCTTTCTTCGGTAGAGCATAACAGGCTGCTTAAAATGAAATTGCTACAAAGGCCTTTTATTTTTACATAACTCAGGATGTATTGCACTGTGATGGTGAAAATAATTCACACTAATTTAGACCAGTGATGTCTGGTGAATCCAGCATTTATAGTGTAGGCAACTAATTTTAAGGTTATTGAGCAGGGATTCAAGGATTGTTTCTCATTTTTAAGGACAATTAAGGCATTGATTTTAGATAATCACATTTAAGACTTTTTATGGACCTGTAGCCACTAATGAGTCGGCTGTTTTTCTCCTTGTGGAGAAATTCTCTCCATATAACAGCCATACATGAATGCAAATGTATCTGTCCACTCAGAATTAAACTTTCTATTTGTAAATGGAAGCTCACTTTGACAGGTTGATCAACATTTTATATAACTAAACTTAAGTATCACGGGATCATCCAGGATTTGGACCTGGGACTGCTCACACCCAAAGTGAGAATCATACCACTAGACCAACAAGCCCTCATTGGCTTTGAGCTTTTCTGTCCATCCTAAGTCAACAATACCGGGAGACTGTGCAGCAGTGTCGGTGGCAACATTAGACGTCTTTGTTTCTGAAATTGTTAGATTGTTTTAAATCCAAAGGCGTGGGTTTTCTGTAACATTCAATGTTTTACCACTTATCATGTCTAATTTACTAGTAGTTCATTAAAATCCTGAGGTTAATTGATAGAGTTCTGGAGGACATGAACCCAGAAAGTTTTCTTCCAGTTTAACCCCCACAGGTTCATCTGGGATTTGGACCCAGGGCTTCTTGCACCCTAAACCAGAAATTTGGACCACAAGATCAACAAACCGCTCTCTAGTGGGTGTTTTCCTGTCCAGCCTTCATCATTAAGAGCTGGTAAAGTGCAGTACTCTCTGTGGCATGAAGCATGTAATACACAAGGTCAGTGAATCAAGATTTCCCACATGTAAACTTATACACTGGGAACTCATCAGCGATTTGAACCCAGGACCTCTTATTCCCACAGCAAGAATCATACTCCCAGACCAACGAGCCATCACGGGTGTCCTGTTTTCTTGTAGGTCCTGCATCCACAAGAGCTAATGAAGCAGATCAATGGCACGATGTCAAGACTCGATGCCCTTTACTGTAAAAGTGGAAATTTGTATTAAAGCAACATTATATATGGTTTTCACAGTAAAGTGATGTTTCCAAAAATCATTTTGATGGTGCATTAACCTTTGGCCAGCTGCATGTCAGTGTTAAGAGGAGTAAGCTCATTTTGACCGGCTGATCCATAGTCTCATTTTTATGTATGTAAGCTTGGATATTTGGAACTCCTAAGGGTTTTGAATTCTGGATCACTCACACTCAAGCAAGAATCAAACCCCTAGACTAAAAAGCCTCTTTCCCCTGTATAAATTATAATTTTTCCTTGTTACGCCAGTATAACATAGATGGGCGGAGGGGTGTTTATACATGCATTTAGGTTAATTGATGACTCAAACTTGTCCCTAGGTGTCTGTCTCTGACAGGGCCTTATTTATAACTACCCCTCTCTTCCCATTCTATGAGATTTGTGGCTGTTTTCACAAAGTTTCCATCCAAAGTAAAATTAAGTTTACTCACATGCCACCAGTGATCACAAATCAGGGAGCTTCTACTTCCCTCCCAACAGATTCTAGATATCCATGAGCAGATACTTATTAAAAGAAATTATGACCAAATTAACCTTCATGACCTGACGTATGAGGCAATTAGTGACTTTCTTTAATCCTTGAATATAATCTGAATCAGGGCAGAGGAAAGGTTAAAAGGCCCCATGACCCTCTTGCAGTAAAAAAACCCCCAAAAAACCTCTTTGCTGTAATTTCCGCTCAGCTGTCCCTGGAGGTGAAAGTTGTCAAAGATTTTGTGTTACAACTGTGTAACACACCAAACAATGAGTCTGAAGTGGTCAAGGTCCCTCTGCCAGTTCTTCTTTTGATTTGTTTCCCAGATGAAACACCTGCAGATCAATGTCTGCATCTTACGTGGCAGCTGCTTTTCTCTCTGGTGAACTCCACCTGCAGATAACAGGGCTCTTTTCAACTCATCTGACACTCTGACGTACATTTCAACAAACTGTCCTGCCGCCTCTTACTCGGATCCAGGATGAAAAAAATTAACCTGCAATGAGTCATGACTGAACCTGCACCTGCTTTACTGCATCAAACTATAGTTTCCTCTTACAGAAGGGGATTTTCAGCATAGAATTCTTCTCTGGATGGCAACAAGGTCTCATCAGGTACAAACAAGTTACATTTCAGACTTTTTATGACCCTTTTGAAATCATCATCCTGTCTTCATAAGCAAGAGTTTTGTACTTTTTCCACGATTCTTTAGACATATAGATTATTTAGATATTTTTAGCCATTACTAGACATATATGATGGTGGTGGTGGTGGGGAGCTGAAAAGTTCATAGTGGTCAAATCTGACCAAACGTGCTTTATTTTTCAACATAGTCTCCCCTTCGGTCCACACACTTCTTCCATCAGTGTTGCAGTGCTTGGATCCCTGCGGTTGAAAAATAAACCACATTTGGTCAAATTTGACCACTATGAACTTTTCAGCCTATGAACTTTTCAGCCCCCCCTCGTATAAAAGCAGCCTAAAAGTGTTTGTGGAATTATATGCATATTTATATATAAAGAAATCTGTGATGTTAGCTATATTCTTCACTTACTCTACTAGTGCATCTAAAAAATTGGAATAGTTACTCCCAAAAAGTGAGGTTTTCCAAGCCTTTTTTTTTTGTTTTAAATTTTGATGATTATGACTTAAGCCAGGCCTATTCAATTAGCAGCCCACGGGCCACATTCGGCCCAGAAGCAACCTCCGAGTGGCCTACGGGCCCAGGCAAAGCCAAGGAAATATAAATTTAAGAAAAAAATATGAAGGAATCACGGTCTGCAAGTGTGCACATGAACAACGCGTGTGACCATCATCCACGCGGAGTTTAGAAGCGCCCCGCCCACGTGAGTATTCCAGTCTGCAGGCAGAGTGTCTCTTGCGCTGCTGTCTGAGAGAAGCATGAGCTTATTAAAGTACTTTAAATGCAGAAAAAAGCAAAAGAGGTATGTAATCAGTGGAGGTGTTTATGGTGGTTTTAACCCGCTGGTAACAGGAGCAATAATGGAAGAGTCGCTTAGATAAGATAAGATAAGCCTTTATTAGTCCCACAATGGGGAAATTTCAGGATTGCAACAGCACAGGGATAGCAACACTCAGACCAATAGTTAAGAAGACACGGAAGATATAAATAAGAGCAGTGGATATACATACATACACATAAATATATAAATATATATACAAAGTGCGGAGCATTGTAGCTAGATGGAATAAACAGCATAACCGTCTACTTAGTTATCCTACATAGTATGAATATGTACCCATACATATTGTCACCCTCCGTAGCGACCAATATTGTCCTAGTTGTATATACTGGAGGGGACCATTGTGTAAGTCTATTGCGTCTTTTGCATTCAATACTATTAGGTTGTCACGTTTTTTTGCTATCTCTGCGAGCAGCCCTGCTTAGGTTATACAGTCTGACAGCCGTAGGTAGGAAGGACTTGCAAAACCTCTTGGTTGCGCACCTAGGATGATGTAGTCTGCTGCTAAATGAGCTCCTCAGTGCATTCAGTATGTCTTGCATAGAGTGGGACTCGGACTCCAGCAGAGATGACAGTTTAGCCACCATCCTTCTCTCTCCTATCTCCTCCACTGGGTCAGGGCGCTGCCCCAGGACAGAGCTAGCTTTCTTGGTCAGTTTGTTCAGTCTCTTCCTATCGGCTGCTGTAATGCCTCTGCCCCAGCAGACCACTCCAAAAGTGATGGATGATGCCACCACCTGAACTTGAACCTGAGCCACTGTGTCATAGAATGTCTTCAGCAGTGCCCCTTGTACACCAAAAGACCTGAGTCTCCTCAGTAGGAACAGCCTGCGCTGTCCCTTCTTGTAGAGTGCGTCGGTATTGTGTGACCAGTCTAGTTTATTGTTCAAATGAACACCCAGGTACCTGTAGGATGTCACCATCTCAATGTCTGTTCCCTGTATGTTTACTGGTGCTGTGAGGGGTTGTCCTTGCCTGTGGCAGTCCACCACCAGCAACTTAGTTTTCCTCGCGTTGATCTGGAGGCAGTTCCGATGGCACCAGTCCACGAAGTCCTGGATAAGTCCTCTGTACTCAGCTTCATCTCCGTTAGAGATGAGGCCAACGATCGCAGAGTCGTCAGAGAACTTCTGTAGATAGCAGTGTGTTGTGTTGTGTTAGAAGTCCACAGTATAAAGGGTGAACAGGAAGGGAGCCAAAACCGTTCCCTGGGGGGCCCCCGTGCTACCGATGATCGTGTCGGACACACAGTCCTGGGTTCTCACAAACTGTGGCCGGTTAGTGAGGTAGTCCAGGATCCATGATGACAGGTGCTGGTCCACCCCTGCACACAGCAGCTTGTCCTTCAGGATCATCGGTTGGATGGTGTTGAAAGCACTGGAGAAGTCAAAGAACATGATCCTCACCGCATTCCTGGGCTTCTCCAGGTGGGACAGAGAACGATGAAGGAGAAAGATCACTGCATCCTCCACCCCAATGCCATGCTGGTAGGCGAACTGGAGTGGATCCATCGCTGGTCCCACCAGGGGGCAGAGGTGAGCAAGGAGCAGTCTCTCCAGGGTCTACATCATGTGGGACGTCAGGGCCACTGGTCTGTAGCTGTTCAGGTCTTTGGGGCGGGAAGTCTTTGGTACAGGTACCACACAAGATGTTTTCCACAACTGTGGTACCCTCCCCAGCTTCAGCCTCAGATTGAAGATGAGCTCCACAATCCCACACAGCTGATCTGCACAGGACTTGAGGAGTTAGCAAACATGGTATGTCCACAAACCCGGAATGAGGCACAGAGAGTGGCGTCTTCTTTGAACACAAACTTTATTACATGTGGTTAAATAATATACAGTACATGTACTGAGCCAGCCGGGAAAGAGACCCTAAGATGCCAGCTCTCACTGTAGCTCTCTTCACGACAACAGACACAGGTTGGTTCCTTTAAACGGGCGTTTATTGGGACTTATGCACCCCTCTCTTGGTCACGCCGTGAGAACTGTATAAGCAAACATAACGCATAACCATATATACAGTACAGAGCGAAATAACATAAAGAATTTACAAAACAAATACCTCGTTGGCTGCTTGTCATGAAAAGAGTTCTGAAAGTAAACAAACTGCTTGGCTTCAATCTTCAATCAAACTTAAGTGCAAGACAGCTGAATAACGTGGCACAGCATTCTTCTTATTTCCGCTATGTGCTACAATGAAAACAATCCCAGCGGCACTGCAGACGGAAAACATCAGTTCCGGTCAGGAAACAAATAAATTTCAACAAAATATACAGTTGCAACAACCAACATGTAATGTACAGAAAATATATAATTTTATAACAACACTTACACTCCCACCAAATCACTCATTGATTTAAATACGGGATTTCTTTTAAACACAGATTATAAATGGAATCAATGGCTTGAGTTGTTTTAACTCTGAAAGAATGTGACCCACTTTTGTTTAATTTCTACTTAATTTGCCTCAAGCAAGGTAACCACCTTGTGAATGGGCCTTTGAAGGTAAACCAGTCTAGGTTATACCTCTTCCTTGGTGGTATACACGCTCATGATGATGCTTGACAAGCAGTGTTGAAACATGGGATTTCTTTGGAAGGATCGCCGGATGGTTTACATCATGGTGCAAGGCTGACTGGGACAATCGTCCTCCTACCCTTAGGACATTGTTCTTGTCCAAGAAGGCGTTCAACTTATATAACTTGCTGTACTTGTTCAAAGTGTCTCCCTTCTGAGCTTTGATTTTTTGTATGTCCGCAGCAAAGGCATCTTCTTGCACTAGCCTGATGATAAAGCTTTCTGCTTCCTTTCTTTCTTCAAGACTAGTTGCTTCATTTGTTCTTGGCTGAAGTCCTTTGATTTCTTTGGCAAATCTCTTGAGCCTAGCAATGGCTCTAACTGCCCTGGACCAGTCAGAGAATTTGGCGAGGCATTTCGCCACTGACTCTATTCCTTTCATCATGACTGTATGGACATGGGCTTTGCGAAGTTCAGGGTCAGTTCTTTCAACATCTCCCACCATTTCCTCTTCACATGGAAGATTCTGGTGCCAAAGAAAATCAGGTCCTGTCAGCCAATTAGACTCTTTTAACTGAGCTGCACTCAGTCCTCTTGAAGCGCAGTCAGCTGGGTTGTTTTCAGTGCTGACATGTCGCCATTGTGCAGGATCTGTGCTAGATCTTATGCGTTGGATCCGGTTGGCTACGAATGTGTGGAATCTCTTTGCATCATTGTTCACATAGCCAAGGACCACCTTTGAGTCAGTCCAGTAATACACTTGTAGGTTTTCAATCTCAAGCTCCCCTTTGACAATGTCGCTGTTGCGGACTGCAACCACAGCTGCTGACAGTTCAGCTCTTGGGATAGTTAGTAGTTTGGTAGGAGCTACTCTTGCCTTCCCCATCACAAGTGAGCAGCTGATCTGTCCTGTTTTGCTTATTGCTCGAAGATATGAACATGCACCATATCCGTTGAGACTTGCGTCCGAAAAGTTGTGAAGCTCATATTGTGTGACCTCATCAAAGGCCAATGGAAGGTAGCTTCTTGGAATTTTTAAGGCTGCCAAGTGAGGCAAATCTTGAAGCCAGGATTCCCACTGAGGCAGAATGTGTTCTGGGAGGTTGTCGTCCCAACCCATCTTGTCTTTGCATAGAACTTGAAGGATCTGTTTACCGACTAGTACGAAAGGGGCCACAAACCCTAGTGGATCAAAGACAGAGGATACAGTCGAGAGAACCCCCCTCCTTGTCAGTGGGTTTTTCTTAACTACAACCCTGAATTGAAATTCATCTGATTCAATGCACCACTGAACTCCCAGTGCCCTCTCGACATGAGGTTCTCCTAGAGCCATGTCTTGGTCCTTGGTCTGAGCACGTTCTTCCGGTGCAATAGCAGTGATCACTTCCTTGTTGTTAGACACAAACTTGTGTAGTCGAAGGTTTCCCATTTTGCACAATGCCCTCGACTCTTCCACCAGATGTATGGCTTCGGCAGGTGACTTGACGCTTATCAAGCCATCATCAACAAAAAAACTTCTCTGGATGAAGTTGATGGACTCTTTGCTGAACTTTCCATGGCCCTGAAATGCTAGATGCTTGAGTCCAAAGTTGGAGCAACCAGGGGACGAGGCTGCCCCAAATAAGTGCACTCTCATTCTGTACACTGAAGGTTTGGAGTCCAGGTCTCCTCCGTCCCACCAGAGGAATCTTAGGTAGTCTTGATGTTCTTTAGCAACATGAAATTGGTGGAACATCCTTTCAACGTCGCACATTATGGCAACTGGGCTCTTTCTGAATCTACATAACACGCCAACTAAGGTGTTGGTCATGTCTGGTCCGGTTAATAGATGGTCATTCAGAGAGGTTTCTTGGAAGCGTGCCGAGCAGTCAAAGACCACACGGATTTTTCCAGGCTTGTGAGGATGATAGACTCTGTGGTGAGGAATGTACCATGATGGTTGATTACCAAGTTCAGCCTGTGGGACCTTCACCGCATCTCCTCTCATTATGACGTCATTCATAAAATGGACATAATCCTCATAGTACTGCTTATTCCTTCTTAGTCGTCTCTCTAATGAGTTCAGCCTGTAAACTGCACTTTGTTTATTGTCTGGGAGATTAGGTTTCTCCGTCTTGAAAGGAAGCGGGAGCTCATAGTGACCGTCCTCCTTCTGCCTTATACCATCCTTCAGTTTAGATAGGAAGAGAAGGTCTTCTTGAGAAAGTAGCTTACTATCTGTTGTGTGGTCTGCGAAATCGGCTTCAAGAGCTTTGATTATATCTGCTGAGTTGATTTCTTTAACTTGAGTTCTGCACACAAAGTATACTTCTTTCTTCAGTTCTGCTTGTGGCTGTACAGCAGGTGTTACTTGTCGCATTATAATTCTGTGACTATTCCCAATTGCATCACTGTAGTTAGCTGCGGGATTTGCACAGCCAACAATACTCCAGCCAAGATCAGTTCGCTGTGCATATGGATGATTGTCCTTCCCAAACAGAATTTCTCTTGGAAGAAGGGCTTGTTGGCAGTTGTAGCCAATTAGTAGTCCTACTTCACAATCTAGTGGTGGTGGAATCTTGTCTGCCAGTTGTTCAAGATGAGGCCACTTTAGTGCTGTTTCAGAGGTTGGAATGTGTGACCTATCTGCTGAGATGAACTCTCGTGTGAAAAGTGCTGGCAATGGAATTCTTCTCTCTAAGCTGTATCCTCTCACTTGCAAGTTTGTCAGTTTCTGAGAGGTTATGACTACTGATTTTGTAGTCATTGTGGATAGCCGCAAGCTGACATTCTCTTTGCTTGTATCGAGGTCTTGGGCTATTTCGTCTAGGATGAAAGTTGTATCGCTTTGAGTGTCTAGGAGTGCATACACAAGAACTTCGTGGTCTGGATGCTTTGTAGACGAGATCCAGACTGGTACGATTGAGGATGTTTGTGTGTTTGGGCCCTCTTGTATGACTCTGTTGGTAGTTGCTGTCGCAGCTACTTCTTTGATCTCTGCTTTGTCCTTTGAGTTATCTTCTCCTTTTGGAGCAGTCAGCCTTTGACGGTCTTTAAACTTCTCCTCATGCAAACATGTCGGATGTCTTCTTTGGCACCTCTGGCATGTACTTCTGTTGTCACACTCCTTTGAGTGATGTCCTACATTCAGACATCCAAAACAAAGCTTCTCTGCTTGCACAAACTTGACACGATCTTGAACTGTCTTTTCACCAAACTTTCTGCACTTAGCAGGGTCATGTCCTGCTCTTTTGCAGAAAACACATGATGGAATGCTGCTCTGTTTTGTATCTGTGGCCAGTGTCTTTGCTTGAATAGTTTGGCTTCAGGTGTGTTTTGTTTTCTCACTTTCCACACTTTTGAGTGCTTGCATTGAGGATATGGGATCACAAGCAAGGTCTGCTTCCTTAGACAGGAAGTCTACAAACTCTTTAAATGGTGGATAATCAGCGTTCGCTTGTCTGACTTCCATCACTTTACGGTTCCATCTGGATACCAGCCAATCTGGTAACTTCAGCAGAATTTTTTGGCTTTCATTACAGTCATTAAGAATTTCTAATGTCTTCATGTGGGGCATTGCAGCCTCACAGCTCTTAAGGAAGTCTGCAAATTCCCTTAATTCACAACCATCCTTTGTGCTTATTTTTGGCCATCCATGTAGTTTGTCCCTGAAGGATTTCCCAATTATAAATGGGTCTCCAAAAACGTTTTTCCAAAAGCTGCCAGGCCGAGTCATATGCAGCTTCAGTGCCCAATAAGAAGAATCCTTCAACGGCCCCTTTTGCAGCACCACCTAAATACTTCCTTAGGTAATACAGTTTTTCATTCTTTGGGATGTTTTTCCTGTCAATCAATGTTTCAAAAGAGAGTCGCCAGTCCTTGAATTTCAAAGGATCTCCAGTGAATAATGCAGGCTCTGGTGTTGGAAGACGATTCGCATTTATAGCTTCTGTTAGCATGCAGACCAAATCTGAGGTGTTCTGTACTGTAGGAATGGGTGGAGCTTGAGCTGTGACTGGCAGGGACTGAGGGATGAAGGAGGTACTTAAGGCATTGAGGGCTTGTGTGGTGACTGGCAGAGACTGAGGGATGAAGGAGGGACTTGAGGCATTGAGGGCTTGTGTGGTGACTGGCAGAGACTGAGGGATGAAGGAGGGACTTGAGGCATTGAGGGCTTGTGTTTCTCCAAATTCAACATCATACAGCAATTCAACTGTTTTAAAATTTTCTTCAACTTGATCATAGACCATTACTCGTGCTCTTACTGCATTTAACTTCTTCACTTCTTCCAAGCGTTTAAGTCTTCTACGTTTGTCTTGCATTTCTTGCTGTCTGGCAAAGGTTTCAGCCTCTAGCCTTTGGAGTTCAGCCTCTTCCCTTTCTTGTTCATCCAATACTGCTAAGACCTCCTGGGATGCGGCAGCCTCCGCTGCAGCCTTGCATCTTTTGGCTGAGTTAGTACTAGAACGAATAGAACATTTTGATTGATGAGATGGTGGCCTTGATAAGGAGCAAGTTGAGTCTAGAACTGATCCAACATCGGGCCAAGGTTCATCCTCTTCTTCTGTTTTAGGCTTCTTAAGCTGCCCTTTTGCCTTTTGAATGATGAACTCTGAGAGTGAAACGCAGGTGTCTACTCTGCGTCGCAGATCTGGCTCAGGAGTTTGTATTTTGCGTAATGTTTCATATATGGCTTTTACATCGGAGCAAGTGCTGCTTATATTTTCAATCAGCTCACTCAATTCATCCTCTGAGGCTTCATTGGTCAGTATTTCCTTGCCTATTCTAGCATGGTACCTCCATTTCTCATAAATGATTCTGTACCGTCGTTGGATACTTTTCATCTTGTCTTCTTGAAGTTCTCTCCCCTTCTCTGTGAGGGTTCGAGTTCTTTCGCTTCTTCGCAGCCCTTCTGCTTCTGCAGATTTGGTAACTTCAGGTTGGGCAGATGAGTCAGCCATCTTGTGGCAGGTCTCAGTGTTTGTGTCAGACATTCTGAGATAACTTGAACAACAGTGAAACAACTGGATGATGACCAGTTTGTAATTATACTGACTTCAATACTGCATTAAGATAACTGTATAAACATTTAAACTTAGCCACTTTTCAGCTAACTTCAATTTCAAAGCAAGAATAAGAACAGTGAAATTACTTTAACACAGTATGTAAGTATGAGCTTTAACAGCTGAGATAATATGTTTAGAAATGCATTAAATTGCTTATTTTACAAGATAGGAAAAACAGAGTTGGGTTAAGTGCCCTTTAACGTCACTGAAAATGTCCTTTAAGCTTGTTGAAATTTTATAGACACAAAGCTTGCATAAATCTTAGTTTCAGATTAAAATGTCCTTATTTTTTAGCGTTCATCAAAGGTTGTTAATTTACATATAAATTTAACATCGACTTTAACCTTGTAACATGAAGCAACTGTGAAAATCAGGACATCTGATAATCTCCAGCCACAACAACTAAATAGCACACAAGTTGATAGATCTGAGTCCTTATTGCAATGTCCAAGTTAAACCACTTCTCACACCACCTTAACTTGAAACTTGAGGTGGAGCGCTTTCTGGCTTTAACTTGTAAAGTTGCGCTTTAACACAGTCTAACGGCCGGTACTTGTGGTTGCTATGACAACAGTGCGGTATGGACTTGCTTAACTGACGACCTGGATCTTCCTCTCCTCGCTACCCGCCGTGATCTCGGACTCCTTGTTACCCGTGTTGAGCAGGCGAGTTCTCACTGTAGCTCTCTTCACGACAACAGACACAGGTTGGTTCCTTTAAACGGGGCGTTTATTGGGACTTATGCACCCCTCTCTTGGTCACGCCGTGAGAACTGTATAAGCAAACATAACGCATAACCATATATACAGTACAGAGCGAAATAACATAAAGAATTTACAAAACAAATACCTCGTTGGCCGCTTGTCATGAAAAGAGTTCTGAAGGTAAACAAACTGCTTGGCTTCAATCTTCAATCAAACTTAAGTGCAAGATAGCTGAATAACGTGGCACAGCGTTCTTCTTATTTCCGCTATGTGCTACAATGAAAACAATCCCAGCGGCACTGCAGACGGAAAACATCAGTTCCGGTCAGGAAACAAATAAATTTCAACAAAATATACAGTTGCAACAACCAACATGTAATGTACAGAAAATATATAATTTTATAACAACACTTACACTCACTCTATATGGGCTGGCGTGATGACGACACCAGCCAGCTGTGTCACCACGCCGCTCCCTGCCGTTAACCTCTTCACCACATTCTCTTCCCCCTTGCAAAAATACAGAACACTTTAATTAATTTAAACCCTCCCCAGTCTGGCATAAATAACAACAATAATAACCCATAATTCTAACTAGGGTTAGCAGGTGGACTGCCGCTCAACCCAATGTGGCTGACTGGATTATTCTGCCACTCACCTTGGCAGCCGCGCTCCTGACTAAACAGTCACTTTTTTTTCTTACAGTCCTCCGTGGGAAAAGCAGCTCTGCTTGGGGGATTTTGTGGTGGCCTCCTCCCTGGAGCTATCAGACCCCCGGGGTCAATCTTCATGATGCTGAGGCCTGGGTCTCACACTGCGGCAGCCTACTCCCACGGAGCCCTGCCGCCTGAAGCAGCCACCTGGACACGCTGTAGTTGGTTCGCATGTAGAACCGAACTGTCCATTGGCTGAAAGCATGCTGTTCTCAGCTTAGCACGATCCTCAGCGGCGTTCGCTGTTTCGCTGACTGCGGCCTAGTCAGTCGCTGTCCCGGTCTCCCGCTGGCGTGAACCCAAACCCAGTCCATGACATGGAGCGGCACCTCACTCGTTTTCATGCGTTGTCGTTGTGCTCCCGGCGGCTCTGTGTGCTCGCTTCGCCTGGGACCTCCGTCATGCTGCGGCGGCTCCGTTGTCACCGTGCTCGGCGTGGACCCTTCACCCATTGTCTCCGTCATCGACTGTGGCTTGTCATGGGTACGGAGGGAGCCCAGAGCCTCTCCGGTGTTGCTCGTTGAAACGGACCCCCCACCCACCAACTTGGTCACTCCTACTACAGCCGCCCAAGCGCGGGCACTGAAACCATCCGGTTCCTCCACTGAGAAGCTCTCCTCCTGAGAGCATGAAGTGTGCGCTTTAGTGTCGGTCTTTGAAGCGGACTCTTTACCCGTCTGCTCGATCGTAATCTCCATGTCGTGTTCACCCACCATGCTGTGGTTACTCTCAGTACTGAATTCTCCCTCTTCGCTGTGCTCACTCTCTGTGCTGTGCTCTTCGGCTGGCTCATCACGGATTAGCTTGTCATTGATGTTCTTGCTGGGCATGGGCTCCCTCTCCTCCAGCTGAGGGGGGAATGTAGGTGATCCTGCTTTCTCTCCGTGTCATCTTTGTTCTCCACGCCGTGCTCATCTACAGTGCTGCAGTCACTCTCTGTGCTCTGCTCTTTGGCTGGCCTGTCGTTCCTGATGGGTATGGGCTCTCTCTCCTGTGGCTCCGATTCCACTATGTCAGCTAGCATTGACTGTGCGGGTAGCTTCTGTTTTTGGTGCCCATTTAGCCCCATGGCTAATTTCTCCATTGCTACTAGCAGGGACATTAGCTCCCTGTGCTAGCTAGCTTCGTCCCTTTTGGCATCATTAGCATCTCAACCCACAGCCTCATGCCATGTGTGTGTTCGGCAAAGTAGCTAGCAAGAAGCTCGACAGCATCCTCATATGACTCTCCTAACATGTGGAAAATTATCTGACCCTCTACGCCAAGTTTGCGAACAAGAAGTGCTCGTTTCCTTACCCCATTGAGTTTACCCAGGCCCAACGCTGCAATATACGTCTCAAACGCGGCCAGCCAACGAGGCCACATGACTGTTGGTTCCCCTGGGAACTCAAGAAACAGCCATAGTTGCGTCCCGCACGCCTCCATGAGTTAATCCTCAGTCGCCAAATGTTTTGTCCACAAACCTGGAATGAGGCACAGAGATTGGCGTCTTCTTTGAACATGAACTTTATTACATGTGGTTCAATAATATACAGTACACGTACTGAGACAGCTGGGAAAGAAACCCTAAGATGCCGGCTCTCACGCTATATGGGCTGGCATGATGATGGCACCAGCCGGCTGCGTCATCACACAGCTCCCTGCCGTTAACCCCTTCACCACAAAACATGTGTGGTTAAGCTTCATACTATATGTAGGGAAAGGCAAGAGTGACTGAATCACTGAAGACTGACTTCACCAGCTGCTACAATATCGATATTATGTACCTGGCAAGTTAAGATGACCGAAATTCACAAAGTCACTGACTTTAATCTGTCAACAGTCTTCAGACAAAACTAAACGTGCCAACATTGGGATTTCAAAATAAGGGAGGTTTTTCCTGCTGTCTGGGTGGTGAGATTTCTAAAAAAATACCCTACAAATATATAGAAATATTTTAACAGAAATAACTGCATCTTTGGTCATTTAAGTTAATTTATTTCATTAAATACAATTTTATTAATTTTTTTTTCTTTGAAATCAGAGTTAAAATATTGTTCTGTTCTGGCTCTGCAAAATTATGATCAAAAATGTAAATTGTATAAGGAAAAAAAGTCAAAATTCTACCACAATTTGTTTCAAATTTATTAAAAAAATCAATAATTATGTTTAAAAAATAAACAAAAATTAGCCACAAAAAAATCCACAAATTTATAATAAAGTCCCAAATGTACAAGAAAAGTCAATTTTACAAGAGGAAATTGTCATGAGCTGAGCACTTGGGGTTTCCGCCGTGCTCAGTCTCAAGGCCTTTCTCTATATTTGTATATTTGTTGTATTTTGTGCTTTTTTGTTTCTGCATATCTCGTATTGTTTCTTATTTTTCTTACCCCTTTGTTTATATCATCATAGTTTTGTTACTCTTTCATTTGGTATTAGTTTGTATTTATTTCTCAGTCCTTATTGGTTGACATTTAATTCTTTATATCGTACTGTTGTACTCTCTCTCCAGGTTGACAGCTGTCAGTGGCACTTCCGGGTTTTTGCTCCATTGTGGGCGGTGTCCCTGTCAGCTATCAGTCCCGTCTGCTCCCAGCTGACCCGAGTCTGTGATTATTGTTTCCTCCTGCCCGCTCATGGTATCCACACCTGCTATAATTTGTGTTCAGTTGCTTCTGGCTCTATTTAAGGACAGTCTCTCCTCTCTCTTATTGCTGGAGTCTTGAAGTTCGTTTGCGTCAGAACCCCATCCCTGTTCTGACATTCATTCCTGTATACATCCGCCTTTGTCTGTAAGTTTGCCTTTTGCACCGTCTGGAATTTTGCTTTGTGCACAGTTTGGATTTTTGTGTTTTTGCACTATTTGGACTCTTTGTGTTTGCTTAATAAATACCACAAACTACAGTTCAGCATCTGGGTCTCTCCTCTCTGCCCCGAGGGGCAATTCATGACAGAACACTCCAGCCAGTCAGAGACCCAGCTGCTGTGGATTGTGGTTTTTTGTTTTTGTTTCACTCCCGTTTGTGCAGCTCACACCATGTCCTCAGCACGCCGACCTCCAGCGAACAAAGGGAGATCAGCAGCGGGGTCCCTGAGCATTGAGGAGCAATGGGCTGCCAAATTCATCCAGATCTTCGTGGATGAAGCTCTCGCCTCCCGCAGCTCAAAGAAGATCTGGGAGAGCGTGAATTCAGCGACTGGCATTGTCGAGGCACACCCAAGGTTGTGGAGATATCCCCAGTTCGCAGAGTTGCTGGCCACGGTCTCTGTCCTACAACAGTCTTTCCCTGGGCTGAGGTGGGGGCCGCCTCCAGTGAGCCCGAAGCCAACACAGAGGCGTGCTCCGCGGCAGACGTCCTTCTCCACCTCCAGTTCGCCCATTCCTGCTCCCGCTCTGCCGGCTCCAAAACACCACCATCCAGCTTCGGACCACTGGAGGAACACCGCCGCCTTTCAGGCAGCAGTTCTCCCCACGCCGAGTCAGACAATCCCCACAGCAGTCCCTTCCTCTGGCTCTCCTTCTCCGGATGTCCCGTCAGCCTCCTTCTCCTCCTTTGCTGCTGCGACCCCTGTCTCCTCGGCATTTCCTTCCGCTGCCAAGGGCCAGGTCGTCTCCCCTCCGGCTCTGCCTGTCACCGCGTCTGCAGGGGCATCCCTTCCATGTTCCTCAGAGGGGCCTACAACAACTGCAGCCACGGAGAGGGCGAATTCAAGACCAGCTGCAGCAGAAAACATCATGCCCCAGGAACTCAGGCAAGTGTTTTTTCATTCTCATTTCCTAAAACATGAATTTCTTGCCTGATTCCCAGTGGTGGGGCTCAGCCTGTGCAGTCCTCTGAGCTCTCACCGCCTGCTGCCACAATAAACTTTTCACTTGCTTTCTCTGTGTCTCCTCCTTTGCTCCTTGAGTGTCTGCTGGCCGCAGGATTGTGCCGCCAGACAATGGAGGAGCCTGCAGCCCTGGAGAACCTGGTTCCAGCCCCGCAGCCATGGTCTGGATGGAGGGAGAGCACTGCTTGCAATCCGGAGCCTGTGCCAACGACTGAGCATCCCCAGGCTTCAGCTGCGCAAGATCCAGCGCCAGCAGGGAACCAACCTCCTGTTGCCACACTGGGCGAGCCCCCTGCGTGGGTCACTTCGCTGGGGGGTCCTGGGACTGAATCAACCACCATGCCTGCTGCTGGGGCCACCACAGCAGAGTCTGAGTTGGACATCCAGAGGGCCAGGCCCGAGACGTCGTCACCTGGATTAATGGAGTCCTAGACGATGGTGGAGCTTGAGCTCAGGCAGGTGCTCTCCTTTGTTTTCACTGTTTCGATTTTGGAGAGATCTTGTCTGGCTCTTGGTGGGGAGAGCCAAGTGCAGTGATCAGCTGCACCTGAGCTCACCTCGCCAGACTCCACTGCCGCTGGTGACCCTGACCCTGTTTTTTTGCCTCTCCTGTCAGAGTCTTACCCTAGGGTCACCGAGGATGTTCCAACTTCGCCAGAGGTCTCCGTGGGTCCAGCCTCACTGCCCGAGACCACAGTGAGTGCAGCTCCCCCATCGGACAAGGTCTTCGCAGGTGCTCCGTCCCAGCCCAGGATCTCCGTGGGTGCTGCTCCCCCTCCAAATGAGGTCATCGCGGGTGCTCCGTCCTAGCCCGGGACCTCCGTGGATGCTGCTCCCCCTCTGGATGAAGCCTTCATGGGTGCTCTGTCCCAGCCTGGGGCCCCTGAGGGTGCTGCTCTCCCATCAGATGAGGTCATCACGAGTTCTCCGTCCCAGCCCGGGACCTCTGTGGGTGCAGCTCCTCCTCAGTCCAGGTCTCCATGGGTACTGTGTCCTAGTTGGGGACCGTCATGGGTGTGGCGCCCCAGCCTGAAACCAACATGGGTGCTGGGCTCCAGGGTGGGCCTGCTGTGGGTGTTACTCTCCAGCCCGGGGGCCACCGAAGGTGCAGCTCTGGCCTAGTCCGGGTCCACCGAGGGTGCATCTCTGACCCAGTCTGGGTCCACCATGGGTGCAGCTTTGGCCTAGTCTGGGTCCACCATGGGTGTAGCTCTGCTCCAGTCCGGAGCCACCGCGGGTGCTGCCTTGCTCCAGCCCGGAGCCACCGCAGGTGCTATTAAATCCCAGTCCGGGGCCACCGAGGGTGCTACAGGCCAGTCTGAGGGCGTCGTGGTTCCCCCTCCTCTGCCTGACGCCATCGTGGTCCCCTCTCCTCTGCCAGATGCTGTTGTGGTCTCCTTTCCTCTTCCAGACGCTATTGTGGTTCCCTCTCCTCTGCCCTTGGCCGTTGTGGTTCCCTCTCCTCACCCTGACATCGTCATGGGCTCCCCGATTTCTCTATCTTGCTCACCACTGGTTCTTCCCATTGGGCAGCCATCTCCTGGACCACCCTTTCTGTTCAGGTGGTTAAAGAACTCGGGCAGACCACCCGACAGACTGTGCCGTGGGATTGGCGGCCCACGTTCTCTGGTAGGCCACCCGACTCTTTCCATCATGCCATCTGCCGGGCCTGGGACTCTGGCCAAACGCCTGAACTGTCCAGCTCTTCAGTCCAGGGGGCTTAGTTGGTTGGGTTTTTGCCTGGTGTGGATCCTGAGCGGGGTTTTGTTTTTCTTCTGCCCACTCATAACATCCACACCTGATACCATTTGTGTTCAGTTGCTTCTGGCTCTATTTAAGGACAGTCTGTCCTCTCTCTTATTGCTGGAGTCTTGAAGTTCGTTCGCGTCAGAACCCCTTCCCTGTTCTGACATTCATTCCTGTGTACATCCGCCTTTGTCTGTAAGTTTGCCTTTTGCACTGTCTGGAATTTTGCTTTGTACACAGTTTTGTGTTTTGCACTATTTGGACTCTTTGAGTTTGTTTAATAAATACCACAAGCTACAGTTCAACGTCTGGGTCTCTCCTCTCTGCCCCGAGGGGCAATTCGTGACAGAAATATTACAAATTTGAGGAAAATGGTTTCAAATTTAGATAAATTTACAGAGAAAAGTAGAAAATAATCAGAAAATTGTTATAAATTTTGGAGAAAAACCTCAAACCTTCAAGACTGAAGTCATTACTCAAGATTTTAAGTGGGTGCTTTTTGCATCCTTAACTCTCCTAGAAATTTTGGGTTGACCAATATGTGTGTAATGGAATGCGTAGTTATAAAAAGAGGTTCATACTCACACATGAGGTGATTTTAAGACCAGAGGAGAGAATATGTTGGACTTAGTGTACACAAACACAGATTCATATAAGGCGATACCCCGCCCCCATCTCGGCTGTTCTGATCACATGTCCGTGATGCTGCTGCCTGCCTACAAACCTTTATTGAAGCGCAGCAGGCCAGCAGTGAAACAAATCAGGATTTGGCCAGAGAGTGCAACCTCTGCATTGAAAGACTGCTTTCTGCACACAGACTGGGAGGTCTTCAAAATAGCAGCCTCCCAGGAAGACAAGACAGATGTGGAGGAGTATGCTGATACAGTCACCAGCTACATCGCGAAGTGCACAGAGGATGTCACTACAGTGAAGACCATCACTATGCGGGGTAATCATAAGCCCTGGATGACTGCAGAGGTGCGCTCGCTGCTTACAGCCAGAGATGCAGCCTTCAGAGCGAAGGACAGGATCGCCCTCCGCTCAGCCAGGTCTGCGCTCTCAAAGGGAATTAAGGCGACAAAGCGCGCCTATGCGGAGAAAATCCAGGGACACCTCTGTGACACTAGGAACACCAAGCAGATGTGGCAGGGAGTTCGGACACTGACGGGCTATAAGTCTAGGCAGGGGGTCGATGATGACGACGCTTCGCTTCCAGACAGGCTTAACGACTTCTTTGCACGTTTTGAAGCGTCAAACTTGACAATCAGAGGGAGGGCTGGCCCACCCCCACCATCGGTCGGACCAGCTTTTACCATCAACACAGTGGACACACGGAGGACCCTAACCAGAGTCAACCCACGCAAAGCTGCAGGTCTGGACAACATTCCGGGATGTGTGCTCCGAGACTGCGCGAGCGAGTTGGCGGATGTCCTGACTGACATTTATAACATCTCCCTGAGTCAGGCCATCGTTCCCAGATGCTTCAAGACCTCTATCATTGTACCGGTGGCAAAGAAACCAGTTGTGTCCTGTTTGAATGACTATCGTCCTGTTGCACTGACACCAATTGTGATGAAGTGTTTTGAACGGCTTGTCAAACCACACATTACAGCCTGCCTCCCTGCATCACACAACCCGCTCCAGTTTGCATATCGTTCAAACCGCTCCACGGAGGATGCTATAGTCACCACCCTACCCTCTGTCATCACCCACCTGGACCAGAAAGACACCTACGCCAGACTCCTGTACATTGATTTCACTTCAGCATTCAACACCATTATTCCCCAGAGACTGATGGAGAAATTACTCCTTCTCGGTCTGAACACCGCCACATGTCTCTGGATCCTGGATTTCTTGACTGAGAGACCTCAGTCTGTCCGGGTTGGAAACAACATCTCCAACTCTGTCATGCTGAGCACCGGATCCCCTCAAGGGTGTGTACTCAGTCCACTGTTGTTTACACTTCTAACACATGACTGTGTATCCAGACACGAGGGGAACCAGATTATTAAGTTTGCAGACAACACCACGGTGGTGGGACTTATTCAGAGGGATGAGGAATCAATGTACAGGGAAGAAGTGAGAGACCTGGAGGGCTGGTGCAAGGAGAACAATCTGGTGCTCAACGTGGACAAAACAAAGGAGGTGATTATCGACTTCCGGCGGTCACAGCCTGAGCACGTCCCCCTCAGCATCGGCGGCCGTTTAGTGGAGAGAGTAGAGAACATCAAGTTCCTCGGAGTGCAGATCTCGCAGGACCTGACCTGGAGCAAGAATTCCTTGGAGATCAGGAAGCAGGCCCAGCAGAGACTGCACTTCTTGAGGAAACTCAAACAGGCCTCTCTCCCCATCTGCATCCTCAGGACCTTCTACAGAGGTGTGGTGGAGAGTGTTCTGATGTACTGCATTGCTACATGGTACTCCAGCTGCAGTATGTCAGACAAAAAAGCCCTGCAGAGGATAGTCAAAGGGGCTGAGAGGGTAATTGGAGTCTCCCTCCCCTCTGTCCAAGAACTTTTTCAGAACCGTTGTAGGAGCAGGGCACTGAACATTGTCAAGGACCGTTCTCACCCTCTGCATAAACACTTTGAACTTCTTCCATCTGGTAAACGATTCCGGAGCATCAGAGGCAGAACCACCAGACTGATCAACAACTTCCTTCCACAAGCTGTCAGTATGCTGAACAGTTGACCAGGAATCTCTCATACACACTACTGCACCTACGGACATTTTGTATATTATTTGTATATTACAGTTAGTTAGTTTTTTTTCCCAAGTATGTCTCAGGGATGTGTGAATGGATGGGGGGGTGGGGGTGGGGGTGGAGCTATGTGGGAGTGTGTCTTAAATCATGCTGCTTCTATTTATATGGATGCCAAGAGAAACGCAATTTCATCTTGTCTGCACTACAGTTGTATGTACAGCAATATGACAATAAAGTTTGATTTGATTTGATTTAAAACAAAACAAACCACAATGGTGGATGTGCAATGTTTGTTAATGTTATCAATCTTTTCTGGGGGGGGGGGTGCACTGAGGGGTTTGACAGTTCATTTTTCATTCAGCTAAATGCACTTTGTGATGTGCCAAGGTCAGTTATGACCAGGATATAGTATATTTTATTTCAAAAGGGAAACAAATATTAATGCTACTAACAGTGCACAATGAGTTTTTATGCACTTTCAGATATGCCTAAGTAAGATGTGACCAAAATAGTTATTTACAGAGTTTTTTTCATTCTATTTATTTAATTGTTGTTCAAGAGGAAAAATATTTCTACTACTTCAAGTTGTGCTCAACTGTTATTGTTTTTATACACGTTTGATGTGCCTTTGCCATGTGCCAAGCGCATATTTAAAACCAAGACTATGAATAAAAAGTGCAAATTTTTCATCATATTGATTCTGTGCTGGTTTGAAATTTGTCATTCAACAGATCACTGAACATGTGCGGCCCAGTTACATATCTTGATTTCAAATTGTGACCCTGTAGCACCTTGGGAGAGCCAGATTTCTAGCATCTTAGACAAGAGACAGTGGATAAGCATGAGAGATCAAAGAGCAGGAGGCTCCTGGTGAGATAGCAGGAAGGAGTAAAGGATATAAGGGGTTGAATGCAGTGTGATGCAAATGTCCTGTTGTGTGTGATGTAAGCCATGAAACTTAAGAGGAGAGTCTCTGATAAAAAGTTCATTCTGTTCTGTGCTCGTGAGATGTGAGTGTGCAATAAATCATTTGAAATGAATCTGCCTGTGATTTCACACACTCCACACTGGTGACCCAAGACGTATTGTGGAACACGAGGCAAGACCCCCGGAGCCGGCCCGGTCAGGAAGCTACAGCGAGGCGGCAGCCATCCCACAGACAGCCCGGACTGGAACCTCCAGCCACGCGTGTGCGGTTTCAGTCAAGCTACCGGATTTCTGGCAGCACAACCCGCGCTCTTGGTTCCACCTCACGGAGGCCCAGTTCGCCCTCCGGGGAGTAACGGCAGATGACACCAGATTCTACCATGTGGTCGCAGCGCTCGACGCCCGCACAGCTCAACAGGTAGCGAGCCTGCTCGATCAGCCACCAGCCAGCAACAGATACGAGGCGCTCAAGGCTGCGCTCATCCAGCGCTACACGCTGTCGGACTGTGAGAGAGCGGAGAGGCTCCTGATGCGGACCGAGCTAGGAGATGGTTCGGCCGTAGACCTGATGGAGAAGATGCTGGTGTTAATGGGCACGGACGACGAGCACTTTCTGTTTGCCCACCTCTTTCTCCGGAACCTTCCGACAGTAGCGAGAGCGGTTCTGGCCAATTCACCGTGGCTGGCCGCACGAGACTACCGTGCGCTAGCCCAGGAGGCAGACCGGATCATCATCACCACCAGGGCGATCACAGTCAACGCGGCAGCGGCGGAGCCCAGCGAGACGACCAGAGGAGGTGAGGAGCCACCGACGGTAGCAGCAGCGGGGACCAAGGAGTGCCAGAGAGACACGCTCTGTTCCTACCACCGCCGCTTCGGAGAGAACGCACGCAGATGTGCGCCACCATGCCAATTCCAGCGCTCGGGAAAACGAAAAGGCCGGGGGCCAGTAGCAGCAGCGACCCTTGGTGAAGAGAACAAGCTGCTCTACCTAACGGACGCACGCTCGGGGAGGCGTTTCCTCGTGGACACCGGAGCCCAGAAGAGCTTCATCCGGCTGACCTACGCTGACCGGCTGGCAGGATCTAGCGGCCCCGGGATGTCGGCAGCAAACGGCTCGGATATTAAGACCTTTGGTGAGAGGACTCTGCTCTTATCTCTACATGGCCGTACATATGAGTGGACTTTTGTCATAGCAGCACTGAATTACCATGAATTACCATATACTGGGGGCTGATTTTCTGTGTGCACATGGTTTATTGGTTGATGTTGCTAACAGGCGCCTGGTTAATGCACTGTCCTTTGATTCTCTCCCCTGCATAGCTCGAGTGACCCAGCCAACAGCACAAGCCAACGTCACAACTACAGGCGGTAAGTTCCACACACTGCTCACTCAGTTCCCAGCACTTACGGTCCTGACGTTTTCCACGGCCATCGCTAAACACGGGGTGGAGCACTTTATCACCACCACCGGGCCGCCAGTTTTTGCAAGACCTCGGCGCTTGGACGCAGCTAAACTGGCCATAGCGCGCGAGGAGTTCACCAACCTGGAAAGGTTGGGCATCATCAGGTGCTCGAACAGCCCATGGGCTTCCCCGCTACATATGGTCCCTAAGGCTGAGGGATCGTGGCGACTGTGCGGTGATTTCCACAGGTTGAACAACGCCACGGTGCACGACCGCTACCCGATTCCCCACATACAGGATTTTTCCGTTCACCTCGCCGGAGCACGCATTTTTTTCCAAAATAGACCTGGTCCGCGGTTACCACCAAGTCCCAGTGCACACTGAGGACATACCCAAAACAGCGGTAATAACTCCGTTCGGGTCTGGATGTGCCAGCAGCCTGGGTGTTACAATTCACCGCACAACTGCGTACAACCCACAGGCCAATGGGTTATGCGAGCGTTTTCATAGATCACTGAAAGCAGCACTCAGGGCTTCATTGACGGATGCAAATTGGGTAGACAGGCTGCCGTGGGTTTTATTGGGGTTGCGCTCCGCGCCGAAAGAGGATCTAAAAGCTTCCCCAGCAGAGCTCGTTTTTACGCAGCCACTACGGCTGCCCGGGGAATTTCTACCAGATAATCCCGCTCCGGGCAACTCCTTGTCTCAGCTTTTGCAGCGTAGCGCAAACACAGGCACGCTGCCGGGCCCTGCCCACCACAGTTTTCCGCGTGTTTTTGTGCCTAAAACTTTGAAGAGCGCTGAGTTCGTGTTTGTCAGACACGATGCCCACCGCCCTCCATTGCGCCCACCCTATGATGGACCGTTCAGAGTGTTGGAAACAGGGGATAAGCATTTTTTGCTAGACTTGGGGGGTAGGAGGGAAAAAATTGGCATAGACAGACTCAAACCCGCTTTCGTTGTGGCAGACGAGCAAGTGCTGTTGGCTAGGGCCCCTCGGTGTGGAAGACCCCACGGAGAGCTCCCCAGGGAAACGATTCGCCAGAGCAGCCACACGGACAGACAGAAGTGGCCCCCCTCCCAGCAACCTCCCACCGGCACAACAGCGCCGCGGAGGCGGTAAAACCCAGTTACAGCAGATATGGGAGGAGACGGAAGCCCAAACAGCATGTGGACTGATGTTCTGTTGTTCTATCACAACATGTGGACTGTTATCCTATTGTCCTACCTAAGATGCTGGGGGAAGGGGGGGTATCTGTAGCACCTTGGGAGAGCCAGATTTCTAGCATCTCAGACAAGAGACAGTGGATAAGCATGAGAGATCAAAGAGCAGGAGGCTCCTGGTGAGATAGCAGGAAGGAGTAAAGGATGTAGGGGGTTGAATGCAGTGTGATGCAAATGTCCTGTTGTGTGTGATGTAAGCCATGAAACTTAAGAGGAGAGTCTCTGATAAAAAGTTCATTCTGTTCTGTGCTCATGAGATGTGAGTGCAATAAATCATTTGAAATGAATCTGCCTGTGATTTCACACACTCCACAACCCAACTGATTTTGTAATTGAATTGCCCTGCCTTTGAAGAAGCTTCATTTGTTCTTTACAGCAACAAATCACAGTTACTTTTTCTCTGTGCGGTAAGAAAACTTACATTTACACAACTGTGGACATTAATGCAAGCTTCTTGCTCTAAAAATATTCATGTTTAACCACAGAGGTAGGAGCTGATGTTGGGGGCTACTCACCACTTGGACAACAGGTGATCAGGGCCCAATAAGAGAAGTTGCCACCACCACAGCATTTCTTCCCACTGGGATGTGATGTGAACTGGGGCAAGACAGGAAACCCACCCGCGGAGTAGACTGATGGCTGCGTCAACTCAGCTACATAGGGTCAGTTTGTATTTATTTGCGCTAAAAATACCTATCCATACTGTATTAATAAAACGAGTAACGCAAGTAATGCATCTGATCAAATTTCAGTAACTGTAACACATTACTGAATTTTAAACAGTAATTTCATTACACAACACGTTACTGCAGAAGTAGTGGCGTTACAGTAACGCGTTACTCCCAACACTGCTAATGACTAATATGGGAACGCTCTCCCATTTAACCTTGGTCATTGCTATCGTCTGTATGCTCTGATAAAGGTCTGACAGAACCGAAAGCTTAGCAGTAACATGAAAATTGCACTAAGTGTGTGAATGTCTTTATTTCTATAAATAACAAATTTACCAGAAAAAAAACATGCAAATTTAGGAGAAAATAATACAAATTCACAAGTAAAAAGTACCAACTTGGACTTCCGGTTATGGCGGCCGCCTAGAAGGACACGTATCACTCTGCTCTGCCCTTGGAAATAAAAATTCGGCAAATAACTCTCTCATTTGGAACAGAACTTTTCCCAGCGTTTGGGTGAGGATATGCCGGTGAAGACTAAGGCTGGGAAATCAGGAGGGGGAAAAATTGAATCGCCGAAGCAGTCCAAATTAACGGACTTTAAAGTTTGTGGCGCAGTAGAAAAAGCTGCGGATATGGCGGATGAAACTAGCGGTGGTGCGGTAACTGCTGCTGCTGACGATGGCGGCACAGGTGCAGTGCTGGCTGCCATTAGCTCAATGAGAGCAGACTTTTCCGCTAAACTTGATGGGATTATGGCAGCGTTGGATGCAATGAGAAAGGAGTTAGGTGACTGCGTGGAGCGAGTGACGCAGGCGGAGCTTCGTGTTTCAAGTGCGGAGGATGAAATTAGCGGACTTCAAATAAAGGTGCGCACTTTGGAAAAAAAAAATAAAGATCTGGAAAATAGCGTTCTGGACTTGGAATCTCGGTCCAGAAGGAACAACCTGAGGCTGGTGGGTCTACCGGAGGGAGCCGAAGGTCGTGATTCATGCTCCTTTTTGGAGGGGTGGATCCCGGAGGCGCTGAACAACGCGGAGCTAAAATCATCAGTCGTCTTGGAAAGCTCCCACCGAATTGGCCCACCGAGAGGTAACAAGGCAGCACCGAGGACGCTAATTATGAAGTTTCTCAGCTACAGAGACAGGATGACGATCTCCAACGCGGTGCGGGCCAAAGGAGAAATTAAATACCAAGATCAGCAGCTGCGGTTCTACCCAGATCTGGCCTCAGGAATCCAACAATTAAGGAAGCAGTTTGACCCCATCCGCAAAGAACTGCGCAACCTTGAGATTCGTCATGGAGTGATTCACCCTGCAAGACTTCTGGTCACATATGAGGGCAGAACACGCATCTTCAAGACCCCCGAGGAGGCGCAGGAGCTCATCAAGAAGATCCAGGAAGAGACTGGTGGGAGCTAAGCATGAACAGAATATAGGGTAGAATATTTGAGCATTTAACTGATTAGAAGCATATAACAAGATTACAAAATATAGAATGTATTACATATTAAAAAAAAAAAAGTACAAAATTGCTAAAAAAAAAATTTGGAGTTAAATTGGAAAATTACAGAAGAGAGTTAATGTTACGTTATTAAAAGCAGTAGAGTTAGGGTGATTGGGAGGATGAAGAAGGAGTGGCTTTGGCTGTTCCTCGTGGGTGTGGAACGGTCGATGGCTATATCGGGAGACGGAATTTTTCTTTTGCTTTTGGGGGGATTGCCACAAATGTGGGAAGGGGGAATTTGTTTGTGTGGAGTTTGTAGGGTGAATGTTCAACCACTCATTTTTTTGCTTTTCTGTTTGAGCATGTTTACACTGCAAGGTAATCCCAAACTCCCTATTGATTATAAATCAAAGCGTTAATCTTAATTTAACTTCATGGAATTGCAGAGGTCTACAAAATTTAAAAAAACTTAAACAAGTTATGAATAAAATAAAAGACATGGGTTCAAAAATTGTGTTTTTACAAGAAACTCATCTAATAGAGCAAGATGTAAAAAGAATTAGGAGTAGATGGCAAGGAAATGTTTTCACCTCATCATTTTCATCCCGAGCCAGGGGAGTTATGACTCTCATACATAAATCAGTCCCATTTCAAGTGAAAAATGTAATTGGAGACAAATTTGGAAGATATGTAATCATTCAAGGATCTTTGCTATTAGAAAACATAAATTTGGTGAACTTATATGGTCCCAATATAGATGATCAAAAGTTCTTTGCCAATTTATTTCTTATCTTATCATCACTTACAGGGCAACATATAATAGCAGGGGATTTTAATTGTACATTGAATCCCAGTATAGATAGATCAACAGGACTGGACTGTACGCACAATGGATGTAGGATGACCATTAATCATTTTATGAAAGAACTGAAATTGATAGATATATGGAGAGAAATGAAACCACAAGTTAAAGCATACTCTTGTTATTCCAATACCTACAAGACATTCTCACGTATAGATTATTTTTTGATCTCCACAGAATTAAGGTCCAAGATTCAAAACTGTTTTTATGATAACATCGTGATCTCTGATCATGCACCCTGCTGTCTAATGTATGTAGATAAGAAATTGACAAAGGAACCAGGTAGATGGCAATTTCAGCATAAATGGCTTCAGGATGAGGAATTTGTTAAGTATATAGAAAAACAGATAGATGAGTTCTTTGATATCAATACTACACAAACATCAGCATGTGTAAAGTGGGAGGCTTTCAAAGCTTTTATTAGGGGACATATTATTAGTTATACAGGTTCAAAATCTAAGAAGACTCGAGAGGAGAGAGTCCAATTGGAACATAAAATAAAAATTCTTCAAGAAAGAGTATATGCAGGAAGAGATCCAAGGTTGGAGAACGAATTACTGATTTTGAGAGCTGAATATGACAAAAAATCAGCGAATAGAGCTGCCTCGAGTCTTCTAAGATTGAAACAATCTTTTTATGAACAAGGTGAAAAATCAGGAAAGTTATTGGCATGGCAGATTAAACAATTAGAATCTAAAACACCAATTACCAGTATTATAAGTAACGGACAGGTAGTTATAGATCCTTCAGAAATTAATAGAGCCTTTAGAGATTACTATGAAAAATTATATGATACCAAAAATGAATCTGACTTAACAAAACTACATGGGTTTTTGAATGAACTATTTATACCGTGTATTCCAAATGAAAATAGGGAGATACTGGAGTCTAAAATTAGTCAAGAAGAAGTTGGACTAGCCATTGATAATATGAAATCAGGAAAAAGTGCAGGACCAGATGGTCTTCCAGTTGACCTTTAAAAAAATTTAAGAATAAATTAACAAAACCTTTTTTGGAAATGGTTTTAGAAGCATTTCAAAATAGTAATTTACCATCATATATGAATAATGCCTTAATTATACTGTTGCCAAAACCAGGTAAGCCCTCTAATAAATGTGAAAATATGAGACCAATAAGCCTATTAAATGCCGACCTTAAGATAATTTGTAAAATTTTAGCAAGACGAATACAAGAAATTTTACCAAATATTATTAATCGAGATCAGAATGGCTTTATAAAGGGAAGACAAGGCTTCCATAATGTAAGAAGACTATTTAATATTATTTATTCTAATAAAGAAGCACCGGATACAGCTCTCTTATCACTGGATGCCGAAAAAGCCTTTGATAGAGTTGAATGGCCCTTTCTTTTTGAAGTCTTACAAAGGTTTGGACTTGGAAATAATTTTATAAAATGGGTTCAGATAATATATAATAATGCTACTGCAGAAATTCTAACAAATAACAATATTTCAAAATCAATAAAAATCAATAGAGGATGTCGACAAGGCTGTCCACTTTCACCTTTACTGTTTACTATGGCAATTGAACCTTTAGCGATGGCGATACGTCTACAGTCACAAATATATGGAATTAAAATTGGACCAACAGAACATAAAATCTCCCTGTATGCCGATGACATAATTTTGTTTATGTCGAATCTTAAAAAATCAATTCCGACCTTGTTGAATTTAATAAAGAATTTCGGGGAAATATCAGGATATAAAATAAATAAAACTAAATCTTCAATATTAATGCTAAATGAGACCCAGAGAAATTACCCAGCCCCTGAGGTAAATCAATTCAATGTTGTAAATCAGTTCAAATATTTAGGAATCCAAATTGTGCCTAAGCTAGAATCAGTCGCCAGTGTCAATTATGAAGCCTTAATGACAGATATTGATGAGTTACTTCAGAGATGGATGTCACTACCAATGTCGATGATCGGGAGAATTAATATACTTAAAAGTAATATCTTACCTAAAATACTTTATTTATTTCAATACATTCCCTTACCACCACTTTTAGATTTATTCTCAAGAATTAAAAAAAAGTTAGTGGAATTTATATGGAACAACAGGAGGGCTAGATTACGTCTGTCTTTATTATATTTACCATTTGATCGTGGAGGTCTGAAATGTCCAAATTTTATGTTGTATTATTGGTCGGCACAACTGAGGTCTATGACATATTATTTTTCATCAAATGATCTCCCTCACTGGACTGAAATGGAATCATACAATTTACCTTTACCTCTTCCCATATTCATATACTCAGATTCGGCAAAAAAATTACAAAAACAAGTTAAAAATCCATTTGTAAAGCATATGATCAAAATATGGTGTGAAGCTAAAAACTATTTAAAAGAACCACAGTTATTGTCACAATTTAGTCCAATATGGGGTAATCAATATTTTAAACCAGGGAGAGCGGACGCTGTATTTAAAGTATGGAATTTAAAAGGGATACAAAAGATTCAGGATTTATATTTGCCATGTGCAGAAAACATAATGTCTTTTGAAGAGTTGAGGATCAAATTTAATCTCAATAGAACACATTTTTTTAAATATCTTCAACTTAGAAACTTTATTCGATCAAATCAAAATAAAGCTCTCACTCGACCTATCTATTCATCCTTGGAAAAAATGTTGATGAAAGATAGTAAAAGAAAGGGTATTATTTCAGAGTTTTATAACTCATTGACACTATTTTCAAGTGAAAATTCACTGAAAAGATTAAACTACTGGAAAGAAGATCTGCAAATTGAAATTTCAGAGGAACAATGGGAATTGGCTTGTACAGAAGCTCAAACCAAATCAATAAATGTACGCCTTAAATTGATACATTTCAAATGGTTAATGCGGATGTATGTTACACCGGAGGAGTTAAATAGATATAACAAAAATATACCAGATACGTGCACAAAATGTATGGAAAGTAAAGGAACTCTATTTCATTGTGTATGGGAATGTAGATTAATAAGAATGTTTTGGGAAGAGGTGAGGGTAACAATTGAAAAAATAATCTCAAAACAAATCATATTGAATCCTAAACTGTTTTTGTTGGGTCTGTACCCAGAAAAGCATAATTTTAATAAAAGTGAAAGAACATTCATAGACCTCAGTTTGCTTAATGCCAAAAAATGTATTGCACTATTATGGAAAAAGACTTATAGACCAGATGTGACTCAGTGGTTAAGACAGATGTTAACAAACCTTCCATTAGAAAGAATAACATATATACTGAAATCAAAGGAAATTGTGTTTGAGAATATATGGAGACCTTTTATTGATTATGTAAAAAATTTAAACATAACTCTTGAAGAAGAAGGTGAATGATGTGTGTGGACCTTGTAAATTCCAAACTGGTGAACATAATATGTATACTTATGTGTTGGATTGTCTAGACTAAACAGAGGAGCATTGTTGAAGATTTGATTTTGTTGGTGGTTGTTGGTGTTTTTTAGTGCATTTTTTTTTTTGTAGTACTTTAGTGTTAGTGTTTGATTGTTTGTATCATGTTTGTTTAAAAAAAAAGGTTCAATAAAGATATTGTGGAAAAAAAAAGTACCAACTTGATGATAGTAAAAAAGAAATATTAAAAAAATCTGAAATTTAAATGATTCTGCAAATACGTAAGGATAAAGGCTGATTTTCCTTGACAAAATTGAGAAAAATGCTACATTTTTGTGAGAAACTGAATTTAGGGGGAAAACAACATGTGGGAAATGGTGCATATTTATACAAAAATTAGGCAAATTTATAAGAAAAAAATGTCTGATTTACAGGAAAAGCTGTAAATCTATGACAAAAAAGCTGCACACACAAAAAAGTGACAGTAGAAACGTCACAGTGCTACATAAAACACTGATGAAGTTTACTAAAGGAGAAAAAACATTGGACAGAATATGAGGAGCCCCAAAAGTTGGTAGTGAGGACAGCTCTGACTTTAAATGGGTTTATAATATGCTTTTAGTTGTTGATCTCTCTCTCTCTATCTATATCTATCTATCTATCTATCTATCTATCTATCTATCTATCTATATATATATATATATATATATATATATATATATATATATACAGTATATATATATATATTATTATTATATACACTACTGTTCAAAAGTTTGGGGTCACTTAGAAATCTCCTTATTTTTTGAAAGAAAAGCACTGTTTTTTTCAATGAAGATAACTTTAAACTAATTAGAAATACACTCTAATATCTAAAATACATTGCTAATGTGGTAAATGACTATTCTAGCTACAAATGTCTGGTTTTTGGTGCAATATCTACATAGGTGTATAGAGGCCCATTTCCAGCAACTATCACTCCAGTGTTCTAATGGTACAATGTGTTTGCTCATTGCATCAGAAGGCTAATGGATGATTAGAAAACCCTTGTGCAATCATGTTAGCACAGCTGAAAACAGTTTAGCTGGTTAGAGAAGCTATAAAACTGACCTTCCTTTGAGCAGGTTGAGTATCTGGAAAAAATTATTATTTCAAATACAAATTATTATTTCTAACCTTGTCAACGTCTTGACTATATTTTCTATTCATTTTACAACTCATGGTGGTAAATAAGTGTGACTTTTCATGGAAAACACAAAACAATTGTCTGGGTGACCCCAAACTTTTGAACGGTAGTGTATATATATATATATATATATATATATATATATATATATACATTTTACAGTATATATATATTCAGTACTGAAGTGACCATACAAGAAAAGCAACAGGCTGGAGGAGGTGACAAATGCTGCAAGAAAAAAAAATGCTGGAAGAAGTATTGCAACTTTTTATTTATCAAATTACTTATTTTTATTGGCACTCCTTTTATTGCAAATGGACCCTTAAATACCAACAAACTCAAAAGGTACAGTGTTAAGGTGATGAAGCTTGTTATATTAGGTGCTAAATCACTATACAGTGATAATGAACTATCAATATCTCAGTGTTTGGTCACTGCCTAATTTGTGTAATGCTGTCTCGTAATTAAATAAAATGGGAATGGAAAGCTAGAAATGTGATTTTAAGCTCAGTAATTAAATTAACTAAATAAATCAGTGATGCTGTATTGTAGTGCTTTTGAACTCATTTTAACGCATGTAAAAAAGTTTATAAAAAGTTTAGGATCATGAAATGCATCTATTCTTTCATTCATCTATTTGGTGTTTATTTGAATGTGCAGAACAAGAACAGCAGCTACTTTGTGGAATGGATCCCCAACAACGTAAAGACCGCCATCTGCGGCATTCCTCCCAGAGGCCTCAAGATGGCTGCCACCTTCATCGGTAACAGCACAGCTATCCAGGAGCTCTTCAAGCGACTCTTATATATTTGTTTAGATACTCCGTTGTGCAGTTGTGGTATTTTAACAGTCGATAGAAGATCTGAAAAGGAGATAGGTGCCCCATACACCACATGGTGTCCCACATGCTGTGGAAGGGATTAACTTAGAAGATGTGAAAATGATCTGCAGAGAAAATAATCAGTTTCTTTTATGGTGGATATTAAAGAATAGCCTTCAGAGTGACTTAGTTATCAAAAGTGGTAAAACTTGCCTTTTAATTGAATTTTATAATTATCAATATCATGACATTTTAACATGCAGAACAGTTTAAAGTTAACGTGAATTTTGTGAGGATGAGAAGCAAAATTTAAACACATTTAAATGTAAGGACCGGTGGTCGAAGTAGATTTTGTTTGTACTTGATAACTGTTTGGAGCTGCTAACATTCTGATGAATGCTGAAACACATAAATTTCACTCTAACTGCTGAACAAATCCATTCTGGTCACATTTCATGAATGATTAATACAATGTAAAGACCAAACTTGCTTGAGAAAAGCTAATCATTTCTCAGATCAGGTAAATCCTACCAGGCAGCATTTGTTCTGTGGTGTACTCCCATAGCCCATCCATCCATCCATCTTCTGCCGCTTTTCTGGAGGTCCAGGTTGCGGAGGCAGCAGTTCAAGCAGGGAAGCCCAGACTTCCCTCTCCCCAGCCACCTGCTCCAGCTCTTCAGAGAGGATACCAAGATGTTCCCAGACCAGCTGGGAGACATAGTCTCTCCAGCGAGTCCTGGGTCTGCCCCGGGGTCTCCTCCCAGAGGGACATGCTTGAAACACCTCAAGTGGGAGGCGTCCAGGAGGCATCCTGATCAGATGCCCATACCACCTCAACTGGCTCCTTTCAATGTGGAGGAGCAGCAGTTCTACTCTGAGCCTCTCCTGAGCTCCTCAACCTATCTCTGAGGGTGAGTCCAGCGATCCTACGAAGAAAGCTCATTTCAGCTACTTGTATTCACAATCTCATTCTTTCGGTCATTAACCAAAGTTCATGACCATAAGTGAGGATAGGAACATAGATTGGCTAGTAAATTGACAGCTTTGCCTTAGAGCTCAGCTCCTTCTTCACCACAACAGACCGGTACAATGTCCGCATCACTGCAGATGCTGCTCTGATCCATCTGTCAATCTCTTGCTCCATTCTTCCCTCACTCGTGAATAAGACCCCAAGATACTTAAACTTCTCCTCTTGGGGCAGGAGCCTGTCCCCAACCTGGAGAGGACAATTCACCTTTTTCTGGCTGAGGACCATGGACTCAGACTTGGAGGTACTGATTCTCATCAAATCAAATCAAATCAAATCAAATCAAATCAAATCAAATCAAATCAAACTTTATTGTCATATTGCTGTACATACAACTGTAGTGCAGGCAAGATGAAATTGCGTTTCTCTCGGCATCCATATAAGAAGCAGCATGATTAAGACACACTCCCACATAGCTCCCACCCCCCCCCATCCATTCACACATCCCTGAGACATACTTGGGGAAAAAGAATAACTAACTATAATATACAAAATGTCCATAGGTGCAGTAGTGTGTATGTGAGATTCCGGGTCAGCTGTTCAGCATCCTGACAGCTTGTGGGAGGAAGCTGTTGATCAGTCTGGTGGTTCTGCCTCTGATGCTCCGGAATCGTTTACCAGATGGAAGAAGTTCAAAGTGTTTATGCAGAGGGTGAGAACGGTCCTTGACAATGTTCAGTGCCCTGCTCCTACAACGGTTCTGAAAAAGTTCTTGGACAGAGGGGAGGGAGACTCCAATTACCCTCTCCGCCCCCTTGACTATCCTCTGCAGGGCTTTTTTGTCTGACATACTGCAGCTGGAGTACCATGTAGCAATGCAGTACGTCAGAACACTCTCCACCACACCTCTGTAGAAGGTCCTGAGGATGCAGATGGGGAGAGAGGCCTGTTTGAGTTTCCTCAAGAAGAGTAGTCTCTGCTGAGCTCGCTTCCTGATCTCCAAGGAATTCTTGCTCCAGGTCAGGTCCTGCGAGATCTGCACTCCGAGGAACTTGATGTTCTCTACTCTCTCCACTAAACGGCCGCCGATGCTGAGGGAGACGTGCTCAGGCTGTGACCGCCGGAAGTCGATAATCATCTCCTTTGTTTTGTCCACGTTGAGCACCAGATTGTTCTCCCTGCACCAGCCCTCCAGGTCTCTCACTTCTTCCCTGTACATTGATTCCTCATCCCTCTGAATAAGTCCCACCACCGTGGTGTCATCTGCAAACTTAATAATCTGGTTCCCCTCGTGTTTGGATACACAGTCATGTGTTAGAAGTGTAAACAACAGTGGACTGAGTACACAGCCTTGAGGGGTTCCGGTACTCAGCGTGACAGAGTTGGAGATGTTGTTTCCAACCCGGACAGACTGAGGTCTCTCAGTCAGGAAATCCAGGATCCAGAGACATGTGGCGGTGTTCATCCCAGCAGCTTCACACTCAGTGGCAAACCATCCCAGTAAGACCTGTAGGTCATTGCTGAATGAAGCCAGCAGGACAACATCATCTGCAAACAACAGAGATGAGATCCTGTGGTCACTAAGCAATGACACCCTCTGTTCCCTGGCTGCTCCTAGAAATCCTGTCCATAAAAACTATGAACAGGATCGGTGACAAAGGCAAGCACTGGCGGAGTCCAACTCTCACTGGGAATGAGTCCGATCGAGTGTTGGCAATACAAACCAAACTCTCACAATGGTCGTACAGAGACCAAATAGCTCGTAACAACAAGCCCGATACCCCATACTCCCAAAGCACCCCCCACAAAAATCCATGAGGGACGCATTCGAATGCCTTCTCCAAGTCCACAAAACACATGTAAACTGGCTGGGCAAACTCCCACGAACCCTCAAGGATTCTCAAGAGGGTAAAGAGCTGGTCCAATGTGCCATGGCCAGGACGAAAACCACATTGCTCCTCCTGAATCCAAGGTTCGACCAACGGCCGGACTCTCCGGCAGCTACTCCCATAGCTTTAACTCACATTAGCAAACTAGCAACCAGCTAACTTCAGACAACAATTCATGAGCGAAATCAATAATATGATATTTACCTTGTTTTGGACAGAGGGGTTCATCCTTTTATTTGACAATCAATTTAAAATTGCTTGTTGCCCTTGTGGAACAAACCCTTGTGGCTTTTCATTTTCTCTCACTAGTGAGCTGAATGCATTCTAGACGAGCATCCCCACCTGCTGCGACCACCAGCTGCCCTTAACTGACCCTGACTGAGAGAAGGCCCAAAGACCGGTTGGGCAATACCAGGTTTGTAGCAGGGGAGGATACATTGTCTGATTATTAGAAATGTTACTTTTCGTTGCTTGCAAATGAAAAAATGATAACTTCTTCATACGCACTTGCAGATATAGTTTTTTTATTATTTATAATTATATGATTATTGGGGAGGTTATATTAGCTGGATTTGATTTTTTGGGGGTTTACAACCCCTCCAACCCCCGCATAAATTACGCCTACGGTTGTAAAGCAGGATCCCGAGGGGAACCTGTGTAGCAAGTTTGGTGACCCTAGAGAGCTTTACACATTCTATAGGCCAAATCTCATTCTCTTCCCTTGCAGACTCGCTGGCTTTAGGCACGTTCACGTGAAGTGAAGGGCTGTCCCAATCTGAAATCAGGAAGTGGCTGACTGCTCACTCGCTGACTTCATGAGCCCTTAAATGAGCCCTTACCTTAAGTCAGCATAGCATGCTGACTTAAGGTAAGGGAATTATCCACAGTTCAGAGTACCATGTCGGGGTTTCTCAAGGAAAAGCTCCTAATTCGTCACCTGTTCATCACTGACAACCCCTTCACCCTTGCTCCACCCCACAAAAACAAAACAAAAATCAGGTAAACACAGAAGCATGGAAGGAACAACTCCAAACATCATTAAAAAGAAGATGTTTACATGTAAGTATAATGCAGTTGCATCATAAAACATTTTTTTATTTACAAACAGGGAGCAATGAACAAACACAGTTTATTGAGCTTTGTATTGAACATGACTCCAAATTCACGGGCCACAGAAGTGCATCTGCTCAAGGTTTCAAGCAAGTATTCAGCTGGTATATTGATTAATTATTGATAATGATTATTTAGTAGGCCAGTGGATGACTATAGCTAAGGGTTTAAGATACTGCATTTAACACATATCATATAAATAAAGGATAAATAAAAAAAAATACTATAGTGCAGACATTATTTATTAACTATGTTGTGTAATTTTCATAAAAAAAAGTTAAAAAAAATTTTCATACTTACCTCTCTTTCACTCTGTAAGGCTAGTGCCTGCAAGATATTTAGATCAGGCAAGTGATTCCTTCTGTTCTTTGGCCTTGAAGATAAAAATCATTCTTAAAATAAAAAGTCAGAATCCCACAATACTAAGCAGCATGTTTGTCATACACTGTTGTCAAGGTAGGGCGACATTTCATAAAGTGTCCCATTCCTTTTATATCATTTCAAGCCCTCGCAGACTCGCACACTCACGCACTACTAATGGCTGCCGCCTAATTCTACAGGGGCTCAAGGCTTGAGGGCTTAGGGAGGAGACTGGGATTCGGTCAGACGTCGTGGTCTCAAAGTGAACCTGTGTACCGGGTTTGGTGACCCTAGCTTTCTTTGTTGTTGAAATATACTTTACAAGGCCTTGACTTCTTTGTAAGGAGGCACTTCCCCAACCAGATTCGCGGTGCAAAGCCAAAAATAGTTCAGTTCAAAAGTAGAAGAAGGCAGCACACACCAACCTTGACAATTAAGATCCTTTTAATTTGCCGTTTTTTTGTTTGTTTGTTTTGTTTTTTGATCACCAAAGTAAAAAAAAAAAAAAAATCATGCTAATGTTTCGGCTTGTTAGCCTTCATGATTGTGGACTTCAGGAAAGTCACATCCCCCCTGCCCCCCCTCACCATCACAGGCTCTCCCATCACCTTTGCAGATTCCTTCCGCTTCTTGGACACCACCATCACCCGAGACCTCAAATGGGAGCCAACCATCAGCTCCCTCATCAAAAAGGCCCAGCAGAGGATGTTCTTTCTGCGGCAGCTGAGGAAGCTCAAGCTACCCACCAAGATGTTAGTGCAGTTCTACACGGCCATCATCGAGTCCATCCTCACCTCCTCCATAACTGTGTGGTACGCAGGAGCCACTGCCAGGGACAGACTAAGGCTGCAGCGCGTCGTGCGCACTGCTGAGAAGGTGATAGGCTGCAAGCTCCCATCTCTCCAGGACCTGTACATCTCCAGGACCCGGAGGCGTGCTGGCCGGATCATAGCCGATCCTTCACATCCTGGTCACGTGCTGTTTGCCCCCCTCCCCTCAGGTAGAAGGCTTCGGTCCATTCGGACTAAAACCTCCCGGCACATGAACAGCTTTTTCCCCTCTGCCATCAGACTGCTGAACACTAAGTGACTTTTGACTCTCGTGCACTATGTACAGCAGCTCAACCAGACTCATGTCAATCATCACTGTTTTTCTGTTGCATTATTGACTGCACTATGTGGTACTTCACATTATCTGCTACATGCTAATTTTTTAAAACTGCCTTGACTAGTACTACTCATTATTACTAGTATTATTATTATTATTACTTATTATTACTTATTTTTCTACACTTATTGCACGTTTCTAGTCCTTTAGTTTTTTAGTTTATCCCTTTTTCTCATTATGTTTTTAATGTTGCAGCATGGCACCGAGACAAATTCCTAGTTTGTGTATCACATGAACAATGGCAATAAATCTGATTCTGATTCTGATTCTGATTCATCAGAGCATGAATCAAAATCAATGTTGCCAGGTTTCACGAGAGAAACAAGCAACCAGCTCTATGAAAACAAGCCCAAAACAAGCCCAACAGGCAACCTACCACATTGTGTAAAAGAGAGGCTGCTTGATAACATACATCGACATATAGATTTATTTTTGTTTTTGTTATATACTCTAATTAAAAGAAAATACATATGTATTCTGCATAAGCAGCAGCAAATTTAAACAGTCAACATAAAAACTTTGAATAAATTAAACGTTTAAACACTGATCAAAAGACATGTACATTCTGCATAAGTAACTGCACTAAACACGATTACAGTTTAGTGATGGGAGTCGTTGTCCGCTAGTCGTTTAAAGAAAAACTAAATATTACTCTGTTATTATACAACAGCCGACAACTTTAATTATGTGGAAAGTTATCTTTTAAATTGACAAACATCATATGTGTAACACGTGGCAAAATTTGATCAGGATCAAAAGATAATTTTGCTCCTGTTATGGTGATGCATATTGGTGATATAGCAATGTATATTGTGGTTGTGTCAGCAGGCAGCGTCTCAGTCAGGAGGCAGTGGTTAGACACAAGAGAACGCTAGGCAGGGACCTCATGGGGAGTTGGCAGGAAGAGAGAGCTGGGGGTTTAAGGAGAATGTATGGTGGAGGTGAAATGATATGCAGATGTGAGATGATCTGTGGAGTTTTAAGGGATGAAACCTGGTTTGGCTATTCAGTGCTTTCTGTGTATGATGTTGTGAGAGTGTGAATAAACTTGGTCTGATCGTAACTTGCCCTCATCATTTCCACACTCTCCATACTGGTGACCCTGGACGTATTATGGAACACGAGGCAAGAACCCCGGAGTCGGCCCGGACGGGAAAACCCAGCAACGCGGCAGGCATCCCACAGACGGTCCGGACGGGAACCCCCAGCAACGCGTGTGCTGTTGCAGTCAAGCTACCGGACTTTTGGCAGCACAACCCGCGCTCTTGGTTCCACCACACCGAGGCCCAGTTCGCCCTCCGGGGAATAACGACAGACGACACCAAGTTTTTCCATGTGGTTGCAGCGCTGGACGCTCGCACAGCTCAGCAGGTAGCGAGCCTGCTCGACCAGCCCCCAGCCCACGGCAGATATGAGGCTCTCAAAGCTGCGCTGATTCGGCGCTACACGCTGTCGGACTGTGAGAGAGCAGAGAGGCTCCTGAGGAGTTCCGAGTTAGGAGATGGTTCGGCCGTCGATCTGATGGAGAAGATATTGGCGTTAATATTGGCGTTAATTTTTTTTTGCTGGTCATTAACATCTGTTTGTTCTCTCCCATAGATTGAGTCCCCATCGTGCTGTTTGCTCTCTACATGTCTGTTCTTTTCTTCTTCTCTATCCCCTCACCCCCCAGCCAGTCGCAGCAGATGACTGCCCCTCCCTGAGCCTGGTTCTGCTGGAGGTTTCTTCCTGTTAAAAGGGAGTTTTTCCTCTCTACCGTCGCCAAGTGCTTGCTCACAGGGGATCGCCTGATTGCTGGGGTCTTTCTGCAACTGTGGGGGTTCCCCCCTACAGTTGATAGTGCTATGAGATGACTGTTGTTGTGAAATGGCGCTATATAAATAAAGTTGAATTGAATTGAATTGAATTAATGGGCAAGGACGACGGGCATTTTCTGTTTGCCCAGCTCTTCCTCCGGAACCTTCCAACAGAGGCGAGAACGGTCCTGGCCAATTCGCCGCTGCTGGCCGTGCGTGACTACCATGCGCTAGCCCAGGAGGCAGACCGGATCATCCTCACCACCAGAGTGCTCACGGTGAACGCAGTGGCGTCGGAACCCAGCGAGACGACCAGAAGAGGCGAGGAGCCACCGACGGTAGCGGCAGCGGGGGCCAGGAAGCGCCAGGGGGACACGCTCTGCTTCTACCACCGCCGTTTTGGAGGGAACGCACGCAGATGTACGCCACCGTGCAAATTCAAGCGCTCGGGAAATGCCAGAGCCGGCAGTCGGTAGCAGCTGCGACCGCCGGCGAAAAGAACAAGCTGCTCTACGTGACGGACTCGCGCTCAGGGAGGAGTTTCCTTGTAGACACCGGAGCCCAGAAGAGCATCATTCTGCCGACCTACGCTGACCGGCTGGCAGGACCCAGCGGCCCCGGGCTGGTAGCAGTAAACGGCTCGGACATTAAGACCTTTGGTGAGAGAACACTGGCTTTATCTCTACACGGCCGCACATACGAGTGGACTTTTGTCATAGCAGCACTGAGTTTCCCGATCCTGGGAGCTGATTTTCTGTGTGCGCATGGTTTATTAGTTGATGTTGCTAACAGGCACCTGGTTAATGCACTATCCTTTGACTCTCTCCCCTGTACAGCTCGAGGGGCCGGGCCAGTAACACAAGCCAACGTCACAGCTCCAGGCGGTAAGTTTCACACACTGCTCACTCAGTTCCCAGCACTCACGGTCCCGACGTTTTCAGCGGCCATCGCTAAACACGGGGTGGAGCACTTTATCACCACCACCGGGCCGCCTGTTTTCGCACGACCTCGGCGCTTGGACGCAGCTAAACTGGCCATAGCGCGCGAGGAGTTTGCCAACCTGGAAAGGTTGGGCATCATCAGGCGATCGAACAGACCATGGGCATCCCCACTACACATGGTCCCTAAGGCTGAGGGATCGTGGCGACCGTGCGGCGATTTCCGCAGGTTGAATAATGCCACAGCACACGACCACTACCCGATTCCCCACATTCAGGATTTTTCTGTTTACCTCGCCGGAGCACGCATTTTTTCTAAAATAGACCTGGTCCGCGGTTACCATCAGGTCCCAGTGCGTGAGGAGGACATACCCAAAACAGCGGTAACAACTCCGTTTGGCTTGTTCGAGTTTCTGCGCATGCCTTTCGGATTAAAAGGAGCGGCACAGACGTTCCAGCGCATGATGGACGCGGTGCTGCGCGATCTCCTGTTTGTGTTTGTCTACCTGGATGATATCCTGGTAGCCAGTGCGTCCGAAGATGAACACGTAACCCACCTCAGGACGGTTTTCCAGAGGTTGGAGGAACATGGGTTAATAATCAACCCGGCGAAGTGCCAGTTCGGCGTGATGGGGGTTGATCTCACCGGAGGGAGTGATACCCTTGCCCGACAAAGTGCGCGCTGTGGCGAACTTCCCCCGGCCTCAGACGGTCAGGGCGCTGCAGGAATTTTTGGGGATGGTTAATTTTTATAACCGTTTCCTCCCCCGTGCAGCTCAGCTCATGCAGCCACTGTACGCCGCGCTCAAGAGACGGAAACCCGCGGATGGAGTTGAATGGACTCCGGAGCGAGAGGGGACATTCTCTGAGGTGAAAGCAGCTCTGGCAAACGCTGCACTGTTGGCGCACCCAGACCCGGTGGCCCGGATAGTGCTCACTACCGACGCCTCGGACGTGGCCATAGGAGCCGTCGTGGAGCAACGTGTCGCCGGTTCTTGGCAGCCGCTCGCTTTTTTCAGCAGGGCTCTGCGTGACAGTGAGTGTAAATACAGCGCATTTGACAGAGAGTTGCTGGCTCTCCACCTGGCCATACGCCACTTCCAGTTCTGGCTGGAAGGGCGCAGCTTCACCGCGTTCGTGGACCACAAGGCGCTGACGTTCGCGATGGCCAAGGTTTTGGAACCATGGTCGGGCCGGCAGCAGAGACAGCTGGCCGCGATCTCGGAGTTTACGACCGATATTCAACATGTGTCGGGTAAACTGAATGTGGTGGCGGACTGCCTCTCGCGCGCAGTAGTGGCCCCAGTCTGTGTAGGGATAGATTATACAGCCATGGCCGCAGAGCAGATTAGTGATACGGACGTGCGCGCGCTCCAGTCTGGAACAGGGTCAAGGCTGGAGAGCAGAGTGCTGCAAGACGGCAGCCCCCCCCTATTCTGCGACGTCTCCACGGGACACCCGCGCCCGGTGGTCCCGGTTGCGTGGCGCCGCCACGTGTTTGAGTCAGTTCACGCTTTGGCGCACCCAGGAGTGCGCGCGTCGGTCAAAATGGTGGGAGAGAAGTTTGTGTGGCCGAGCCTACGCAAACAAGTAAAAGAGTGGGCTGCAGCCTGCGTGGCATGCCAACGAGCCAAGGTACACAGACACACGAAGGCTCCCTTGGAGCTGTTTCGGGTACCGGCTAAGAGGTTCGACCACGTTCACGTGGACCTCGTGGGCCCCCTCCCGCCATCACAGGGGTGCACACACCTCCTGACAGTGGTGGACCGCACCACGCGCTGGCCAGAAGCAGTCCCACTGGCGGCAACCACGTCCGCAGACGTAGCACGCGCTTTTTTAACAGCATGGGTGGCGCGTTTTGGAGTCCCGTCGGACATCACGTCCGACAGGGGCCCTCAATTTGTTTCCGAACTCTGGTCCGCGATGGCCCGCAGCCTGGGTGTTACAATTCATTGCACAACTGCATACAACCCACAGGCCAATGGGTTATGCGAGCGTTTTCATAGATCACTGAAAGCAGCACTCAGGGCTTCACTGACGGATGCAAATTGGGTGGACAGGTTGCCGTGGGTTTTATTGGGGTTGCGCTCCCTGCCAAAAGAGGATCTGGAAGCTTCCCCGGCAGAGCTGGTTTTTGCGCAGGCCCTACGGCTGCCCGGGGAATTTCTGCCAGATAATCCCGCGTCGGACAGCTGCCCGTCTCAGCTTTTGCAGCGTAGCGCAAACACAGGCACACTGCTGGGCCCGGCCCACCACTGTTTTCCGCGTGTTTTCGTGCCTAAAACTTTGAAGAACGCGGAGTTCGTGTTCGTCAGACATGACGCCCACCGCCCTCCATTGCGCCCACCCTATGATGGACCGTTCAGAGTGTTGGAAACAGGGGATAAGCATTTTGTGCTAGACTTGGGGGGAGGGGTAGATGGGAGAAAATTGGCATAGACAGACTCAAACCCGCCTTCGTAGCAGCGGACGAGCAAGTGCTGTTGGCTAGGGCCCCTCGGCGTGGAAGACCCCCACAGAGAGCTCCCCAGGGAAGCGATCCACCAGAGCAGCCACACGGACAGAGCGAAGCCCCCCCCCCCCCTCGCCACGGCCCACCCGCAGTCAGACACACTCCCAGCAGCCCCCCACCGGCACAGCAGCGCCACGGAGGCGGTAAACCCCAGTTACAGCAGATATGGGAGGAGACTGAAGCCAAGAGAGCGTATGGACTAATGTTCTATCTTAGACGCTGGGGGGGGGGGGGGGGTATAGGATGGGGTTATGCAGCATCTTAGACAGAGACAAGGAATAAACATGGGAGAACAATGCCCAGAGAGTTCCTGGAGATATAGCAGGAAGGAGTCAGAGGCATAGGGGGTTGAATGCTGTGTGATGTAGATGTCATGCTGTGTGACAGGAAACCTCCATGAAACGTGTGAAGAGGATTTGAGGGGAGAGAGGAGAGCTTGTTGGATTCATTCATTCTGTTCTGTGCTTGTGAGATGTGAAGTGTGTAATAAACTGTCTGTCCATGGATCTGCCTCTTATTTGACACACTCCACAATGTAATGTTATTTCCATATTCTGTATTGAAAGACCTTCAAAATGACATTTAATTTGTAGGAAGTGCGCGAAAACTGACCCAGAAAAAGATGATTTGTTTATATTTAAGCTAGGCTGAAAACTCGTGTTCGATTGGTCCGGAGTTATGTCTTCCGCAAAACATAGGTATTTTTAGAAAATACGATTTCTAAGCTTTCCAATGATATCAGACACTCATGGGGTTTTGCCGGGACTTTGCCGCTACCAAACAAAGAAAGAGTCATGATTTATGACTTCTTGTTGCCTGTACTCACAATGACGCGGTGCACATTCAGACCAGCACGTCTCCATCGCAATAAAGTTGGCTGAATTTTGTTAAAATATGTTGGACATAATCAAATTTACCTTAGAGCAGACGTATGCCACAACACCGTGCTTGGATGTTGTCTGTCACCGTGTGGTGAGAAGCCTCCATTTATAGAGTCTATTGCCACAACCACGAACACCAGCAAGTGCCAGAACTACACCAAAACGTTCAAAAAATGCAAAAACTAGAAGAGATGAAATTAGCTGCCACATGAGTGCAAAACACATACGTGGACTATACATTAAAATGAATTTGAAAAACTTTTAAAAATGCTATTTTGGACTTCCGGTTATGGCCGCCGCGTAGAAGGACGTGCTTCACTCTACTCTGCTCCTAAAAAAAAAATAAAAATCGGCAAATAACTCTCTCAATTGGAACAAAACCTATCCCAACGTTTGGGCGAGGACATGCCGGTAAAGCCTAAGGCTGGGAAATCAGGTGGAGGAAAAACTGAATCGCCAAAACAGTCCAAGTTAACGGACTTTCACGTCCGTGACGAAGCAGAAAAATCCCCAAATATGGCGGAGGAAGCTAGTGGAGGAGCGGTGACTACTGGCGACGGCACAGGTGCGGTGCTCGCTGCCATTAGTTCAATGAGAGCAGACTTTTCCTCTAAACTTGACGGGATTATTGCAGCGATAGAAGAAATGAAAAAGGAGTTAAGTGACTGTATGGAACGAGTTTCGCAGGTGGAGCTCTGAATTTCCAGTGCTGAGGATGACGTCTCCGGCCTACAATTAAAGGTGTGCACATTGGAATTAAAAAATAAACGTCTGGAAGATAATGTTCTGGATTTAGAATCCCGGTCGAGATGGAACAACCTGAGGCTGGTGGGTCTCCCGGAGAGAATGGAGGGTCTGGATCCATGTTCCTTTTTGGAAAAGTGGATCCCAGAAGCGCTGAACAACGTGGAGCTGTAGTCATCAGTCGTCTTAGAAAGCGCCCACCGAATTGGCCCACCGAGAGATAACAAGGCATCACTGAGGACGCTGATTATGAAGTTCCTCAGCTACAGAGACAGGATGACGATCTCCAACACGGCGCGAGCCAAAGGAGAAATTAAATACCAGGATCAACAGGTGCGGTTCTACCCAGATTTGGCCACAGGAATCCAACAATTAAGGAAACAGTTCGACCCCGCCCGTAAAGAGCTGCGCAACCTTGGGATTCGTCATGGAGTGATTTACCCTGCAAGACTGCTGGTCACGTATAAGGGCAGAACCCACATCTTCAAGACCCCTGAGGAGGCGCAGGAGTTCATCAAGAAGATCCAAGAGAGACTGGTGGGAGCTAAGCATGAACAAAATATAAGGTAGAATATTTAAACATTTGCACAGGCATCTGACTGATCTGAAGCATATAGCAAGTTTACAAAATATAGATTGTATTATACATTAAAAAAAACAAAAAACCCTATGATGTACAAAGTTGCTATAAAATTTAGGAGTTAAGTTGGAAAACTACAGAAGAGAGTTAATGTTACGTCATTAAAAGCAGTAGAGTTAGGGTGATTGAGAGGAGAAAGAAAGAGTGGTTTTGACTGATCCTCGCGGGTGTGGAGCAGTCAAAGGCTATAGTGGGAGACAGAATTTTTTTTTTGATTTTGGGGGGATTACCACGAATGTGGGAAGGGGGAATTTGTGTGTAGTTTGTAGGATGAATGTTCAACCACTCATGTTTTTGCTTCTCTGTGTGAGCATGTTTACATTGCGAGGTAATCCCAAACTCCCTATTGACCAGAGACCAAAGCGTTAATCTCAATTTAACCTCAAGGAATTGCAGAGGTCTACAAAATTTAAAAAAAAACTTAAACAAGTTATGAATAAAATAAAAGACATGGGTTCAAAAATTGTGTTTTTACAAGAAACTCATCTAATAGAGGAGGATGTAAAAAGAATTAGGAGAAGATGGCAAGGAAGTGTATTCACCTCATTATTTTCATCCCGAGCCAGGGGAATTATGACTCTCATACATAAATCAGTCCCATTTCAAGTGAAAAATGTAATTGGAGACAAATTTGGAAGATATCTAATCATTCAAGGATCTTTGTTATTAGAAAATATAAATTTGGTGAACTTATACGGTCCCAATATAGATGATCAAAATTTCTTTACTAATTTATTCCTTATTTTATCTTCACTTACCGGGCAACATATAATAGCAGGGGATTTTAATTGTACATTGAATCCCGGTATAGATAGATCAACAGGACTAGACTGTACGCACAATGGATGCAGGATGATCATTAATCATTTTATGAAAGAATTGAGATTGCTAGATATATGGAGAGAAATGAAACCACAAGTTAAAGCCTATTCTTGTTATTCTAATATCTACAAGACATTCTCACGTATTGACTATTTTTTGATCTCCACAGAATTAAGGTCCAAGATTCAAAACTGCTTCTATGATAATATTGTGATCTCTGATCATGCACCCTGCTGTCTAATATATGTAGATAAGAAATTGACAAAGGAACCAGGTAGGTGGCAATTTCAGCATAAATGGCTTCAGGATGAGGAATTTGTTAAGTACATAGAAAAGCAGATAGATGAGTTCTTTGATATCAATACTACACAAACATCAGCATGTATAAAGTGGGAGGCTTTCAAAGCTTTTATTAGGGGGCATATTATTAGTTATACAGGTTCAAAATCTAAGAAGACTCGAGAGGAGAGAGTCCAATTGGAATATAAAATAAAAATTCTTCAAGAAAAAGTGTATGCAGGAAGTGACCCAAAGTTAGAGAACGAATTACTGATTCAGCGAGCTGAATATGACAAAAAATCAGCGAATAGAGCTGCCTCGAGTCTTCTAAGATTGAAGCAATCTTTTTATGAACAAGGTGAAAAATCAGGAAAATTATTGGCATGGCAGATTAAACAATTAGAATTTAAAACACCAATTACCAGTATTATAAGTAACGGACAGCCAGTTGTAGATCCTTTAGAAATTAATAGAGCCTTTAGAGATTATTATGAAAAATTATATAATACAAAAAATGAAACTGACTTAACAAAACTAAATGGGTTTTTGGACGGATTATCTATACCGTGTATTCCAAATGAAAACAGGGAGATACTGGAGTCTAAAATTAGTCAAGAAGAAGTTGGGCTAGCCATTGATAATATGAAATCAGGAAAAAGTGCAGGACCAGATGGTCTTCCAGTTGACCTCTATAAAAAATTTAAGAATAAATTAATAAAACCATTTTTGGAAATGGTTTTAGAAGCATTTCAAAATAGTAATTTACCACCATACATGAATAATGCCTGAATTATACTGTTGCCAAAACCAGGTAAACCCTCTAATAAATGTGAAAATATGAGACCAATAAGCCTATTAAATGCTGACCTTAAGATAATCTGTAAAATTTTAGCAAGACGACTACAAGAAATATTACCAAATATTATAAACTGAGATCAGAATGGCTTTATAAAGGGAAGACAAGGCTTCCATAATGTAAGAAGACTATTTAATATTATCTATTCTAATAAAGAAGCACCGGATACAGCTCTCCTATCATTGGACGCCGAAAAGGCCTTTGATAGGGTCGAATGGCCCTTTCTTTTTTAAGTTTTACAAAGGTTTGGAATTGGAAATAATTTCACAAAATGGGTTCAGATAATATACAATAATGCTACAGCAGAAATCCTAACAAACAGCAATATTTCAAGATCAATAAATATCAATAGAGGATGTCGACAAGGCTGTCCACTTTCACCTTACTGTTTACTATGGCAATTGAACCTTTAGCGATGGCAGTACGTTTACATCCACAAATTCATACATGTGTAATGACAATAAAGTTGAATCTCATCTCATCTCATCTGGAATTAAAGTAGGACCAACAGAACATAAAATCTCCCTGTATGCCGATGACATAATTTTGTTTATGTCGAATCTTAAAAAATCAATTCCGACCTTGTTGAATTTAATAAAGAATTTTGGGGAAATATCAGGATGTAAAATAAATAAAACTAAATCTTCAATATTACTGCTAAATGAGACCCAGAGAAATCACCCAGCTCCTGAGGTAAATCAATTCAATGTTGTAAATCAGTTTAAATATTTAGGAATTCAAATTGTGCCTAAGCTAGAATTAGTCGCCAGTAACAACTATGAAGCCTTAATGACAGACATTAATGAGTTACTTCAGAGATGGATGTCACTACCAATGTCGATGATCGGGAGAATCGATATACTTAAAAGTAATATTTTACCTAAAATACTTTATTTTTCATCAAATGATCTCCCTCACTGGACTGAAATGGAATCACACAATTTACCTTTACCTCTTCCCATATTCATATACTCAGACTCGGCAAAAAAATTACAGAAACAAGTTAAAAATCCATTTGTAAAGCATATGATCAAAATATGGTGTGAAACCACAAAATATTTAAAAGAACCACACTTACTGTCACAATTTAGCCCAATATGGAGTAATCAATATTTTAAACCAGGGAGAGCGGATGCTGTATTTAAAGTATGGAATTTAAAAGGGATTCAAAAGATTCAAGACTTATATCTGTCATGTTCAGATAACATAATGTCTTTTGAAGAACTGAGGATCAAATTTAATCTTAATAGAACACATTTTTTAAAATATCTTCAGCTTAGGAACTTTATTCGATCAAATCAAAATAATGCTCTCATCCGACCTACTTATTCATCCTTGGAAAAAATTTTGACGAAAGATAGTAAGAGAAAGGGTATTATTTCAGAGTTTTATAACTCATTGACACTATTCTCAAGTGAAAACTCACAGAAAAGATTGAATTATTGGAAAGAAGACCTGCAAACTGAAATTTCAGAGGAACAATGGGAATTGGCTTGTACAGAAGCTCAAACCAAATCAATAAATGTACGTCTAAAATTGATACATTTTAAATGGTTAATGCGGATGTATGTTACACCGGTGGAGTTAAATAGATATAACAAAAACATACCAGATACGTGCACAAAATGTATGGAAAGGAACCCTATTTCATTGTTTATGGGAATGTAGAAAAATTAGAATGTTTTGGGAAGAGGTGAGGGTAACAATTGAAAAAATAATTTCAAAACAAATCATATTGAATCCTAAATTGTTTTTGTTGGGTCTGTATCCAGAAAAGCATAACTTTAATAAGAGTGAAAGAGCATTCATAGACCTCAGTTTGCTTAACGCCAAAAAATGTATTGCACTACTGTGGAAAAAGACTCATAGACCAGATGTGACTCAGTGGTTAAGACAGATGTTAACAAACCTTCCACTAGAAAGAATAACATACATACTGAAATCAAAGGAAATTGTGTTTGAGAATATATGGAGACCTTTCATTGATTATGTAAAGAATTTAAACATAACTTTTGAAGAAGAAGGTAAATGATGTGTGTGGACCTTGTAAATTCCAAACTGGTGAATGTATAATATGTATACTTATGTAATGGATTGCCTAGACTAAACAGAGGAGCATTGTTGAAGACCTGTCTTTGTTAGTGGTTGTTGGTGTTTTTTAGTACAATTTTTATTTTTTATTTTTTAATTTTTTTTAAATTACTTTAGTGTTAGTGTTTGATTGTTTGTGTTGTGTCTGTAAAAAAGGTTCAATAAAAAATATTGTGGAAAAAAAAATGCTATTTTAAATGCCCCTGCTACTCCACTCTTACTGACTGATTTAACACTAGGTCAGCCGAAACCGGAAGCTCCACCCATAATCGTTCCTACAGCGGCACCCCCAGGAATAAGGTGGATAAAGTAAATAATTTGAAAAAGTTAAATAAATAAAAATGTAAATGTAAAAAAGAAAAAAAAATACAAATAAAAAAAACATAAAATGTGAATAGTGTTATAATAAAGAAATAGTGAAGTTTAGTTAGCTAGATATTACACAAAGTGCTTGCATACACATCTTTAGTTACACTCACATACCCAAATGTCATGATCCGCTCTGTGTGCCTGCTGCCCTAATTATCTCCACAGCTGTGCGCACACCTGATCGTCTCATCTAGCGGTCTATTTAAGCAGCGCTGCCCTCTGGTCTGCACAGAGACGTCAACGCTCCCATGGTCTGGCAAGACCTTCTCGCCTACTCTACATGTTCTGCTCTGGAGTTCCGCCTCCTCAGTCTTGTCCTACTTGTCGCTTCTCCTGGGAGTCTGAGCTCCCCACCGACAAGTAAGCCATCATCCTTTCCTGCACTTCTCCGCTCTTCTCCATCTCCCCTGTGCACAGGTGGAAGCCTCTTGGTGGTGGACCTCGTCCTCCTGGCGGCTGACCTGAGCACAACCCGCACTTCACCTGCACTGTACAAACCTGCACCATTTCACCTCGTCAGCAGCGGCAACCTAGACATGGAACGACTGGACCAGAGCCTTGAGAGTTCTTCAGTGCTTCAGCTCTCCAGCCTACCCGTAACACTGCACATTCTCTGATACATTCCTCCAAACCTCAGGCACTCATCCGTCTGTCTGTGTTTCCTCCTAGGGTTGCCAGTCTGAACAGTGCTCTGCTCGCCCTGCTGTTACACTTCTGCACACACGCACACATCCACACTCACACACGCTATAATAAAAGATAATTGTGTCTATTCTGAGTCCACGTCTGTTCCTGGGTCACCCAATCATGTCACCAAATTGCTCTTGTATCAGCATCAGATCTTGCTTCCATATATGAGCACGGGGTGAGGGTCGTGTAGTGCTGGAGAGACAGGAGACAACAGGATGTGAAAGTTGTGAAGTGCTGAGGAAGACATCTGGGGAAGATAATGCTGAGAGGACCGGTTGGAACCAGTTTGGACAAGGACCCGACAACTATTGTTGGAAAGTTACTGGGAAACGCCCAGTAACTTTGAAGTGTTCCATGTTCAAGTCCAACAAAATGGAGACTCGCTAGGGATCCATGTTTGGCCTCATGATAATGCCTGGCCATTGCATAGTCCATATTTCCTTTTCGAATGGCTGTTTTGTGTTCCAAGATGCATTGTTTTAATACTCTCTTTGTCTGTCCAATATATGTTTTTCCACATGGGCATGCAAGCATATATACAACAGATGTTGTGTTGCAATTTATGAATTGTTTAATGTGAAATTTCTTCCCAGTATGTGGATGAGTAAAATTTTTTACATTAGTAGTATTGTTGCATTGACTGCATCTGCCACATTGAAAGTTACCTTGTGAATGAAGCCAAGTATGGCTGGACTTATGCTGAAAAGTCTGAATAAGACTGTATCCAATTGTTGGTGCTCTTCAAAATGGCAAAAGGGGAGGTTTTTTGATGTCTCTCAGTGTTGGTTCTGTTCCCAAGATGTGGCAATGTTTGTTGACAATATTCCTCAATTTTGCATGACAATGATTGAATTCAGTTATGAATGGGATTCTTGGAGCTTCTTCAACTTTAATCTTGGATTTAAGTAAATCTGTTCTTGAGAAAGATAAAGCGTGATTGTAAACTTTGTCCACTATGGCTGGGTGGTAATTCCTTTCAAGACGTCTTGACTTCATCCCATTTGCTTTGTGTTTGAATTCCTCAAGATCATCACAGTTCCTTCTCAGTCACAAAAATTGTCCCTTTGGTATGTTTTTCTTCAAATAACTTGGATGATTGCTGTTATAATGAAGGGTGGTGTTACGTTCCATGGACTTCCTGTATATTGATGTATGAATGCTTCCATCTGGATGTTTAGAGATAGTTAAATCCAGGACGTTTATACTTGTCCCCAAACTTCATTGTAAACTTTAAAAGGAAACTGCTGGAGTTGACATATGTGTGGAACATTTTGAGTTCTTCTACAGTACCCTCCCAAATAATCAAAACATCATCCAAAAATCTTTTCCACAGTTTTATTTTTGATTTAAATGGATTTGCATTGGTACTGTAGATTGTCTCTTCTTCCCAATGTGCCACCACCAGGGACGCATATGTTGGAGCAACTGCTGTACCCATGGCTGTGCCCTTAGTTTGCAGAAAATAATGGTCCTCAGATCTGAAAAAGTTGTTTGTTAAAATCAGATTGAACATTCCAAGTAAAAATTCATTTGGCGGTAGGTTGTGAGACTCTCTTGATGCAAGGTATTTGGAAATTGAGGTTACTCCTACATCATTAGGAATACAGGTGTATAATCTTTTCACATCCATGGTGACAAGAATGGAAGAACTGTCAGCCCTGTAACTGGCAAGAAGATTGAGCACATCCCTTGTGTCTTTCAAGAAGGAAGGTATGGCAATCATAAAATCTTTTAGAAAAGAGTCCGCAAATGTTGATAAAGGTTCAGTAATAGATTGTATCCCTGAAGCAATGGGTCTTAATGGTGGATTTTTTTTGCATCTTTGTGTATTTTTGGATTTCCATATATTATTGCCGTCCTGGGGAATTGTTCTGAAAGAAATTCAAACTCCTTTTGTGTGATCCAGTTGCTCTCTGTAGCTTGTTTGAGAAGGTTGTCAATTTTGTTTATTTCATTCACTGGATTGCTTTTTAACTCCTTGTAGGATTCTGTATCCTCCACATGGAGAAGTATCTTAGCCTGATAAAAGTTAGAGTTCATAATCATAATAGCTTCTCCTTTATCTGCAGCTCTAATTGTGAGTTCTGGATTGTTCTTTAATTCTGTCAGAGCCTGATGTTCAGCTTTGAAAAGACTGTGATACCTTGGCCCTTTGACTTCCTTAATCATTTCATTGATGTCCCGTTCCACTAATTTATCAAAAGTGGTAATGACTGGACTCCAGTTTGTCATGGGTATGAATGTAGAGGGCCTGGATAAGGGAATGTGTTTGGAAGTATCACTAGAAATGGGTTCAATATGATGTACATTTCTGTATAATGGAGAGAAAAAATGCTTCAAGTGTAACTGTCTCATAAATTTAAATGTGTCCACTTTTAATTTAAATGCATTCACTTTGTTTGTTATGGAATAGGATAATGCTTTGGTGAGAAGAGAATTGTGAGCTGCACTGAGGGCGATTTTATACAAATTTATTATTGGTACCTCTTGTATCTTCTGGGGAGGTCTCTTTCCCCTTGATCTCCATCTTGTTTTTCTGGATCTCTGTAGCATTCTGGTCTTCCCTGGTGGCTTCTGCGAGTTCTGCCCAAAAAGAAGTGCTGCTACCAGTAGAGACAGACTCAGATTCATTGTCACTTTGAGTACTGTGTTGGTCTTCAGATGAAAATCTAAGATGAGTTGCACTAGTTTGTGAAACATCTTGTGATTGAGCCTTTTTTCTAGAATTTATTTATTTATTTATTTTTTTGCCACTCACACATTTTTCCTTAGTCCATAGTTTATAAGCCATTTTGATGTTGATATCTGACCTTGTGATCCCAAAACCATAGTCACACTTCAGGGTCACATTGTGAAGTTGTGTACCAAGTTTGACCATAGAGCAACTGCAATGTTAACTTTGAACTTTGACCTTTGACCCCTTGATCCCAAACCCATAGTCAGGTCAGGGTGCAAACTGTCCAAGATGTGTATTAGATACAACAACTATATCAATTTGAAAAGCCTACATTATTTCTTTCAGTAGGTTTTGTGTTTAGAAGATTTAGGGAAAAATCTGACCTCTGACCTTTGACCTCAAGGTCATCCGATGACAGTGAAACTGCAATATGTGCATCATCAGAGTATATCAAACCATGGCACCAAGTTTCAAAACAATCAGAACAAAACTGTAAGAGGAGTTGATTTCACAAGACAGTTACTGTCTATGAAGTGAGGTGAAACATGAGGTCATAGGTCAGGGGCTCCAACTCCTGCAAAAATCATCTGATCAAAACCAAACTGCAACATGCGCATCCTCAGTGTATATCAAACCATGGTACTAAGTTTCAAAACAATTGGAACAAAACTATAGCAGGAGTTGATTTCACAAAAGTGGGACAGATGGACGGATGGACTGACTGATCCATAACATAATCCCCCTTTGGTCTTCACCCAAAGAGGTCAAAGAGATAAAAAGTCACAGATGTAGTACTGCCCATGAGGCGGACGTTTGCCAAAATTTAAACTAATCCATGCAATATTTTCTGATACGTAGGTATTTATATATTAAAGCTTTTTTTTTTCATTTTTGAAGAAGATGCATTTTGTCTAAGTTTAGTTGTCTGCAGCATTCTATTAAAGCTGCAGTGTTAAGATCACTGGCGTTAGACAATAACTTCTGAAATCTGCATTTCTGCAAAGGAAACTGACTCATCTTCTAGCCTTGATTGCCTACAGAGAGCCAAAATGTGAGGTGAAAAAAGTTCAAATCATTCAGCAACTTTGCTGTTGTACTGCAGAAGAATGGCTCACAAGTGAGGGCTCAGATCTAGTTTTCTTTGATACATGTAGAATTCCATGTTGGTAAAAGGTTTAATAAAAATACTGCACTTCAACCACAGACTTCAATCAAAATAATGTTATTATAATAACAATAAGTAAGGTTTTTCTCATAAATTTGACCTTTCTCTTAAATTTAAAACATCTTTTCTCATAATTTGTGACTTTTTCTATTCAATTTCTGTGATAAATTTGCAACATTTTGTGATAAATATGTGACTTTCATGTGAATTTGTAACTTTTTACTCATAAATTTGCAACTTTTTTCTTGTAGATTTGACTTTTTTTTAATCATAAAATTACATTTTTTCTTACAGATTTGCAACGTTTTAAATTGTAAATTTGCAATCCAAGAGGTTAGACTAAAATATAAACTAATCATATGTGCCCTCTAACACAAATCCGATATTTCCTGATCCAGAACAGAAATCTGGTGAGAAGAAAAACTGATGAGAAAAACTTGATGTGCTTTCGGTCAAGGTCAGTGGCACTAGAAGTAACGATTTTCATGAAGTCATAAATGCCCAGACTTCCTGACCTTTAACCTCTGAACTTGAGCACAACCTGGATGCAGACCTACCTGAAGATCACTGTGAGTTTGGTGAGCATTGGGGAAAATGTCTGGAAGGAGTAGCGATTCCTGTGAAATGTGGACGGACGGATGGACGGCGTGTCATCGCATTAGCTCCTTTCATGGGTGAACTTTTCAGCCCCCCCATACGCAAATGTTACAGTCCCATCATCCACTAAGGGAGGTCCCAATCTACATGGTAACTCTCAACATTTTTCTGGGAAAAATTAAAATTATCTTCATTTTTTTCTTGCAAATTTTCAGTTGTTTCTCATATGTAAATTTAGGATTTTTATTCTTGTAAATTTGCAACTTTTACTGTGGAAATTAGTGACTTTTTTCTAGTAAATCTGTAGCTTTTTTCCTCATAAATCCGTTACTTTTTTCCTTGTAAATGTGCAATTTTTCTTTTACATTTTAAAATTTATTTTCACAAATTTGTGACTTTTTCATGTAAATTTTCATCATTTATATGGATGCTGGTTAAATTTTTATTTTATGTAATGGTTTATTTGTTCACACAAATATACTTTACCCAGGTATTATTTCTGATGTTTTTGTTGGAAGGGGAGAGATGTATTTATTTACTTATTTTCCCATTTTATTAACAGTTTGAACTCTTCTGCATTATAAAAATAGGGCCCACCCCCCAAACACATCATGCATATGGCCCCCCAAAAACAAAAAAACGGCCCTGCTAATAATACCGGGCTGGCACGCCTGGACATTATTTTAGCTGCACTTCCTTAAATTTTCTCTTCGAAACTCATTTTATGTCTTTTTTCCCTCCTACATTAAACCAACTTTTTTTTTTTTTTCTCCATTTACTCTGCTGCACTTTCCTCTTCAATGAGCTGCAGTCCACATGCTCACCATCAGGTGGCACCATTATACCGTTACTCCGCTTCTGTCATTCTTTACAGCCAGCAGAAGTGATTCAAAATTTGAATTTCAAACATATTTTAATTTGCTGTTATTTTATTTCTGTCTGACGACGTTTTGAAGTGATGGTACCGCTCGACGTTCACATTCCCAACCTGGGACTATATTTAGTTCTTTGTTAGACTGGATGTGCTCCTGTGATCTGGGAGGAAAACTTGTCATTATTTGTATGACATTTTTTTTTTGTTTTTACTCTCTTGGAACTTGCTGTACTGATCCTCATGATGTCCTGATAATATGCGGTGTGGTGATGACTGCTAATCATGGGGCCCACTCCTTTTTCCCCCTCTGCATTTCATTCTCTTGTGCTTTTTTTTCCCCAGCGTTCATGTTCCCTTTTTTTTTTCTTGTCATCAAGACACCAAAGATTTAGTTGGAAAGTGCTCCAGTCTAATTAAAATGGAGGCTGATTAACGCCTACATTTCCATTGTAGAGGACGTCAGGAAGCAGGAACAATCGCGGCGAGTCAAATGCGTTTTAGCACATTACAGAAAAAATAATGTCATCACTGTAATAACTCATCCTGATACCTTGTGAATAATAAATGAGTTTTGAAATAGGCAAAGAAATGAGTCATTGTCAAATGATAGGCTGCCTCAAAGTAAATGATTATTTGCTGTTGCCTGTGTTCTAGGCTCATCACTAGAACAATGGCTCTGTGTACTGCATGGCATAATGGCTTTTGCTTAATTTTGTCTCTAAAAAAAGGTAGAACATAAATACGCCCGTGGAGATAATTCTAGAGGTGCCAACACAATGACGAATTATAAATAATCATGCGTGGGTGAAATTATGGAGTTGGGGGGGGGGGGGCAATGTTGTGTGAGCTGGCGTCTGCAGCCAGTTTAATAAATGGAAATCAAATACTTCATTTCCTGTTTCGGGGGATTCCAGTAAATATCCACAAAGCTCCCAAAATAAGCAGCGAAGCCGATGTTTATCTACATATGCACATTATTTACTGGAGATCCACAGCAGCACACAGGTCTTTGACAGTGACGGGCTAATCAGGCCGGGCTGTGCACAGTGGGCACGGTTTGTACTGTACAGCAGGTTTGGGCAGCATCACAAAGAAATTCTCTCTTACAAAAATACAGTAAAGCCTCCAACTAGGCCAGACCAGATGATCTCTCGCAATTCTGCTTCCATTTTTTGAGTCACATATTAAAACCCTAACAGTAGTGTCCACTGGTTGGTTTTTTTTCTGACGGAAGGATGCGTTGAGTGCGGGGATGAGGCATAACCCGGTGGAGTTAAGAGATAATAATTAACATTGTAGAAAACCAATAATAAAAGAGCTGTGTCCCAGGAGAAAGACTCATTGGTGCTGGTGCTGAGGACAAAGACTGCACCTGATTGGTCAATGTATCCAGCTGTGGGCGGTCTTCCACTGATTTCAGCTCCCAGAAAAAACATGGCGGATTGCTAGTAAATTTTACTTATGTCCTGATTGGTGGAGCCTTGAGTACTTTTATCGTGTTTATAGTCAGCTTCATGTGTGCCTGTGTTTGTGTTCATGTTGAATGTAATTGTGGCTTGTAAATATGTGTCTAAAAGGATGTCACCTGACTGCAAAACAAATCTACCTACGGGTACAAATAAAGTAACCTGAACCTGAACCTACTTTCTATTTCTGGGTAGGAACATCAAAAAGACTACAACCGCCAATCACAGGGTGCTAAGTTGTTGGTGGCTTAAGTTGTGCTCTCTGATTGGCTGTTGGGACTGAGGTCATAGTCACCATAGTTGGAGTCCTTTCAGTGTTCCTACCCGGGACAGAGCTGCTGCAGGCAAAGCAGGCCCACTCAAGCTATGGGGGAATGACATTCACCAGGTCAAAGGTTGATGTAGCATCAAAATAATTTTGGAAGCATTACTTTAAGGTGAAAATCTCACATAGTGTTGCTTTAAAACGAATCAGCGAAAAGTGTTTCTAACACGTGAGATGAGAAATAGCCAGTATAGCTAATGAATCCGTCGTTATTTCACATCAACAACCACTGGTTTAAATGCTCAGCACGGCATCACTGTGACGCATCCGTGGTGCCTGACCTCATTTGCATAAAGCAAAAGAAATTTAACTTTATGCAAATGAGGGGAAACTTGACACAGTGCAGTCGGAATCACACCACACCGCAGCCAAATGCTTGTTGTGTTTCACGTAGACACTGAATAGGAAGAAGAGAAACAGAAGCAGACTGAGTGGACACTTACCATAAGGCAAGGTCAGACAACCTTGGAAAAAGCCCCAACGAATAATTTCTAGCATGAAACAAAACATATTTAAGCCAAAAAATGAAGATAAAACAGTCAAATTATAAGCATAAGCTTTTCTTCATTTTATCAAGATTTTGCAAGCTTTTCAAGAGAATTAATGATTTTATATGTGAATTATTTTCTGTTTTCTTAAATGTCCCTTAATTATTAATTTTCCGTTAAACTTGCATTTTACCATAAATTTTAACTTGTTTTCTGGTAAAATTATGATTTTTTTTTTTCAAAATGCCGCTACATACAGTGGTTACACAACTGTTCTGTTAAAATGTAGGTTTTTGTGAAGATAAATTATTATTTTAAAAATCCCATTTTCAATGTGACCCATAACAATTCAATTCAGTTGAATTCAGTACAATTCAACTGAAAAATCAGTTAGCAGGAAAATAAAAATAATTAAAAAATACATAAGCTGGTTGCACAGTTGTGCACACCTGTAAACTGATGTACTGGTGAAGCCTCTTTTAACTACACATTACAGTCATTCTTGGTTCGGTTTCTATCAACATGACACATCTTTAGTTGGCAATATTTTCCCAATCCTCCAAATCTGTCAGACTGTGAGGGCATCGCTTGTCCACAGCCCTCTTCAGGTCACCCCACAGATTTACAGTCCGATTTAGGTCTGGGCTCTGACTGAGTTTTTCCAAAACTTTAATTTTTCCACAAACGATGGTTTCACAGTCTGATAGATTTGGAACATTAGTGATATTCTATCCCTTTTCTTCTTGTTAATTTTTTTTATGTCAAAAAAGGCATAAGAAGAATAAGAAGGCATAAGATGGCGGCAGCGCGCTCGGATGCAGCGGCCCCTCTTGGCATCAACGAGTGTGAGAGTTTTGAGTGTTTTGATCTTCCCAGACGTACATTCTGTAAAACTTACAACCGTGAGACCTTATTAAACATCAAGGTACTGCACGCTGCAAGAACCGCGGTGATCAGTTGTGATTTGGACATTCTACGCCAGCATGGAATTCTGGCGGAGTCCCCGCTGGAAGCTACCCGAGAGAGGAGGAAGCGGAAGCGGAGCTAACGCAAGCAAAAGCGCGGAAAAAGGGCCGGGATCCATGCTAGGCTAAAGGCTAACCCCTCCAGACCAGCGGTACCGTCGCGTCTTCTCTCTAACGTCCGCTCCCTCGAAAACAAGCTGGACGAGCTGTGTCTGCTGAGAGAAACCCGGAGAGAGTGGAGAGACTGCTGTGTGTTTGTTTTCACGGAGACATGGCTCCACGGCAACATTCCTGACAAGGCCATTCAGCTGGAAGATATGGCGATGTTCCATACCGACAGGGAAACGGCAAGCTCCGGTAAGAGCCAGGGGAGTGGGCTATGCATCTGGATCACCGACTTCCTGACGGACCGGAGGCAGCATGTGCGGCTGGGAAAGACTGTCTCAGACTCTACTAGCATCAGCACCGGATCACCCCAGGGCTGTGTACTTTCCCCCCTACTCTTCTCCTTTTACACCAACTCCTGCACCTCCAGCCACCAGTCTGTCAAGTTGATCAAGTTTGCGGACGACACCACCCTCATCGGGCTCATCTCCAATGGCGACGAGTCCGCCTACAGGAGAGAGGTGGCCCAGCTGGCGTCCTGGTGCAACAATAACAACCTGCAGCTGAACGCTCTGAAGACAGTGGAGATGATTGTAGACTTCAGGAAAGTCACTACCCCTCTGCCCCCCCCTCACCCTCTCAGGCTCTCCCATCACCACTGCTGATTCCTTCCGCTTCCTAGGCACTACCATCACCAGGGACCTCAAATGGGAGCCGACCATCAGCTCACTCATCAAAAAAGCCCAGCAGAGGATGTTCTTCCTGCGGCAGCTGAGGAAGCTCAAGCTACCCACCAAGATGTTAGTGCAGTTCTACACAGCCATCATCGAGTCCATCCTCACCACCTCCATAACCGTGTGGTACGCAGGAGCCACTGCCAGGGACAGACTAAGGCTGCAGCGCGTCGTGCGCACTGCTGAGAAGGTGATCGGCTGCAAGCTCCCATCTCTCCAGGACCTGTACATCTCCAGGACCCGGAGGCGTGCTGGCCGGATCATAGCCGATCCCTCACACCCTGGTCACGTACTGTTTGCCCCCCTCCCCTCTGGTAGAAGACTTCGGTCCATCCAGACTAAAACCTCCCGTCACATGAACAGCTTCTTCCCCTCTGCCATCAGACTGCTGAACACTAAGTGACTTATTGACTCTCGTGCACTATGTACAGCAGCTCAACCAGACTCATGTCAATCATCACTGTTTTCTTCCTGCATTACCGACTGCACTATATAGTTCTCCACAGTATCTGCTGCTCGCTAATATATTTTAACTGCTGACCAGTATCACTTACTCTTATTCTACACTTTATTGCATGTATAGTTTATTTCTTTTATCTTATCATGTTTAATGTTGCAGCATTGCACCGAGACAAATTCCTAGTTTGTGTACTACATGAACAATGGCAATAAACCTGATTCTGATTCTCATCTATGTTAACAAGAACTGGTGCGTCAATGCCACGTTAGTGTCTAAACACTGCTCTCCGTTGGCGGAGTTCCTTATTGTAAATTGTCGGCCACATTATTTGCCGAGGGAATTCAGCAACGTGTATGTAGCTGGTGTTTACATAGCGCTGAGCCCTAATGCTAAAGCTAATGCTAAGAAGGCACTCGGGGTACTGCACAATGCGATTAGTGAAATCCAAACTTCACACCCGGACAGTTTTGTGGTGGTTGCGGGGGATTTTAACCACACCAGCCTAAAGACTGTGCTCCCCAAGTTTAAACAATGTGTAGACTTTAAGACCAGAGGAGAGAATATGTTGGACTTAGTGTACACAAACACAGATGCATATAAGGAGATACCCCGCCCCCATCTCGGCCGTTCTGATCACATGTCCGTGATGCTGCTGCCTGCCTACAAACCTTTATTGAAGCGCAGCAGGCCAGCAGTGAAACAAATCAGGATTTGGCCAGAGAGTGCAACCTCTGCACTGAAAGACTGCTTTCTGCACACAGACTGGGAGGTCTTCAAAATAGCAGCCTCCCAGGAAGACAAGACAGATGTGGAGGAGTATGCTGATACAGTCACCAGCTACATCGCGAAGTGCACAGAGGATGTCACTACAGTGAAGACCATCACTATGCGGGGTAATCATAAGCCCTGGATGACTGCAGAGGTGCGCTCGCTGCTTACAGCCAGAGATGCAGCCTTCAGAGCGAAGGACAGGATCGCCCTCCGCTCAGCCAGGTCTGCGCTCTCAAAGGGAATTAAGGCGGCAAAGCGCGCCTATGCGGAGAAAATCCAGGGACACCTCTGTGACACTAGGAACACCAAGCAGATGTGGCAGGGAGTTCGGACACTGACGGGCTATAAGTCTAGGCAGGGGGTCGATGATGACGACGCTTCGCTTCCAGACAGGCTTAACGACTTCTTTGCACATTTTGAAGCATCAAACTCGACAATCAGAGGGAGGGCTGGCCCACCCCCACCATCGGTCGGACCAGCTTTTACCATCAACACAGCGGACACACGGAGGACCCTAACCAGAGTCAACCCACGCAAAGCTGCAGGTCCGGACAACATTCCGGGACGTGTGCTCCGAGACTGCGCGAGCGAGTTGGCGGATGTCCTGACTGACATTTATAACATCTCCCTGAGTCAGGCCATCGTTCCCAGATGCTTCAAGACCTCTATCATTGTACTGGTGGCAAAGAAACCAGTTGTGTCCTGTTTGAATGACTATCGTCCTGTTGCACTGACACCAATTGTGATGAAGTGTTTTGAACGGCTTGTCAAACCACACATTACAGCCTGCCTCCCTGCATCACACGACCCGCTCCAGTTTGCATATCGTTCAAACCGCTCCACGGAGGATGCTATAGTCACCACCCTACACTCTGTCGTCACCCACCTGGACCAGAAAGACACCTATGCCAGACTCCTGTACATTGATTTCAGTTCAGCATTCAACACCATTATTCCCCAGAGACTGATGGAGAAATTACTCCTTCTCGGTCTGAACACCGCCACATGTCTCTGGATCCTGGATTTCCAGACTGAGAGACCTCAGTCTGTCCGGGTTGGAAACAACATCTCCAACTCTGTCACGCTGAGCACTGGATCCCCTCAAGGCTGTGTACTCAGTCCACTGTTGTTTACACTTCTAACACATGACTGTGTATCCAGACACGAGGGGAACCAGATTATTAAGTTTGCAGACGATACCACGGTGGTGGGACTTATTCAGAGGGATGAGGAATCAATGTACAGGGAAGAAGTGAGAGACCTGGAGGGCTGGTGCAGGGAGAACAATCTGGTGCTCAACGTGGACAAAACGAAGGAGATGATTATCGACTTCCGGCGGTCACAGCCTGAGCACGTCCCCCTCAGCATCGGCGGCCGTTTAGTGGAGAGAGTAGAGAACATCAAGTTCCTCGGAGTGCAGATCTCGCAGGACCTGACCTGGAGCAAGAATTCCTTGGAGATCAGGAAGCGGGCTCAGCAGAGACTGCACTTCTTGAGGAAACTCAAACAGGCCTCTCCCCATCTGGATCCTCAGGACGTTCTACAGAGGTGTGGTGGAGAGTGTTCTGACGTACTGCATTGCTACATGGTACTCCAGCTGCAGTATGTCAGACAAAAAAGCCCTGCAGAGGATAGTCAATGGGGCTGAGAGGGTAATTGGAGTCTCCCTCCCCTCTGTCCAAGAACTTTTTCAGAACCGTTGTAGGAGCAGGGCACTGAACATTGTCAAGGACCGTTCTCACCCTCTGCATAAACACTTTGAACTTCTTCCATCTGGTAAACGATTCCGGAGTATCAGAGGCAGAACCACCAGACTGATCAACAGCTTCCTCCCACAAGCTGTCAGGATGCTGAACAGCTGACCCGGAATCTCTCATACACACTACTGCACCTACGGACATTTTGTATATTATTTGTATATTATAGTTAGTTAGTTTTTTTCCCCAAGTATGTCTCAGGGATGTGTGAATGGATGGAGGGGTGGGGGTGTGGGGGGGTGGAGCTATGTGGGAGTGTGTCTTAAATCATGCTGCTTCTATTTATATGGATGCCGAGAGAAACGCAATTTCATCTTGCCTGCACTACAGTTGTATGTACAGCAATATGACAGTAAAGTTTGATTTGATTTGATTTGATTTGAAAATACAGATTTTTCCTCATAAATGTGATTTTTTTTTTTTTTTAGTTATAGATACTCAGTTTTCTCAGAAATTTGCCACTTTTTTTCCCCCTCAGATTTGCAGCTTTCTTAAAAACACATTTCTAAGTTTTCACATTTATTTAATTATTTATTTTTTGGCCAAACCCAAAGGGAGCCCCTTGTTATGAGTAAATGAGGTGCACGTGTTTCTGAACCCGCGTGTTGCAAACCCAACAATGTTTTATATGGAATAACAACTCCAGCTTCTACTGAACATAACTGTCTAAAATATGTCCTCAAACTGGGTGGCAGAATAAAAGAACTGTCCACCATTTGTGCTGATGACTGAATTAATCACCAAATCAGTGAAAAAGATCTTTGGCTTCATGCATTATTAATACACTGATCAACATTCAAGACTACAATGAACAACCACAAATGTCACCCTTGCTATCTCAAGTGTGCCCGAATAAATCTGTGATATTACACAATGGCATCGCTTTACTGGTCCGATGAAGGCTGTAATGTGTATTTCGGGCCTGGAAAAATGACACCTGTGGCCAATAAATGAACTGCAGCCTATTCCTGTGGAGGACTGTGTGTTGGATTTTCTGCCAAAGCAGCAGATTTGACAGAAAATGAGGAAAGGTGTACTGGACCCAGCTGACCATTTTCAGTTTCTGCTCTTATCAGACATTATCATTACATATAGATACTGCCCAGTCCTACTCTGCAGTACTACATGGTACTATTAACCTCTTTAGAGAAGCTCTGTGCACATCCTGACACTCCACACTTGTGTAAAAATTTAAATGTGTCAAAATTTCAGGGATTATCCAGAGTGCACGTGCCCCTATTAAACTATCAATATTAAATGTCACAATTCCAGTTAACATTTAATGAGGCCTATTTTCTAACAACGCAGCTTTGAAGGGCTTTAAATCAATATTTAAAAAAAAAACAAAGTAAATATTTTATAGCTTTAGCTTTGAAAGCCCGGGTGCATTATTAATATCCGTTACATGAGAAGTGTGAAAAGTGACAGGTACCATAGGCATTTTCTAAAATGCAGTGGAGGTGAAACCTATACGCCGTGCACTGATTGCAGCACAAATCTTTGCTGTACTGTCAGCCTCCCGTTTTTTTCCTGGCGGGGGGGGAAACAAGGCGGTATCTGTCAGAGCCTTGTACATTCCCACCCCTGCTGTGTTTAAAATCCATCACTGTCACATGGAGTCTTCTTTTGAAAACTTTTCTTTTACGGGAGGCTAGAAATCCCATCTCTGCTGTTCTCCTTTGTCCTCACTTTGTTTATGAGTCGTGGGGAGAGTGGCCCCTGCAGTGTCGCCTCCCTCAGCCGCCTCCGTCTCTCCTCCTCCTCCTCCTTCTCTCTCCTTCTTCCTCTCTCGGATGATCTCCACCAGCCTCTGAAACTTCAGATTCAACTCCTCCATCCCTCCCACCACTCTGCTGTCTTCCTTCTCCTCCTCCTCCTCCTCCTCCTCCTCCTCTCCCTGTCCGTTACTCTCCAGTGAACTCAAAGACTCGGCCCTTGAATCACGGCCCTCAAACTCATAAGTCTGTAGTGAGTCATAGGGTGGCTGCGACATGTCAAAGGTGACCTGGTCCAGACGGATGTTCAACAGCTCCTCCATCCGGAGAGGCTGTGGCTGAGCGGCCTCTGTTCTCCCCACAGGCTCCACCCCGCACACCCAGCCTCTGCTGCTGCCAAACATCCCCCCAGGTAAGGGCAAAGTCTGCAAGGTTGAACCATTTCTCTGGAGTCTGCTCATGTTCAGGAGTGGTACTCCCACTGGGTACAGCCCGCCGCCGCTGGTCCCGTTCATACACGTCCCCCTGCTGTGTGGGTTCAGCGATCCCACGACGCTGTACGTGTCTCCTTTCAGGTATGCAGGGGTGTTCGCGCTGCTGATCTGACTGCCGCTGGAGTAATTCTTCTCTGAAACGGAGGGGATGGAAGAGTCCGTGTCGTTGTCGTCTAGTGTGCAGCTGGTGGCCCCGGTGCTGATCAGCGTTTGCGACGACCCCGGCCGCTCCTCCTGCTGGTTTGACGAGAAGCTGGTGTGACTCTGGCATGAACTCTCAGCCGGGTCACCGTAGGTCGTATCTGCGGCGATGCTGGCTGGTGTCGACTCCGATTCTGTCGAGTTTTTCTGTAAAAAAAAAAAAAAAAAGAAAAAAAAGAAAAAACACAGTTTAGAAATATGACAATTTAAAGCGACAAGCAGAAGAACTGCAAGGAAGCAAAATGCAGCAAAAGTGATGACTTTGTTTCAAAAACTGAATGTCGTCCTGTGGAATGTTTTGTTCTGAGGTCAGTTCATCCAGTTCCACAAGTTGACAGTTTCTAGAGTGTTAATGAAATTTCAGTGACATGCTGTGGTCAAAACAACTCACATATCATCAGCAACGCTACCTTTACTTAAGTAGAATTCATAGCAAATCCACCCACCTCTGCTGTTTTTTAAATGCTTGCTTATTCACATCTGTGGCCAATGACTGAACCACAGCCGTTATTTCCATCCATAAAGGTCACAACTGCTTTAGAAAAATCTGATCCACCACCCATCTCAGAAATGAATGAAGACAATGATTCATTTTTAAAAGGATTTTACAAATGTCAATAGTGCCTTTAAATGTTCTAATAAAAGTGGGGGGAATGTTGTAATTAGTCAGCGTCCTTGCACTCGAACCTTTCTGTTAGTTCGAATGACAGTACTTAAGAGAGAATGAGAAGAAAAGTCATGTTAATTAGAAAAAAAGCTGCCAAATTTACGAGGAAAAAATACCACATTTATGTGGAAAACAGTTCCAAATTTGACAAAAATGGGTTTATTTCACATTCCGTAATGTTAAAATTTTAAAAAAGTACAAATACATAAAACTGAATACACAGATTTTACTCAATAGTGCCAGTAAACAGAGGTAATGCACTTATTATGAACCTAGAGACTCCAGCAGCCACAGTTAAATGCATTCCTGGGGCCAGAGCAGGCGACATCGAGTCAAATTTGAAAATGCTGGCTAAAAGTAACTGTAAATACTCCACAATTGTTGTCCACGCCGTCATTAACAACGTCCGACTCTAGCAGTGGGAAGTCTCAAAACCTAACGTGGAATCGGTGTGTGACTTTGCAAAAACAATGTCTGCCACTGTAGTATTCTCTGGGCCCTTCCCCAATCTGACCAGTGATGACATGTTTAGCCGCTTGTCATCCCTCAACCGCTGGCTGTCTGTGTGGTGTCCTGCAAACAACGTGGGCTACATAGATAATTGGAGCTCATTCTGGGGAAAACCTGGTCTTATTAGACGAGACGGCGTCCATCCCACTTTGGATGGTGCTTCTCATTTATCTAACAATCTGGCATCATTTTTATCCAAATTTCCAAAACCTTGACAACTCAGAGTTGGGACCAGGAAGCAGAGTCGCAGTCTTACACGCCTCTCTGCAGCTCCTCTCCATCCGCCACCCCTCAACTTAGCCCCTGTCTTCCCCATCAGAGAATCATTGTCTGCTCCCTCCAAAGTAAATAAAAATAGAATGTATAAGCATCCCAAAGTGATTAAACAAAAAGTTTGTAAAACTCAAATTAAACATGAAGCCTCTAAATTTAATGATTTGGCCTCTGTTAGGTCTCTAACTCCCTAGTCTCTGCTAGTCAATGATCTGTTAATTGATCATCAGATTGATTTAATATCCCTTACAGAGACTTGGTTAGGGCAAGAGGATTATGTTGGTTTAAATGAATCAACTCCCTCTGGTTATTTAAACTGTCAAAATCCCAGAAGTTCTGGTCGTGGAGGAGGAGTAGCAACAATTTAACATTCTAAATTACTAGTTAATGTAAAGCAAAAAATACATTATCATTCCTTTGAGGGCCTGGTCCTCAGTATTGGGCATTTTAGCAATTTTAGACTAAACCCAATTTAATTTGCCATAGTTTATCGTCCTCCATCAGCCTACTCAGAGTTTTTATCCAAATTTGACGAATTCTTAGCTGATTTAGTGCTGAAATCAGATAGAATAATTATAGTAGGGGACTTTAATATACATGTAGATGTAGATACTGATTGCCTTAATATGGCATTTAATTCAATATTAGACTCGATGGAGTTTTCTCAGAAAGTAGGAAATTCTACTCTTTATCTCCACCACATGTTGGACCTTGTTCTGACATAAGGAATAGAAATAGAAAATCTGGTAGTGTCTCCTCATAACCCTGTACTGTCAGACCACTGTCTGTTAACCTTTGATTTTACTATTTCTGACTATTTGGCTCCTAAAGAAAAATATTACTACAGTAGATGCCTCTCAGGTGATGTTGTTATCAAATTTATGCAGATTGTTTCCTCTATGCCATGTGTCAACACAACGGAAATAAGCTATGGGGAGCTTGCTCCTTCTGTAATTGATAGCACGGTAGATAGCGTTACAGCTTCTCTGCATCAGACTCTAGACATGGTGGCCCCTTTAAAAAAGAAAAAGTCTAATCAGAGATTTCTAACTCTTTGGTTCAACACAGAAACTCGTAGCTTAAAACAGAAGACTTGTCAATTAGAAAGAAAATGGCACTCCACAAATTTAGATGAAATCTATTTAGCTTGGAGAAATCATCTTTTAATTTATTAAAAAATCTCTTAGAAAAGATAGAACGAGTTATTATTCTGTATTAATAGAAGAGAACAAGAATAATCCCAGGTTTCTTTTCAGCACTGTAGCCAGGCTGACAAAGAGTCAGGACTCTGTCAATCCTAGCATTCCCTTAGAGCTTACTAGTCAGGACTTTATGAACTTTTTCAATAATAAAATTTCATCTATCAGAGATAAAATCAATCATATTCTTCCCACCACTAACTTAAATACAGTAACTACTACAGCTCCTTCAATTGATATCTGTTTGGATGAGTTTACTCCAATTGACCTTTTAGAGTTAGATAAAATAATTTCCTCATCCAAGCCTTCAACTTGTTTTTTAGACTCTATTCCTACCAGGTTATTTAAAGAAGTCTTCCCATTTATTGGTAGCTTTATTCTTCAAATAATCAATTCTTCATTAACTTTAGTCCATGTACCGCAGGCTTTTAAAACTGCTGTAATTAAACTCTTACTCAAAAAGCCAACGCTGGAACCAGGAGTTTTAGCTAACTGTAGACCAATCTCTAATCTGCCTTTCATTTCAAAAATCTTAGAAAGAGTTGTTGCTATGCAATTATTTGACCACCTGCAGGGAAATGATTTACTTGAAGAGTTTCAATCTGGGTTTAGAATTCATCATAATACTGAAACAGCCTTAGTGAAGGTTACTAATGACCTCCTGATCGCATCTGATAATGGACTTGTTTCTGTACTTGTCCTTTTAGACCTTAGTGCAGCTTTTGATACTATCGATCATAATACTCTGACTTGATAGATTAGAACACTATGTTGGACTTAAAGGGTACCTGTGGTGGTCGTCTAAACGTATTCAGCTTGAAAACATTAGGCAAAGTATTCGTTATTTGGTTAAATAATTATTGCCAGCCATATACCACCAGAGAAATATGCAAATACGGCCGTGGGCATGGCCAGCCAATGAAAACTCTGCGCGCAGCCATGACACATGCGGATGTGACGTCAAAGCTAGCTCTGTCCTGGGGCAACGCCTTGATCCGATGGAGGAGATAGGAGAGAGAAGGACGGTGGCTAAACTGTCATCTCTGCTGGAGTCCGAGTTCCACCCTATGCAGGACATACTGGATGCACTGAGGAGCTCATTTAGCAGCAGACTACATCATCCCAGGTGCACAACCGAGAGGTTTCGTAGGTCCTTCCTACCAACGGCTGTCAGACTGTACAACCTAAGCAGGGCTGCTCGCAGAGATAGCAAAAAGACGTAACAAACTAATAGTTTTTTTTGAATGCAAAAGATGCAATAGACTTACACAATGGTCCTCTCCGGCATACAACTAGGAACATACCGGTCGCTATGGAGGGTGAGAATATGTATGGGCACATAATCATACCATGTAGGATAACTAAATAGACGGTTATGCTGTTTCATCCCACCTAGCAACAATGCTCTGCACTGTGTGTGTTTATATATTTACATATTTATTCCATCTAGCTACAATGCTCTGCACTGGGTGTGTTTATATTTATATATCTATATATTTATTCCATCTAGCTACAATGCTCCGCACTGGGTGTGTTTATATTTATATATCTATATATTTATTCCATCTAGCTACATTGCTCCGCACTGTGTGTGTTTATATACTTGCATATTTATTCCACCTAGCTGCAATGCTCCGTACTGTGGGTGTTTATATATTTACATATTTATTCCATCTAGCTACAATGCTCTGCACTGTGTGTTCATATATTCATATATTTAGTCCATCCAGCTACAATGCTCTGCACTGTGTGTCTGTGTGTGTGTGTGTGTATATATATATTTTATAGTAATATGTACATATGTATATTAGCTGCTCTTGCTTGCTTGTTTTTTTTTTTTTTTTTTTTTTTTTTTTTCTTGCCTTCTGATTGTTGCTCTGAGTGTTGCTATCCTTGTGCTGTTGCAATCCTGGAATTTCCCCGTTGTGGGACTAATAAAGGCTTATCTTATCTTATCTTATCTTATCTTATTACGTTGATACTGAAAAGTCAATACTCCGTCTGTATGAGCGACTAGGGTGCTGTTGTGAGTGTTTTTATTCTATTATGGCTGAATTGTCGGACTCTGAGGAAGAATTCGTCCAACATGGCTACAGGTTTGAGCCAGAAAGGTCTTCTGAGGGCGAAAGTGATGAAGTGGTCCTCACACACAACGCAATTTCGTCTGAAAGGATTCGTCTGTGCCCTGTTCCGAGATTGCGCAATCACTTTTCCGCTACGATCTTCTGACAAGGTGAGCTGGGTTTGGGTACACAAAAGAAGTGTTTATCTTTGTTTTTTCGCTTATTATTGAGACATCCAAAGGCTTTACATTCCGCCATGTTGCGATATCCATATCGCATTGTGTGTTTTTGTTGTTACAAGAGCGCCGAGTGTCTGCTGCTTTGTAGAATCATCGGCCGTCTGGCGGCCATTACGACCTCAGATCAGACGAGACAACCCGCTGAATTTAAGCATTTATTTATTTATTTTCTACTCGTTTTAGTTCTGCATTTAATATGAACCCTGAGTTTGAAATAAATGTTTGAATTTGAATTTGAATATTCCGAAAGCCACTGCTCATCCGGGCACTCCAGGCTCAGCCAATATTGATCCAGATCGCGGTATCCACGCTACTACGTCACAGGAAGCGTCCTGGCAGGTCATGTAGCTGCCAGTATGGCTGCACCCATGTTTTGCTGACATAGCTGAACCAGCACATCAGCAATGGATTTATATCACATTGCTTTGAACTTGAACTTGAACTTAAACTTGAACTGGAACGTGAGACAGGGGCTCAATATAATATCTTTTTTTTCACGACCACCACAGGTACGCTTTAATGGAACTTCGTTGCAGTGGTATAGATCTTATTTATCTGATAGGTTCCAGTTTGTTCATGTCAATAATGAGTTTTCTTTCAACTCAAAGCTCAGTCATGGAGTTCCACAGGGATCTGTGCTAGGCCCTACTCTTTTTAGTTTATATATGCTTCCGTTAGGCAACATTATTAGAAAGCACTGTATACATTTTCATTGTTATGCAGATGACACACAATTATACCTGCCAATGAAGCCAGATGATAGTAATCAATTAGCCAAGTTAGAAGCCTGTCTTAAGAAAATCAAAACTTGGATGACTGGTAATTTCCTGCTATTAAATTCAGATAAGACTGAAGTAATTCTTGTTGGTCCAAAAAAACCTTTGAAATACCTTTCCAAATCAATCTTTTAGTTTGGATGCGGTTACTCTTTCTCTTAATAGCTCTGTGAGGAACCTTGGAGTTATTTTTGGCGGTGCGGTGGCGCAGCGATTAGCACTGCACCAGCACAGCAACTCACCCTTGGCCATGGGATCCCTGGTTCAATCCCCACCCCTGACCAACAGTGATCTGTGTGGAGTTTGCATGTTCTCGCCTTATCTGCGTGGGTTTACTCCGGGATTTCTCCAGTTTCCTCCCACAGGCCAAAAACATGCAGGTTAGGTTAATTGGAGACTCTAAAGTGGCCCTAGGTGTGAATGGTTAAGGGATAGCGCCGTACCATGGCTGCTTCATCCATCCAGGTGGATGCCCTCAATTTCCCCTCTGGGGATCAATAAAGTATACAAAATCAAAACAAAAAAAAAACTGATCAAGATCTGTTTTTCAATTCACATATTAAATTCGTTTCTAAGACTGCCTTCTATCATTTGCGTATTATTGCCAAGATTAGGAGCATCTTGTCTCAGAGTGATGCTGAGAAACTGATCCACGCTTTTGTTAGCTCTAGATTAGATTACTGTAACTCTTTATTATCAGGTTGCCCTAAAACATCTTTAAAAAGTCTTCAGTTGATCCAAAATGCTGCAGCAAGAGTTTTAACAGGTACTAGAAAGAGAGATCATATCTCTCCGGTTCTGGCCTCCCTTCATTGGCTTCCCATAGAGTTTAGAATTAAGTTTAAAATCCTTCTTACTTACAAAGTTCTAAACAATCAGGCCCCTTTTAATTTAAAAGATCTGATACTACCCTATTATCCTAACAGAACACTACGCTCCCAAAATGCTGGATTACTTGTAATGCCTAGAATTTCCAAAAGTACAATGGGAGGCAGAGCCTTCAGTTATCAAGCTCCTCTCCTGTGGAACCAGCTGCCAATCTGGATTCGGGAGTCAGACTCGATCTCTGTTTTTAAGAATAGGGTTAAAACCTTCCTTTTTGATATAGCCTACAATTAGGGAGGGATCATGTGTCTCTGAACCCTCCCTTAGTTATGCTGCTAATAGGTTTAGACAGCCGGGGGACCTCCAATAATGCACTGGGCTTCACTCCTTTCTTCACTCTCAATGAAATATTTTTTTTTTGCTGGTCATTAACATCTGTTTGTTCTCTCTCATAGATTGAATCCCCATCATGCTGTTTGCTCTCTACATGTCTGTTCTTTTCGTCTTCTCTATCCCCTCACCCCCCAGCCAGTCTCAGCAGATGACTGCCTCTCCCTGAGCCTGGTTCTGCTGGAGGTTTCTTCCACTTAAAAGGGAGTTTTTCCTCTCCACCATCGCCAAGCCCTTGCTCACAGAGGATCGCCTGATTGCTGGGGTCTTTCTGCAACTGTGGGGGTTTCCCCTACAGTTGAAAGTGCTATGAGATGACTGTTGTTGTGAAATGGTGCTATATAAATAAAGTTGAATTGAATTGAATTTTTATGTGTAACTTTTTAAAACCTTTTATAACTAGATTTAAGCATTTTTTAAGGATAAATAAGGCCTTACCTTTGACTAAAATGAATATAAAGGTACAGTGTGTAATATCCAGATCAAACTCTCAGATTTTAAGATGCAAACAATTCACATTTCAGCAGTCGTCTGCAGAAGACATGCAGTACGTATGTGCAATTAAAGTTCGACATAAAAATCATGGAAAGACAATGCGGTGATCCAATATGGTGGGCTACATGGAGACAGACTCTCTTCCTGTGAATAAAAAAAACTTGCAGAAAACAACAAATTACCTAAGAGTGATTATATAACCATGAAAACAAAATTATGATGTGCACAACTTTGATGCAGACCCACCTGATGATTATTGTGCATGAATTTGGTGAGAGTTCGGGCAACTGCCTCGGAAGAGTATTGATTTTTCTGAAATCCCACAAGTGCCTAGATCTCCTGACCTTTGATCTTGAGGGTAATGTGGGTGCAGATCACTGTGAGTTAAATGTGGGCGGATGGACAGGCACGATGCCATCACATTAGCTCCTTACTGGCTTCACCGGAAAGAGATAATAAAATAAATAGCAGATCTGAGCAGCAAAGTCTTGTTTCAGAAACCATACCCTGAAGAAAAAAAGAACCACAGAGTAGTGCTGCTTCCTGTAGAGCCTACTTTCCTCTAAACCACACCCAGCAACTGTATGGCTGTGCAGGAGTATGCTTTCATCTATCGTGACGAGAGACCCGTGCTCGTAAACAGATGTAGACATTAAAGACATCGCCCCTCAGCTGGGATGTAATGTTTTCTAGCTGCGAGCATCTCTTGATTGGCAGTCAGTATTTTTCAGATGCATCTTCAGGGGCACTACAGGGTGAGGGTTATTTAGTTCCATTATACTGAAGCGAAGACATCTGTGAAACCTCCACCAAAATAGTCTAGCTGGATAAACAGCACCACGGAACAGACGGAGAGGAAAAATGTGTAAATTTGATCAAACCATTTTGTTTAGCAGGTATGCTGATGTGTGGTGGAATTTGAAAATACCTTTTTGAAGATCATACATAAGAACTTTGTATTTCACAGAAAACAGTTCAAAAAGGCACAAAAATGCAAATGTATACAAACATTTAAAAGTGCACTAGAAGTTATCAAATTATCTCCTTATTATGAGTGACATTCTACATAAACATAAAAGGGTTTAAGAAAGTTTTGATAATATATTTGAATCTGATTATACAAAAGTTGGTCCTGACTGAGCAATTTAACGGAACAAAGGAATTCCAACAGTGACTATATTCCCCAATAACTATACTAAGACACTTCACTGGTTATTTATCACTCCGCTTCAGGGGTTTTCTAATAATTGTTAATTACAGTAACTGTCAGTTACTGTCCTATATGTGAGAACTGTAATGCTGCGCTGTGTGCCTTAATTTCCAAAGTGAGGCACAGTTTGAGAAGAAACAGCATTGAAAACTAGGGGTGGGCAATATGGCCTAAAAATAATATCACGATATTTCTGTGAATTTTCACAATAATGATATTTTTCACGATATAACAGAACACAGTTTTTTTTCTTTTAAATTTATGCAAAAAGGACAGTTTCACAGGCCAGCATTATTTACCTTCAACATATTTAGGAAAAACAAAACAAAAACTCTTATTTCTCTATTTTATAAATAGCAGCTAAGATTTAGTTTAAAATATTTTTTAGTTCTGTGTCAAATATTACAAGAAAATAATATAAACCTTTCCATCTTAACTGCACACAGAGGTCGGGTTTTATGCTCAATCACTTCATTTGCATGACTCCCGTTGCATGGACCTGTCCTTCAGCTTTTTGGCTCTCGTTGCACTGAACAAATGTTTTTTTTCTCTTTCTCTCTCTTCGGGTGGTTGAATAAAATCAAGATGAAGCAGCCAAAATGGAAGTAAAAATCTACAGCCACTTTGAGCCGCACATTGTCCATCGTTAATACCGCTCCAGCGCTATTGTTGACGTGTGGAAAAAATGCAAGCAGATCATCCACACTGCTGCATTTTTGTCTTTTTTTTTAACATGACAGCAGTCTGAAGCAGAAAGTGAAATTTAAATATTTCCACTCAAATGGAGACAGTCTGACTTTGGAGGTGCAGCTTCCCGCCATGTTTGTTTTGCCTTTTCTGTGCAGTGTGACTTCATCATGCAGCAGACCCCAAATATCGCGATATTCATTTTTACACTGATATCAAAGTTTATACTGGTATTATCGTGAACAATACAATATGGCACACCCCTATTGAGAACTACAAAATTGTGTTGCTGTGTTCCACGCTCATGCTAACAGTTTGCCTAGTTAGCTGTGTTATTTTACTCCAAAGTTTAGATTAAAGCAGCACAAGGTACAGTTTCTATGGAAGCCTCATAACATAATCCATGGTTCTGATACTTTATCTGAAGATGCCAATAAGAAGGAGGAGGGAAAGAATATAAACAAAAGTGGACACACTGCTCGAGTGCTAGCTAGCAGTTAGCTTACTTTCAAAACAGTTGTCCCAAAGTTTAGATTAAAAGTTCACAGTGTGACTTCCGGTCTGGACACCATGGTGATAGCAGCTTAACACTGAAGCTCCCAGACCCCATCCATGAAAATACCTTGAAAATCAGATTTAACGGATTTTTGGAAGAGTGAAAGTCAAAAGACAACGTCATTATGCCTAAAGGAAAACAGAAGAGATCGACATTTGCCAGGCCAAGACGCGCATCGGCCGGAGAATCTGACCTGGAGGACAACAACCACTCGGAAACAGAGGAGCAGAATGAGGCTAGCAACATGGTTAGCTTAAAAACGATATTTCAAGAATTAAGAGAATTTCGCCGCGAGTGTTGGGCCGAATTTCGTGAAATTAAAGATGAAATAAAAAGGACAAACAACAGAGTGGACCAGGCTGAGGACCGAATCATGGAAGCAGAGGAAAGAATAAAAGGGCTGGAAGAAACCGTGCTGGAATTACTCAAACGACAGACAAGACTGGAGGCTAAGCTAACCGACCAGGAAGGAAGACTAAGAAGGGACAACATAAGAATTCATGGTCTGAAAGAAGGAGTCGAGGACGGTTTCACCACAATGGCTGCATGCGTGGAAACCATACTGAGAGAGAAGTTGGAAATTCCCCAATCCACCGACTTGAAAACAGAAAGGGCGCACTGTTCACTAGCCCCAAGGCCGTCGGCGGAAGCGCCTCCACGATCGGTGGTGGTGAAGTTTTCCAACTTCAGAACAAAAGAAGAGGTTTTGAGACTGGCCTGGCAGAAAAAAGGATTTATGCACCAAGAAAGAAAAGTTTTTGTGGAGCACGACTACGCCCCGGAGGTCCTTAAAAAGTGTTGGGAATACAATGACACTAAAAAGGTACTAAGAGAGAAGAAACTGCGCTTTCAAACTGAATTTCCAGCGAAGCTGCGGGTTTTTTACGGGGAAGAGATGTGTCTCTACACCTCGGCGGAAGAAGCAACCAGGGATATGGCGAGAAGAGGGCTCCCGTTAACGGTGTATAAACCCGCAGCAGACCCGATCGAAAGAATCAAGGCTCAAACGTGGTGCACACAGAGACCCTCAAAATCCACGGGCCAGCAGCGGGAAACCCAGCGCCAGGGCTATAAGGAAAAACTGAACGCTTTCAGGAGGGAATAACGATATTTTTAATCAATCTGCTCATCAAACCCTCCTCCTACAAAGTAACAAACATTAAAGGAGATGCAGAATCAGCAAATATGAAGTGGTAAAACATTTCATGGAACAGTCATAATATTAGAAACAAATAAGTCTTTTTTTTAAAAAAAAAAAACTTGTTAAAATAGAAATGTGACAATGAACCACACAAACTCTCCACACTAACAAATACTGTTTTAACGTGATTATTTGCTGTGACAGTGGTGGGAGGTTGCGTGCAATTTCATAGGGTATAGGCATTAAAAAAAAAAAAAAAATCACTACAAGTTTGGATTGGGATCTGAAATTCACGTTAAAAACATGGGACAACTTACAGGGGTAAGAGAGGGCCCTCAACACGTAACAGAGTTTGAGGAATTTCCCTCAGAGCCAACGCACCATCAAGGCTCTTCTAAGGTCGCTAAAAAGACCTCAGCTCAGGAAGATCTTTTGACAGTTTTTGTTTTAAAGTTTTATATACTATGTTCTTAATGTTTTTTATGTTCTTAATGTTCTTTCAGTTTCTGAGTAGCATAAAAGAGGGCCACTACACTGTTATACTAAATAAGACAACACAATGGAGAAACAGGGTGTAACCAAAATAATCTCATATAATGTAAAAGGGATCCTGAATCCAGTTAAAAGATCCAAGATTCTAGGCAAAATGAAAAAAGACAAAGCAGGAATAATATTTTTACAGGAAACCCACCTAACATACTTGGAGCACACTAAACTTAATAGACAGGGGTTTAAACTGATCTCTTCATCTTCATATAAGTCAGGGAGGAGGAGGGGGGTAGCAACATTGATCTCAACCAAAATTATATTTGAAAAAAATTCAGAACACAAAGATGAAGGGAGATTTAGCATGGTACTTGGTCGGCTAGAGGGAGAAGATATCACCCTGCTGAATGTATCTGCACCTCCAGGGGCTAACTGGAAATTTTATAAAAATGTATTTGACCTAATGATAATTAAAGCCCAAGGTTTAGTGATATGTGGTGGAGACTTCAATCTAAGACTGAATCCACACTGGGATGCATCAGGTAATTCTCCATATCAAAATAACACTCAAAGTAGAAAAACTCGGCTGCTACTAAAAGAAATGGGAATCTGTGACGTGTGGAGGGAATTCAACCCCAGTGTAAAAGATAATACATTTTACTCAGCACCACATTCATCATACTCAAGGATTGACTATTTTTTTATGCTTAATAGAGACATTGGAAGAGTAAAAACATGTAAAATAGGACTGATGGATCTCTCTGAACACAGTCCGATCTATATGGACTTAAATATCCAAAAATACACAAATAATACATTTTCTTGGAGGTTAAATTCAAATGTGCTGAAAGGACGACTGAAAGATGAATTGGAATCAGATATTCTCAGATATTTGGAAGAAAATGATAATGGAGAAGTATCCCCTTTAATACTGTGAGACGCATGCAAAGCTGTAATAAGGGGAAAGATTATCGCAAAACTGGCAATCCAAAAGAAACTGAGACAAGAAAAACTAATCACATTAGAGTCAGAACTTAAGAAACTAGAAAAACAGCACAAAGACAACACTCATGCTAATGACTCGCTCAAAATTAAGGAAATTAAAAAACAAATAAACGAGATCTACACAATAGAAATCCAGAAGAAACTTACATTTCTGAAACAAAAATACTATGAAACAGGTAGCAAATCGGCAAAATTACTAGCCTATAAATTGAGGAAACAACAAACGGAGAGAGCAATCTACAAAATCAGAGACCCAGTATCAAAGGAAATAAAATTTAGAATTCAGGAAATTCTTAAAAGCTTCGAGAATTACTACAAGAACTTGTACTCCCTCAAAAAACACAAAAACGCATCCGAAGCCTTCCTAAATACATTAAGTCTTCCCCAACTTACTGAGTCATAAAATAAAACACTACTGTCAGAAATACAACCTAAAGAATTAGAAAAAGCAATTATGAAACTTAAAGCTAACAAATCCCCAGGAGCAGATGGCTATACAGTAGAGTGGTACAAAACCTTTAAACAGCAACTATCTCCTCTCCTCCTGAAAACATTTAACTATGTCCTCCACACAGGGGAAATCCCCCCCTCCTGGAGAGAAGGGGTCATTGCAGTCATACCTAAACCTGAAAAGGATAAACTAGACTGCTCCAACTACAGACCAATCAGTGTGTTAAATCAGGACTATAAACTTTTTACCGCTATCCTTGCCAAAAGGTTAGAAAATATACTGACAGACTTAATTCATTTAGACCAAACAGGTTTTATAAGACAAAGACAGACACAAGATAACATTAGATGCACTTTACACATAATTCATCATATAAAAAAAATAATTTAAATGCAGCCATATTGGGATTAGATGCTGAAAAAGCATTTGATTCAGTCAACTGGTCTTTCCTATATAGAATCTTATCCAGTTTCAATTTTCATAACAACTTCATTAGAACTATCCAGGCATTATATAAAAAACCAACAGCTAAAATAAGGATTAACGGTAAATTATCATCATCTTTCAAACTCGAAAGAGGATGTTGTCAGGGCTGCCCCTTGTCTCCACTGCTCTTTGCAATCTTCATAGAACCTCTGAGCCAATGGATAAGACAGAATCAAAAAATTCAAGGTATTACACTTGGTCAGAAGGAACATAAAATAGCACGCTTTGCTGATGACATTTTAATATACCTGGGGCAGTCGGACACCTCTTTTCCAGAACTAATCTCAGTTTTTTCAGAGTATGGAAAGTTATCGGGGTACGAATTAAACATGCATAAAACCCAAATTTTAACATTCAACTATGACCCAAATCAATATTTACTAAGCAAATTCAAAACTAACTGGGAGATGGAATCTATGAAATATCTGGGGGTCAATATCCCGAAACAACTCAACAAAATTATAACACTAAACTACGATCCACTGATGGCAAAAATAAAATCTGATCTAGCAAGATGGAATATGATACCATTCTTGGGTACTGCACAAAGAATTGAAGCAGTCAAAATGAATATACTTCCACGTCTTCTATACCTTTTCCAAACAATACCGGTAGAACCTCCCAAAAAAACATGGCAAGAACTGGACAGAAGGGTCTCAAGATTCATATGGCAGGGCAAGAGACCTAGAATCAGATATAGAACCCTACAGCTAAACAAAGACAAAGGTGGGCTTGCGCTGCCAAATATCAAGGACTATTTTAAAGCCGCACAAATTAAAACTTTAGTAGAGATATGTAACCCAGTCTACACTGCACAATGGAAGGAGATGGAATGCCAAATAACAAGTGACATTCCCCTACAGGCGATAATAGGGAACAATGCTTTACCTAAACTTTTGAATAACACTAACCCGTGGATAGAGACCCCACTAAAAATTTGGTTTAAGATAGTCAGAGAGAATCAAACTAAAGAACCCTATCGATTATTGCAATGGATTTCCTATGATCAGGACTTTACTCCTAATAAAACAGACACTAGATTTAAAAAGTGTAAAGAGAACGGACTGATAAAATATTGTGATTTTTTTAAAGGGCAAACTTTAAGAAGTTTTTAAGATTTGAAAAAACAAGGTCTAGTAAATCAAGACCTTTACAGGTTCTTTCAGCTTAGACACCACATAAACAAAATACTTAAAAAGGAGGATTTGGAAAGGAACCAGTCAGGTGTTCTGAAGGTCTTCTTAATGGCATATAAAGGGATCCCAGGGATCAGATACATTTCTAAAATATACCATGGTCTTCAAGATTTAAAAGGAGACAACACATCATATATAAAGAGAAATGGGAAAAAGAGGGGAATTTCACTTTACAACTGGAAATATGGGAAAAGCTAAACAAACAACAGTGGAAAAGTACTTCATCCCTGCTGTGGAGAGAATTTGGATGGAAAAATTTGGTAAGATTTTTCAGAACACCTGCACAAAACAAATTTACTCGTAAAGGGTTGAATTGTTGGCCCATGTGTAGTGAAAAGACTGCAAATCATTTTCATGTGTTTTGGTCATGCCCAGTTATCCACCAATATTGGACCAATGTACAGACAATATTGGGGAAAATATTTAAAGTAACAGTTCCCTTTTCTTTTGTAACTTTGTATTTGGGTTTACTACCGGAATCACTGGAAAGACGAGGAGAAAAATACTTATTCACTGTTTTAATATTGGCAAGTAAAAAAGCTCTAACAAAAAAATGGATGTTGAAAGACTGTCCTACACCTGAAGATTGGATTAACGTGATTCAGGACATTTATTCGATGGAAAAGTTGACATTTGCACTGAGACAGGACATGGATGGGTTCTTGAACTTTTGGCAACCCTGGAACGCATATGTGTCTTCCATCAGATCTAATCTTTGACAAATACCATTTCAATAATGGCACCTCTCTTTGTTCCAATGCTACTCAGATTCTCTTTTATTTTTCTGCTCTTTTGTTTTTGTTTTGTTTTGTTTTGTTTTTTTGTTTTTTTTGTTCTTTTTTTAATTTCTCTTTTTCTTTCACTTAAAAATGAGGGTGTTGTAGTAATTTTTTTCCAATGTTGTCAAAAAACAAAAAAGGGGGAATATGTGATGAAAAAACATCCACCCACACATCCACCAACCACAATGCTCCGCACTGTGTCTATATATATATATATATATATTAATATGATTAATATGTACATATGTATACTAGCTGCTCTTGTTTTTTCTTGCCTTCTGATTGTTGCTCTGAGTGTTGCTATCCCTGTGCTGTTGCAATCCTGGAAATGCCCCATTGTGGGACTAATAAAGGCTTATCTTATCTTATCTTATCTTAAAATGTAAACAACACAATGCTGTAATGACTTGTATACCCTTTACAAAAACTTAAATTAAAAAAAAAAAGTTCACAGTGTACAGTTCCTAATGAAGTCTCGCAATGTATTGCCTGTTTCTGAATTTTCACTTCATCTGAAGATGCCAATAAGAACAGCAAGAGCAAAGGAATGTAAACAAAAGTGGTGATAACTAGATAGTTAGCTAGTTAGCAGGCCTCTTGATTAAAAAGACCAGACCCAAGATATCTGAAAAAGTATGTACATAAATGGCAACTGGTGGAAAATTGCAAATTGTTACAGCCCGAGTGCCGGTTCCGTCCGCACTCGGATCTTGTACCTTTTCCTGGCTTTGACAGCAGTGGTTTCCTTCTAGCTCCCCGGGCTCTTATTGTGACAGCGCCCGGTGGAGCTCCCTGCTGTCAGAGTCAACAGCTGTGCTGCATTCGGGGTCATTAGTGACCGGGGTTATAAGCAGGCGCTGAATGCTCCCCGATGCAGCAGTCTTTGTCTACGTTCCTGTAATGTTCCTGTTAACCTTCGCTGTTAACATTCCTGTTAATCTTCCCGTTGAGCTACCTGTTAGGATACGCTCTGTTCCGGTTATACTTTCCCGTTAAGGTACGTCCTGTGTTTGTCTTACCCGCACCATTGTGTGTATCATTTCTTGTTATCGCACCTCTTAATAAACATCACTGCAACTCACTGGTGACTGCTGGCGTCTTATGGTGGCTCGTGAGGGCCACCGTGACAGTAGACTGCTGCCAGTACGTCCGGAGAGGGGCGTCGCGCCGAGACGCCGTTCACGGTGAGTATAGCAGTATTGGACTGTTGTTCCTACCTGTCTGGGTACCGTTGCTGTAGGATGCCATCGCGGAGGTCCCGCACTCAGAGTCCGAGCGATGTCCTCGCAGACGCCCTCGAGTGCGTAAACGAAATCCTCAACACCGCTTCCCTCCTCGACTTCAGCAGCAACGTGCACCGGTACCTGGACCAAGCTGAAGAGGTCCTCGACTATCTCCCCCGCTTCGCCCGTCTTCCTGAGGTGAGCACGAGGAGGTTGGACATCGCCGCACAGCGAGAAACACTCCGTGGGTTGGAGAGAAATCCCGGCAGGAAGCCGAAGAGGAGGAGACGTCACCCTTCGCTTCGGAATCCCGCTCCTGCCTCCGCTCCGGCCCGGGAGTTCGCGCCATCCAGGGGTCTTCCCCCATCCAGCACGACGTCACTCGGGATTCCCCCGGAGGAGCTGCAGCTGACTGCAATCAAGGTCCGGGACCAAGTGGCTGCTGCTCGCTCCGCTGTGCACCCGTCCATAGTCATGAAGCATGTGGCGGCGGCAGTCAGACTGGTGGAAAGGAATCCTGAGATGCGTGATTTCCCAGAGTTTGACGCCCTCCTCGCCTCTGTCTCCGCACAGGAGTGGCGGTTCCCGGGCCTCACCTTCGCCTCGCCTTCCACCAAAGATCGTTGTGGCCTCCAAAACCCTCCTCAGCATGAACCCCGTCCGGATCCAGCTCCGGGTCGCTGCAAGGGCTCTATCCCTCGCACAGCTGCCTCTCCTGCGCCTCGTCAGAGGGGATTTCTCGCAGCCTCATCTCCCCCTGGGCTATCTCCCGCTCTCTCGTCAGCGTCCCATGCCCAGCTCATTTTGGCTGTCGCCCCCTCCTCCTCGACGCATTCCCCAGCCGCTGTGTGTACTCCGGTTCCAGCCCTGGCGAGCCCCGTCCCGGAACCATCTCCAGCGGGTCTACCTCTTCCATCCAGAGGGCCCTCTGTCGCCATCCAACGGGGAGAAGTAGGAACAACGTCCCCTACAGCAGGAACCATCTCTGCCCTGGGAGAAAGGCAAGTGCATGATAATTTGTTACATCTTAATTATGATCTGCCTTGTCTGACTCCTGGGAGCGGAGTTCGGGGTTCGCAGCCCCCCGAGCTTCCTCCACCTGCTGTAGAAAAGATTACTAAACCTGCTGCCTCTGTGTTCCCCCCTGTGGAGCGGTCCGCGACGCCAGGCCGACGTCGTCAGATGAAGAGGGGGCCTGCGGCGCTGGAAAGCCTGGATCCGGCCCTGCAGCCACGTCGTGGACGGAGGAGAAGAGCGGACTGTGGCCCGGAGCCTGAGCCGACAAAGAAGCGTCCCCAGGTCTCCTCGCCGGAGCGGTCCAAGCCAGTGGGTCAACGGTCCCCTGCCCCCATGCCATATGGGTCATCGGCGTGGACAGCAGCGTGGGAGGAACCTCAGGCTGCAAATGACATCCTGCCAGCTGCGGAGCCCGACGCAGCTGAGTTCGAGCCTGCTGACGAGAGTCGCCACCCTGAACATGGATCGTCGGAGTCCTGGGTGGCAACAGAACCCGATTGCAGGCAAGTGCTCCCTCTTTTGTCTCTGTCCCCTGTGTTGGAGCATTTTTGCTTGCCTCTCGGGGAGGCGAGTGAGGAGCAGCCGCCTGCTGCTTCCGAGCTCGTCTCGCAGAGTTCTGTTGCTACCGGTGATTCTGATCCCGGTTTTCTCGTTTCTGAGCCTTGTTGCAGTGTCGCCGGCGTGGAACGAGTCGGAGTCACTGGGTTGGAGGTCCCAGGTTCGGGGGTGGAGATCGTCAGCGGAGCTGCACCGACCCAATCGGGGTCCGTCGCGGAGGCTGCTGTGGCCCAGTCGGGGTCCGACGTGGGTGCATCAGAGGCCCAATCGGGGTCCACCACGGGGGCGGTTCTGGCCTAATCGGTGTCCGACGTGGGTGTACCGGAGGCTCAATCGGGGTCCACCGTGGGTGCGGTTCTGGCCCAATCGGGGCCCGACGGGGGTGCAGCTGGGACCCAATCGGGGTCCAGCAGAGGTGCAGCGCCAGTGTGGTCCGCGGATGGGGGAGGAGCTGCAGACCTTTCACCGTCGAACAGATCACAGGCTCATCCTGGTCATCTGTCCCCTCTGAGTCACCGCCCCTGTGCATCACCACCGGGGGTCGTGGGGGCTCCTGCTCGCGCGCCCCGGCTCTCCCAAGTTTTGTCCTCGTTAGGGAGGCCGCCGCGGGCTGTTTTTACCCAGGACCGGTGGCTAAGGGACACGGGTCGGCCGCCGGAGGAACTGTTTCGCTGAGGAACTGTTTCGCCGGTTCGGCGCCTCGGGTCGGCCACCCGATGTGTTGTGTGTGTCTTCGGGCAACCTGGTTCGACCACCGGAGGAGCGGACGTGCTGGGCGTTGGACTCTGGTGAGCTGCCTGGTCATGCTCCGGCTCCTAAGACCACCCGCCGGCTGTTGGACGCGAAGAGACCACCTGAACTGTTCTGCGACGCTTGGTCTCCGCCAGTCAGCATAAGCTGTCAGGGGGGTAGTGGTTTTCTGGGTTAATCTATCACAATGATTTTTCTGTTTTTTTTTTTCTTGTCCTTGCTGTTCTGTGTATTTTGTGTTTTGGGTTATGTCTTGCAGTTGCCCTGGCATGTTATGTGGCCTTGTTTTTCCCCTGTATTTTGTCCTTTTTTTTGAATATTTGGTATTGTGTCATAGTCTTGTGCTTTTTTGTTCTGACCCGGTAGTTCTGTTTTTTTTTTTTTCTCCATGTGTATTTTTTTCTGAGTAGTTATTCTTGTCATTGTCCGGTATGTCGTTTTGTTCTTTCTGACTCTCTCCCTCCTACCGGCGCCCCATCCGCCCACCCTAGGGGGGTGGGGGTGGGGGGCTTGGGTGTTACTTGGGCCGCTCAGGTGCTCAGCCTTGAGGGGGAGGCTCTGTTACAGCCCGAGTGCCGGTTCCGTCCGCACTCGGATCTTGTACCTTTTCGTGGCTTTGACAGCAGTGGTCTCCTTCTAGCTCCCCGGGCTCTTATTGTGACAGTGCCCGGTGGAGCTCCCTGCTGTCAGAGTCAACAGCTGTGCTGCATTCGGGGTCATTAGTGACCGGGGTTATAAGCAGGTACTGAATGCTCCCCGATGCAGCAGTCTTTGTCTACATTCCTGTAATGTTCCTGTTAACCTTCGCTGTTAACATTCCTGTTAATCTTCCTGTTGAGCTACCTGTTAGGATACGCTTTGTTCCGGTTATACTTTCCCGTTAAGGTACGTCCTGTTTTTGTCTTACCCGCACCATTGTGTGTATCATTCCTTGTTATCGCACCTCTTAATAAACATCACTGCAACTCACTGGTGACTGCTGGCGTCTTATGGTGGCTCGTGAGGGCCACCGTGACACAAATTTAATTAAATATTTGTAAAATGACAATGTATTTTATCTATATTATGCTCAGTGTTTTTGTTAATAACATTCAAGAGCCGTCTTCCTCTTTTTCTTCTTCGGCTGCTCCCTTCAGGGGTCACCACAGCAGATCATCTGCCTCCATCTCACCTTATCCCTTGCATCCTCTTCTCTCACACCAAGCCTCTCCATATCCTCCTTCACTACATCCATGAACCTTCTCTGTGGTCTTCCTCTTTTCCTCCTCCCTGGCAGATCCATCTTCAACATCCAATGTATCCACTATCCCTCCTCTGCACAGTCAAAGGATTCATTAACATCTGTTTGTTCTCTCCCATAGATTGAGTCCCCATCGTGCTGTTTGCTCTCTACATGTCTGTTCTTTTAGTCTTCTCTATCCCCTCACCCCCCAGCCAGTCGAAGCAGATGACTGCCCCTCCCTGAGCCTGGTTCTGATGGAGGTTTCTTCCACTTAAAAGGGAGTTTTTCCTCTCCACCATCGCCAAGTGCTTGCTCACAGGGGATTGCCTGATTGCTGGGGTCTTTCTGCAATTGTGGGGGTTTCCCCTACAGTTGAAAGTGCTATGAGATGACTGTTGTTGTGAAATGGCACTATATAAATAAAGTTGAATTGAATTAAATTCAAAGGCTTTATTATCATGAGCACAGTTAAGAAATGCAACATTTCCTGAGCAATGAAATTCTTACTCTGCTCTCCGAATGCCAAGGTAATAAATACCCATCAATACTAATAAAGGTAATAAACACACCTTAATACTAAATACTAATACTAATAAATACTAATAAATACACATTAAAAACAATTAGGACAGTTAAAGCAGTTAAAACTAGAGTAAACAAGAAGATGAAAGTTGAAAATTCACTGGATGACTATGACATGACCCTGTATAAGTAAAAATTCACTGAATGAGTGTGAATCGCCTCTGATAATACCCAATAGACTGTACAATGGTAATTTTAATATCAGAGATGATGATGATGATGATCAGCATCATCATAAAGTAGCGGCCCGAGGGGTCGGGGCACACTGGACGACTTGCTACCACACTGTGCAATTTTCCATGGCTGTCGCCAAGTCCTTTCTTGCTATCCCCGAAGCCCCCGACAGTACCTCTGGGAATGTAAATTTCTGAGACTGGACTGGGCCAATAGGCTTCCAAAGGAGCAGGGAGTGTATAATCTCCCTGGCAGCCCGATGGCAATGGCCAGCAAATCTGAGTCTCCGTTTGGTGAGCCTCTGAGAGAGGGGCGGGATGTCACCATATATTTGCTCAAGAGTGGCATACTCGGACCAATGGATGTTCTGTATACGCCTCAGTAAGTTCGTATATGTCCCCTCCAGTAGTTTTTCTTGATGTGCAGTTAGAGTCCACGTCTCAGAGCCATAGAGCAAAATTGGCTCTATCAGCGTCCTGAATACGTGAATTTTCTTTTCGTTGTTGAGAGTCAAATGCCATATCTTGTTAAGCTTATTACACGCTGCCCATGCTAGAGCTTTACGAGACTTCATATCCTTTTGAGAGTCCATTATATACGAGTCAAGGTATTTGAAGTCTTTGACTTGGGTGATGTTTGCACCAGCCAGTGAAAGTAGGCTACAGTTCGGTGTTGTAAAAATGAACTCTGTTTTGCTTTCGTTGCAGTAAAGCCCTACCAGTTTTGCTGCTTTTTCTAGCGACTGGAGAAGCGATTCTGCATTCACGACAAGGTCTGATACTAAGGCAATATCATCAGCAAAATCAAGATCTGCAACATACTTAGCAAGATACCTTTGGCTACGTCTTAGTTGGAGTTGTAGACCCTTGTCATTTATGGTGTCTAGGGAGAGGCGTAGAACATAATCTAGCACAATAATAAATAAAAATGGTGCTAGAGTGTCGCCTTGAAGAACCCCTGCTTCATTGTCAAAGAATGCTGTTTCGCCATCAGCTGTTATGACTGTAGCCTTGGTGTTGATATAGAGCACTTGAATGTCTGCGACGATAGGTTGTGGGATACCATAAAGAGGTAAGATATTAATAGGTAAGATATTAAACATCGCGTCCCGATTGATGGAATCGAATGCCTTCTGAAAGTCTACAAAACAGTGAAATCCTTGCTAAGTCTCTTCATTTCTTCTATTAAGTGACGCAGGGATAGTATTTGAGAGATTGTTGACTGCCCTCTCCTGAAACCATTTTGGTTATTGCGCAGCAGGGGTCCACAGCGGGTACTAGACAATTTAGAAGAAGCTTATTGTAGATTTTTAGGGAGATGCCTCTATAATTTGAGAGTCGTCACCCTTTTTTGGAATAGGTACAATCCCAGATTTCTTCGAAGCAGATGGTGGCAGCAAGTCGGAAAAGGTGTGATTGCAAATCTTTAGCAGGAGGTCGTGGAACAGAGGATCTTTCCAGATAAGACTTGGGATGTTATCAAGGCCGGTTGATTTATTGGCCCTCAAAGACGCAACTGCATCACGCAGCTCTTGTATAGTGAATGGAGATGTACTTATGTCTAGAGTTTCGACAATCTGGATAAGGGGTAGATCTATGCTTCCTTGAGTAACTGGCTGACCTGCTAACAGGCTCTGAAAGTGAGATAACCAATTCTCTTTTCGCTTTTCAGCCGACCCTCCTTTAATGCGGACCAATGGTATGCCTTTCCATCCAGCAAGGCTGTTGATAATAGGCCATGCAGCTGCATGTTGGTTTGAGGAATTGAGATAATTGATTTGGTTGATTTCCTTTTTAATACATTCTGCTTCAGCTTGTGCATAGGCTTCATCAAGTTGTTTCTGCGCTTTGGTCATGTTTCTGAGAGTGGTTCTTGTTGGCTTGTTTTCATGACGTTGTGTGGCTCTATTCACATATCTATTGTTCATATCTATGATATGAACCTGAGATGGCATGAGACTATGTACAATGTGCAAACGAGCAATGTACAAATTAGCACCCAGTGTGAGAATTCCTCTGTGTAAAGCCGTGTGCCCTGATAATACCCAGTACACTGTACAATGATAATTTAGCAGCAGAAATGATATGGACGTGAGACGGAGCGAGACTATATACAATGTGCAAATGAACAATGTGTAAATTTAGCATCCAGTGTGCAAATGTTCGGAATTGTGTTATTTGTTCAGGAGTCTGATGGCAGTGGGAAAGAAGGAGTTTTTTTAGTCTAGATGTCCTGCATTTCACACTTCTGTACCTCCGGCCTGAGGGTAGAAGTGTGAACATTCTGTGCTGGGGGTGGGTGGGGTCCTGGAGGATGGAGGCAGCTCTCCTTTGGACTCTACGGTGATAGATGCTCTGCAGAGAGGGGAGTGGAGTTCTGATGATCTTCTCCGCTGTCTTCACCACTCTCTGCAGGCGTTTGCGGTCCAAAGCAGTAGTACTGCCGTACCATGCAATGATGCAGTTGGTCAAGATGCTCTCAATGATGCAGCTGTAGAAGTTGTTGAGGATCTTGGGGGACATGCCAAACTTCCTCAGCCTCCTCAGAAAGTACAGCCGCTGTTGAGCTCTCTTAACCAGCTCTGTGGTGTTAAGTGCCCATGAGGTCTCCTCCCGTTCCTCATGTCCACTATCATCTCCTTTGTCTTGTCCATGTTGAGGGTGAGGTTGTTGTTCTCACACCATGACACCAGGCTGGCCACCTCCCTCCTGTAGGATGCTTCATCACCACCAGTGATGCATCCTATCACTGCTGTGTCATCCGTGAACTTTAAGATGACAATGTCCCTGTGGGAGGCGACACAGTCATGGGTGAAGAGGCTGTAGAGGATGGGGATAGAACACAACCCTGTTGGACACCTGTATTCGTGATGATGCTGGCTGAGGTCCTGTTACCCATCCTGACAGACTGAGACCTGCCAGTCAGAAAGTCCAGTAGCCAGTCACAGAGGGTGAGGTGCAGGCCAAGTAAAGACAGTTTGTAGGTGAGTTTGTGGGGGATGACCATGTTGAAAGTGGAGCTGTAGTCGACAAAGAGCATCCTGATGTAGGAGTCTTTATCTTCCAGGTGGGAGAGAGAATAATGGTGTACTGCAGCAATGGCATCTGAGGTGGATCTGTTGGGCTGGTAGGCGTACTGCAGGAGGTCCAAGGTATCTGGTATGATGTCCTGGCTTTGAAGCAGGAGGAGACTATATTCTGGTTGAGGGAGAGGTTAAAGATGGATGTGGGAACATCAGTCGGCTCGGCAGCACATGCTCTGAGAGCCCATCCAGGGATGTTGTCTGGTCCTGCTGCCTTGCGGGGGTTGATATTCCTCAGTGCCCTGTTTACCTGGCCTGATGAGACTTTTTTTTTTTTTCCACAATATCTTTATTGAACCTTTTTTTTTTTTTTTAACAAACATGATACAAACAATCAAACACTAACGCTAAAGTACTACAAAAAAAAAAAAAAATGCACTAAAAACACCAACAACCACCAACAAAATCAAGTCTTCAACAATGCTCCTCTGTTTAGTCTAGACAATCCAATACATAAGTATACATATTATGTTCACCAGTTTGGAATTTACAAGGTCCACACACATCATTCACCTTCTTCTTCAAGAGTTATGTTTAAATTTTTTACATAATCAATAAAAGGTCTCCATATATTCTCAAACACAATTTCCTTTGATTTCAGTATATATGTTATTCTTTCTAATGGAAGGTTTGTTAACATCTGTCTTAACCACTGAGTCACATCTGGTCTATGAGTCTTTTTCCATAATAGTGCAATACATTTTTTGGCATTAAGCAAACTGAGGTCTATGAATGTTCTTTCACTTTTATTAAAATTATGCTTTTCTGGGTACAGACCCAACAAAAACAGTTTAGGATTCAGTATGATTTGTTTTGAGATTATTTTTTCAATTGTTACCCTCACCTCTTCCCAAAACATTCTTATTAATCTACATTCCCATAAACAATGAAATAGGGTTCCTTTACTTTCCATGCATTTTGTGCATGTATCTGGTATATTTTTGTTATATCTATTTAACTCCTCCGGTGTAACATACATCCGCATTAACCATTTGAAATGTATCAATTTAAGGCGTGCATTTATTGATTTGGTTTGAGCTTCTGTACAAGCCAAGCCTGATGAGACTTTTAGTGGCGGGGGAGGGTGTGTGTGTGTGTGTGTGTGTGTGTGTGTGTCTCCTCTCTGCACTGTAGCTGGAGGTCTCAAAGCTTGTGTAAAAGATGTTGAGATCATCAGGCAGGTTGTCTGTGGAGCTAGTGGTGTCCATGTGGCACACATATGTGAGTTGCTTAGGCTGCATATGTATATTACTGTTGCCTCACGTCTCAGAATGAACAATAGGTCTGGGTCTCCTGGGGATAACAGGAGGGTGCGAAATGTGATCTTTAGAGATGGCCTTGAGAGATTTCCTGACCACCAGGGTTTTAGGTGGAGAAGACCTGGAGGACGATGTATTGTGTCTTGGGGTTTAAAGACAATGTGACTCTGTACTTTGATGTCCCAGGTATAAAAAGGACAGATGTGGAAGGTTGTGTCTCTTTTTCTGTTTGGAGGATGTTGGAGACAAGTGAATAAATCTGATTTGAGAAATAAACTCAGCCTCACCTTTTCACGCTCTCCACACTGGTGACCTTAAGACGTATCATGGACGAAAGAAATTCCCCCAAGCCAGACTCGCCAGGAACCAGCCAGACGAACGCAGTCTCAGTCAAACTACCAGATTTCTGGCAGGACAACCCGGACTCCTGGTTCCTCTTGGCCGAAGCTCAGTTCGCTCTCTGGGGAATAACGGCAGATGACACGAAATTCTACCACATTATCGCCAAGCTCGACAACCGCACGGCTCGACATGTGCAGAGCCTGGTGCAACGCCCACCGGCCGAAGACAAATACGGCGGGTTGAAGGCTGTGCTCATCCAGCGTTTCACTCCCTTAGTCCAGGAAAGAGCGGAGAGACTCCTGGCCCTGAACGACTTGGGAGACAGCACACCCGTCGACCTGATGGAAGACATGCTGAGGCTGAGGGGCTCAGACGGCGACGACCTTCTCTTCACCCACATTTTCCTGAGAACCCTACCATCGGCCACGAGAGCGATCCTGGCCGGTTCACCGTTGTTGGCCCAGCGGGACTTCCGCGCGCTGGCCCAGGAGGCACAGCGGATTCTCAACGCCAGCAGACAGCGCGCGGCCACCGCAGCAGCGACAGGACTCGACGTGAGGGCCGGAGATGGCAGGTGGCCAGAGGCGGCGGCAGCAGACCCACCGGCAACGGCGGCGGTGAAGGCCAAACATCGCGGAGGAGATGACCTCTGCTTCTACCATCGTCGCTTTGCAGAGAGGGCATGCAAGTGTATACCACCGTGTCAGTTCAAGAGCTCGGAAAACGCCAGAGCCGAGGGTCGGTAGCAGCCGCGGCCCTCGGTGAACAGAACAAGCTGCTCTACTTGACGGATGCGCGTTCGGGGAGGCAATTCCTCGTGGACACAGGCTCCCAAGTGAGTTTCACCATGCCAACCTATGCTGACCGGCTGGCAGGCCCCGGGAGTCATGGAGCATCGGCAGCGAACGGCTCGAGCATTAAGACCTTCGGTGAGAAGACTCTGCTTCTGTCCCTGCAAGGCCGTACATTTGAGTGGACTTTTATTACCTCCGCCAGGCCGAAGGCCAGGAGGAGGTTATGTTTTTGCCAGCGTTTGTCTGTTGGTTAGCAAGATAACTCAAAAAGTTTTGGACGGATTTCGATGAAACTTTCAGGCTTTGTTGGAAATGGTACAAGGAAGAACTGATTAAATTTTGGGGATGATCCGGATCACCGTCTGGATACAGGAATTTTTTAAAGGATTATTTAACATTGTGAGATACGGCCATTTTCAACATGTGTGCAGGGGCAATAGAGGGCGCTGGTCATCGTGTCTGACGAACACAAACTCCGCCTTCTTCAAAGTTTTAGGCACAAAAGCACGCAGAAAACTGTGGTGGGCAGGGCCCGCTAGCGTGCCTGTGTTTGCGCGATGCTGCAAAAGCTGAGACGGGCAGCTGTCCGCCGCCGGATTATGTGGCAGAAATTCCCTGGCCAGCCATAGGGGCTGCGTAAAAACCAGCTCTCTGCCGGGGAAGCTTCCAAATCCTCTTTTTTTCCGCGGAGCGCAAACCCAATAAAACCCACGCCAACCTGTCTACCCAATTTGCATCCGTCAAAACAGTGGTGGGCCGGGCCCACCAGCGTGCCTGTGTTTGTGCTACGCTGCAAAAACTGAGAGGGGCAGCTGTCCGGTGTGGGATTATTTGGCAGAAATTCCCCGGCCAGCCATAGGGGCTGCGCAAAAACCAGCACTCTGCCGGGGAAGCTTCCAAATCCTCTTTTTTCCGCGGAGCGCAAACCCAATAAAACCCACGGCAACCTGTCTACCCAATTTGCATCTGTCAGTGAAGCCCTGAGTGCTGCTTTCAGTGATCTATGAAAACGCTCGCAGCCTGGGACTTTGCACATGAAGGAGATGGACACAACACCAACACTTCAGTTTATTACCTCTGCCAAGGAGGTAATGCTTTTACTACTGAACCACTAATCCTATCATTGTGAATCCAATTGCTAGTCATATGTTGTCATGGTCAAGGAACCTGAAAACGTACACACAAACACTGTATGGGGGGAACTGTGGCGCTTGGCGGAGGTCTGCGCTCTCCGAGTGCTTTTCTAGTTATAGCTGCGGTGAGCTTCAACATGTTAGGGGCTGATTTTCTGTGCTCACATGGGTTGTTGGTTGATCTTCCCAATAGACGCTTGGTTAATGCACTCTCTTTTTACTCTATTCCCTGTGCAGCCCGAGTGACCCCGCCCACAGCACAAGCCAACGTCGCTACGGCAGCGGTAAGTTCCACACACTCCTCACTCAGTTTCCAGCACTCACGGTTCCCACATTTTCAGCAGCCGTCGCTAAACACGGAGTGGAACGTTTTATTACTACCGCCAGTCCCCCCGTTTTTGCAAAAGCTCCGCGCTTGGATGCAGCTAAACTGACCATAGCGCACGAGGAGTTCGCCAACCTTGAAAAGTTGGGCATCATCCGGCGTTCAAACAGCCCATGGGCTTCCCCACTTCACATGGTCCCTAAAGCTGATGGCTCGTGGCGACCTTGCGGTGATTTCCGCAGGTTGAACAACGCTACAGCGCACGACCGCTACCCAATCCCGCATATCCAAGATTTTTCCGTTCATCTGGCGGGGGCGCGCATTTTTTCTAAAATAGACTTGGTCCGCGGGTACCATCAAGTCCCAGTACGCGCTGAGGACATACCCAAAACAGCGGTAATAACTCCGTTTGGCCTTTTCGAGTTTTTGCGCATGCTGTTCGGGCTTAAAGGCGCTGCGCAGACGTTCCAACGCATGATGGACGCGGTGTTGCACGATCTCCCTTTTGTGTTTGTCTACCTGGACGACATTTTGGTAGCCAGCGCGTCCGAAGAGGAACACGAAAAACACCTCACAGCAGTTTTCCGGAGGTTGGGAGAGCACGGGTTAATAATCAACCCAGCGAAGTGTCAGTTCGGGGTGACGCAGATTGATTTTTTGGGGCACCGCGTCTCTCCAGAAGGAGCAGTTCCGCTGCCGGACAAAGTGCGCGCAGTAACAAATTTTCCCCAGCCACAAACGGTCAAAGCATTACAGGAGTTTTTGGGAATGGTGAATTTTTATAACCGTTTCCTCCCCTGAGCAGCGCAGCTCATGCAACCACTGTATGCCGCGCTAAAAAAACAAAAACCCACAAATACAATCGAATGGTCCCCGGAGCGGGAGCGCGCATTCTCGGAGGTCAAAACAGCCCTGGCAAACGCTGCGTTGTTAGCACATCCAGACCCAACGGCCCGCATAGCGCTCACTACTGACGCGTCAGACGTGGCCATAGGGGCGGTAGTAGAGCAGCATGTTGCCGGGGCTTGGCAGCCGCTTGCCTTTTTCAGCAGGACTTTGCGCGATACCGAGTGAAAATACAGCGCGTTCGACAGGGAGTTGTTAGCGCTCCACTTGGCCATTCGCCACTTCCAGTTCTGGTTGGAAGGTCGTCGTTTCACTGCGTTCGTCGACCACAAGCCGCTGACTTTCGCGATGGCCAAGGTTTCGGAGCCGTGGTCAGGCCGGCAGCAGAGGCAGCTGGCTGCAATCTCAGAGTTTACTACCGATATTCAACACGTAGCGGGTAAACTTAATGTAGTGGCAGACTGTCTCTTGCGCGCTGTAACTGCTCCAGTCCGCGTAGGGGTAGATTATACTGCCATGGCCGCGGAGCAGGCTAGCGGCGCGGAAGTACGCGTGGCCCCAGTCCGCGTGGGGATAGATTATGCAGCCATAGCCGTGGATCAGGTTAGCGATGCGGACGTGTGCGCGCTCCAGTCTGGACCAACAGGGTTAAGGCTGGAGAGCAGGGTGCTGCAAGATGGTATGCCCCCCCTAATCTGCGATGTCTCCACCGGACCACCGCGTCTCCACCGGACCACCGCGACCGCATGGCGCCGCTGCGTTTTTGACTCGATTTATTCTCTGGCGCACCCGGGGGTGTGCGCGTTGGTCAAAATGGTAGGAGAGAAGTTTGTGTGGCTGAGCCTGCGCAAGCACGTTAAGGAGTGGGCAAGAGCCTGCATGGCTTGCCAGCGAGCCAAAATACACAGACACACTAAAGCCCCCTTAGAGCCGTTTCACATCCCGGCTAAGAGGTTCAATCATGTGCATGTCGACCTCGTAGGCCCCCTCCCACCGTCACAGGGGTGCACACATCTTTTGACAATGGTGGACCGCACCACGCGTTGGCCTGAAGTGGTCCCACTGGCATCAACCACAGCCGAGGAGGTGGCGCGCGTGTTTTTAACAGCTTGGGTAGCGCGTTTTGGAGTTCCGTCGGATATTACGTCCGACAGAGGTCCTCAATTTGTTTCCGAGCTTTGGTCAGCGATGGCCCGCAGCCTGGGGGTAACGATCCACTGCACTACCGCGTACCACCCCCAGGCCAATGGTTTATTCGAACGTTTCCATAGGTCATTGAAAGCAGCCCTCAAAGCGTCGCTTACGGATGCAAATTGGGTAAACAGGCTACCATGGGTTTTATTGGGGTTGCGTTCTGCACCTAAAGAGGACTTAAAAGCCTCCCCAGCGGAGTTGGTGTTTGCGCAGCCAGTCCGGCTGCCCGGGGAGATTCTCCCAGATAATCCTGCGCCAGAGTGCCCCCCTGCTCAGCGGTTACTGAGCGACACGGGAGCGAGCACGCTTCCTGGCCCCGTTCCCCACAGTTTTCCGCGCGTTTTTGTACCTAAGGCTTTAAAAAATGCGGAGTTTGTTTTTGTCAGACACGATGCTCATCGCCCAACCCTGCGACCGCCTTATGATGGCCCATTTAGAGTGCTGGAAACAGGTGATAAGCACTTTTTGCTAGATTTGGGGGGCAGAAGGGAAACAATTGGCATAGACAGACTCAAACCCGCTTTTGTGATGGCTGACGAAGCTGTGCAATTGGCGAGGGCTCCTCGACGCGGCAGACCTCCCAGGGAGCAGTCCCCAGAGCTCCCACAGGGATTGACTAACAGTTCTCATCCTCAGATAGCAGATTCACAGCAGGATGGCGCCGCGGGAGTGGTAAAGCCCTCTTACAGCAAGTTCGGAAGACGATTGAAGCCCAAACAGCACGTGGACTGATGTTTGTGATTTTATCATGATATGCAGACTGTGTTGTATTGTTTCATCTTAGACGTTTGGGGGGGGGGTCATGTGGCACACATATGTGAGTTGCTTAGGCTGCATATGTATATTACTGTTGCCTCACGTCTCAGAATGAACAATAGGTCTGGGTCTCCTGGGGATAACAGGAGGGTGCGAAATGTGATCTTTAGAGATGGCCTTGAGAGATTTCCTGACCACCAGGGTTTTAGGTGGAGAAGACCTGGAGAACGATGTATTGTGTCTTGGGGTTTAAAGACAATGTGACTCTGTACTTTGATGTCCCGGGTATAAAAAGGACAGATGTGGGAGGTTGTGTCTCTTTTTCTGTTTGGAGGATGTTGGAGACAAGTGACTAAATCTGATTTGAGAAATAAACTCAGCCTCATCTTTTCACGCTCTCCACATCCATATCCAATATCTACATATCCAAACCATCTGTCTCACCTCTCTTACGTTGTCTCCAAAGTGCTCAACCCGAGCTGTATTTCTAATCTTGTCCATCGTTGTCACCCCCAATGAGAATCTTGGCATCAATAGTAGCATTTACCTTTTGTTCTTATTAAAGACAAAAATAGAAAGGAGATGTTTTTACCTTCTTTATATGTTTCGACTGTTCACTGCAGCCTTCTGATGAAGGCTGCAGTAAACAGTGAACAAGAGGTTGCAGTGAACAGTCGAAACATGTAAAGAAAGTAAAAACATCTCCTTTCTATTTTTGTTTTTAATAGAACAAAAGGTAAATAATTAAAAGAAGACAAAATGAACCTACTTGAGCTATCAACAGTAGCAGCTGAGAAATACGTTTTCACTTAGCAATACTTGGCAGAAGAATGTAATATTAAGTAAACCCACAAATCATAATCTGTTGTTGCTGAGTACCGTTAACTTATAAAATGCATCTGTGAAACTGTTCTATAAAAACATCAGATTTTGTTAGCTGTGTGTATCTTATATAATATGTGGTGATGTCTTCTGCCCTCCACTGAAACTGGGTTTTCAGCCCGCTCATTAATATTAATAATTAGCCCCTAATCTGATTGGGTAAAGGTTTTCTGAGAGAGCCAATGACAACTAAGGAGGCAGTCAAGGTATGTTGTTTGCTAACTTATGCTGTGTTCAGAATGTTCACTAATTCCCTCCCTACTCACTATATAGTGAATTTAGATATAGTGGACTAAACAGTAAACTCAATATAACAATAAAATTAACAGCTTTTGGACACTATTGGGCCTGTTTTCGCGGCACGGTTAATGACATCATCATGGTGAGACAGTAAAATGTAAACAACTAACAGTGGTAAAAAATGAACACCTGCATGTAATTTGTAGTAAATATGTATTAAATCAAATCATTTTTGCTGAATTAATAAATATAAATACCTTAAGGTAGTTTATGTTGTGATGTGAAGCTCTCCTCTCACTGCTCTGTTGGCTGCGCATTGCATTATGGGATATATTGGCTAATGAAGTGACTGTCCGTTGTACACTACTTTTCAAAATGCATTGTGGGATATTTTGAGTGTACTATATAGTGAATGAAGTTTTCAATTAAGACTTCGAACAGCACTACAAAATGGCTGATTCACTATACAGTACACTATATGGGGAAGGAGTGAACATTTCGAACACAGCATTAGAAAACTGAAGGCAGGACTTGGTTTGTGAAGTCATAAAAAACAAAATTCAATAAGCTTGTTTCTTTAAATGTACCTAAATAAAGGCATTGTGTTTTCTTTGTGAAGTGAGCATTTTAATATTTTTAAGGTGTACATGTGCTCAGATGTGTTTTTTTTTAACGTTTGAACCCATAAAAATACCTTATTGCACAATATAGGACCTTTAAATGTTAAGTGTGCATTTGTACAACCATTTCTCAGCTGCTTGTTATTTGCGTCTGTTATTTACAGCATTCTTGTCTGACCTTTGCTTGATCCTGAGTCTCTTTTGCGACCGCTGAGATTGCTTCCCTGCCTTCAATTCTGTCCGTAATTTTGCTCTTCGCCGTATGTTCTGCTTCGATGCTCATCTCCGGGGAGCGCAGCGGGGGCTCAAAGGTGCCCTGGTTCGGGATGATGAGGGGATTGCTGAATTGACCTCCGCTGAGCCCGCGGTTCAACTGAGTTAGCTGCAGACCTGCCTCCAGAGGCCCGGCTGGATAATCTCTGAGAACAGGCAGCGTATGGAGGCCATAGCAGAGGCGCCCGTAGAGCGGCGCCGAGCCCGGGCGCTGCTGAGGGTCCAGGCCTGGGCGCGGGTGACGACTCCAGCTGTACGTCCTGGCCCTCGGCTGATTCTGCTGGGTGTACCATCTGTGCCAAGAGACAAATGTCACAGAAGCACACAGTGAAACACATGCACACATGCACGGGGCCGCCAAGGCCAGGGTAAACTTTATTCCATTTATTTTGGGGAATAGCTCACATGCTCCTGTTGGTGTGCATGTGCTGTATTCTGTGCATGCTCTGGAGCGCTGTAATGTCAAATGCGGCGGTGTCTGCCTCTCCGCCCCCTTCATCATCATAGGAAATGATGTTCTCCCTGACATCATCCTCCTCGAAGGGTGAGTGGGAGTCTCGTTTTTGATGGCGCAATGACAGCGAGAGTGCACACACCACTGAAGGGCAAAAAACAGAAAAAAAAGAGACACATGACCGACACAGTCTTTACAGAAGCAACCTGACACAAACGCTTAGCATCTTTTAAAAAAATAAACATAGAGCATTTTAGACTTCAGAGGTGGATCAGACATACCCAGCAGAGTGGTGACACATGCCAGCATGGCCATCAAGGTGACCAAACTGAATATGAGAGACGGGGACGCGGCTGGCACGGGGAGACAAACCATGTGCCTCTCCCACCTCCGGTCCCTCTGCCTGCCCCTGTCTTCCGTCTGCATGCCGCCCCGCAGACAGGGACAAATGGTCACAGTGACAGTGCCAGTGTTGGTCAGGCCTGAGCCCCCGTCGCGCAGCACAACTGGCACGTACAGGGTGAGTAACGACGGGGAGAAGCCAGGGAGGGGCTCCAAGGCGGACTGAAGCACCAGGCTGGCTGTCACACCTGATAACGAGGCACAAAAGGCACACAAACACATCACACACGGATGCTGCACATTAAATATGCACCAGGTTCTGGCAGCTGCTCAAAAAGAAAAAAAAAAAGAAAAGAGAAATCAAAGCCAAGCGGTGCAACCTCCAGATTCTCTGATGGTGAGGTTCAGGGCTGAGCCGGATTCTGGAGGGATGCTGAAGTGGACCGGGGTGTCCTGGCCTCCCTTGTCCCGGTCGATAGCACGTAGAACCTGAACCACCTAAAAAAAAAACACAGATATGGAAGCACCCTTTAATAAATAGACATAGATTAGAGTGAGTAGGTTATTTATTAGTTTTTAATAAGGGAGATGGTGGTGGTGGGTATTCTCAAATTTAGATATTTAAGATATGATATGACAAAAAATGCTAAATTAGAATTTAAAACGTCAACATTTTACCATAAGCAAGCCCCACATTTATGAGAAAAACACTTCCAAACTCATGAGTAAAAACAAAACAAAAACACACAAACTACAGGGGAAAACACATTTAAGAAAAAAAGATCATACATTTACAAGAAAAAATGAGCAAATTTACAAGAACAAAAGCTCCACGTTTGTATAACTGATTTTTTTCCCCTCATAAATTTCCCATTTTCTCACCAATTTGTGATTTTTTTTCTTCTAAATTTGTAACTCTTTTTAAAAATGTAAATATAGATTTGCACAGTTATAATTTTTCTGATAAACATGCAACTTTTTCCTGGCAAATTTGTGACTTTTCTAACAAATTGTGAAATAATAAAAGAATAATTTGTTGCTTTTTCCACACACAAATTACAACCACATACATCGATTTCATACTTTTTTAAAATTAAATTTGCAACCCTTTTTCGTGTACATTTGCGACTACAATATATTCTCACCCATATGTAACATTTTCCTTTTAGAAGTGTTAGTGTGAAGACAATCACATCAACTCCACACGCGTCAAGAAAAAAAAAAGGCTCTTCACTACACACCTCTGATCCTTCACTCGCATCTCTGATTCCTCCGTGACTATGGTATAGTAAAGAAGTGAAGATACAAGGAAGTACTTGAGAAAATATTTTAGAACCAAAATGAAACCAACAGTGAAGCATCTGTCTGCTTCTTCAGCATCACAGCTGATAAATGATCAATGAGCTGGGAATACGCTGACATATTCAATTGTTCTGTCTGAACTATCTCTGCACTCCTTATGGGGATGGAGAGAGAAGGGTGGCAGGTTAACAAGCAGGATGATTTTGGGTCATTTTGCTAACAAGGTGGATGGCACCCCCCCCCCCCCAAAAAAACAAAAAAACCCCCAAAAAACATCTACTGCTTACACACCACTCAAAGTTTTAATTACTAATGGCATTTGCACACATTCATCAAGTTCTCATTTCTAAAGGGAATGACAAACAGCTGTGAAGAAACAACAGTATTAGCATATCCACTCTGGCTGGTTTTTATTTGTTAAGTGGGTTAGAATGACCTTGCCTCTCTGATTTGTTACCTGCACATATTGGGCACTTTAGCTGCATTTCCACATCAGGACTCCAACAAGAGTGGAGACTTTATTAACCCGTTTTAAACCAGTTTGAGACTTCCCATTTGGTTTTCTTTTTAATTTAGTTATCTGCTCTGTGCTGGTTGCTTTTAACGGTGCTTATAAATAAAGTTGACCTGACTTGGCAGCGACTGAGGAAAGTGATCATAGCTGAGTATACTGAGGTTCTCACCAATCTGGACAAGTGATGGTTGCCAAGGAAACGAAGAGCTAAGTTTTATGTGCCAAAACTTAAAGGTGTACACAAGTAAATATTGAGGCTGAAAACATAGTGTAAGGTTTCACAGCTGCTAAACATATTCTGCTGCTTTGTGTCTGTATTTAGAAACGCATTACACTGGTGCAGCTCAAAACAACAGAATATTTGAAAATTATTATTTATTTTTATAATTTAATTTCATACATTAAAACTTTTTATTCCTTACAAATAAAGAGAAATATTTCAAGACTTTGGACCACTGAAATGTTTCCCTTTACTTGAAAATAGATGCATTTTAATCCACCTGTATATGTATTTTCCATGACAGCAAATCAAATAATCCCTTTTATATTGACTGTTTAGTCTGGCTACTATGTGAAGTCATATGGTAACTCTGGATTTCATTGGGTGTTGGGAATTTCACTTTTTTTTTCTTCCATCCATCCATCCATCCATCCATTTTCTACCACTTTTCTGGAGGTCCAGGTTGCAGAGGCAGCAGCTCAAGCAGAAAAGCCCAGATTTCCTGTTAGAATTGCCACTTCGGGGCAATGGAGAGGAGGACCCACATGCAAGGCAGATTTGATAATCCATGATTTATTACAATACAGACAATAAAGCTGCACGTGGGCAGAAATAAAAAAGGCAAAAACAGGCAGGCTTCAAACACGGTTAAGGGGCAGGATACAGACAGGACTAGGCACGAACAGACTGGACCGAAGCGTATAATCACGCCAACATGAGACACTCACAGACGGAAGCGTGGGTGAGACACCAACATACACCAAGGACACTGTACAGGACACGGACTGAAACACACATATATAGACAGAAGGGATAATCACGGCAATGCAGCACAGGTGGAGAGAGCAATCATGACAACGGCTGACACGTGAGTAAAACAGAGCTGACAGGACAGGGCGGGGCTACACACACAATCACAGACAGAGGAGAGGGGTTGCACCAATGTCACTCGGGTCATGTGACTTTTGTTTACTGTGCCATTTTGGACGGCAACGAACAAATCACCAACAGCAAGTGTGAGTGAGTGTAATCAACAAGATAAATGGCCACACACAAATCAACGACGAGGTACAGACTTCTCTTTGCTTGGTTGCTGATTAAAGAAATCCAGAGGTAGCTGGACTGAGCGACCTGAAAAGAATTCACGGCCACAGCCACAACAGAAGGCAGAGTGGCGTCGACCCGACCACGGCATCATCATTGTTGAAAACAGTGATAGAGGATAGTGAGTGATGTGATATTATGCATCTTGTTATTTATCCCGGTGGTGAAAAGCTCACTTTGAACAAACAACACCGTTGTCTCCTGTATGCAGACAATGAGCTAACTAGTTAGCCATCAATGCTAACTCCATGCACTGCTTGTATTTTGTGCTTGTGTCGACAACATCTGATGAAATAAGCTAGTGTTAATCCTGGTTAAAAAGTAGTTTTTTATATGTAGCACTTTCATGCTGTGCATGTACTTAGGTTCTGTGTGTATTTTCATTCTAGAGTCCCACCGCAGGCTGAAGATCTGCTGAACTGGGACCAGCAGCACATCCAGTTGCTTCTCAGTGAAGCAAGAGAGCATGGAACGGGAACAGGTCAAGTGGACCCCTGACCAAGTGAGCATCCCAAGCGGACCCCGGGGTCCAATCTGTACATGTACAAGAACATTTTCAATCCAGTGATTTACAAACTGATTTAGAGCTTTCTAAAGCCTCATTCAGAACATTATAGTCCAATATACCTATTCTGTGGATTTTCATCTGGGGCAGCCAGCCGTGACGAGCAGCAGCAGTGGAGAAAAGTCTTTTGAAAGCAGAAACAGAGCCAAAACCTTCTCTGGGTCAGCTTAGTTGTCATCTTACATATATATATTTTTTACACTTCTTGGTGACTGGGAAAAGTCTTTCCAACAGTTTTACACAAATTCTTGTTGTTGTTCTCCTTCTTCATGTTTATAAATGACTGGATTGAGAATGTACTTGTACATGTACAGACTCGATCCCGGGGTCCACTTGGGGCTGCTCACTTGGTCAGGGGTCCACTTGACCTGTATCCCATGAAACTGCCTTGTGAAGGGGGGAGATGGCTCAGAATGCTGCCTTCAATCAAGCGTACCTTGGTGTGCTGGGCCACCTTGAGAGTGGCCGGCGTGTGTGGCCCATTATGAGTTTTTTTTACAGTTTAAAGTTTGAATTTTGCACATTCTAAATAATCTGGATTTTGCAGGTGATTGTAATAAACAATTTAGTGACTTATGTGTTTCCATCATGATTTTCTGTTTGTCTGTTAAGGCACCGGTGGGAAGAGTCAACAGTACAAACCTGTAGAGGAGCTTGGAATAACGAGGCGATGTGACTTATAAACCAAAGTTTATTATCAGCTTTGCTCCTCTAACAAGTCTCATCTGGTGCAGCAGCAGAAGAAGTAAGAGGGCGAACACATTCGGCTCTGTGTACTTATACTCACACACAACAAAAGACATGCATATCAAAGCTGACATCCCCCATTAACTTAATTCCCCTCCTTTGTCTCCGTACCCCTCCACCTGGCCCTGGGAGGTCAGGGCGACCTATCTGGTCTCCACCGCAGTGCCTCGGATGCTCTTTGATCTTCACTGGCGGTTGAGACCTCTTTGTCCTGTTCTGAGGTGTGAAGTCGCTTTAAGATAAGATAAGATAAGATAAGATAAGATAAGCCTTTATTAGTCCCACAATGGGGAAATTCCAGGATTGCAACAGCATAGGGATAGCAACACTCAGAGCAACAATCAGAAGGCAAGAAAAAACAACATCTAGTAAACATATGTCCATATTACTATAAATGTATATATATATAGACACACAGTGCAGAGCATTATGGCTGGTGAATGTGCAGCAGAAAGTCGAAGCTCTCTCTCCGCGGATGCAGCGGGCCAGCTGGAAGTCTTTGGGCATGATGGTGACCCCCTTAGCGAAGAAGAGACCACCAGGTGGGCCTCGCTGGTCTCCTGCAGAGCCATGACGGCGAAGCTCAGGAAACGCAGGACGGTCTTGAAGTCCTGAGCGATCTCCCTCACCAGGCGCTGGACGGGCAGCTTACGGATGAGCAGCTCCGTGGATTTCTGGCAGCGACAGATCTCTCTCAGAGCCACGGGCCTGTGACGGCGAGGCCTCTTCACTCTGCCGGTGGCCGGAGCGCCTCTCTGAGCAGCCCTGGTGGCTAGCTGTCTCCTGGGGAGGGGGGGGGCTTCTTCCTCCAGTAGATTTTACGGGCGGTCTGCTTGGTTCTTGCCATCGCTCTTTATTATTCTGTCTTATATTTCTTTCACGCCGCCTAAACTCCAGCCCGGCACCCGCGTCATTTTCGCTACAGCTCCCGGTATGTCGAGTTTCCCATTAGCACCGGGTGGCGGCCAAGTGCTAGCTAGCACTAGCTCCTCCCCACTGTAATGTCTCCCGCTGCAAACCGTGGCTCCGTCCGCCGACCCGGGAGACCCCCGGGGTGATCCGTGCGTCCGTGATATATATACAGAGTGAAAGGTGTAGAAAGAAGAAGGAAGATAGATTACATATGTAGATAGATACATATGTAGATATGTAGATAGATTTACATATGTAGTCACCAAACATTCTCACATGCTTATACATATGTAGGTTATGGGATATATGATTAATATAGACCACAGCCCCCCCCCCCCCAAACGACTAAGAAAAGGACAATAGAAAAATTCACAGTTTAAGATAATTATTATGACATACTAACTGCTACACCTCTTGACAAAGAAGAAACTTTCCAGCAGCTATGCTCCTGTAGAGAATTCTGTGGTAATCATAACAGCATAGTAAAATCACAAGTCAGTCCTAAACTGTTACAGCACAATTAGTGAACAACTTTTGAGTAGTTTGCATCAGTCCCTGTGCCGTCTGGGCTTAAATCTTCTTCCGAATCTGCTGTGGGTCCGTTCGGGCGTCCTGGTGGGACCTTCCTGTAAGGAATCCGCAGCTTGGGAAGGAGAGTGATTATTTGTTCCCTGCAGGGGGGCTGAGTCTTTTCTCTTGGGGGGTCTACCCCGCCGAGGTGCTCTCGCCAACTGTGCAGGCTCGTCTCTCAACAAGAAGGCAGGTTTAAGTCTGTCAATGCTGACTGTTTCTTTTCTGTCCCCAAAATCAAGCACAAAATGCTTATCACCAGGTTCCAGCACTCTGAATGGTCCATCGTATGGTGGGCGGAAGGTTGGTTTTAAAGCTTCATGCCTAACAAAAACGAATTCAGTGTTTTTTAAAGCTTGGGGGACAAAAACCCGTGGAAAAGAGTGATGTGCCGGTCCGGGAAGAGAGTCCGGTCCGTTGCTGCCTAAAAACCTCGGGGCTGGAAGATGTCCTGGCTCTGGGTTCTATGGTAAAAATTCACCTGGGAGCCTGAGAGGTTGTGCAAAAACTAATTCTGCTGGGGAGGCGTCTAGATCCTCTTTAGGTGCAGCACGCAACCCCAATAAAACCCAAGGAAGTTTATTTACCCAATTTGTATCCGTTAGTGAGGCTCTGAGGGCGGCCTTTAAAGACCTGTGAAAACGCTCGCATAACCCATTAGCCTGAGGGTGATAAGCGGTGGTGCGGTGAATTGTCACTCCTAAGCTGCTGGCCATGGCTGACCAAAGCTCCGAGACAAATTGAGGCCCCCTATCGGACGTGATGTCCGATGGGACGCCGAAACATGCCACCCAGTTTGTCAAAAAACGCGAGCGACTTCCTCCGCTGTGGTTGACGCCAGAGGGACCGCCTTAGGCCAGCGCGTAGTGCGGTCTATCATTGTTAACAGATGTGTGAAACCTTGGGAGGAAGGTAGTGGCCCCACGAGGTCGACATGAACGTGGTCGAACCTTCTAGCAGGGATTCGAAAAGGCTCTAGAGGGGCTTTTGTGTGTTTGTGTATTTTGGCGCGCTGACAAGAAATGCAAGTCTTTGCCCATTCTTTTACGTCTTTGCGCAGGCCAGGCCACACAAACTTTTCGGCGACCATTTTAACCAAAGCGCGCACACCTGGGTGCGCGAGGGAGTGAATTGAGTCGAAGATACGGCGGCGCCATGCAGCTAGGACTACCGGGCGAGGTCGGCCGGTTGAGATGTCGCATATTAGGGGGGGCACACCGTCGCGTAAACCCCTTTCCTCCAGCCTTAACCCTGTTGGTCCAGACAGGAGTGCGCGCACGTCCGCGTCACTACTTTGCTCCTCTGCCATGGCTACATAATCTATCCCTACGTGGATTGGGGCTGCGTATGTGTCCGCGCTGGCGAAGAGTTCTGCGGTTGAGGTAGTATAATCTGTCTCCTCGCGCTCTGGCGATGTCACAGCGCGAGAGAGGCAGTCTGCTACCACGTTAAGTTTGCCTGCCACATGTCGAATGTCTGTGGTGAACTCTGAAATCGCAGCTAGCTGTCTTTGTTGTCTGCCTGACCACGGTTCAGAAATTTTAGCCATCGCAAAGGTGAGCGGTTTGTGGTCTACAAAAGCCGTGAAACGCCGCCCCTCCAACCAGAACTGGAAGTGGCGGATGGATAAATGAAGCGCTAGCAGCTCCCTGTCAAAGGTGCTGTATTTACGCTCAGTTTGATTTAGCGATTTGCTGAAAAATGCCAAAGGTTGCCAGGTTCCGCCTACGTGTTGTTCTACAACTGCCCCTATGGCCAGGTCTGAAGCGTCTGTGGTTAGCGCAATGCGGGCCGAGGGATCAGGGTGAACCAACAATGTGGCATTAGCTAGGGCAGTTTTTACTTCCGCAAAGGCGCGTTCGCGCTCCGGGGTCCATTCGACCACGTTGGAAGGTTTTTGTTTTCTGAGCGCGTCATATAGGGGCTGCATGAGCTGAGCTGCGCGGGGGAGGAAACGGTTGTAAAAATTAACCATTCCCAAAAATTCTTGCAGCGATTTGACCGTTTGTGGCCGTGGGAAATTTTTTACTGCGTGAACTTTGTCTGGCAGTGGGACTGCCCCCTTCGGTGAAACTCTGTGTCCCAAAAAATCAATTTGTGACACGCCGAATTTGCATTTGGCCGGATTGATTATTAACCCGTGCTCTTCTAGTCTCTGAAAAACCATAGTGAGATGCTGTTCGTGTTCTTCCTCAGACGAGCTGGCTACCAGCATATCGTCGAGGTAGACAAACACGAAAGGGAGGTCGCGTAATACTGCGTCCATCATCCGCTGAAAGGTTTGAGCAGTGCCTTTGAGGCCAAAAGGCATCCGCAAAAATTCAAAAAGACTGAAGGGGGTTATTACAGCTGTTTTAGGAATGTCTTCTGCTCGAACGGGGACTGGATGATAGCCGCGGACCAGGTCTATTTTTGAAAAAATGCGCGCACCCGCCAGATGTAGTGAAAAATCTTGGATGTGAGGAATTGGGTAGCGGTCATGCGCTGTCGCATTGTTTAATCTGCGGTAATCGCCGCACGGTCTCCAAGAACCGTCGGATTTCGGGACCATGTGAAGCGGTGACGCCCAGGGGCTTTTTGAGCGCCTGATAATGCCTAGTTTTTCAAGGGTGGTAAACTCGTCCCGAGCTATGGTGAGCTTGGTCGCGTCTAAGCGCCGAGCTTTGGCGAATACGGGTGGGCCCGTTGTGGGAATAAAGTGTTCGACCCCGTGCTTAGCCACTGTAGCTGAGAATTTGGGAATTGTGAGTGCTGGAAATTGGGTGAGGAGTTGATCAAACTTACCTCCTGCTGTAGTGACGCTGGCCTGCACGGGTGGTGGAGAAACTCGAGCTGAGCAGGGAATAGAAGCAAAGGACAGTGCATTAACCAAGCGTCTGTTCGCTAGATCGACTAATAACCCATGTGCACACAAAAAATCTGCGCCCAACAAGTTAAAACTCACCGCCGCTACAACAAATGTCCATCTGTAGTTGCGGCCATGGATGCGGAGGGGCAGGTTCCTTTCGCCAAAAGTGTCGATGATGGAGCCGTTGGCTGCCACCGCTCCATTGCCCCGGGGGCCCATGGCCCGGTCTGCTTGGGAGGGCGTGATAAAACTCAGTTGAGCTCCCGTGTCAATGAGGAACTGCTTGCCGGTGTGTCCGTCCGTCACATATAGAAGCTTGCTTTTTTCGCCGAGAACTGCCGCTGTTAACGGTTCTCGGCTTTGGTGTTTTCCCGAAATCGTGAATTTGCAGGGGGGAAGGCATTTGTAAGTCTTCTCGGCAAAGCGGTGGTGGTAATAACAGATGTCGCTCCATCTGTTACGTCTTGGCTGTGTCGCTGCCATGGCGGGCGGATTCTGCTCAGTGGTTTGTGGCTCCCCGTGGCTCCGGGCATCGGCGTTGAGGTCTGTGGATGCTGCTGTGGGTGTCTGTTCCCTGCAGGCATTGACGAGTCACTGCGCTTCGCGAGCCAGTGTGCGGAAGTCTTGCTGGGTGCTGCATCGCATGTTGGCAAGTGTCCCTCTCATGTGTGGCGGCAGCGTACTGAGGAATATAAATTGGAAGAGGAAGTTGTCATTGTCCTCTTCTTTGAGCTGCAGCAAGTCCTCCATGAGGGCCTTGGGTCTGCATCCTCTGTGGCCGTAGACCGCCAGGATCCTCTCGGCTCTCTCCTCGGCAGAGGGGACAAAATTCGCCACGATGGTCGCTTTCAGTTCTCTATATTTGTCCTGGGCCGGCGGCCGCTGGATTATGCTCCGCGCACATCTCGAAGTGGCGGCGTCGAGTTTGGCGACGATGTGATAAAACTTTGTATCGTCAGCCGTTATGCCCGCAAGTGCAAACTGGGCTTCAGCTTGCTGAAACCACGAGGTCGGGTCTTCCTGCCAGAAGTCCGGCAGCTTGACGGTGACGGCGTTTGTGTGGGCCGTCCCTCATGTGTCCGCAGGGTGAGAGTGCCTTCCTTCGGCTCTCACAGCGGCGCTGGTGCTCGGTTGAGCCCTCTCTGTCAATTCTGCCGTGGGGGAACGTCGTCCATCTGTTCCCCTGTCTGCATGGGCGCCGGCGTCTGCCTGGGTCGCCACAGATGAGTCGATCGCGGGGGAACGCCTCTGGTCCATCCTCGCGTCAGGGTCACCAGTGTAGAGGAGCTTGGAATAACGAGGCGATGTGATATATAAACCAAAGTTTATTATCAGCTTTGCTCCTCTAACAAGTCTCATCTAGTGCAGCAGCAGAAGAAGTAAGAGGGCGAACACATTCGGCTCTGTGTACTTATACTCACACACAAAAGACATGCATATCAAAGCTGACATCCCCCATTAATTTAATTCCCCTCCTTTGTCTCCGTACCCCTCCACCTGGCCCTGGGAGGTCAGGGCGACCTATCTGGTCTCCACCGCAGTGCCTCGGATGCTCTTTGATCTTCACTGGCGGTTGAGACCCTTTGTCCTGTTCTGAGGTGTGAAGTCGCTTTACATATGTAGTCACCAAACATTCTCACATGCTTATACATATGTAGGTTATGGGATATATGATTAATATAGACCACAAAACCAAACATTTATCAATGACATTGAAAATAATGGCTCATTTTTAAGATTATTTTATTTACTGAAGACTGTATTGTTGGATGTGCCAGTGCAGAAGACACTGCACACTTTAGTGATACTACCAGTATATGGAGGAATTCTGGGTCATATTAGCATCTGTATTTCCTAATAATGAGCTAGGGTTTAATGGGATTTAACATGTTATGGTTCATAATTTTGTTGACGGACTTACACCAAATCAAAAGTAATTTCTCAAACTGCTGGATTATTTAGACAGCTTTTCCAATCTATTAGCATTTAATTTATGTCACTAAATCTTGGTTACCTTCACAAATAAAACATAAACAAACGTGAAGACATATCTGCAAAAGACACAAAAGTTTATTGTAAAAATTCCTAGTGCAGTATAAAAGAAGTACATAGTACATTATTCACACATATAATATATATTTATACAGTATCTACATGTATATATCCAGTAAATCCATGCATTTTCCATGTAACCTTGTGACTGCATTATTTTAATTGCTTTTAATCGTACATGAAGTTTGTTTTGGGTTAAAAATGCATCATAATTGTTAAATATATTTTATTATACCTAACTCGGTATTGTTTACCTGTTGAAAGTCAGGTTAACTGGAGACTCTAAAGTGGCCCCAGGTGTGAATGTGTGTGAATGGTGAAAGGGTTGGGCGCCGCACCAGTGACTGCCTCATCCACTCATGTGGATGCCCTGTAATCTCCCCATTGTGGGACTGAAAAAGGAATCTAAATCTAAATCTAAAATCTAACATATACTGTATATTTTACAGCTAATGTAACCCCATAACTATAATATGGCACCTGGCGATCAATTTTTGGCAGCTGATCACTTTTTTCCACGATACCACCGGCTGGAGCAGGTACATCTCAACAGTCTCTCCATGATTTTCACACAGATCAGAGCAATTTGTTGCACAGGAAGCTAAACGTTTCTACAGACATTCTGAAGTTCTGCAGTCACTGCAGTTCGTGAAGCTTGGGTGACATCCCACCACTGGGAGGCTTGGTTGAATGTCCAGACCGACGGTTTGAAGCAATAATTTTGCCACAAGAGAGCCATCTGAAACACACACAGCATAAATATTTTAGTACCTAATAGCAATAACTTGATGTGATTACAATGTAGTACGGAGGACTTATTAGTGCTTAACTAGCATTAGCAATCATTAACTTACTTTCATATGTGATCTAGTTCGTATCCTCACGTCTTCGGCTTAAACTGCTCCATGGCTTCCTGAACTCTCCAGTACGTTTCGTCTCACCGCCTGTAGCCTTCTCTGGCTCTCTTTTTTGTCTTTACTCTGACAATAAGCCAGCGAGCAGCAGGCTTGCCTTCATATCCATCTTGCGTTTTGCTTGTCACGTACAAACGATGTCATGGGAGTGTTAGGCCACCTTGCTGTAAAGATCTCACTCACTTAAGGTAGTATTCAGTTGTAATGGAAAACAAACAAAACCGTGGCAAGTCGGGCTGAGTATGTGCTTGTGGAATTATTATTATTCTCAACACAGGGTCCACGCTATTTGCCATCCAAAATGGCAGACAAACAATGTGGCACGTGACCAATGACATCACATGCAACCCCTCTATACACAGAACATGACAACAGGACTAAGGACAAAGCGGGGATAAATAATACAAAATTGAAACCACAACTGGAACTTGCACATGAACAGAAAACACTGTCAAATTAAATTCCAAACCAATGATGACAGGAATAATAATACAGAACATAAACCCAAGATACAAATAGCAATAAACACAAAGAAACACAGAAATAAATTCAAAGAATGGGCATGACCCTACGGTCATCTCCCAGACCATGACACTTCCCTCTCCCCGGCCACCTGCTCCAGCTCTCCAGAGAGGATACCAAGATGTTCCCAGACCAGCTGGGAGACATAGTCTCTCCAGCGTGTCCTGGGTTTCCCCGGGGTCTCCTCCCAGTGGGATGTGCCTGAAACACCTCAAGTGGGAGGTGTACAGGAAGCAACCTGATCAGAAGCCCATACCACCTCAGCTGACTCCTTTCAATGTGGATGAGCAGCGGTTCTACTCTGAGCCTCTCCCAGATAACTGAGCCCCTCACCCTGTCTCTGAGAGTGAGTCCAGCAATCCTACGGAGAAAACTCATTTCAGCCATTTGTATCCGCAATCTCATTCTTTCGGTCATTACCCAAAGCTCATGACCACAGGTGAGGGTAGGAACGTAGATTGACCGGTAAATCGACAGCTTTGCTTTGGAGCTCAGCTCCCTCTTCACCACAACAGACTGGTACAACGTCCACATCACTGCAGATGCTGCTCCGATCCATCTGTCAATCTCTCGCTCCATTCTCCCCTCACTCGTGAATAAGACCCCGATATTCTTAAACTCCTCCACTTGAGGCAGGAGCTTGTCTTTTTTTTTCTTCTTCTAGAAATTTCAAAAAGTTCCCAAAAATTCCAATAACCAGGATCAAATTTTCATCCACGTTAATTTAATGATGAACTGTAATGATTTAAATACACAATATCACTAGCTACCATGTTAGAAATACACATGAAAATATTGCAATAACCTTAAAGTATTTCTGTGTCTTATTCTCTTCTTAGTCAAGGTGGCACTAGTGTACCTTAGTGTTGGTTACTACTTGCCAATAAGAAAAAGAAGATGGCACAGCTGATCAGTGAATATTCTCGCCACACTGTGTGGCTAACACTGACAGAAAAAAAAAATTATTGTAAGGTTGGCCGCATACGAGAGGATGTTCAAATCTTCAACAATTTAAAAAATGTGAGAGACCACAGAGATTAGGAGAGTTTGAACAGATTTTTAACATTCAAATTATTTAAACACACAATAAATAATTAAGTGAGAAGGGCAGACTGTCACTACAAGATCGGTACCCCTGCACAAAAGACATAGGTAGACAGAATATTGTTCAAAAATTATACATTACTGTACTGAAGATGTGACCAAGTAGTTAATAAAAATGTGGTGGCTATTCCAAAGCACATCTATTCATTTGTAAATTGGGCATGCATGTACATCGAGTGAAAGGATCTGCCGTAGTTTTGCACATTCTGGGTATCGATCATGCAGCAGCACAGACTGCACACACCCCATTTTTCACACAGCGATGCCACGGACACAAAATCTCACAGAATCTCGTGTAATATGCAAATATGGAGGACTATCAACGTCTTAAGCTGGCTATTGTCCTGTTTGGCGGTAAAAACCAAAAAGAAAAAAGAATTTGGGTGAAGCCCTGGCTGAGAAGACGGTATGTGCATGACTTTTACCCTTTGCAGCATGAAGTGGCAGTGAGCATAGACTGGAGCCGTATACAGGGCCCTGTTGAGAGACTGGACCAATTTTAGATCTTTGGGATTGTTTGGGAGATCCTTGAGTGTTTTGGACTGAGCCAAAACTTTGAGACCATGGCAACTGTGGAGATCTTTGAAGAGCATTGATATAGCAAAAATTGGCCAGATCTCTCAATGATCTCTCAATGATCTCCACCCCTCTGTAACGGGTGTATAACGTCCGACTCTTGATACTTCTAGGTTGGCTCACTCTCATTGGCTCTGCAGTTAAATATCAAACATGTTTGATGTTTAAATTCACGATCGGGGGCTACAACTTGACCAGAAGTAAAATAATCATAGTGACACCACACATTTATTGATATTTATTTATTTTTAGACTAGTGCATGCCCGTAGAAAGCAAGTATTCTTGTCTGAAAACAGGTATCCCAATTAGGCTTTACAGGCCCAAATGTAGGCTGTGTTTGAAAGTGGAATACAAAGAGGTGCAGCCTGGATGTAGGCATTCACACGTTAGACTTTGACAAATATAAAAGGGACTGAACGGCACTAAGATTTATTTGATTGTGTGAATATTAATTACAGAGTTATTGAAAATGAATGGGACATCCAATATTAGTGACTGTTTAAGAACCCTTGTTTATTTTTTGTCAGATCACTTATTTGTGTGATCTTTTATGACATATTCACAGGTGTTGTATCTTGCACTTTGGGGAATGGGAGTTGTTCAGTCACCATTACAATTATTTTAGTTTATATCACTGTTCAGTGATGGAGTTCAGTGTAATATTGAATTTCTTCTGTGTATCATCAATAAATCCATGCAGTGCTATAGCAGGACACATTTACAAATATTTGACACCCATTCTAGTGCATCCTTTTATATTTTAGGAATATTAAAAGTACAAAACAGCAAACATTATTATACACAGCAGAATGACCTGTTTGGCTGCAACTGTTGCATCAGTGTTGCCCATTTGTCAGTAAATATTTAAATAAAAATTATTTATTTCGCTATTTGGGCGTTTTTGTGTGCAGTTTGGTGACGGTCGTCGTTTAGTCAAACCATGCATATGGCCGCATATGATATGCAGTTAATCTGGGCATTCTGCTCCACAATCATGGTGGTATTATTATTAACTTTTAACTTTTAGATAGCCGTGCGAGCACACCGAGAGGAGCGCCATCACAGGCACTCCTGTCTACTGCTGACCGGGCAAGCTGGGCTTGCTTCCCTGCCAAGGACCGCATTCCGCCTGCTGCTTCTCCAACACTGGTGTTTTGTAGGCAGACCCCGGGTCCCCACTGGCATTCCCCGAATTATCCTTTAGACATACGCAATCATGGCAACATTATAGCATAATTTTTTAAGCATTACATCTTCAGTATTCACTCTTTCTTGTCAAATTTGTTGCTTTTCACTTCCTTTTTTTTTGTTTGCAAAGCGCTGTGGTGACTGACTGGTCGTGATGCTGCGTATTATCCAATCAGCATGGCTGTGATGCCATGTATTATCCAATAGGCATAGCCATGATGCTGCATATTATCCAATCAGCATGGAGTCAATTCAAAACCCTACCCGCACTTCCTGAAGCCAGAGCATGACGGGACAGAGCGGTGGCTAAACTTTTATTACTAAAAATTACATATTTTGACTGAGCAACTCCATACTCGGGGATGCACACCCTCATAACCTCAGCAAAGCACTTATAAAAACTGAGGTCAGCCTGACAAACAGTTTGGGAAATATCTGAAGAACAGTCAGACAGACAGACAGACAGACAGACAGACAGACACACAGATTTGGTGCATTTATAGATAGATAATCACTGCGACAAGCCTTGAATCTGGCCACGTCCTTCCTATTGTTTTGTGTGTGTGTGTGTGTGTGTGTATGGGGGGGGGGGCTAAATCGGGCCAAAATTCAACTTTAAAATCCTCCCACGTGTGGCCAGGTGAAGACTGAAAGGAGACAAATTCCACCTGCACTCCCAAAATGTTTGTTCGCCAGTGTGGGAGTTTTTTTTTTTCTTTTTCTTGTGCTTTTTGAGAAAATAAAGGGTGGTTAACAGCCTGTAGAAATTGTCGAGCAACAGTCCAACCTGCCCATCCACCTTCACATTCATCACCCTGAAGACTCCCCCACATTAGAGACAGTAAGCTTTTGTTAAGTTTGCTGAAATAGGATACGGCACATTAAAGTTTGGTTAAACTAAAATTATGATGGTCTTGGACTTGACTGTATTTTGACAGAGTAAAGACATGGTCAGTGGATAATGGACATTAAGTCAGTTTATGATGGTGGTTACTCATCAGCCTGTGGGGTCATAAACACACTGTACCTTCCCTGCACAATGAACAATGACTCTTAAGTCATTGTTCTCTTTGCACAGTTATACATCTAATACAGAAACAATTACAGTAAAGATAAATTTGATTGACAGGAATATTTATCTTTATGTTGTTTTTTCCTCCCATATCTTATAGATACTGTGTTATTATTTTTACACTGATATATTCCTACCATGTTGACTGTGGTGTGGAAAAACTGACATCATGGCAGCCATAATCCAGTTTATCTGGAAGTGAAAAAGCAGCAGTGTGTTGTTATTACTCTGTGCACTGGCTTCTCTTACGCCGATGGATGCACCAGGAGTAAATTTGGGGCTCAGTATCTTACCTAAGGACATTTAAGCATGCAGACTGAAGGAGTGATCCACACCCCTTCTGATTAGCGAGCCACAGCTGCTCAATAATAACCCCAAGGTGATGATTCTCCAGCAAAAATAAATCTGAGCGGCCACATGATGAGGGTAGCAACATATCACTCAGTCTCTCTCCTTCTCCCTTTTTTTTTTGAAACTTGATTGACTTGAATTAAATGATTAAAATGAAATAATCCACCACATAAAAACTCCTCGTTCCAACACAAGCTTTAAACTTGCTGTCATTAGTGAAACAGAAGCTGATCAATTAGTGCACGATTTCCAATTAGCCCTCTAAGTCCTTCTCATTGTCTGCGCCAGAGCCGGCCTGAAGGGAATAACAGGAACCAATAAAACATGTGATACAGAATTACACTATTTAATTTTTATATGAGTGTTTCTGCTTAATGATCACTTTCAAAACACTTGATCATGTCTGTTTAGTTACTGATAATGCAAAAATCCAACACTCTCCTCATTAGCTACTGCACCATAAAAAAAGTGTGCACTATTTTTTTTTAATTCTACCATTTTATTTGCTCCATTAAAGAAATGTTTTAAATTGTGCCTCACACATATACAGCACTTTATAATTTTGTGTTGGAGCTGCTTAATAAATCACATTTATTACTTCTGTTATTATTAAAGAATTGATGAACCGTTGGTCGGCTCTAAGCAGTCGCATAAAGCACAGACAGAACACTCATTTACTATTTTCTTGACAGCCGATGAGTTTTATAAATGTCCAGAATTTAATTAGATCCTGGCTGTCTTTATTATTGACTTGCACGGGGGTAGGGTGGGTGGTGGGGGGGTCAGCTTCATGGGAAAAAGGCCAGTTCCACTGTTTTATTAAAGTTAGCCTACTATTCTTTTTCAAACTTAACATTTTTATTGTCAGACACCAGAGGGGAAGATTCTCATCATCCACAGGCTAAAAATATTTTCTCTGTATTCTTATTCTGTTTTAGCTTGTTTTGACTGAAACCAGGGGCCTGCAACTGTGGGATGGACAAAAAGAAAAAAAGGAAAATTACAACAACAAAAAACCCCAACTAAAGCTGAAAATTTACTGAACGAAATTTGAAAATTTAAGAGAAAAAAAGATGCACGTTTACAAGTAAGAAGTAATAAAATAAATACCAAATGAAGAAGAGCTGCAAATTTAAAAGGAAAAAAAACAGAAATTCTCAAAAAACACTGCAAATTTAAAATGAAAACAGCACATTTACAGACTTGTCACAAATTTATGATATATGCAAATTTTGTGGTGAAATAAATTAAATTAATAAGAAATTTTAGCTGCATTTTTATCAGGAAAAAAATGCTAATTTATGAGGGAAAAATGTGCAAATTTACAGGAAAAAATGTTGCTCATTTAGGAGAACAAAGTTGGAAATTTAAAAGAAAAATTGTGAACATGCATGAGAAAAAAACTAATTATGAGAGCAACATTTTACTCAAGTTGCATCCAAGAAAAAAAAGCTAATTTGCAAAAAAACGGTACATTTTAAACTAGAGGGCACTCGGAGTGCATACGGCTGCCAAGGTCTGTCTGTCTGTCTGTCTCGTCTCTGAGCAGGACTATGGAAAAAGATAAAATCAATAACATTTTCTCAGAGGTGGCCTTTGGGCTACGGATGAACCCATTAGATTTCTGAGGTGATCCAGGTCAGGATGCAGATTTGAGATCACTTTTCACTTTCTTTAACATTGCGCAATAGGGTCTTGGCAGAGGTATGCACTCTTGGATCACCTCCAAAATCCACTGGGTTCATCTGTAGGCCAAGGGCCACCTTTGGTTAACATTTCATCAAACTCCACCCAGCAGTTTTTGTGTAAATCTGCTAACAAGCAGACAGCCAGATAAACAAATCGCCCGATCCCAGTATCTCCTGGGCGGAGGTAATAGGAAATCTGCATCTTTAAGAGCTGGAACTCGCCTAATGCTAAAAGCCTGGGGGCTCCATGTAAATTTCTCTTGATCAAAAATTTGCTAAAAGTGACTCATCCTACTCATCTTAAACCCCTTCTTTGAGACCACCCCATCCATCTTCTGACTGGTTGCTCCCACAAAGAGAAAGGAGAAATGCAGCTGGGTAGAATTTAAAAGTCATGTGCCTGAACATGAAAGCATAGGTGCCTCCTGACCCAACAACCCTGACACTCTTTGGAGGAGAACAGTTGCTGGAATTACATCCTTTCAGCTCTTTAATTTGGGAGCATTGCCATCACAAAGAAACAACTATAAATGCAACAAAAAAACAAAACAAAAACGTGGAGACAGTCATCATGATCAAAGCTACGTCTGCTGTTTGTTTTGGCTTTTCTGATTCTTGAGAAGTTTAAAATGCATAGTTTTTGTTCGAAAAGTTGTTGAGCCTCGAGGCTGCGAGTGCTGCGGGATCCACCTACTGTAACGTCACTCCTTTGCAAATATTTTTAATTCAAATGTGCAACCAGTCTTTTTTTCTCTACACTGTCTCATTGTGTGCAGATACCCAGCAGTATCAGGCCCAGGAGCATTCACTCTGACAAGTTGAATGATGTCTTTATTGTATTGCTTTTGTCACGTAGAAATGAAACTGCTGTCAGTCTGTTTGTATTTGTTTTATCTCATTTTTGAGCAAATGTCAGTAGAGCTGATGAGAACATATGCCAGTCACTGTGTGAGTGAGGGGATGAGCAGAACTGGAGTTGATGTTTCTTTCTCGCATTCGTATGAACTTAATAAAGCCTACACTGCTCTGTCAGCCCATTTATTCATGGGTATCAGGTCACTTTTCCCCTGCACTCCACCTTTAGTCTGGTTCTGGGGGAAAAGTCCATTGGGAACGGCCTGGGATGGGATGGACAAAGGATGAGTAGCTCAGAATACTCTTATTGGAGGTACTCTTTATTCTTGAGTACATTTTGAAGCAAAATCTCTGCTTTTACTCAGGTATATTTGGTTGTGCTCTTTAAGCTACTGTAACGTCGGGGCTGTGTTAAGGGGGTGGGGATTTTCCCAGCATGCTTTGGCAGCGGAGGATTCAAAGGGTGTTATCATTCGTGTGTTCTAAAGTGTTACTGCTGTGTCATTAAAACTGCGTTATAATGACACAGCAGTGTTATAAGAGGAGTCAGAGCAGTGACTGATCATGCGTTTGTGTCACCCTTAGTGAGACGGAGGTCTGTGTGAATGACCTCCCCTCCTGTCTGTGTTGAGGGAGTGTGTTTTAAATAAAGCCTGTTTCGTCACAGTCATCTCTCCTTTCTTGTGTGAACCCTCACAACGTCACACTGGTGTCAGAAGTGGGACTATGGAGCAGATGGAAGCCAGGATCAGAGCAGAGATCCAGGAGCTGGAGTGATTCATCGCTCAGCTGGGGATGGACAACAGAGCTGGTACACCGACCCCCAGAGTTGCTCGCCGGGATGAACGGAGCAGCAGACCTGAAGGGACCAGCGTACCCTGCCTTCTGCCTTTCTCAAGGCAGGGCGGGCTGAGCAGAGCAGATCAGCCCCGCTCCCCGCCCTTTTCAGGGCAGGACGGGCTGGCGATTCCACTGCAACCAGGAGCGGCGATCGACCGAGAGGCGACCGTCCCACCCATCCGGCAGCGGGCCAAGGTTCCCCGCTTTAACGGTGAAACCCTGCTGGACGACTACCTGGTCCAGGTCGAGCTGGCTGCTGCGTTGAACGGCTGGCCACCCGGAAAGACCGCCGTGCAGGTCACGCTGGCCCTGGAGGGAAGGGCTCTCCGCACGCTGTTCGATTTCCGGCCCGAGGAACACCGCAGCTGGCCAGCTGGCCACCTCCCACAGACATTTTCCCCGATGAACTGTCACCGCGTGTGGGCCGAATTGGACACTCGCCTGGGATGTACTTACAGTACAGCCTAGACAGCACGCCGATCCGGGCCCTGATCGACACCGGTTCTACCATCTCCTTGGTCCAACCCGGTGTGCTGCCAGGCACGGACGAGACAGAACCGCAGGGGTGGGAACCCACTGGGAGCTGCGTCACCACAGCTACCGGTGAGCGCGCCAGACTGGGAGGGCGAAGAATTCTTGTGGTGGGGGTGGCCGGCCAGAACACAAACCACCTGTTCTGGCTGGCTGACATCCAAGACCCCTGCATTATTGGACTCGATCTGCTCGCAGCATGGAGTGCAAAAATTGACACCGACAGATCGTCCCTCCTGCTGGGAACTCGGACCATCACACTCTGCAGCGGGGCCCAGAGGAGGAACCCGGAGGCCTGCGTGATCGAGGGACCGCCAGGGCGGGCCGAACCGGGTGGGTCACCGCAAGTACTGAACCCAACGGCGCCACCAGCATGAGCAGAGGGAGCACGATCACCGATAAAGACAGCAAGGGGGAGGGCCACAGTGGAGCGGGTCAACGTGTTAGCAGAAATGCAGCAGGCGGTCGAGGAATTGTTCCAGCAGAGCTGCAGCGGACTGGAATCAGGACAGAGATGCCAGCTGCGGGAGCTGTTGGACTGCTACATGGATGACTTTGCTGCGAAGGATGAGGAGTGCACCCGAACCCGCTTGGTGCAGCACGGGATCGACACCAGTGAGACCAGGCCGATCCGGCTCCGCCCATGCCATCTGTCTTTTTCAAGGCAGGCGGCAGCAGAACAAAAAGTACGAGAAATGCTGGAAGCAGATGTTATTGAGCCCTCCAGCAGCCCCTGGGCGGCGCCGGTGGTGCTGGTTAGGAAGAAGGACAGTTCGTGGTGGTTCTGTGTGGATTACCGACGCCTGAATGACGTCACCCGCAAGGATTCATACCCCCTGCCCCATATCGATGACGCGCTGGACCACATCGCTGGCTCCAGCTGGTTTAGCTCGCTGGACCTCCGCAGTGGCTATTGGCAGGTAGAGCTGTCACCTGAGGCCCGCCAGAAAACAGCCTTCTTCATCGGGCAGGGACTGTATCAGTTCAAGGTGATGCCGTTTGGACTTTGCAACGCCCCGGCCACCTTTGAACGTCTGATGGAGAGAGTGCTGGCTCACGTACCCCAGAGCCGCTGCATTGTTTACCTGGATGACCTGCTGGTTCATGCAGCTGAATTTGATGGCGCCCTGTCCAACCTCTGGGAGGTATTGGACGCCATCCGATAGGCTGGGCTGCGGCTACACCCATGGAAATGCCACTTATTTCGGCGGGAGACAACCTTCCTGGGCCACGTCGTCAGCGCAGCGGGAGTCGCCACTGATCCAGAGAAAGTGGCAGCGGTGAGAAACTGGCCAGTGCTGCGGGATGTGGAAGAGCTACGGAGTTTTCTCGGACTAGCCTCTTATTATAGGAGATTTGTGAAAGACTTCACCACCATTGCCAGCCTGCTGCATCAGCTGACATAGAAAGGACGTGCATTTCAGTGGAGTGAGAACTGTGCTGCTGCTTTTTCCCAGCTTCGCTCAGCGCTCATCGGAGCCCCCATCCTGCAGTATCCCGACCCGAACCGCCCTTTCATCGTGGACATGGACGCCAGCAACCAGGGCATCGGGGCGGCGTTATCCCAGGAGGGAGAACACGGAGAGCAGGCAGTTGCTTTTTTCAGCCGCACTCTCAGCAGAGCTGAAAGGAATTATTGCGTTACTCGCAGAGAGCTGTTGGCTGTCATCCAGGGGCTTCGCCATTTTTGCCCGTATGTGTACGGAGGGAGGATCCAGCTCAGGATGGATCACGCTTCCCTGACCTGGCTACTGAACTTTAAAGAGCCGGATGGACAGTTGGCGAGATGGCTGGAGGCACTGCAGGATTATGATTTTCAGATTGTGCATCGGGCAGGCCGCCTGCACGGCTCAGAAGCGGCTGACTCAGCGATCCCACACTCCCTTGCAGCAGTACCGGGTGGGAACACCGATGGAGCAGGTGGACATTCTGGGCCCTTTCCCGACCACGGACCGGGGGAACTGCTACATGCTGGTTGCAATGGATTATTTCACCAAATGGCCAGAGGCGTACACGGTCCCTGATTAGAGAGCCGCCACCACGGCATCAAAGCTGGTGGATGAGATGTTCTGTCGGTTTGGTGCAACGGAGGAGCTGCACAGCAATCAGGGTTGGAACTTTGAGGCAGAGGTCTTCGGGGAGGTCTGCAAGCGGCTGGGCATCCGGAAGACCTGGACCACCCCGCTGCATCCACAGAGCGACGGCCTGGTCGAACGGTTCAACCTGACCCTCACCACCCAGCTCGCTGTCCTAGTGGACCAATGACAGCGAGACTGGGACCTGCATCTCAAGTCAAATCAAATCAAATCAAATCAACCTTTATTGTCATATTACTGTACATACAACTGTAGTGCAGACAAGATGAAATTGTGTTTCTCTCGGCATCCATATAAGTAAAAAGAACATAATTTAAGACACACTCACACTCACACAAACCCTCACCCCCCACCCCAACACAGCCATTCATACTTCCCTGAGACATACTTGAAAACTAAGCAGAACTATAATATACAAATAATATATATAATGTCCGTAGGTGCAGTAGTATGTATGAGAGATTCCGGATCAACTGTTCAGCATCCTAACAGCTTGTGGAAGGAAGCTGTTAATCAGTCTGGTGGTTCTGCCTCTGATGCTCCGGAATCGTTTGCCAGATGGCAGTTCAAAGTGTTTGTGCAGAGGGTGAGAGTGGTCCTTGACAATGTTCAGTGCCCTGCTCCTACAACGGTTCTGAAAAAGTTCTTGGACAGAGGGGAGGGAAACTCCAATTACCCTCTCAGCTCCCTTAACTATCCTCTGCAGGGCTTTTTTGTCTGACATACTGCAGCTGGAGTACCATGTGGCAATGCAGTACGTCAGAACACTCTCCACCACACCTCTGTAGAAGGTCCTGAGGATGCAGATGGGGAGAGAGGCCTGTTTGAGTTTCCTCAAGAAGTGCAGTCTCTGCTGGGCCCGCTTCCTGATCCCCAAGGAATTCTTGCTCCAGGTCAGGTCCTGCGAGATCTGCACTCCGAGGAACTTGATGTTCTCCACTCTCTCCACTAAACGGCCACCGATGCTGAGAGGAATGTGTTCAGGCTGTGACCGCCGGGAGTCGATAATCATCTCCTTTGTTTTGTCCACGTTGAGCACCAGATTGTTCTCCCTGCACCAGCCCTCCAGGTCTCTCACTTCTTCCCTGTACATTGATTCCTCATCCCTCTGAATAAGTCCCACAACCGTGGTGCCGTCTGCAAACTTAATGATCTGGTTCCCCTCGTGTCTGGATACACAGTCATGTGTTAGAAGTGTAAACAACAGTGGACTGAGTACGCAGCCTTGAGGGGATCCGGTGCTCAGCGTGATAGAGTTGGAGATGTTATTTCCAACCCAGACAGACTGAGGTCTCTCAGTCAGGAAATCCAGGATCCATAGACATGTGGCGGTGTTCAGACCAAGAAGGAGTAATTTCTCCATCAGTCTCGGGGGAATAATGGTGTTGAATGCTGAAGTGAAATCAATGTACAGGAGTCTGGCGTAGGTGTCTTTCTGATCCAGGTGGGTGATGACAGAGTGCAGGGTGGTGACTATAGCATCCTCCATGGAGTGGTTTGAACGATATGCAAACTGGAGCGGGTCATGTGATGCAGGGAGACAGGCTGTGATGTATGGTTTGACAAGCCGTTCAAAACACTTCATCACAATTGGTGTTAGTGCAACAGGACGATATTCATTCAGACAGGACACAACTGGTTTCTTTGCCACCGGTACTATGGTAGCGGTCTTAAAGCATCTTGGAACGATGGCCCGACTCAGGCAGATGTTATAAATGTCAGTCAGGACATCCACCCTTTGTTCTGTGGGCGTACCGGACGGCAGCACAGGAATCCACCCGGTGCACCCCTGCAGCGCTGATGTTTGGACGCGAGCTGAGCACACAGGTGGATTTGGTATTCGTCCCCCCCGAGCCGGAGGTGGAGGGCAAACCGGGGTTGGATTATTTGTTTTGCTTGAAGGAACATTGCCACACGGTGCACGGACTGGCTTGGGAGGTCCTGGCAGCGGCGGGGAGCCGGCAGAAGCGGGCATATGACTCCCGCTGCCATGGGAGGGACTTTGCACCAGGAGATCGAGTCTGGGTTTTCTGCCCAGTGCAAAAAAGGGGACAGTCACCAAAACTGGCGAGCCATTGGTCGGGACCGTGTGAGGTCCTACAGAGACTGTCGGATGTGGTGTACAGGGTGAGGCTGAAAAAAAGGGACCGGGTAGTGGTACTCCACCATGACCGTCTCGTCTCGTACCAGCCATCCGCCCCGCGGGTGGTCGAGCCGGAGCCTTCACCCCAACCAAATACTCCGACCAAGGCACAGATGAACACTAACAGGCCTGTGCGTGCTGGTCTTCGACAACGGAGGCCGCCCCGACAACTGGACGGATTCGTGTTGGACTTTTGAGCTGGACTTTTATTTTTCTGGGGACAGAAACCAGTCCAGGGGGGGGGACAGTGTAACGTTGGGGCTGTGTGAAGGGGGCGGGGATTCTTCCGGCATGCTTTGGCAGCGGAGGATTCAAAGGGTGTTATCATTCGTGTGTTCTAAAGTGTTACTGCTGTGTCATTATAACTGTGTTATAATGACACAGCAGTGTTATAAGAAGAGTCAGAGCAGTGACTGATCATGCGTTTGTGTCACCCTTAGTGAGACGGAGGTCTGTGTGAATGACCTCCCCTCCTGTCTATGTTGAGGGAGTGTGTAACTACATCCATTCAATTAACCCCTTGCACTCCGGTCAATTTTCCTAAAAACGCCAAAAAATAACGTGCCCAAAGTAAATCGAAAGCTGTTCTTCAACCCTTTGCAGCATCTTCATGGGGTTGGTCTCATTTAAAAGAAAACACTTTGAATTTTTTGGCAAAACAGTCATAATCTCTCTAAGTGCTCCAGCCACTGAGTTACAGTCATCTAAACATACTGAACTTGAAGAAAATAAATTTGGCCTGGGTGTTTTTTTGGATACAAATGCTTGCAAATAACACACAGCTTCAGATCCGGGCTGGAAAATGCAACAGAAATGTAGAACCAAGTGTTATCCAGCTGAGGTCCAAATTTTGTAACAATACCACAAAAAATGAATATATTACACTGCTTTTTCCTCAGGTAGGTCCCAGGCATTTTGGAACTGTGCCAAATTGTGCCAAATGGCACAGTTTGGAAAAATGTCTGTAACTTTTGAATGATTCAATGTAGAAGCTTCATTTTGGGCTCTAATGAAAGGTGACACTCAGGGCTGTGTCTGTGTGTGTGTGTGTGTGGGGGGGGGGGGGGTTGTCCCCGGCCATCGCTACATGACGGAATAGACTCATATGGCTATGTGGCGACCGCGGCGCAGTCACCGCGGCTTCCCCCCCCCCCCCACTACAGAAGAGGAGCGGGGGGGGCGGCGTTCACGGTCCGGACGCGACGAATGAACCGTGTACCTCGGCGCACGAACTTCAGACTTCGTGCGCCGCACAGCTGTAATTTACCGATCGGTCAAAAGTCATGTTGGATTACAATTTTCAGGAATAAAGAATAATTTAGCTTATAACACCTTACCTCTTCACAGCAGTGTCCTGGCGAACTTCTCTTCCCCATTGTCAGACGAACGCGACGCTGGTCCGCTCGTGGTTCTGGTCTCGCGACCCGATCAAAACATAATTCCATTATTGCGGTTTTGTGCTTCCATGATTGTGGTTTTTGGCGAACGATTTTTCAAAACAAATAACAGTAGTAATTAAAAAAAGACTGGCGAAGGCATGTGTGTCACTCAGCCTTCGTCGTCAGCCTCCGTCGGTCTATAATGACCATGGAAGAAATCATAACGTCTACTCTGCTGGAACAAAAACAAAATAAGCACCGCCTGTGGCCGAACATGCCGATGCGCGAATGGCACTCCCTGTCACACAGGTTGCATTTGTGGATGGTCTCCATGCTGCTGGGTCTGTGGGGTTCCTCTTGCGGGTCCTTTTTTGATCCACTGCAGCAGTCAGTCTTCACCCAGCCTTAAAAAAAACAGCTCGCGAACTTCTCTGCTTCAATTGGCTCACTGCATTCACAGTGTTGGTAGGCGGGTCCTTCTCGCTAGGTTTTCAGTCATTGGTTCTTCAAGGTTTCAGAAACCCAATTCAAAGCTCTTATTAGTCGAATGAGAGGTCAATCAGATGAACTAATCTGTTCGCGGCTGTGTCTGCAGCTTTTATTTTCAGTGCGCGCTTGGACGCCACACCACCTACATCACCATCTCCATCATGCGTCCTAGAGCGCACGAGGGCGCTCTCGTGCGCCCTCGTGTGCTCTAAGACGCAGAGACTTGCCCGTCCACGGTACAACGGAGTGCAAGAGGTTAAATAAAGCCTGTTTTATCACAGTCATCTCTCCTTTCTTGTGTGAACCCCCACTACGACACACTACTTTTGATTTTACTGATTTGAACTGAATGTGACTCAAACTTTTCTCCAGTCAGAATTTAAAGCAGCAGTATGTAACTTTCTTGTTCCGGGTAGGAAAACTGAAAAGCCTACGACTATGGCAACTATGAGCTTAGTCCTAACAGCCAATCACAGGGTGATTAATTGTTGGTGGCTAAAGTTGTGCCCTTTGATTGGCTGTTGGGACTAAGGTCATTGATGTAGTCCTTTCAGTGTTCCTACAAAGAACAGAGCTGTTGCAGGCAATGTGGGCCCACTCAGGCTATGGGGGAAGTGACATTCAACTAGTTTAAGGTTGATGTACCATCAAAATAATTTTGGAAACATTATTGTAAAGTGAAAATCTTACATGGTGTAGCTTTAAATCACAGTTTTTTTTTCTATTCTGGCCCAGGAAATATTTGATTTATTACTGTTTATTTCTTTATATAATTTGGATGTTGTTACATTGGCTGCTCTACGTTTAATTTTCCCTTAGACTAACACATCTAAAAGAAAAAGTCAAAATTTAGTGAAAGTTGCCAATTAAAAAATAAAGCCAAATTTCTAAGAAAGAAAAGTCCTAAATTAAACGAGCAGCAAATTTAGGAGGGGAAAAAAGGCACAAATTTAAGAGAAAAATATTACAAGTATGGTAAAGTACAGTGTTACTTACAACTACAGAAGCTTTTTTGTAGATACTTTCTTACTCTTGCTCAAGTAAGAGTACTTGTATTTCATATCATCATGGTAAACATTTGTACTTGAGTGAATAATATCATAAGGTAATGTAATTTTACCCGAGTACAGTTTTTGGCTCCTCTACCCACCTCTGATTACAGTACAGAGCTGTACTGAATTCAAAACATTGATTTCTATTCTCTCAGGAGGTTTTATAATGGTTATAAAGGTTTCTGTGGTGCATACAAGACATCCTCTCTCTTTGAGTTCACTGAGATACAACAATAGTCTACTGTGCATAATATGAGCAGCACATGTTGTCTAAGCAGGGGTCAGCAACCCGTGGCCCCGGGGCCACATATGGCCCTTCAGCCCCCACGCTGTGGCTCCCTGCAGCTATATTTTAAAAAACACAGAAATGAATGTTCATTTTAATTATTTTATTTTTCAAATTATTGTTTATTGGATACATTTCTCAACGGAAACACATACTTTCATGAACCTAAAATATATATTTTTTTAAATTATTTATTATGCTGCCAACCATGCATCACATCCAATAGCGGCTCACACACGAACAGCCTCTGAGCCTCTGTGCAGCGCATGTGAAGAGCACAGAGAGCAGCAGCTTCCTGCTTATCCGCCCCACTCTCGGTAAGATATGGGGGGGGGGGGGGGGCTGAAAAGTCCACAAGCTGAAAAGTCAGTGGTGGCCTAATGGTTAGAGATGTGGACTGGTGAGCGGAGGGTTGCTGGTTCGATCCCTGGACCGGCAGGATTAGAGCTGGGTGGAACAGATAATATAGCAGTGTTTGCCCCACCCTCCTTAACCCCACTGTGGTGCCCTTGAGCAAGGCCCTTAACCCCAACTGCTCCGGTGGAGCTGCTCGGTGGCCACAGGTCAGTCTGTGGTTATACTGGGCAGCTTCCTGCTGTGACTGTGAACAGGGCATCATTGAAAAAGAGAGGCTGCCTCTTAGTGGAACTACCATGTATAAATATATAAAAGTGACCAAATGTGGTTTATTTTTCAACTGCAGGATCCAAGCGCTGCAACACCATTGAAAGAAGTGTGTGGACCAAAGGGGAGACTATGTTGTCTCTTGCTCAAAGATGCCGGGATAGGCTCCAGCACCCCCGCGACCCGAAAAGGATTAAGCGGAAGAAGATGGATGGATGGATGATCACTATGAACTTTTCAGCCCCCCGCCATGAACTGATCCAGAAAAGTAAAATCACAGAGGAAAATAGAGAGTTTATTTCTGTGTGGACAGATTAATTTGCGTTCATGTATGGTTGTCATGTGGAGAGAATTTCTCCACAAGAACACAAACAAGGAGAAAAACAGCCGCCTCATCAGTGTCTACAGGGCCATATAAAGTCTTAAATGTGATTATCTAAAATCAACGCCTTAATTGTCCTTAAAAATGAGAAACAATCCTTGAATTCCTGCTCAATAACCTTAAAATTAGTCACCTGCACTATAAATGTACCAGACATGACCAAAATATGAATTAGTGTGAATTTATTTTCACCGTCACAACTCAATACTTCCCGAGTTATGTAAAAATAAAAGCCCTTTATAGCAATTCCATTTAAAGAATGGTTGTGTGTTATGTGCTTTTATTATGAAACACCGTCAACCAGATATACTTGCCAAAAATAAGACCAAGAGCCGGCAGTTTTCCCTCACATGTGAATAAAAAAGAAAAGAGAGGAGAGAAGATTCTCTGACAGTGATGTAGAGGTGAGCCTTTTATTACCTCCACCAAGGAAAGAGGTAATGTTTTTGCCGGCGCTGGTTTATTGGTTTATTTGTTAGCAACATTACCCAAAAAGTTATGAACGGATTTTGATGAAATTTTCAGGACAGGTGTGTAACGGCACAGGGAACAGATGATTAGATTTTGGTGATGATCTAAGAGTGCATACCTCCACCAAGGGCTTTGTTTGCATTTATGCAGCAAGATTACACAAAATCTAGGGGTGGGAATCGGGGAGAACTCGCGATTCAACTTGGTTTGTGATTCTTGGGTCACGATTCGATCCTATCATGATTCAACGATAATCACGATAATTGAGTATCAGGATACTTATCGCTCAAATTTTTTCACCTTATTCAACTTCAAATCATGTCCCAAAGTAAAATAGCTGACATCCCTTTCATATAATAAAGTATTCTCCGGGCTTCGTTTTCTGTGGAGACGCGTCTTTGCACACAGGGAGGGTGGTAGATGGTGTTTGGAATGAACTCCCACTCCAGACACATCTAGCTGACTCTGTGGACTCTTAAAAAGCAGCTGAAAACTTTTTTGTTTAACAAGGATTTCCACTGAGTTTCAACTGCTTTTTAATGGTGAGTATGATATTTTAAAATTATTCTAATCTTGTGTTTTAACTTTTTTTTTTGTATTTTTAAAATGATTTTTATCTACCAACTTCCTTTTATTCCATTTCATTTGTGCAGTGCTTTGTGACTATATGTCTGTGAAAAGCGCTTCATAAATAAACTTTACTTACTTGACGCCTGGAGAAAAAGCTCCATGCCAGTGTCTCTTTAGCTTAGCCGTCGCTAATGCTGCTTCGAGACATGTGTTGGCCTGCCATATTCCAAGTGTTTTTTTTTTGTTTTTTTTTGTGCAGCGCTTCTTGCGGGTTGTGTGTCATGTCAAGGTCTTTCCTTCCATCTTTGTTATAAAATCCAAAAAAGGCCAAACATTTGAGATAACTGCTTTCTAACTTTCTAAGCTGGCTGCAAATCGCCGACACAAGCTATGACTTCACTTGACTGGGTGTTTGATTTGCACCATCTAGTGGACTGAAAATGCTATTGATTAACTGATAACCCAAAAGTATATGTGTGCACATTTTCTTTTTAAATAAAAGATCAATCCGTGGGTTTATGGATCGATTCATTGCTGCCAGTGCCAAGTACTGCGATCCATCATTGAATCAATCTTTTTTCCCACCCCTAACAAAAACCACTGGATGGATTTTGCTGAAATTTTCACCTGAGATGGTCCTTGCGCTGCAGAAGAACCCACTAGATTTTGGAGCTGATCTATGAGTGCATACCTCTACCAAGGCCCTATCTTGCAATGTATGGTGGCATGGAGGCAGGGAGGTATGGACAGATGGATGGACAAAGGGAGGGAAGGAAGGAGCCTTGGTGGAGGTATGCACTCTCTGAGTGCATTTCTAGTTTTAAGGATGTTTTTGGCTTTTTGTCTGTATGATAACTGCTAGTTTGCTACCTGTGGGGTTTTGGACCGTGAATTATATGTGCAGACTGTCTATCAATGCCACGCATTTTAAAAAAAATTACAACCAACATTTAGCTCAGCAGAAACATAGCTAACTAGCTAGCTATGGTTCTAACTAGCTAGCTGATAGATAGATAGATAGATAGATAGATAGATAGATAGATGTATTTTATTGATCCCAAACTGGGAAATTACTGTTTGAGATCAAACTGTAATTTTGATCCCAAAATTATCTAGCTAGCTAGATTGATCCCAAACTGGGAAATTACAGAAGAACACAGAAGGTATTTTTAAATATTTTTTTCCACTCTGCTGTAATTATTTCTAATTGACTTAATTTGCACCAAATGAGCTTGACAGTTTTTTTTCACTGTAGTAGTGTGAATTCATTAATGTCACATAATATTCAGAGCTATGTATAAAAGAAAAACCTTATAAGCAGCATAATCTTTATTTTAAAGGTCCAAATTGTTGTTTCTCAGCCACTTCTATTTCACTGATCAACACCAAATTTATTGTCTAAGTTTTTTTTAGGTGATTTAGGACAATTTTGATGTGCTGAATCCAAAAATCACATTGGCTTTGCTCAATCAGGTCAACTTTTTGAATTATGGCCACATGTTGTTTTATATGTCTTTGTTTGCTTTCGGCTTTAGGACTGTGACTAGGATTCTTCTTTGACTTGGCACAGAGGCGTCATCTCTTCGAATTTAGTCTGCTGGTAGGATCATTAGCTTCCCCAGGCGAGCCCGGGTACTGGCGGAGGGCGCGACGAGAATGCTGATCCATTGCCCCCCCCATCATAGTTGATACGCCTATGATATGGTCTGGCACAAAGGCCTCCTCCTGAAACTTATAAAGGCGATCCCTGCTTGGGCAACAGCAATTATAAAAACCCTGCTGACCAACCGAAGGTTCAGAGTCCACCTCAGTCAGAACACAAGTGCATGGAGAATGCAGAAAAACGGACTCCCACAAGGCTCAGTTCTAGCTCCAACTCTGTTCAACCTCTACATAAACGACCTGCCTACTACAAAATCCCGCAAATTCATCTATGCAGACGACATCTGTTTGGCATTCCAAGCACCAGACTTTGAACCACTGGAACGGGTGCTCACGGAAGATCTTGCTAAACTGGACCAGTTCTGCAAAATCTGGCGCCTAAAACCAAGCCCAGCAAAAACCGTCTCCAGTGTATTTCATCTCCACAATGCAAAAGCTGCCAGAGAACTAAACATCCACCTGAGCGGACTCAAGCTTAAGCATGCCCCAAATCCAACTTATCTTGGAGTGACCCTTGATAGGACCTTATCCTTCAAGGAACATCTAAAGGGGACGGCAGCTAAGGTGAAAGTACGAAACAACCTGCTCTGCAAGCTCGCTGGTGCAAAATGGGGGGCGGCAGTCTCCACCCTGCGCACCTCAGCACTGGCCCTTTCATACTCTGTAGCAGAATATTGTGCCCCTGTCTGGTCCAGGTCATCTTACACACACCATGTAGACACCCAGCTCAACTCAACCATGAGAACTATAACTGGAACAATCCGCTCAACACCACTCCCCTGGCTCTCTGTACTGTCAAACATAGCCCCTCCACACATCCGGCGAGCAGCATTAACTCAAAGGATGCTCCAAAAAGTTAAAGATTTTCCTCACTTACCAATCCATGCAGATAGCTACACCCCACCCACTGCCCGACTTTCATCCAGACGGCCGATTTGGAAAAACCCTCCCCCAGCTGACTTTACCATCCAGACAGCTTGGCAAGAGGAATGGGAGACCAAGGAGGTCCCAAACAAACAGCTGGTGATAAACCCCAACCAACAGGTCCCGGGCACCAACCTCCCAAGGAGACAGTGGTCTACACTCAATCGCTTCAGGACTGGACATGGCCCCTGCTTGGCCAGCCTTCACAGATGGGGCAGTAGCCCTAGCCCACTGTGCGCATGTGGAGAGGAGCAAACTATGGAACACATCATAGAGGCTTGCCCGCTCCAAAGACTGGAAGGAGGATTACACACCCTCCATACAGCAAACCAGGAGGCAACTGCTTGGCTTAAGGACTTTGCATTCGCTAAATAAATAAATATGTCTTTGTTTACATGTATGGGTATTTTCACTTTATATGATGCAAAATTCTTTTTTATGTCTTGAAATTCTCTGAATTTTGAACAATGATGACGTAACATTCAATTTACATGTACTTACCTTTATATAAAGGTAAGTACATGCACAGTACTAAGTAAGTACTAAGTAAGTACAGGTTTTTACTTAGCACCTAATCGAGAGAAACAGATGTCATTTTCGGATTCAGCGGTGCAAAATTGTCTTAAATCAGTTGAAAAAACACAGACAACTTATAAAAAAATTACTTTTGTAACCCTGTGTTTTAGTTGGAGATGGGCGGAATGGGTCTTCAGTTGGCAAAGGTTGCAGACCCCTGGTCTAAGGGCATTTCACACCTGAAAGTCCACACCAAGGTCCAGACGAAGTTTTATGTTTCTGTTACATTGTATACATTTGGTTGGGTTAGGTCTGGCTCCACACTGCTCCTTTTCCAAGTGAACTAAAAAATGCCTCGCTGTGATGACAATGCCACGTTGCCATGATGATGTGTGTGTTGTTGTTTGCAGCTCTGGGCAAATCAGCAGACACATTTTAAGTTAAGACTGGGGAAGACTCCATGATATTAGTCGGTGAACTAGTTTAATGAGGCTAGAATGTTATCGAGGTCTTCATTAAAAAGGATGTTTGTCCTCCTCATCAGCTGTGTTGATTTTCAGGTTGAATTACTTGCTTATATATTTTTTTTCAAAAACTCTGCCTCATCCTCTCTGAAAATACCTATTAAGTTTCTCCATTTTAATGATTTTTTTTCAAGTGACTATTTATGCCGCTAACGGCCATATTTCCTTTATCTGAATGCACTCGAGTCACAGCTCATTTTCTCTCATTTTCACTCAATGCCCCGTTAATTTCCTGCGCTTGGTCTGGAAGGCCAAACATTTCTGAAAATTGCTTTCACACACTAAATAAAAAATGGTCCAAGGTTCAGTCTGATCAGGACAGAGACCACCTTGTTTTAGCAGACCAAATTTCAGCTCTTTGGTCTAGGCCGTGGTTTGGGGGAAGTTTCACACCAAAGTCAGGACCAAATGGGTTAGTTGTGAAAATACCCTAAGAGCATGCATATGACAGAAAATAAGGGAAAAAGATTAACAAAAACAAAATACTGATTTACTTAAATTAAAATGTTTTCTAATAACTGAAAATATAAGCTAATATAATATGTAATATATATTTTTTTTTTACAAGAGTCAAATGTAATTCAGTTCAGTGAAAACAAAGGGAACTGTAAAGATTTTGAAAGTCAGTCAGTTTGAGACAGAATTTAAGGACAAGAATGCAAGTTTGAAATATAATATCCGGCAGAAATAAAACAAGCACGGACCTGACCGGGGGCACTGGAATCACACACGGACGTCTGATACTGCCTGTCCAACTCCGGCGCATTGTCATTCTGGTCCAGCGTCTCTATGGCAACCACAACCCTTGACACAAGATTTGGGTTGTCTGAAAGACAAAGAACCAAACAGATTCTGTTTTTTTTTTTTTTTTTAATTTTCACTCCACACTTCGCATTCCCAACTCCAGGCAGTGCTTTTGGTGAAATATGACACTGGTGAGCCCGGCTGCTTTAAGCGCCCAAGGGGGCAGAGAGGACTGACATACCCCTCTGTGTGGCGATGACGGTGATATTATGCCACTGCTCCTGCTCGCGGTCCAGCTCCATCACCGTGCTGATAAAACCCGTGTCAGAGGCGATGCGGAACAAAGCCTCGGGGTCTGACTGGGGATCGATGGAGTACCTGAGATAAAGTAACAGGTGCCATCAAGAATAGGAAGGAAAAAGATAGCAGAGATAGAGAGAGAGTGTGTGTGACAGTGACCAAATAAGTGAGTGACGGTGCAATTATCACCTGATATTGGAGCTTTGTCCTGTGTCTGGGTCGACGGCATGGACTCGGCCAACAGAGCAGATAGGGGGGCAGTTCTCAGAGACGTCCAGGTGGTAGAGAGCCTGAGAGAACCGCGGCGGCTCATCAGCATTGAGGACCATCACTCGCACCGTTGCCTGGTCCTTGAAGGGGCCTTTCCGTATGAATCGGGCGTCCACTATAGGGTTTGCGACTTCCACTGAGAACGTGTATGAATTACGGGTTTCATAGTCCAGGAGCTGTTGGGGGAAGAAATATATGAGATGGAAAGCAATCAACAGCTTTCACAATGACGGGATCAAATTCAACAGACTGTTTGCACCATCAAAGTTTCAGGTGCTACTGCTCTTTATTAGTGTCGTCTTGTCACTGATGTTAAAAAATAATTCAGTCTGAATATATCTGTCAATAAGTCTGGTACAATACACACATAATTGAACAGAAAAAGTAAGTAAAAAGGGAAAGGGAGTTACAAATAAACATCACTGGAAAGAGAAAAACTGCACCGCAGTGTCATCCCAAATAAAATGAAGAGAAATTAAAAATACAGCAGTCACCATCTGTCTTCTACACTTTATTGAAATTCTTTCAGATGTGATTAATTTGTCTATTATGTCTGCTTCCACATAGATACAATACCTCAAAATTAATTCAAGATAACTTTGCTCACTTTAATTTATCCTGCTATATAACTCACACCCAGCAACTCTACAGATAAAGGCAAGTTAAATATAAACTTTAAAAAACACAGAAGGTTGAGCCTCTCACAGCTTTCATGGCATTGGACTACGGACAAATAACTATCATCAATTAACTTAATGAGTACTACTGCAATGATTATTCAATTAATCGACTAGTCCACTGAGAAAATTAATCAACAACTAATTTGATAAATTGCCTATGCAACCCTTGTCCACCTATATCCAATTTATGAGGAAAAAAATTCTAAAAATAAAAAAAAAAAAAATCACAAATTTTGGAGGAAAAAAGTTGCAAATTTACAAGAAATAATGTCGTACATTTACGCCCCCCCCACACACATAGACGCACACAAATTATCTCACAAAAAGTCACAAATATTTACCTTTGCTGAATAGAATTTCAACTTCCTTTTGCCTCCAGGTTGCCTATTCACTATTTTTACTCAATAACACATTTTGACATATGGTTAACATTACAGGTATAGTTAGGATATGCCACTAAAAACAACATAACGGGAAAAGATTAAGGTAAGGGGTTAGGGGAGCGGCTAAGCCTCTCACACATTAAACCTCTCACCATTTTTTACAAGAAAAATTTGCAATTTTATTAAAAATGTAGTACATTTATGAGAAAAGTTGCTAATTTATGAGAAAATGTTACAAATGCTGGAGAAAAAAGTTACAAATTGACAAGAAAAAATGTTGCAACTTTACATGGAAAAAAATAAATTTCCTTTTCCTTAAAAACTTCTGAGAAAAACATCACACACATTTTAAAAAAGGACACAAAAATTACACATTTCTGAAGGAAAAAATACCCACAAATGGCTCAAACAGTTGCAAATTTATGTGATAATAAAAAGTAGAACATTTCCAAGAAAAAATCTGCAAATTTTAAGAAAAACCATTGCGCTTTTACAAGAAAAAAGTTACAAATGTAAGAGAAAACAAACACAAATTTCTTATTAAAATGTTGCAAATTTGAAAAGAATCTTACAAATCTACAAGAAAAAAATCTCAGATTTTTTTTTGAAAAAGCTGCAAATTTACATTTCCTAAAAAAGTCACAATTTTTTGTGACAAACATCACAAATTTGCACAAAAAAGTCATAAACGTTTTGAAGGATTTTTTTCAATCCAAAATTTTCAAATGACTGGCTTAATTGGTAACAAAAATAATCATTAGTTATAACTTGGTCTCTCTCTGGGCTGGGACTCTCTCTTCTCCACTTCAATGCACTCGGCAGCTTGCCAGTTCCGACTGGTCCAACAAATTGGTAATTTTATTTGGTTTATATCCAGCACACCATGCACCAATGATGTTTGGCATGTTCACAAATTGTTGTATTGTTTTTAGTCTAGTTTTGGTTTAATGAACTGGGCTGAATAACACTACTTATGTGCTTACAATTGTGAGGCAAGTTGGTAGCAATTACATCTCAGCTATAAAAATAACATTTAATTGGTTGAAATGTTGTTATGAGTGTGGCTTTCTTTAAAATTAAGCCTTCAAAAGCCTCATAAGAAAGTTTCCCATTTACTCATTTATCTTAAATATCAACATCCACAATGCGTAGCTCATGAGATGCTGATGCAAATTTTCAAATTAATACTCTATCACGATGTGTCTTTTTCGACACAAAAATTTGACATGCATATCAAAAGTGGTGAAATTAGCATCAAGATAGGTTAGAAATGGAGGTTGACACTAAAATTAAGCTCAAGTTCAGCTGCAAGCCTTTGTTAAGTAGAATTTCAGTTTCCCTTTATTTTCAGGTTGCCCATTCACTTGTTTTACTCAATAATATATTTTTACACAGGGTTAATATTCCAGATACAGTCAGGTTTTGTCACTAAAATCAGTTAATAAAGGAAAAAGGTTAAGGTACAGGGTTACAGAAGAGGACTAAACCTCTCACACATTAAACTTCTCCCCATCTTTATAAAAAAAAAAGTTGCACACTTTTAAGAAAAAAATAACAAATTTATGAAAAAAGTCAAACATTTATGAGAAAAGTTGCTAATTTATCAGAAAAGGTGTGAAATTTATGAGAAAAAAGTCACAAATGTTTGAGAAGAAGTTGTAAATTTTGATGAAAAAAAATCATAAATTTATGGGCAAACAGTTCAAGGTAATTTTAATTCTCCCCACAAAAAAAATGTTGAGAGTAAACTTGTAGCTTGGGGGCCCCTTATAGTGGCTGAGGAGGCCCGTAGGATGCTCTGCTTTATAGCCAGAAGTGATTCTGGTGGTCAAGCTTTTGTTTTAGAGTTTGAAAAAAGTTGTTCAGCAAAGTTGAGTGAAGTAGCTGCTGCCACTGTGAAGTCATTTCCAACATCGCTGATTAAGTTCCCCTAATCACCCATAAAGTTTTTAAAGTCAAGAAAAAGTTTTAGCAAAACAGCCACCCAACTGTTGTTCATCAAGTTTGCTGCCTAAAGAGACAAAATAATGGCAGGTCCCTATGATGTTAAGATAGCTGCTCTATCAATGCTTCTCAACAGTGACTAGTTAAGACTTTAATCAGCTAACAAGCCAGACTTCAGTCAAGACAGGAGTATTTAGGAGTTTTAAAGAATCCCTGAATCTGGGTCATTTATCTTCTTTCACAGTGAAATGGCTTAAATCTGCACAGAGCAGAAAGATTTATTTTATAGTTTCAGTCTGTTTATGTTGTTGCATTTTCATGTTAGAAAACGGGTTAAAAAGTTAATTTGAACAGAAATACAGAAAAAAAAAATCCAGAACAGAACTTGAATTGCTGTTCCAGCTTTCAAGCAATGGAAATGCGATTTGGTGGATGCCTTAATGTTTTGTTGAACTGAGAGTTACTGTACCAACTGTTTCAAATTTAACAAACCTGCAAAACCCAGCAGTTACCCTCATCAGTTTTTCTTCCATTCAGAATTAAAAGCAGCACTATGTCATTTTCTTGTTCTGGGCCGGAACACTGAAAAGACTACAACTATGGAGACTATGACCTCAGTCCCAACAGTCAAACACAGGGTTCTTAGTTGTTATTGGCTAAAGTTGTGCCATGTGATTGACTGTTGGGACTGAGGTCATAGTCACCATAGTTGCAGTCTTTTCAGTGTTCCTCCCAAGAACAGAGCTGTTGCAGGCAAAGTGGGCCCACTCAGGCCATGGGGAAGTGACATTCACAGAGTCAAACATTGATATACCATCTGGAGCTGCAATGATTAGTCGATGTCATCGATGACGTCGATCATAAAAGTTTGTCAGCCGCAGATTTTTATCGTCGACGAATCATTTAATTTTAAAGTTTATATGCATGCTGCGGAAATGTTGAGTTTAACTGTTCCAGCCACGAAGGAGAGGAGCATATCATGGCAACATAGAAGACAGAAAATCACGGAGAAGATGAAACAAGTTAAATGCAAACTCTATAAAACAGAGTTATCCTATCACATCAGCACTACAGCGACACATCCATCCTCCTCCCCCTCCCCCTTCCACTCTGTCCGTCAGCATGGCCGCCTGTCAGCGGGTCTCTGCTGCGCTCCACCCAGGTGATGATTGAAGTTGGGCCACTTGTATACACAACACTGTTAAGGTCAGCGAGTTTTAGTGAGTAAAGTTAGCATTTCTTATTTTCAGTGAGCGACTGTCTCAACTTTAGAAAACTGATTAAACTGTTAGCATGTGCTGTTTATGTTAGTTTACCTGTCGGACAATAATCTCTCTTCGATGATGGCTGCTGATGGCTGAGCTGTTTCAGTTCTGCTGGCTAATGTGTTAAGTGCATTAAATTAGTGAATTACAGGAGTGGCTTACTCTCTTACGACCTTTGCGATAGAGACTGCCACTCCCGCATTGGCCTATTTAGCCACAGACGACGCTGCTCCAGGTGAGCAGACAACAAGAACTAGGATGCTTCACCCATGGTCAACCCTGACTGACGGAGGTCTAAAAAGAGAGAAGATAACTCTGTTATCTTCCCTCTTTTTGTTGTGGCAGTATCAGCCTTCATTCTGAATATTAGTGCATCTCAGTATATTACAATACCATGAGCTGTAATTTAATAAAAAAAAACTGTAACTATAATCAGCAAAAACAAATTAAAATGGCTTACATATTTCACTGCATGTGCAGTGAAGGCTGACATTCCTGCACTGTAACTTAAAGCATTTGCAAACTGTTATTTTGGACTGGAAGAACTTGTTTTAATTTTCATCTGAAGTCTAAATGGACTTTTAAACTTCCAGACCCTAAAAGGTTTTAATAAGATGAACTATTTGGTTTTCCTTTTTACTTTTATGGATTTGAATGTTACTCTAGTGTGGTGATCCGCTCTGTGTGCCTTTTGCCCTAGTTGTCTCCACAGCTGCGCGCACACCTGCTCCTCCAATTAGGCAGCCTTCTTAAGGAGTGCTGCCTCTCATTCTGCACGGAGACGTCAACACTCCTCTTGGATGAACGAACTCTGTGCTAGAGTCTTCTTTTCCTTTATAAGGGAGTCTCGCCTCCCTCATCGTTCCTGCAACATTCGATCATCTGGGAGTTTCGTCTCCCCAACGCAACGTAAGCTTCTTCAAGAAATTAATCCTCTCCGCTCTTTCCCTCTATCTTCCCTGTGCACAGGTGGATTCCCCTGGGAGGACTTCCTTCTCCTGGCGGTGGACCGGACCTTCATCTACATTACGAGGAAACGCAGGTTTCAATGAATGAACTGTTTCCCTCTAAAGTACCTACATCATTTATCCCTCCACAAACAAATGACTGGCTGAGACACTGGCATAAGGTGTTGTTTGGATGCTCTTCGGCACCTCAACTATTCACCTACACTGGTTGCCAGACTTGTCCTCGCTCTGCTCGTCTTCCTCCACTCATTCACATTTACACTCACACACATACTTCCACACACATTCAATAAAGATTATTGTGTTTATTCTGAGCCTGTGTCTGCACCTGGGTTTTGTCCTAATCATGTCAGTACGTCTCCGTCAGGTAAACCCAGCAGACAGTGCACTTGCACAAAAGCTTGACATCATGGAGGCTTGTTTAGACCAATTATCTTATCAACAACAGGTTATTTTGACACAGAGTGACTCAAATCAACTCTCGCCTCAATCAGTTCACCCTGTCACAGCCTTTTCCATCTGCTTCCGGGGGTTCGGCTGGGCCAGCTAATTCCACCCCACCTCCCATGCAGCATTCCCGTTTGACCCCAGTTCCCACTCCCACCCGTTTTAGTGGCAAGTTAAGGGAAGTGCGGGGTTTTCTTTTGCAATGTAGTATTATGTTTCAGCGGGTGCCTGGAGATTTTCCTACGAGTCATAGCCGAATTGGTTATGTGGTTAATTTACTGGAGAGGCAGGCCTTAGCTTGGGCTTACGCCGTCATGGCTCGTCCCGACTATTCCAGCTACACCTATGACCGTTTTGTTTCTGAATTTAATGAGGTATTCGACCACTCCGACCGGGACAGTGTGCTCACCGCCGGTTTATTTAACCTTAAACAGGGGGCTAAATCTGTTGCTGATTATTCAGTAGATTTCCGGATGGTGGCAGCTGAGGTCGGGTGGGAGGATGCCTCCCTCTGAATTGGCCAGGGTCGAAAAACCATCTAAATTGAATGAGCTAATCTCCCTCGCCATTAATATTGATAACCGGTTGAGGGAACGAGCTAGCGAGCGTCGGCCTCTCGGTCACTCTGGTGCTCAGTTCCGCCATTCCCCACAGTCTCCCTTGCTGGCCCTCTCTCACTCTGATTCCCTCGAGGCCGAGGAACCCATGGTAATGGGCCAATCTAAGTTGCCATCGGCGGAGAGACAATGCCGCCGTAACCTCGGCTTATGCTTATACTGCGCTAGTGAGGAACACGAGCTTGCCTCTTGCCCCAAGCTGCCAAAGGGGGGGGGTCTCCATCCATCCATCCATCTTCTACCGCTTTTCCGGAGGTCCGGGTCGCGGAGGCAGCAGTTCAAGCAGAGAAGCCCAGACTTCCCTCTCCCCAGCCACCTGCTCCAGCTCTTCAGAGGGGATACCAAGGCGTTCCCAGACTAGCTGGGAGACATAGTCTCTCCACCGAGTCCTGGGTCTGCCCCGGGGTCTCCTCCCAGTGGGACGTGCCTGAAACACCTCAAGTGGGAGACGTCCAGGAGGCATCCTAATCAGATGCCCATACCACCTCAACTGACTCCTTTCAATGTGGAGGAGCAGCGGTTCTACTCTGAGCCTCTCCCGGATGACTGAGCTCCTCACCCTATCTCTGAGGGTGAGTCCAGCAATCCTACGGAGAAAGCTCATTTCAGCCGCTTGTATCCGCGATCTCGTTCTTTCGGTCATTACCCAAAGCTCGTGACCATAGGTGAGAGTAGGAACGTAGATTGACTGGTAAATCGACAGCTTTGCCTTAGAACTAAGCTCCCTCTTCACCACAACAGACCGGTACAACGTCCGCATCACTGCAGATGCTGCCCCGGGGGGGGGTCTCTGCATCACAATAGGGGGACTCACGGACATACCAAAAGTTAAATCCCTTACTAGGTTCATGTTACCTATCCGCTTTCAACACAATCACAATGAAATATCCACTCACGCTCTCATTGATTCTGGGGCCGAGCAGAGCTTTATTTCGGAGAGTCTGGCAACCCGGCTGGGGCTTCCTTGCTATGATCTGAAGACTCCCTTGAAGTTGATTGCCCTGTCAACAGTTCGTGGCTAAACAGACTGCCCCTGTCTCGGTCCTGGTGTCAGGTAACCACCGGGAACAAATCAGTTTTTGTGTGCTCTCTGTATCTGCCTCCCCCATCATTCTGGGTTATCCCAGGCTCAGGCTGCACAACCCCGTTATTGACTGGCGGGCAGGGAGTATTGTTTCATGGAGTTCATTTTGTTTGACTACCTGCCTGCAGTCTGCTGCCTGTTCTCTGTCTGTGTCCCTCTGCTCTCCTAATTCACCTCCACCTGATCTCTCTTTAGTGCCTCCGGAATACCATGATCTAGCCCCCATTTCAGCAAGGTTAAGGCACTATCACTCCCCCCCACCACCGCCCCTATGATTGTGCCATCAACCTCCTGCCGGGGGCTCCATTACCATCTAGCTGGCTCTATAGCCTCTCTGCCCCTGAGCGAGAGGTGATGGACAAATACATCAAGGGGTCCTTGAGCTCTGGCATTATCAGACCCTCGTCCTCGGCGGTGGGGGCGGGGTTCTTCTTCGTGAGTAAAAAGGATGGCTCACTCAGACCATGGATTGATTTCAGAGAACTGAATAATATAACTGTCAAGGATAAGTACACTCTTCCCTTTATTAACACCGCCTTTGATTCTCTCCATGGGGCCACGGTGTTCACAAAGCTGGATCTCCGCAACGCCTATCACCTGGTTCGTATCAAGGAGGGGGATGAGTGGAAGACTGGGTTCCGTACCCCTAGTGGTCATTTTGAGTACCTGATAATGCCTTTTGGGTTAACCAACGCACCTGCTGTGTTTCAACGGCTCATTAATGATGTGTTAAGGGATTTTCTGGATTCATTTGTATTTGTATATTTCGATGACATCCTCATCTTTTCCCGGTCTCTGGAAGAACATCGAGTACACGTCAGACGGGTCCTGTAGCGCCTGTTGGAGAACCAGTTATACGTCAAGGCGGAAAAGTGCGAGTTCCACGCCGCTTCCACCACATTCATGGGGTTTGTCATTTCTCATAAGAAGATCACAGCGGACCCAGAGAAGGTAAAGGTGGTGGTGGAGTGGCCAGTCCCGTCCCCTCGTGAACAGTTACAGCAGTTTTTGGGTTTTGCCAATTTCTATCGGCATTTTGTCAAGAACTACAGCATTATTGCCCTACCTCTCACCCGCCTTACTTCTACCAAGGTGCCGTTTCACTGGACTGAAGAGGCCGAGGCGGCATTTGTTAAATTTAAATCTGAGTTTTCCTCTCCCCCTGTTTTGGCTCAGGTGGACCCCTCCCTGCAATGCCTGGTGGAAGTGGACGCCTCGAACTTCGCGGTGGGAGCAGTGTTGTCCCAGCGCTCCCCCGCCGATGACAAAGTCCACCCCTGCGCCTTCTTTTCCCGTCGCCTATCACCGGCAGAAAGGAATTATGACGTAGGGGACAGGGAACTGCTGGCAGTTAAATTGGCCTTGGAGGAGTGGTGCCACTGGCTGGAGGGTGCCTCCCCAGCCCTTTGTCGTTTGGACTGATCACAAAAACATGGAATATCTTAGGACAGCCAAACGACTGAATTCTAGACAAGCCCACTGGTCCCTATTCTTTGGCAGATTTAACTTTACCATCACCTACCGCCCGGGGTCAAAAAACACCAAGCCTGACGCGCTCTCCAGGCAATTTTCTCCTGAAACAGCTGAGATGACGCCGCACCCCATTGTTCCACCTTTGTGCATCGATGGCGCACTCTCGTGGGACATCAAGGAGAGGGTTAGGAGAGCGCAGGAGACCGAGGCCGACCCGGGCGGGGGGCCGGCAGGACGGCTGTATGTTCCCTCTTCAGTCCGGGATGAAGTTATCGATTGGTTGCACTCCAAGATTATGTGTCATCCTGGAGTAGTGTGCACCGTGGCTCAGTTGCAGAGGACCTTCTGGTGGCCTTCATTGCGGAGGGATGTCGGTGAGTTCATCTGAGCCTGTCCCCAGTGTGCAACCTGTAAGTCATCCTCCTCTCCTCCTTCGGGCCTATTACATCCTCTCCCCATCCATAGTAGACCCTGGTCCCATGTGGCCCTGGACTTTGCGACCAGTCTTCCCTCCTCTGCAGGTCACACTGTCATTCTCACCATTGTGGATAGATTTTCCAAAACAGCTCACTTCATTCCCCTGCCGATGCTCCCTGCGGCCAAGGAAACGGCTGATCTCCTCGTCCTGCATATGGTACAGCTTCATGGTATTCCAGTGGACATCGTGTCGGACCGTGTTCCCCAGTTCATCTCTTAAGTTTGGCAAGCCTTCTGCAAGGCCATTGGGGCCACTGTTAGCCTGTCTTCAGGTTATCATCCACAGAGCAACGGCCAGTGTGAGCGCACCAACCAGGAGTTGAAGGTGGCCCTGAGGTGCATCATGTCCTCCAATCCAGCGTCCTGGAGCTCCTACTTACCTTGGGTTGAGTACGCGCATGATTCTGCTGTTTCTACTGCTACTGGTCTCTCTCCTTTTGAAGCATCTTTAGGTTACAACCCCCCTTTGTTTCCGGAGGAGGAGGAGGAGATTGCTGTTCTGTCGGTCCAGTCCCATGTCAAGCGCTGTCGCCAGCTGTGGAAGGCTACCAAGGCCACTCTGCAATGCACAGCAAGCCGCAACCCCGACATCGCCAACTGCCGCAGGACTCCGTCCCCGCTCTACCGGGTTGGACAGCAGGTATGGTTGTCTACCAAGAATATCAACCTGAAGACGGAATCCAAGAAACTTTCACAATGCTTTACTGGCCCATATGCTATTACTCACATTGTCAATCCAGTGGCTGTTCGCTTGGCTCTTCCCCCTTTGTCTCCGTATTTGTCCCACCTTCCATGTCTCTCCAGTGGAAGCCATTTGTATCCAGCCCTCTGCGCCCCCCTCCCAAGACTCCGGCCCCGCCGGTGATGGTTGATGGTGGCCCTGCATATAAGGTCAGCCGCATTTTGGATGTCTGACGCAGGGGTCGTGGCCTACAATATCTGGTGGACTGGGAGGGATATGGTCCGGAATGGAGGTCCTGGGTGCATCCCTCCTTTGTGATGGATCCTCAGCTCATTAGGGAGTTCCACCGGACGCACCCGGACAAGTTGGATCGGCCGCTGAGAGGCGCCCTGTGGGGGTGGGGGGTACTGTGGTGATCCGCTCTGTGTGCCTTTTGCCCTAATTGTCTCCACAGCTGCGCACACACCTGCTCCTCCAATTAGGCAGCCTTCTTAAGGAGTGCTGCCTCTCATTCTGCACGGAGACGTCAACGCTCCTCTTGGATGAACGAACTCTGTGCTAGAGTCTTCTTTTCCTTTATAAGGGAGTCTCGCCTCCCTCATCGTTCCTGCAACATTCGATCGTCTGGGAGTTTCGTCTCCCCAACGCAACGTAAGCTTCTTCAAGAAATTAATCCTCTCCGCTCTTTCCCTCCATCTTCCCTGTGCACAGGTGGATTTCCCTGGGTGGACTTCCTCCTCCTAGTGGCGGACTGGGCCTTCATCTACATTACGAGGAAAAGCAGGTTTCAATGAATGAACTGTTTCCCTCTAAAGTACCTACATCATCTATCCCTGCACAAACGCACGACTGGCTGAGGCACTGACATACGGTGTTGTTTGGATGCTCTTCGGCACCTCAACTGTTCACCTAGACCGGGTGCCAGACTTGTCCTCGCTCTGCTTGTCTTCCTCCACTCATCCACATTTACACTCACACACACTTCCACACACATTCAATAAAGATCATTGTGTTTATTCTGAGCCTGTGTCTGCACCTAGGTTTTGTCCTAATCATGTCATCTAGTTTGTTTTGAACATGCAGAGTTACAACAGCTTTCCATGCTGCAGCAGAAGCTGCTGTTTGAGTTTTTGCACTTTGTTTTTGGGTTAGAAGACTGCATTTTAATTTCTGTTATTCAATGTTGTTGCTCCAAACATTTTTTTTAAGCTGTCAAGTTCAAGTTTCCAACTTGTTTTATGGGTCGTTAATCTATTTAGCTATGGGAACTTTTTTATAATAGGCTACATTACATTAAGACAGAGACTGACAACAAAGTCATTTTCACAGGTGTGCAGGCTTAAACAGGTGAGGTTAAACATGACCTAGAGCCCCAAACATGAGCCGTGCCAACAGAAAGCAGCGATGGCGGACATGACAGAAATAATTGTGATTAGTCAAATAATCGAAAAAATTGTTGTTAGATTAGTCGACTACCAAAATAATCATTAGTTGCAGCCCTAATACCATCAAATATGAGTTGAAAATCTTAAATAGTGTTGTTTTAAGTAGTCCCCCCATTTATTGAAAGCCATGTGAGCTTCAGACATGAACTGTCCAGAGCTTAAATGTGGGACATTTCATATTGTAAAGATGTTTTTGTGTAGTTCTATAAGAATGATGCTCAGAGTTTTCTTCTGTTCTTATTGCTTTGCCTTTGCTGCTTTTGTTTTCTGACATTGTCAGACTCGCTTCATTTCAAGTTTCCACTGTTATACAAGCCAATCAGCCCCCGGACGCTGTTATTTAAATTTATTGTGATGTGACACTCAGCCTTTCAGGCCATATGCTGGACATTCCTCTTCCAGATTGTCCATGGCATCTCATCCAAACATCTGTCTTATCTGGTCCAACATCAGTATCTCAGGTCCCCCACTTCTCATCAGAGTTTAACTGCCACATAAATAGTAATTTTTTTCATGTTCACTTTTCTTCCTTATTAGCCATACACACATAAAAGCAGCACGGGCATTTCAGTCAAGCTATAAATTGCATATTTCACAAGTTATTGGCATTCATTACCATGTGCCACTTTGTGTGTCGTCAACATGTTACTTAGCGCTGGCAGTTTGTTTACTTCTCTAGTTTCAAGCTTCAACTGCTACCTAGCCCAAGGTGAAAAGGGAACACAGTGTTTAAGACTCCTCTTCTGAAGAATTTCCAAGAGACTCTAAAAGACCTCTGCAGTGTTTCTACTTCAGAAATGGGAGCGAGTCTGAAGTCTTAACCTTCAAGTTTCCTGTAAGTCTTCAGCCACTGTGCTGTAAATCAAGTAAGTCAAGCGGAGTCCGTGCTATCTTTCAGGCAAGTCAAGTCATCGCTCAGGTCATACAAGCAACAAGTCAAGTTAAAACTCTGGTGTGTTTGGAGTGATTTCCAACACTAATATAAACTGTTGCAGCCTGTTTATAAATCACTAATGTTTTGCAGAACTCACTGACTACTTAAAAATAACAGAATTAAATATTTACGTAGGCAATTAGCACAAATTAGCATTAAAGATAGATTTCTATTTTTTTTCCCTCAATTTACTTGTCATCTGGGCACCATAAATCCACTACAAATCAAAAGTTGTTTCAGAAACAAAACTTGCAAATATTTATTAAAAATAAAATAAGCTTCTTCACCTCTCTTTTGCACTGTCCATTGCTATGGGTGGTTGACCCCGGGTATTTAAACTCATCTATCATCACTATTGCTACTCCTTGGATCTTCACCATTACACCTGCCTCCCTCTCATTCACACACATGTATTCTGTCTTGCTTCGACTGACTTTCAGTTCTCTCCAGGTTCTCTTCCACCTGCTCCCTACTCTCACTCCAGATCACAATGTCATCTGCAAACATCATAGTGCATGGAGACTCCTGCCTGACCTCATCTGTCAGCCTTTCCATCACCATGGCAAACAAGAAAGGGCTCAGTGCCGATCCCTGATGTCATCCCACCCCCACCTTGAATCCATTGGTCACTCAGAAATCAGTAGTTGGTGGAATAACCCTGACTTTTAATCACTGCTTTCATGCATCTTGGCATGCTCAGATGATCACCTAATCCGGAGGTAGGCAGTCAGGTCCACCTGCTGAAGAGACTGGGTGGAGCAGAAAACCTGCAGTAGAATGGCCCTCCATGGCACGATTGCCCACCCCTGACCTAATCAGTCCCCCGTTATTAAGAAGACTGATATGTGCCTGTGTTGGAATGCAACTGGAATGGAATGGCTACCACACATGTAGAGATGTGGATTTAAGATGTATTTGGAGTGGTCTCTTAATTTTTTTTTCAGGGCTGTAGTCAACTGACAGTGTTCACAAATCTCAAACTCAGATTAGGCCCGCTTATGGAGACACTCGTTCACACCCACAGGCCTGAGTATAGCCATGTGTTACAGTGTGAAAAAAAAAAAAGTCCTCCTTGGCCCGCCAAATGAGTTGACCCCTTTGCTGACCCTGGTAAAAAGTGCTAGACTCTGATGTGAGAGGTCTGATTCCTGTCAGATGCCACCAGTCTTTCATGGTTGGTCACAGGTCGTGTTGTGGGCAGGAACCTGACTGATAGTCTTGATTCAGAAAATCCTATGCTTAAACGCATCTCTGACATCTGGAGGTCGAGTATGTGATGGTGTGAACAGAGAACACTCATATTTGGCTTGCCAACTGGGTTAACCCCTCTGGCAGCCCTGATGTGCAAGGTCGCAAGTTTAATTCCACTAGACTCCACCAGTCTTTCTCAGTTGGCCACATACTGTGTGTGAAAACTTTCAATGACACCAAACACAGAGGCAGTACGTATTCTAACTGCATGGAAAGGGTGACAGTAGTGCTAGTGTGTACAAGAAATTCCTGCACCCAACATGACTGAAAACATTTAATGCAATTTTAGAACCTCTTATTTGTAAATTTGCACCCAAGACATTCACAGAGTTTTGAAGGACCCCTAGAAACCTTGACATCTTCCATTAAGGACTTTCTTTTTATCTGCCTCTAATAATTTTGGGGGTAATAAATCACCAGCCTCTCTCCTTTCTTCACACTCTCTAACCCCCTAATATAGGATTCCACGGTACAGTAATTATCACTGAATACCCAGTGCTGTTACTTCACACTGGCTGCTTTTAACGTGACCTACTCACGTCAAGTTTGCTGCAGCCTTTCACCAGCTGATTATTAGTTCATTGTTGCTCATTAATTGGCATTGTAGAGCTCTGGGAGTCTAAACCTCTCAGCAACAGAGGCTGTTTGAGCGGAATACTGAAGTGTTTAACTGCCTTAAAGTGTTCATTTGCAATCAGCAGACCACAGCACATTCATTTAATGGTCTGAAATGTTGCAACTTAAAGATGTTTTCCTCATTATGCTATCGTTTAAGCATAAACATCTACATCCACATTCAAATCTGCTATAATAAAAGCTTTTATAGGTAATAAGCTGAAGCTGCTTCACACACATTCCCTCCACAGCTGCACCTGCGTCCCCGTCAACTCACCTTGTTCAGCACAATGACAGCCTCTTTGTCTCTTCTAGTAATGTTGAATATTTCACCCTCCTCACTGTCCAGAATGCTGAACTCCAGCTGCGCGTTCTCTCCCTGATCAGCATCGGTGGCAGTGAGACGGCCCACCTCCACACCTGGAGCTGCGAGCTCCGACACAGAGAACGACCACGCACCTGCAGCGAGGAAAACATCCAACAGAACAGTTTGATCAGTGACACTAAATGTCTGCGACAATGGAGTTTTGGCTCATTTCCTTCTGCAGATGTTTTTCTACAAACATTCCAAGATAAGGGATAATTTCCCTTTTAGTTACTTCTTAAGCCATCCTCAAACATTAACTGCATGCCCACATACATACACTGTATGTACTCTGGAAGAAGTATTGCTGTTGCAATTATGCCACAAATCTCCTCTTAATGCAACCTTAGTCCTCAGTGGAACATATTTAGCTAAAGGCAATATCATATCAAATGAGGTTTATTTCAAAGCCACAGTAATTATTGTGTAAATTTCTATCTGTGTGGGAATGTACACATGTAACAGCAGTGTTTCCCTACTCATAGGCTTTACTATTACATCTAGCACGTTTCCTCTCACTGTCATGTTTTTTTTTTCCTTGTCCATATGATACAACAAGGCAGTGATTTTAATATTGGACAGTACCCACATGTCAAATAGTCTGTCATTACTATTAAGTTTGGAGAGTAATTCATGGATTCTAGCGAGGGCTGCAGTATAATTTAAAGAATAGATAGCAACAGTTTATATTGTAGTAAATTCTTTGGTATATAAATTTCTAATATAACTGTGGGACTTTCTGATAAAATAAAGAATAAAACAAGTCAGTAGAGCCCTAAATTGAGAGGTTGGCTTGTGAAACTAGTAATGTAAAATGCATTTATTTCTAATTATTTTATTTTATAATCTCTTATTTAATTTTTGACTGGTGGCAAAATTCACTGCTGCCCCTGGGCTTGAAAACTTGGTGCTTTGACTTTGGATGCAGCAGAATACAGATGGCACAACAAATAACTCAGACAACAGTTTCAAAATTCACTGCTCTCGAGAGTCAGTAGTAAATTTAGCCCCTTAAAAACCTAAATGGGTGTAAGAGTACCCTGAATTTAGAACATTCTTATCACTTTACCTGTCAACAGACAGCTGACACCCATTGGACAGCACCAGACATTAAAAGAATAGGAAGTCACAAACTGTACTGGAGAATCTATTGGGGCTGTACATCATGTTGAAATTGGATCGTTATGCATATGGAAAAAGATGGCTTTAATAGGGACAATAGTATATTATTTATGCACTTACACATTCACATTCCACCATTTTGGAGCATCATTTACATGGCCTTCATATTATTACGCTACAAAGAAGGTGGCAGTAATGCATCTTGATGCAGAAGCAGAGCCAGGGTGAACTACAGCAATATAATGGGCTAGAGTTCTCATGGCTAACATTTTAATGGCAAACCAACGCACCATATTGGTTCTAGATATAGACCTGTTGACAGCTCTTGCAGCATTGTGATAATGCTACGATATCTAAATAATGGTTTGTTGTATTTATTATTATCATATAAGTAAGCTCTGCATATAGAACATAAATTTTAATAAGAATATGGCCATCTAAAACTAGCCTGGTGGCTAGCGATGAGCCCTCTAGCAAATTATACCTCTGTGGGGTGGACGCCTACTGCAGAAGAAGAGAGAAGTTAGAGGGCATGGAGTGTGGTGAGCACTGTGACGGAAACATGGGAGGAAAATGTAGACAAAGTACTGGTTGCTAATGCAGATAGATGCCTGTAATTTCCCAGTTTGGGAATAATAAAGTACATCCATCCGTCCATCCATCTATGTTAATATAATATACTTAATGATTTGTATAGATATTGCAAATCACATCATGGTTGCAGTATTCAACAATACCTCATATCAATATTCAAAGATTTTTATTTGGCAATACTTTTATACGTAAAAGACATACAGGAGAATTGAAATGCCGTTTCTCTCTCTTAGTGGTGTGCGCAATATATAAGAGAAGAAGGAATAAGGCTGAAAAACAACAACAGCAGTCTATGTACAGTAGTGCTACCTGTAGTGCGAATAAAGATAAAAGATAAAACCCATCGATCCTATATACAGAAAAAGTGGAACCGTAATACCCGTAATTGCAAGTTCAATGCGGTACTGTAGGTGCAGACAGTAACAGATTGGACTGAGCATGATCAATATTTCAATACCGACAGACAGCAGCAAGTATGACATTTATGCAAATTGTTGCAGTAAGGTGCAGAGACATACAGCAGCAGATGTATTTCTGTTGGTGTGCCAAGTCTTTCTGTGCAAACAGCTGAGGTAGTTATTGTGTGGGTGAATGTGTTACGGACCAGGGGGTGGGTGGGTGGACAGGGTTCGGGTCCTAATGACCCGGTGAACAAAGCTGTTCAGCAGTCTTGTGGAGCAGGCCCGGCGGCTCCGGTACCTTTTCCCCGAGGGCAGAGGGCTGAAGAGGGAGTATGAGGGGTGGGAGGTGTTGCCTGCAATGTTGATGGCTTTGCGGGTGAAGCGGGTGTGGTAGATGTCCGGGGGGGGGGGGGCAGAGGGGCACAGATGGTTTTGCTGGCTGCTTTCACTGTGTGTTGTAGTGTCTTCCGGCAGGAGACACTATGTATGTTTTCCCAACATCATGCAAACCTAGACTTGAGTTTGTATATGAAGTTAAAATAAGATGATGACGGAGAGAAGAAAGGCAGATATACTGTGTGTTCAAGAAACCAGATGGAAGGGAATCAAGGCTAGGAGCACTGGAGGTGGATCTAAACTGTTCTACCATGGTGTAGATAGGAAGAGAAATGGAGGAGTAATCTTGAAGGAAGAGTATGTGAAGAGTGTTCAGGAGGTAAAGAGGGAGTTAGACAGAATCATGAGTTTGAAGCTAGAAGTCAAAGGTGTGATGTTAAGTGTTGTCAGTGTGTATGGCCCACAAGTTGGATGTCAGGTAGAAGAAAAGAGGAATTCTGGAGTAAGATGGATGAAGCGGTAACGAGTGTTTCTAGGGGGGAGAGAGCAGTGATTGGAGCAGACTTTAATGGGCATGTAGGTGAAGGGAACAGAGGTGATGAGGAGGTTCTGGTAGGTATGGTTTTAAGGAGAGAAATGTGGAAGGACAGATGGTTGTGGATTTTGCTAAAAAGATGGAAAAGGCTGTGGTGAACACATATTTTAAGAAGTGAGAGGAACATAGGGTGACTTACAAGAGTGGAGGAAGGTGCACACAGGTGGACTAGATCTTACGCAGAAGGAGAAATCTGAAAGAGATGGGAGACTGCAAGATGGTGGCAGGGGAGAATATAGCTAGACAACATCAGATGGTAGTCTGTGGGATGACTTTGGAAAGCAAGAAGAGGAAGAGAGTGGAAGCAGAGCCAAAGATTAAGGGGGGAAGTTACAGAAGAAGGAAGGTCACACAGAGTTCAGGAAGGAGTTGATACAGGCTCTGGGTGGAAGGGAAGAAATACCAGATGACTGGGAAAGTACAACAAAAGCATTGAGGGAAACTGGTAGAAAGGTATGTGGTGTATCCAGTAGACAGAGGAAGGAAGACAAGGAGATTTGGTGGTGCAATGAGGAGGTATTCAAAGGAAGAAGTTAGCAAAGAAAAAGTTGGATAGTCAGGGAGATGAAGAAAGTAGACAGGAGTATTTGGAATCTAGGCGCATGGCAAAGAGAGAGGTGGCAAAGGCAAAGGAAAAGGGATATACAGTGGGGCAAAAAAGTATTTAGTCAGCCACCAATTGTGCAAGTTCTCCCACTTAAAAGATGAGAGCGGTCTCCAATTTTCATCATAGGTATACCTCAACTATGAGAGACAAAATGAGAAAAAAAAAAATCCAGAAAATCACATTGAAGGATTTTTAATGAATTAATTGGTAAATTCCTCAGTAAAATAAGTATTTGGTCACCTACAAACAAGCAAGATTTCTGGCTCTCACAGACCTGTAACTTCTTCTTTAAGAGGCTCCTCTGTCCTCCACTCGTTACCTGTATTAATGGCACCTGTTTGAACTCGTTATCAGTATAAAAGACACCTGTCCACAACCTCAAACAGTCAGACTCCAAACTCCACTATGGCCAAGACCAAAGAGCTGTCAAAGGACACCAGAAACAAAACTGTAGACATGCACCAGACTGGGAAGACTGAATCTGCAATAGGTAAGCAGCTTGGTGTGAAGAAATCAACTGTGGAAGCAATTATTAGAAAATGGAAGACCACTGATAATCTCCCTTGATCTGGGGCTCCACGCAAGATCTCACCCTGTGGGGTCAAAATTATCACGAGAACGGTGAGCAAAAATCCCAGAACTACATGGGGGGACCGAGTGAATGACCTGCAGAGAGCTGGGACCAAAGTAACAAAGGCTACATCAGTAACACACTACGCCGCCAGGGACTCAAATCCTGCAGTGCCAGACGTGTCCCCCTGCTTAAGCCAGTACATGTCCAGGCCCGTCTGAAGTTTACTAGAGAGCATTTGGATGATCCAGAAGAGGATTGGGAGAATGTCATATGATCAGATGAAACCAAAATAGAACTTTTTGGTAAAAACTCGACTTGTCGTGTTTGGAGGAGAAAGAACACCATACCTACTGTGAAGCATGGGGGTGGAAACATCATACTTTGGGGCTGTTTTTCTGCAAACGGACCAGGACGACTGATCTGTGTAAAGGAAAGAATGAATGGGGCCATTTATCGTGAGATTTTGAGTGAAAACCTCCTTCCACCAGCAAGGGCATTGAAGATGAAACGTGGCTGGGTCTTTCAGCATGACAATGATCCCAAACACACCGCCCGGGCAACGAAGGAGTGGCTTCGTAAGAAGCATTTCAAGGTCCTGGAGTGGCCTAGCCAGTCTCCAGATCTCAACCCCATAGAAAATCTTTGGAGCGAGTTGAAAGTCTGTGTTGCCCAGTGACATCCCCAAAACATCACTGCTCTAGAGGAGATCTGCATGGAGGAATGGGCCAAAATACCAGCAACAGTGTGTGAAAACCTTGTGAAGACTTACAGAAAACGTTTGACCTCTGTCATTGCCAACAAAGGGTATATAACAAAGTATTGAGATGAACTTTTGTTACTGACTAAATACTTATTTTACCGAGGAATTTACCAATTAATTCATTAAAAATCCTTCAATGTGATTTTCTGGATTTTTTTCTTCTTATTTTGTCTCTTATAGTTGAGGTATACCTATGATGAAAATTGGAGACCTCTCTCATCTTTTAAGTGGGAGAACTTGCACAATTGGTGGCTGACTAAATACTTTTTTACCCCACTGTATTGAGTCATATGAGAGGCTAAACACTAAGGAAGGAGAAAAGGACTTGTATCGATTGGCTAGACAGACAGATCAAGCTGGAAAGGATGTACAGCAGGTTACGCTGAATAAGGACAGAAATGGTAATGTACTAACAAATGATGACAGTGTGTTGCGAAGGTGGAAGGAGTACTTTGAAGAGCTGATGAATAAAGAAAATGAGAGACAGAGGGGGATGGATGAAGGTAAGAGAGTGAACAAGGAAGTCCCAAGGATTAGCAAGGCAGAAGTGAGGGCAGCTTTGAAGAGGATGAAGAATGGAAAGGCGGTTGGTCCAGATGACATACAGTACCTGTGGAGGTATGGAGATGTTTAGGAGAGATGGTAGTGGACCTTTTAAGCAGATTGTTTAACACAATCTTGGAGAGTGAGAGGATGCCTGAGGAGTGGAGAAGAAGTGTTTTGGTATCAGTTTTCAAGAACAAATGTGATGCTCAGAGCTGTAGTAATTACAGAGGCATAAAGATGATCATACACACTATGAAGATATGGGAAAGAGCTGTTGAAGCCAGGTTAAGAGGAGAAGTGACAATCAGTGAGCAGCAGTACAGTTTCATGCCAAGAAAGAGTATTACAGATGCAATGTTTGCTCTAAGAGTGCTGATGGAGAAGTATAGAGAAGGTCAGAAGGAGTTGCACTGTGTCTTTGTGGATCAAGAGAAAGCATATGATAGGTAGCCAAGAGAGGAAGTGTGGTACTGTATGAGAAAGTCAGGAGTGGCAGAGAAGTATGTGAGGGTTTTGCAGGACATGTATGAGGACAGCGAGATGGTGGTGAGGTGTGCTGTAGGAGTAACAGATGGATTCAAGATGGGGGTGGGGTTACATCAGGGATCGGCTCTGAGCCCCTTCTTGTTTGCCACGGTGATGGACAGGGTGACAGGCAGGAGCTCCCATGAACCATGATGTTTGCAGACGACATTGTAATCTCAAGTGAGAGTAGGGAGCAGGTAGAAGAGAACCTGGAGACGAGAAGTGGAATGAAAGTCAGTAGAAGCAAGACAGAATACATGAGTGTGAATGAGAGGGAGGCAGGTGTAACGGTGAAGATGAAAGGAGTAAAGGTAGTGAAAGTAGATGAGTTTAAATACCTGGGGTCAACCATCCAAAGCAATGGAAAATGCACAAGAGAGGTGAAGAAGAGACTGTAGGCAGGGTGGAGTGGGTGGAGACGAGTGTCAGGGGTGATTTGTAACAGAATGGTAGCAACAAGAGTGAAAGGGAAGATTTACAAGACGGTAGTGAGACCTACTATAATGTATGGTTTGGAGACGGTGGCACTGACAAAAACACAGGAAATGGAGCTGGAGGTGGCAGAGTTGAAGATGCTAAGACTTTCATTGGGAGTGAGTAGGAGGGACAAGATTAGAAATGATCAGAGGGACAGCTCAGTTTGAGCGGTTTGGAGACAAAGTAAGAGAGGCAAGGCGGAGATGGTTTGGACATGTGCAGAGGATGGATAGTGGATATACTGGACAAAGGATGTTGAAAAAGGAGCTGGCAGGCAGGAGGAAAATTGGAAGACCACAAACGTAAACATCAGCATAAACATTGGCGTAAACACTGGCTCATTTTTATTTATAAATGTATTTTAGGTCTGCTCCCATCTTATCTACAGGTCTTCATTTCTCAAAAAGTAAGTTCATACGGTCTTAGGTTGCAGGATTTGTTTTTATTGTCTGTTCCATCAGTCAGAACTGAAAGAGGAAAAAATGCTTTTAATTTGCCGCTCCCTTTGACTGGAACACCTTGCAAAATGACCTAAAACTGAAGGAGCTGGTCTCTTTGAACACTTTTAAAGGGCTATAGAGAGGTTGCACTGACATCACACGGGTCACGTGTCTTTTGTTTACTGCGCCATTTTGGACGGCAACGAACAGTCAAATCTCCAATAGCAAGCGTGAGTGAGTGTAATCAACAAGATAAATGGCCACACACAAATCAATACCGTGGTCCAACGATGTGGTACAGACTCCTCTGTGCTTGGTGGCTGATTTAAAGAAATCCAGAGGGAGCTGGATGGAGCAACCTTAAAAAAATGGCGCTTGCTCTTTCTCAAGAATTCATGGCCATGGCAGCAGCAGAGTGGCGTCGATCCGACCACGGCATCACATTTATTGAACAAAAAGACAGACAGTACCAAAATAACGACTGACAAAAAGGAAGTTCTGTGCACAAAACGGCTGACGCGATGAGCGTACAGTGGGCTAACCACTGTGGACCGTGGCCACAGACAAATAATACAAACACACAAATACGTTTGGGAGAATTGGGAGGCTTCTAGGAGGTTCGACTGACAAAGGAGGACAAACTGGGCAACAGCCTAAGCGTAACAGTTGTACCGCACAGAGAAACGCTACCAGTCAAGCGTAGCAGCACAACTGCACCAAGAAACGCAACAGTTTACTCACTAGGCAGGAATAGTCCCAAAAGTCCAATACTCCAGCAAGCACACACAATCCCTCGTTGACATAGTCTGTCATACAGCGATTAACGACTGTATGATAGTGCACAATGGTCCAGCAGTGTTTGACTGGCAAGGGCCGCCTAAGTACAAACACTGCTGGCATCACAAATTGGGCACACCTGGGTGAGGCACGGGAAAGACACCGGGGAGAATCAGCTGGCTGTCAAAGAGAGATGGGGTGTGGTCGGACCGGCGAATGTTAGACAACAACCACATGAAAGTGGGTCAAAGAGGCTGCCTAACAACCGCTGGCCAGAGTGGCGGCTACAGGCATGGAAAGGAAAGAGAACACAGACATAAAAACAACAAGAACTCAAAAGATAACAATACATAATAACCCCGATGCGTGAGCCACAGAGAACGGTCAGAACTGAGCCTAAAGGAAAACACCGGCTCGGTTCATGACACAGTGAGGCAAGACAGCATGAAATGGGAACAGGTCAAGTGGACCCCTGACCAAGTGAGCACCCCATGTGAGCACCCCAAGTGGACCCCGGGGTCCAATCTGTACATGTACGAGTATATTTTCAATCCAGTGATTTACAAACTGATTCAGAGCTCTCTAAAACCTCATTCAGAACATTATAGTCACACATACCTATTCTGTGGATTTTCATCTGGGCGCAGCCAGCAGTGACGAGCAGCAGCGGTGGAGAAGAAAAGTCTTTTGAAAGCAGAAACAGAGCCAAAACCTTCTCTGGGTCAGCTTAGTTGTCATCTTACACATATATTATTTTTTATACTTCTTGGTGACTAGGAAAAGTCTTTCCAATAGTTTAACACAAATTCTTGTTGTTCTTCTTCTTCTCCATGCTTACAAATCACTGGATGAGAATGTACTTGTACATGTACAGACTGGATCCCGGAGTCCACTTGGGAGTGCTCACTTGGTCAGGGGTCCACTTGACCTGGATCCCATGAAACTACCTTGTGAAGGGGGGAGATGGCTCAGAATGCTGCCTTCAGTCAAGCGTTCCTTGGGGTGCTGGGCCACCTTGCGAAGACAACACGGCATGTGTGGCCGGCGTGTGTGACCCATTCTGAGTTGTTTTTACAGTTTAAAGTTTGAATTTTACACATCCTAAATAATCTGGATTTTGGTGATTGTAATAAACAATTTAGTGACTTATGTGGTTGCACCATGATTTTCTGTTTCTCTGTTAAGACACCGGTGGGACGAGTCAACAGTACAAACCAAATATTTATCAGTGACGTTGAAAATAATGGCTCATTTTTTAAGAAAAAGTAGCCAGAAACAATTATTATTATTATTATTATTATTATTATTTTTACTGCAGACTGTATTGTTGGATGTGCCAGTGCAGAAGACACTACACACTTTAGTGATAGTACCAGTATATGGAGGAATTCTGGGCCATGTTATTCATTCATTCATCCATCTTCTTCCGCTTAATCCGTTTTGGGTCGCAGGGGTGCTGGAGCCTATCCCAGCATCTTTGGGCGAGAGGCAGGGTACACCCGGGACAGATCGCCAGTCCATCGCAAGGCCAACACAGAGAGACAGACAACCATTCACTCTCACAGTCATACCTAAAAAAACCAGAACAATTACAGGACCCAAACAACACCACGAATGACGTCTACACCCAACAGTTCATGACGATGACGACCGGCGGGGACCATACACCATGGGAACAGTTCTGGCGGTCTCCCTGCATCCAACAGCTGACAGGCGGTCATGGGGGGCAGAACATGACCGGGTGGCCTACCCCAGTCCCAGGCCAGGAAAGTCCACTCCTCCGGTGGCCGAACCAGGTCGCCCAGTAGTACATACAAAAGGTCGGGTGGCCGACCCAAGGCGCCGAACCGGCGAAGCAGTTCCTCGGGTGGCCGACCCGCGTCCCTCAGCCACCAGAACCGTGGGAAAACAGCCCGCGGCGGCCTCCCTGGCGGGGAAAAAATCTGGGCGAGCCGGGGCGAGCGAAGAAGGACCCCAACGGCCCCCGGCGATGAGCAGAAGCGGTGACTCCAAGGAGGGGAATAATGGCGCACATGAGCCCGTACCACGTCAGGCAGCGAAGGGTCTGCAGCTCCTCCACCATCCTTGACCCACACCGATGCGGCGGCTGTGGCTGCACCCGCGTTTAATGTTGTTGCTAATGTCTGTAACTTGTAATCTGTGCTGCTGCCTGTCTTGGCCAGGACACTCTTGTCAACGATTCTTAATCTCAGTGAGTCTTATCCTGGTTAAATACAGGTTTAATAAAAAATAATAACAGAGAAGATTCATGGATGTAGTGAAGGAGGACATGGAGAGGGTTGGTGTTACAGAGGAAGATGCAAGGGATAGAGTGAGATGGAGGCAGATGATCCGCGACTCCTAAAGGGAGCAGCCGAAAAAAGAAGAAGAAGAAGGAGAAGAAGAAGAAGTAGGCTGGTATATTTGAAAAGAGCTGTCACAATAGTATGAGGAGCAGGCCATAAGTGGACCCAAATGCATGCATGATAGTTTGATAGCATTCCTGACGCCTTTCCCACTGACTGGAGTCGGATCAGTTTTTTAACGGGTCTGCTCGATAGACGTGCCCTCTCTTGGGCTCAGGCGATCATTCAAGGTCCAGATTATCACTCACACACCTACAATCGTTTCACAAGCGAGTTCTCTTGCATATTTGATCATTCCGGGGAGCGCGTTCACCCGCTTGATGAACATCCACCAGGGACAGAGGTCCGCGGCTGAGCACACTGGCAGGGTGGGACGACACAGACTTATGCTCGGTATTTACCCACAGTTTAAATGCCACACTCCATGATGAACTTGCCCGTCTCCGGGACAAGCCAAAATCCCTTGATGAGATAATTTCCTTAGTCATTAAGTTAGACAATAGACTCCGTCAGCGCTTAAGGGAGCACCAATTCAGTTTCTGTGTACCCCCCCCCCCCCCACCTCCGCATCATATCATCCACAGCCGCTCATGCAACTGCCTGCCGTCACCTCTCCTGACTTGCCCGAGCCCATGGTGTTGGATCAATCTAATATCACCCCCGCCAAAAGGCAACGGCGAGTCGAGGAGGGCCTGTGTTTTTATTGTGGCAAGGCAGGTCACACTGTCACTTCATGCCCTAGCACCCCAAAAGATTCGGCCAAGCAATCAAAGTAGGGAGACTGTTGGGTGGGACAGCTAACCCATCACACAACCGGTTCTCTTTACCCATTCGCCTTTTTCTTGAGTCCACTGAATACTCCAGCTGTGCTTTGATTGACTCGGGAGCCAAGCAAAATTTTATTTCTGACGACCTGGCAACCCAATTTAACATCCCTTGTCTCGAGCTGCCTCATCCTGTAAAAATTATCACCCTCTCCAGCCAGTCCCTTTGCCGAGTCTCCAAACAAACTGCTCCCCTCGCCATGCTTGCATCCAGTAACCACCATGAACATTTGTCCTTCCTGGTCCTGCCACTGTCCACATTCCTTATCGTGTTAGGTTTTCCCTGGCTTAGGTCTCACAATAATAAGTCGGCCTCCGTCGGTCTATGATGACCATAGAAGAGAATCCTAAACGTCTACTCTGCTGGAACAGCACCACCTGTGGCTGAACAGGCCGATGCGCGAATGGCAGTCCCTGTCACACTGGTCGCACTTGTGGGTGGTCTCCGTGCTGCTGGAGCTGTGGCGGTTCTTCCTGCGGGTCCTTTTTTCATCTGCTGCAGCAGTCAGTCTCTCTTCACCCGCCTTGAGCTGTCTGGTCAGGGTGCCTCTCCATTTGGAGCGGTCTGTTGCAAGGTCCTCCCAGCGCTCTGTGTTGATCTCCAGGGCCTTCATGTCTCTCTTGCAGACGTCTCTAAAGCGCAGCTGTGGGCGGTCAACGTCTCTCCTGCCAGTCACCAGTTCTCCGTAGAGGACGTCTTTGGGGATTCTGCCATCCTCCATACGGTGAACGTGGCCTAGCCAGCGGAGCCTGCACTGCCTGAGTAGAGTGAACATGGAGGGAAGGCTGGCGCGGGACAGAACTTCTGTGTTGGGCACTTTGTCCTGCCAGGATATGTCCAGGATACGGCGAATGCAGCGCAAGTGGAAGGAGTTCAGTCTCTTTTCCTGCCGGGCGTATGTTGTCCAGGTCTCACTCCCATAGAGTAGTGTGCTGATGACGCAGGCATTGTACACTGCCATCTTCGTCTTGACAGAGAGTTTGGGATTCTCCCACACTCGTGTGGTGAGGCGAGCGAGTGTGGAGGCTGATTTTCCAATCCTCTTGTTGATCTCTGTATCAAGGGAGAGGTTGCTGCTGATCGTGGACCCCAGGTACGTGAACTGATTCACGACCTCCAGCTCGTAGTCGTCGATGGTGATGGTTGGTGGTGCTTTCGTGCCTTGCGCCAAGACGTTAGTCTTCTTCAGGCTGATGGTAAGCCCGAAGTCCTTGCATGCCTGGGAGAAGCGGTCCATCAGGGTCTGAAGCTCCTGCTGTGTGTGGGTCGCGACTGCAGCGTCGTCTGCGAACAGCATGTCTCTGATTAGAGCCTCGCGCACTTTGGTTCTGGCTTTCAGGCGGGCGAGGTTGAAAAGCCTGCCATCAGATCTTGTGTGCAGGTAGATTCCCTCTATTGCTGTGCTGAAGGCATGCCTCAGGAGCATAGCAAAGAAAATCCCAAAGAGGGTTGGTGCAAGTACACAGCCCTGTTTCACTCCGCTGCGTATGTTGAATGGCTCTGAGACGTTGCCGTCGTGCTGCACTATCCCATGCATGTTGGTGTGAAACGATTCGATGAGGCTTTGCAACTTTGGCGGGCATCCTATCTTTGGCAGGATCTTGAAAAGGCCCTCTCTGCTGACCAGATCGAACGCTTTGGTGAGGTCGATGAAGGCGACGTACAGGGGCATGTTCTGTTCTCTGCATTTCTCCTGGAGTTGGCGGATGGAGAATATCATGTCTACCGTCGATCGCTCAGCGCGGAAGCCACACTGAGACTCGGGGTAGACACGTTCGGCAAGCTTCTGTAGATGAACGAGAACAGCTCGTGCGTAGACTTTGCCAACAACGCTGAGGAGGGAGATGCCCCTGTAGTTGTTGCAGTCGCTTCTCTCCCCTTTGTTTTTGTAGAGGGTGATGATCTTGGCGTCCCTCATGTCCTGTGGTACGGCACCTTCCTTCCAGTACTGGCAGAGGATGTCATGCAATGGCAGCAGTAGGACGGTCTTGCAGTGCTTGATCAGGTCGGAGGGTATGCCGTCGTTGCCGGGTGCCTTGCCAGCGGCCAAGCTATCAATGGCCTTGCTGAGTTCGTCGATGGTTGGCTCGGTGTCAAGTTCGTCCATGGATGGCAGGCAATCGATGGCATCAAGGGCTGACGGTGTCACGGTGTTCTGTCTGGAGTAGAGGTCGGAGTAGTGCTCCACCCATCTCTCCATCTGCTTGTTCTTTTCTGTGATCATCTCCCCAGTGGAGGATTTGAGGGGGGCTGTCTTGCTCTGAGCCGGACCAAGTGCTTTCTTTATGCCATCGTACATACCACGGATGTTCCCTGTTATGGCAGCGGTTTGAATGTCTTGGCTGAGCTGAGTCCAGTACTCGTTGGCATAGCGCCGAGCAGTCTGCTGAACTTTGCTTCTCGCGGCCCTGAGAATCTGGAGATTCTTCTCGTTTGGGTACTTCTTGTACTCGGCAAGAGCTGAGTGCTTGGCTTCAATGACGGGGGTCATCTCAATCAACTTGGCATCAAACCAGTCCTGTGACTTCGAGGTCTTCCTCCCAAAGGTAGCCAAGGCTGTGTGGTGGATGGTGTTTCGCAGCTCTTCCCACTTCTGCTTTGCAGATTGTCCTTCTTGTGGTACACCAAGTTCCTTCTCAAAGGTGGAGGCAAACCGCTCAACAAGTTCTGGTTGGGCCATCTTGCTGGTGTCAATCCGTGCCCTTCCAGGCTGTCTAGCATGATGGAATTTCTTCAGCTGCAGCTTGATCTTGCAACACACCAATGAATGGTCTGTGTCGCAATCTGCACTCTGGAACGAACAGGTGATTAGCATGTTCTTCAGTGAGGTGCGCCTGGTCAGGATCAAGTCCAGCTGGTGCCAGTGCTTTGAGCGCGGATGTCGCCAGGAAACCTTGTGTTGGGGCTTGGTCTTGAAGAACGAGTTTGTGATGCACAGATCGTGATAAGTGCAGAACTCGAGCAGCCGCTGTCCGTTGTCATTCATTCTGCCCACGCCAAATGGTCCAAGACAGGAGGGCCAGGAGTCGTGGTCAGCACCCACTCTGGCATTGAAGTCTCCAAGGAGAATGAGTTGTTCAGAGTTGGGGATGATCCTGACAGTTGTTGCGAGATTCTCGTAGAACTCGTCTTTTGCCTCTGGTGTGGCTGTCAGTGATGGGGCATACACACTGACGAGGGTGACTGGGCCTTGAGTGGTGTTCAGGCGGAGGGTGAGGAGTCGTGCAGAGCCATTGCTGCCCGGTTCCACCATCTTCAGCAAGGGGTTCTTCACTGCGAAGCCCACTCCGTGTTCCCTGTGTTCGTCACTGCTCTTTCCCTGCCAGTAGAACGTGTAGTCCTTCTCTCTCAGTGTGCCTGCGTCAGCCAACAGTGTTTCCTGGAGAGCGGCAATATCCACTTCCAGTCTCTTCAGCTCATTATTGATGATGGCAGTCTTCCTGGTGTCGTTGATGTCCTTGAGGTTAGCAGCGAGTCCTGTCATCATAGTCCCAGTTTTAGAGTTGGTCTCTTTTGTTTTTTTGTCTTGCCTGGTGCGAAAGTTCTCAGCCTGATCCCCATGCACCCAATGAGGAAAGCAGGCTGTGGCGGGACAACACCTTATTGGCTGGGGGCTGCTCAGCTTGAGGCGGGCGGTAGCTGTCCAGTGAGATCCGATGATCCCTCCCACCGTCGGGAACAACCCCTGGCGCCGCGCTCTACGCCAATTGAGCAATGGCTTGTAACCGGTAACTGTCATTCCCTGTGTTTTGTCTACGCCAAAGGTGAAGCTGGAGTGTCCTCTCCAGTGATGCGGTGTTCTACCTTCCAGCATTGGGCATTGGTAGGATTCAAGCCTGGGCAGGAAGATATGGAGGACAAGATGTTGCCCATGCAGCATGTCCCCCCTCTCCACGTCACTGATGAATCCAAAGGAACAGCAGGGCTGCTACAGTTTGGCACCAGCGCCGTCGCAGGAGCTTCCAGAACGATGTTGAGCACAACAGAGAACTGCCTTAGGGATTCCGACTCCAGATTTTTCCTCAGGGTTGACTCCCGAAGCCTTTCCCGTGACCAGGTGTGCCGCAAGGCAGCAAAGGTTTGAAATCAGGGTTTACCTTCCCCTAGATGGGCTACCTTCCCAGGTTGACGAGCCACCATCTACCCAAAGGATCTGGTTTTAAGGCGCCAGAGATCCGCCCTCGCCCCTTCTCCTATTAGTAAAAGCAGTTCCACTGGGCTTAGAGACTAAACCACACGGGCAGGCTAGGAGTTGGACTTAGTTGTCAAACGCTTTTCGAGACGCACGCCATAAGGAGCATTTTATAAGCACTGGGAGCTTAACCCCAGTGCCGCTCCTGGCTATGACAACCTTGGAACCACCCCATTGTTAATTGGGAAAGGGGGGGGGTCATCACTACTTGGAGCTCTCATTGCATGCTGACCTGCCTCCGATCGGCCGCCTGCTTCCCTTTCATCCAGATCCAGCCCTCTGCTGCCGAGCCTCCCGACCTGTCCAATGTTCCCCCCGATTACCATGATTTGGATCTCGTATTCAGCAAGGTGAAAATCATGTTGCTGTTCCCACACTGGCCGTATGACTGCGCCATTGAGCTTCAGCCTGGGGCCCGCCTCCCCTCTAGTCGACTGTGCAGCCTATCAGCCCCCGAGAGGGAGGCCATGGAAAAGTATATTAAAGAGTCCCTTAATGTTGGCATCATCCGTCCCTCGTCTTCTGCTGTGGGTGCAGGATTCTTTTTTGTGGGCAAGAAGGATGGCTACCTACGCCCCTGCATCAACTATTGGGAGCTAAACAACATCACCGTTAAGGATAAGTACGCTCTTCACCTCATCAATTTGGCATTTGATCAGCTCCAAGGGTCAGTTATCTACACCAAATTAGACCTCTGCAACGCTTACCACCTCATCAGGATACAGGAAGGCGATGAGTGGAAGACTGGATTCCATAACCCTAGTGGCCACTTCAAATATTGCATCATGCCCTTTGGTCTTACTAATGCACCTGCCATGTTTCAGCATCTCATTAATGATGTTCTATATGGCTGTGTAGTTGTGCATGTACATGTTGGTCATATGAGAGATATGCTGACAGCACATATGTGATTTAACCTCACGATGAAGGAGACGCAGAGTCTGAGACCCCTGTGGTGGACAGCGAGAGAAGACATAGGTGTGGACTGAAGACTCCCTGACCTCTGAGGCTCGAGAGGAGAGAGGGGGGAGTAATGTAAATAAAGGGATTATGAATGTGAATAAAGGGATTATAATGGAGATGTGTGACCTCCCCTGCGAGGGAGATTCCTTTATGTGAGAATGTTTAAAGGTGAGGATTTTGGTGTGTTTCCTCCTCTTTGTTCGCTGCTCAAGAATGAGAGCAGACTGTGGGAATGGTTGCTTGAAATAAACTTGAATTAAATGCAATTCAGTTTCGTTATTCAAAGCTCCCCACAATTGGTGACCGACGACGTTGAGAATGACCGGAGAAGGTCTCAGGATCCCGGACTCACAGAGTTCAGAGCTGGCGAGCGCAGTGGCCGTCAAGCTGCCTGATTTCTGGCAGGATAACCCATGGTCATGGTTCCTGCAAGCGGAGTCGCAGTTTGCGCTCGCAGGAGTAACGGTGGATGACACTAAGTTCCACCATGTCATCGCTAAACTGGATAACAGCACAGCTCGGTGCGTGCAGAGCTTGGTGGAGCAGCCACCCGCGACCGGCAGGTACGACAAGCTGAAATCCACCCTCATTAAGTTTTTCACCCCCTCGGCCAAAGTGAGGGCGAGGAGGATCCTGTCTTTGCTAGACCAAGGAGGACACAGGCCGAGCGCCCTGATGGAGGATATGATACAGCTGAGAGGGTCGGACAACGATGATTTCCTCTTCCAGTTCATCTTCCTCTCCAACCTCCCGACACATGCGAGAAGCACGCTGGCCGGCAAGAAGTGTCACACCCTGGAGGAGTTCCGGGAGCTGGCCCAGGAAGCAGATGGGATTCTGGACGCCTGTGGCGGGCAGGCAACCACAGCGGCGACCCAAGACAGCAGGGAGCCAGAGGCGGCAGACCCAGGCTGGCCGACGACGGCGGCAGCACGGCCGCGACGAGGTGGAGCCAATGGTCCGGTGGCAGAGGCGCGGCCCCGACACAGCGGAGGAGAGGATCTCTGCTTTTACCATCGGAGGTTCGCTGATAGGGCACGCAGGTGCGTGCCGCCCTGCAACTTCAAGAGTTCGGGAAATGGCAAGACCGGGGGTCGCTAGCAGCTTCGACTCTCGGAGAAGGCAACAAGCTGCTCTACATCACGGATACGAGCTCCGGACGAGAGTTCCTCATAGACACCGGAGCACAAGTGAGCTTCATCACCCCAACATATGTGGACCGGGTGGCTGGACCCCGCGGTAGCGGAGCTACGGCGGCAAATGGCTCGAGCATCAACACCTACGGGAAAAGGACCTTGCCTTTATGCTTACATGGCCGCACATATGAATGGACTTTTGTAATAGCGGCGGTGAGTTTCAACATGTTAGGCGCGGATTTTTTGTGCTCACGCAATCTGTTAGTTGATCTTGCTAATAGACGGCTGGTAAATGCACTCTCTTTTTACTCTCTCCCCTGTGCAGCTCGAGTGTCCCCGCCACCAGTACAGACCCACGTCGCTACAGCAGGTGGTAAGTTTCACACACTCCTCACCCAATTTCCAGCGCTCACTGTGCCCACTTTTTCAGCGACAGTCGTGAAACACGGGGTGGAGCATTTTATCCCTACATCTGGCCCTCCCGTGTTTGCAAAGGCTCGGCGCTTGGATGCAGTTAAGCTCGCCATTGCGCGCGAGGAGTTCACCAGCCTAGAGAGGCTGGGCATCGTTCGTAGGTCAAAAAGCCCGTGGGCTTCGCCGCTGCACATGGTCCCGAAAGCCGATGGCTCCTGGAGACCGTGTGGCGATTACTGCAGGCTAAACAATGCTACGGCGCACGATCGTTATCCCATCCCGCACATTCAGGACTTTTCGGTGCACCTGGCGGGGGCGCGCATTTTTTCAAAGATTGATCTGGTTCGCGGCTATCACCAAGTCCCAGTCCAACCGGAGGACATTCCTAAAACAGCGGTAATAACCCCGTTCGGACTTTTCAAATTTTTACGCATGCCGTTTGGTCTCAAAGGGGCGGCGCAAACGTTTCAGCGGATGATGGATGCCGTGTTACGTGATCTCCCTTTCGTGTTTGTGCACCTCGACGACATTTTGGTCGTGAGTACTTCAGAGGACGAACACGAAACGCACCTCACAGCAGTTTTTAGGAGGCTGGGAGAGCACGGCTTAATAATTAACCCAACCAAGTGCCAGTTTGGCGTCGAGCAGATCGATTTTTTGGGTCACCGCGTCTCCCCAGAGGGAGCAGTTCCGTTACCAGATAAAGTACGCGCGGTAGCGGATTTTCCCCGGCCACAAACGGTCAAATCACTGCAGGAATTCTTGGGGATGGTGAATTTTTATAACCGATTCCTGCCCCACGCAGCTCAAATCATGCAACCGTTATATGCCGCGCTCAAAAAGCAAAAACCAACCCAGGCGGTCGAATGGTCCCCGGAGCGGGAGTGCGCGTTCACAGAGGTAAAAAAAAGCCTTGGCTGATGCTACGCTCCTGGCCCACCTAGACCCAGCAGCACGTATTGCGCTGACGACAGACACTTCAGATTTAGCCATAGGGACCGTTATTGAGCAACAGGTCGCCGGAGTTTGGCAGCCGTTGGCTTTCTTTAGCAAATCCTTAAGCGCGGCTGAGCGAAAATACAGCACGTTCGACAGAGAACTGTTGGCGCTGCATTTGGCTATTCGTCATTTCCAGTTCTGGCTGGAAGGACGGTGCTTCACCGCTTATGTGGACCACAAGCCACTCACATACGCCATGGCCAAAATTTCAGACCCATGGTCAGGCAGGCAGCAGAGGCAGCTGGCCGCGATCTCGGAATTTACCACTGACATTAGGCACGTTGCGGGCAAATTCAATGTAGTAGCAGATTGTCTCTCGCGCGTGGTCACGACTGCACCACGCGCAGAGGCAGAACGGGCCACCGTGACCGCGCCGCTCGTGGCGCGCGCAGCCCCGGTGCACGTGGGTATAGATTACGCAGCCATGGCAGCGGACCAGGGGGCGGACGCAGATGTGCGCGCGCTCCAGTCTGGACCAACAGGGTTAAGGCTGGAGAGCAAGTGTTTACAAACCGGTATGCCCCCCCCGATCTGCGATGCGTCGACGGGGCGCCCGCGTCCGGTGGTTCCGGCTGCGTGGCGCCGCCGTGTTTTTGACTTGGTCCACTCACTGGCGCACCCGGGGGTGCGCGCGTCGGTGAAAATGGTAGCGGAAAAGTTTGTTTGGCCGTGCCTGCGCAAGCACGTGAAGGAATGGGCAAAAACCTGCATTTCCTGTTAACGGGCCAAAATTCACAAGCACACAAGAGCCCCGTTAGAACCGTTTCGCATTCCAGCCAGAAGGTTCGACCACGTGTACGTCGACCTCGTGGGCCCCCTACCGGCATCACAGGGGTTCACGCATCTTTTGACAATGGTGGACCGAACCACACGTTGGCCGGAAGTGGTCCCGCTGGCGACGACCACGGCCGCGGAGGTGGCTCGCGTTTTTTTAACGGCTTGGGTGGCGCGCTTCGGGGTTCCGTCGGCCATCACGAGGACCTCAATTCGTCTCTGAGCTGTGGTCAGCGATGGCCAACGGCTTGGGAGCCAAAATTCACTGCACTACGGCTTACCACCCTCAGGCTAATAGTTTATGCGAGCGTTTTCATAGGTCTTTGAAGGCAGCACTCAGAGCATCGCTCACGGATGCAGATTGGGTAAATAAACTACCATGGGTTTTATTAGGGTTGCGTTCTGCGCCCAAAGAGGACTTAGACGCCTCCCCAGCCGAGCTGGTATTCGCACAACCTCTTAGGCTGCCAGGCGAGTTTTTACCAGAGCACCCAGAGCCCCCACCTCTCCCGGCTCTGGGACCGTTAGTTGGCACGGGAGCAGACACGCTTCCGGGTCCGGTTCATCACGCTTTTCCACGAGTTTTCGTCCCCAAGGCTTTGAAAAATGCCGAGTTCATTTTTGTCAGGCGCGAAGCCCTAAAAGCAACACTCAAAACACCTTACGAAGGGCCATTTCGAGTGATGGAGGCAGGTGATAAGCAATTTGTGCTAGATTTTGGAGACAGAAAAGAGACAGTCAGTATTGACAGACTAAAACCTGCTTTTGTCATGAAGGACGGGTCTGTACCGGTCGCAAGGGCGCCTCGACGAGGCAGGCCCCCGCAGGGGGCAAATAATCACTCTCTTCCTCAGTCAACAGAGCCGGAGCAGAAAGGCGCCGCAGGCAAGGCGGGGCCAACTCACAGCAGATTCGGCAGACGGTTGAAGCCCAGGAGGCGCACAGACTGAATGTTGATGTTGATTATACAGTAGTCAGTAAGATGTTATTGAATTTTAGGGAATAGTCCGTTCTTCATCGTTTGGGGGGGGGCGGGTTATATGGCTGTGTAGTTGTGCATGTACATGTTGGACATATGAGAGATATGCTGATAGCACATATGTGATTTAACCTCACGATGAAGGAGACGCAGAGTCTGAGACCCCTGCGGTGGACAGCGAGAGAAGACATAGGTGTGGACTGAAGACTCCCTGACCTCTGAGGCTCGAGAGGAGAGAGGGGGGAGTAATGTAAATAAAGGGATTATGAATGTGAATAAAGGGATTATGATGGAGATGTGTGACCTCCCTTGCGTGGGAGATTCCTTTATGTGAGAATGTTTAAAGGTGAGGACTTTGGTGTGTTTCCTCCTCTTTGTTCGCTGCTCAAGAATGAGAGCAGACTGTGGGAATGGTTGCTTGAAATAAACTTGAATTAAATGCAATTTAGTTTCGTTATTCAAGGCTCCCCACATTCTAAGGGATTTTGGGGGTTTGTTTCTGTTTGTTTATCTTGATGGCATTTTGGTTTTCTCCCAATCCCTAGCTGAGCACAAGATGCACGTTTGTATGGTTCTCCAGCGCCTTCTCGAGAACCAACTCCATGTAAAAGCCGAGAAGTGCGAGTTTCATACCACCACCACCACCACCACTTTCCTACGTTTCATTATCTCCAAGGGTCAAATCGAACCCAATCTGAAAAAGATTCAAGCAGTCACTGAGGAACCGGTTCCCTCCTCACACAAACAGCTTCAACAATTCCTAGGATTTGCAAATTTCTACAGAAATTTCAGAAATTACAGCTCCACCGACCACCCACTCACCGCCCTCACATCTGTTAAGACCCACTTCCACTCGACCCCGGAGGCCAATGAGGTCTTTTCCCTGGTGAAAGCCAAATTCACTGAGTCCCCTATTCTACTCCATCCTGACCCTACTCACCAGTTTATTGTGGAGGTGGATGCCTCCGATGTCGGGGTGGGAGCTGTGCTGTTGCAGTGCTTGGCCACCGATGATAAATTACACCCCTGTGCATATTTCTCTCTGCATTTGTCCCCAGCCAAGAGAAATTACAGAATCGGTGACTGAGAGCTGCTAGCCGTCAAACTGGCTTTGGAGGAGTGGCGCCACTGGCTGGAGGGGGCCGCCCACCCGTTCCTGGTTTGGACAGACCATAAGAATTTGGAGTACATCAGGTCTGCCAAGCGCTTAAACTCACGACAGGCCAGAAGAGCTATGTGGTTTTTTTTGTTTGTTTTTTTTTTAACCAGGTTTCGCTTCTCGCTCACATATCGACCTGGATCCAAGAACACGAAACCTGACGCCCTCTCCCGCCAGTTCCCCACCAACTCTTCAGTCCTTGGGCAGGACACCACAATACCTGAGGACGTGGTAGTGGGGTCACTCACCTGGGACATCCAGCGGTGCATCAGGGAGGCACAGGTCTCCGACCCGGATCTTGGAAAAGGTCCAGAAGGTTGCCTGTACGTTCCTGCAGCAGTGAAGGGGGAGGTCATTCACTGGATCCACTCATCCAAGCTCTTCTGCCATCTGGGGGTCCCTAGGACTCTCTTTCTGCTTCTTCTGCACCTTCTGATGGCCCTCCATGGACAGCGGCATGTGCCACTCCATCAGGGAGTTTGTTTGTCACTGGATTACCACCTTCTAATGGGCACATGGTCATCTTCACGGTAGTGGACAGGTTCTCTAAGGCCATGCACTTTGTGCCCCTGAAGAGACTCCTGTCTGTCATGATCGCCCCTCCGAGGCAAAAACAAACCCAGATGCTTGACTGCAGTGGAACATTTATTAACAGAAAAACATAACCAGTCCAACAGAAAAAACTGTGTAGACAAATACAAAAACTTACATGGATGAGATTCTCCTGGGCAGAGAAGTTCCAGGAGGAAAAGGAGGGGGAGACTGCCCTAGAAGCAGGACAACAGTTTAAACACAACTGTGGCTGCCGCACTGAAGGAGAGTGCAGCAGTCCAATAAATAGTGGGGGAAACTAATGAGCAACAGGTGCAAGTGGCAGGTGACTTAATTACCAACTGATTGCAGCTGAGAGGACCTGAGGCACAGCAATCAGCTGGAAGGTGTGTCTGGGAAAAGAGAGAAGAGCTCTGCCATGAAACAGAAAAGTAAACCAATGGCCATGTACAGAAAATAACCAAAAACAGACTTACAGATAAATAATACTGAAAATAAAGTGAAGATCTAAGCTCAGAGAAAACCTGAGCTCAGAAACATGACACTGTCAGCTTTGGAAACAGCCCAGCTTCTGTCAGTCCACGTGATGAGGCTGCATGGTATTCCCCTGTCTCTGACCGTTGTCACCAATTCATCTCCAAGGTGTGGTGAGCCTTTTGCAGATCCATTGGGGCCATGGTCAACCTGTCGTCTGGTTATCACCCTCAGAGCAATGGGCATTATGAGTGGGCTAACCAGGAACTCGAATCCATGCTATGCTGTGTCACGGCTTCAGACTCCTCATCGTGGAGCTCTTTTCTACCATGGGTCAAATACGCCCACAATCCGGCCACCTCCACTGCCACCGGGTTCTCCGCCTTTGAGGCCTCCCTCAGATATAATCCGCCCCTTCTCTCTGTCACCGAGGAGGAAATATTGGTACCATCCATCTCTGTGCACATCACATGGTGCAAATGCTTTTGGAGGGACATGAAGGCTGCCCTGCTTTGGTCCATGGAGGAGAACGCCAGGTGGGCCAACAGGAAAAGGCACCCTTTCCTGGCATACAAGGTCAACTAGAGGGTGTGGTTGTCCACTAAGAACTTCCCCCTCAAAACCACCTCCAGAAAACTTGCTCCGTGATTTGTGAGCCCCTTCACCATCAAGACCATCATCAACCCTGATGGGGCTGCACGGTGGCGCAGTGGTTTAGCACTGTGGCAGCACAGTTTTACCCTCGGCCGGGGGATCGCAGGGATCATGAGATCGTGGGTTCGATCCCAGCCCCCGACCAACAGTGAGCTGTGTGGAGTTTGCATGTTCTCCCCGTGTTGCGTGGGTTTACTCCGGGATTTCTCCGGTTTCCTCCCGCATACTAAAAACATGTAGGTTTAGGGCGCTCGCGCACGCAGCGACCAGCAGCCGGTGGCTTGTCACCAGACTGCAAACCAAATCTACCTACGGGTACAAATAAGTAACAAAAAAACCCCCCAAAAAAACCCTGTGTCTGTGGAGCTTGACCAACCCGCTTCCCTTAAGGTCCATCCATCATTTCATGTATCCCAGATTAAGCCAGTGTTTCCCAGCTCTGTTCACCCCCATCCAACCCCCCCCCCCAAAAAAAAGATGGTTGATGGAGGACTAGTCTACAAGGTGACATGCATTCTGGATGCCCGCCACCGGAGGCGTGGGGTCCAATTTCTAGTGGACTGGAAGGGGTACAGCCCTGCGGAACATTCTTGGATTCCTCGATCCTTTATTATGGACAGCTCTCTGATCAAGGAATTCTACTGTCATCCTGACAAGCCCCGTATTATGCCAGGAGGTGTTCGTGAGGGGGAAGTACCGTAGGAATCCCTGCCCGCTCTGTGTGTCTGTCTCTCTCTCTTCCTGCAGATTAGCGCTCTCCCTTCAGCCCTGATCATCACCTGTTGCTAATTAGAGAAACTCTTCAAATAGGACGCTCTCCCGTCATTCTGTCTGGTCGCGTTAGACTCCACCTGCTATTCCTTGCCAAGCTTTGCATTTTGAACTTCATCCTGTTTGTTGTGTTTGACCTTGTGCTTGCTTTAGACCCTGCGCCAGCCTCATGTCTTGGAATTTTGCCTGCCCTATGTTCGCCCGCCATGCTCTGACCCTTGGACCTCCTACTGCCTCAAAGATTGGATCTGTTGTTTTCCTGGACTGAGCTCCCCTCAACCACCCCAAGTGAGTGGATTAATCCTCGTTGCTTTTTACTGCCCTCTCCCCCTCACATAGGGTTGGCCGGCCTATCCCCAGCATCGCCCCTGCAGCAACCTCCCCAGCTTCACGAGTGGAGAAGTAACTCCTTCTTGATAATCTGCCCCCCAGCCCTCGACGATCGTCCCCCTGGTCCAGGCTCCTCTCTCCCGATCACTCTGTAAGCAGTAAATAATATTTGCCCAATATTATTATTGCAACATTAATGCTCACTCCTGTCTCTGTTCTCCTCCTCAGGGTTGCCAAATCCTCACCACACATTACCCTTTTGTTGCATCTTTATTTGTAAATAAAAGATCCTTGTAAATTTCCACACATTGTCTCCACCCATCTTGCTTTTGGGTCTTGGTCTCAGTTCCCCTGTCAAGGAATAACAGGAAATACTTTACAAAACAGAACAATAGCAAGACGGGAAATATTTTCAGAATAAAACTAGAACTAACAAGAGCAAATCATAATAATATAGCTGCAAACGGTGATCATCAGGTCCCAAGCAGGTGCAAACTTCATTGTCTTGTATTGTTATGCCTCGGTGAAAACGGAGGCATATGGTAATCAGTCACTGTGTCTGTGTGTATCTGTTACCAGCTTTTCAGCTTGCCCAGTTAAAATTAAGTGCAACTAAAGGCTTGTATCATTGTATAGACACATTTTCTCCACTTTTAATTTGCCAGAATTTTGAGATAAGGCTTTATTTTTTTTAAATAAACACAAAAATAGCTCACCTTTACCATCAATGCAGGTGAAACATCATTGTAATACCTATGCTGGCCCAGTAGAGGTGGCAGTGTGCTTTTATTACGGCCCCACTGAGCACTTTCTGTCAACAATCGATTTCGTGCTGCACTTTTAGAATAGTTGTTTCTGCAAACTAAACACATATTCGGGAACTACACCATTTATTCAACATTGTTTCTTTTCAGACATGTTTTGCTGTTTACTTTTGAAGATGACCTTGTTGGATTTTCTTTCCCGCTTTGTTATATTATTCTGTTTCTTTTTTAATCTGTACTTTTAATCTATCCAAAATAAATAAAGATTCATTCATTCATTCAAGATAAAAGACAACGTATGTTCTTCCTGTAGTCTACAGCTCATCGGTAAAAACTACAATTATATTGCTCAAGTGCAACGCGCCAATCACAGCAGAACTTCCTCTGAAGTCAAAGAAACTGGCAGACAACATCAGAACAGAAGAGCAGGAGAGAAAAAAAATGTTTTACAAGTAAGTTTTGCCCTTAAATTAAACAGCAGTTTCATTGTTAATACATTAACACCTCCTAACACAGCGACATTTGATGTTTTGTTTTGTCACATTATTTTTTTCTGATGTGCTCCACTACTGGTGGTTCCATGGTTACATGATCCATATGCTAATAATGTGTTAATGTTAAATTGGTTTCTCTAAAATTCAGACAAGTTTTTCAACTCTTAATAGTAATGTCAGTAATATAAAAACACCACAGTGTGACATTGCTTAATCATTTCCTTTAAAATAACTTTTACAGTCCTGTCATTTCTTTATTGATTTATTTACTCAAAGCTGATATGAGGTATGAAATATAAAAAACCTCTTGAGGTTATATTTACAGAAAACCAAACAATTTCGTAAGTTGAGTAGGAACATGACATCTGTAATAGGATTTACTATTTGATGATGCTGACTTTAAAAATGTTCTATCACATCTGTAATAATGATCACATTTTCATTATTTGTTTTTCCTTCTCGCTTCTCTCTCTGAGGTCCACGGTGGTGAACCTGAGGGTGAGCAGTCAGAGTAGCAGTGAAAAGAACGGGCTGGAAGCTACATAACAATATTGCATGTTCTCTTTATAGAAAAACTGCATTTTTTTTGCAAGATAACTCAAGAACCTCTCTCAATACTCATTACACACAGAGTGAAACATTTCAACCTGTTCTGATTTAATATTGATGATTATGGTGATAGTTTTTAAAGTTTTGATATTTTTACCTGCTATTGCATGCTGTTGTGTAAATATGCATCTATTAAATTAATAAAATTTGCATTTTTCTTTCTGATCCTAATTTTATTCTTCTGCTTCTATATTTTTTCTTTTACGCACTCCTTGACAAACATACCAGCGTACAACCCTGGGATAACATACACCTCATGTGTATTCTGACAGTGACATCAGAGTCATACTGTACCTGCATAAACAAATACCAAGCATTTCAAACCCGTGCATGGATGACATGACACAATCCGCATGCTACCATGCCACAAGCACCGAGGCATCAGCACCTGTGGTGCTTTCATTTAGCAACACCATTTAAAATCTAAGATGTGCTACACATTAGTTTTTAAGGAATTGCAGTATTGTCATAATACTGCATCGTGACCCAAGCATTGGTGCACCACAGCTGCTTGGAAACCTAATTAACAAATCCAAATACCTAAAATAAAACAAAATAAGATAAGATATGCCTTTATTAGTCCCAATAAACCCAGAGTCAACCTAAACCTAGACTAGCAAGAACTAAATATAATATCAAGGATCCTAGATAACCAAATACAACATCCATCCATCCATCTTCTACCGCGTTTCCAGAGGTCCGGGTCACGGAGGCAGCAGTTCAAGCAGAGAAGCCCAGACTTCCCTCTGCCCCGCCTCCTGCTCCAGCTCTTCAGAGAGGATACCAAGGTGTTCCCAGACCAGCTGGGAGACTTAGTCTCTCCACTGAGTCCTGGGTCTGCCCAGGGGACTCCTCCCAGTGGGACGTGCCCAAAACACCTCAAGTGGGAGGCGTCCAAGAGGCATCCTAATCAGATGCCCATACCAACTCAACTGACTCCTTTCAATGTGAAGGAGCAGCGATTCTACTCTGAGCCTCTCCCGGGTGACTGAGCTCCTCACCCTATCTCTGAGGGTAAGTTCAGCAATCCTACGGAGAAAGCTCATTTCAGCCGCTTGTATCCAAATACAACAACTCAACATAATAAAAAAAATACTGGCTGCTGCCAGTGGTACCCCTCAGCCTAGTTTATATGGCATTTTGACTTGACCTTTGACCTTACAATCCCAAAACCATAGGCAGAGGTCAGGGTGTCAAGGTGAACATATGTACCAAGTTTGGTGACCCTAGCTTTGCTTGTTCTACAGTAATAGTGCAAAGTGAATGTTAACATTGACCTCTGACCTTTTGACCCCAAACCCAAAGTAGGGTCGGGTAGTTATCGCGTTACAAGATTTAGGGAAAACTGACCTCTGAGGTTAGAGGTCCCCCAAAGGTCAGAAGTCACGCAAATTTGAACTCGTCTGAGATTTTTCATAGATACTCCCATGGTATCAGTTTGAAAAAGCCATGTCATTTCTTTCTCTAGCGATCACATTCACAAGGTAGGTGTTGACGCTGCCACCCCCAACACCCATCCGCCTGGCGAGGTAATGACAATGGTAATGACTTCAGCATTTAGAGGCTGAGGGGGGAAAAAAAGAGTCCAACAACAGGAAACAAAATATTCATGAAATATTAATTTATCATAACAAGAGCAGTTCATTTTTAACAGTCATTTAACTCAATAAATAACTGACAAATGTGATACACTACTGGAGCTCTACCTCCAGTGTGCAGCAGGCAGACAAGCCTTGTTTAAACATGAAAAGACTGCTGTTGTAATTTAGAATTACAAATACAAACTCCAAATTCTACACCACTTTCCAAAACTGGATTGATATTATTACATATATTGATCTAACTGATAACAAGCACTGTCACAGTTGGCCGGCATAATCAAAATCTGTACTGTTGACCAAACTTACAGTATATCTTTATATTGACTACTCTTTATACTGTCCACCATTAATTCTACCTCTAAGTTGCAACAGTGCAGCTTGAATCAGTATGAGTGGTAATCCAAGTGTTGCTTTTTTAAGTAAAACAATAAAGCTGCTGCTTGCTGCAGTCCAACAGAGTGGAGCTTCCTTCCTTGAGGAACTTCACTAAAGAGGCCACTGATTACTGCCCTGTTCTTAATTGCCATATTTAACACCTAATTTAAGAAAGCATGGGCACTCTTCTTTTTTTTTTGTGCGCAGTCTGATTCTCTTGGGAGGAATTAACACATGAGTGCCTATTTATTACACAGCCTGAAGCAGAAATTTTAAGAAAGGGACAGGGCACTTAAAGAAGCAGTCGACAAAATTAGGACAAAAATAAAACACTTTTTTTGCTTCCTTGAAAGCATAAGCAGTTGATGGCAGCAGTGGAATAGTGATTTCTCCAACAGGAATCTCCCCCACCGAGACACACTTTTATCAACACTGATGAGATGTGCATTTTTGCCTGCCCTGCGTTCAGTTGACAAAACAGTCCGCCGAACATAGTTTGCAAGGCGAACTGACCTAAATGAACGGGCAGTTCTCGGCAAACGTTTTTTCTGTACGGTTCGCACATTCTGTAGTTGTGTAGATCTATGGTCATCTGTCAACCGGTAGAGAACCCTAGTAACTACGGTGTAGACTGTAGCCTACTTCAGCTTCATATTACCTGAGGATTCTCCGTTATACCCCCACCAAAAACAATATTTTATGCGTGATATTGTTTTACTTACAAAATGACATAACCTCTACTCTTAAATTGATGGAATTGCTCCAAAAATAAAATAAAACAAAAGAATATCGCAAACTATCTTACCTAGCCGCCATCTTTGTTCGCTACGCGAGTCACCTCCAAAAAAGTTCGGCCAAAGAGAAAACTGTTTGCAGCGACCGTGTCGTTCAGTTACGGAAACGAACGAACAGTTCCAAACAGTTGCAAACTGTTCTGTCAACTGAATGCGCCCCTGGTTAATGAGTACAGCCATCTCAGCGCCACCTGCTGGCATGTCATACTCATTATTTTCTGAAGAAAACAGAAGGCCAGAGGAGGTGCAGGTGTAGAGCTACCCATAGCAACGACAAAACTGGCTGGGGGTATGGCACTCAACCTGTTTGCACATCTGTCTGTCACCATCCACTATGTTACTGATGCTAACTGACTTACGTATGTCTGCACAGATTTTTTTTTTTTTTTAAATTTGAGAAAGTATGGAGGAGCTGTCAGAACTTCTATTACAGAATGAATGTGAGTCTACCAAGTGCAATCCTACTTCCCTTTAAGATCACTAAATACAAATCTGAAAGGTTACCATCCCTTTTTACCAAATTTTGCAAAACATTTGAAGAATTTTTGAAAAATAAATGTATACATGCATATTATATCCTGTGGTTGTGTCATGAATCAGTTCATACCCAAACTGAATAGGTTGATATTGGGGGAAGGGCAAAAGACTGATTTGGTGTAATATTACGATACACACTCAACCTGCAAGGAGAACTGCCCCTTCCCTAAAAAAAGAAACACTGAGAGCACATGGGCTGGCGCACTCTCCTCTTGGAACCATCCAATAACAGCAGTGTTAGCAGATGACAGCTAAGCTAAAACACTCCACAAGCAGCGACAAACCTCGGTAACAGTCAAGCCAAAATAGCACTCAATAAAAATCAACCAACTCTGGACACGCTGCAACAAAGCCACCTCCAAACTCAGAGCAAACCAAGAGGACAACGCAGTCTACCCCCCTACCTGTGTGCAGATACCTTAGTCGCTGCAAAAACAAATGCCCCTTTACACTAGCACCTACTTGGCTCGACTCAATTCGATTTGTAGGGTTTTCCATTAGGTGGTAGTACCTGGTACTAGGCACACTTTTAATACCTACTCAGCTGGGGTTCCAAGCGAGCTGAGTCGAGCTGAAAATGTGGCGTCAACAGACTGCAGGCCACTGATTGGCCAGGGCATAACATCACTGAATGAGTCATGAGAGTGACTTCTTTCACAAGAATCACACCCACCACTTGTAAAATTCTGCAACAGCGACTGTGACTTTTTTAAAAAATTATTTCTGTGATAATAAACAAGATAAATGGCTACACACAAATCAACACCATGGTCCAACGATGAGGTGCAGACTTTTCTGTGCTGGGTGGCTGACAAGAGAATCCAGAGGGAGCTAGACAGAGCAACCTGAAATGAAAAAGTATACCGGGAGATCTCCAAGCTGATGACCACTCACGGGTACCACCAGACATAAAACAATGTCGGGAAAAGCTTAAGAAACTAAAAAGCGATTACCGGACCATCAAGGACCACAATGGCCAAAGTGGGTCGAACAGAAAAGACTGGAGGTGGTTCAACCAAATGGACGCCATTTACGGCCAGTGACTGGCGAGCAACGGCAGGGAGAGCAGCCTTGACTTGACCATGGCGTCGTTGAAAACCTCAGCCATGGCATTGTTGAAAATCGTGATGAAGGATGGTGAGTGTTTGGTGATTTTAAGCATCTTTTACGTTATTTATCCCATTGGTGGCAAGCTCACTTTGAACAAATAAGAATATTAGATACCGCCGTTGTCTCCTGTATGCAGACAATGAGCTAGCTAGTTAGCCATCAACACTAACTCCATGCTCTGCTTGTATTTTGCGCTTGCTGCATCTTAAGTATTTGCTTTTGAGAGCAAAACGTATAGTCAGCATGTCAACAACAACTGACAACATAATGACCCCCACCCACTTTGAGGTGGCACTCAATTGTATGTAAATGGAAAATGGTCAAAACCATCAAGGTGAGTTGAGCTGAGTAGGTGCTAGTGGAAAAGGGCCAAAAGTCTGTTCTGGAACATGAGACAGAGCCCCGACATGTGACCCCGTTCTGCTGCCATGGTGGTCCTGAAACTACACCAAAAAGTGGAGCTCAAAGCCGAGAAATCCCAGAGCACAGCAGAAAGGACAGCACAACATTCCATGGAGGACTGAGAGCCTCTAGCCACCAAAAAAAGTGGCCACAGTGAGTTGAAAAGAGTGAAAACTTACATGAAACAGACATTGACAGTTGTACTTTGTGGGACACAGTTTGACTTTGAATAAACAGGTGGGGGGAGACATATGGTATTGTAATACCTAAAGAATCGTATTATCATGTATTGCGATGGGTACTGTATTGTGAGGTTCCCCATCATTCCCACCCTTAGCTGATATGGTACTGTCTTGCTAATCTAAGTAAGGACTTTCCTTTGCAAATGGTTGCAAATGAATTGTGCAACAGCTTCATCTTTAGCACTGACCTTTATAAAAGGAATTATACATTTTTATTGGTCAAACCATGGGACACTTTTTCCATTTTTAAAAAAGTTATTTTTTTCAGGCTATGTCTCCCAGCTGGCATGGGAATGCCTTGGTCTCCCCTCTGAAGCGCTGGAGGAGGGTGGCTGGGAAGAGGGATGTCTGCGCTTCTCTGCTTGGACTGCTGCCTCCGTGACCCAGAAAACGGATGGATGGATATTTTTGCCTCTACTGGACAGATAAAGTACAAAGTAGGATGGGAAACAAAATGAAGAACAGCAGGGAGACACAAGGAGGATCGCCCTGACCAGGAACTGAACCAGAGATCACTGCAGCTGAGCAACACACCCCGATTGTTTGTTTAGCAGCCATCAGGCCAATGGACATCCCCAATTTTCTATTTTAACGTAGTCAATCTTGAATTAACCTAGAAAAAGGCTTTAAAGCACGCCAACTTGATGTCAAACAGAAAAGACAAATTTAATATTGTCAACTGCTGTTCAAACCATCTGTGTGTGAGGGGCAGCCAATCAGTGGAAAACTAAACAGAGACGAGCTTAAACATGCCATGAATGTGTTCTGAGTATAGAACTGGGAATAAGCTCAGTTCACTTTAGTTTCTGTTAGTTTTTATTTGCTATTTTCTAAACCAACTTGGGAAATGTGTGATTTAGTACAACTTCTCTGACTCACTGTAAGCATATTTCATTTGAGCTGATAAATAAACTATTTTTTTAGCTTGAGCATCTTTGAAATATATGGAAATTGAATTCTAGATGCAGATTTGCACTTTCCTTCTTTATTTTCCAGATAAAAAAAGCAAAAACTGTGAAAATCCCATTACTAATTAGATTAGTTGGAAACTGACAAAGAGAATAAAAATTCAAACACCTTCCTGACTGTAAATCATTCAGATTCCTCCAGATAATGAAGAATTTTTAAGAATCACACCCTGCGCATTCACAGACCAAACTAAATGAGCCATTTGCCTAAATTGTGGCATTATTGTCAAACTGAGAATAATGGCCCCGCAGTAAGGTGGGGAGGGCGGGAAAGATATACTCAGATATCAGTAAATAAATTACACACCACTGGCATCTGGAAACATCAAATTGCTTCTATAAAACTTTGTATTGCAGCAGAATTTATCAACATAGGGATAGAGGGTTTTAAACACAAAGATGAATGGCAGTGAGTGTAGACCACCTGCAAAAAGAAGAAGAAGGAGGTGGAAGAAGGAAACAGAAGTGGCAGTACACAGAAAAATGCAGTATATGTCTCAAAGTGTTGGACACATTCTGCAGTGATTTTACTGTCTATTGAAGCAGAAAGCACTGAACTTTAAGATGAAATATTAATAGCATGGAACAGGGAAAAGCTCGGATAAGAAAAAGCGGACATGATCTTTCACTCTTCTACGTCAGGGTGGAGTCCATTTGGAGCACGGGGACCAAATGGGACTGTTTGTATGAATGTTAATGCCACCCATGTCAGAAAAGGTTATTACATTACCACTGACGCTAAAAACAATGATTAGGGGGAATGCATAAAATAAAAACAGGAAAATGGACTGACAGACTACTGGAAGGCTTATGTCTTATCTGGAACCTTTCAAGGCAACCAGGACCCAAAGGAGGCAAAAAAATATCAGACTGCTGTCACAAATGGCATTACAAGATGTTTCATCATTTTAATCTTCACTCACACACACACACACACCACAGACAGCTTTAAAGTAGCCAATAGTTGGTGATCTGATACCAGCGATGCTTACTCCTTCTGAAGTGAGGGGGGTTGTCATTGACGTCGCTCAGCCTCACAGTGACAGTTGTAGTCCCTGATAATCCACCCAGATGTCCCCCCATGTCTTTGGCCTGGAGTACGACCAGATACTCTTCACGAGTCTCTCTGTCCATGTCAGGTACGGCTGTCCGCAGGATGCCTAGTGGAGAGGAGAGCGGGGCATTGAGGGAGGGAACAAAAAAATCTCAACAGTAACAGATTTCACAGTGACACAACGTCTCTCTACATCACCATCAAAGCCAGTCAGATGTATACATTTTAGAATTCGGACTGTGCAAAACATTTGACCCCTGGGCCACTTCTGTTTCTGCACAGATGAAAGAAAATGCAAGTTTTATTCCAAATGTTCTTATCCCCACTGGACATATGGTAGAGTGAAGTATATCTAGGAGCACTGCAGGGATGAACTGTGTATAATCAGCAGCCATGGTGGTATGTTATGAAACATTTTTAAAGGGGGACTGTGTGAAGATGAGCATGAACAGACCAGTCTGAGAGTCCACAGAGAAAAAGTCCTGGCCGTGAGTTATGGCGTACACCAGCCGGGCACTGTTTCCATACGTTGGATCATCAGCATCTCTGGCAGTGACTTGGATTATTGAAGTGCCTGTGAAACAGAGAAGGCATGACATGGGTGACAAGTCAATGGACCCTTTTAAATTAAAGTCAGTAAAGCAGGTGGCGGCTTCATGAGCCATGAAACAGCGATACTTCACCAAAGACACAGATAAAAGAAAATGCAGTTCCCTGCCGTCTACTGATGCACACACAATGTTCCACAAGACATATGTCTTTCAAACGGTGCTACATACCCAGTAACAACAATACTGTGTAATTACCCTGCTTGAATCAGGGCCAGTAGCTGAGAACTGAGCCACACTGGCAAAACAAAAGGATTGTTTCTAGGATACTGAGGATGTGTATAGACAACTGGAAAGATGATTTTGCTTCAGAAATATTTAAAGATGTTTGTAATTTTTAGCCATACAAGCAGTGAGCTAACAATACCATCACATTAATCAGTTAATTCTATAATTCTAACAGAAATGTCATTATAATAAATGTGTAGTTCACTAAACTTGGTGATGCCCACAGGAGAGGCCTTAAAAAATTCCCAAGGCTTTTCATTTAACATACTACCTTGCTATTAATCTAAGTTAAACTGATCAGCCATAGCATGACACCCACCGGTGCAGAAACATTGATCTTCCCGCTACACAGCAATGCTTTGGGTCTTGGCATTAATATGGCTCAACACCGTTTCCAACCAAGCTGACCCCCTCCCATAGCATCGACTCTATATCCGACAGAGGAGTGTTGCCATTGCAGCCAGGCGCTCTGCACACCATGAGTCATGTTCACCATGGTGATTTTACACTCATACAAGGTGATTTATCAACATAATTGAAGATATATTCAAAACAACTGGCACTTTGCTCTGCAGCTCTTGGATGCTATCTCACATTCCCAAGCCGATGATAATTTTAATAGCCTAGTAAAAGTGACAGAAATAGGACTCTGTATATAATAAAAACTGGGAAAGACAGCCACAGTTGACCACGAGTGTCAGCAGGATACAGCCCGGCTGTCATGGTCTGAGTGCAGGGGGTTCTACCGCGCTCAGTCTCATTGTCTTTTTCTGTATTTGTACATTTGTTGCATTTTTGAGTCTTAGTTTCCTGTCAGTTTATCCTTGGTTGGTTTTCATATATCTTGTATTGTGTCTTAGCTCTACTCATTCTCTTGTCATGTTATCGCAGTCTTGTTATTTATATATTTGGCATTTGCTTGTACCTTTCCTTTAGTCTTTATTTGTCGTCATTTTAGTTCTTGCTTTATATTTGTACTTTTGTGTTCTCTCTCTCTCTCTCCCTCTCTATCTCCGGGGTGCAGCTGTCAGTGGCACTTCCGGGTTTTGCTCTGTAGTGGGCAGTGCCCCTGTCAAGCTGTCAGTCCCATCTCCTCTCCTCTCATGACCCCCAGCTGATCCCTAAGTTGTAATCACTGTCACCTCCTGCCTGCTCACATGATCCACACCTGGCATCATTTGCTATGATTGATCTCCTGCCTTATTTAAGACTGGTTTTTGCATTCACTCCTTGTCAGAGTCTCATCCCACACCTCCCAACTCCTGTCAGGACTCTCTCCCTGTCCTGACGTGTGTTCCTACGCTTTCTGCCGACTACTCTTTTTAAGTTTATGTTTTGTGAACTTTATGGATTTTGTGTTTCTTTTAATAAATACCACAAACTGCAGCTCAGTGCCTGGGTCTTTCTCTCTGCCCCGAAGAGGCAATTCATGACAGCAGACTCTGACCAATTTGAGACCCAGCTGCCGCAGTTTGTGGTTTTTTTCCCTCCACTCACCTGTCTTTCTCGGGAGCATTTTTCAGCATGTTCCCCGCCAACACCTCTTCTATGGCGAGAGTACCCGATACGCCTGGGATGGGAAGTCTGCAAAACATTGATGGAGATGGCCGATCTGGTCTCCAACACCTGCAGGGCTCTTATGCCCAAAGACGCCCTGTGGTACTTGGGCTTGGCGGAGGCAGCTGCTCGTCAATACCTTCAGCTCACGGAGTATACTGAGGGGGTAGAGAGGATTTCGCTGGTGGCGGCTTTGCAACATGAGAGCCATGGGATGGTGAGGAATTCCCCAAAGAAGCCTGGGTCAACGCCGAAGGGGAGGCATCCCGAGCCTCTGTGTTTTCGGCTCCTCACCAATCTCTTGCACCAGTTCCTGCTCCCACTCCACCTGCTCCAGAATGCCGCCGTCCAGTGAAATCCTGCTGGAAGAATGCCATCACCTCTCAGTCAGCAGTTTTTTCTACGCCGAGACAGACAATCCCTGCAGCAGTTCCTTCTTCCGATTCTCCTTCGCCGGCTGTCCCATCAGCTTCCTCTTCTTCCTTTGCTGCTGCGACTCCCGTCTCCTCAACGCTTCCTCCCGCTGCTGGGGGTCAGGACATTTTCTCTCTAGCTCTGTCCATTGCCGTGTCTGCAGCGGCGGCTCCTCTACGTTCCTCTGAGGGGCCCTCAACCAATGAAGTCACGGGGAGGGTTGATTATCAACCAGCTGCAGCAGAAGACATCGTGCTCCGGGAACTCAGGCAAGTGTTTTTTCATTCTCAATCTCCAAAACATGAATTATTTTTTCCTGATTCCCGGTGGTGAGGCCCAGACTATGCAGTCCTCTGAGTCCTCACCATCTGCTGCAACTATAAACTTTTCACCTGCTCTCTCCGTGGCTCCTCCTTTGCCCCTTGAGTGTCCGCCGGCCCCGAGATTAAGTCGTCAGGCGATGGAGGAGACTGCGGCCCTGGAGGACTGGTTCCAGCCCCACAGCCACGGTCCGGACAGAGGGAGAACGCTGTCACTGAGCTGAAGCCTGCACCAATGATGAAGCGTCCCCAGGGTTCAGCGGTGCAGGGTTCAGCGCCAGCAGGGAGCCGACCTCCTGTCACAACGCCAGGCGAGCCACCTGCATGGGGCACTTCTCTGGGGGGTCCTGGGACTGCATCTATCACCATGCCTGCTGCAGGGGCCACCGCAGCAGAGCCAGAGCTGGACCTCCAGAGGGTTGGGCTCAAGACATCGCTGCTTGGATCGACAGAGTCCTGGACAGCGGTGGAGCTTGAGCTCAGGCAAGTGCTCTCCTTTGTTTTCACTATTTCTATTTTGGAGAGAGCTTGTCTGGTTGGTTGGGAGGGCCAAGTGCAGCCGTCAACTGCACCTGAGCTCACCTCGCTGGGCTCCACTGTCGCCGGTGACCCTGACCCTGTTTCTCTGCCTCTCCTGTCGGAGTCTTTCCCCAGGGTCACCAAGGATGATCCAACTTCGCCAGGGGTCTCCATGGGTCCAGCCTCACCGCCCGAGATCACCGTGGGTCCAGCTCCTCCAGCTGAGGTCATTGCGGGTGCTCCATCCCAGCCCGGGGCCTCCGTGGATGCTGCTTCCCATCAGCTGAAGTCGTCATGGGTGCTCCGTCCCAGCCCGGGTCCTCTGTGGATGCTGGTTCCCCATCAGCTGAGGTCGTCATGGGTGCTCCATCCCAACCTGGGACCTCCGTGTGTGTAACTCCTCCTCAGTCCGGGTCCCTATGGGTGTTGTGTTTCAGTCGGGGTCCGCCGTGGGTGTCACGCTCCAGCCCAGGGGCCACTGTGGGTGCAGCTCTGTCCCAGTCCGGGACCACCGGGAATGCAGCTCTGTCCCAGTCTGGGACTACCGAGGGTGCAGCTTTGATCCAGTCCAGGTCCACCGCGGTTGCAGCCACGCTTGAGCCCGGAGCCACCGTGGGTGCAGCCACGCTCCAGCCCGGAGTTACTGCGGGTGCTGCTTTGCTCTAGCTTGAGGACACCGCAGGTGCTGCCATGCCCCAGTCCGGGGTCACCGCAGGTGCTGCCATGCCCCAGCCCGGGGTCACCGTGGGTGCTGCCATGCCCCAGCCCGGGGCCACCGAGGGTGCTGCAGGCCAGTCCGAAGGTGTCGTGGTTCCCTCTCCTCAGCCTGACGCGTTTGGGGCTCCCTCTCCTCAGCCTGATGCCATCGGGGTTCCCTCTCCTCTGCCTGATGTCGTCGTGGTTCCCACTCCTAGGTTCAATGTCATTGGGGGGGGTCCCGTTCCCTTCTATCCTCTACAACACTTATTCTTCCCATTGGGCGGCCGCCTCTTGGACTACCCCTGCTGTTTGGGTGGTAAAAGAACTCTGGAAGACCACTCGGCAGAATGCATCACTGGGGTATGTGGCCCGAGTTCTCCGGGAGGCCACCTGACTCCTTCCATCCTGCCATCCGCCAGGCCTGGGACTCTGGCCGCCCACCTGAACTGTCCAGCTTTCTGGTCCAGGGGTTTTAGGTGGTTTGGTTTTTGCCTGGTGTGGGTCCTGAGCGGGTTTCTTTGTTTCTTTTTTGTTCCCCCCTAACCTGTTCCCCTCATCACCCGCCCGGGGTGATTTGTTGTTCTACTCCTTTTTTTCTGGGCGGCGGGCGGGGGGGGGGGGGGTCCTTTTTCTTTTTTGATGTCTCTTATTCTGGGTGTGGGTCATGAGGGTTTTTTCTTTTTGTTTCTTTTTTCTCTGGGTTGTTTCGGTCCCTCCGTGCCTGGATCCCCCCCCCTCCCACTCAGAGTGGGTTTTGTTTCCTTGCTTCTTTTATATAGGGTGGGTCTTCTATGTGGGTGGGTCCTTTATCTTTTTTTTTTTTTAATGTTACTCTGGGTGTCTGGAATCCACTCCTTGACGGGGGGCTCTGTCATGATCTGAACATGGGGGGTTCTACTGCGCTCAGTCTCATTGTCTTTTTTTTTCAGTATTTGTACATTTGTTGTATTTTTGAGTCTTAGTTTCCTATCAGTTTATCCTTGGTTGGTTTTCATATATCTTGTATTGTGTCTTAGTTCTACTCATTCTCCTGTCATGTTATCGCAATCTTGTTATTTACATATTTGGCATTTGCTTGTACCTTTCCTTCAGTCTTTATTTGTCATCATTTTAGTTCTTGCTTTATATTTGTACTTTTGTGTTCTCTCTCTCTCTCTGTCTCTCCGGGGCTGCAGCTGTCAGTGGCACTTCCGGATTTTGCTCTGTTGTGGGTGGTGGCCCTGTCAAGCTGTCAGTCCCATCTCCTCTCTTCTCATGACCCCGAGCTGATTCCTATGTTGTAATCACTAGCCACGTTTACATGGACACAAGTAACTGGATTAAAAGCTTGATCGGAATAAAAATGCTTCATGTAAACACGCCAATCTGAATATTCTGACCCAATCACACTCATTCGGATCAAAATTTCATTCCGATTGAGACGGGTGGGTTATGCCGATTGTTATTCCGACTGGTGTGCATATAAACACTTATTCCGAAGCTTGGGTCGAAAATATGTTTACTGCGCATGTCTGTACATTGGCCACACGTCGATGTGATGTATTTCTGACTTTACAGCAGCTAGCGGAAGACATTGCGGGAGTAAAACAAAACGTCTGTATCATCCTGCTGTCTCCCTCTGTTCATCATATGCAGAAGTATGTACTTGTAGCTTCATTACAGAGACCAGCAGAAGCAAAAGTACAGTCTGAATAACACAATACAGGTCCATTTCAAAAAGAGAAAGACACAAAGCGTGGTTTGTTTACACCGGAAGTTGCTTCTTCTTCTACTATTTTCAGAATGTCGACGTGTGCATGTCAAAATGATTTAGTTCATTCAAACGTGTGACACATGGAAACGCACGTCCTAATCGGATCAGCTTTTTCAGGATCCATGTAAACAGTAAAGTTCTGATCTGAATTGCAATCAGATTGAAGAAATTTTGCCCATGTAACCGTGGCCACTGTTACCTCCTGCCCGCTCACGTGATCCACACCTGGCATCATTTGCTATGATTGATCTCCTGCCTTATTTATTTGGTTTTTGAATTCACTCCTTGTCAGAGTCTCATCCCACACCTCCCAACTCCCGTCAAGACTCTCTCCCTGTCCTGACATGTGTTCCTACGCTTTCTGCCGACTACTCTTTGTAAGTTTATGTTTTGCGAACTTTATGGATTTTGTGTTTCTTTTAATACCACAAACTGCAGTTCAGCGCCTGGGTCTTTCTCTCTGCCCTGAAGGGGAAATTCATGACACCGGCATTTTCTCCTGTGTTCTGGGATAGTGAGATGGCACTGATAAAATATTGAGCTGACCTGTGCTGGCTGATATATTTTACTTTTAAGAGATGCTGCTGAACTACTGAGAGCACAATCAAGGTTTACAAAAAATGAAGTGGGATTAAAATAATCAATTTAAATTTGTATTGTGTAAAATGACTGTACACATCTCTCTTCAATTCAAGAAACATTTATTATTGGTGAGTGTAAAGTTGCAACTTTACAAGAAAATAGTTGAACGTGTACAAGAAAACAGTTTCAAATTTATCAGGTAATTTATGTAAAGTTGTTTGAAAAGCTCATAAATTCATCACAAAAGCTACAAATTTAAGAAAAAGAGTAAATTGATTAGAAAATAGTCATGTTTATGAGGAAAAAAGTTGGAAATTTATCAGAAAATCTGCATACATTTGAGAGAAAAAAATCAGAAGTTTATGAGAAAGAAAAACTGCAAATTTACAAAGAAAATTAACAAATTTGTGAAGGAGAAATCTTGCAAATTTACAGGGAAACTGTCATACATTTATCAGGAAAAAAAGGGGAAAAAGAAAGAAACGTGCTTCAACAAATTTAACCAAAAACTCACAAATCGAGAAAACAATTTCAAATGTATGAGGAAAAACAGTCCCAAATTTATAAGAAAAACCTCACTTACTGGTAGTACAAAGATGTTACTCACTACTCAAATTTTTTTTTTGGTAGTTTTTATTCAAGTAATTTTTTTGACGACTTGCATTTGAGTAAATAATATCACAAGGTAACACTTTTACCTCTGATATTTATAAATGAAAGCCCTGGTTACTACATCCCAGTGGACCAGATTGGCTCAGTTCTTTGTTGGGGTCTTTTGCTTGTGCCATGATGTCTAACAGTTTTGGGCAAGTGGTTTCAGTATTATAGCTTTGAAGTGTCTATATTTTTCTTCTTGTACTATTAAAACCAGTTTTAAAAAATCGCCATGAACTTTCTGTCAAACCAAAAAGGCATCACTTGTCTAAACTTCAGCCCCGTGTCTGAAATAAATCCATTTCACTTATATAGAGACAGGGCCCTGCTCAGCGTAAAAGGTGAAAACAATCCACTGCTCTATATTGACTTTGTATTGCGTGAAATTGTCTTCTCGCCAATTCCTTCAGCTGGAAAAAAACTGATAAACTTCAAAAACTGCAGTGTTGTTGGGCAAAGCATGGTACAGAACCACAAATTACTTTTTAGTTTTCTTTTCAACTCCTGATCCTAAACCAGAGCCTTTCAGAAAACAAAGGTGGACAATAGTGAGGGGATCCACAGTTCACTAAAACGTACAGATTCAGTCCTGTTCATATGCTGACGAGTTGGGAGTCAGCATGTGTCGACGTCTGTTTGAAAACTCAGTCGCTCTTACACGTACTGGTTATTTTATCTGTTTTTATTTATTTTACCTATTTCGTTTAAAATTCTTATCTTTTTTATTGATATTAGCTTTTTACTTTTTGCTATTAACTACCAGCCTACAGTTGCATTACCACCACTGACTTGATTATCATCACTCTATATCTTTGTATAAGGAGTTCTTATAAGGAGTTCTGAACAACTCCTTATGTGTGAAAAAATTATCCGTCCTTGGACTCTGTCCTAGTTGCAGCTGAAGAGCTCCCGGTCCTCCTGCCTCCCAGCGAGCTATTCTTAGCTTTTTAAACTGGAGCTAGAACTTTATTGATCATATAGCTCCCAATGGCTGGACTGCTTATGTTTTTAAAGTCAAAAATGGACATGTCAGTGCCTGGGGAAGATAAAATTCTTCTGCAGAAAGCGTCAAAGAAAATTGCTGACCTGGAGGAGGATATCCAACGGCTCTCGGTTGAACTGCAGCAGAAAAACATGCTGCTCTCCAACTTCACCTTACGTCTCCCACTGTTGTCACAGCCTATGAGTCTTTTAGCGGCTCAAGAGTCCAAAAAAACAGCCGTGAGTGACTCATCCCTTCAAGACACACTTCCCTGGGACCCCTCTGCTTGTCCACGGCCCTCCTCCTGCTCAATGCCAAATCAGATGGCCTGGTCTGAAGTGGTGGTCCGAGGCAAAAAAAGGGTCTCAGACGCGTCTACCACCAGCTCTCCTCTGACCGTCTCCAACCGCTATGAGGTTCTGGCAACAGTTGATAATCCACCTTCCACCAGTGCTCCTGCTTCACCAGTTCCAGCTCATCCGGGCTCCACCGAGGTTACAGCCGTCCCTTCACTGGATGACCCGGCGGCCTTTCCTCCACTGAGGGCTGATTGCAGTGGGGTGGCTGGCGTGGCCCCAGCTGAACCTCAGTGGCTCCAGCCCCGCTCTGGAGCGCCCTGCACCCAGCGCGTGATCCTGAGGGAAGCTGTTCACTGGCACTCCAAGAGGCCACACTGCACGGAGCAGTTGGGGAATCCCTCTTCTGATTCTGGCACCGCTTCGCTGCCCTACTCATCGGCTGGTGAGGTACGGAGCCCTACCTCTCCCACCGATGGGACCCCCACTCTGCCACCACCTCACCACACTTACTCTCGCTGAGAGACCCTGCAACCACCAACATCCCGCCCACTTTTTCCCCCAACCACGTTGATCATCGGTGACTCCATCATAAGGCACATCAGGTATTTTAACTCTATTACTCACTGTTTCCCAGGAGCTACTGTCCCCTTCCTGTTAGTAAAACTCACGGATCTGCTGCAGTCACAACTCCCCTCCAATACACAGATTATTATTCACGTAGGGACCAACGACACCACCCACAGACAGTCTGAGATAATTAAAAATGACTTCTGCAAACTTTTTAATATTTAATCAAACAGTGGAAAATCTGTTTTTATTTCTTGCCCCATTCTCACACTGCGCCATGGATCAGATTGTTTCAGTCGAGTTGCTGCCCTTTCAACTTGGCTCAAGTCTGCCTGCAGCAGCAACATTGGTTTTATTGACAATTTTAACAACTTGTTTTAGGGCTGCCACTGTCACGACGGCCCTCACGGACCGTCACAAGACGCCTCAGTCACCAGAGAGTTTGCAGTGGTAATTTATTGTAGAGTAAGGATGAACACACACAGAACACATACAGTGGCCGGGTGAAGTCTGAGCCGGGGAACACCCGATGCGCCAGACGAGATAATCACAAAGATACAGTCACACAGAGCGTACCTTACAACGGGACCGTTAACAGACGGGTAACGGGGGATTCCCAAGTCCATTAACCACGATGAGCAAGGAGAATAACAGGAGCACGACGGAACGTGGCTGAACATACAGGTGAACATAACAGGACATAACAGAGACTGCCGCGTTGGAGGACATTTAGCACCCGCTTATATCTCTGGTGGCTAATGACCCCAACGCGGCACAGCTGCTGCTAATGACAGCAGAGCAGCAGCTGACTTTGACAGCAGGGAGCTCCCCCGGGTGCCTTCACAATAAGAGCCCGAGGAGCTGGAAGGAATCCTCAGCTGCCAAAGCCAGAGAACAAAAAGATATGAGACCCGAGTGTGGCCAGAACCGACACTCGGGTTATGACAGTACCTCCCCCTCAAGGCCGAGCTCTGAGCGGCCTGAGTAACACCCAAGCCCCCCACCCCCCACCCCCCTAGGGTGGGTGGATGGGGCGCTGGCAGGAGGGGGAGAGAGACAAACAACCAACAAGGCTACAAAGGTAGGGAGAAAAAAAAACACAATAAGTACAAAATAGGCAACACACCCTTGGGCAAACAGAGTGACACAAAAACACAAAACAATCCCCCTCCCCCCCCCACACACCCCAACAGTCCCACAGACGAGATCAGGAACCCGGAAAGGGCGCAGTCCAGGCCTGGAGGGATGGGGGCAAAAGGTTCGGGGGGGTCGTCCGGCAACAAGAGGCCACAGAACAGGGAGGGGAAAAGAGGACAGTTCGGGCGGCCTACCCCAGTCCCATGCTCGGGGGAAGAGAGTTTCAGGCGGCCGGAGCAGGTCGCCGCACAGGAAGATAAACAGGTCGGGGGGCCGACCCGGAGAACCAAACCAACGAGACAGCCCTTCAGGCGGCCGCCCCGCAACACCAGCCCACCAGAACCATTGGGAGGAAGCAGCCGGTGATCCCGCAGAAAAGGGGGGAGATGAGGGGAAACCGGGCGGAGTGTTCGGGACCCCAACGGCCCCAGGTGGAGATGGGTAGTGCTCCTCAGGGAGGCGAGGAGGATGACTGTGAAGATGAGGGTGATGAAGAAAACGAGCCTGTCCAGCATCCGGTGGCTGGGGATCTGCAGCTCCCTCACCAAACCTAGGACCTGCTGGTGCAGCACCCACGGTGGACCCCGATTGGGCCTCCGGAACAGCACTCCCGGTGGACCCCAACTGGACCGGAACAGCACTCCCGGTGGACCCGGTCGGCGTGGCACCAGACTCGACCTCCAACCCCGAAACCGGAACCTCTGGCGCAGCAGGCGAGAGCAGCCCCTCGCCGGCGACCCTGGGAGAAGACTCACACAAGAGAGAAAACCCGGGATCAGGATCACCGGCAGCGCCAGAACCCGGCGAGATAAGCTCGGACGCAGCGGGCGGCTGCACCCGGCTCATCTCCCCTTGAGACAGGCAAAAGTGCTCTAAAAGGTGAAGAAGAAAGATAAAACAGAGCACTTGCCTGAGCTCGGGTTCTGACGCCGTCCAGGACTGCGATGATCCGGGCTCAGAAGTCAGGAGGTCGTCCTCAGGCTCCCACTCAGCTGCGTCGGGCTCCGCAGCTGGCATGATGGTGCGTGCAGCTAGAGAGTCCTCCGGCACCGATGTCCACGCCAGTGGCCCGCACGGCGTGGTGGCAGGAGAATCTCGCCCTGCTGGACCGGACCGCTCCTCCGTGGAACCCCGGGGATGCTTCTTCATCGGCGATGGCTCCACGCTGCAGTCCGCTCTCCTCCTCCGCCCATGGCGTGGCTGCGGAACCGGAACCAGGCTCTCCAGAACCGCAGGCCCCCTCCTCATCCAGCGACGTTGGCCTGACGTCGAGGACCGCTCAGCGGGGGGAGACACAGAGGAAGCAGGGTTATTACATTCATCCACAGCGGGTGGAGGGAGCTCGGGGGGCTGCATACCCCGAACTCCACCCCTAGGAGTCAGACAAGGCAAGACAATGTCAAAAGAAGAGGAATTATCATGCACTCGCTTTTCCCCTAAGGGTAAGATGGTCTCCGCTGTGGGGGACGTCATTCCCTCCTTTCCCCGCTGGATGGCGACAGAGGGCCCTCTGGGAAGACGAGATAGTAGTAGATTAGTTTATTTGACAGGGACAGTGCAATAAACATAGACAATTAATCAAAGACAATCAATCTGATGTGTTGCACATAGAGTGTATAGCTATTAGCTAATTTGCAACTCTTGTCCCTGGATGGGCTTTAGAAAAAAGAATCAAGATAAAAAATATACACAATAACCACATACATCAATGCAGAAAAATTATAAATACACAATTATAAATATTATAAATATTATAAATACACAAATATAACAGCCTGACTCACATTTGGCCACACAGATGAGGCCACTCGAGGCGGATCCGGGATGAAGCTCGCCGAAACGGAGCTCTCGTGACACACAGCAGCCAGGATAGGCGACGAGGAGGAGGGGGCGACAGCCGGGGTCAGTCGGGCATGGAGCGCTGACGGGACAGCAGGCGAGGGCCCGGGAGAAGACGAGGCTGCGGGGATTCCCCTCTGACGAGGCGCGGGAGTGACAGCTGTGTGGGGGGTTGAGCCCTTGCGGCGACCCGGGACAGCATCCAGACAGGGCTCTAGCCGAGGTTGGAAGCCGGAGTGACGACGGTTCCTTGTAGGGGGTGAGGCGAAGGTGAGGTCCGGAAATCGCCGTTCCTGAGCAGAAACGGCGGCAAGCAAGTCAGCAAACTCAGGAAACTCACGCAGCGCTGGATTCCTCTCCACCAGTCTGACCGCCGCCACCACATGCTTCATACACGCCGGAGGATTCTTAGAGGAGCAAGCAGCAGCCACCCGGTCCCAGATCTCTTCTGCTGTCATCTGCAGCTTCTCTGGGGGAATTCCGAGTCACGACATGCCCGATGGGAAAAGACCTCCGGGTGGTGCAAACTCCCGGCCGGAACAGAGGCAGGAGCGGGATCCCGAAGCGAGGGGCGACGTCTCCTCCGCTTCAGCTTCCTGCCAGGATTTCCCTCCAGCCCTCGGAGTTTCTCACGCTGGGTGGCGATGTCATCTCTCCTCACACTTACCTCTGGATGATCGGTGAAGCGGGGAAGAGAATCCAGAATCTCCTCGGCTAGGTCCAGGTATCTACAAATGTCGCTGGGAGCGTCCAACAGCGTAGCGGTGAAGATGGTGTAATCTACCTCCTTCAGAACCTCCGCTTGCTGCCTGCCAAGGCGCCGACAATGGCCCCTGGATGACGACATACTCCCCGCTGCAGACACTCAGACAGGTAGGAATTAACAGTCCACTACTGCAAACTACACGGTGAATGGCGTCTCGATACAACGCCTCCTCTCCGGGCGTTAGGCGGCAGTCTACTGTCACGACGGCCCTCACGGACCGTCACAAGACGCCTCAGTCACCAGAGAGTTTGCAGTGGTAATTTATTGTAGAGTAAGGATGAACACACACAGAACACATACAGTGGCCGGGTGAAGTCTGAGCCGGGGAACACCCGATGTGCCAGACGAGATAATCACAAAGATACAGTCACACAGAGCGTACCTTACAACGGGACCGTTAACAGACGGGTAACGGGGGATTCCCAAGTCCATTAACCACGATGAGCAAGGAGAATAACAGGAGCACGACAGAACGTGGCTGAACATACAGGTGAACATAACAGGACATAACAGAGACTGCCGCGTTGGAGGACATTTAGCACCCGCTTATATCTCTGGTGGCTAATGACCCCAACGCGGCACAGCTGCTGCTAATGACAGCAGAGCAGCAGCTGACTTTGACAGCAGGGAGCTCCCCCGGGCGCCTTCACAATAAGAGCCCGAGGAGCTGGAAGGAATCCTCAGCTGCCAAAGCCAGAGAACAAAAAGATATGAGACCCGAGTGTGGCCAGAACCGACACTCGGGTTATGACAGCCACACTGTCTATAAATCCGACGGCATACATTTAAATGTGTTGGGTAGCTGGCTTTTAGTAGCAAACCTAACGCATGTCATTCAAACAACAACACGCGATTGACTGTTTACATCCCACAACCCCTCCTCCCCGGATCCACTCACATCTCTGAGCTCCAGGAAGACCACAATCCAGCACCAGCCCCCTCTGTTGTCACCCTCCGCCATCTGGTCTGGAAAGTCATTCACTGCCCAGCTTCCCTATTAGAAGACTCATCACGGACAGACCTCCATCCATAAAACATACAGTTCACAAGAACTCACACCCATGTTGCCTGTGGATCAGTCACCTAGCAATAATCCACAGAAAACAAATTACTCACCTATTAATAACTCACCATCTACTGTAAATATGGCTATTTTAAATATACATTCTCCTGCCAACAAGACTTTTATCATCAATGACCTGATTTTAGACAAAAAGATTGTTTATTTTTAACAGAGATGTGGCTTGGCACGGATGCACCAGCGGTTCTCACTGAGGCCTCCCCACCAAATTTTAGTTCCGTTTTTTTCCATAAGAAAGGGCAGGAAGGGTGGGGGTACTGCCTCTATTTTTTTTCTTCCTCACTTGCGGTAAAGCAGATCTTACCCAATCAATATATACTGCATTTGAGCACCATGCTTTTGTCTTGAGCAACCCCACAATTTTATGTGTCACAGTTTACAGACCACCCAAATACTGCCCTGTTTTTATTGATGAGTTCTCTGAGTTTTTATCAATAATCCACACCTCATATAATTTTATTCTCATTTCTGGTGATTTTAATCTATACACTGATAAGCAGGGCGACCATATGTCAGAAGACTTTAATGACCTGCTCATGTCCATGAATTTTACTGAACATATCATGCAGCCGACTTACAACAGGGGACACACTCTGGATCTTGTCATTAGCCATGGCCTGCCCACCAGTATGTCCTCTGTTGTTGACTTGGCTGCATCTGACCATCACTGTTTTTTAACATCACTGGTTTTATGCAACGGGAGGCCTCGGTGCGAACTGTGAGGAAGCACCATCTGCCACCTTACGTGGCTGCTGATTTTATCAAACTCTTACACAACCCCAGTTATTTTATCTGCATCCTTTGATTTTATTGTTGATAATTTTAACAGTAAACTAAGATTTACCATTGACAGAGTTGCCCCAATAATGGCAAGGACAGTTAAAAGTAAACTTAAGCCTCCATGGAGAAACAACCAAATCCAACAACTGAAAAGAGAGCGCAGGATGGCTGAGGAAATGGAGGAAAAACAAATTAACTATCAGTTACCAAATATTACCAAATAAATTAAAAATATACAATAATACAGTCAACAAATCGAGAACAGAGTATTTTGCCAACTTAATATCAACACATAACAATAACCCTGAAGTCCTTTTTGCAACCATTGCTCACTTAGCCAGCCCTGATTTTAATAAACACACAAGCCTGCCATCCAACTCTCTATGTCAGAGTTTTACAGACCACTTCAGGTGAAAGGTTGATTCTATTAGATCCAACATTTTATCTGACAAGAAGACTGTTTTTGATGGAAGCTTAGGCTCACTTTTAGCTGAGGAAGCACTAGACTGTTTTGCCCTGGTTGATGCTAAGATGCTTGGTAGAGTTTTCTCACAGGTAAACTTGACCTCCTGCCTTTTAGATCCGATTCCCACGTCACTTTTTAAAACATTTTATGGATTCTTTGAACACGAGATTTTAAATATTATAAATTGCTCTCTTCGGACTGGTGTTTTCCCCACTGCCTTTAAAACAGCTGTGGTGAAGCCCCTTTCCTGGTATCCTCAGTAACTACTGATGTGTATCCAACTTACCATTTTTAAGTAAAGTTCTAGAAAAAATCATTTTTATCCAGTTAAAACAATTTTCTTATTGATCACAACATTTTTGAAAAATTTCAGTCTGGTTTTAGGACAAACCACAGTACAGAGACAGTCCTTTTAAAAATCATTAATGATATCAGGTGTAATATGGACTCCCACAAACTGTCAGCCCTGGTGCTGCTGGATCTCAGTGTTGCCTTTGATACAGTAGATCACCACACTTTATTTAGACTCAAACACCTGGCGGGCCTCTCAGGTACTGTTCTTGAATGGTTTCGCTATTTTGCAAGTATGGATACATGCTCTTCGAGAATCCATGAAATCAAGTTTGGGGTGCTCCAAGATTCAATTTTAGGCCCCAATACTTTTTAATCTTTACATGTTACCACTTGTGGATGTTATCGGCATCAATTTTCATAGCTATGCTGGTGATACACAGCTGTACATTGCTGTGTCTCCTGATGACACAAAATCAATTAATGCCCTTTTGAACTGCATTTTAGATATAAAGTCATGGATGGCAGAGAACTTCCTACAGTTACACCAGGACAAAACAGAAGTTTTAACCATCAGTCCTGAAGACAAGAGAGAGAAAATTTTACCCAAATTGCTAGGTTAAAACCTACACGTTGTGTTAAGAACCTGGGCATTTTTCTAGACTCTGACTTTAATTTTATTTCACACATGAAAAATATAACAAAAATTGGATTTTACCATCTTAGGAATCTAGCCAGAGTCCATCCTTTTCTCTCTCTTGCCAGCATGGAGGTCTTGATGCATGCTTTTATTACCAGTCATATAGACTACTGTGATACCCTGCTCTCTGGTCTTCCTCAAAAAAGGATATCACATCTCCAACTGCTCCAAAATTCAGCAGCACGAGTGCTGACAAGGACCAGGGGGCGGGCGCTTATTACACCAGTTTTAGAATCGGTGCATTGGCTCCCTGTGCATTTTAGGATCGATTTTAAAGTTCTCTTAGTAGTTTTTAAATGCCTCAATGGTCTTGGGCCTTCTTATCTATTTGAGCTGCTTTTACCTTATGAGCCCTCACGGACCCCAAGGTCCTCTGGTACTGGCCTTTTAATGATTCTCAAAGTCAAGACCAATACCTATGGTGAAGCCTCCTTTCATTATTATGGTCCTCGTCTGTGGAACAGCCTGCCAGAGAGCCTCAGGGCTGCAGAGTCAATAGATGTTTTTAAGAACAGGCTCAAGACCCACCTTTTTAATTTGGCTTTTAACAAACCTGTTTAACTATTACTGAAGTAGCCATTTATGTTCCATTGTTTTATGTTCTTCTTGGTGCCATTTGTTTTTAGATTTTCTCATCTCTTCTTAATGATGTGTTTTTCGTTCAGTTTGTAAGCATGGGTCTTTAGTTCCTCTTGTTTTATGTGCTCTTAGTTTCATTTTGTACCTTTTTAATTTACTTTTTAACAAACCTGTTCAACTATTATTGAAGAAGTCATTTATGTTCCATTGTTTTACGTTCTTCTTAGCTCCATTTGTTTTTAGATTTTCTCATCTCGTTCTATTTTGATGTGTTTTAGCTCACTTTATAAGTATGGGTTTTTAGTTCCCTTTGTTTTACGCGTTCTTAGTTTTATCTTGTATTTTATGTGTTTTAGCTCCAGTGTTTCCTCATTGGAGCCCCTCATGCTGGATGCTGCTTGGCCTATCTGCAGGGGTGTTGGTCCCGTGGGTCGCTCTAGCTTGAGTGGGTGGGCGCTTTATGCCATTGCCTACAGCTGTGGTGTGGGCCCCACCCTCTCCTGGTCAGAGTGGCATCGGTGGCATGCCCTGTGGTCATGGGCTGTGGTCATGGGCTGTGTAGTCTCCTGGCGTCCACAGGGTGGCTGCTCCTTCACATGGTGCCTTGGTGCCGAACTATGTCTCTTTTATTTTTTTATATGTGTGTGAGAGAAGTAGGGAGTGGTTATATCCTGTAAATATACTGTATGTATATCATATATATATATATATATATATAATTCAAGAAATTCTGTGTGTCTGTCTGTCTGTCGCAATCATAGGACTCGCATGACATCATCAAAGATCAAAGGCAGGCATCACTGAACGAGTGGTGGCGTGCTTGCTTGCACCTGCTTTCTACGGGCATGCAGAAATGCTTATACTTGGTTTTTACAGGCATGCACAGGTATGCACTATATACCAAAGGCAGGCAAAGATCAAAGGCAGGCATCACTGAACGAGTGGTGATGTGCTTGCTTACACTTGCTTTCTATGGGCATGCAGAAATACTTGCTTATACTTGGGTTCTACGGGCATGCATGAGTTTCTACGGCCATGCACAGGTATGTACTAGTATGTATATATTTAACTAAATTTGTCTACTGTTTACCTCCGCCACGAGGTTATGTTTTTTGCCGGGATTTGTCTGTCTGTTTGTCTGTCTGTTGGTTAGCAAGATAACTCAAAAAGTTTTGGACGGATTTCGATGAAACTTTCAGGCGTTGTTGGAAATGGTACAAGGAAGAACTGATTAAATTTGATGATCCGGATCACCGTCCAGAAGAAAACCGCCATTACGAAAAATGCCATTTTCGTGAATAACTACTGAACCACTAATCCTATCATTGTCAATCCAATTGCTAGTCATATGTTTTCGTGGTCAAGGAATCTGAAAACGTACACACAAACACTGTATGGGCAGAACTGTGGCCGCCATTACGGAAAATGTCATTTTCGTGAATAACTACTCAACCACTAATCCTATCGTTGTCAATCCAATTGCTACTCATATGTTTTCATGGTCAAGGAATCTGAAAACGTACACACAAATACTGTATGGGGGAAACTGTAGCGCTTGGCGGAGGTCTGCGCTCTCCGAGTGCTTTTCTAGTTTTATCTATGTAAAGCACTTTGCACAGCATCCAATGTTTGAAAAGTGCTATACAGGCAAAGTTTGATTGAATGATTGCTAGAAAGATCTGTGTGAAATATTCTCTTTTGCATCTGCAGCTGGTTCAAACCACCACTGCTCGTCTTTTAACAGGTACACGTAAAAGAGATCACATCACACCCATTTTAGCTTCACTCCACTGGCTGCCGGTGCATTTTAGAGTTCATTTTAAAATTCTTTTATTTGTTTTTTGACATAAGGTCTGACCCAGGGAACACACACACAGGCTCGAGTGTGATTCAATAATTTTATTGTGAAGACAGCAGGTGTGTGGGTGCGTGTTTGCGGGATGGAATGTGTTGCGGGTGAACAGGATGCGTCAAGGGCGAAGCAGAGCGCCGTACAGCCAGGCAAACCTAAGGGCAGAGCAGAACAGAGATTAGCTGCCGGTGCACACCCAGTGGAATTAACGCACAGTCTTATGCTTACTTGCAGATGGTACAGTGGCTGGCGTCGGCCTGAGCCGCAGGTCTCCCGCCTGGAAGACAGCATCCTTGGAGCGCGCTCGGCGCATTGAGGAGAATGACGGCGAGGATGAGGGAGGAAATCCGCCGCCAGGGAATCCACCTGTGCACAGGGGAGAGACTTGAAATAAGGTGAGAGGATGATGAGCTTACGTGTTATCGGGGAGCTATCCAAAGAGTGCCAGTAGTCTGGGAGTTGGCGTGCATTGGAACGATGAGCGTAGAGTAGCAGACGGCTCCAGGCCGAGGCTCCAGGCGGAACGGGCTATATAGCCCGAGACTGCGTGCAGCTGAAGTGGGAGACAGGTGAGAGCGAGTTGTAGCAGTACTCCCCCCCACCCCCCGAGCAGCGCCTCCCAGCGCTGGCTTACCTGGATACACCAGGTGGAACTCCGTGATGAGGCGTTTGTCCAGCACAAACGACAGGCGTACCCAGGATCTCCACTCAGGGCCATACCCCTCCCAGTCCACCAGATATTGCAGGCCGCGACGTCAGCGGCGGGCATCCAGGATGGAATTGACCCCCACGCCGGGTCACCGTCAACCATCACAGGCGGAGGCAGAGCCCTAGGAGGAAGACAGAGGGGGTTAGTCACCAGGGGTTTGATTTGGGAGACGTGGAACATCGGACAGACACGGAGGGAGAGGGGGGAGAGCCAGACGCACAGCCACAGGATTAATTACCTTGATGATGGGAAAGGGTCCAATGAAGCGCTGGGCCAGCTTCCTCTTCTCGGCCTTCAGGTTGATGTGCTGCGTGGACAACCATACCTGTTGGCCCACCTGATAGTGGGAAGCGGCTCTCCTGCGACGATTCGCTGTCTTGGAGTTGCGCTCCGCCGTGCGTAAAAGGGCCTGGCGGGTCGCGGTCCAAAGGCGTCGGCAGCGCCTCAGATGAACCTGGATAGACGGTACTGCCACCTCCCCCTCCCCTTCAGGGAACAGCGGAGGGTCGTAGCCCAGAGATGCCCGGAAAGGAGACATCCCAATGGCCGATGACAGAGTCGAATTGTGGCCATATTCTATCCAAGGCAGATGGAAGCTCCAGGAGGACGGACTGGAGGCGGTGACGCAGCGCAGCACAGCCTCCAGCTCTTGATTAGTTCGCTCGCACTGCACATTGGACTGGGGATGATAACCGGACGACAGGCTCACCATAGCCCCCAAGGCGTTGCAGAAGCACCTCCAGACCCTGGACATGAACTGGGGCCCACGGTCGGAGACGATGTCCACCGGAATCCCATGTAACCTCACGACGTGCTGGACCAAAAAGTTTGCCGTCTCCCGCGCCGTAGGGAGGCCGTGGAGAGGCACAAAGTGGGCGGCCTTCGAAAACCGGTCCACGATGGTCAGGATAGTGTCGAAGGTGTTGGACGTCAGGAGGCCGGTGACGAAGTCCAAGGCTACGTGGGACCAAGGCCTTCCAGGGACCGGCAGGGGATGGAGGAGCCCCGCTGGAGGAGAGGTCGATGTCTTTCCGGTAGCACACTGGGGGCAGGCGCAGACGTAGTTGGCGATGTCGTCCCGGAGGCCCGGCCACCAAAAGGACCTCTGGAGGAGTTCCACCAGCCGGGAGATCCCAGGGTGACAGGCGAACTTAGAAGTATGAGCCCAATGGATGACGTCACCCCGGACGGATGATGGCACAAACAACCTCCTCGCTGGACCGCCGCCAGGATCCGGTTTGACCTCCTGCGCCCTCCGGACCTTGTCCGTGATGGACCACGAGACGGCGGCCACGATGCACGAGGCCGGCAGGACGGTGTGTTCCCATTCTTCGGGGACCTCCGGGGCAAACTGCCTGGACAGCGCATCCGGCTTGGCGTTCTTAGAGCCGGGGCGATAGGTGATAGTGAACCTGAAGCGGCCAAAGAACAGGGACCAACGCGCCTGGCGGGCATTCAGGCGCTTGGCCGTCCTCAGGTACTCCAGGTTCTTATGATCCGTCCAGACCACAAACGGTTGTGCCGCACCCTCCAGCCAGTGACACCACTCCTGAAGTGCGAGCTTCACCGCTAGGAGTTCTCTGTTGCCGACATCGTAGTTCCTCTCCGCAGAAGACAGGCGTCAGGAGAAGAAGGCACAGGGGTGGACCACCCCATCCACCGGAGAGCGCTAAGACAGCACCGCCCCCACCCCCGTGTTGGAGGCGTCCACCTCGACGAGGCACTGTAGCGCAGGGTCCACCTGAGTCAGGACCCGGGAGGAGGAGAACTCCATCTTCAGGGCTGCGAAGGCAGACGCAACCTCCTCTGTCCACCGGAACGGCACCTTGGGGGAGGTGAGGCGGGTCAGGGGAGAAGCGATGGAGCTGAACTTGGGAACGAAGCGGCGGTAGAAGTTGGCAAACCCCAGGAACTGTTGGAGTTGTTTCCTGGATGAAGGAGGGGGCCAATCGACTACCGCCTTGACCTTGGCAGGATCTGAGATGACCTGATTATGTGACACGATAAAGCCCAAGAAGGAGGTCTTGTCAGCGTAAAACTCACACTTCTCCGCTTTCACATAGAGCCTGTTCACCAGAAGACGTTGGAGGACCCGCCTCACGTGGACCTGATGCTCCTCCCGAGACCGGGAGAAGATCAGGATGTCGTCCAGGTAGACAAAGACGAAAGCCCCCAGGAAGTCTCGAAGGACGTCATTGATCAGCCGCTGGAAGACGGCCGGAGCGTTGGTGAGCCTAAACGGCATAACGAGGTATTCAAAATGGCCGCTGGGGGTCTGGAAACTTGTCTTCCACTCATCGCCCTCCCAGATCCGAACGAGATGGTACACGCTGCAGAGGTCCAGCTTCGTAAACCAGGAGGCCCCCTGGAGGGAGTCGAAGGCGAAATTCATCAGCGGCAGCGTGTACTTATCCTTTATAGTGATGTCATTCAAGGCTCGGAAGTCGATGCATGGCCGGAGGGACCCATCCTTCTTACCGACGAAGAAAAACCCAGCTGGGGATGAAGAGGGTCGAATGATGCCAGTGCTGAGCGACTCCTTTATGTAAGTATCCATGGCCTCCCGCTCCGGAGCCGATAAGCTGTACAAGCGGCTCGATGGTAAGGGCGCCCCCGGGCGGAGGTTAATGGCGCAGTCATACGGGTGGTGGGGGGGGGGGAGCGCTTTGGATTTGTTAAAAACAGCCCCGAGGTCATGGAACTCCGGAGGCACCTTGGAGAGGTCCAGAGGGGAGGAGTCGGAGGAGGAGAGGCGAAGCGAAGGGGCGCAGGCAGCGGACTGGAGGCAGGCGCTCAAAGGAGCTCCAGGAGAGGACACTTCCGGATCACCAGTCGAAGGCTAGGTTGTGGAGACGCAGCCAGGGGTAACCCAAAATGATGGGGGCAGCTGAGGAGGGCAGGACAAACAGGCTGAGGTCCTCCCGGTGATTCCCGGAGATAATGACGGAGACTGGGGCTGTCCGGTGCGTAACCCTCTCCAGGGGTGTTTTAGAGAGGGAGACAAGATTGAGAGGGGCCGGCAGAGCTTGGCAGGGGATGCCCAGGCGGGTTGCCAGGCTCTTAGAAATAAAGCTCTGTTCCACCCCCGAGTGCACCAGTGCGTGAGTGAGGTGTTCGGTGTGGTTGTGACAGAACCTGATTGGCAAGAGGCATTTTGATAGGGGGTTCGGCCAAGACGAGTCTGCGAGGCCCCCTACAGCGACTCGCGGACCCCCCCTTTTGGCCTAACGGGGCAGGACTCCACGGTGTGCTGATCGTCTCCGCAATACATGCAAAGGCCCAGCTCCCTACGGCGCTGTTTCTCTGCCAGCGGAAGTTTGGTCTGCCCAATCAGCATCGCCTCCGGTTTGTCGGCGGGCTCCGGCGCGGGCAACGCCAGGGGGCGAGGTTGAGAGGTGCGAGGAGACACTCCACTCGAGTGGCTGAACGACTTCTGTTCGGCGGCCCGCTCTCTCAACCTGTTATCTAAACTGATTGCAAGGGAAATTAGGTCAGAAAGCCGTTCCGGCTGATCCCGGCAGGCCAGTTCATCCCGGAGGCTAGGGCTCAGACTACGGGCGAAAATGCTGCATAGGGCAGCATTCTCCCACTCAACTTCCGCCGCTACCACCCGAAAGTCGACAGCATAATCGGCCGCCGACTGACTACCCTGGCGGAGGTTTAGCAGCCGGGTGGTTATCACACTATCACGGTCCGAATGATCGAATACTTCGTGGAAATCATGCACGAACTGGGCATAGGTCAGGTTCGCGTAGCTGGGCCTCGCCATTACGGCGTAGGCCCAAGCTAACGCTTGCCCTTCCAGAAGGTTCGCCACATACCCGATTCGGCTGTGATCAGTCGGGAAGTCCCCGGGGACGCGTTGGAACACCAACTCACATTGTAGGATGAACCCCCGAGCCTCTCCGAGATTCCCGCTAAAGCGCGTGGGCGTGGGGATGGGAGTGAGACGGGTGGGCAGGTCCGGGATAGCCTGGCTAGCTGGGAGGCCAACAGGAGCTAGCCCGCTGCGCTGGACCGGAGGGAACGCTTGTTGGGGATCCAGACGGTCCAACCCGCGGTTAATCTGAGTCAATTGGTTCAGGATAACCTGCTGCTGGTGAGTGATTTGATCCACTCGAGCCTTGAGGGTGTTAAGTCGGTGTGCGAGCCCGCTCTTTGCTGGGTCGCTCTGCTGGAGCCGTACTGACATAAGGTCTGACCCAGGGAACACACACACAGGCTCGAGTGTGATTCAATAATTTTATTGTGAAGACAGCAGGTGTGTGGATGCGTGTTTGCGGGATGGAATGTGTTGCGGGTGAACAGGATGTGTCGAGGGCGAAGCAGAGCACCGTACAGCCAGGCAACCCTAAGGGCAGAGCAGAACAGAGATTAGCTGCCGGTGCACACCCAGCGGAATTAACGCACAGTCTTATGCTTACTTGCAGATGGTACAGTGGCTGGCGTTGGCTTGAGCCGCAGGTCTCCCGCCTGGAAGACAGCGTCCTTGGAGCGCGCTCGGCGCGGTGAGGAGAATGACGGCGAGGATGAGGGAGGAAATCCGCCACCAGGGAATCCACCTGTGCACAGGGGAGAGACTGGAAATAAGGTGAGAGGATGATGAGCTTACGTGTTATCGGGGAGCTATCCAAAGAGCGCCGGTAGTCTGGGAGTTGGCGTACGTTGGAACGATGAGCGTAGAGTAGCAGATGGCTTCAGGCCAAGGCTCCAGGCGGAGCGGGCTATATAGCCCGAGACTGATGAGGCACAGGTGTGCGCGCAGCTGAAGCGGGAGACAGGCGAGAGCGAGTCATAACATTTTTAAGTCCTTGAACGGTCTTGGTCCGGCTTATCTCTCTGAGTTTCTGCATCCCTATGCTCCCACCCTGTCCCTCAGGTCAGCTGAACAGCTGCTCCTGGGGGTGCCAAAGGCAAAGCGGAAGCTCAGAGGGGACCGCGCCTTTTCAATCATGGCACCCACATTATGGAATGATTTACTTCTGAACAGTAAACAAGCACCTTCACTGTCCATTTTTAAAACCCGTCTTAAAACGTACTTTTACTCCCTAACCTTCGACCCAGTGTGAGACATTGATTTTATTGAATGAAATGGATTTTTATTTATTTATTTAATTACTTCTTTTGCCTTTTACTTTATTGTTTCTATTGACTGTGGTTTTATATTGTTTTTGTGTTAGTGTCCTGCTTCTTGCTTTTATGTTTTCATGTTAGTAGAGTCATTTTTGGGGGTTTCGTGACCAACCTCCCAGGACCTTTTTTTCTCACTGGATTTAGCATTCTAGACCCATTTTAATGAAAATAAGCTCCCATGTACCTCCCAAAAATTACGGGAACCTTTTTTTTGCCCAAAATTCAAAATGGCTGCCAAAATGCATACCACCACCTATATCTCAGTAACTAATTCAGCTAGGAGGTTGATTTTGGTGTCTAGACATAGGTTTTTGGGGTCAAGCATTCCATTAATGCTATTAGTTTACTTGTGAAACAAACCCATCACGATGAAATCCAATATGGCCACCAATTAACATTTTTTTTGTTTCTTGACTACTAAGGCACCTAGAAAGCTGATGTTGGTGTCAAAACAGAGGTTTAAGGGGTCATACTATCTGTTTATTCCAATAAAAGTGTGTTTAAATGATTACATAATCGAGAAATCCAAGATGGCGGCCGGCTGTCATTTTCACATGCAATGGACTTTTTCATATCCGTCATCAAATGAGCTAAAAATGTCAAATGAGGTATCCTTACATTCATTTTTAATAATTATTAGAAAGCTCCTGCATTGATTCAGTGATTTCACTGAGGAACACTTGGGTAATCCCCTTAGGATTCCCGGAATCCTATGCTTGATTCATTGATTCCTTTTTGCATAGCAAGAGAGAGGATGCAGTGATTTTGCAACGTCTGTGCTGCCATAATATGTAGTCCTAATCTTTCCAATTTAACCAAGGTTGCCAGGTATGTATAAATTTAGCTTTAAACTTATCTGGAGAGGTTAGAATTCTGAATCTTGATCCATACTGTATAGTCAGGTAATGTTAGCATATTGACCATGCTGCTTGCTTAATGCTACCGTAATGACAGTAGACAGTACAAGGGCCTTTGACTCTAGGTCTTGTCATCCCTCCTTTTTCTCTCCTCTGTTCTGATAATGACAAATTTGTTTTTGTTTTCAGACACTTATTCATATAAAGTGAGGGATAAAATGGATACTGCAAGTGACAACGATGAATTACCATCAACGTCTTCCGGTGAATACGAATGCATTCTATGTTGTGGTCAACCATGTACCAAAAGTGACTCTTTGGATAATACCAAGGACCAAAAATGGAATTCAATTCGTGAAAAAACTCTACGATGGAAAGGACTTGATCGGTTTCAATGTGGGAATATTGATTGGGCCAAAGGGCCAAAAGGGCATTATATGCACCAGACATGTTACACCACGTTATCTAACAAGCGTTGTCTATCTCAAGCCGAGAAACGTAAGCATAAATTAGAGGTAGATCTTGAAAGAGACAATCAATCAGTTCAGGGGGATCCATCTCCATCTGCTTCTCTCTTTTCACCGAAGAGGCTCCGGTCCAGCATTGGTATTGTGCATGACAAGAACCTATGCGTGTGGTGCAATAAGGGACCACAGAAAAGCAGTCACCGGGACTGGAAACAATTGCTCCTAATATCAACTGCCCTTTTGGCCCTTTGGCCCAATCAATATTCCCACATTGAAACCGATCAAGTCCTTTCCATCGTAGAGTTTTTTCACGAATTGAATTCCATTTTTGGTCCTTGGTATTATCCAAAGAGTCACTTTTGGTACATGGTTGACCACAACGTAGAATGCATTCGTATTCACCGGAAGACGGTGATGGTAATTCATCGTTGTCACTTGCAGTATCCATTTTATCCCTCACTTTATATGAATAAGTGTCTGAAAACAAAAACAAATTTGTCATTATCAGAACAGAGGAGAGAAAAAGGAGGGATGACAAGACCTAGAGTCAAAGGCCCTTGTACTGTCTACTGTCATTACGGTAGCATTAAGCAAGCAGCATGGTCAATATGCTTACATTACCTGACTATACAGTATGGAACAAGATTCAGAATTCTAACCTCTCCAGATAAGTTTAAAGCTAAATTTATACATACCTGGCAACCTTGGTTAAATTGGAAAGATTAGGACTACATATTATGGCAGCACAGACGTTACAAAATCACTGCGTCCTCTCTCTTGCTATGCAAAAAGGAATCAATGAATCAAGCATAGGATTCCGGGAATCCTAAGGGGATTACCCAAGTGTTCCTCAGTGAAATCACTGAATCAATGCAGGAGCTTTCTAATAATTATTAAAAATGAATGTAAGGATACCTCATTTGACATTTTTAGCTCATTTGGTGACGGATATGAAAAAGTCCATTGCATGTGAAAATGACAGCCGGCCGCCATCTTGGATTTCTCGATTATGTAATCATTTAAACACACTTTTATTGGAATAAACAGATAGTATGACCCCTTAAACCTCTGTTTTGACACCAACATCAGCTTTCTAGGTGCCTTAGTAGTCAAGAAACAAAAAAAATGTTAATCGGTGGCCATATTGGCGGCCATATTGGATTTCATCGTGATGGGTTTGTTTCACAAGTAAACTAATAGCATTAATGGAATGCTTGACCCCAAAAACCTATGTCTAGACACCAAAATTAACCTCCTAGCTGAATTAGTTACTGAGATATAGGTGGTGGTATGCATTTTGGCGGCCATTTTGAATTTTGGGCAAAAAAAAGGTTTCCCGTAATTTTTGGGAGGTACATGGGAGCTTATTTTCATTAAAATGGGTCTAGAATGCTAAATCCAGTGAGAAAAAAAGGTCCTGGGAGGTTGGTCACGAAACCCCCAAAAATGACTCTACTGTGTGCGTTCTTCTTGTACAGCACTTTGTGTAGCGAGTGTTGCTTTTTAAAGTCCTTTATAAATAAAGTTGATTGATTGATATTAGTTCACTGAATCACTCAGCCCTGTACTGGAGCTCCAACTACCTATCACTCACTGAACTGCAAACACAGCCGAATGGATCAGCCCGAGTTTGTCACTGCTATGGTGGCTGCAGCATTGAAGATGAGCATCTGTGCTCATCTGGCTTTGTAAGTGTAACTATCTTGTGTTATCTCCCTACTGCATTAAACGTAAGCTCAGGGGAAATCCTCCAGTCAGTGACTGAGTACAGAGCAGCCAGGGAATCAGTATGTGCTTTCTCCTTTCCTCTCCCCCTTCAATGTGTATGTGAAATGCTGGGTGTGTGGCCAAAAACGTATAAATGAGCAGATGTGTTTGTCATATAAAAACAGATTCAGCAACTAAATGACATTTTTCTGCTCAACTGTTCTCAGAATCACTTTTTGCTGCTCCATGTTCAAGATATTAGAGAAGTTTATTGTCCAAGCGACACCATGTTGGATGTGTTTACATTCTGCAGGGCCTGCCTTCTGGCAGACAAGTTTTCTAATAAAAGCAGCTCCAGGTTTACCAATTGTACGAGATTCAGACACTGTGGATTCAATATGCAGTTGGATTCACATTTTCGTAAGTGATTCAGTACAGTACGTTCACCCATAAGAACTAGCCCATTTGAACGAATCGTTTGTGAATGTCACATCACTAGTGGACAGTGAGGCCTCATCAGGAAAAATGGAAAAACAATGAGCCCCTCATAGTATACCCCTGTAAGACAAATACCCAAATGCCAGTTTTGGAAATTATATTTCTGTTGTTAACCAGACATATTTTGACTTGTTGTGGGTATACAATTTGGTAAAAATGAGAATAGTGTAACTGTCTTTGCTACTAGCTATAGTAACCAACTAAAGCTGGTTTCACACTATAGCGTCTGGACCAGCTTTTATTGACGTTTTGAAAAATCAGAGAAAGTAGCCCAAACGTTTGTGAAATTATGTTTGTGAGCAGGTTTTTTTTAATCCAGCGCACACCAACTTTTACAAACTTTTGCTAGCATTTGCCAGCGTTGCATTCAGCGTTGACAAACTTTTGCCAACTTAGGCTAGTGTATGTGCAGCTGTTGCCAACTTATGTTAACTTAAGCAAACGAATACTCAGCGCAGGTCAGCTGACATCAGCATCAGGTGACGCTCATATAAAGGTCAGCATTTATGGAAGCTTCCTGCCATTCTGAACCTGCTCTTTTGGGTGGATTCACACTATAACGTTTGGACCAGTTTTTACTGATGTTTTGGCAAACGTCTGGCTCTGCTGGCAAAAGTTGATAAAAGTTAATGATGGTTGGTGTTTGTTGGCAAATGCTGGCGAAAGTTGCATTTCTTGAAAATTTTCAGCATGCTGGAAATTTGCCAACATTTGGAAATAAATGTTGGTGAAAGCTGTGCTCAGTTTGTAAGAGTTCCTGAGTGCTGGGCTAAGTTATGCAGCGTTTACCTAAGTCAGCCTAAGTTAAGCTCCACTGGCAAATGTTGACTGAAATGCCAGTGGAAGCAGATGTTTTTACACCGAAACTCACACAGAATAAAAAGAAATGGAGAGAAGAGGGAATTTAAAAAAACATCATCAAAATATATATATAACAGGACAATGTACAGTATTTGTTTGGTGATAATATAGTGTGTGTGGCATGTTTTTTAATTTTTTTTTTAATCTACGAGAAAAAAATGTATATACATGTATATATATTACGGGCATTTGATTACTTTTGAGTTGTTTGTGGGTTTGTTTGCTCCAGATGATGGGTGTGGTTTGAGGTTTTGTGTCTTTGCAGTGTTATTTTTCTAAAACTAGGCTATGCTGTTGTGCAAACGTGTATTTTGCCAGTACATTACTGGTTGCCTTGGAAACAACAACCGTTGGAGACGCCAATCTTTTTTTTTTTTTTTGCTGTCTGAAAAAACATTTTCTTGGTCCGTGGAATAAAGTTTTTTCGTGAAATTTTCAGTCAGAGTCTGTCTACTCTCTGCCTGCTACACACACACACACACACACACACACACACAGACATATATATATATATACACACACACACACATATATATATATATATACAGTATATACACATATATATATGTGTATATCCGTATATATATATATATATATATATACACACACACACACATATCTAGTGTGTATGTGTGTATATACACACACACACACACACACATATATGTATATATATATATATATGTGTATATCCGTATATATATATACACACACACACCCACCCATATATATATATATATATATATATATATATATATATATATACACAGCCCAAAAGAAAAAAAAAATCTCCTCATCGAAAAATTTAGTGTTCTTAATTTTCTGCTCCATACATAATCATTCTCCAGGATTTATTGGTTCGGCTTCCATTGTGGGGAATCAAACAGCACTGATGTGGTGTCAAAAAGTAAATGACATTTAATGGGATTTTATGTTATTTTAATGGAAAGGGTTGTAACAGTCAAAATATAATCACCCGTCATTTTATTTATATGATAATACACTAAATAGTTTTTTTTTTTATTCCATCCACATTCACATTTTAATTGCGGACTTAGTGTTGGAGTCTATAGCATTATTTTATTATTTTTTTAGATGAATGACTGAATGAATGAAAGAACGAACAGGGGGAAAGGGTATGCAGAAGTAACTATATAGGAATATAAAACGAAAATAAATACTGAAACGTATGCCCAAGGGAGATGTGTTCACTCCAGAAGCAGGTCCAGAATGGCAGGAAGCCTCCACAAACGCTGATCTATATGAACGTCACCTGATGCTGATGTCAGCTGACCAGCGCTGAGTGTTTCTCTGATTTTTCAAAACGTCTGTAAAAGTTGGTCCAAATGCTATAGTGTGAACCCAGCTTTAACTTAGGCTGACAGGTAAACTCTGCATGACTTAGCCCAGCGCTCAAGAACTTTTACAAACTGAGCACAACTTTCACCAACAATGATTTCCAAACGTCGGCAAATTCAGCATGCTGAAAATTTCCAAAGAACACAATTTTAGCCAGCGTTTGCCAGCAAACACCAGCAATCATTAACTTCTGCCAGCAGAGCCAGACGTTTGCCAAAATGTCAGTAAAAGTCAGTCCAAATGTTGTAGTGTGAATCCACCTTAATTAAAACATAGCATATAATAGTCTTATAACAGCTAAAAGGTTAAAAAATTCTTTGACAACACAAAATCTAATATTTGAGTAACCCAAAGATATTTTCTTAATTATTCAGATTTCAGTTTGCTGCAATGAATCTGACCTTTTACTCTTTAAGTGGGTTGTTTTTGTGCTCAGTAGCTAATACTGACTTTGTAAGAGCCAACTAAAATGAATGTCAGAAACAGGAAAATGTAGTGTTTAGCAAGCTAAATGTTGTTTTTCAGTGTGATATTTGGATAATGTGGTAAGCTTTATTTCACAGCTAATACTAGCTTCCAAACTTCTGCGATTAAAAAATGAGCAAATCAGCAAGACAGAAGTTATACATTTATGAAGAAATATGTCATCAATTTATCATAAAATGTTGCAAATTTAATTGCAAAAAGTTGCAAATCTGTGAGTAAAAACATTTGCAAATTTATTAGAAAAAAAATCTTAAATATCACAAATGGTGTTCACTTGTATAGTGCTTTTTCTCATCTCTAGATGATCAAAGCGCTTTACAGATCCTGCTATCCACACACTGATGGTGGCAGAGCTGCCATACACAGGCGCTGGCCTGACCCACTGGGAGCAACTGGGGGTTCGGTGTCTTGCTCAAGGACACTTCGACATGCAGACAGAGTGGGAATCAAACCCCTGACCCTCCGATCAGTAGTCGGCCACACTACACCTGCGCCACAGAAGCCCCCAGTTCTATAAGAAAAAACTCATCTACTGGTGAGTGTGAAGCCGTTACTACTCAAGTAACTTTTTTTTAGCAGGTACTTTCTTACTCCTAATCCAGTATTTTTTTAGTGACAATTCTTACTTATACTTGAATATTTAAAAACATAAGGTAACTACTTTAACTTAGTACAATTTCTGGCTACTCTAGCCACCTCTGCTTTTGATTATTTAAAAAATACTGTCCTGGACAGTCAAGGTACTCCCTAATACAGCTAAAATGTAGTTACTTCAGCATGATATCCTGCAGTATAATGTGCACAAAATGGACAAGAGAAAGTTGAGCCTTTCATTTTTTATGTATTGATATGGTTAAAGGGGCTTGATATAAAATATTGTATTCTATAAAATACATGCTATTATTTTTAAATGATTTTGTTCTTTTAAGTTTTACTGTTTGAGCCCTGAGAAAATAAGCTGTGTCCAAAAGTGATATTTTTCTGTTTTCTGTTGAGTTTAATATCAAGTCCTTTAAATTTGAACTTCCTATGCAGTGAGTTCAATCCAATCTGGTTGGGAGCCATCAGGTTCAGAGAGGCTAACTCAATGTTGGTGGGGTACGGGACACCTGTCAATCATCTGTTGTCACTTTACAGGAGGTCATGTGGGAAAAAGTTTCCCTGTGGACATGTACCATTAGAGCTGTTTTGCTGGCTGTGAAATTGTCTCAAGTGGGATGAATTCAAGCAGAGAAAAAAATGTGATCTCTGTGAAAGACGAGACAAGTAACATATTACAGCACCCTCTCAAAAGATTTTGTTTGGAGCGCCACTTTAAAACTGTTCTAGCACCGCACCTATGTTGGCCATCTCCGGTACTGTGGCAACATAGGGTTCATCAGGGAAGACGGGCGGGTTGTCATTGATGTCCTGGACTCTGATGATGAACTCGGAGGACGGCTCCAGAGCTTGGCCAGTCTCGCGGTCCAGGGCCGTCGCGATGAGGCGATACTCGTCTTTCTCCTCTCGGTCCAGGGACTTGGTGACGTGTATGTTGCCCGTGTTGCTGTCGATGACAAAGATGGAGCCCACGCCCTCGCCCTCCAACATGTATTTGGTACTCCCATCTCCTTTGTCCATATCTGTGTGCAGCTGAAAAAGCAAACAGACACACATAAACAGAGTAAATGCCTGTAACACCTTCGGGCTGATGCAGGTATCGCTCACTAACACGCTTCTGTTTCACTTGCAAACACACCTACATGAGAAGAAGAGAATTTATGTTAAGATGGGCTGTGCTGACTGACTCTGAAATGAATGGCACCAGGTGTGGAAGATACATATGGGACTGGGATGAGTACTGACGCACACAGCTAATTAACTCAATGGACCAAACATGCCATCGGGGGGGGGGGGGTCTGTTAAGGGCAAATCCACATCAGCACAGACAGTGGCACTGCCAGTGTCATGTATGTATGCTCACAGATGCATTCAGCTTAGTACTCAGGCTGTATCCATCTGTATCTTCCATCCATCTGTCCCTTCCTTCACCTTCCTTTAAACCCATCTGCCCAACTTGCCTGCACCTTTTAAACCCACTCCCTTTCTAGTCATTGTTTCTCCCTCTTTTCATCAACTTACCTCACTCTCATAGAATGCCCATCTGCTCAAATTTCTCAATATCACCCCTCCCTCCCTTTTCTCTCTCTCTCTCTCTCCCTCTGTTTTGCTCTGTGGTGCAGAATACTGGTTCAGTATTTAACGGCAAAGAGGATATCAGTGTGAGCAAGCTAGGTAAAAGGCCAAACACACAAAAATAGAACATTAAAGACATTACTCAGCCGTCATCACTCTCAGCGTTCTGACCAGGAACCTTCACATCTCCCTATCCTCAAGGCGCATCTGCACATGTTCATAATCCACGAAGCTTATTCACGATCTCGACTCTGGACCTTACACACTCGTGAGAGCCTTCAGTTTTAAATACCGGCTGCAACAATGTCTGCTTACAAATGTGCAGGGATATTTCATTTTAGTTTTGTTCACATGATCGACGGTAATCGCTTTTTGGTTTTATAAAAGGAATTTAATTGCCGACATAATTACAGCAGAATTAGGCAAATTGCTTGCGTTCTCAAGGCGTTTAAAAGCAAGTGTTCCCATACATACAGTATATAGTGCAACATGATGCGCATCAATGCATTTTAGCAACAAATGTTTGCACTAGACATATTTATACACTGTGCACAACATACAAGCAAACACCAGGAGAAAATATAAAAAAACATAAGATTAGTGTACACTGTGTGTGCGGTGGGCATGTGCTGGAGGATGAAGTTGGGGATTATAGGAACTCATGATAGCAAACCCTACAAATTGCTAGATAAGGGATTCAGGTTTTTTTTTATTCATCTCTCACCCATATCCCTCTCCCTCCTTTCTTCTTTAAAGCAAGCTTTGATTTTGATCCCACTCTTCACCACGAGAGACATCTTTTTCAGAGTCTGTGCCCACCTCGCTCCTCTGCTTTTTTTTTTTTTTTTAACCCCCCCCCCCCCACTCTCCTTCCTTCGCTTCCCTCTTTCTATCCAGACCTCCCCTCCTCACTGTCTAATTGCTGGCTCAGTCCCGCTGTGCTTCCGTCAGCATGGAAAAACACTCTCACGGTGGGGAAGAAATTTATCCAGCCCCTACAAGCAACGCAAGAAAAAGAGGAAGGTGTCTCTTCCAATCCCTTTGTCACTTTCTCTCCCACTCTGTAATCTCAATTTTCCCCTCCTCTCACTCATGCAGTACATCCACCTCCGGGTCTATATCAGCTTCACACTGCTTTCCTTGGCAGGGAAATTCTTTCTTCTTTCGCTTGGGTTGAGGCACCTGTGATATGAACTGTTGATAGCTCGCTTCAGAACTTGCACCGGCAATGGGTTTGACATGATCACCTCTCTGTTCTCGGCAAACAAAGTGGACTGCCTCAGAGAGAAAACGTCGTGCACGCATCCCCCTACAACACAACACAACACAACACAACACAACACAACACAACACAACACAGCGCAACACAACACAGGGGTACTTTATTACATGAATATCAACATCGGGACTGCACTTGCACAGGAATGAATGGTCCTGCTTGCCGACTGATTGCTTTAACACCCCTCCCTGACTGTATCAATAACAACCAGAGAGGGAGATTAAACATTTATGAGGTGTACACCACACTGGTAAGAATCCAATCTAGACTGTCACTATAAGGTATACTGCTAGCTACAAAGTGGCTGGCAGCGTTCCCTGTTAGCGTTACAGCTGATATAATCCAACTTTGAGTATGCTGTAGCTGCCAGCGGCTGCATTAGCGCGGCATGGCTGACTGTGAAGTGCTACAAGTAAACCCCTGGGATTGAATGGTTCAGGTGTGCTGTGGATTAAATCATCTCCGACACTTTTCATGTAGCGACACCGACAGCACTTGAAGACTGCTGGTGTGGTGACAGCAAAAAAAACTCAAGCAAATGACACGACTACTGGGAGCGCTGCTGTGCCAGCACCACAGTCATACCAGTGCCACATTCATGAGCACACCATGGCACCTTTAACACAGAAAACAATGCTTCAAACATGTGTTTTATTTCCAGTGAGTGATGTAATTAAGTTATTTTTCTAAATATTAAATAAAATATGCCCCGTGCAGATTAGTCTGGTAAAGTTTGTGTGAATAACATAAGGAAAATATTAGTAATCGTTACATACAGTGACTATTTTAATCAAGATATATGAAGAAATGTGTGAATAGCATGTTTTAGGGCAGGGTGGAATGATCAAAAACTTTATCCTGGTATTATTATTCTTTGCTTGATACACGATACACAGCTCTGGATAAAATTAAGAGCCCCAGTAAAATGATGACTTTCTTCGGTTTTACTATTTACAGTGGGGCAAAAAGGTATTTAGTCAGCCACCAATTGTGCAAGTTCTCCCACTTAAAAGATGAGAGAGGTCTCCAATTTTCATCATTGGTATACCTCAACTATGAGAGACAAAATGAGAAAAAAAAATCCAGAAAATCACATTGAAGGATTTTTAATGAATTAATTGGTAAATTCCTCGGTAAAATAAGTATTTGGTCAATAACAAAAGTTCATCGCAGTACTTTGTTATATACCCTTTGTTGGCAATGACAGAGGTCAAACGTTTTCTGTAAGTTTTCACAAGGTTTTCACACACTGTTGCTGGTATTTTGGCCCATTCCTCCATGCAGATCTCCTCTAGAGCAGTGATGTTTTGAGGCTGTCGCTGGGCAACACAGACTTTCAACTCCCTCCAAAGATTTTTTATGGGGTTGAGATCTGGAGACTGGCTAGGCCACTCCAGGACCTTGAAATGCTTCTTACGAAGCCACTCCTTCGTTGCCCGGGCGGTGTGTTTGGGATCATTGTCATGCTGAAAGATCCAGCCACGTTTCATCTTCAATGCCCTTGCTGATGGAAGGAGGTTTTCACTCAAAATCTCACGATACATGGCCCCATTCATTCTTTCCATTACACGGATCAGTCGTCCTGGTCCCTTTGCAGAAAAACAGCCCCAAAGCATGATGTTTCCACCCCCATGCTTCACAGTAGGTATGGTGTTCTTTCTCCTCCAAACACGACAAGTTGAGTTTCTACAATAAAGTTCTATTTTGGTTTCATCTGACCATATGACATTCTGCCAATCCTCTTCTGGATCATCCAAATGCTCTCAAGCAAACTTCAGACGGGCCTGGACATGTACTGGCTTAAGCAAGGGGACACGTCTGGCACTGCAGGATTTGAGTCCCTGGTGGCGTAGTGTGTTACTGATGGTAGCCTTTGTTACTTTGGTCCCAGCTCTCTGCAGGTCATTCACTAGGTCCCCCCGTGTGGTTCTGGGATTTTTGCTCACCGTTCTCGTGATCATTTTGACCCCACGGAGTGAGATCTTGCGTGGAGCCCCAGATCGAGGGAGATTATCAGTGGTCTTGTATGTCTTCCATTTTCTAATAATTGCTCCCACAGTTGATTTCTTCACACCAAGCTGCTTACCTATTGCAGATTCAGTCTTCCCAGCCTTGTGCAGGTCTACAATTTTGTTTCTGGTGTCCTTTGACAGCTCTTTGGTCTTGGCCATAGTGGAGTTTGGAGTCTGACTGTTTGAGGTTGTGGACAGGTGTCTTTTATACTGATAACGAGTTCAAACAGGTGCCATTAATACAGGTAACGAGTGGAGGACAGAGGAGCATCTTAAAGAAGAAGTTACAGGTCTGCAAGAGCCAGAAATCTTGCTTGTTTGTAGGTGACCAAATACTTATTTTACCGAGGAATTTACCAATTAATTCATTAAAAATCCTTCAATGTGATTTTCTGGATTTTTTTTTCCTCATTTTGTCTCTCATAGTTGAGGTATACTTATGATGAAAATAGGAGACCTCTCTCATCTTTTAAGTGGGAGAACTTGCACAATTGGTGGCTGACTAAATACTTTTTTGCCCTACTGTAAATGCATGTGTTTGAGTAAAATGAACCACTTTGTTTTATTCTCCAACTTACTAAAAACAACTCACCCAAATTACAAGTCAAAATATCATCATTTAAATCATTTATAGAAAATGACAACTGGCCAAAACAACAAAAAAGATGTTGCTTTTATATCAAATAATGCAAAGAAAACAAGTTCATGTTCATTCTTAATCACTACCAAAATTATAACTTAGGAAGAACTCAGAAATCTGTATCTGTGGAATAACTGATTTTTATTCAGTTTTCATGCACCTTACCATGCTTAGATGGTCACCTAATCATTGCCTCCTTAAAGGTCTGATGACACGTTTTTGACTTCATCTAATTTTTCAACACATAATACAGTATGACAAAATAGGTTGGTCTGTGCAGTTCTAGGTCAAACAGGCTTTTTTTCACGCGAATAGCCGACGTTTTCATGAGCGCCACGTCACCAATTGCATCAGTGGCTGGAACCCCCCAGGCCATGTTGTAACATCATCGACAGAACACAGCACTTGGCTGCCCATTGTACACACAGGATGGAAGCGGTAGAAAACATCGACGATGGTTCCAGCACATGTAGTCTGGAATTGGTTTGTGTTGTCCAATCTTCAGACAATTATAGTTCTGAAGAATGGGATGACAGTGAAGAATCTGGGGGCATCAGACCGTATAGGTTTGAGCCGTGCCAAGTGGGCATCGTGCCAAGCCAGTCAGACTCAGAGAGTGACGGTGGAGAGGCACACATCGTCAGCGCAGCAGCAGTGACAAACACATGGCAGGGGAACACCGAGTGTTATGCTTTTGTTACAGATATTGCAACAAATTATTTGTTCATAAATGTAATTTATTTAATCTGATTTTTCAATAAAATCATAGCAGTGTATTCTCTGTGGCTCAGGCATTGGGATTATTATGTATTATGTTTATGTATTTATGTATTATGTATTATCTGGTGAATACTGCAAGTAAATCCATTCATCATGACCCTCCGTGCGCTCTTACGCAGGGCACAGAGAGGGAGGATGAAATAACAAGGATTTACGTGCAGGGTTCACCACAGCACATTTAATACAGAAAGACAGACAATTCCCAAAAAGGTGAAGACATACAAAAAAACACAAACACACTTACTGATGGCATTCGGGGGCCGGTATCGCCCAGAGAACGAATGAGAGGAGACAAAGCCACAGCTGCGCCCCAGAGCCGACATTGCTTCAAGGACGCACGAGAACCACGGCGAACATGGAGTGACTAACACGTTATGGGAGTGCTGAAAATACTGGCAGACTAACAGCACAGATGACAATACTATGGACCAGCAGTGCGTGACTGGCAAACGGCGGCTAAGCACACGCACTGCTGGTGATGATGTGATGAGAAGCACCTGGGTGAGGACAGGGAAAGATGATCAGCGGGAGTTTGAATCAGCTGGTGATAATAAGAGAGGGGACGTGGCTGGACTGGCGAGCATCAGCGTGCGATCACAGAAAGTAGGACAAAGCTGCGTGTAAATCCATTAAGCCTTCCCCTCCTCGTGCACTCCTCCTGCGTAAAAGCGCACAAGGAGGCTTATGACAGTTGGAGCTGAAGCGTGTGATGTGATCTTTCACGGCCTGCTGTTTATCTAAGCCTGCGATACAACGTGAAGGCATAGCCGTAAAATTAAAACAAGAAACCAGAGAAACTGTGAGCTACAAAGCTGCTGTCATTCCAGTCAACAACACCGGCATCCGTTCTGTCGCTTAAGTCATGGTGGTGCCACCATTGATTCGGTGGGCAGCACCACAGTCCAGTCAGCGGCTGTGGTTTTTTGATGATAACTAGTTTATGCAGGCGCTGTTGTAAATATTATATTGATCATCGACAATGACTTTTGGGTTTACACAACATGCTAAAAAATGTCAAAATCGTGTCATCATACCTTTAAGTAGAATTGAGGTATCCATGTGCTAGAATACTCAAATTGAATGGCTGCCATACATGTAGCGATGCTAATTTAGTAAAGATTTTGCAGTTCTCTCCTATTTTTCCAGAGCTGTATATCTCAATGTACTTTTGGGAAGTGGGCTGAATGATGAATTACCACACTTTAAATGTGCTTTTTACTTACTTACTCAGTAAAAGGGATTATATATATATATATATATATATATATATATATATATATATATACATATAAATCCAAGATGGCGCCGCGGATGGCAGCCACTGGCTTCTGCTCTCTGATGTTTTTGATAATTTTGTGTGTTTTTTTGGACTTCTGCTCTTCTGTCCGAGTCATCTATTCAAGGGAGGAACTACTTTCACTCAGACTACCTCCCAATGCAACTTCTCCACCAGTTTCTGCTGCTGATCTGAAGTTTTTTCAGTCGATCTTAGCTGTGGGAGCAGCGGCTATTGGCGCTGGCCGGAAACGAAGGCGGCGTGGTAAACGTGCCGGTGCGCTAGTCAGGTTGAAGAAACAAGGATTTCGCACACCACTCCCATCGATCCATCTGGCAAATATCCGCTCTTTGGCGAACAAAATGGATGAACTGCTGCTCCTGACTCACAAAAACCGGGATTTTAGCAGATCTGGCGCCCTTTGTTTCACGGAGTCCTGGCTGAGTGAACACATCCCGGACAGCGCGGTGCGCCTGGACGAATTCCAGCTGTTTTGCGCTGATCGCAGCCGAGAATTCTCTGGAAAGACTAAGGGTGGTGGAATCTGCTTCTACATAAACGAAGGTTGGTGTACTGATGTCACAGTGTTGAAGAAGTTTTGTAGCCCTAACCTAGAGTCACTGTTCATAAACTGTAAACCCTTTTATTCACCGCGAGAGTTCTCCTTGTTTATTCTGGTCGGAATTTATATCCCGCCTGCTGCTTGTACAACGGAGGCACTGCAGCACCTCGCTGACCAGATAGTAGACGTGGAGGAAAAACATCCAGACTCTCTGCTTATCATTCTGGGTGATTTCAATAGAGCTAATCTCACAAATGAGCTTCCTAAATACAGACAGCATATTAAATGTCCCACCAGGGACAGAAATACACTTGACCACTGTTACACAGTTTTAAGAAACGCCTATCATGCCGTCCCCCGTGCAGCTCTGGGTTTTTCTGACCACTGTCTGCTCCATCTTATTCCAACATACAGACAGAAACTAAAAACTTCCAAGTCTGTTGTAAGGACTGTGAAGAAATGGACTGAGGAATCAAAGCTGAAGTTACAAGCCTGCTTTGACTGCACAGATTGGAGTGTTTTTGAAGCTGCAGCCATTAACCTAAATGAACTCACTGACACTGTGACGTCATACATCTGTTTCTGCGAGGACGTGTGTGCAGACCAAGACCTTCTGCACATATAACAACAATAAACCCTGGTTCATTCCTAAACTGAAGCAGCTACGTCAGACCAAGGAGGAGGCCTACAGGACTGGTGACTGGACTCTGTACAAGCGGGCCAGAAACATGCTGACGAAGGAGATCAGGCTTGCTAAGAGGAGCTACAGTGTGAAGTTACAAAAAAACTTCTCAGCCAACAACTCTGCTTCTGTCTGGAGAGGCCTACGGAATATCACCAACTACAGGAGACCATCCTCCCACCCTGTGGAAAACCTCCAGCTGGCTAACGACCTAAACAGCTTTTACTGCAGGTTTGAAAAGAACCTACAGTTCTCACCTCCCACCCACACAAAAGGATTATCTGCAGCCCCAGGAACTCCATCCCTCCTCCACTCTGACCTCCCACCAGCACTAACGATCTGTGAAGAGGAGGTGCGCCGGGTCTTTCAGAGACAAAAAATCAAGAAGGCTGCAGGACCTGATGGTGTGTCTCCGTCCTGCCTGAGAGTCTGCTCCAACGAGTTGGCCCCCATCTTCACCCGGATCTTTAACAGATCACTGGAGCTGCGTGAAGTGCCTTCCTGCTTCAAACGCTCCATCATCATTCCAGTTCCCAAGAAACCCTCTGTTTCAGGATTAAACGACTACAGACCTGTTGCCCTGACCTCTGTGGTCATGAAATCCTTGGAGAGATTGGTGCTGAACCACCTGAAGGTCATCACAGGCCCCCTGATGGACCCACTGCAGTTTGCCTACCGGTCAAACAGGTCAGTGGATGATGCAGTGAATATGGGACTACACTACATCCTGCAACACCTCGACTCCCCAGGGACGTACGCCAGGATCCTGTTTGTCGACTTCAGCTCAGCGTTCAACACCATCATCCCAGGCATTCTTCATCAGAAACTCCTCCAGCTCAAGGTGCCCCCCTCCACCTGCCAGTGGATCTCCAGCTTTCTGACTGACAGGTGGCAACAGGTGAAGCTAGGGAGATTTACATCCAGCTCACGAAAAATTAGTACTGGTGCCCCCCAAGGATGTGTCCTTTCCCCACTGCTCTTCTCCCTCTACTCCAACGACTGCACCTCAGAGGACCCTTCGGTGAAGCTCCTGAAGTTTGCGGATGACACCAGTCATCGGTTTGATCCGGGATGATGATGAGTCTGCATACAGGCAGGAGGTGGAGCAGCTGATCCTCTGGTGCAGCCAGAACCATCTTGAACTTAACCCAGCCAAAACGGTGGAGATGACTGTGGATTTCAGGCGACACCCCCCTTCATTCCCCCCACTCACCATCCTCAACAGCACAGTGTCCACTGTGGACTCCTTCAAGTTTCTGGGTACCACAATCTCCCGGAACCTAAAATGGTCCTCCCATATAGACACTGTCCGGAAAAAGGCCCAGCAGAGGTTGTTTTTTCTGCGTCAGCTCAAGAAGTTTGATTTGCCTCAGGAGCTGCAGGTTGTCTTCTACACCGCCATCATCCAATCTGTCCTCTGCTTTTCCATCACTGTCTGGTTTGGATCTGCCACTAAACAGGACAAGACCAGACTGCAGCGGATCGTTAAGTCTGCGGAGAGGATCATTGGTACCGACCTACCCTCCGTTGAGAACTTATATCGGTCCATAACCAGGAAACGGGCGGGAAACATCTGTGCTGACCCGTCACACCCCGGCCACAAACTGTTTGAACTTCTATCTTCTGGTCGTCGTTACAGATCACTTAAGGTCAAAACCACCCATCACAGGAACAGTTTCTTTCCTCAAGCCATCACTCTGATGAACTCCTAACATTCACCTAGTCCTACCTGTTGCTGTACTCATGACTTTTCATCCATTATTACATTGCACATAACTCTCACACTGCTTTTTACTTCATTCACATTATTATTTTTTTTATACCATTATTGTCATTCAGCCGTACAACCAATCATGTACAGCAGAACGAGATTGTGCTTTACCTATCTACAGTGTAAATCACCCCCCCCCCCCCCAAGTGCAGAATCAGAGGGCAGCTGCCATGCAAGGCGCCGCCACAGAGTTCCCTCCTCCATTCCATTTATTGCTGAGCACCAAGCTGGACGGCAGGAAGTTCCACTTTTATATGGTCTTTGGCATGACCCGGCCGGGACTTGAACCCCTGCCTCCCGGGTGTGGGGCGGATGCTCTACCAACTGAGCCACCACTCCGGTCATTATATCACTGAATCTGAGTTCACATTGAAATACTGTGTGACTGTATATTTTTTCATATATTTCTGCAAGTGTGGTTAGTCTGAGTAAATAACTGCATATATTCCTGTATATATTTGCATCCTTTTATAGAAACGTGGACAGACTGTAATTTCCTGTACATACTCTGTTGTCATTGAATCCTTATTTAAATCCTCCACCTGAACAACGAGAGCAAGTTTTTAGCCAAAGTCAAATTCCTTGTATGTGTTGTGCATACTTGGCCAATAAAGCTGATTCTGATTCTGATATATACATATATATATATACATATATATATATATATATATATATATATATATATATATATATATATATATATACTGTATATATACAGTACATACATACATACATACATATATTGTGGAGGAAAAATAAGTTCAGGTGAGATGCGACGAGCTGGAAGGTTTCAGAGTTTTATTTCCTCCATCATCGTGAAACACACTTGTAGCACTGTGAGCTGTGTTGTGCTGTTGAGGCATGTATAGCAAGCTCTTTTATATACGTTAGACGAACAGAGAGAATGCATGGCACATTTGCATATTGATATACATATCAGTCAATACATATCATTTGCGTGACCAACTGGCACCCCGACGTCCCCTCCTTAATCCGTGGATGTATAACAGTAGTCCATTGTTCTGATTGTCTCCTCGGGGCTCTCTGTCCGTATGCAAATTGTCCTCTGCTTCCTGCCGGCTAGCTGAGTGTGAGGATTGAATGTCCATGTAGATTGTGGTGGGTCACCACTATCTCTCTCTCTCTCTCTCTCTCTCTCTCTCTCTCTCTCTATATATATATATATATATATATATATATATATATATATATATATAGTATATATATATATATACAGCGCTTAATCAGCATGTAAACGGTTAAACCCCTTCACACTGGATGAATACCTTGCTATGGCCTAAGAAATCAGCCAGAAGGTGGATGGTCTCTGCAGGGTCTTGGCAGGGTCTTTGGGAGTGTGTTAAGAATGTACTGAGATCCCCATTACATGTGGCAGAGCGTGATGATGCATGGAGAGTTTTCAGCGTGCACAAAGGTTCCGTAGCGAGGTCATAGTAGTTAATGACTACGGTGGCATCATGTCAAGGTCCCGGGTGGAGTGTAGTGGCAGCAGTGGCATCAGGGGAGGCAGGTGAGGCTGAAAATCACAGTCAGAGGCTACAGAGTACCATTGCTCCAGTGAGAGGGGGCGTGCTTGAGCACTGTAAGCACAGGTTTCTTGAACATTTTTTCATTGAACGTCACTGAGTGGTATCACATCAAAGTCCTGGGGTCAAGGGCATCGGTGTGGTGTGGTTGTCAAGAATTTGAAGCAGGACTGCCCAAGCTGATAAACGTTGTGGTAACATGAGGTGATCTGCTAGTGCATAGCTATATCCTGACATGGCCCAAGGGGGGGTTGTATCAGGGCGTGCCCGGAGCGTGATGCGATAGAGAGGGTAAGTGATAAGTCATCAAGAGAATGTGCTGCCGACGTATGGAGCATGATGGGAGCGCAGGAGAACGTCTCAGGAAAGTGGAAAATGGCAGAGAAAAAGCGTAGCAGCGTCACAATTGCCTTCACACTGAAGGAGGTTTTCCCGCAATCCAACCACATTCTAATAGATCATGTAGATAGTGGAGAGCATAGTGGGGTCTTCATCCTGTGTGAAGGGGGCCTAAGTGAATGGCTGAAACAAATATGGGACTAAACCTTTACTTTCTGGACCCAGAATTTTAACAAAAATGCTGTGTAAATAAAAAACTGCAAACTAAAAGAACTTTTTGCCCTGGAAAAGTAATCAAGTTTAATCATACATAGACAGTACTTGTGTGGGGCATTCAGGTTTATTAACAGCTACCACAGGCGGCAGTGGTGACCTAATGGTTAGGGATGTAGACTAGTGATCAGTGGGTTGCCAGTTCAATTCCTAGACCGGCAGGATCAGATCTAGGTGGGACAGACAACATAGCAGTGTTTGCCCCACCCTCCTTAACCCCACTGTGCTCAGACCAGATGCGAGCTACATGCTTTATTTTGCATGTTTGCTTGTGGTTTGGACTTGTGGATGTTTTCAGTCCCTGCACAATCGTGATATATACAATATTGTTCAGTCTATATCTCAAATGGAAAATAAATCAATATATTGCCCAGCCTTAGCTGATTATCTTAAACTTTAATGCTGGTACTGCATCGGGTTGTACAGGGTTGTTTTTAAACATTCTCAAAAGTAGCACCCACAGCCAAATAATCAAACTAGATGTTCTGGAAAGACACATATTGGCCACTGTGTGGTAAGTCTTATTTTTCTTTTTCAGTGGTCTGCCTCTTTGGAAAATAACAGTCAGTAAATAATATATGAAATGTCCATGAATAATGGGCATAATACTGGATAGTGCCACCATGTACTGCTTCCCTCTTTTTCCCCCCCCTCGGTTTAGGTCTGTGCTACACAAAGGAGGATCAGGGGTTTATCTTTGGGGTTTTCAATTTCTACCCAGGTACACCACCACGATAAGCTGTGCTGCAGAGTTAATTTTACCAGAGCAGGCTACGTTAAAAAAAACGATATCGCCGCACACAAATCTACCGCCTACTGGCCTATCAGGTCCCTGGAAATAATGCAAACATTATTTGTTTCTTAAAAGATGTCACTGGAAGAGATTAAAAAAAAATCTCTGAACTTCATGTCAGAAGAACTGACCAAAGTGGCCAATTCACAGTCTAAATTATTAGGGCTAATGGAGGAAGTCCGAGAATTGAAATTAACAATTAAGGAAAGAGACAAAAAAACTGCAGACTTGAAGCAACGCATCGAGGACCTTGAACAATATTCTCGTATGGATGATTTAATCATTAGTGGACTAGACATTAAATACCAATCATATGCTCATACTACAGCAGGAATGAGAGGTGAGGAGGCTCCCCCAAGTGAAACAGTCTCCCTGGAAAACCAGGTGCTTCAGTTCCTTGAAAACAGAAACATAAAGGTTGAAGGAAATGCAATCATCTACCGATCCTTTTCGGGTCCCGGGTGGGGGGTGGGGGGTGGGGGGGCTGGAGCCTATCCCAGCATCTTTGGGCGAGAGGCAGGGTACACCCTGGACAGATTGCCAGTCCATCACAGGAGTGAGGAAATTCAGACTCTGAAAATATGTCATTATGCTGAACATAAACTACAAGAGATGGAGAATGATATTGATCCTGATAACCATTTCTTCAATAATATTCATAATCACTGTGAATATTACACTGAAAAGCAATTCAAAAGTCAAGTGCAATTAGATAGTAAATTATCAATAATACACTTCAACAGCAGAAGTCTTAACAAAAACTTTCCACAGATTCAAGACTATTTAAAACAGCTACATAGAAAATTTACAGCTATCGCAGTCTCTGAAATTTGGCTCAATGAAGAGCAGGCTTCTTTGATGGCAATAGAGGGATATCAGATGTTTAATATTAATAGATCTCAAAAAAGGGGTGGTGGTGTTGCACTGCATATTGATAACCTGTATAGGTGTAAACTTGTAAATGGAATGTTCTTTGCACTACCAGGGGTTCTGGAATGTGTTACTGTTGAGATTGACCAAGATAAAACAAAAAATCTAATTATAAGTTGTATATAGAATGCCGGGAACTTGTGTTGAGACATTCAGAGATAAGTTAGTCGAGTTGTACAATACTACGTCTACGTCGTCGGCCTCCGTCGGTCTATGATGACCATGGAAGAGAATCCTAACCGTCTACTCTGCTGGAACAGCACCGCCTGTGGCTGAACAGGCCGATGCACGAATGGCAGTCCCTGTCACACAGGTCGCACTTGTGGGTGGTCTCCGTGCTGCTGGGTCTGTGGCGGTTCTTCCTGCGGGTCCTTTTTTCATCTGCTGCAGCAGTCAGTCTCTCTTCACCCGCCTTGAGCTGTCTGGTCAGGGTGCCTCTCCATTTGGAGCGGTCCGTTGCAAGGTCCTCCCAGCGCTCTGTGTTGATCTCCAGGGCCTTCATGTCTCTCTTGCAGACGTCTCTAAAGTGCAGCTGTGGGCGGCCAACGTCTCTCCTGCCAGTCGCCAGTTCTCCGTAGAGGACGTCTTTGGGGATTCTGCCATTGTCCATACGGTGAACGTGGCCTAGCCAGCGGAGCCTGCGCTGCCTGAGTAGAGTGAACATGGAGGGAAGGCCGGCGCGGGACAGAACTTCTGTGTTGGGCACTTTGTCCTGCCAGGATATGTCCAGGATACGGGGAATGCAGCGCAAGTTGAAGGAGTTCAGTCTCTTTTCCTGCCGGGCGTATGTTGTCCACGTCTCACTCCCATAGAGCAGTGTGCTGATGACGCAGGCGTTGTACACTGCCATCTTCGTCCTGACAGACAGTTTGGGATTCTTCCACACTCGTGTGGTGAGGTGAGTGAGTGTGAAGGCTGATTTTCCAATCCTCTTGTCGATCTCTGTATCAAGGGAGAGGTTGTTGCTGATCGTGGACCCCAGGTACGTGAACTGATTCACGACCTCCAGCTCGTAGTCGTCAATGGTGATGGTTGGTGGTGCTTCCGTGCCTTGCGCCAAGACGTTAGTCTTCTTCAGGCTGATGGTAAGCCTGAAGTCTTTGCATGCCTGGGAGAAGCGGTCCATCAGGGTCTGAAGCTCCTGCTGTGTGTGGGTTACGACTGCAGCATCGTCTGCGAACAGCATGTCTCTGATTAGAGCCTCGCGTACTTTGGTTCTGGCTTTCAGGCGGGCGAGGTTGAAAAGCCTGCCGTCAGATCTTGTGTGCAGGTAGATTCCCTCTGTTGCTGTGCTGAAGGCATGCCTCAGGAGCATAGCAAAGAAAATCCCAAAGAGGGTTGGCGCAAGTACACAGCCCTGTTTCACTCCGCTGCGTATGTTGAATGGCTCTGAGACGTTGCCGTCGTGCTGCACTATCCCCTGCATGTTGGTGTGAAACGATTCGATGAGGCTTTGCAACTTTGGTGGGCATCCTATCTTTGGCAGGATCTTGAAAAGGCCCTCTCTGCTGACCAGATCGAACGCTTTGGTGAGGTCGATGAAGGCGACGTACAGGGGCATGTTCTGTTCTCTGCATTTCTCCTGGAGGTGGCGGATGGAGAATATCATGTCTACCGTCGATCGCTCAGCGCGGAAGCCACACTGAGACTCGGGGTAGACACGTTCGGCAAGCTTCTGTAGACGAACAAGAACAACTCGTGCGTAGACTTTGCCAACAACGCTGAGGAGGGAGATGCCCCTGTAGTTGTTGCAGTCGCTTCTCTCCCCTTTGTGTTTTTAGAGGGTGATGATCTTGGCGTCCCTCATGTCCTGTGGTACGGCACCTTCCTTCCAGCACTGGCAGAGGACGTCATGCAATGGCAGCAGTAGGGCGGTCTTGCAGTGCTTGATCAGGTCGGGGGGTATGCCGTCGTTGCCGGGTGCCTTGCCAGCAGCCAAGCTATCAATGGCCTTGCTGAGTTCGTCGATGGTTGGCTCGGCGTCAAGTTCGCCCATGGATGGCAGGCAGTCGATGGCATCAAGGGCTGACGGTGTCACGGTGTTCTGTCTGGAGTAGAGGTCGGAGTAGTGTTCCACCCATCTCTCCATCTGCTTGTTCTTTTCTGTGATCATCTCCCCAGTGGAGGATTTGAGGGGGGCCGTCTTGCTCTGAGCCGGACCAAGTGCTTTCTTGATGCCATTGTACATACCACGGATGTTCCCTGTCATGGCAGCGGTTTGAATGTCTTGGCTGAGCTGAGTCCAGTACTCGTTGGCACAGCGCCGAGCAGTCTGCTGAACTTTGCTTCTCGCAGCCCTGAGAATCTGGAGATTTTTCTCGTTTGGGTACTTCTTGTACTCAGCAAGTGCTGAGCGCTTGGCTTCAATGACGGGGGTCATCTCGGTCAACTTGGCATCAAACCAGTCCGGTGACTTCGAGGTCTTCCTCCCAAAGGTAGCCAAGGCTGTGCGGTGGATGGTGTTTCACAGCTCTTCCCACTTCTGCTTTGCAGATTCTCCTTCTTGTGGTACACCAAGTTCCTTCTCAAAGGTGGAGGCAAACTGCTCAACAAGTTCTGGTTGGGCCATCTTGCTGGTGTCAATCCGTGCCTTTCCAGGCTGTCTAGCACGATGGAATTTCTTCAGCTGCAGCTTAACCTTGCAACACACCAATGAATGGTCTGTGTCACAATCTGCACTCTGGAACAAACGGGCGATTAGCACGTTCTTCAGTGAGGTGCGCCTGGTCAGGATCAAGTCCAGCTGGTGCCAGTGCTTTGAGCGCGGATGTCGCCAGGAAACCTTGTGTTGGGGCTTGGTCTTGAAGAACGAGTTTGTGATGCACAGATTGTGATATGTGCAGAACTTGAGCAGCCGCTGTCCGTTGTCGTTCATTCTGCCCATGGCAAATGGTCCAAGACAGGAGGGCCAGGAGTTGTGGTCAGCACCCACTCTGGCATTGAAGTCTCCAAGGAGAATGAGTTGTTCAGAGTTGGGGATGATCCTGACAGTTGTTGCAAGATTCTCGTAGAACTCGTCTTTTGCCTCTGGTGTGGCTGTCAGTGTTGGGGCATACACACTGACGAGGGTAACTGGGCGTTGAGTGGTGTTGAGGCGGAGGGTGAGGAGTCGTGCAGAGCCATTGCTGCCCGGTTCCACCATTTTCAGCAAGGTGTTCTTCACTGCGAAGCCCACTCTGTGTTCCCTGTGTTCGTCACTGCCCTTTCCCTGCCAGTAGAACGTGTAGTCCTTCTCTCTCAGTGTGCCTGCGTCAGCCAACCGTGTTTCCTGGAGAGTGGCGATATCCACTCCCAGTCTCTTCAGCTCATTATTGATGATGGCAGTCTTCCTGGTGTCGTTGATGTCCTTGAGGTTAGCAGCGAGTCCTATCATCATAGTGCGGACGTTCCAAGTTCCCAGTTTTAGAGTTGGTCTCTTTTGTTTTTTTGTCTTGCCTGGTGCGAAGGTTCTCAGCCTGCTGTTCGGACTTCTCCTCATCCCCATGCACCCAATGAGGAAAGCAAGCTGTGGCGGGACAACACCTTATTGGCTGGGGGCTGCCCAGCTTCAGGCAGGCGGTAGCTGTCCAGTGAGATCCGATGATCCCTCCCACCGTCGGGAACAACCCCTGGCACCGCGCTCTACGCCAATTGAGCGGTGGCTTATAACCGGTAACTGTCATTCCCCGTGTTTTGTGTACGCCAAAGGCGAAGCTGGAGTGTCCTCTCCAGTGATCCGGTGTTCTACCTTCCAGCGTTGGGTGTTGGTAGGATTCAAGCCTGGGCAGGAAGATATGGAGGACAAGATGTTGCCCATGCAGCATGTCCCCCCTCTCCACGTCACTGATGAATCCAAAGGAACAGCAGGGCTGCTACAGTTTGGCACCAGCGCCGTCGCAGGAGCTGCCAGAACAATGTTGAGAACAACAGAGAACTGCCTTAGGGGCTCCGACTCCGGATTTTTCCTCAGGGTTGACTCCCGAAGCCTTTCCCGTGACTGGGTGTGCCGCAAGGCAGCGGAGGTTTGAAATCAGGGTTTACCTTCCCCTAGATGGGCTACCTTCCCAGGTTGACGAGCCACCATCTACCCGAAGCATCTGGTTTTAAGGCGCCAGAGATCCGCCCTCGCCCCTTCTCCTATTAGTAAAAGCAGTTCCACCGGGCTTAGAGACTAAACCACATGGGCAGGCTAGGAGTTGGACTTAGTTGTCAGGGGCTTTTCGAGACGCACGCCATAAGGAGCATTTTATGAGCACTGGGAGCTTAACCCCAGTGCCGCTCCTGGCTATGACAACCTTGGAACCACGAGTTGTACAATAATACAACTAATAAGAAAATGGTTGTAATCTGTGGAGACTTCAATATTGATTTACTAAATCCATTTCAACAAAATGTAATTGAAGAGTTCATGAATTCTATATACAGTATGAGTCTATATCCCACAATAACACATCCCAGTAGAATCACAGTTCACACTGCTACACTTATTGATAACCTGTTTGTTAATATTATTGATAAGAAAATAGAAAGTGGATAATTGATAAATGACATAAGTGACCATCTGCCAGTCTTTGCACTTATCCATGGCCACACGGGGGCCAATACAGAAAAAACTTTAAAATCTTTCAGATACAAATCACAAAATGCACTCAGTTCTTTTAAAGAAGACTTGCTGAAGCAAGACTGGACAAAAGTCTATGTATCAGATGTAAATGAAGCCTATGACACATTCATGAACATTGTAACCACTATGAAAAAAATTGTCCATTAGTAAAGAAAAAGTTTAAACAGAAATTTGTCGAAAAGCCATGGTTAACCAAAGGATTACAAAAAGCGTGTAAAAAGAAAAATTCATTATATAAAGCTTTTCTAAAGAAAAGGACAAAAGAAGCAGAGCAGCGGTATAAAACATACAAAAATGAGTTTATATATAATGAGATTCAGGTTCAGGTTCAGGTTCAGGCTCAGGTTACTTTATTTGTACCCGTAGGTAGATTTGTTTTGCAGTCTGGTGACATCCATATTTACAAGCCACAAATTACATTCAACATAGACACAAACACAGGCACATATGAAGCTGACTATAAACATGATAAAAATACTCAAGGCTCCATCAATCAGGGTATAAAAAGACAAAGAGATGGGAGAAAAACCAGAGGTAAGAGAGAAGGGTCATATTAAAAGTTAAAAACTAGTCAAAGAGGTTAAAAACTCAAAGGTCTAAAACCCAATAAAATATTTAGAACCCAAGTAACATCCTACAAAAATAAGTAAATATAAAATGGATGTAGTAAAACAGACTATTACAGTAAAGAACTGGAAAAAAACAGAGATTACACTGTTATGGTCTGAGCGCTGATATTGTCCACGCTCGGATCATCCAATATTTTCCCCACTGATCCGTGTTTTCCTTATAGCCTTCCAGGATCTTTATTCTGACAGCGTCTCGGTGGGGCTTCCGGCTGTCAGAGCCGAGCTCCGCGGGGACAGCTGGATTCCATTCAGCTGATGACGTCTCATCAGCTGATTTATCCCTTAGCCCTGTTTAAGGGAGCAGCTTTGGTTACTCCAGGCTGCGACCTCGTATAACACTGGTCTCCCCAACGTTCGGCTGGAGTCCCTATTTCCCTGCTCCAGTCATCCTCTTGATCCTCCATATTCTCAGTAAGTTTATTCCTAAGCCTGTGCATATCGTCATTGTGTCTAGTCATAGTCTTAGTTGTGTTTTTGCCCCACGTGGCTCATTATTTTGTCATTTGTCTTTTAGTTATTAAAACATGCAAACTCACTGGCTGCCTACAGCGTCTCAATAGTGGTCCACGAGGACCACCCCATGACAGACACTAAAAATATATGGACAATACTTAACAATATTCTTGGAAATAAAAACAGAAATACAATCTACCCAACCAATCTTTAAAAAAAAAAACAAACAACACCACTCAGGGTGTGAATGCAGTCTCACCTGCAGATGAATTTAATACATTTTTTGTTAACATTGGCCCTAATTTGGCTCGAGAAATACCCATTATGGCATCTACAGGTGATACAATAAGCAAAAACATTGCTATAAAAGACTCCATTTTCATAAAGAACACAGACGAGAGAGAGGTCATTGAAATTGTTAAATCGTTTAAAAGTAAAAAATCTACGGATTGTGATGGTATTGATATGCTTTTAGCCAAAACTATCATTGAATGCTTAGTGAAGCCACTGACGTTGTTATGGATGGTTCTCACGAGCCATCAATGAGACGCTGTAGGCAGCTGTGAGTTTGTTCATTTATTAAATAAGGCACAAATAACAAAATAACAAGCTTCATGGGGCAAACACAAATAAATACAACACGTGTAAAGCGTGTAAAAAGAAAAATTCATTATATAAAGCTTTTCTAAAGAAAAGGACAAAAGAAGCAGAGCAGCGGTATAAAACATACAAAAATGAGTTAATATAAGATAAGATAAGATAAGATAAGATAAGCCTTTATTAGTCCCACAATGGGGAAATTCCAGGATTGCAACAGCACAGGGATAGCAACACTCAGAGCAACAATCAGAAGGCAAGAAAAAACAACATCTAGTAAACATATGTCCATATTACTATAAATGTACTGTATATACAGTATATATACTGTAGACACACAGTGCAGAGCATTATGGCTGGTGAATGTGCAGCAGAAAGTCTAAGCTCTCTCTCCGCGGATGCAGCGGGCCAGCTGGAAGTCTTTGGGCATGATGGTGACCCCCTTAGCGAAGAAGAGACCACCAGGTGGGCCTCGCTGGTCTCCTGCAGAGCCATGACGGCGAAGCTCAGGAAACGCAGGACGGTCTTGAAGTCCTGAGCGATCTCCCTCACCAGGCGCTGGACGGGCAGCTTACGGATGAGCAGCTCCGTGGATTTCTGGCAGCGACAGATCTCTCTCAGAGCCACGGGCCTGTGACGGCGAGGCCTCTTCACTCTGCCGGTGGCCGGAGCGCCTCTCCGAGCAGCCCTGGTGGCTAGCTGTCTCCTGGGGGGGGGGGGGGGGGGGGCTTCTTCCTCCAGTAGATTTTACGGGCGGTCTGCTTGGTTCTTGCCATTGCTCTTTATTATTCTGTCTTATATTTCTTTCACGCCGCCTAAACTCCAGCCCGGTACCCGCGTCATTTTCGCTACAGCTCCCGGTATGTCGAGTTTCCCATTAGCACCGGGCGGCGGCCAAGTGCTAGCTAGCACTAGCTCCTCCCCGCTGTAACGTCTCCCGCTGCAAACCGTGGCTCCGTCCGCCGACCCGGGAGACCCCCGGGGCGATCCGTGCGTCCGTGATATATATTTTATATACTCCCAGTCAGCGAGGGCGGAACCTGACACTGTAAGAATTGATCTCAGGGTTGGGGAAGCCAGACTGGGAAGAAGACATAGGAATATCCATGTGTAGGTTGCAGCCCTGAGCAAACAGAGCTGCTCCCTTGATTAGGGAGGAATAGATTGATCAGCTGATGAAGGGTCATCAGCTGATCAGAAACAGGTGCTCAGCGGAGCTCCACTGACAGCCGGAAGCCCTGCTGAGACGCTATCAAAATAAATGTCTAGAACCGCACCAGAGGAGAGAAGGGAGACTACTGCACAGCCCGAGTGCCGACGGAGTCAGCACACGACCCATGACAGTTGCCCCTGTTTCTGACGCGGATTCTAGATGCGGTGTAACACCGGGCTCCCCCCCAACAGGAAGGCCAACAACACCACCCCAGGGAGGGAGGAGGGGGAAAGAAAAGGCCGGAGGGCTAGATCTTGAACAGGAGACACTACAGAGTATGAAAAAAAACCACAACAACACTCCATAATGAACCAACAGGTGGCATACTACGCCCAAATAAGGCCATAAACTGAAACTCGGGTCAAAAAACCAAGATACATAGCTCCAAGGGAAAAAAATACATATCATCCCCACAAAGGAAAGGGGGGAGAGGAAAAAAACCCCACTACAAACGCTGAAACCCTGTAGTTTAACTCCATACACACAAACTGTACAGGCAACGAATGCACATTTAAACAGAGGAAAAACAAAAACACCCGCTAGGAAGCGGTGACATAAACAATTTCAAACATGCACAATTTCATACGTAAGACCCGCGCACATCCCAAAAGGTTATAGGAGGACAGAAATGCAACTCAGGGATGAAGCCAGTCTAAACCCCACGGCATGAAAGCCGAAAGTTTGGGGGGCCGCCCTGCGTCTAGCGTCCATATCGCTGGCAGGGGGAAAAGGAACAGTTCGGGCAGCCTACCCCAGTCCCATGCCAGGAAACACAATTCTTCTGGCGGCCGGGCCAGATCACCGAACAGACATGAAAGTTTGTCGGGTGGCCGACCCAGAACGCCAAACAGGCGGGGCAGTCCTCCAGGCGACCGACCTCCATCACCCAGCCCCCAGGACTGCAGGAGAGCAGTATGGTGATGATTGTAATGATGAAGATGATGAGCCAGTCTAGTGTCAGGCAGCAGAGGATCTGCAGCTCCCTCACCAACCTTGGACCAAACCGGCACTGCACCCCTGTTGGACCCCGACCGGGTCAGCGCGGCACCCACGACAGACCCCGATTGGGCCAGAGCAGCAACCGTGATTGACCCCGATTGGGTCTCGTCGGTACCCACGTCGGACCCCGATTGGATCGGAGCAGCACCCTCGTCGGACCCCGACTGGGTCGGCGCAGCACTAGAAACGACCTCCAGCTCCGGACCCGGAACCTCCCGCACAAAGACCGGGAATGACTCTGCACCAGTGACCCTGGGAGAAGGCTCAGGAGAAGGAAAAGAACCGGGATCAGGATCACCGGTAGCGACAGAGCCCAGTGAGATGGGCTCGGATGCAGCGGACGGCTGCACCTGGCTTGTCTCCCCGAGAGGCAGGCAAAAATGCTCCAGAATTGATAGAACGAAAACAAAATAGAGCACTTGCCTGCACTCGAGTTCTGTCGCCGTCCAGGACTTTGTCGTCCGGGCTCAGGACGAAGAAGGTTGTCGTCTGGCTCCCACTCGGCTGTGGCGGGTTCCGCAGCCGGCATGATGTTTCTCACAGCCTGAGGAACCTCCAACGCTGACGTCCACGCTGACGACCCGCACGGCGTGGTGGCAGGGGTTCCTCGACCGGCTAGATTGGACCGCTCTTCCGTGGAGACCCGGGGACACTTCATCGTCGGCGCAGGCTCCAAACTGCAGTCCGCTCTCCTCCTCTGCCCATGACATGGCTGCGGGGCTTGAACCAGGCTATCCAGGGCCGCAGGCTTCCACCTCGTTCGGCGGCGTAGGCCTGGCGCCGCAGAACGCACAGAGGAAGAAGACAGAGGTAGCAGGTCCATTACTACTTACTGCAGCAGGAGGAGGGAGTTCAGGGGACTGTGAACCCTGAATTCCGCCCCCAGGAATCAAGCAAGACAATTCATCCAATATGGAAACAGAATGAAAAGTTACTTGCCTGATCCGAGGAGGCCCAATGGAACCCGCTGCAGTGGGCTTCGTTTCTCCCTTGCCCCGCTGGATGGTGACGGAGGGCTCCCTGGGAGGACGAGGAGGAGCCGCTTGCGGTGGAACCACGACGGACGTTGCCGACGCAGGACTCATAACCTTCACAGGCGCCGAGGAAGACGTCGAGGAGAAGGGGATGACAGCCAGAGTGGAGAGAGGCTGCGGGAATTCCCTCCTGACGAGACGTAGGAGCGGCAGCTGTCAGAAAGGTTGAGTCTTTGTGATGACCCGGAACAGGATCGGGACGGGGTTCTTGCTGAGGCCTTTTGTTAGCTCTGTGATGACGGTTACTGGCAGAGGGCAAGGCGAAAGAGAGACCCGGGAAACGCCACTCCTGTGCGGAAACAGAAGCGAGCAGGTCGGCGAACTCTGAATGGTCCTTTAACGCTGGATTCCTCTCCACCAGCCTGACTGCCGCCGTCACATGCTTTATCACCTGCGTAAGGTGAACGGTGGAGCGAGCAGCTGCCACTCGGTCCCTGATGGAAACAGCTGTTTGACGTAGCATCTCCGGGGAAATTCCGACTGACGACACACTCTCTCGGGGATCACCCCTGGGTGGTGCGAACTCCTGGCCTGGAGCGGGGACAGGAATGGGATCCTGAAGCGAGGAGCGAGGATACCTCCTCTTTGGCTTCCTGCCAGGGTTTCCCTCCAGCCCACGGAGTCTCTCCCGCTGCACAGCGATTTCAGCCCTCCTCGCCGTTACTTCTTGGTGGTTGGAATAGCGGGGAAGGCGATTAATAATATCTTCAGCAAGGTCTAGGTGCCAGCGTATATCGCTGGGAGTGTGGTCGAGGCCAGCAGAGAAGCGAGTCCCGTCAACGTAGTCCAGGGCCTCCGCCAGCTCGTAGCCCAGGCTCCGAACGCGGCTCCTGAACGACGACATATTCTCCCAGCACACCAGTACCCAGACAGGGGAGCAACCAGTCCAATTAAACAAACTACGGCCACCGGCATCTCTTTGGGCTGCGACCTACTGTTATAGATGGCTCTCGCGAGCCATCAATGAGATGCTGTAGGCAGCTGTGAGATTGTTCATTTATTAAATAAGACACAAATAACAAAATAACAAGCCTCGTGGGGCAAACACAAATAAATACAACACTTACATATGTGCAAAGAGGGCAGAACCTGACGCTGTAGGAACTGACCTCAGGGTTGGGGAAGCCAGACTGGGAAGAAGACATATGAATGTCCATGTGTAGGTTGCAGCCCTGAGCAAACAGAGCTGCTCCCTTAAATAGAGAGGAATAGATTGATCAGCTGATCAGAAACAGGTGCTCAGCGGCGCTCCACTGACAGCCGGAAGCCCTGCTGAGATGCTGTCAAAATAAATGTCTAGAACCGCGCCACAGGAGAGAAGGGAGGCTACTGCACAGCCCGAGTGCCGACGGAGTCAGCACACGACCCATCAGAATCAGAATCAGAATCAGAATCAGAATCAGATTTATTGCCATTGTTCATGTAGTACACAAACTAGGAATTTGTCTCGGTGCAATGCTGCAACATTAAACATGATAAAAATAAAAGATAGAAATAAAGAACTATACATGCAATAAAATGTAGAATATGAATAAGTAATACTAGACAAAGCAATTTTTAGATATATTAGCTAGCAGCAGATATTGTGGAGTACCCCATAGTGCAGTCGGTAATGCAAAAAGAAAACAGTGATGATCGACATGAGTCTGGTTGAGCTGCTGTACATAGTGCACGAGAGTCTAATAAGTCACTTAGTGTTCAGCAGTCTGATGGCAGAGGGGAAGAAGCTGTTCATGTGATGGGAGGTTTTAGTTAGACCCATGACAGACGTATATCTGTTACCTGTCTCTCCAAATAGGTATATTTCCCAGTGCAATGAAAATAGCTAAAGTAATTCCGATATACAAGACGGGTGACAGAGGGGAATTTTCTAACTATAGACCTATTTCACTATTGCCGCAATTTTCCAAGATACTTGAAAAAAATATTCTGTGAGAGAATTGACAACTTTATAACGAAGAATAATTTATTGTGTGAGCAGCAATATAAGTTCAGACACAAGACGACAACTGCATTTGCTCTAATGGAATTTATAAAAAAATATCAACTGCTGTTGAAAATAAAGAGTATTCAGCTGGGGTATTCCTGGATCTTAAAAAGCATCCAATACAGTGGATCACAAATTATTGTTAAAGAAACTACAAAATTATGGTATTAGGGGGGTAGCATTGTCCTGGTTATGTAGTTACTTAAAGAACAGATATCAGTATGTATGTGCTGGTAGCAAAAACTCGCAGTTACTGAAGGTTACTTGTGGAGTCCCACAGGGTTCAGTTTTGGGGCCACTGTTATTCAATATGTATATAAATGATACATGTAACGTTTCGGAAAAAACGGATTTAATATTGTTTGCAGATTACACTAATTTATTATGCAGTGGAAGCAATTTGGAACAACTTTTGGATACACTCTGAAAGGAATTAGGAAAGCTTAAACTGTGGTTTGATTCAAACAAATAAACGCTCAATTTAAGTAAGACAAAATTTATAATTTTTAACAACCATCACAACAACTTAGTATCTAAACTCAGTGTAAATGGTGTAGAGATTGAAAGGGTATCTGAAACTAAATTTCTTGGTGTAATAATTGATAATAAATTGTGTTGGAAGTCACATATTAATTATATTAAAGGTAAAATATCCACATTAATCGCAATACTAACACACAGTGAAATATTTGCTTAATCAACCCAACTACATACTTTGTATCATTCATTAATACTCCCATACATGACATATTGTACTGAAGTATGGGGAAATACATATAAAACAAACATATATCCAGTCTTTATGCTTCAGAAGAGAGCTATTAGAATAATGAACAAAGCTGCTTACAGGGAACCAACAAACCCACTTTTTCTTAAATTAAAAGCTCTCAAGTTGAAAGATCTGGTTGACTTAAAAACTGCAGTAATAATGTTTAAAGTGAAGAATCTATCACTGCCCGCAAATATCCAAAAGTTGTTCCAAATAAGGGAGAAACAATATCATTTCAGAGGAACGTATATTTTAAAAGCCTTCAGTGAGAACTGAACACAAGACATTTTAGGAGATATTGACCCAGACAACAACTATTTTAATCATATTAATAATAAGTGTGTTTATTATGATGAACAACAATTAAATGTAATTATGAATTTGGATCAGACATTGACAATAATACATATTAATAGTAGGAGTCTCTATGCAAACTTTGATAGTATTAAGGAGTTTTTAAATCAATTTAACACACCATTTAGGATTATTGCAATAAGTGAAACATGGATTAATGAAGAAAAAGATGTAAATTTTGAACTATATGGATATGAGATGTACACACAAAATAGGAAATGTAAAAGTGGTGGTGGGGTAGCACTGTATGTTGATAGAAAATTAAAAAGTAAAAAAGTGGACAGCATGACATCAACAGTGAATGAAAGTATGGAATGTTTAACAATTGAGATTACGATGGAAAACAGAAAAAAACATAATAGTAAGTTGTATATATAGAGCACCGGGATCTGATATGGAAAAATTTAGAAATGGGATGGAAAAGATGTATGCAAAAATAAGACAAAAAGATATCTTTATTTGTGGTGACTTTAATATAGATTTAATGAAAACAAAACAACATAAACAAACTGAAGATTTCTTAGATACAATGTATAGCTTGTGGCCGCACATGGGGAAAACATAATATGTAGCATCTTAGATAAGAAAAAAGAGCAGAGTTTCCTTGGAGATGCCCTCCTTCTACTATGCTCATGTGTGAGATGTGTAATAAACTGCCTGAGACAAAGCTGCCTTGTCATTTACACACTCCACACTGGTGACCCAAGACGAAGCATGCAACACGAAGAGAGTTCCCCGGAGCCAGCCTTGTTGGGAGCCCCCAGCCAAGCGTATGCCGTTACTGTCACGCCGCGCCGTTCATCAGCGGCGCCACCTGCTCACACACCTGATCCTCATCAGCGGCGAGGGATAAAAGCCGCCTCGCCCGGAGCCTCGGCCTGAAGCCGTCAGACTTCGTTCCCTCACCGCCGTGAGCATACCTTTCTTCAGCATCGCTATTCTGGGTAAGAACCCTTACCTCCTTTCCCAGTCTGCTCCCCTGTGCACAGGTGGATTCCCCGGCGGCGGACATCTCCGTTCCATCGCCCATCCTTCGCTGCTGCACGGAGCTCTCCAGGTGGCTGTCTCCCGGGCTACGTTCCCCTTGCTGTGCCAGCTATCCTGACAACTCAAGTAAGATCTTCTCTTGCCATAATTCATCCTGTGTTGGTGTATGCCCGTCACCCTCTCCCTGTGCTCTCTCCATAGGGTTGCTCGGCCGAACGGTCATCTGCCTCTGTGCCTGAAGCAGACGCCACCACCAACACATCTGCATCCCGCAGACACACACTCATTCACCCCTGCTGTTAATAAACTCTTTGAACTACTCTAAGCCTGTGTGTGCGTGTCTCCTGAGCCGTGCGTTATGTCAGTTACAATCCAGCTACCGGATTTTTGGCAGCACAATCCGCGCTCCTGGTTCCACCTGGTTGAGGCGCAGTTCGTCCTCCGGGGGATATCGGTGGATGAAACGAAATTCTACCATGTGGTCGCAAAGCTCGACACCCACACGGCTCAGCATGTGGAGAGCCTGCTGGATCAGCCACCAACCAGCGACAAATACGGCGCGTTGAAGGCCGCACTTATCCAGCACTACACACTCCCGGTTGAGGAGAGAGCAGAGAGACTCCTGACGCGGACCGGGTTAGGAGATTGCACAGCTATTGACCTGATGGAGAGGATGCTGAGATTGAAGGGCTCGGACGACGACCACTTCATTTTTATCCACCTCTTCCTCCGGAACCTTCCGTCAGCGACGAGAGCAGCCCTGGCCAATTCGCCGTTGCTAGCCAAGCGGGACTACCGTGCGCTGGCCCGGGAAGCACACCGGATCATCATGGCCAGCAGAGAGCTCACGACCACGGCGGCAGCGACGGAGCTCAGCGCGACAGCCGGAGAGGGCGAGGAGCCATTGACGGCGGTAGCAGAGCCACCGACGACAGCGGCGGCGGGGGCCAAGGAACGTGGAGGAGACATCCTTTGTTTCTACCATCGCCGTTTGCAGAGAAGGCACGCAAATGTATACCACCGTGCCAGTTCAAGCGCTCGGGAAACGCCAAGACCGGGGGTCGGTAGCAGCTGCGGCCCTCGGGGAGGAAAACAAGCTGCTCTACTTTACGGACGCACGCTCGGGGAGGCATTTCCTCGTCGACACCGGCGCCCAGTTGAGTTTCATCATGCCGTCCTACGCCGACCAGCTGGCAGGTTCCAGCGGCCCCCAGATGGCAGCAGCAAACGGCTCGGAGATTAAGACCTTTGGTGAGAGGACTCTACTTCTGTCGCTACACGGCCGTGCATTTGAGTGGACTTTTGTCATAGCAGCATTGAATTTCAATATATTGGGGGCTGATTTTTTGTGCTCACATGGTTTGTTGGTTGATGTCGCTAACAGGCGCCTGGTTAATGCACTGTCCTTTGATTCTATTCCCTACACAGCTCGAGCGTCCCGGCCAACAGCACAAGCCAACGTCACAGCTGCAAGCAGTAAGTTCCACACACTGCTCACTCAGTTCCCAGCACTCACGGTCCCGACATTTTCGGCGGCCGTCGCTAAACACGGGGTGGAACATTTTATTACCACCACCGGGCCACCCGTTCTTGCAAAACCTCGGCGCTTGGACGCAGCTAAACTGGCCATAGCGCGCAAGGAGTTCGCCAACCTGGAGAGGTTGGGCATCATCAGGCGTTCAAACAGCCCATGGGCTTCCCCGCTACACATGGTCCCTAAAGCTGACGGTTCGTGGCGACCTTGCGGGGATTTCTGCAGGTTGAATGACGCCACAGCGCACGACCGCTACCCAATTCCTCACATCCAGGATTATCACCAAGTCCCAGTGCGCACTGAGGACATACCCAAAACAGCGGTGATAACTCCGTTTGGTCTATTCAAGTTTTTGCGCATGCCATTTGGGCTTAAAGGGGCTGAACAGACGTTCCAACGCATGATGGATGCGGTGCTGCGCGATCTCCCTTTCGTATTCATCTACCTGGACGATATCTTGGTAGCCAGCGCATCCGAAGACGAACACGAAACCCACCTCACGGCGGTTTTCCAGTGGTTGGGAGAGCACGGTTTAATAATCAACCCAGTGAAGAGTCAGTTCGGGGTGACGCAGATTGATTTTTTGGGGCACCGCGTCTCTCCCGAAGGAGCGGGTCCGCTGCCTGGCAAAGTGCGCGCGGTAGCAGATTTTCCCCGACCACAAACGGTCAGGGCATTACAGGAGTTTTTGGGAATGGTGAATTTTTATAACCGTTTCCTCCCCCACGCAGCGCAGCTCATGCAACCACTGTACGCCGCGCTCAAAAAACAGAAACCCGCGAATAAGATTGAATGGTCCCCGGAGTGAGAGCGGGCGTTCTCGGAAGTCAAGGCAGCCCTGGAAAAAGCTGCTTTGTTGGCACATCCAGACCCAACGGCCCGCATAGCGCTCACTACTGACGCGTCAGATATGGTCATAGGGGCGGTCGTGAAGCAGCGTGTAGCCGGGGCTTGGCAGCCGCTTGCCTTTTTCAGCAGGACTTTGCGGGATAGTGAACGTAAATACAGCGCATTCAATAGGGAGTTGCTGGCTCTCCACTTGGCCATTCGCCACTTCCAGTTCTGGCTGGAAGGACGCTGTTTCACCGTGTTCGTTGACCACAAGCCACTAACATTCGCGATGGCCAAGATTTCAGAACCGTGGTCGGGCCGGCAGCAGAGACAGCTGGCCGCGATCTCAGAGTTTACTACCGATATTCAGCATGTGTCGGGTAAACTGAATGTAGTGGCAGACTGCCTCTCACGCGCCGTGGTGGCCCCGGTCCGCGTGGGGATAGATTACACAGCCATGGCCGCGGAGCAGGTTAGTGACGCGGATGTGCGCGCGCTCCAGTATGGACCAACAGGGTTAAGGCTGGAGAACAGGGTGCTGCAAGAGGTATCCCCCCCCCAATCTGCGATGTCTCCACGGGGCGACCGCGTCCCGTGGTACCGGCTGCATGGCACCGCCGCATTTTTGACTCGATTCATTCTTTAGCACACCCGGGAGTGCGCGCGTCGGTCAAGATGGTAGGAGAGAAATTTGTGTGGCCGAGCCTTCACAAACAAGTGAAAGAGTGGGCAGCAGCCTGCATGGCGTGCCAACGAGCCAAAGTACACAGACACACGAGAGCTCCCTTGGAGCCGTTTCCCATCCCGGCTAAGAGGTTCGACCATGTTCATGTGGACCTCATGGGCCCCCTCCCGCCATCACAGGGGTGCACGCACCTTCTGACAATGGTGGACCGCACCACGCGCTGGCCTGAGGTGGTTTCACTGGCGTCAACCACAGCCGAGGAGGTGGCGCGCGCGTTTTTAACAGCATGGGTGGCGCGTTTTGGAGTCCCGTCGGACATTACGTCCGACAGAGGCCCTCAATTTGTTTTCGAACTTTGGTCAACAATGGCCCGCAGCCTGGGTGTCACAATTCACCGCACAACTGCTTATAATCCACAGGCTAATGGGTTATGCGAACGTTTTCATAGGTCATTGAAAGCGGCTCTCAGGGCGTCACTGACGGATGCAAATTGGGTAGACAAGCTACCGTGGGTTTTATTGGGGTTACGTTCTGCGCCTAAAGAGGACTTGGAAGCTTCCCCGGCTGAACTCGTTTTTGCGCAGCCGCTTCGGCTGCCAGGGGAGTTTCTTCCAGATAATCCTGCGCCGGACAGCTCCCTGTCTCAGTTGTTGCAGCGTAGCATTGACACAGGCACACTGCTGGGCCCTGTTCACCACAGTTTTCAGCGCGTTTTTGTGCCTAAGACTTTGAAAAACGCGGAGTTTGTTTTTGTCAGACAAGACGCACATCGCCCCCCACTGCGCCCACCTTATGATGGACCGTTCAGAGTGCTGGAAACAGGGGACAAGCATTTTTTGCTAGATTTGGGGGGGGGGGGGTAGGAGGGAAAAGGTTGGCATTAACAGACTCAAACCCGCTTTTGTGGTGGCGGACGAGCAAGTGCTGTTGGCGAGGGCCCCTCGGCGTGGAAGACCCCCACGGGGAGCTTCCCAGAGTAAAATTTCCCCAGAACACCCGCAGGGACAGACAAAAGGTTTTCACCCCCAAACAGCAGCTCCCCAGCGTGACAGCGCCGCGGAGGCGGTAAATCCTGGTTACAGCAGATATGGGAGAAGACGGAAGCCCAAGCAGCATGTCGATTGATGTTTAATGATTCTGTCGCAGCATACGGACTGTTATTCTTTTGTTCGATCCAATATGCTCGGGGCGGGGGGGGGGGGTGTGTGGCCGCACATGGGGAAAACATAATGTGTAGCATCTTAGATAAGAACAAAGAGCAGAGTTTCCTTGGAGATGCCCTCTTTCTACTATGCTCATGTGTGAGATGTGTAATAAACTGCCTGAGACAAAACTGCCTCATCATTTATTGCTGATTGCTGGGGTCTTTCTGCAACTGTGGGGGTCCCCCCTACAGTTGATAGTGCTATGAGATGACTTGTTGTGAAATGGCGCTATATAAATAAAGTTGAATTGAATTGAATTGAATTTACACACTCCACAAGCTAAACCTTATTTCCAAAGATTACAAAACCTACGAGAATAACGACACACTGTGCTACCCTGAAAGACAACATTTTTACCAATGTTATTGAATATAATATGGTGAGTGGTATACTAATAAATGATATTAGTGACCACCTGCCTGTATTTGTTTCTTTAGATGTTAATTATGGAGGTAATGAGAGTAAGAATAATAATAAACCATGTAAAAAGATTATCTATAAAAGAATACGAACAGAAGATAGAATCAATGCTTTAAAAGAAGACTTAATGTTACAGAATTGGGATGTTGAAAAAAGTGGACTTGGCATATGATAAATTTATTGATATATTTAAATCATTATATGATAAAAACTGTCCAATTAAAGAAATTAACAAAAAACATACACTACCGTTCAAAAGTTTGGGGTCACTTAGAAATTTCGAATGAATGAATGAATGAATGAATGAATTTTATTTAAATAAATAAATAAATAAAATTCATTCATTCATTCATTCATTCATTCAAAGTTTGGGGTCACTTAGAAATTTCCTTATTTTTGAAAGAAAAGCACTTTTTTTCAATGAAGATAACTTTAAACTAATCAGAAATACACTCTATACACTGCTAATGTGGTAAATGACTATTCTAGCAGCAAATGTCTGGTTTTTGGTGCAATATCTACATAGGTGTATAGAGGCCCATTTCCAGCAACTATCACTCCAGTGTTCTAATGGTACAATGTGTTTGCTCATAGCCTCAGAAGGCTAATGGATGACTAGAAAACCCTTGTGCAATCATATTAGGGCTGCAATGCTGTAATTGCTGCAAATGGAGGATTCTTTGACGAAAGCAAATTTTGAAGGAAAAAAATATTATTTCAAATACAAATCATTATTTCTTAACCTTGTCAATGTCTTGACTATATTGTCTATTCATTTTACAACTCATGGTGGTAAATAAGTGTGACTTTTCATGGAAAACACAAAATAATTGTCTGGGTGACCCCAAACTTTTGAACGGTAGTGTATATACTTGTATATACTTGTATATACTATACAAGCATTTTGTAGCCCGTAGTTAACCAAGGGACTACAAAATGCTTGAAAAAAGAAAAATTATCTCTATAAAAATTTCATTAAATTAAGAACCAAAGAATCTGAAAAAAGATATAAAACATATAAAAATAAATTAACTGAAATAATACGAACTAGTAAAAAATTATACCATAGGAAAATAAAATAAATAAATAATAAAAATAATATAAAAGGAGTCTGGGATATATTAAATAAATTAAGGAAAAATGGAACTAAGAAAATGATATATCCAGAGTATTTTACTGATAATTGTGGTGATAATTATGATAAGAATATGGTAGTAAATAAAATGAATAATTTTTTTGTGACTGTTTGACCAGAGTTGGCAGCAAAAATTCCAAACCAAGGAAGAGACACCGTGAGTGAGACAATGATTGGAAATAACCCTCGGTCAATCTTTCTTACAGCGGTGGATGAACTAGAGGTCAAATCTGTTGTTGAAAAGTGTAAAAATAAATTATCTACTGATTGTAATGGTACTGATATGGCACAAGTAAAAAGAACTGTTGATGGCATATTAAAACCATTCACATATATTTGTAATCTATCATTTCAAACTGGCTCATTCCCACAGAAAATGAAAATAGCAAAAGTAATACCATTATTCAAGCAAGAAAATAAACACCAATACACAAACTACAGACCAGTATCGCTTCTCCCACAATTTTCAAAGATTCTGGAAAAACTTTTCAACAACAGATTAGAAAACTTTTTAAATAAACACGATGTGCTTAATCAGAACCAATATGAATTTAGAGCCAAGAGTACAACATCGTTGGTGATAATGGAAGCAACAGAGGAAATAATAAATGCATTAGATCAAGGAAAGTATGCAATTGGTGTATTTATAGATTTTAGAAAAGCATTTGATACAATAAATCATTCAATACTTCTTAATGAACTGCAAATGTATGGTATTAGGGGAATGGCTCTGAGTTGAGTTACAAGTTATCTATCTGAGAGACAACAGTTTGTGAAGATGGGAGAATATCTGTCTGGGTGTATGGGAATTGCCTGTGGGGTCCCCCAGGGGCCAGTATTGGGCCCCAAATTATTTAACATATATATAAATGATATATTCCAAGTTTCTAAATTATTAAAAATAATATTATTTGCTGATGATACTAATATATTTTATTCTGGAAATAATTATAATCAACTAATCCATACTCTAAATAATGAATTAAATAAGCTTAAAAAATGGATGGATTGTAATAAATTATCACTAAATATAGATAAAACTAAGGTAATGATATTTGGTAATTGTAAAAATAAAGAAGATATACATATTCATATAGATAATGTGATTATTGAAAAAGTTAAGGAGATCAAGTTTTTGGGTGCAATACTAGATGATAAAATTAGTTGGAAACCACACGTCAGATACATACAAAACAAAGTTGCAAAAAATATTGCAATTATAAATAAAATTAAGCAGGTCCTAGATTACAAATCACTTTATATCTTGTATTGCTCATTAGTACTTCCATACTTTTTTTTTTTTTTTGTTACTTATTTGTACCCGTAGGTAGATTTGGTTTGCAGTCTGGTGACAAGCCACCGGCTGCCGGTCGCTGCGTGTGCGAGCGCCCTAAACCTACATGTTTTTGGTATGCGGGAGGAAACCGGAGAAATCCCGGAGTAAACCCACGCAACACGGGGAGAACATGCAAATTCCACACAGCTCACTGTTGGTCGGGGGCTGGGATCGAACCCACGATCTCATGATCGTGGGTTCTTGACCTATTGTATAGAGGTCTGGGGTAACAATTACAAAAGTACACTTAATTCATTGCTAATATTACAAAAAAAGGGCAGCCCGTGCTATACACAAAGTTGGGTACCTTGAACATACTAATTTATTGTTATTACATTCAAAGTTATTGAAATTACGGGATCTGGTTCATTATTATACAGCACAATTAATGCTTAAAGTCAGTAAAAACCTTTTGCCACACAGTATACAAAATCTTTTCAGTGATAGAGAAGGGAAATATAATTTACGGGGGAACACAAAATTTAAAATGCACTTAGTAAGATCTACTAGGAAGGGTTTTTGTGTGTGGGGTAAAATTGTGGAATGGGTTGGGGGAGAAACACAGGCAATGTCCAAACATCCATATATTTAAATCAACATATAAAGACATGATTTTTGAGCAATATAAAAATAAAGGGCAGTAATATTACAATGTGTCTTCAATGAAAAAAGGTTGTTATTGTGTGTGTTATTGTGTTATGGTGATTGTGATGGTGATGGCATTGTCTGTGTTTGTGTTGAACATACCAGAAGTATTTATTTATTATTGTTACAATTATTGTTGGATGTTGGTATTGTTGTCAATATGGACTGTCGTTGTTGTGTCATTTCTGTTGCATAATTTGACTATGGGGTATATTATGGTGAATGTGGTTGTGGGATGAATGATGACTAAGAGTGATATTGTAATTTGTTGGGTATGGAAAAGGAGTGGGACTATATAAGCAATGGATTCTTCCCACTCCTTTTGAACATTTTATTTTTGGCTTGATTTTTGTTTTGTTTTAAATTCTTTTTTTTCTTTTGTCAGAATGTTCAAATAAAATCAATCAATCAATCAATCAATCAATCTACCACCAAGCAACACTGTGTTTCAGTGCAAGGAGTCAGATTGTGGAACACTTTTGGACCAGAATATAAATCATGTACACCGCTTGGACAATTTAAACAAAAACTAAAGGAAGAAATACTCCGAACATACAGTATATACAAGATGACATGTAAAATCACATAAGGATTGTCATATCCAGTCTGTGTTGTGCTGTTGCTTAGTTTTTTTTTTTGTCACGTTTTGTCTTAGCTTTGTGCTGACTAGTAATCGCTCGTTTTGTTTTTCTTGGATGGAATATGGGTGGGCAATATAAGCTGCGGCTTCAGCCATCACCCATTTCGGATAACTTATGTTGAACTGTACAATCCGAGGAGTTATTGTTTAATTTGACTTTGTTGGATTTTTTTTTCCCTTTTGTTGTATTGTTCCGTTCCTTTCTTTTAATCTTACTTTTAATCTATCCGAAATAAAAGATTCATTCATTCATTCATTGGTGCAGCTCACTATGCAGACTGTAAGGGAGTGATTTAACAGAATATTATTTATGCTTGCTGCAAGAAACATAAATGCCATTTTATTATTATAATCCAATAACACAGTAAACACTAAACCCCTGCACTTACAGTCGTGGCCAGAAATATTGGCAAACCAGCATTTCTGTCAGATAATGCAACACTTATCCTAGAAAATTGTTGCAATTGGAAATACTTTGGTGTACTTTGGCATGTTCTTTTATTTGGATTGGAAGAACACAGAAAAGCTGAGGAAAAAACAAAAACCTAAGACATTCCACACAGAAAAAAATGCACTGGCTATACTGAGTTTTGACAAATGATCCTACAGTTATTGCTTTTTTTTAAAATTTGCATGACAACAATACATTAATTTCATGGAAATAAACAATTGCAATACTACTTGGATGTAACCACGCCTTCATACTGTAGCAACAGTGCAGACCATTAACTTACACAGTTGGTATGTTTTATTGCGATTCATCTTCTTTGACTGCAATATTGTTTTTCTTTACGATTTTCTTTACAGTGTGTGTTAAGCTTTACTTCTAGTACTAGTTTAATGTTCTACAGTATACAAAGTATGTCTGTCTGTGAAGCTGCTCATTTTTCTGACTGTCACTTTGATGTCAGCACTGCACTTTTTATGTGAATATGTTCATAACAACAATGGTGAAGTGAAACCAGATAAATGTAAGAAAATTCCAGTAGGACTCCTTCATATGTCATCTTTTGCAGAGTGGAATATCTGCTTGCAATAAACAGGAAATATTCAAAGCTCTGATTGACAAGGAGAGGGTCAAATTCACAAGAGTACTAAAAGTTGCTAATTCTAAATTATTTTTGACAGCAGATGGAATTAAACTAACAGGTCTGACCTAAATGTTAATTTCAATGCTGAAATATTCATTTTTACTTAACAGCAAACACTCAAAGCTTTGTTGGGAAACTCATTAAAGGAGAATAAAAACATGTTATTTCTGAATGATTTCAGACAAGTGTCTAATTTGTGATGTGAAGTAAAGCGTGAAGATCACTTTTGAAAGGGAGAGAGAGACATTCCTTTAAAAACCAACAAATGAATGCACAAATAAGAAAATATTCAAGTACAGTCCTTGAATGAAGGTATGTTAAATTTGCTTTGCAGCACAGCCTGAAGGACTAGCTGTAAGCAACCACTGCAGGATATGCTCATCGTGTATGGACTTTGGATACACATGCCATTGCATGGTTGATCTTACTCACTGTTATCAATCCAATCCAATCCAACTTTATTTATAAAGCACTTTAAAAACGACAGCTGACACAAAGTGCTGTACATCAACAATAAATAAAATATAAGATAAGATAAGATAAGATAAGCCTTTATTAGTCCCACAATGGGGAAATTCCAGACATAAAATATAAAAACATAAAACATAAAAACAATAAAATACAACTAAAAATAGTACAAAACAGCACAAATAAAACAGTAGTCATACAACTGAGACAATAAAAACAAATAAAATCAATGTCTCTGTCAGGAACTGAGCCGGCTTGGTTTCACGCTGGAGTGAGCGCTGTCTACCTGTCTGCCGGTCAGACCACACCCCCTCTCTATTGCTACCAGTTGTTCCCACTCCCTTATGCCATCTTCCCGCTCCTTGCCCAGGTGTAGCCTATTTGTCAAACCAGCAATGCATGTTCTTAAGGAGCCTGTCTCCAGTCATGCATTACTGGGTCATTGGACTTCGTGTACTTCATGGACGGTAATCGCATGGAGTCACGTCAACTAAGGACTGTGTTTCACCTTGTGCTTTTCGGACTGACTCGGACAGCTCCAGTCTCGTGAGTATAATCTGTGTTTGGTCTTTCCCCGGTCTTCTCACCCAGACTGTTGAGCGACCTGGAGTACTCCATAGCCTGTGTGAATTAGAGACACTATAACTGTTATTAGTGTGTTGAACCTAATAAATGTGTGTGGTGAACCTGTGCGTAAATCCTCGTCCTTTTTCTCCCCTCGCCGTGCACATTGGAGAAGCGCACGGGAGGGTTTGTGACAGTCTCAAACTGGGTCAAAGGCCAGAGAATAAAAATGGGTTTTAAGATTAGTTTTAAAAATGGACAGTGAAAAGGCCTGTCTGATGGACAAAGGCAGATTATTCCACAATTTAGAAGCAGCAACAGAAAAAGCTCTGTCCCCTCTGAGCTCCCTCTTTGATTTTAGTATCTCCAGGAGCAGCTGATCAGCTGACTTGTCATGATGTGGAGCGCGGTTGGGGAACCGTGCTCACGCTCCTTGGTTATTCTGTTAATTTTCTGTATTTACCCCCTTCTGTTTTGGTTGTTAATATGTATGATGATATTTGAGTTTCCTTTGGTTCATTAGTACTCATGTTTCTTAGTTTATTATTTCTAGCTCCATCTAGTTTGTGTATTATTATTTTCTGCCTTTTTAAATCCAACTTTATTGTTATTCAATCCAAACAACCAATCATGTACAGTAGAACGAAATTACGTTTCTCTGATCTACAATGTTAATCACATCTAGAATCAGAGGGGCCGCTGCCATGCAAGGCGCCACCACAAATTTCCCTCCTCCATTCCATTATTGCTGAGCACCAAGCTGGATGGCAGGAAGTTCCACTTTTATATGGTCTTCGGCATGACCCTGCTGGGATTTGAACTCAGGCCTCCCGGGTGTGGGGCGGATGCTCTACCAAGTAGGCCACCACTCTGGTATATTTTTGACATGAGCCTGTCTTTGCCCTCACCTCTGTCTTTGTATTTTGGTTTTCATGTATTTTAGTATTAATATCTCTTGATCTTGTATTTAATCTTGTCCTCGCCTTGGTGGTCCATGATTATTTTCTCCTTATGTTCTAGTGGTCTCAGCCTCATCCTTGTTTAGTCATATTCGTTATTATCCTTTGCATACTTCCCTGTACTTTTATTTTGACAGCGCTGTGTGTTTACTTCCGTTATTCCAAATTCTGTTCATGGGCTGTCACACCAGTCATTGGTTGTTCTGATTATCCTCGCTCATGTTTCCCGCACCTGTAACCATTTGTTGTTAATTCCCTTTGCTCTATTCAAGCTCCGTTGCAATGCAGACCATTGCAGTGTGGCTCACCAAGCTCAAATGGGAATCCCCCATCTTATTCTCTTTTTTGTTTAGTGTAGTCCTGACATGCACCCCATGTCTTCACTGGCGTTCCTATATGCCTTAGCCTCCGTGCTATTCTTGGCTATACTGCCACTCATCCAACCATCTCTAAATCTTGTAAGTGTTGTGCTTTTGTTATGTTTTGTGTTTTTTTATTATTAAACCCTTGCAAGCTCACAGCAGGCATTTGGTGTCCTCAATCTAGCTCTGCCAAGGTGATTTACGACAGAGACTAAGCAGGGGTGTACGGGAGAAGCAGCTCAGAGAGGTAAAGTGGGGCAAGGCCATTTAATGATTTAAAAACAAATGAAATAATTTTAAAATTAACCCTAAAGTGCACAGACAGCCAGTGAAGGGAAGCTAAAATGGGTGTAATGTGGTCCCTCTTACGTGTTCCAGTTAAAAGACATGCAGCAGCATTTTGAACCAACTGGAGACGTGAGAAGGAAGACTGGCTGACTCCAAAGTAAAGTGCATTACAATAATCCAGCCAAGAGGTGATAAAAGCATGAATCACTGTTTCAAAGTGCTGCTTTGTGTCATGGGCAACCTCTGATTGGCAGAAATGATAGACTCTACAGCAGGCAGGACTAGTTTAACTGGGTTCATTTTCCCAAAAACACTAAATGAAACCAGCACGGGGGCTGAACATAAAGCGAGCCATGAAAGGCTGAAAAGTCACAGACACTTGAACAGGTACAATCACGGAACTGAAGTCAGAGGGTAATCCCTGGTACGATGCCACATAAAATGAATGCAGAGCAGGATATATAGAGAGACAGATGATCAGGGGAAACACGGAACAGCTGGGGATAGTAATCAGAGATTAAACAGCAACACATGAGAAGTGGCTATGACTACGGAAGACATGAGGGACTGAGAATTATAGAAAAAGGAGTACAGGGAACACACACACACACACACACACACACACATACACAAGACTTACATGGATGACCAAAGGGGGACACAGAACAACGACTGGTAACGGGGACCACATGACAGGCTGAGGACCGGGGAAGACAATAACAATCACAGAGGACCCAGGGTAGACACAGAAGGCAAAACACAGGCAAATAATCATAATAATAAACACAAAATGTGGGCATGATCCTAAGACCCAGCCCAGACCATGACACTTTGAAAGAATTGGTTTAACCTTTGCAAGCTGCCTTAGATGAAAAAAGCTGGACTTCACAACTGCACTGATTTGAGGATCTAATTTAAAATCACTGTCCAACTTAAAACCCAAATTAGTAATTGTTGGCTTAACAAACCGTACCAAGGGGTCCAAGTCAAGATCACCATTGGTTTTACTCCCATGTCCAAAATTTTACTGTACAATCTATAATGGACCATGTGCAACTTAAGGCAACAAATCTACCTACGGGTACAAATAAAGTAACCTGAACCTGAACCTGAACCTGATCCACATCATCCACGCTAGAACTGGCGGGGCACTGTCGGGCGATGAGCGGATAGGACGCACTCACCAGTAGCTCCTGTAAATTTTAAGATAAAACTTCATTTTGTCAAAACCATACGAATTACTAAGATAAGATATTTTGACGGAAAGACAATTTAAACCATAGGGAAACCTAAAAATGAGGAAAATACCAAAAAAGTGCAGCTCAAAAAGACACGGGAGACGAAGCTCAACGAGGCCTAACTACAGCCCCAGGCTCAGCTACAGAAGGAAATGCCGGAATGGAGGGAGCTAAGGAGGATAACAACGAGGTGCTGAGGGCTATAGCATCGCTTCACTCAGAATTAGCCAACGTTATGTCGGATATCTGTAACACAATTGAGGCAAAGATATCAGAAGTCACCAGCACATTGAGAGGGGAGATGGCAGCGATGAAAACTGAAAACGACACAGTGATATCTACAGTAAAAGCCCAGCTCAGAGTGCAAAACCAAATGCTAAAGGAGCTAGCCGTGGCTGCTAGCAGCTCCTCGGATGTGCTTCAAGAGTTGGAAATCAAAGTTACAAAGCTGTCTGGGCAAATGGAAATCCTTTCAGAAAAATGCCTAGACCTGGAGGGACGGTCAAAATGACAGATTTTAAGAGTGGCCAGAATTAAGGAGGGTAAAGAAAATGGGTAACCAGTGAGAGATTTTGCAGCTCGGGTATTAAAAGAAGTACTGAACTTTGAGGAGACGCCGATAATAGACAGAGCCCACAGAGCCCTACGGAGACAGCCCGGGGATAATGAGCCAGCGTAACACCTGACTGTAAGAGAACATTACTGCCACACATATGAAGACAATGAAGAGAGCCATGTCCATGAAGGATTTAATGTTTCTCGGACAAAGGATCCAAATCTTGAGAGACCTTTAGACTGAAGTGGTTAAACGTCGGGCAGCATTCACTCCAGCCAGGAGGATTCTGCGTGACAAGCCAGGAGTCAGGTTCGGGCTTCTGTAACCAGCTAAGCTATGTGTGTCGCACAAAGGATCAGAGGCATTTTTTACATATCCAGTAGAGGCTCGTCAGTATACAGAACGCCACTTCGGACAACCAGATAAAGACTGAGAACAGTGACTTTTTATCTCAGAGGATTTTGATGTTTGATCTCCAGAGAGAGACCGAGGATGAGGACTCTGACCAGTCCTTGTACAGGTGACTGTGTGACAATTTAAGTACACGCCGTGTTCTCCCCATACTATTATACAAAGAAAGTGCTGGGGGGAGGGGATGTTAAACAGGCTTGATTTCAAGTTTACCGACATTTCTGCCTCTATTACGTTCTAGCACTTGTGTAGACACTCTGTTTCATGCAAAATTAATGGTGAGGCCAATATGAGTCAAATTTAACAGTTTATTTTATACATTCTTTTTTCTTTACAGTTTTTTTTTTTTAAGCTATTCGGCACTTAAGGATTATGTGTCCCCTTAAAAAATTAACCATGTTATCCTATTGGCATTTTGGTTTTGGCTAATTGTTTACAGTGGAGTTACAGCTTAGGGATCGTATTGAGAGTTGGTTAATAGGTGAAGGGAGGAGAGCCTGGATTTTTTGGAAGGAGGGTATGATCCCCCCACCAGAGGTTCAGCTTTGGTTATTGTTTAAAAGTTCTGAGGATTTTTGTTCTTCTGTGGGTTTTTTTTTTTGGGTTAAGTGGGGGTTAAGGGTGGGTTGGGGTGGAGTGCAACCTACTTTATTCTGTTTGATGTCAGAGCTTAAAGAGAGAGAGAGAGAGCAGTGGAATGATTCACTTATATGAGTATGGTGACAAGTAATGTAGGAGGGGACGCAGGAGTAGGTGGAAGCATAACTTTTTGCTCATGGAATGTGAATGGATTGAATGAACCAGTGAAACGGGGTAAAGTTTTGTCTCATCTGAGGGGACTAAAGGCAGATGTGATGTTTTTGCAAGAGACCCACCTAAAAAATGAGGCACATGGTAAAATCAGGGCTAAGTGGATTAGTCAGGTATATCACTCTAGGTTTTCAGCAAAAGCCAGGGGCATTGCAATTATAATTCGGAGAGGTGTCCCATTCCGCCACCAGTCAACTATCACAGACAAAGAGGGGAGGTATATTCTAGTTACAGGTGAAATACAGTCCATGTCGGTTACGTTACTGAATATTTATGGTCCAAATTGGGATGATACAGAATTTTTTAGGAAAACACTGAGCCTGATACCGAATATTTCTACCACTAATTGAATCAGTGAATTCAAAAAGGGCCCAAGTCCACACTTTTTCAAAGGGGACTTGGGCCCTTTTTGAATTCACCGATTCAATTGTCATGAGCTCCCCGTGTGCTTTTCCACGGCGCATGGAGGAGGGGTGCAAGGATGAGGATTTATGCGGTGGGTTCACCACACATACGTTTATTAAACACCAAAACTGACAAACAGTTCCAATGCATACATTCCACCATGGCTTGAGGAGTCCTCCAGGACGCTCGACAGTCCACGGTGAGGATACCGGGGAAAACAAGCACAGATTATACTCACAGGATGGGAGCTGCCCGAGTAAGTCCAAACAAAGCACCAAGTGGAGCACAGTCCTTAAATGACATTGACTAACACCCGGCGATTAACAACTGCAATGACCCAGCAATGCGTGAGTGACAAAAGACTCCTAAAGTACACGCATTGCTGGGGATGGTAAATTGGTCGCACCTGGGCGAGGAGCGGGGAGATGGCAAACGGGAGTGGGAACAGCTGACAGTAATAGAGAGGGGGCGTGGTCGGACCGGCAGACAGACAGCACTCACACCAGCGTGAGCCCAAGAGGCTGCCTCACCACTGCAGGCTAGAAAGCAGTGGCTATAGGTATGGAAAAGCACACAGAAATACATACTAACATACATACAATGTGGCATGTGCCCACAGAGAGGCCAGGACTGAGCCGGGGGAAACCAAGCCGGCTCGGCTCCTGACACTAATTTGATAATCGGAGGCGACCTTAATGTTGTTCTGGACACCTATTTAGATAGATCATCTACTCAGAGAATAACTCCTAATGCCTCCAACTTTCTGAGATCATATATTACCAACACAAATTTATTTGATGTTTGGAGAATACTGAATGCCACTGGCAGGGAGTATTCATTCCACTCTCGAGTCCATAATGTACTGTCTATTCCAGAATAGACTACTTTCTATTGGATGGCAAACTTTTACCCGGTGTTCATGACGCTAAATATCATGATATTATTATTTCAGACCATTGTCCTATGTCGTTCTCACTTAGGCTGCTTGAAGTGGCGGGGACACGTAGATCCTGGAGATTTGATCCCCAACTTCTCACTAGGAAACAGCTCTGTGACTACTTACAAACTCAGATTACTTTATCTTTTGAGACAAATGATAAAGATAATGTTTCACCTATTTTACTATGGGAGACCTTTAAAGCATTCTTGAGAGGGTGTGTAATCTCATTCCAATTCTCACAAAAGAAACGCAACAACTTAGAACAATTGGAGCTGGAAGAGCAAATAAGAAAATTAGATGCTGAAAATGCAGCTCACCTATTAAGATGCATAATAAAGTTTCAGCTATCAAACATAAATTAAACCAAATACTCACAGACAAAATCTCGAGAGCTTTCATATTTACAAAACAGACTTATTTTGAATTTGGGGATAAACCACACAAATTATTGGCAAGACAGCTGCGAAAAAGAGAAAATGATAGGACCATCCACACAGTGAGATCCGATTCTGGTGCTTCAGTCACCTCACACAAAACTATTAATGAGACAATTCGACAATTCTATGAAAAATTATATGCATCTCAAGTCCAAGCCCCACCGGAGACTATGAAGCAGTTTTTGCACTCGTGTAATTTGCCCACACTTGATCAGAGAGACCAAAAATCCTTAGAGGTAGAAATTACATGTGACGAGATAAAGAAAACGATTGGCTCTTTAAGAAATGGTAAGAGCCCAGGGCCAGATGGAATATGCAATGAGTTTTATAAAAAGTTTATTGATATAGTAACACCATACTTGGAAAAGATGTATAAAGAAGCTCTCAAAGTGGGCAGACTACCACCAACTCATGGTGGTAACAAATCTACCTACGGGTACAAATAAAGTAACCTGAACCTGAACCTGAACTCTAAATGAGGCCACTATCACTCTTATACCAAAAAAAGGGAAAGATCTAGAGCAGGTGGGTTCATACAGACCAGTGTCATTATTAAACTCAGATCAGAAAATTTTGGCCAAACTTCTAGCTAGAAAACTTGGTCCCTGCATGACAAAACTGATACACTCTGATTAGACAGGGTTTATCCCAACTAGACATGCATATTTTAACCTCAGACGTCTTTTTAACATTATACATTCTCCTAGACATCCCAAAGAAGATCTGTCCATACTGAGTCTTGACACAGAAAAGGCTTTTGACGGTGTGGAATGGTCCTATCTATATGCGGTACTAGAAAAATTTAAATTTGGAACTGGATTCATCTCATGGGTTAAGTTATTATACAGCAACCCTAATGCTAGAATCCTCACAAACCAGACTATCTCAGAGCCATTTAATCTGTACAGAGGCACGAGGCAGGGCTGCCCACTTAGCCTGTTTGTGCTGGCATTGGAACCTCTTGCAGAAACAATATGGTCACACACACAGATTCATGGCTATAACACTGAATATACTTCGAATAAAATTTCGCTTTATGCGGATGATATTTTGTTGTTTATAACAAAGCCACTGGTCTCTCTCCCTGCCTTGTTGCAGACAATTGAACTATTCAGCACATTTTCAGGGTATAAGATAAACTGGAGCAAACGTGAACTGATGCCAAGTCGATGTAGTGACTTGGACATACTTAAATGAAGTCCATTCAAATTGACACTGGAAAAATTTACATACCTGGGAGATGAGATTACAAGGAGGTATAGTTCATTATATGAAGCAAATTTTGCAGGAATGCTGGATAAGTTAAAAATTAAATTTGAATTTTGGAGATCACTTCCCATTTCTTTAATTGGTAGAGTAAATGCAGTTAAGATGACTTGTCTCTCCCAACTGTTATACCTCTTTCAATGTATACCAATATATCTTATTAAAACTTTTTTCAAAAAATTGGACTGTATGGGTAACCCCCACAACAGCCACAGACAAGCAGAGCGCTCAGCGGGAGCAATTAACATAGCAGTGTGATCTATGGACTGATAACAATATGTAGATGTGCCTTGTAACCTCTTTTGTCCTACAGCTCCGGAGCAGAGGCGAATTCCGGCCAGTCTTGCTGTTGTTATGTATGACTTCCTGCTCTCACTGTGATGCAAATGTCCCATGCCTTTCATGTATTGTCTGTAACTGGGTATAAAAACTGCATTGCTCTGTAACTCACCCTCTCTCTCTCACTGCTCATCTGACTGCACGCATCCACTGTCTGCTAGGAGAGCCTCCGGGCTCGCTCTGGCGCGCATGCACGGCGCCGGAGTGAGTCTGTGATGGCGGTATGATTAATAAACTCCCTTAAACTCTCAGTTCGCTGCTTATTATTTCATGCCGCCACAACTGGATAATACCTCCATTCATTTGCAACTATAAAGCTCACAGGATCAGGAAAGGTCATCTGTGTAAACGTAAAACAAAAGGTGGGCTAGCCCTACCAGATTTCATGTGTTACTATTTAGTTGCAAATATTCGATGCGTTTCCTACTGGTTGGATGACACTATTGTGCTCGCCAACTGGCTGGATATGGAAAGGGGGGACTGCTTACCATACTCTCTGAATGCTATTCTAATGTCCCCCATTCGTCCTAAGAAAATATACTACAACTACAACCCTGTTATCAATAGTACCATTCAAATCTGGAGACAAGTAGCAAAACAGTTTAAGCTCAGATCTCTATCTTTTACACTACCCATTTCTGCTAATCCGTCTTTTAAGCCTTCAACCATGGATGGAGCCTTTGAACAATGGAAAGAGTTAGGACTGTACAGTGTTGGGGATCTATATATTGGTGGAGTGCTCGCATCATTTCAGCAGCTACAGGAGAGACATGGATTACTGAAGACAGATTTCTTTAGATACCTGCAGATTAGACACTTTGTGAAAACTCATTTTAGTAACTTTGAAACAGCACCACCTGATAAGATCAATGTTTGAGGCTCTGCCTATCAGAAAAGCACGCTGTATCATTTATATATGACATATTACAGGGACTAGGGCAAGTAAATATGAACTGTATTAAGAAGGACTGGGAAGGAGAGTTGGGAGTGGAGATAGCGGAAGGTATCTGGAATGAAAGTTTGAAATATGTAAACATGTGTTCCATTAATGCTAGACACTGTCTAATACAGTTCAAAATCATACACAGGCTGCACTACTCAAAGGTGAAGCTCAATAAAATTTTTCCAGATATATCGCCAATCTGTGATAAATGTAACCAAACAGAAGCAAATTTACTCTATTGTTAGGCTACATGTCTGAAGTTCCAAGACTTCTGGGTTGCAATCTTTACATTTTTTTTCAAAACTTTTTCAAACCCAATTAGAACCAGATCCACTTTTGGTTATTCTGGGAGTTTCTGAGAACTCAAGACTGTTACAGGCTCCACAGTGCCACCTTCTGTCTTATGGTCTCCTGTGTGCTAAAAAACTCATTCTCCTTTATTGGAAGAAAAAGGATGTACCAACTCTTAACCATTGGATTGCAGCACTGACCGAGACCCAACACTTGGAAATGATCCGTCAGATCCTTTGTGATAGACTGGTGGAATTTGAACTTACTTGGGAACCATTGCTCTGCTTTTTGGGAAGGATACATCATAGAGATGCTCTGTAAAACATTATACAGTATATCTTTAGCTTGTTTGTTGTACTTGTAGGAAGCACTGCTTGGGTGGGAGAGGTGGGGTAGGGGAGAGGGTGATGTGTTATGTGTTATGTTTAAATATGTCTAAGGTGTGTTTTGTAAAAATTGAGGTACTGTATATCTATACAACTGTAATGGCCATGTGACTAATATGCCTCTCAATAAAAATATCTGAAACACATCATCCATGCTATCACTGATACTGTTATCCTGCTTCTGTGCTCCACCATCCCCATCTAGGTCTTTAAACTTCTTATTTTACAGGTACAGCAGGACCTGCCTGTCCCAGAGCCATGAATGCTTAAAGATCCTATATTGTGCAAAATGGTGCTTTTAAGGGTTGTTAACCTTATAAAATATGGTCATGTAAATACCATTAAAATACTAACACACTTTATGAAGACATACACACTGCCTATATTTAGTTAAACTCTGAAAGAAACAATTAGATTCCACTTTCTGGATTCATTCTGGATCACAAAGCAACAACCAACCTTTAGTTCTCTAACCCTGGATTTACACTAACTACGGATGCAGTACATTACAGCTGCAATCCGGCCTCTGCAGCAAATAGTTCCCATTCTCATTAATTTTCTAATCCCCTCCTGGTCCGGATCACTGCAGAACAAATCTAGCTCGTCAGATTCCGTTCGCTAATGAAATACAACAAGTCTACTTTTGACGGATGCCAGATACAATCTGCAAGGAAATCCCGCGGTACCTCACGGTATTTAATAGCCGTTTGATCATTAAAAACAATTTAAGGATCCTAAGTTATTTTCTGAGGTCTACTCCTCCACCACTGTGTCAAAGAAGGTAAAAACTTAACATACAAACTGTCATATCCGGCTCTAGGGAGCCGGGCAATCAGAGCCAGGGGCAAGCCAGTGAGTCGTGATATTTTATTCTGGGAAAAGGGGAAGGGATGAGGAGAGCACAGATACTCATGCAGAGGTACACTCACAGGTTGCACAGCGCAGAGGTAAGCAGCTCGTACCGGACGTGGGGGTAACAAGACGTACATCCTCACAGCGGGATACAAACACAGGAATGCTGCAAGGGGAGTTGAGGCTGACACCAGACGAAGGGGCTTCAGCCTAGCAGTGCTTATGTCGCAGCCCCGAGTCATCGAGGCTGCTCCTATTTATCCTCATTGGCAGCGCCCCAGCTGATGAAGACTAATTGGCCCCAGCCGTCCATAATGCTGCCAGCTGGGGGCCAGCTGAGACGCCGCTCAATGGGAGGCAGGGATGAGGGAAAACATGGGCTCAGTGCCGAGACGGCATCTCAACCCATGGTGACAGAGCCCCTCCCTCAAGGTCGGGCTCCTGAACGACCAGGAACATCCCAGCCCCCCCCCCCCCCCCCACCTAGGGTGGGAGGAAGGGAGGCGGACCGGAGGGGAAGAAGCCAAGGGAAGGACAACACCAATGGGGCAATGTAGGGTAGCGGGAAAGAAAAACCCAAATACAATACTGACAAAACTGAATAATTAACCCAGGTACAGATGGGGAGAAGAACTGGGTCAACACGCCGGTTACATACTACCCAGAGAGTACCAACCATGCGTGACCCAGAGCAAGAAAAAAAAAAGAACCACCAAAAAGGTACAGGGCAAAAAATGCTGAGTATGGTCAAATAAAGGGAAAACACAATACACAGCACCAATATAAGTACATACACACAGTCACCAAGAAAAGTGACTGGAACAAATGGACAATTACAGAGCATGGTGTTACGGAAAACAAGGCACATGACTCTATAATGAACCAACAGGGCATAAAAAAGAAATACTGAGTGCAGGCAAAGAAAAACCCACACACATGAATATATAAATACCCACAGTCACCTAAAGAAATGAAAGTGACTGGAATGAATGGGCAACTGCAGAGTATGGTCTGAAAGGGAACAAAACATAACTCTACAATGCAAAAACGAGACTAAAAACATGGTACAAAAAATAAAATGCTGGGTACGAGGGAAGGAAAACGCACAGCACTATAAATACACATCCACCAACAGGACAGACATTACACCCAAGTGACCTTAATAACGATAAAAGAAAAAGTGACACCCGAGGTGTATGGCAGGCAGAGTCCAAAAATAGCCGAGATGGCTCCGGAGATCTCCCCGCCCATTGTCCAGCTGGCGAATCAGGGGAAGAGAAATGTTCGGACGGCGAACTCTGGACCCAGATCCCAGGAATCCAGTCCAACGGCTGCCGAACCAGGCCGCCCAAAGGCAAACACAGACCAGTGGGGGGAAACCAGATCGCCGAACCGAAAGTTTTGCGGGTCGGGTCGTCGACCCGCATCACTCAACCACCAGGACCGTTGAGACGGACGAAGGGTCAGAGCGGATCCCGGTGGAAGAGGCTCAGGGGAGAGCCGATGACGAGGGCGGCGGGCCTCAGGGAAACGGCCACCTCCTCACCGGACCTGGACAACACTGGGGCAGCACCCACGTCGGACCCCGATCGGGCCTCAGGCGAACCCACGTTGGACCCCGATTGGGTCTCGGGCGAACCCACGTTGGACACTGCACCAGAACCGACCTCCAACGTTGAACCCGGACCCTCCAGCACCACGAGGAACAGCAACTCCTCGCCGGTGACCCTGGAAGAAGGCTCAGAAGAGAAAACAGAACCGGGATCAGGATCACCGGCAGCGCCAGAACCCGGCGAGACGAGCTCAGACGCAGCGGGCGGCTGCACCCTGCTCGTCTCCCCTGGAGATAGGCTGAAGTGCTCAAGGATAAAAAGAGAGAAAAGAAAGGAGAGCACTCGCCTGATCTCGGGTTCTGACGCCGTCCAGGACTGCGAAGATCCAGGATCCGTCGTCAGGAGGTCGTTGTCAGGCTCCCATCTAGCCGCGTCGGGCCCCGCAGCCAGCACGATGGTCAGCGCAGCTTGAGATCCCTCCAGCTCAGGTAACCCCGCCGACGACCCACTCGGCGTGAAGCCAGAAGAATCTCGTCCCGCTGGACCGAACCGCTCCTCCGTGGAGACCCAGGGACGCTCAGTCGTCAGCGTAGACTCCACGCAGCAGTCAGTCCCCCTCCTCCGTCCGCAATGTAGCTGCGGAACCACAGGCCCTCTCCATATCCCACCACGTTGACCCGGAGCCGGGGACCGCTCGGCGGAGAGAGACACAGAGGATGCGGGATTAGGAATACAGGTTACAGCAGGTGGGGAGAGTTCAGGGAGCTGCGAACCCTGAACTTCTCCTCCAGGGATGTGACAGAGCAAATCATTAAGCAGGTGTGAAAAAACAATGACTTGCCTGCCCCCTGGAGGTTGAGTATCGCCTGCTGTAGTGGAATCTGCTTCTTCCTCTCCCCGCCCGGCGATAACGGAGGACCCCCCGGGAATTCGTCTGAGGATCGCTCGCGTTGTCTCCAGCAGAGAGCTCACCAGGCCGGGATTCCAGGCACACACAGCGGTCAGGAAGCGCGTCGAGGAGGAGGGGGAAACAGCCGGGGTGAGCCAGCCCGAATGTCCAGGAATGACAGCGGGGGAACGAGGCTCAGGGGACGAGGCTGTAGAATCTCCACACTGATGAGGCGAAGGGATGACAGCTGCGTGGGAGGAACGGTCCTGACGATGACCCAGAACTGGATCCGGACGAGGTTCGTGCAGAGGTGACTCGGCGATGTGATGACGACTACTCCCAGGGAACGAAGCGAGGGGGAGACCCAGGATTCGCCGCTCCAGATCGGAGATCGAGACGAGGGAGGCGTCGAGCACGGGAAAGCTTCGTAGCCCTGAAGTCCTCACCATCAATCTCACTGCCGCCGCCACATGCCTGAAGGTGGTGACAGGAAACACAGTAGAGCTCGCGACAGCCACTCGACCCCGGACATAACTGCTGTCAGCTGCGGCTCCTTGAAGGGAATCCCGAGTGACGTGACGCAGGTCGGGGGAAGTCCTCTGGTTGGCGCGAACTCCCGGACTGGAATAGCGGCAGGAACGGGACTCCGAAGCGGGGAAAGACGTCGCCCACTTCGACTCCCTGCCGGGATTTCCATCCACCCCGTGGAGCTTCTCTTGCTGTGTACCTGCAGCGTCTATCCTGGCACTGTCCTCCAGATGGTACAGAGAGTGAGGGTGACAGTCCAGGAGTTCCTCAGCACGGCCCGGATGCCAGCGTCTCGCGTTGGAGGCGTCGTGCAGGGTGAAGAACGTCCCGTCGACAGCCTCCGAGATGGACCTCAGCTCGTCGCCCTGGCGCCGGAAGTGACTCCTGGGAAACGGCATGCTAGCAGCGCTGACACCCGGACAGAAAGGTACATTTCCACAGCGACTCACGGCCGCCGGCAACTCTTCTGGCTGCGACATACTGTCATATCCGGCTCTAGGGAGCCGGGCAATCAGAGCCAGGGGCAAGCCAGTGAGTCGTGATATTTTATTCTGGGAAAAGGGGAAGGGATGAGGAGAGCACAGATACTCATGCAGAGGTACACTCACAGGTTGCACAGCGCAGAGGTAAGCAGCTCGTACCGGACGTGGGGGTAACAAGACGTACATCCTCACAGCGGGATACAAACACAGGAATGCTGCAAGGGGAGTTGAGGCTGACACCAGACGAAGGGGCTTCAGCCTAGCAGTGCTTATGTCGCAGCCCCGAGTCATCGAGGCTGCTCCTATTTATCCTCATTGGCAGCGCCCCAGCTGATGAAGACTAATTGGCCCCAGCCGTCCATAATGCTGCCAGCTGGGGGCCAGCTGAGACGCCGCTCAATGGGAGGCAGGGATGAGGGAAAACATGGGCTCAGTGCCGAGACGGCATCTCAACCCATGGTGACACAAACGTGTCATAGAATTAAAGTTAACAGGCTACTTACGTTTTATTTAGAGCCCAAAAATCCAGGTGGGGAGCCGTTACATCACACTTCCTTGTTGCCATCACGTGATTGCGATCAGTTCATCTCGGTTACTCTCGGGTCTTTCTGGAGAGCTCGAGTTATTTTGTATAATTTTCACATGATCTTGTATTTCAAACTCTGTTCTCATCCATGTCGCTGCAAAACAGAAATGGAGCTGGCAGGGATGGACGCAAGAGTCCATCCGTACTGCGTCTGCAACGGACTGCATCTGGAATCAGTGTAAATTCTGGGTCAGTCAATGTTTTTCAACCAGGGTTCCCTGGAATAACCAGGTTTCTTTAAGAAATTTTATCATTTCACCTCTTAACTGGTGCAAAAGATTGCAAATAATTTGCCACTGTTGTGCATGGGTGCGGCAGAGGCTCAGGAGGTAGAGCAGGTCGTCCAATAACCACATGGTTGGCGGTTCGAATCCCGCTCTTCCCGGGTATCCTGCCGTTGTGTCCCTGGGCAAGACACTTCACCCCAATTGCTCCTGGTGGGTCTGGAAGCGCCATGTTAGGTAGCATGCCGCCATCAGTGTGTGAATGGGTGGATAGCAGGATCTGTAAAGCGCTTTGGTCATCAAGAGATGAGAACAAAAGCGCTATATAAGTGAATGCCATTTACCATGGGTGCCTACAGAATCCATGCACAACATCCATCCATCTTCTACCACTTAATCCTTTTCGGGTTGCAGGGGGGCTGGAGCCTATCCCAGCATCTTTGGGCAAGAGGCAGTTTACACCCTGGACAGATCGCCAGTCCATCGCATGGCCAACACAGAGAGACAGACAACCATTCACACCTAAGGACAATTTAGAATCCCCAGTTGATGCCAATTAACCTAACCTGTATGTCTTTGGCCTGTGGGAGGAAACCAGAGTACCCGGAGTAAACCCACGCAGACATGGGGAGAACATGCAAACTCCATACAGAAGGGTCACTGGTGGGATCAAACCCACAATGGTCAGGAGTGGAATCAATCCCGTGATCTTCTTGCTGTGCTGACACAGTGCTAACCACTGCGCCACCGTGCTGCCTCCCATGCATGACAATGTGGGAAATTATAAAATTTCCTACACAAACCTGAATGTTCCAGGGAACCCTGGTTGAAAAACACTGCTCTAAGTTAGCAAAACAAACCCATCCTGGCTGTCTTGTTACCTGTCACTGGTCAACTCAGAAAATTTTTACTCAATCAGATTTGGGGTTGATTAATATTAATGAGCAGACTGAAAATCAACTGTTTCAGCCTAAACTTTAAAGACTGATTTCTTAAGGAGTTGTAAAACAGCACAAAAATAATTTTGGGACTTTAAAACTACATATTACACACACACACACACACACACACACACACACACACAGAGTGGTGTGAAGAAGTGTTTGCCTTCTTCCTGATTTCTCATTTTTTTTTGTATGTTTGTCACACTTAAATGTTTCAGCTCATCAAACAAATTTAAATATTAAACAAAGATAACACAAGTAAACACAAAATGCAGTTTTTAAATGAAGGTATTTATTATTAAGGGTAAAAAAAATCCAAACCTACTTGACCCTGTGTGAAAAAGTGATTGCCCTCTTGTTTAAAGATAAATTAACTGTGGTTTATCACACCTTTGGAAAGCTGAGCTCAATTTCTCTAGCCACACCCAGGCCTGATTACTGCCACACCTGTTCTCAATCAAGAAATCACTTAAATAGGACCTGCCTAACAAAGTGAAGTAGACCAAAAGATCCTCAAAAGCTGGGCATCATGCGCCGATCCAAATAAATTCAGGAACAAATGACAAACAAAGTAACTGAGATCTATCAGTCTGGAAAAGGTTATAAAGCCATTTCTAAAGCTTTGGGACTCCAGCGAACCACAGTGACAGCCATTATCCACAAATGGCGAAAACATGGAATAGTGGTGAACCTTCCTAGCAGTGGCCGGACGGCCAAAATTACCACAAGAGCACAGCGATGACTCATCCAAGAGGCCACAAAAGATCCCACAACATCCAAAGAACTACAGGCCTCACTCCAGACTCCACCATAAGAATGAGACTGGGCAAAAATGGCCTGCATGGCAGAGTTCCAAGACAAAAAACACTGCTGAGCAAAAAGAACATAAAGACTTGTCTCAGTTTTGCCAGAAAACATATTGATGATCCCCAAGACTTTTGGGAAAATACTCTGTGGACTGACAAGACATAAGATGAACTTTTTGGAAGGTGTGTGTCCCATTACATCCAGTGTAAAAGTAACACAGCATTTCAGAAAAGGAACATCATACCAATAGTAAAATATGGTGGAGGTAGTGTAATGGTCTGGGGCTGTGTTGCTGCTTCAGGACCTGGAAGAGTTGCTGTGGTAAATGGAACCATGAATTCTGCTGTCTACCAAAAATTCTGAAGGAGAATGTCCGGCCATCTGTTTGTGACCTCAAGCTGAAGTGCACTTGGGTTCTGCAGCAGGACAATGATCCAAAACACACCAGCAAGTCCACCTCTGAATGGCTTAAGAAAAACAAAATGAAGACTTTGGAGTGGTCTAGTCAAAGTCCTGACCTGAATCCAATTAAGATGCTGTGGCATAGGGGTGGGTTCAAAAGATCGATATAACGATATGGATCGATCCATGTTTGGCTGAGCCGATATCGATCCACAAAATCCGCGGATCAATCTTTTAATATAATATATTTAATATATTTTAATATAATATTTTTACGTTTGTGAATGTCTGCTGAGTATAATCGGGTCGAAACCGGGTCAGTGAGCCAGGAACAACGGCCGAGAACCATAAACAGCCGATGCGCTAACGGAGCTAGCAAGCTAACGGATATGCTAGTTCTTCTTCTGCGGTGTTAAAACGGTTCTCATCCGGCAAGAGTTCCCTGTGGCGCGTGCACACATCTTTACTTTCGTGTTTACATGAGCGGAGTTATTAATGTGCGTGTCTCTTAATTTAGCAACAAAAGTCACCGTAAAGACTGTCCTCAACAGCTTCTGAATATTTTTCATAAATAAAACTTCTGTGTTCCCTGCGGCGCGTGCACACGTCTTTACTTTTGTGTTTACATGAGCGGAGTTATTGTGCGTGTCTCTTATTTTAGCAACAAAAGTCACCGTAAAGACTGTCTTCAACAGCTTCTGAATATTTTTCATAAAGCGGGGATAAACGGATTTTTACTCCGTGCAGCGCTGTGTTGGAACATAAAGTTGACGACTGATAAACGGAAAATGCACGGAGACTGAAACCCGTGAAGCAGAGGGAGACTTGGAGCTGCTGAGATTGTAAGTATAATATCATTTGTTTGTTTTAACATTTGTGTCGTCAATTAATAATTTATCTGGCATGATGGTGGTTTCTTTTACAAACTGTGGACACAGAGAGAACTGTTGGTTAAGCGCTGTGAATAAATGCAGAATTAAGGTATATTTTATGAGATTATGGACTTCTGCCACTTAAGTAAGAGATGTGAAGAGAATAAATCACAATAAATTTTTTTTAATTTTTTTATTATACAAAAATATTTACAAAATATTTACAAAAATATTTACAAAAAAATTTATTATACAATTTAAAAAAAAAAAAATTTTTTTCCGGTTCCGGTTCCGCCGGAGCGGCGGCGCCACACGAGTTGGCTGCCTTTTGCAACAGCCTTTTTTTTTATCTTCCTTCTTCTTTCTACACCTTTCACTCTCTATATATATCACGGACACACAGATCGCCCCAAAGGTCTCCCAAGTCGGCGGACGGAGCCTCTGTTTACAGCAGGAGACGATACAGCAGGGAAGAGCTAGCTAGCACTCAACTGCCACCCGGTGCTAACGGAGAAACTCGACATACCGAGGAACTGTAGCGGAAACGACGCAGGTGCCGGGCTGGAGTTTAGGCGTCGTGCAAGAAATATAAGACAGAATAATAAAGAGCGATGGCAAGAACCAAGCAGACTGCCCGTAAAATCTACTGGAGGAAAAAGCCCCCCAGGAAGCAGCTAGCCACCAAGGCTGCTCGGAAAAAGCACTCCGGCCACCGGCGGAGTGAAGAAGCCTCACCGTTACAGGCCCAGTACTGTGGCTCTGAGAGAGATCCGTCGCTACCAGAAATCCATGGAGTTGCTCATCCGTAAGCTGCCCTTCCAGCGCCTGGTGAGGGAGATCGCTCAGGACTTTAAGACCGACCTGCGCTTCCAGAGCTCCGCCGTCATGGCTCTGCAGGAGGCCAGTGAGGCCTACCTGGTGGGTCTCTTCGTGGACACCAACCTGTGCGCCATCCACGCCAAGAGGGTCACCATCATGCCCAAAGACATCCAGCGGGCCCGCCGCATCCGTGGAGGGAGAGAGAGCTTAGACTTTCTGCTGCACATCCACCAACCACAATGCTCCGCACTGTGTGTCTATATATATATATATATATATATATATATATATATATATACAGTGATCCCTCACTTATTGCGGTTAATGGGTTCCAGAACCGACCGCGAAAAGTGAAAAACCGCGAAGTAGTGTCACCCCTAATGACGTCACTCATAAATAATACGTACGTTCATTCTCTCACTCTCTCTCTCATATGATAAGTGTGTGTGTATGTAAGTGTACATACATATGTAGATGTAAATAAAGTGTACATAAATATGTTTTTAGAACTCTTTTATTCTTATAACAAGATACGTAACTCAAGATGAAGATGATTTACTGCACAGGTTAATGAGAGCTTTACTGCTCCTCAGGTGACGCCTCATCGTCAGGTGCTAGAGGCGCAGGATCGTCGAGGGCAACTTCCGATAGAGCTGGAGAAGCTGCAGGAGGTGGCGTAGTGGCTCGACGGGAAGACTATTTCGCACAAAAAGGCACAAGAGAACAGCGAAAAGTTCCACGCGGCGAGACTAAGCAACACGAGTGATAAAGAACAATGAATGCGGTCTTCCTTCGCTGCATGGGCGCTCGGCAGGGAGAGAAGCTGGGTGAAACGTCTCAGCCAATCAGCTTGCGGGGTGAAATGTCTCGGCCAATCAGCTTGCGAGATTCCCGAGCCGAGCCAACACGAGAACAGCGAACAGAAAGGTGGATTTTGAGTTGTGCAGGCTCTCCGTGTTGATACCTGATGTTCTAATGTAGTCTCCCTGCCTTCTGCTAGCGCCTGCCCATTATTTCTCAATTTTGAATTTTTGATGAATATTTTTGAAAAATCCGCAATGCACTGAGGGCGCGAAAGGTGAAGCGCGAAGTAGCGAGGGATCACTGTATATATATATATATACAGTATATATATATATATATATATACAGTATATATACAGTATATATACAGTATATATATATATATATATATATATATATATATATATATATATATATATATATATATATATATATATATTTATGTATATATATGTATATATATATTTATAGTAATATGTACATATGTATACTAGCTGTTCTGGTTTTTTTCTTGCCTTCTGATTGTTGCTCTGAGTGTTGCTATCCCTGTGCTGTTGCAATCCTGGAATTTCCCCATTGTGGGACTAATAAAGGCTTATCTTATCTTATTTTAAAATTAAGATGGTAGAATTAATAAAGGCTGCAGTACAACAAGCTATTTTTACTCAGTAGAACTAAACTGAAATGAACAAATCTTCCCAGGAAATGAATTGAAACCCTTTTCAAACATTGAAAGTTAACCACTTGCGCTCCGTTGTTCCGCGGGCGGGCAAGTCTCTGCGTCCTATGACGCAGAGACCTCGCATGACGCATGACGCATGCGCATGCGCATGACGCATGATAAGGATATTGATGGTGATGATGTAGGTGGTGTGCCCTCCAAGCGCCACTGAAAAAAAAAATCTGCAAACACAGCCGCGAACAGATTAGTTCATCTGATTGACCTCTCATTCGACTAATAAGAGCCTTGAATTGGGTTTCTGAAACCTTCAGGAGCCAATGAATAAAAATCTAGGAAGGAGGACCCGCCTACTGTGAACGCAGGAGCCAATTGAAACACAGAAATTCAGGCTGGGTGAAGCGATATTTACTGCTGCAGAAGGACTCTGTACGAATCTACTACAGACCCAGGCTCACCCAGCAGCATGGAAAACACCCACAAGTGGGACCTGCACTCATTCCAGCAGAATAGACGGAGGCCGACGATAAAAGTCGTAAATCATTCGCCAAAACGGCAATAATGGAATTATGTTGATCGGGATCCACGAGCGGAGCAGCGTCGCGTTCGTCTGACGCGTGGAAAGAGCTGTTCGCCACGACTCTGCTGCTTTGAAGAGGTAAGGTGTTATAAGCTAAATTATTATTTATCCCTGAAAACTGTAATCCAAAAATGACTTTTGACCGATCGGTAAATTACAAATGTACTGCGCACGAAGTGCGTGCGCCGCGATAAACGGTTCATTTGCCATGTTCGGACCGTGAACGCCCCCCCCCCCCCCGCTGCAGAAGAGGAGCGGGTGGGGGGGCACGGTCCGAACGCTCCCCGGTCCGCGGGAGGAAGCATATCAGTCTATTCCATCATGTAGCAATGGCCCTCTTCTGTAGCGAGGGGGGGTGGCGTTCACGGCCCCCCCCCCCCCACACACACACAGTAGCGAGGGGGGGGGGGGGGGAGCCGCTGTGAAAACATGCAAGGAAAAAAAAAAAAGAGTGTATTCCGTCATGTAGCGAGGGCCGAATTTGGTCCTTGGTAGCGGGGGGGGGGACGACCCCCCGCCCACACACACACACACAGACACAGCCCTGAGTGTGACCTTTCATTAGAGCCTAAAATGAAGATTCTACATTGAATTATTCAAAAGTTACAGACGTTTTTCCAAACTGTGCCATTTGGCACAATTTGGCACAGTTCCATAACGCCTGGGAACAGCCTGAGAACAAAGCTGTGTAAAATATTCATTTTTTGTGGTATTGTTACCAAATTTGGATCTCAGCTGGATAACACTTGGTTCTACATTTCTGTTGCATTTTCCAGCCGGATCGGACAGCTGTGTGTTATTTACAAGCATTTGTATCCAAAAAAACACTGTGTCCAATTTTTTTTTCTTCAAGTTCAGTATGTTTAGATGACTGTAACTCAGTGGCCGGAGCACATAGAGAGATTATGTTTTTTTTGCCAAAAAATTCAAAGTGTTTTCTTTTAAATGAGACCAACCCCATGAAGATGCTGCAAAGGGTTGAATAACAGCTTTCGATTTACTTTGGGCACGTTATTTTTTGGCATTTTTAGGAAAACTGCCCGGAGTGCAAGTGGTTAATTTGTAGTTAAAATATAAACAACAAAAAATTAAAAAAAAAACTAAATTATTAAACCCTACTGTGGTGTGGGAATCTAAAAATATGAATGTTAATTTTACTGTGAAATCTATTCTTTTTATCTGCCTTCAGATGTGTGAAGACTGGAAACTTCATTCTCACTGAGACCTTCTGAAGGTCAGAGGTCGTCAGTGGAGGAGCATCCCTGCTTCATGTGGATTTCAGCACAGAAGAAGACCTTCAAATTCAAGATTCAAGGAGGTGCTGCCATCTTCTTCTCCAGACTAACATGCATTCAATGCAATTTAGTTGTTGTAATGACAAATTCTTTTATTTCTTTTTTTTAAGTTCTCAGCAAGAACACAATGTTGGTCTTTTTTTTTTTTACAATTTTACTGACCATTTAATTCTAAATAAATCACTGTTTAACAGGAAATGTTTGGCAATCCTGCGCTTTTCTTGTGGTGTTACATAGAATAGCATCACTGTAAACTATGGCAAAAGCAGCTGCTTTAAAATTTGTACTTCCTCACACAACTTTGAGTCCAAAAAAACTCTAAAAGTGCCATAACTTTTTGGAAAAGCTCCCACAAATTCAGGCTTTTTGGGCCACAACAATCACAAAAACAGCTGACAAAATCCTGGAGGGACTGAAATACAGTGAGATTATGTATGCATGGCTCATGCATTGAATTTGTTTACTTACTCTGAGTGATGAACTTGACACGACACACCCTTTGCACTAAAGAAAGCACCTGTGAGCACTTTATGAAATGATAAGTTAAATAATTAAAAGTACATTATTGTAACTGATTTTGGGTCAGTTCTATATGTGATAATTTATGTATTAACAAAGTTAGAAGATTCTTGGTGCATTAGGTCTCGAAGATTTTTGTTTCATGGGAAGTAAAATGGCTATTAAAATGGTAATTCCCCAGATCGAATCGGGATCGAATCGAATCGAACCGGAATTGAATTGATTCAGAATCTCAAGAATCGGAATCGAATCGATTCTGGAAATTAGGGGTCGTTCCCAGCCCTACTGTGGCATGACCTTAAAAAGGCGGTTCATGCTCGAAAACCCTCCAATGAGGCTGAATAACAACAATTCTGCAAAGATGAGTGGGCCAAAATTCCTCCACAGTGCTGTAAAAGACTCATTGCCAGTTATCGCAAACGCTTGATTACAGTTGTTGCTGCTACAGGTGGCCCAACCAGTTATTAGGGTTAGGGGGCAATCACTGTTTCACAAAGGGCCATGTAGGTTTGGATTTTTTTTCCCTAAATAATAAACACCTTCATTTAAAAACTGCATTTTGTGTTTACTTGTGTTATCGTTGTCTAATATTTAAATTTGTTTGATGATCTGAAACATTTAAGTATGACAAACATACAAAAAATGAGAAATCAGGAAGGGGCAAACACTTTTTCACACCACTCTGTGTGTGTGTGTGTGTGTGTGTGTGTGTGTGTGTGTGTGTGTGTGTGTGTACTTTACATACATGAGAATGTTAAAAGGTAAAATAATCCCTAGAAAATGCACAATATTTGACTTTTCAAAAGGAATTCCTCAAACCACAACTTTAGATGCAGTAAATCAGTCATCATTCGTCATCTTCATTATCATTAAAACTTTTAACTTTGTTGATCCTCACTAGTAAAATATTATGCTTGTGATTATTCTTGTAGAGGCTAGAATAAATCCTTTATCCAATTACTGATTTAGGTCCTAATGTTAGTCTTGCCTGTTTTTTTCTCTCAAACAATTTCAGCAAAAAAGGAGCAGAAGAATATGCACATTTGCAAATGTACAGCCACTTTGTGAGGCCAGTTGCAAAATGTTCACATTTCACTAAATCCTACCTGGCCCTGTCACAGCCTGATGAACTGTCCAGGGTGTACCTCACCACATAGGCTCTAGCCTCCTCATGACCCGAGCTCAGCAATGAATTAACCAAATCCTACCAAGCTTGTGACCATAACTTTTTAATGGCCACCTAGAGAAGATTTCATACTCCAGCACTGCTACCTATTTAAGCAATTCATAAGTGTGTGTATTTGTGTCCCTTGTTGCTTATGATATGATGATACGTAACACCTACTGGACACATGCTTCCTAGGGCTGTTCTTGTGAAAATGAAAATATGCCAGCTCCATGATAACTTCAATGAAAGCTAGTTAAGTCATTCGGTGACGGTGTGTTTTCTTTACAGCAACACTGCATACCTGCCTCAATTCCCCTTCTGGGATTTCTTTTTAAGTTAAATGAACGTGAGAGTGACTTAAAAAAAACCAACAACAACACCACTGGTATTTACATCTGCACTGCTGTAAAAGAAATCCAAAATCTCAAGACTGACAGCTGGTGGGAACGTTTGATAAGTTGGCTGAGTCATGGTCAGTCTTATTACTTTTAGAAGAGAAAATTATGAAGTGAACATAAAGTTTATAAATATCTCTGCACACTGATTTTCTTATTATGCACTTATAAAATATGTTTGCAAAATGTTAAAGGCTTCAAAACATTTATTTAAATGTATTATCCTGGTTGGCTTTAGGGTATATGAATGACATACTGTATTAATGATTATTCTCTGTTTCTCAGTTTTCTATGTAACTGATAGCAGAAAAGGCAATACTGCTGAAGACAAGAAATGACAAGTTTCTGATTAGTTGAAATTGTAGCACCCTGGAAGCAAAAATATTAGGGACAAAGAGCGAAAGATAGCGTGAGTGAGCGCCTATGGCTGGGCTATTCAGAGTATTGTAGTTTATGAGACACATATAACTCCATTTGATCGCTCTCTTATCATAATGTACATTTTGAAATCATTTAAAGAACTGTTCATTAAAATAATGTGGTAAAGGGTTTAAGAATATATTGCTCTGCTACCACACCTGCTAAGGCTTTTGAACATATCCAGCATGCTTTTGACAGAGTACAGGAGCAGCTTAATCATTTACAACTTGTTTTAAATGCAGAGAAAATAAAACTCATGTTCTTCACCACCTCAAGTTCAGCAAGATCAGCACTATCTGAAAATTTTTTTTAACAAGAAGTGGTGAACAAATAGAGCTGGTATTCTCTTTTAAATATCTAGGGTTTATAATTGATGAACATTTGTCTTTTAAAGAACACATTCAGTATGTTGTAAATAAGCTGAAGCTCTTATTAGGATTTTATTGCAGGAATAAGACTTGCTTCTCTGTTAATGTAAAGCTGAAACTGGTGGAATCAACGTTTCTACCCATCATTGATTATGGAGATGTACTTTACATGAATGCATCTGCCCATTGTCTTCACCTTTTGGACAGAGTTTATCATGGGGGTTTGAGATTCATTAGATTCATTACAAACTGTGCTTACCTCACTCATCGCGTTCTCTACAGTAAAGTGAATTGGTCATTATTATCTGCTCGTCGCCTCTGTCACTGGTATATGTTCATTTACAAAGCCATTCTGGGTAGAATCCCTTTGTATTTATGTTCACTTTTAACATGGAAGCAAGGAAGCCACAATCTTGACTCAATGGATCATCTGCAACTGGTTGTTCCAAAAATAAGAACAGAATTAGCAAAGAAAACTTTTAGGTTTTCGACTCCTGATGTATGGAACAAGATAAACTCAGCTCCATCTACAAAACCTCATACCTTTGACTGAATTTAAATCTCTAGTGAAATCAGTGGAGTCAAGGCTTTCTGTGAGCAAGTGTTTTATATGAGTATGTTTTTATAGCTAATTTATTTATTGTCTGTCCTTTTATTTTAACTGTAACTGTGTTGCTGCTGTCTTGGCCAGGTCTCCCTTGCAAAAGAGATCTCTTATCTCAAAGAGACTACCCTGGTTAAATAAAGGCTAAAGAAAAAAAAGAAAAAAAAAAGAAAATATGCAATTTCAACAAAAGATCTTCTCTACTTTTAATCAGACTAATCTCATGACAAAATACTGCTGTAGTAAACACAGTGGGGAAAATAAGTATTGAACACGTCAACATTTTTCTCATTAAACAAATTTCTGATGGAGCCATTGACCTGAGATTTTCACCAGATATCAGTAACAACCCAAGTAATCCATACATGCAAAAAAATCAAGGCAACTGTGTTCACAAAACAAGCTATATTTAATAAAGTGGAATGACACATGAATACGTATTGAGCACATGAAGAAAAAGAGGTGCAAAAAGGCATAGAAAGCCAAGAAACCTGCTGAAATCCATCAGAATTTAGGAAGCCATCCCATCCCCCATCACTGCAAATTAATTTCAGCTGATTAAGTCCTGACTGATAGCCTTTAAAAAGGTCTGTGAATATCAGATTGTCACACCACAAAGAACTCATGATGGGTAGAAGCAAAGAGCTCTCGCGACCTTATTGTTGCAAAACATAATGATGGCATTGGTTATAGGCGCATTTCTAAACTGTTGAATGTTCTTGTGAGCATTGTTGGAGCCATCATTCGGAAGTGGAAAGAACATCATTTTACTATACACCCGCCATGACTGGGAGCTCCTCGCAAGATTTCTGACAGAGGAGTCAAAAGAATTATCAGAGGAGTTATCCAAGAGTCAAAGGTCATTTGTGGATATCTCTAGAAAGACCTGGAGTTAGCACGTACTGCTGTTTCTAAGAAAACAATAAGTAATGCACTCAACCGACATGGGCTGTATGCCCGCTCACCTCGCAAGACTCCATTGCTGAAGAAAAAGCATAATGAAGTTCGTTTAAAGTTTGCTACACAACATTTGGGCAAGCCAGTAAAATACTGGGAGAATATAGTCTGGTCAGATGAGACCAAAATTTTACTTTTTGGATGCCACAACACAGCATGTTTGGAGGAAAAATGGCACTGCACATCAGCCCAAAAACACCACACCAACAGTGAAATTTGGAGGTGGGAGCATCATGGTGTGGGGGTGTTTTTCAGTATGGTACAGGCAGACTTCAAATAATTGAAGGAAAGATGACTGGACAAATGTACAGATACATCCTTGATAAGAACCTGCTGCCATCTGCCAAGATGCTGAAAATGAAACGAGAGTGGACATTTCAGCAAGACAATGACCGTTTACATGGTCACGAGAAAACTGATTACTGGAGTAAACCAATAAAGGTAATAAACAGCTTATGATGTTTACATGCACTGAGTAAACAGTTTATTGGGCAAATAAACTAGGTGTGTTAATCCATTTTCTCATAAACCGATCATGACCTTTAAATGATAAAGGTAATCGGATTACTCTGTTTATATGACAGTTTGAACAATCAGGTAACTCCCAAAAGCTATCAGAAAGAGTCAGTAATCCCAAACACACAGTGAAGGAAACTCTCAACTGGCTCCACAGAAGGAAAATAAAGCTGCTAGAACGGGCCAGTCAGTCACCTGACCTGAATTCAATTGAAAATCTATGGAACAAACTGATGATTGGAGTTCATAGAAGACATCAACGGAAACTTCAAGATTTGAAGAGAGTTTGTATGGAAGAATGGGCTAAAATCACTCCTGAGCAATGCCTGTGCCTAGTTTCTCCATGCAGGAGGCATCTGGAAGCTGTTATTACCAAGAAAGGCTTTTCTACTAAATATTAAATGATTTCACCGAGTGTGTTCAATACTTATTTCCCGTGTCATTCAACTTAATTAAATATAACTTGTTTTGTGAACACAGTTGCCTTGATTTCTTTGTACAGTATGTATGGATTAATTGGGTTGTTACTCATATCTGGTGAAAATCTCAGGTCAATGGCTCCATCAGAATTATGTTTAATGAGAAAAAATGTTGACGTGTTCAATACTTTTTTCCCCGCTGTAGAAGAACCCACTGTACAATGTGGTGTATCAGACAAAAGTGTGTTATAATGTAACACTTCAGACAACCATTATAAAGATGCTATTCATTCAACACAATGAAGGTGGTGAAAACCACAGAGAAAAGCCATATTTTCTTCTCTGCACTTTCACACCTTGCAGACTCATTTCCAGTCGGATTCTACTCTTTGGCAGGCCAGATCTGGCCCCCAGGCTGCATGTTGACATCCTTGTTGAATAAGCTTGAAAACCCTCAGAGCAGAACACCAGAATGAGGTAATGAATGAAGCTGAATAAATCGGTTATCATTGTGAAATTATGTGGATAATGTCAAACATGTAAATTTATGTATTGGGCACAGAAGAGTTTTTTTTCTCTAATTATTTTTTTCTGTACTTGTCTGTAATTTGAATATAAAAACAAAAATTATGTAATGTCAGAATCTGGTTCTGTGCTCAGGAGGGGGGCACAAATATGATTTCGATTCAGATGATTCACGTGTGCGTGCTGACTGGTTTGACAGCCTCTTACCCGTCCAATAAGCACAGGCTCGGGCCCTCTGTACTCCTCGATCACAAAGAACTGGTTCCAGAGCCAGCTCCTACGGCGGCGGGGAGAGGCACGGGGCTCGGCTCCCAGCAGATCCAGCTCCGACTGACTAAGTTCAGCCTTTGTGACCCATTTAGACAAGACTCGTGTCTTCACTGGCTGAATGTCATCAACATCTGTCTCTAAGAAGAGCTGTGGCTGGGAAGTGTACTCCTCCTCTGAGCTTAGCCCTACACTCTGGACATTAATTACACCTTCAGCCCCTCCATTAGTCAAATGGCTATTTTTCTTCTGGTTCACAGTGAGTTCAGAGCTATGTTTAGGTGTTAGGAATTTGGCAGAAGACTCTGGATGTTTAAGTATGTCTGTTTGCTTTGTGGTGTTGCTCATAAAGTCAGAATTATTAAGTATCCCATCACTGAGCTGAAAAGCCACATTTGACAGGGCTTTAATATCGTTCACAGCGCCCCGAACATGGTTTTCCAATTCTTTGATTCCCACAGAAAAGCGGTCCATGGATTCTGGACGATGCACAGCTTGTTGCTTTTTGCTTGTTTCTTGTGAATTGCGATCCTCCTCTACTGCAAGACCGTCCGCCTCTGAAATGCCATGACTTTCTCCTCTACAGCATAAAAGAAAAAGAAAGACAACATGTGCTGCCATTGTTGCTCTTCACTGATCAGGAGTTGCTGACAAAGAGCCGACTGGATGCAGGCTTTTGTGATTGTGTTCTGACAGCATGTCCTCTCCCCGCTCCCGCCTCAGTTTATCCTCAGAGTTCGTCTTCATTTCGCTGTCTTCTCTCACATATTCACCTTCAGCACACATGCTGCACAGGATCACCTGAGAGGAGACATAATTAGTGTGATCTTGACTGAATTAATTAAAACATGAAACAAGTGCTTCAGTACAGAGGAGTAAAAAAAGAGACACAGCAAACCTGGCATCTAACTCATTACATAAAGCAGAGGATATTTTCAGTTGAATTTCAGGATACATGATTGCTCTTCTGTTTACCGAACAGCTTTCTTTGCTAATCTGAGCTCTCTGCCAGCTGCTGCAAAAATAGCCGTGAGTTTTAAGCAGAAACCATGAAATATTATGGCCTGATAAGAAATTACCTAAAAAGGAAAAGTTCACTTTGTACCTGATACTATTATTCTCGCTGCTGCTGTGCAGGAATCTGGATATTGATCTAATTCTCAGAGAGATAAGTGTGGTCCTAAAAATTTTCAATTAATTTAGAACCCGAGGGCCCGGCGATGAGGTGGAGCTCAGGTACTTTACTGCTACTTCTCTCATGCAATTGCCTGGACAGTGGGTGATTGATGTCACCCCTAAAGATGGTCTCCCCCATGCCTCAGTGCCCAGTAAAGAAAGAAGTTCCCCTTAAGAGATTAATTGAACTCATAAATAATTTAATCAATGACTTGTCCTCGTTTCCCAAAAAGTTTAATGATCTGCTTTTCGTCAGTATTTGAGTCAGATCCCTGGGCCATTGATCTCTGAAACGTGACACGGAGAAAAGTGTCAGCAACTTAACAAGACCCCGAATCTGCATGCCCACCTGCATCCATCCATCTCTCAGCCCCGCTATTTCCCCGCAATGAATGCTCTGACATCTGCTCTCACCTTTATGCATGCATGGAGCCGGGCATTATCATCTTCACAGAGCAACTGGTGCATGAGTCATAAGCATACAAAGGGAGTCGGTCTTCAAACACACATGTGAATAAGTTTTCATGAATCCTTGAATTGAATTGAATGAATTTATTTCGGATAGTACATTACAGGTTAAAAGAAACTGTATAATATAACAACAAGGTCAAATTAGACAAAGACTCCTTCTACTATACAATTCCACGTGAGTTATCCGAAATGGGTGATGGCTGAAGCCGCAGCTTATATTGCCCACCCATATTCCATCCAAGAATTCAAAGGAGAAAAAAGAGAAAACAAGACAAGAGCGATTACAATTTAAAACAAGGCTAAGACAAAATATGACTGAGAGAAAAAGAAAACTGAGCTAGTCTAAGTTAAGCGGTTACTATTCAAAAACAAATCTAAGACATAGTGTCACAGAGAAAAAAGAAAAACTAAGCTATAACACAACACAGGCTGGAAATGTCAATCCTTATGTGAGTTTACATGTCGTCTTGTAAATATGTTTGGAGTATTTCTTCCTTTAGTTTTTGTTTAAATTGTCCAAGCTTTGTACATGATTTTAATTCAGGTCCAAAATCGTTCCATAATCTGACACCTTGCACTGAAATACAGTGTTGCTTGGTAGTTGTTCTCACTGTAGGCTTTTGAAATATACATGTTCCTCTGAAGTGATATCGTTTCTCCCTTGTTTGGAACAACTTTTGGATATTTGCGGGCAGTGATAGATTCTTCACTTTGAACATTATTATTGCGGTTTTAAAGTCGATCAGATCTTTCAACTTGAGAGTTTTTTGTTTAAGAAAAAGTGGGTTTGTTGGTTCCCTGTAAGCTGCTTTGTTGATTATTCTAATAGCTCTCTTTTGAAGCATAAAGAGTGGATATATGTTTGTTTTATATGTATTTCCCCATACTTCATTACAATATGTCATGTATGGGAGTATTAATGAATGATACAAGGTGTATAGTGTGGGTTGATTCAGCAAATTTTTCACTCTGTGTAATATTGCAATTGATTTGGATACTTTACCTTTTATATAATTAATATGTGGCTTCCAACACAGTTTGTTATCAATTATTACTCCAAGGAATTTAGTTTCGGATACCCTTTCAATCTCTACACCATTTACACTGAGTTTGGGTACTGGGTAGTTGTGATGGTTGTTAAAGACTATAAATTTTGTCTTGCTTAAATTGAGCGTTAATTTGTTTGAATCAAACCACAGTTTAAGCTTTCCTAATTCCTTTCCGAGTGTATCCAGAAGTTGTTCCAAGTTGTTTCCACTGCATAGCAGGTTAGTGTCATCAGCAAACAATATTAAGTCCATTTTTTCTGAAACTTTACATATATCATTTATATACATATTGAATAATAATGGTCCCAAAACTGAACCCTGTGGGACTCCACAGGTGACCTTCAGTAGCTCTGAGTTTTTGTTGTTAACACATACAAACTGATATCTATTCTTTAAGTAACTTCTTAACCAGGACAGTGCTACCCCTCTGATACCACAATTTTGTAGTTTCTTTAATAATAGATTGTGATCTACTGTATCAAATGCTTTTTTAAGATCCAGGAATACTCCAACTGAATACTCTTTATTTTCAATGGCTGTTGATATTTTTTCTGTAAATTCCATTAAGGCATATGCTGTTGTCCTTTTGTGTCTGAACCCATATTGCTGCTCACACAATAAATCATTCTTCAGTATGAAGTTGTCAATTCTCTCATAGAATATTTTTTCAAGTATCTTGGAAAATTGCGGTAATAGTGAAATTGGTCTGTAGTTGGAGAGTTCCCCTCTGTCGCCTGTCTTGTAAATTGGAATTACTTTAGCTATTTTCATTGCATTGGGAAATATACCTGATTGGAGAGACAGGTTACAGATATACGTCAGTGGTTTCACTATGCATTCGATAACAGTTTTGACTAGTAGCATATCAATACCATCGCAGTCAGTAGATGTTTTACTTTTGAACGATTTAACAATTTCAATGACCTCTCTTTCGTCTGTGTTCTTTATGAAGATGGTGTCTTTTACAGCAGTGTTATTGCATATTGAATCACCTGTTGGCACCGTAGTGGGTATTTCTCGGGCCAGTTTAGGTCCAATGTTAACAAAAAAATTATTAAATTCATCTGCAGGTGAAGCTATATTCACATTCGGAGTCGATTTATTATTTTTTGGAGTGTTAGTTGGGTAGCTGGTATTTCTGCTTTTATTTCCAAGGATACTGTTGATTATTGTCCATGTATTTTTAATATTGTCTTTGTTTTTTTCCAGTTCTTTACTGTAATAGTCTCTTTTACTACATCTTATTATATATGTTAACTTATTTTTGTATGTTTTATACCGCTGCTCTGCTTCTTTTGTCCTTTTCTTTATGAAAGCTTTATATAATAAATTTTTCTTTTTACACGCCTTTTGTAGTCCTTTGGTTAGCCATGGTTTGTCAGTAAATTTGTGTTTAAGCTTTTTTTTAACTAATGGGCAGTTTTTTTCATAAAGAGTGGTTACAATGTTTGTAAATGTGTCATAGGCTTCATTTACATCTGATACATAGACTTCTGTCCAGTCTTGCTTCAGCAAGTCCTCTTTAAAAGAACTGATTGCGTTTGGTGATTTGTGTCTGAACGATTTTGAGATTTTTTCTGGGTTGGGCCCCGTGTGGCCATGGATAAGTGCAAAGATTGGCAAGTGGTCGCTTATATCATTTATCAATAATCCACTTTCTATTTTCTTGTCGAGAACATTGACAAACAGGTTGTCAATAAGTGTAGCAGAGTGAGCTGTGATTCTACTGGGATGTGTTATTGTGGGATATAGACTCATGCTGTACATAGAGTTCATGAACTCTGTAACTACATTTTGTTGATGTGGATTAAGTAGGTCAATATTGAAATCTCCACAAATTGCTACCATTTTCTTACTAGTAGTATTATTGTACAGCTCGACTAATTTATCTCTGAATGTCTCAATGCAAGTTCCCGGCGTTCTGTATATGCAGCTTATGATTAGATTTTTTGTTTTGTCTAGGTCAATCTCAACAGTAACACATTCCAGAATCCCTGGTAGTGCTAAGGACATTTCATTTACAAGCTTACATCTATATAGGTCATCAATATACAGTGCAATACCACCACCCTTTTTTTGAGATCTGTTAATGTTAAACATCTGATATCCCTCTATTGCCATCAGGGGAGCCTGGTCTGCATTAAGCCAGGTTTCAGAGACTGCTATAGCTGTGAATTTTCTGTTTAGCTGTTTTAAATAGTCCTGAATCTGTGAGAAGTTTTTGTTAAGACTTCTGCTATTGAAGTGTATTATTGACAGTTTACCATCTAATTGCACTTGACTTTTGAATTGCTTTTCAGTGTAATATTCACAGTGGTTATGAATATTATTGAAAAAGTGGTTATCAGGATCAATATCATTCTCCATCTCTTGTGGTTTATGTTCAGCATAGTGGCATATTTTTAGAGTTTGAGTTTCCTCACTCTGTGTTTCATAGTCAGTGTTCATCTGTATTTATCTAAGTCAGTATCCTCTGAACAAAGTGAAATTGGGAGGGAAAGTAGAGACCGCCCTGTGACATCTCCTACTGCATGGAAATGAGCAGTCATTTGGCTAAAAGGCATATATACTAGAGAGCATACTGGAAACTTAAAGTTCTCTATCATCTTCTGAGTCAATAAATGTACAGAGAGACATGTGCTTTGATTAATTTAAACAGGCAAAAGCCTCAGAGTGGGCCTATGGAGATCCAAAAGTCTTTGAAGACCCTGTATAATAAGAGCCATAACATTTTTTTGATATATCCAAATTGATCTGCTGCGTGGACACATTAAAATGAAACCAGTGTTCCTTTTTCCCCTCTCTGGATACTGACCCATTTAGAGAAGAAGAAAAGGGCTTGAGAACAGACGCAATTTCAGCATTTGATCATTTGAAAAGTAAGTAATTTCTACCCCTTTTTGCATCACTTTTCTTTCCCCCTCAAAAGGAAAGCCCACCTTTGATTTTTCTTTTTAATCTACGACATCCATATGTAATGCTTCGTGTTCATCGCCTGCTTCTGTTTGCCTGATTTCTGAAATCTATGGAAATATGAGAAGTGACTCTTCCAAAAAAACACTTTTGTCTTCCTCGGCTATTGTGCATTAGCATAGACTGAGCTCACGGCTTACAGTTCCCTCTCTGCCAGCTTTGGCCCAAAACCCACGTTGCCAGCAGTGCATGTCACTCACCGTTGTTTGAAGTCTTACGAGTAGGAACGTGCGTGCATGTGTGCGTGCTTATTGTGTGTGTGAAATGTAAGGCAGGGATAGAGGATGAAAGCGTGAGGACGATTTGCTGTTTGCCGGCTCAGAATGGAATGATGAGTGGTGACATAGCTCTAAATTGCAAATCGCTGTTTCAGTCTCACTTCACTCTGCATCGAGATGCTTCACTGCAACAAGGCTATTCCGTTTTTATTAAAAATAGCCTGTGCATGTCAGGCCTTTTACATAGAGGGGGGAAATATGGGAGAACGGGGGCATAGGGGAGGCAGGAGAGGGGAAGTGATGGTGGAAGTGCACTGGGGACAGAGGAGGTGGAGGAGGGGAGCTTAAACAGCCTGGACGTGGACAGATTCTGCTCCATTTGAACATCTCTCTGGCTTACTCTCCCTTTTTTTTTTTTGCCATTCGTCTTAATGCCTACAGACCTCTCATCCATCCATCCTTGCTGCTTTGGTGCACACAGGGAAATCTCTTAAGTCTATCCAAATCAGACTGGTGGTGAAGAGAAGCCCTACTGTACTCAGCACATCAGTCACCTCATTATTGTCACTCACTCGCTGAACATTAAGTGGCGGTGATACCACGATGATGAGCGAGTGTTTAGCCACGTTTCATTTGTCACGTGGCAGCAAAAATGAAGGTGATGCATGCATGCGCGTGTCAGGAAATGCTGTTTTTTTTCCCCACTCTCATATTAACATCAGAGTCAGGTTTATTGCCAAGATTTCCACATAGAAGCAATGTGCTTCCGTGCAAAATAATAAACATAAAGACAAAACAGAAAACACAATATGAGAAAATACAAATATGTGCAGTGTCATTTACAGTAAAAGGATGAGCTGTACAGTAGTTTTTTGTGATACTTTGCAGCGACAATATTAAGTTCAGAGACATGGTGATATTCTATTAAAAATCATTAATACATGTTGCAACCGCAAACTCAACTTTTTGGGCTCCTAGTAATAAAAAAAAGGTGAGTTTTAAGTCCATTAGGTGATGCTATGTAAGCAAAGGTGCTAAGCAATGGCAAGACTGTGAGACCTATAGCTGGGAGTTGGATGACAAACATAGGGGATGCAAAGCCTAATATAGGATGATGCAATACTCACTGCATTGCAAAATTGTCATAATATTGTGTCGTCGCTCAGGTACTGAGATACTATCAAACTGTGGGGCTCTGGTGATTCCCTCACCTACCAGAAACTAGAGCTGTACACAGATATTTGATTATCCAAGTATTCATTCAACATTTTGGTATTTACTTTTCAGATCTGGTATTCAGATATTCACTTTTCCCCCAGTAACTGCTTGTTTATAAAATATGGACATTTACAAAAAAAAAGCCTGCAAATTTAGGAGAAAATCTCAAAAAACTACAAACTAAAATAGCAACTTAATAGTCATGTCACAAATGTCACATTTATCAAAAAAGTTACAAATTTACATGAAAATTGCAAATAAAAAAGACCCAAATTCACATGATAGAAGTTGCAAATCTATCAGAAAAAAAAAGTTAAATGTAAAACACTGCAAATTCAGGAAAACAAATAATTTACAGGGAAAAAAAGTACATTTATACAAAGAAAACACTAAATTTACTAGAAAAAGGGGCTGCAAATACATGAAAAAACTGCAAAAAACTGCAAATTTACATTAAAAAGTAATATTTCTGAAAAAAATGATGCTGACACAGTCCATAGAGGGAGAAGAAAATACACAATATTCAGATATTTGTTCTGGATTGCTCCTGAATATTCGGCGCTCCAAAACTGGTACTGGGGATCGCACCACAGGATGAGGTGTTTCTTTCATTAAAATCTCTGGGAATTATGCATGGAACTTGATGAGGTATATGAGAGGTGGCCATTTGAATGTAATAGCCATAGAACCAAAGTTAATCTTATGATTTTTCAAGCAGAGATATTTGTGATTAGCGATATTATCACAATAACCATCGAATTCTTATTAAAACTTTGAGAATGTCGCTAAAACATAATGGAATCACTTTACAATGCATTGTGTTGGAAAACATTTTTGCTGTGTTGATGTAAGTGAACATTTTATGCGAAAAGTAATATAAATTATAACAAAAAAAGTCCAAATGATACTGTGGTATTGAAATGAACTATTTATTTTGGACCACTTCAAGTCAAAATAAAAAATATAATTTACACTTTTCGGTCAGTAAACGGTATTGTAGCCTTGTGGCCTGGAAAGTGACAAATGTGTGATAAAGTAATGTCATAAATGGCCCGGCAGGGGCGGACTGAAGACCCAAATGCTGGAGCTATGATGTTTGCAGGGATTTTAATAAAACACAAAATATAACAAAAGAACATAAACTTACAAAGCTTGGGGAGACAGGCAGGATAATACGAAATTCGAATAGCAAATGGCTAAGGCATGTGGAAACGGTGGGGAGACCTAGAGGGTAAGCGTGGGACACATGCTAGGTTACAGAGGAGAATGATAAGACGTAGCACTAACGTCTGGAACAAAGAGAAGGATGCTGCGCCCAACAACGGTGCAGTGGCCCTTAAATAAGGCGAAAAGGAATTAATCAAATGATAACAGGTGTGGGACACAGGAGCAAGGATAATCAAACCAACTAATGACAGCTGGGAAGAACTGCAAACTTGAGCTAACAAAGGAAGTAAATACAGAGCACTGTCAAAATAAAAGCACAGACCAGAATGAGTGCTAAAGGTAACTAACAGGAAGATAAGAAATGTTACAAAACGAGAAATAAACCAGATGATACAAAAAAGGGGAAAATGACCCATCAAGGCAAAGACAAGATAAATACAAAACCCAAGAGATGCAAAGAAAACAACACTAAGATCAACATTACCAAAGGAGAACTGAAGATAAAGGTGAGGGTAGGCTCATGTCAAAACAGACAGATATAATTTATAATGTATAACCGGATGGCCATGGACGCATATTAATAACAAGATTACAGTAACTAACAAAAACAGGAACGCTCACAAACAGACAGAAACAAATGGCAAACTCAAATAACATCATACAGACACAACCCTACCCATCCATCCATCCAGCCATCCATCCATCTTCTACCACTTTTCCGGAGGTCCAGGTCTTGGAGGTAGCAGTTCAAGCAGAGAAGCCCAGACTTCCCTCTCCCCCGCCACCTGCTCCAGCTCTTCAGAGAAGATACCAAGACGTTCCCTCTCTCCAGCGAGTCGTGGGTCTGCCCCTGGGTCTCCTCCCAGTGGGACGTGCCCGAAACACCTCAAAAGGGAGGTGTCCAGGAGGCATCCTGATCAGATGCCCATAACACCTCAGCTGGCTCCTTTCAATGTGGAGGAGCAGCGGTTCTACTCTGAGCCTCTCCCAGATGACTGAGCTCCTCACCCTATCTCTGAGGGTGAGTCCAGCGATTCTACGAAGAAAGCTTATTTCAGCCACTTGTATCCGCGATCTCGTTCTTTCGGTCATTACCCAAAGCTCATGACCAAAGATGAGGGTAGGAACGTAGATTGACTGGTAAATTGACAGCTTTGCCTTAGAGCTCAGTTCCCTCTTCACCACAACAGACCAGTACAACGTCCGCATCACTGCAGATGCTGCTCCGATCCGTCTGTCAATCTCTCGCTCCATTCTCCCCTCACTCGTGAATAAGACCCCGAGATACTTAAACTCCTCCACTTGGGGCAGGAGCCTGTCCCCAACCTGGAGAGGGCAATCCACCTTTTTCCGGCTGAGGACCATGGACTCAGACTTGGAGGTGCTGATTCTCATCCCAGCCGCTTCACACTCAGTGACAAACTGTCCCAGTAAGACCTGTAGGTCATTGCTGGATGAAGCCAGCAGGACAACATCATCTGCAAACAACAGAGATGAGATCCTGTGGTCACCAAGCATGACACCCTCTGTTCCCTGGCTGCGCCTAGAAATCCTGTCAATAAAAATTATGAACAGTATTGGTGACAAAGGGCAGCCCCGGCGGAGTCCAACTCTCACTGGGAATGAGTCCGATCGAGTGTTGGCTATACGAACCAAACTCTCACAACAGTCGCACAGAGACCGAATAGCTCGTAACAACAAGCCCGATACCCCATACTCCCGAAGCACTCCGTACAAAAAACCACGAGGGACGCGGTCGAACGCCTTCTTCAAGTCCACAAAACCCATGTAAACTGGTTGGGCAAACTCCCACGAACCCTCAAGGATTCTCGAGAGGGTAAAGAGCTGGTCCAATGTGCCACGGCCAGGACGAAAACCACATTGCTCCTCTTGAATCTGAGGTTCGACCAACGGCTGGACTCTCCTCTCCAGTACCTTGGCATAGACCTTCCCAGGGAGACTGAGGAGAGTGATCCCTCTAAAGTTGGAGCACACCCTCCGGTCCCCTTTTTTGAAGACAGGAACCACCACCCTGGTTTGCCATGCCAATGGCACTACCCCTGACCTCCACGCAATGTTGTAGAGGCATGTCAACCATAACAACCCTACAACATCTAGGGCCTTGAGGTACTCAGGGCAAATCTCGTCCCCCCCCGGGGCCTGCCCACCAAGGAGATTTTTAGCCACCTTGGCGACCTCAGCCCCTGTGATAGCCGAGTCGTCCCCCTCGTCCACAAGCCCCGCTTCCTCTGTGGAAGGCGTATCAGTGGGATTGAGGAGATCCTCGAATTATTCCTTCCACCGCCCGACGATATCCCCAGTCGAAGTCAGCAGCACCCCATCCGCACCATACACAGTGTGGACAGGGAGCCGCTTCCTCCTCCTGAGCTGCCGGACAGTTTGCCAGAATATCTTGGAGGCCGACCGAAAGTCTTGTCCCATGGCCTCACCAAACTCCTCCCATGCCCGAGTTTTTGCTTCAGCAACTACCCGAGCTGCACTCTGCTTGGCCTGCCGGTACACCTCAGCCGCTTCGGGAGTCCCACAAGCCAACCAAGCTTGATAGGACTCCTCCTTCAGCTTAATGGCCCCCCCTCACCACTGGTGTCCACCACTTGGTTTGGGCGTTGCCACCACGAGATGCCCCGACGACCTTGCGGTCGCAGCTCTGGGCCGCTGCTTCAACAATGGAGGTGGAGAACATGGTCCATTCAGACTCCATATCTCCAGACTCCCTCAGAATGTGGTTGAAGTTCTTCCGGAGGTGGGAGTTGAAGACCTCCCAGACAGGGGCCTCAGCCAGACGTTCCCAGCATACTCTCACTATACGTTTGGGTCTACCAGGTCTGAATGGCATCCTCCCCTGCCATCAGATCCAACTCACCACCAGGTGGTGATCAGTTAACAACTCTGCACCTCTCTTTACCCGAGTGTCCAAGACATACGGTCACAGGTCTGATGACACGATAACAAAATCGATCATCGACCTGCGATCTAGGGTGTCCTGGTGCCAGGTGCACATTTGGACACCCTTATTCTTGAACATGGTGTTCGTTATGGACAAACTGTGGTTAGCTCAGAAGTCCAATAACTGAACACCACTCGGGTTCAGATCAGGCAGGCCGTTCCTCCCAATCACCCCCTTCCAGGTTTCACTGTCATTGCCCACATGTGCATTGAAGTCCCCCAGTAGGACAGTGGAGTCTCCAAGAGGAGCACTCTCCAGCACCCCAGTCAGAGACTCCAAAAAGGGTGGGTACTCTGAACCACCATTTGGTGTATAGGCACAAATGATGGTCAGGACCCGTTTCCCAACCCGAAGGCGCAGAGAAACAACCCTTTCGTCCACCGGGAAAAACTCCAATATAGAGGCAGCAAGATGGGGGGATACAAGAATACCCACCCCTGCATGTCGCCTCTCACCCGGCGCAACTCCAGAGAAGGCCAAGTTCCAGCCCCTCTCCAGAAGACTGGTTCCGGAACCGGAGCTGTGTGTTGAGGTGAGGCCAACTATATCTAGCCAGTATCTCTCTACCCAATATACAAAAATAAAACTGAAGTGGGAAAATACAGAAAATAATCTAGATGAATTTACAGCATGAGCACGGCTCTCCACCCGTGCTCAGCATCGTGACAGTGTAAACTACTGTCTACAAATACAGACATGGTATTTCACTCCTTGCTCCATTAAATTTCATTCAAACTAGTCAAATTAAGTGAAAATTAACAGTCTACAAATGTAGTAACCTTGCTTTGTCAGAAAACAAATAAAGGTGCATTTATAGGCCGCATGTTCACTGAGTGCATTTTGTGTCACCTAGAGCACCTGAACCTGTTTTTCAGAGGCTTGTCAAGCACTCTGAAAAACAGTCTCTTCCTAGCAACCGCTTAACCTATCACTCAGAGCTCGCCGTCAGCATTTCACAAATTTTGCACTGAAACTCTACTAACTACACTAAACTGCATCAAAGTGGTAAGCTTTTGCTTTCAAATACTGATCATTTGGGCTGGGTGACATGATGATATATATCGGATGACGATATAAAAATGTCTATCGTTTCATAGATGTCATGTCTATCTTGTTTATATCGTATTTAAAATGCACTCCTGTTTCTTGAGTGAAGCTCCTCACACACTACTTGTCAGCTCCCCGCCTCCTCCCCGCAGTGCGTGCAGTGGAACAGGTGTGTGGTGGATGGCTAGGCTTCAGTCTGGTGTGTTGCTAGCTTTAAACTACCAGTTTGGACAAATAGCTGCTACTCCTGCTTGCCAGGGATGTGGGACTGTTTTCCATGGTGCTGCGTCAGAGAGGATAGTCTACTAACTTTGTTTTAATAGGAGGTAAGTAACGTTAACACCATGTCTAATTACAAAACAGCAAATGCTAAATGATGCTAAGTTGTGCTAATTGGAAACATCATAGTGTATCAGACCATCGTTTCTTTGGTTTAAATTACTGCTGAGTTTCTTAGCTTTGTCTGAAAAAATTTACTAAAGCTGCAAAAGTGCATGATGGTGGCACATACGCACAAATAATAAATAAATTAAAACGGGTTGGAGGAGCAAGTTGGCTCTTAATGTAATTTATTTGATTTCTAATAATTTTAATAAGTCAAGTATTGATAATGAATAAAGTTAAAGTCATCACATGCACTTTATTACACTACCTTTTGTGTCTTTGATTTTCAGATCATGACCAATCTGAAATATTCTTACTAAGAAGCAAACAGGTTAAATCAGGCCAGAACGGCATCTTCAGGCTGCAGGTCTACATTTAAATTTTCACTGATTTAAACTCACAGCTAATTTATATCTGTAGATGGCAGGGATGGGTAATTTTCTCAGTTTCAGACATTTTTTTATATTATGTGTTTTTTGGTTTTTTTTTTTGCTATTCTCCTCTGGCTCAGGAAATATTTAACTTACACTGCGTTCCAAATTATTATGCAAATAGGATTTTAGTGTCATAAACATTAAGTTTTTTTGTTTTTCAATTAAACTCATGGATGGTATTGTGTCTCAAGATTCTTTGGATCACTGATATCAATCTCAGACACCTGTCATAGTTGCCAGGTAGATAAGATAAGATAAGCCTTTATTAGTCCCACAACGGGGAAATTCCAGGATTGCAACAGCACAGGGATAGCAACACTCAGAGCAACAATCAGAAGGCAAGAAAAAAACAAGCAAGCAAGAGCAGCTAATATACATATGTACGTATTACTATAAAATATATATATATACACACACACACAGACACACAGTGCAGAGCATTGTAGCTGGATGGAATAAATATATGAATATATGAACACACAGTGCAGAGCATTGTAGCTAGATGGAATAAATATGTAAATATATAAACACCCACAGTACGGAGCATTGCAGCTAGGTGGAATAAATATGCAAGTATATAAACACACACAGTGCGGAGCAATGTAGCTAGATGGAATAATATGTAGATATATAAATATATAAACACACCCAGTGCTGAGCATTGTAGCTAGATGGAATAAATATGTAAATATATAAACACACACAGTGCAGAGCATTGTTGCTAGATGGAATGAAACAGCATAACCGTCTACTTAGTTATCCTACATGGTATGATTATGTGCCCATACATATTCTCACCCTCCATAGCGACCGGTATGTTCCTAGTTGTATGCCGGAGGGGACCATTGTGTAAGTCTATTGCATCTTTTGCATTCAAAAAACTATTAGTTTGTTACGTCTTTTTGCTATCTCTGCGAGCAGCCCTGCTTAGGTTGTACAGTCTGACAGCCGTTGGTAGGAAGGACCTACGAAACCTCTCGGTTGTGCACCTGGGATGATGTAGTCTGCTGCTAAATGAGCTCCTCAGTGCATTCAGTATGTCCTGCATAGGGTGGAACTCGGACTCCAGCAGAGATGACAGTTTAGCCACCGTCCTTCTCTCTCCTATCTCCTCCATCGGATCAAGGCGCTGCCCCAGGACAGAGCTAGCTTTCTTAATCAGTTTGTTCAGTCTCTTCCTATCGGCTGCAGTAATGCCACTGCCCCAGCAGACCACTCCAAAAGTGATGGCTGATGCCACCACCGTGTCATAGAATGACTTCAGCAGCGCCCCTTGTACACCAAAAGACCTGAGTCTCCTCAGCAGGAACAGCCTGCGCTGTCCCTTCTTGTAGAGTGCATCAGTATTGTGTGACCAGGTGAGCCCAATTAAAGGAAAACTACTTAAGAAGGATGTTCCACATTATTAAGCATGCCACAGGTTTCAAGCAATATGGGAAAGAAAAAGGATCCCTCTGCTGCCGAAGAGCGTCAAATAGTGCAATGCCTTGGACAAAGTATGAAAACATGAGCTATTTCACGAAAACTTATGCGTGATCATCGTACTGTGAAAAAATTTGTGGCTGATTCAGACCACAGACGGGTTTGTGCAAAGGCATAATGAGGATGGTTTCTGGCAGACAAATTCACTGGATTAAGACAGCAGCTGCTAAAATGCCATTACAAAGCAGCAAACAGGTATTTGAAGCTGCTGGTGTCTCTGGAGTCCCACAAACCTCAAGGTGTAGGATCCTCCAGAGGCTTGCAGTTGTGCATAAACCTACTATTTGGCTACCCCTAACCAATGCTCACAAGCAGAAACAGTTGCAGTGGGCCCAGAAATACACAAAGACTAATTTTCAAACAGTCTTGTTTACTGATGGATGGAGTAGTGAATGGTTGATGGATGGCCACCATGTCCCAGCAAGGCTGCGATGTCAGCAAGGAGGTGGCGGAGCCATGTTTTGGACTGGAATCACGGAGGGACAGCTGGTTGGCCCCTTTAGGGTCCCAGAAGGTGTGAAAATGACCTTGGCAAAGTATATAGAGTTTCTGACTGACCATTTTCTTCCATGGTACAAAAAGAAAAACTGTGCCTTGAATAGCAAAATTATATTCCTGCATGACAATGCACCATCTCATGCTGTAAAGAATACCTCTGTGTCATTGGCTGCTATGGGCATAAAAGAAGAGAAACTCATGGTGTGGCCTCCATCCTCTCCTGACATCAATCCTATTGAGAACCTTTGGAGCATCCTCAAGCAAAAGATTTATGAGAGTGGGAGGCAGTTCACATTAAAACAGCAGCTGTGGGAGGCTATTCTGACATCTTGCAAAGAAATTCAAGCAGAAACTCTCCAAACACTCACAAGTTCAATGGATGCAAGAATTGTGAAGGTTATATCAAAGAAGGGGTCCTATGCTAACATGTAACTTGGCCTGTTAAGATATTTTTGATTGAAATAGCTTTTGATTTCAGTAAATATAGCCTCCTAATAGGGATGCAAGTTATCAATTAATTAATTAATTGTTAATTGATTCATCTTATCAACTGATTAATGATTAATTGATAAGCAGCAATTTTCCTTAGAATCTGAATTTCCCTCGGTACAATACGGCCTTTCTATCTTTAACATATAAAAAGTTAATTACTGTTTTTGATATACTGAATAAAACATGAACATCCTATTCCTCAATGATTTATTGCACCATTTGCATTTTTTTTTTACTATAGACAATGGCATTATTTGTAGTTTAATAAATTTTGTACTGTCGTGTACTATGTGCTGGTATAGCTCACTAAATAACAGATGTCATGATTTTTAATTTATTTTAAAAATTATTACCAATATCATAAATGTATCTTTTTTAGTTATATTACAAAAAAATAACTTTCACATTCTAATTTACTGAGATGGACAACTAGATAGTTTTAACAGGAAAATAAAGTATGACCTGCTTCATCTGTTGCATGTTAAACATTATCACAGTACCCCAGCAAACCAGACAAAGCCAGTACGATCTGGGCTCCTCTGTTGTCTGTTACCTCAGTGGTAACCTGAGTCCAGTCTGCTTTGCCGTTTTGCGGCGCGGTGCAGCGGCAGTGGGGATGGGTATTTGCATTTGAGTGGTCTTTTTCTTTGATTTAGTCCATTTCTCCACTGTTAATTTGAAGCAGGTGGACCCTCAAGCTTGCGTGCTATTAGAACTTGTTGTGGCGCTCTGACATAACCCAGAAGGGCGAGTTTTTTCACTCTGCACAGCGCATGCATGTACTCTGGGGGCTCGGTGTCTTCTTCTGCTTTTTCAGTTGAAATGTGGCAGTGGGTGACCCCGTGTGCCCTGGACAGCGACATCACTACATTTCATGGATTAAGCTCCCATTGAAAAGGACTGCTGTGTTATCAATTAATTGACAACTGATTTAATTTAGTTGACTAAATTCTTATCGACAGTTAATCGGAAGTCAATTAATCATTAACATCCCTACCTCCTATTGCTACAAATTCAACAAATTACCATTTTCTATTCTGTACAACCAGAAAAAAAGTTCTGAAACTCTGTTGTGCATAATAATCTGGAACAGTGCATTTTGAGTTGGTTTTTTTTTTTTAATTTTGCAAAAAAAAAAAGTTATCATTGGGAGGTTTGTTCAGTAAAATTTGAATTATGCTCTAACGGTTGATAACTTGAAAATGATACTAACTGTCATTTGCATTTGCTATTTAGGAAAATCTGAGACAAATATCATTTGCATAATAATTTGGAACATGGTGTATTGATGTTTACTTTTTATTCATATGGCATGATTTAGAGGGAAAACCGCAAATTTATGAGAATCAAGTCTCAAATGCACATTAAAAATTATAACAACACTGCAAAATTATGAGGGAAAAAGGTGCATGTAAAAAAGTTTAAAAAAGAGAGATGGTCCTTTTTAACTGATTATCTAAACTGTAGAATTTACAGAAAATGTACACTGATATACAGTGGTGTGAAAAAGTGTTTGCCCCCTTCCTGATTTCTCATTTTTTTGTATGTTTGTCACTCTTAAATGTTTCAGATCATCAAATATATTTAAATATTAGACAAAGATAACACAAATAAACACAAAATGCAGTTTTTAATAGAAGGTGTTTATTATTAAAGGTAAAAACAAATCCAAACCCACGTGGCCCTATGTGAAAAAGTGATTGTCCCCCTTTTAAAACATAAATTAACTGTGGTTTATCACATCTTTGAAAGCTGAGTTCAATTTTCTAGCCATTTCTAAAGCTTTGGGACTCCAGTGAACCACAGTTAGGTCTTTTCCACCAAAACGGTTCCAGTGCTTAGCTGGAGCCAGAGCCTGATTGGCACCAGTTCTTTGGGTTTCCACCGCCTGAAGCACCATTCCCAGGCTCTCAAAAGTGGGGCTATCGTGGCCCCAACTCCTAGCTGGGCCAGCGGCAGCACCAGTTTATGTTGGTTACGTCCACAGCCATGGGCGTGGTTAACTGATCAGCTTCAAAACATTACTGACCGCCATGTTGCTTTCCAAACAGCGACGGATTCCAAAACCAAACAGATTTGGAGCGAAGAGGAGACACATTTCTTGGCTCTGTGGACATGAGCAGAAGTACAAGATAAGCTGTAGGGGGCCACTCATCTGATGAACTGTTTTGGGGGACAGGCCAGCCACCGGACCATCTCAACTGCCGTGGCTGAGTCCGTAAAACAAACTGCTCAAAACACACTGGTAAGTGTATTGTCTTTAAAATGCCAAAAGTTAACGAATATATATATATATATATATATATATATATATATATATATACATATATATCCGCTTGTATTGATATGTAACAGCCAAAGTGCGGCTATTTTTTTTACTCACTCTTGTGGCTATACTATTTTCGGTTAGCTATGCTAACAAGCTAACAATGTTTTTACCACGAACGTCTCTCTTCGCCATAAAGAAATGCGCGTTTGAGAAACTAGAACAAAAATCTTAGCATCTTACAGACTACTTTGTTAGATATCCAGTGCAAAATACGCTGTGTTTGTTCAGTATCAATACAGTTTATTGTTGTCTCAAGTGACGTTAGTGGCTTCGCCATATATCTTGAAATGCTCATTTGAGAGAAAATGAGAACAAAAATCTTAGCGTCTTACAGAATCCTTTTTTTTTATAAAGACATCCAGTGCAAAATACATTTTTTGTGGTATCAATACTGTGTATGAATGGGTGCCTTGCGTTGTGTTATGGTAGATTTTTCTACCAAAGACACTAATAACGTCGTCTTTTTTACTATTTTGGTAATATTTCCATAATCTTGGGCCATTTTTCAAAAAAATTTCACTCGTGTTTAATTGTGTGTTGTGTAACCGTATTTTATTTAATCCTTCTCTTACTTTATTGCGCAGTAGCCTGGTGGAACACCGACAATGACATTGTACTGTATAACTGTACAGTGACAATAAAGCCTATTCTATTCATATTCTTCTATTCCATAATCAGACATGTAAGCTTTGCTAATATTGATATTGAATAAAACTGCCTTCTATTTCTGCACGTTTAATGGAAGGCTTAAGTTGTACACTGCACAAACTAAAACACTTTTTTTTTTTTGTATTTACAGATTTATTATACCTGGATGATGAGGGAGAACCATCCAGACCTGTGGTGTCCAGCTCACCACCAGCACCAAGCTTGTCCTCCTCCTGCTCTTCCTCTTCTCGTCAGACCAGATTAGGTAATATATGTTCAGATCATGACCCATTCACACAAAGGAGGGAGTGAATTAAACCAATTCTACACTTGAATTGAATGTTGTGATGCCACTAACAGTAAATGGATGTTGAATAGACACAATCAATCTTGGATTGACAATTCCTGCATTTGTCAGTGTGTGGTTATTTTATATTGCTTATTTTTGTACTTTAAAACAGAGAAACAAAAGTGGGACACAAACATGGACCTCCTTCTTTACTGCCTGGAGAGGTCAGAGGAGCAGAGCAGGAGGGAGGAGCAGCTGACCTCCGCTTTGCTGCGAAACATCCAGAAGATGGAGGACAGTATCAATACCCTTGTTGGACTGATGGGACACGTTGTGTCTGTGCTTGAGGGACTGCAAACAAAGTAACTATCACAGCATTGATATTTTTGGCTATGTGTGCATAATATTTCATATGTAGCAGTCTTAAGTTTTTGCACATTTTGTAAATAAAAGCTTTCTTTCCTTAAGTGTTTTTCTGCTTCAACATTAATTGTTATCCTCACACCAAACATATGCATGAAATGTAAAGCTATTTAGGATAAACAATGCAAATCACTATAACATTGTAGTGGTGGGAAGTGAAAGTACAAGTGCTGAATTACTGCAAGTTCATTTTTTCAGGTATTGGACAATATATCAGGTATTTGTGGACTTACTCATATTTTTGACAACTTTTTTCACATTTTCTAAAGAACAAGTAGCAACAAACTTTAAATCTATGCACTTTTTCTGTAGAAAATGTTCCAAGTTGCCAGCTTCAAAAATGATAATGAGTTTATATTCTTTTGACAACGTACCACATGACATTCTATCATCTCTCGACAAGATCATTTCTAGGGAAAGTACTTTTAACTTTTACACTTTACAGTCTGTCTCTTGTTACCCCTACATGAATAAAAACTTGAATCAGTACTTTAACCAGAATAGATGACATACAAGTACAGAAGAGTATACCTTCAACAACTCTGTAAATGTGCCTATAAAATATATAAATATAACAGAGTACACTGAGGACTGATTGTCAGCTGAATGTTTTATTCATTAATTGTTTTGAACTACTTCACATGTTATATTTTGTAAATGATATGGCAGGCATTAACCAGGTTATTGCTCCCCACTGTTAAAATACTCCATTACCCCTTCTACACTGGCATGGTCAGGTAATGATTGAACTGAAGGCTGACTGTGATCATGTGTGTCTGGGAGTCCAAAGTTGTCACCATGTTCCTCACAAATATCAAGTATGCAGCAGGTGAGCACCATTTTCTTGATCAGCTCCAGTTTGCAGTCATTCCTTGTCAGGAGGGACCTCCATTGTCCTTTCAAGTCGCTGAAAGCCATTTCCACAACTGAATGTGCACGGCTCATCCAGTAGTTGTAATTATGTTGTTCAGGGGTAAGTCTGCCTGTGTCCGAAAAGGGTTTCATCAGCCACTTCTGCGTGGGGTCGGCTGGGTGGTGAAATCCGGTGTCGAGGCCAGAAGTGATCACCATCTACAGGAGCCAGGAGCGCCCGCTTGTACTGCCTGGTCTCAGTCCACCTACAATGTGTCTCAATGTTTTGAGGTTTTATCACATCTGAAAAATTATAGTGTTGGCCAAAGTGTTGCAGTTTGGAAAACAATGTATAAAATTTATCTGATTGCAATATTTATGTGCAAAAACATCGTTGTTTGGAGGTACATAGAATATATATTGATACAGTATCTTCATGTATATATATGCAGTAAATCTATGCATTTTTCCATGTAACCTTGTGACTGCATTATTTTAATTGCTTTTAACCCTAGATCAACTTTGTTTTGGGTTCAAAATGCATCAAAAGTGTTAAATATATTTTGTTATACCTAACTAAGTACTGTTTATCTGTTGAAATATATATTTAACGACTAATATACAGTAAATCCTTAACAATATGGCCCCTGGCGATCATTTTTTGGGCAGCTGATCACTTTTTGGCATGACATAACAGGCGACCTCCATCTCATAATGCGCAGTAACACCACCTATATACAGAACTGACATAAATTTTATGTTCTTATGGGTTAAAGGTGTAGTCAATGCTCGCACTACAGACTTAATCTAACAATGGCTGATAACTGAAATATTGATAATTACCGGTCTCCTTAAACATAGCCGCTGTTCTCTGCGATTAAGAATAAAACTGTTTTTGGATGGTATTACAGGTTTGGAAAAATAAAAGCAGCGCTCCCAAAGAGACAACAAACTCCTACATGTTGACAAGCTAGCGCTGCAACTTCTTCTTCTGTGGTGTTCTGCGGGGTTGCATAAAGGCGCTTCACACTACGTAATGACATAGCCCTGACGTAATCCCCGACTAGCTCCATATTGGTGGAAAACCAACTGGTTCTTATGAGGCACTACAGTTGAACTAGTTAAGCACTGGCACCAGCCCCAGAGCCGAACTAGCACTGGCTCTTATTTTGGTGGAAATGAGCCCATGGAGAGCCATGATCCACAAATGGCAAAAACATGGAACAGTGGTGAACATTCCCAAGAGTGGCTGGCTGACCAAAATTACCCCAAAAGTGCAGCGATGACTCATCCAAGAGGTCACAAAAGACCCCACAACAACATCCAAAGAACTGCAGGCCTCACTTGCCTCAGTTAAGGTCAGTGTTCATGACTCCACCATAAGAAAGAGACTAGGCAAAAATGGCCTGCATGGCAGAGTTCCAAGACGAAAACCACTGCTGAGCAAAAAGAACAAAGGCTCGTCTCAGTTTTGCCAGAAAACATCTTGATGATCCCCAAGACTTTTGGGAAAATACTCTGTGAATTGACGAGACAAAAGTTGAACTTTTTGGAAGGTGTGTGTCCCATTAATCTGGCATAAAAGTAACACAGCATTTCCGAAAAGGAACATCATACCAACAGTAAAATATGGTGGTGGTGGTGTAATGGTCTGGGGCTGTTTTGCTGCTTCAGGACCTGGAAGACTTGCTGTGGTAAATGGAACCATGCATTCTGATATCTACCAAAAAATCCTGAAGGAGAATGTCCGGCCATCTGTTTGTGATCTCAAGCTGAAGTGCACTTGGGTTCTGCAGCAGGACAATGATCAAAAATAAACCAGCAAGAATGGCTTACAAAAAACAAAACGAAGACTTTAGAGTGGCCTAGTTAAAGTCCTGACCTGAATCTGATTGAAAAGCTGTGGCATGACCTTAAAAAGATGGTTCATGCTCGAAAACCCTCCAATGAGGCTGAATAACAACAATTCTGCAAAGATGAGTGGGCCAAAATTCCTCCACAGCGCTGTAAAAGCCTCATTGCCAGTTATCGCAAATGCTTGATTGCAGTTGTTGCTGCTCAGGGTGGCCCAACCAGTTATTAGCTTTAGAGGCAATCCCTTTTTCACACGGGGTCATGTAGGTTTGGATTTTTTTTTTCCCCTTAATCACAAACACCTTCATTTAAAAACTGCATTTTGTGTTTACTTGTGTTATCTTTGTCTAATATTTAAATTTGTTTGACGATCTGAAACATTGAAGTGTGACAAACATACAAAAAAAGAGAAATTAGGAAGGGGGCAAACACTTTTTCACACCACTGTATATTGTTATCGTGATATAAGAGTACTTATATCGTGATATGAAATTTTGGGCATATCACACAGCCCTACTGATCATAGCATTTCAGCTTCATTCTGGTTAGCTGGTTGGAGGTGCGCCGCTGACAGGCAATGCAACACTCAAAAAGTTGAACTTTTTTCCACTTTAAACGTTCTGAGTGCCAAGACAAAAAAATGCTGACTGCTGAGAGTGTTTTTTCTACTGAAGGCATTGAGCACATTAAATATTCAACTAAATACAAAATCAACAGATAACTGAAAATGCTCTCTGTGCGCACGCAGTCTTAACCCCGTATCTCAGAGAGTGGCAAATGCTAAGAAACATTCACAAATGTAGCACTTTTTTGTTTCATCAGGGTTTGGAAAAGGTTGCCAAAAAGTTTGCAACAGTTTTTAAGGTCGCAAACAGTTATTCTTGCCACCAAAAAATTTTGAATATGCTCAAATTTTGAACATGTTCAAAATTTTTTTTGCAAATGTATTTTTCTGCAAACAGTTGCAAAATAGTTGTAAGCATTTGCAAACAGTTGTAACATGTTTGGAAATGGTTGTAACTCGCTGCTCCATGAGATACTAGCTTGATTTTTGCCAGCATTCATCAGAAAATCTGGCGAATACAAAAATCGCCACATTCATTGGCACTCGCCACTCCATGCAATACAACCCTTTAGGTGCGTTCAGACCAAATGCGAAAGCGCAACGCAAATACATGTAAAGTTAATGTAAACATGGAGAAACATGCAAATTCGGGCATTCGTGCATCTGAGGGATTTGGTAGTGCTAGGTAGCAATCAGCCTTGCGATTCTGCCATTGCCGGAGTTAAAGTATCAAAACTAGAGAGTAAACTAGATGCAGACAGATGGACTGAAGCTCTGCAACTGAATCGGTGTCAGAGTTATCAACCCACGGAGTCCTGCCACGGATGTCCTATCAAGGGCTGGCAGTGTGACAACTGTCATCCAGGTGAAGTTTTGAAGGCAGGGACAATTTTTCCAGGTGAGAGCCCCGTCGGAAAATGTAAACCTAAACATGATGGTGTTCTGGCGATTCCCACAGCAGGTAGAACACAGCTGCACAAGTTATAAAGACAAGTCTGTCCGTCTGCAACTCGCTCAGATGGCAAATTCATGTCTATTGGCAGGTTTACATTGAGCTAACATATAATTGCGCTGCATGAAAAATCTGCGCTTTTGCGTTTGGTCTGAATGCACCTTTAAGATGTAAAAACACCCCGTTCACCCATGACGCCGACTGAGTGACAGGTTAAGAAGTTTGGAGGACTTGATTGCAAACAGGCTCCCTCTGGTGGCGGCATTTGTAGATGCATGTGGAAACCAGGATCGTACTTCAGCAGGCCAGGGGGAGCAGCCTTGTCAACTCACTCATGTGAGGATGCTGGCAGTTTATCACGCTGAAAGATTATCTCAGTAAAAACAATCTTTTGCACATGCGCTTACTGCAATAAACTCACCACTAACAATTAAATTCTGTGGGAGACGTGGAAAAAAGTCAGCTGCATGTGGGAGGGTGGGCTGTGGATCTCGGGGTTAATCGGGGTATTATTCCGGATGTGACAGCGGTCCTGTATTTCCAGCTCACAGTATGCAGTGCAAGAAAACATGAAATGTGGTAATCCGAACAGTGTGTGCTCCAACATTGTGTAAACACAGAAGGACATTACATTTCCTCATGGCACGTGATGCCTCTCTCTCTCTCTCTCTCTCTCTCTCTCTCTCTCTCTCTCTCTCTCCGTCTCTCCCTTTGCTGTCACGCGCACGCGCCCGGGCACGCTCACATCTGGACCGCTTATTAGCATGTCTAGTAGAGATATGTACACCAAACAGCCCGGAGCCTGACCTTGTCTTGTTAGTGGAAGCCAGATAAATGACCTTACTTGATGCATGTTAATGTGATTTATACACTTGGGCTAACTGTTATAATGATCCCCCCCCCCCAAAAAAAACCTGGGGTCCCCCCCCTTTTTTCCCCCCTATTCCCCTCATTTTGAACGAGCAACGTTCACGCGGCAGGTGAGTACTTTACATTTTTTTTCAGCTGACGTTGAATCCGAACTATGTGTCAAAATATGTGAAAATACACACGTGAAAGAGTCAATATATTTGTTAAAAATGTTTTTTTTTTTAAATTAATTTCCAGACCCTTCTCTTCGCCGACTCTCCGCAAACAGCTTCAAACTGAAGCAGTTAAAGAAATCGCGCTTCGTCGCCGTTTAAACCCCTTAAAATACAAACTGAGCGATTAAAAAAAAAAAAAAAAAAAAGTAGGAGAGACGAATAGAAGCCGAGCGATGGAAGACGGAAACTTGTCTGAGTAGAAAAATGAGCGGATAACAGTAATGCGCTTACCGTGTGTTGGTTCGCTGGCAGCCGGTGGTGCTCCTGCCGGTTTAACGGAGCTGAGACGATCCAACAACGTGGGGAAGGATGCCGAGGTTGGTGCGAGCTCAAAGTGAGGTCTGTCCACTGCTCCCTCCCTCACCCGCTCTCTCGGCGAGTGTAAAGCTCTCTCTCCCCTCTTCCACCTCTCTCCATTAGTTTGTTAGTACCACAGAAGGACGATATAGTCCCTCTAAAAGCCTGCTATTTTTGACACAGCGTTCGCCCGGCACCTTATTCTGTTACAGCTACTCCAAAAATCAGGGCTTGACTCATCCCCGCTGTGCTATCAAAGCTTCTTCATGCACCGGTTTTTCTTAATCTGTCTTTAAAGATGAAGTCTGCATAATAGTCTTTGCATATTTCCAGTTCTTGAAATGCCTCAGAAAAATGCATTAATTTAGGGATCCACAATACCACTTTTTTCATGCAGGTACAAGCTGGTTTAGTCATTTTTGGGGCCCAGGGCAAATACAAGCAAGGGCGCTGTGAGCCAGTGTTTTGAGCCACTAGCAGCCCACCAACCCATCCATCCATCCATCTTATACCGCTTTCCCGAAGGTCCAGGTCACGGAGGCAGCAGCTGAAGCAGAGAAGCCCAGACTTCCCTCTGCCCGGTCCCCTGCTCCAGATCTTCAGAGAGGATACCAAGATGTTCCCAGGCCAGCTGGGAGATGTGGTCTCCCCAGCGTGTCTTGGGTCTGCCCCAGGGTCTCCTCCCAGTGGGATGTGCCCGAAACACCTCAAGTGGGAGGCGTCCAGGAGGCATCCTAATCAGATGCCCAAAGCACCTCAACTGGCTCCTTTCGATGTGGAGGAGCAGAGGTTCTACTCTGAGCCTCTCCCGGATGACTGAGCTCCTCACCCTATCTCTAAGGGTAAATCCAGCAATCCTACAGAGAAAGCTCATTTCAGCCACTTGTACCCGCAGTCTCATTCTTTTGGTCATTACCCAAAGCTCATGACCATAGGTGAGGGTAGGAACGTAAATTGACCGGTAAATCGACAGCTTTGCTTTAGAGCTCAGCTCCCTCTTCACCACCAACCCAAAATGTTATAAAATAACACATTGTAGCCTATTATGGCATATTTAATGACAATTTAGTCCTCTAATTAGGCCTGTGATGAAAGCAAATTTTGGCAGACAAATTTTTAAGAGTAAAGTTTTCATTTATTACTGCCATGTTTATATCTGCATTATTGGTCAAAGGCTCCTTTATACCAGACTGTGGGGAAATGTAAGGCTCTGCATGTCTGAGTGCAGGTTTGCTCTCACTTGGAAAAACTGGGATGGTTATGCTTTTAATGCATTTTTCAGTTTTTGTTGTAACTGTTTCCAAATATAGGCCACATACCGGCTCATTGATATTACTGGGCTCTCCTCGCTCATTTGGCTTCAGTCCATAATGCTCCCACACTGGAGCTTTGGATTTCAATTTTCTGCTTATTCTTCCAATCTTTCTGGAAGTGTGCAGCTGTCAGAAAACTCAACCACAAGCGATCCTGCTGCACCAATGTTGTAATTTCTTTATATAGTGTAGCGGTTAATTGCATATTTCATAAGAATCCTTCAAATGGTGACACAAGCATGAAATTCTCCACAAATATGCTTTAATGTCCTCTCTTTCAGAAAAGGGTCCTGGCCACGCCAAAAATTCAAGATGGCCGCCATTTTCCAAGATGGCTGCCAGAATGTGACAATTTTTTGTTATTTTTCCTCTTTTCTTAATTTAATTTTCCAAGTGAACCATGTTTATGCTCTTATATACTAATTTTACAGATTTTGTTGTCTCTGATATAAATTTAAGAAGGTTAGCCTTCAATGTGGTGCCCAAAATGGCTGCTACTCCTTGAAAATTATGATTTATCCATCGTAAATTGAGCATATTTAACACACACATGTAATCGTTTCTGGATGTGGATCTTGGTTGGTGTGGTGCAGATCCCATTCAACCGTTTTTATAAACTACAGTTGTGAATGTGATTGCAATTAAAAAAAAACAAGAGTGATTGTCAGCACACAACCAGGGCACACTGGTGTCAATCACTGCTGTGTAACTCGGCATGGGGTTCAGTGTCAACTGATCTAGCTTTACTAACACTGCAGTATTAGACTAGTTGTAGTAGTATATGCATAGTTTAGTGTCCCAAATGCTTTCTAACAGCCCCATATCATGTAGCTACTAAACTGTAGTTTTTTAGTTATTAGATACTAGTTAGAGAGTCGCACCTGAATTGACAAGATGTGCCAGCGCGGGAGAGCCGAGCCAAGGGTAAGGGGGTTATGCATGTCTCGCCAAATGTTCATGTACTTACCCGGATGGTGTACAGATCACACGGGACTTAAATGGCACTGGATGAATGATCGGGCTAGGTGTAGGGCAACCGAACCTAGTTGAATCCCATACAGTAATGTGTGCACAATTTGATTAGGGTGGTAAAAGGATAGCCCCTCGGCCTTAATCAAGACACATCATGGCAGAAGCGAATGTGATATCTGCCAATCGGAAAACAAATTGGAGCTTGTGTTGCCTTTGCCAGAAGGACAAAATAGGTGAGGGCCTGACATCCACTCCAAGTCATCATTCCCCAGAACATGATGGATACAAAATACTGGCAAGGAACATTCCCATGTTCAGCGAAATCAATGACATGCCAATGAGAATAGATCCAACGAGGCTGGATGAAGGTGATGGCATAGAAGCCACACTCAGGAAAAATATGGCAAAATACCATGTGAGCTGTCGCTTGTTGTTCAACAACACTAAATTGCAACGGGCACAAAAGCGCCATTCCAGTAGTCAAACCAGTGAAACTGAGACTGGAGCTTGTCAGTCAAAACTGCGGCGAAAAAGTCATGACAGTCAGACATGCATTTTCTGTGAAAAAGTGGCACCTGCATCAGACCTCAGAGAGGCCAGTACAACGGGCCTAGACAAGAGGCTGCGCGACATTGCAGAGATGCTTGGTGATGGTAAGCTTCTTGCAAGATTGACTGGTGGTGATGTCATTGCACAGGAGTTCAAGTACCATAATGTTTGCCTTCGGGCTCTCTACAACAGGGAAAGGGCGCACCTGAGGAACCTTGAGAAACGTGACACTAAGTCACAACCAGATGTGTATCCAATGGTGATCTCAGAATTGGTTGCATACCTTGTTGAAAGCAACCTATGTTCAGAAGGACCAGTTACATTTCGCATGCCAGATATCTGCCACATGTACCAAAAGCATCTGGAACAGCTGGGGGTGGACTCACCAAATGTGAATTCCACTAGACTGAAAGAAAAGCTATTGGTTGAAATTCCAGGACTTGAGGCTCACAGATCTGGCGCAGATCATAGAGAAGTGATACTTACATTTCAGGAAGATGTAGGCAAAGCGCTTGCTCAATCCACAGATCTTTCAGATGCACTTATCATTGCTAAAGCAGCAAAGATCCTCAGAAGATGTATACTTGACCACAAGTCTAGATTTGAAGGTACATTTTCTCAGGGTTGTGTGCAAAATGCTATACCTCCCCTTCTGCTTCAATTTGTGGGGATGGTTGAGCATGGTGCTGACATAAAATCACAGCTGAGATTCGGGGCATCAAAGTCAGACCAGGCAATTGCTCAGCTCATGCAATTCAACTGCTACACCCGCTACAAGGAAGGAGCAGCAACTCACAGGCATTCTAAAGACAGAGAGACCCCATTTCCCGTGTACATGGGGCTCTCTGTTTATGCCAAAACCAGAAAGAGGAATCTGGTTGAGATGTTGTTCGATCATGGTCTCAGTATCTCTTATGACAGAGTGCTGGAGATCTCTGCTCAACTTGGAGATGCAACAGTCAGCAAGTATGTTGAGGAGGGTGTGGTTTGTCCTCCAGTGCTGCGGAAAGGGTTGTTCACTACTGCAGTGATGGATAACATTGATCACAATCCCTCTGCAACAACTGCAACTACCTCCTTTCATGGCACAAGCATCTCTCTGTTCCAACATCCCACAAAGGATAATAGTGGACAGGAACGAGGGCAACTCAGGTTTGGGCCTGAGAAAGTAAAGTCAGTTCCTGAACTTCCTGATACATTCACAAATATCTCTCCAGCTTCCTTCCGGACAACAAATCCTGTTCCACCAGGTACTGCAATGCCAAAACCACCCACAGATATTCTGGGGCCACAACTAGCACTAGAGTACCAGTGGCTGGACAAGGTCTCAGTGACACAAGAAGTTGATGATGCATTGAACCTAACATGGTCAGCACATCATGCTTCAATGAAGAGAAGCCCTGAATTTGAAGTTACCATTACTTCTTTGCTTCCTCTCCTGCGGGATCCAGCTCATTCAGTTGCTACAGTCAAACATGTAATGAACAAAGTAAAAGATGTTGTTGATTTCCTCAACCCTGGCCAGGTACCTGTCATCACAGCTGACCAGCCAATCTATGCCATAGCAAAGCAGGTGCAGTGGCAGTGGCCAGGTCAGTATGGTGAGGACAAGTACCTGGTCATGTTTGGTGGTCTGCACATTGAGATGGCAGCACTGAAGTCGCTGGGTACTATCCTCCAAGCCAGTGGATGGACAGGAGCTCTAGTTGAAGCTGGTGTGGCTTCATCTGGCACTGCAGAGTCCTTCCTGTCAGCTGCAAGTGTTACCAGGACACGACAGATGCACCAAGTGACAGCCTCCAGCTTGTACAAACTCTTGAAAGCTGCATATGATGAGTACTGTACTGAGCAGGAAAATCAAGATGAAGAGGCACTGGACTTTGAGAAGTGGTGTGACTCCCGAAAACAGGATAGTCCACAGTTTCACTTCTGGCACATGGTACTATCCATGGAGCTTGTTGTCTTTCTGCTGATTAGATCTTTCCGCGAGGGAAATTTTGCTCTCTACTGCCAGGCACTACATGAACTGATACCCTGTTTCTTTGCCAACAACAATACAAACTATGCTCGTTGGCTGCCCATCCACCTCAGGGACATGCTTATGCTAGAGATTTCACACCCAGAGTTAGACAAAGAGTTTAAAGCTGGCAACTTTGTGGTGCACAAGACCCGTCGTCCTTTCTCAGCAATGGCTCTAGATCAAGCCCATGAGCAGACCAATGCCATCATCAAGGCTGATGGTGGTGCCATTGGGTTGACAGAAGATCCATCTGCACTCAGGCGATGGATGTTAGCTGGCCCAGAGGTCAGTCGCTTGTTATCTGTTTATGACACAGAGGCCCAACGCAAAGAAATTCCCGAGCAAGCAACACACCATGAGCAAAACCCACAGGCACAGAAGACTTTTCTGGACAAGGTCAACAAGCTTTCTGCAGCCTTGCAAAACCTAGGCAGTCCTTTTCAGGAAGAAAGTTCTGACTTGTATTCCATTGACACCAAGGATATTGCCCACCCCAACACAGCAGAGCTTCTCAAGACACACATGAACAGAGGCCATGCCAAGTTCCAGGAGTTCTCAGATGCTCTGGCAAGCCGCCCTGCCTCCATGTATGAACCCATCAAGAAGAATGTGACCGACTTCTTCCAACAAGAATCGGCTAGTCCTGTACAGTCAAAGCAAAGGCTATTGAAAGAAGACTGTCAGTTATTCTCCTGACAGTCTCTCTCTCTTGTGAGAAACAGTTCATGATCACAATCCCATGATTTAAAGTTCATTTAAATGAAAAAAGCATGTTTATTTCAACAGATATATGGTCTCGGTGTGAGATTGCCAGATACTGATGGCGGCCATCTTGAAAAAAGGTCTCCATCTTGAATTTTCACGTGGCCAGGACCCTAATCTGAAAGAGTATATCCAGGAGGGTATCTGTGCAAAATTTCATGCTTGTGTCACCATTTGAAGGATTTTTTTAGTTATCTGCTCCACTAATACTCACTGTGAAACATGGCACAATTACGTACAAATCAGCATTGATATTCCACCGTTACCGTGAGAATAAATTAGTTTGAAAATGATACTTCCGGGGGTGAATTGATGGATCTGCTGGCAGATCTCCGTGACAGTTGTATCCACCGCTTATTTTGTGTTGAGGGCAGTCTGTTATGTATGGAAAATACCTGGGTGAAGGATGAGGTAGGATGGAGTTGGCGAACACAGCTTTATTATGGCGCCGGAGGTACTTCCGGCGCCACACGAGTAGGCTGCCTTTTGCAACAGCGGATCAATTTCTGCCTATTTCTGTTTACTATCTGGCTCTCTTGCCAATCTTTCTGATCCAGCGTCACCTTTATTCCATCCAAACACGTAGATCTCCCAAATGTCTCCTGAGCCAGTGGACAGAGCCACTGTTTCATGCAGGAGGCAGTACAATAGAGACCAGCTGTGACTAGCCACGATGACTAGCCACGATGCTAACGCAAAAACTCGACATACCGGGAGAGATAAGACGGAAACGGCGTGGTTGTCGAGCTGGAGCAAGACGGCGGGCAAGGAATATAAGGTACAGACCCACCCTCCCATCCGTTGTTATGGGGAATGTACGATCGATACTAGGAAAAACAGATGAGCTAACGGCTATCTCCCGCTACGAGAGCATATACCGGGAGTGCTGCCTTATGCTGTTCATGGAGACGTGGCTAACAGAACTAGCAGCAGATGCTAACATTGAACTGGAGGGTTTCCACGAAATACGGGCAGACCGAACACCAGACAGTGGGAAGGCAAGGGGCGGTGGAGTGATGATGTATGTTAATAACAACTGGTGCAGACCGGGACTTATCACGGTTAAACAACAACACTGCAACAAAGACATGGAGTTGCTAGCTGTTAGCATGCGGCCTACATATCTCCCAAGGGAATACTCACACATGATCTGCATTGTTATTTATGCAAATCCGACGGCGAACGCTGGGACAGCGCATGACGTCATCCACTCAGTAACTGGCAGGCTGCAGACAGAACACCCAGATGCTCTTCTCCTCATCTCAGGTGACTTCAACCATGTTTCACTGTCTCCCATTCTACCCACGTTCACCCAGTATGTCACATGCCACACTAGAGACAATAAAACACTGGACTTATTCTACGCAAACACTAAGGAGGCGTACACCTCATCACCACTCCCCCCACTCGGGAGATCGGATCACAACTTGGTTCATCTCCGGCCGGTGTACAAACCCCTAGTGCACAGACAACCTCTGGTCATGCGCACAGTGATGTTATGGTCTGAGGAGGCAATGGATGCTCTAAAGGACTGTTTTGAAACCACTGCCTGGGAGCAGCTCTGCGATCCACATGGTGAGGACATCGATGGCCTCACTCACACCATCACGGACTACATCAGCTTCTGTGTGGACAACACCGTACCCACCAAGACCATACGGTGTTGCTCGAACAACAAACCCTGGATCAACCCTGAGATAAAAACACTTCTGAGAGAGAAGAAGAGGATCTTTAGGTCGGGGAATAGGGAGATGCTGAAGTCCGTACAGAGGGAGCTGAGGAGGAAGATCAGAGAAGGCAAGGACAGCTACAGGAAGAAGATGGAGGACAAGCTGCGACAGAGTGACATCGGTGGGGTCTGGAGAAACCTCAAAACCATCTCTGGGCTCCAGAATACCTCCCCCCAGGCCACGGGGGGCAGGGAGTGGGTGAACAATCTGAACCTGTTTTTTAATAGGTTTGACCAACCGCCCTCCCCCCCGACTGCACAACAACCACTGCTGCCTCTGAAGACATCGAGTCCTGCTGCCCACACCCCACTCCACCATCACTCCCCCACTCCCAACACACAGCCCCCCAACATGACCCTCACTAAGACCCAGGTGAGGACGGAGCTGAGGAAGATCAAGGCGAGGAAGGCGTCGGGACCGGACGGCATCAGCGCAAAGCTCCTCAAGTCCTGCACAGACCAGCTGTGTGGGATTGTGGAGCACATCTTCAACCTGAGCCTGAAGCTGGGGAGGGTACCACAGTTGTGGAAAACATCTTGTGTGGTACCTGTACCAAAGACTTCCCACCCCAAAGATCTGAACAGCTACAGACCAGTGGCCCTGACGTCCCACATGATGAAGACCCTGGAGAGACTGCTCCTTGCTCACCTCCGCCCCCTGGTGGGACCAGCGATGGATCCACTCCAGTTCGCCTACCAGCATGGCATTGGGGTGGAGGATGCGGTGATCTTCCTCCTTCACCGTTCTCTGTCCCACCTGGAGAAGCCCGGGAATGCGGTGAGGATCATGTCCTTTGACTTCTCCAGTGCTTTCAACACCATCCACCCGATGATCCTGAAGGACAAGCTGCTGTTCACAGGGGTGGACCAGCGCCTGTCATCATGGATCCTGGACTACCTCACTAACTGGCCACAGTTTGTGAGAACCCGGGACTGTGTGTCCGACACGATCATCGGTAGCACGGGGGCCCCCAGGGAACGGTTTTGGCTCCCTTCCTGTTCACCCTTTATACTGCGAACTTCTCACACAACACAACACACTGCCATCTACAGAAGTTCTCTGACGACTCTGCGATCGTTGGCCTCATCCCCAACGGAGATGAAGCTGAGTACAGAGGACTTATCCAGCACTTCGTGGACTGGTGCCATCGGAACTGCCTCCAGATGAACGCAAGGAAAACTAAGAAGCTGGTGGTGGACTGCCGCAGGCAAGGACAACCCCTCACAGCACCAGTAAATATACAGGGAACAGACATCGAGATGGTGACATCCTACAAGTACCTGGGTGTTCATCTGAACAATAAACTAGACTGGTCACACAATACTGACGTACTCTACAAGAAGGGACAGCGCAGGCTGTTCCCACTGAGGAGACTCAGGTCTTTTGGTGTACAAGGGGCGCTGCTGAAGACATTCTACGACACGGTGGTGGCATCAGCCATCACTTTTGGAGTGGTCTGCTGGGGCAGTGGCATTACAGCAGCCGATAGGAAGAGACTGAACAAACTGATCAAGAAAGCTACTTCTGTCCTGGGGCAACGCCTTGACCCAGTGGAGGAGATAGGAGAGAGAAGGATGGTGGCTAAACTGTCATCTCTGCTGGAGTCCGAGTCCCACCCTATGCAGGACATACTGAACGCACTGAGGAGCTCATTTAGCAGCAGACTACATCATCCTAGGTGCGCAACCAAGAGGTTTCGCAGATCCTTCCTACCTACGGCTGTCAGACTGTATAACCTAGGCAGGGCTGCTCGCAGAGATAGCAAAAAAACGTGACAACCTAATAGTATTGAATGCAAAATGATGCAATAGACTTACACAATGGTCCCCTCCGGTATACAACTAGGAAAATACCGGTCGCTACGGAGGGTGACAATATGTATGTGTACATAATCATACCATGTAGGATAACTAAGTAGACGGTTATGCTGTTCATTACATCTAGCTACAATGCTCCGCACTGTGTGTGTTTATATATTTAAATATTTATTCCATCTAGCTACAATGCTCCGCACTGTGTGTGTTTATATATTTATATATTTATTCCATCTAGCTACAATGCTCCGCACTGTGTGTTTATATATTTATATGTACATATGTATATTCGCTGCGCTTGTTTTTTCTTGTCTTCTGATTGTTGCTCTGAGTGTTGCTATCCCTGTGCTGTTGCAATCCTGGAATTTCCCCATTGTGGGACTAATAAAGGTGTCATGCGGTGGCCCTCGCGAGCCACCATAAGACGCCACACCGTCACCAGAGAGTTGTGTTAAAGTCTTTATTACGGCGAAATCACAATAATACAAGCCGCTGAGGCTATGACACCAACAAGTCAACACACAGGGAGGCGTAAGGCTAATAAGCTCACTCACGGGTCCACAGGATGAGACGGTCACACCACAGACAGGCAATGTAGTATTAATCCATACGTATGATCGCTCCGACGATCAGCGACGGACACTGCTGCAAGGATGCAGCTGCTAGCGTCGGTTTAAGAAGCCGGCCGCTAACGACCGAAAATGCAGAACAGCTGTTCAGGTCTTGACAGCTGAGCGGAAGCCTCCCTGAGCGCTGTCACAATAAGAGCTCGGAGAACTGGAATAACAACGCCGCTGTCAAGACCTGACAGGAATAGCCCGAGCACAAATAACATTAGTGCTTGGGTCGTAACAGTATCCCTCCCTCAAAGGCGGGCTCCGAACGCCTTGTAACACCTAGCCCCCACCCCCCACCCCCACCCACAGGGCGAGTGAATGGAGGAACAGGCAAGGAGGGATCGAAACAAATACCAACAAGGCCCCAAACAAAAAACACATCCCCCAACATACCCATTAGATACCCACAGAAACAATGAAACAAATAGGGCAAGAGTTACAATACATGGGGCACAGACCATACAGAGCATAATTTACCCAACACAGAAGGTTTTCCCACAGTGACCACAGACCAACTGTTTAACTCCAGAGTACATGACTTCATGAGGTCATAAGGAATTCATCTGAACGAAAGTCCTTCCACGCAGTTTACACAAACTTCAAAATGCTATAACGGGTCAGTGTATGCTTCCAAGTTACCCAAGTGCATGAAACTCTGCCACACTCTACACAAAAGTACTGTTAACCCAACAAAAAAAACAAAACATTATCCTCGACCACCAGAGTGCCTATGAAACACAAAATACATGCTATAACCCCTCAGGTAGGAGAGGGGGAAAAAAACAAAAAACATGCTACATCAAACATACATGAGGCAATTTAATCGTTCCGGATGACCTTACACCGTATGGTCCAAACAGAGGATGACAGGTGGAGACCAAACGCCCCAGGCATAGTTCCGGCGGCCTCCCTGCGTCCGATGGCCCACGGGTAGTCACGGGGAACAGTACGTGGTCGGGCGGCCTGCCCCAGTCACAGGCCCCGAGAGTCAAATCCTCCGGCGGCCGAACCAGGCCACCCAGTAATAAACACAGTTTATCGGCTGGCCGACCCAAGGCGCCGAACCGGCGAAGGAGTTCCTCGGGTGGCCGACCCGCATCCCTCAGCCACCAGAACCATGGAGGAATAGAGTACGGCGACCTCCCTGACAGCGAAACCACATGGGAGCGCCAGCCTGCAAGAAGAAAACCTCCAACGGCCCCCAGCGCTGACAACCCCAGCTGGTGGCTCCTGAGAGGGGAATAATCGTGATGATGAGCCCAAATCACATCAGGCGGCGAAGGGTGTGCAGCTCCTCCACCGACCTTGACCCACAATGATGCAGCCGTTGTAGCTCCGCCTGCGTCGAACCCCGATTGGGTCACAGCTGCACCTGCGTCGGACCCCGCTGGGTCACAGCTGCCCCAGCGTCGGACCCCCACTGGGCCTCATCGGACCCCGACTGGGTCAGCACCGCATTGGCTACGACCTCCACCCCCAAACTTGGGACCTCCTGCACCGTGACCTCAACAGATTCCAAGCCGGCGACACTGTGAAGAGGCTCAGAGGAACAGAGAGGACCGGGATCAGTATCTCCGGCAGCGCCAGAGCCCAGCGAGACGAGTTCGGGCGCAGCAGACGGCTGCCCCTCGCTCGCCTCCCCACAAGGCAGGCAAAAATGCTCTAACACACCACAAGGGAAAACAAAGAAGAGCACTTGCCTGCACTCAGGCTCTGGAGCCGTCCAGGACTCCGTCGATCCAGGTTCGGGTAGAAGCTCGTCATCGGGCTCCCACTCAGCTGCGTCAGTCTCCGCAGCCGGCATGATGGTCTCTGCAGCTGGATCCTCTCGCGCTGATGTCCACACTGATAACCCGCACGGCGTGGCGGCAGGGGACCCTCGACCCGCTGGCTCGGGCTGCTCCTCCGTGGAGACCCGGGGACGCTTCCTCATCGGCTCAGGATCCACACCGCAGTCCGCTCTTCTCCTCTGTCCAAGACGTGGCTGTGGGGCCGGGATTATTCCCAGAGCCGCAGGCCTCCTCCTCGCTCGACGACATAGACCTAACGCCGAGGACCGCTCAGCGGAGGAAAACACAGAGGCAGCAGGTTCAGAACAGATGACTCCAGCTGGTGGTGGGAGCTCGGGGGGCTGCAAACCCCGAACTCCACCCCCAGGAGTCAGACAAGACAGATCACTATTATAGGTAGGAAAGTGAACGTGAACTTGCCTGTCTCCCGAAGGGAGGGTGGTGCCAGCTGTAGGGGGCATTGCTCCTTACCTCGCTCGCTGGATGGTAAGAGAGGACCCATGGGCGGGGCTCGCCAAAGCAGGGCTCTTGTCACACACAGCAGCTGGAGAAGGCGTCGAGGACGAGGGAACGACAGCCGAAGCGGGCCGGGCACAACATGCTGACCGGACAGCAGGGGAAGATGGCCCGGGAAGAGAGGCTGCAAGAATTCCCTCCTGACATGACGCCGAAGAGACAGCTGACTGGTTGACTGGGTCATTCCGGCGGCCCGGAACTGGATCCGGAACAGGAGCTTGGTGAAGATGCCCTTGGCTGTGGCGCCGACGTCTGCGATGGCCCCCAGATGGTGCGAACTCCTGGAGTGGATCGAGGACAGGAATGGGATCCCAAGGCGAGGAGCGGGAACGCCTCCTCCTCTGCTTCTTGCCGTCAGCCCTCCTCGCGTCGACTTCTGGGTGATCGGCGTAGCGGGAGAAAGATGATTGAGTACATCCTCAGCGCAGTCCAGGTACCAGTGTACGTCATGGTTGTAGTCCAGGAGGGAAGCAGAGATGAGCGTCTCATCCACGTATTCCAGGACGTCTGCCAGCTTGTGGCTCGAACTCCGAGCGCGGCCCCTCTGCGACGGCATTCCTCCAGCACACCGTACCCAGACAGAAAAAAGCGATGTCCTTATGACACTAACTCACTGGTGAAAGGCGTCTCGGGTTGGCGTCACTGTAAACGCCGTTTTGTGGCAGCAGTGTACTGTCATGCAGTGGCCCTTGTGAGCCACCATAAGACGCCACATCGTCACCAGAGAGTTGTGTTAAAGTCTTTATTACGGTGAAATCACAATAATACAAGCCGCTGAGGCTATGACACCAACAAGTCAGCACACAGGGAGGCATAAGGCTAATAAGCTCACTCACGGGTCCACAGGATGAGACGGTCACACCACAGACAGGCAATGTAGTATTAATCCATACGTACGATCGCTCCGATGATCAGCGACGGACACTGCTGCAAGGATGCAGCCACTAGCGTCGGTTTAAGAAGCCGGCCGCTAACGACCGCAAATGCAGAACAGCTGTTCAGGTCTTGACAGCTGAGCGGAAGCCTCCCCGAGCGCTGTCACAATAAGAGCTCGGAGAACCGGAATAACAACGCCACTGTCAAGACCTGACAGGAATAGCCCGAGCACAAATAACATTAGTGCTCGGGTCATAACAAAAGGCGTATGTTATCTTATCTTATCTTATTGGTTGAACTGGAATAGCGGTTACACGGCAGGCACCTGGCAAAGGGCACCAGTCAAAGAGGCCATAGGATGGCGCCCCTGCCTTATATATGGCAGTGCGGTGACGTGACAGGAAATCCGTGTCACCACACTGCACTTCATAATAAAGTACCCCAAATACATATATCATATTTCCTCCCCCCCTTAGAAAGTCCAAAAACACACACACAATCAAACCCACTCCAATCTGGAATGCGAATCACGCTCTAAATAATGAAAACTAATGTACTAAATTGACCTAGCACACTCACTCAAAACAACCAAAAGAAAGACAACCAAAAGAAAGTCCAAAAACACACACACAATCAAACCCACTCCAATCTGGAATGCGAATCACGCTCTAAATAACGAAAACTAATGTACTAAATTGACCTAGCACACTCACTCAAAACAACCTAAAACAGAGTTGGTGGGTGGACTGCCACACAACCCGCACGGCATGGTGGATTATTCTGCCACCAAATTAAACTAAAAGTCCTTTATTGAAACTAAAAATCACAGCCATGCTCCTAAACTAAAACACAAATATACATATAACCCCATAACATAACATGCACATAAAACATACAAAACTATAAACAAAAGTGCTACCACACAGTCACTTGGGTGGAAAAGTTGGAACTTGCATTGGGGGGCCCAGGGCAGTCCCTCGGCTGGCGCGCCCCTGAAGGCAGCAGGCCCCCAGAGCGATGGCTGATCTAAATGACGGCGCCCGGATCCCACACTGCCAACACCGACTCCTGTCTAGCCTCGCCACCTGGAGCGTCCTCCTGGACACACCGCAGCTGGTTGGCATGCCTCATCGAGCCATCGGACAACCAGAAACACGCCACTCCCAACTTCACCACTATCCGCAGACGTGCTTGATGTTTTGCTGGCTGTCGTTTGGCCCATCTTCGCCATGGACGTTCATCACCCTGAACCCGAACCAAGTCCGTAACCCAAAGTGAAATTTTACTCGGTCCAATGTGCTGCTGCTGAGCATGCGGTAACTCCATGCTCATTGGTCTGGCCCTGTCCTCTTCTATAAACGTTGTAGTGTTCACCGTTGTAGCCGCAGACCCCCCCCACCCAACTGTGGCCAAGTACCGGAGGCATCTGGGGCTAGCATGATGTTGCTCATCGGCGTGGGTACTAACCCTGGGCAAAAACTGGTTGACTTGAAAGCGAGGGTGTCCATTAGCTCTTTGTACCATTCGCTCCCAGCATCTGTCGGGAGCGAGCAGGGTGATTTCTTCCGTGGGTTCCCTGGGTAAAACAAACGCCACACCCTGGCGTAGTGATTCAAGCGTCCACATCTACTACAATGTTTTCCTCTTGCCGGGCAATTCTTCACTTTATGGCAGTGCGTCACGGACCCACAACCCCTGCAACAGGAGTTTCCCGGGGCAGACCTTTGGCTGGCAGCATTGATTTCCCAATAGTCTTCGTCCAAGCTACCCTCGCTATCAGGGTCCGCAACATTAGCTGAAGTGGGCGGCTCCTGTGGTTTCTGTGGCTGGCACCAATTTAGCTCCACAGCTAGCTTATCAACAGTTTCAAACCGGATGGCTAACTCAATTGCTTCAGCTAACTTTAAGTCATTAGGCGCCACTAATAGCCTAGCATGCAGCTCAGTGTTGCATGTGTGCTCTGCTAGTTGGTCGCGTACCATCTCGTCTTCAAGCGGTCCAAAACGACACTTGCTGGCTAGCTGCTTCAGGTCAATGACATACTGGTGGATAGGCTCATCTACACGCTGGCGTCTCTGGCGGAAATGAATTCTCTGAACAGTCATGTTGTCTGGGGTGGAGAAACATTTAGCTAGCAGCTCCACAATTTCCTCGTATGAGTTCATCGTGCTGAGCGTCCGTAGGACCTCCAGCCCTCAATTCCCAGGTTGTGAATGAGAAGCACTCACACCCTCACCTTATTGAGCTTCCCAAGGTCCAGCGCCGTAATATACGTTTGATAGGCCTCCAGCCAATGCAGCCATGAAACCAGTGGTTTGCCCAGGAGCTCGAGGAAGGGACAAAGTGGTGTAATGCACGCCTCCATGAGTTAATCCTCAATCTCCAATTGTTATGAATGGAAAATACCTGGGTGAAGGATGAGGCAGGATGGAGTTGGTGATCACAGCTTTATTGGTTGAACTGGAATAGCGGTTACATGGCAGGCACCTGGCGAAGGGCACCAGTCAAAGAGGCCATAAGATGGCGCCCCTGCCTTATATAGGGCAGTCCGGTGACGTGACAGGAAGTCCACATCACCACACTGCACTTCATAATAAAGTGCCCCAAATACATATACTGTATCATACAGTCAACATCACAGTGCAGTTTCTGGAGGAGGTGGTGACATTTTCCCAGCTGATGTGCCCCTCCAGATGGTGTTGTGTGCATCATGATTCAATATCCAGAGGCTCAAATGCAGGGCGTACAACTCCAGAAGAACACTCAGACTCAGAGTAAAATTTGTTACCAAAAAACACAATTAAACGACAAAACAGATAATTTGAAAGAAAAACTCAGAGGGCACGCAACCTGTAAACAGAGGGAGAGAGAAGAGAAAAATAGTTAGCAAGGGAAGGTGAGGATATGAATTGGCTAATTGAGAGGAGAGGAGACTTACGAACAGAGCAGAGGGGCTGGCGGTGAGACCCAGCATGCAGGGGAATACTTGCTGGTGGAGTTGGAACCTGAGATGCCAGCAGGGATAAGGTTGGCGAGAGGAGAATGGGAGCTGTAGACTGACCGGGTGAAGCAGGAGTAAACCAGACGAGATGGTGGAAGGGCAGGTGAGCGTGCGCAGCCCTGGAGAGACACACCACTGCAGTGGCAGCAACCTGAAAGTGAGAGGAGAACACGGTCAGCAAATAATCACAGTTTAACATGGAAAGTAATTTTAGCCTTAGTTGAGGCAGCAATACCCAACGGTCCAGCGGAGAAGCATTCACAGACTGGCTCTTTTAACCGCTGGCAGATGAGGAAGCAGCAGTTGCGCCCAATCACGCAGGTGCACATAATCAGCTCCAGAGCCGGGAAACAGACAGAGGGAAACACACAGGAGGGGAGGGGGAGCACGCTCACCTGATCATCACAGTGTGCTCACACAAGGCAGTGCTTTTAGGGAATTTTGCAGAGTATGCAGAGCAGCTGCAGAGATTGTGGGAGTGGCCCCACCTCTCTGCAGGGTAAGTTTTTTAATCAAGAAAAAGAAAGATTGCATTCATACTGCCACCCACTGACATGGAATGCCACTACTGGCACAGATGCACAACAAAGGTAAATTATTTGCAATTTTTGGACCAATTTAGTAAAGTTAGACAATTTCCCACAGCACCCCGGCTGAAAAGCACTGCTCTAAGCAGTGGTCCCCACCCTTTTTTCCTCACTGACCAGTTACACATTTAAAAAAAATGTGGTGGGGGTTTAAAATGAAGGAATCCATTAGCATTAAAAACAGTATGGTTAAAAAAATGTTCTTTGACTTCTCCAGTGCTTTCAACACCATCCAACCGATGATCCTGAAGGACAAGCTGCTGTGCGCAGGGGTGGACCAGCACCTGTCATCATGGATCCTGGACTACCTCACTAACCGGCCACAGTTTGTGAGAACCCGGGATTGTGTGTCCGACACGATCATCGGTAGCACGGGGGCCCCCCAGGGAACGGTTTTGGCTCCCTTCCTGTTCACCCTTTATACTGTGGATTTCTCACACAACACAACACACTGCCATCTACAGAAGTTCTCTGACGACTCTGCGATCGTCGGCCTCATCTCCAACGGAGATGAAGCTGAGTACAGAGGACTTATCCAGGACTTCGTGGACTGGTGCCATCGGAACTGCCTCCAGATGAACGCGAGGAAAACTAAGGAGCTGGTGGTGGACTGTCGCAGGCAAGGACAACCCCTCACAGCACCGGTAAACATACAGGGAACAGACATTGAGATGGTGACATCCTACAAGTACCTGGGTGTTCATCTGAACAATAAACTAGACTGGTCACACAATACCGACACACTCTACAAGAAGGGACAGCGCAGCATAACTAAATAGACAGTTATGCTGTTTATTCCATCTAGCTACAATGCTCCTCACTGTGTATATATATTTATATATTTATGTGTACTTATGTATATTCACTGCTCTTATTTTCTTATCTTCTTAATTATTGCTCTGAGTGCTGCTTGTGCTGTTGCAATCCTGGAATTTCCCTATTGTGGGACTAATAAAGACTTATCTTATCTTATCTTATCTTATCTTAAAAACTACCCTCAGGGAAACCTGAGCTAAGGAGAAGTTCCCTGCATGGGCAAAAGGTCACGAATCCACTCCTTCGCAGTCAACGTTCAAACTCTTTTGAAAGCAGATATAGGTAATTACACACCAACTGGTAGAAGGAAAATACAAAGCCATTTTCCTCCCAAACCCCAGCTAATGTTGGAAACATATCAGATATCTCTCTGTCCACTCATTGCTCCCACAGCCCCAGTTTGGCTTTGTTTAATTTTTGAGCATCACTGTTTTTTACTGAGGTGTGTGTCAAGAGTGAGCTGACAGACAGGACAGCTAGGAAGTTAGGCATGGGAAGAAAAAAGAACTAAGGCAATTATTCAAAATAAAATACCTGGCAGACTTAACCAATACAGAGGGACAGAATAAATTATTTATTTTTTCTCTGTGTTCTCTGTGGACTGGTACGGCAGTTGGAGACCACTGACCTAGAGTCTTTATTCCAATCTTTTTTTGTATTTTTTCCATTGATCTTCATAAGAAGTAACAATGTATTCATAGATTATTTATCAATCTATCGATGGTTGTATATTCATGGCATGCAAAAAAGTCACAAATTTATGAAAAGATAAATTTCTGAGAAAAGTCACATTTATTGCACAAGGGAAAAAAACAAATTTAAAAAAAATCTAAACTCAGTGATAAAAAGTTACACATTTCAGAGAACAAAACTCACAAACCTAATCGAAAAGGTGCAAATTTGAACAAAACTCTTATAAAAATTTCATGGAAAAAGGTTGCATAGTTTAACAAAAAATAGTCAAAAACCTATGTGAAAAAATTGCAAGGTTAAATGAAAAAGATAAATTTCTGAGAAAAAAATTCAGAGAAAAAATTTATTACATAACGACAAAATGTACACATTTCTAAAGAAAAAGTCACACATTTATGTAAAAAAAGTTTAATACTTTTAAAAAAAGAAGCAAGTGTATGATAAATTCAAATCATTTTCTTTTCCCTGAAAAGACAAAAACAGAAATTTCAAATTCCCAAAACTGAATGTCAAGATTTCACCCCAATGCAAGAAAATACTTCAGCTTTAGTACTCTACTAAAAACAGTATTTCCCCACTCTTGGTAAATTCTGTTTTCTTTTTGTCTGTTTTTTTATCTTTTATTATAACAGTAGGCTGCTCAAAAGTGGTATGACATGTTTGCTGTGTTTTTTTTAAGTCATGTACTTTTTTTTCTTGAAATATTTAAATGTAGTCAGTCTGCACAAACGCCTTTACTGAGTTTGCTTCTTTCCAGTTATTAAAGCTGGCACAAAATCGCCCCTCAAGGGTGCATAAAAAGAAGAGTTTTTATTTTATGAGCTAAAAACGTGCAATAACCATCCTAATCACACAGCTTTTTCATGTTCCTTTTTGCTAATGATGATTTTTGTGCACTGTGGGGGCATGGTGTTGGACTTCTCCACCCAGGGGACAATGGACTGAAGGAGGAGGTGTCACCGGGGGGTGTCAGATGGGACAGTAAGGACTGTGCGCCCCCCGGGGAGAGGAGTAAATGCCGGAGAGAAGAAGTGTGTTGGAGCGGAACTGGCGTTATGTTATGTTAATGTGCCACACAATTCTTTGTTCAGACAACAACGGTTATGATCGGCAGTGCGGGTCTCGACGCATGGGAATAAAGGTATAAAAGAGCAATGCACAGAGACCCGAGATTCTCTTTTGCTGTAAAATACGTTGGAGGAAGAATAAAGTAACTGTGCCGTCCATCTCGTTGTCTCGCCTGCCTCCTTTCTCCACAGCACTACATTTTCAGAATTCCAAATTTCAACTTTCAGCCTATTACCTCAACTAAGGAGGCTATGCTTATATTGTATAAAAATTAATGATCTGATTTCAATGAAATTTCTTAGAATGGCCGAGCTTGGGCCACAGATGAATGCAAAAGACCACAATCAAGGAGTGGGTCTTGATTTTTTTTTTTTTTTTATATTTTCATCAGTTTATCACAAAATCTTGAATAGATCTTGATGAAAAAGTCTAGGCATAAAAGGGAGGTAGGTATCCAAGAGTGCAAAATTTGATGTGGATGCAATAAAAATGTGGCCCTAGCATGCTGGTGGAGGTATGCATTCTCTGAGTACTTTCTACTTCCATGTCGTTTATTCTCAGACCCTCTTGCCTATATTTTGACGAGATCTATTGCCCTTTTTCAAGAAATATTACTTACAGTATCCAGTGCATGTGGCATGTTGATGAAGTGTTTAGCACTGTTGCCTCACATCTAAAATATTTTGGGTTGAAATCTCTGACTTTTCTATGTGGCGTTTCAAAACTCAACGAGACTTCGTGTGATTTTCCACCTTTGTTCTTGCTCTGTAATAAACTGGCGACCCTGTCTGGGGTCTACCCCGCCTTTTGGCCCTTGGACAGCTGGGAAAAAGTTCTAACTCTTGCAAATATGGGTTGGTTTAGCTGTTAAGAAAATGGATGGCTGCATAGGTCTTGGTACAACAATTCATCTAATGTCTGAAACAAGCTGTTTTAGCTCTTCTCTATAGCCCCCATCTTTGCTGATTGACTACACCCAACAAACAGAAGGTTTGAACAGCAGGAGGGTGAGGTTGCTGTGCTTGCAGTCAGAAATGTCTGTCTGTAATGACCATATTGAAACCCCGTGTCTATCATGGAGATTTAATTTAAAACGGGGAAAGTAAAACTGTCCATTTAATAGTCTGTTGTAATCTTTTAGCTCACAGAGATTACTTGTACACACCCCATGATTATTTTTTAGGCCTTGTTCATCGAATGTTGGCCATAGCTGACAGAAAATGTAAAAGTACCCCTTGTGTGCCAGGATCTTTTTAACTTCAGTGACATTACGGAGTAAAATTTTGCTTTCCTTGAAATTTGGAATGAGCAAGATCCTTCAAAGGATATCCTAAATAATGATCAGATTTTTTTACATTATGAGATATTTCCTCTTTTATTCACACCCAGAGTGCTATGGATATTTTTAAATTTGAAGGATTGCTTTTGGCACTGCAGGAGAATCGTGCTACTTTAGCACCTCAGTACTGTAAGAAAATAATCATCTTTGCATGGCCCACTTTTTGATCATTCTGTCTGAAGTGTGTGAGCCTTAGAACAAGTGGCAATGAGACAAGTGCTCAGTGATGTGACTAGAAAGAGAGCTTGCAACCCTCAGGTCACTCCTCAGATTACTTGTACACAGTTGTGTACAGAGGTTCATTAATGCCAAAACTACTGAGCAAGCACAAAACAAAGCTGAAGCAGTAATCAATCTGCTCTCGAGAGCTCTTAGCGACAGATTTCTGAGTGCAAAGCATGTTCTCAGCTTATGTTTTGAGGGGGAGCTGTCAAAGATTTTTGGCAAAATTCTGGTGTTGGGGTCAATTGCTTTCATAGTTTTTAGCTGTACTGTTGTAACTCAGACAGCTGGGTCTGTGACATTTCACTTTTCCCTGAAATTCAGTGGAGATTGCTCTGCTATCAGCAGCAGTTTGCATGTGAAGGGTTAAAAAAACTGCCAAAACTGAGCGCATAAAAGCTTTGATGAGGCCAAGCCATGAGAAGAACTACAACTTGCACAACTCCAGTCTCACAGCTTTTCTTGTGGGCTTAAAACTTTGATTTCTGATTCATTCCTCGTTTCTTCTCAACACAAAAAGCTGTGCACTAGCTTCTCATCAAAATCAGAATGTAGTTCAAGATTCTGTGATTAGGGCATAGGATGGTCGGGCATCTAGCTATATTAAAGAGCAACTGCAGCCATATGATGCCAGCAGTCATCTCATTAGGGTTTGTTGGTTGCTTCTTGCTTCAAGCTCAACACAAAAAAAAAGAGAGTGAGAGTGTTGACAGATTGATTTATCTCCTGAATGTTGAAACTCAAAATTGCAATCTCTATACTGACTTTGTATGCATTTATTCAGATTAAGAGACAGTTCCTTGAGGACTGGAAAAATGAAGTCACTTAGCATCAGAAACTCCAGCTTCCCTCATGATCAGTTAAGGCTGCTGAACAACTGGAGACATACAATCAATGCGCTTACACCCTGGAACAGCGTGTTGACTGCTAATGCTAAAAGGTAGATTTCGACCCAAGCACGTTTGTTGGCTGCGTCTTTATGTGCTTTTTAGTAGTGCTGTCCAAATGTGCAGTAGGCATTAAATATCCCTTACAGTGTACTCAAATTAACCTGCAACACAACTGATGGCATACAGTGCTGTGAAAAAGTATTTGCCCCTTTCTGATTTCTTATATTTTTGCATATTTGTCACACTAAAATGTTTCAGATCATCAAACAAATTTTAACATTAGACAAAGATAACCTGAGTAAATACAAAATTGCCATAATCGCCCTTCAGGGCAGGGAAAAAGGCTCCACGTGCAGGCTGTGAGTTGCAGATTTATTGGGAAAAAGAAAAACACTGAGTTACAAAAACTCGTGGAGAGGAAGGAGAACAGGTAGCAAAATAGCTAAAGCTAAGGCGAGCAATGTCTCCGGCTAAAACTGGGGCTAAAACAACTCATGGACAGGCAAGCAAGATAGCTAAGCTAAGGCAAGGGATATCGCCGGCTAACTTGGAAGACTAGTCATGGAACACACGCTAGGGGAAAAAATAGAATGAGGGAAAACACTTAAGGCTCGTGGAAAAAGCTGCAAGTAGCTGCGAGTAGGGTGCTTTGCTGGACAAAAGTGTGCCCCTTAAATAGTGATCAGAATCCATTAACACAATAAACAACATGTGTGGGTACCTGAACGGGCAGGAGAAAGCGAGGATACATGATTGGGATCGGCTGAGGCAGTGAGAGGGAGGCAAACCCACACTGACTGCTGACAGGGCACGCCCATATGAAGCTTCACCCCCTGACAGCTGTCAAAAGTAAAAAAGACCATACTGGAGGACTTCCGGTTATGGCTGCCACGTAAGACGGACGTGTCTCACTCTGCTCTGCTCTTGGAGAAAAAAAATCGGCAAATAACTCTCTCATTTGGGACAGAACGTATCCCAGCGTTTGGGCGAGGATATGTCGGCGAAGCCTAAGGCTGGAAAACCAGGTAAAGGAAAAAGCGAGCCGCCGAAACAGTCCAAATTAACGGACTTTCAGGTCTGTGACGCAGCAAATAAAACTCCATATATGGCGGAGGAGGCTGGCAACGGTGCGATGTCTGCGGGGGGAGGCGCAGATGCGCTGATGGCTGCCATGAGTTCAATGAGAGCGGACTTTTCCTCTAGATTTGATGGGATTATGACAGTGTTGGAAGGAATAAGAAAGGAATTGGGTGACTGTGTAGAACGAACGGCGCAGATGGAGCTCCGTCTCGCTAGTGCTGAAGATGACGTCACCCGTCTTCAATTAAAGGTGCGCACTTTGGAAAAAAAAAATAAATCTCTGGAAAATAATATTTTGGATTTGGAATCTCGGTCGAGACAGAATAACTTGAGGCTGGTGGGTCTTCCAGAGGAATCAGAAGGTCGGGACGTATGTTCCTTTCTGGAAAAGTGGATTCCGGAGGTGCTGGGCAGCGAGGAGTTGCAATCAGCAGTGGTTCTGGAAAATGCACATCGTATTGGCCCACGGAGAGATAAGGGACCGCCGAGGACCTTAATTATGAAGTTTCTTAGCATCAGAGACAGGATGAAGATCTTCAACGCTGCACGAGCTAAAGGAGAGATTAAACACCAGGACCAGCAGGTGCGGTTCTACCCAGATTTGGCCACAGGAATCCAGCAATTGAGGAAGCAGTTTGATCCCATACGTAAGGAGCTGCGCAACCTTGGGATTCGTCATGGTGTAATCTATCCTGCGAGACTGCTGACCACGTATGAGGGCAGAACCCACATCTTCAAGACCCCAGAGGAGGCGCAGGAGTTCATCAAGAAGATCAAAGAAGAAGAAGAGACTGGTGGGAGCTAAGCATGAACAAAATATAAGGTAGAATAATTAAGCATTTGCACAGGCATCTGACTGACTTGAAGTAAATAGTAAGTTTACAAAATATAGATTGTATTATATATTAAAAAAACAGAACAAAAACAAAACAAACAAAAAAAACTATGATATACAAAGTTGTTAAAAATTTTGGAGTTAAGTTGGAAAACTACAGAGGAGAGTTAATGTTACGTTATTAAAAGCAGTAGAGTTAGGGTGATTGGGAGGATGAAGAAGGAGTGGCTTAGGCTGTTCCCCGTGGGTGTGGAACGGTCGATGGCTATATCGGGAGACAGAATTTTTCTTTTGATTTTGGGGGGTTTGCCACAAGTGTGGGAAGGGGAAATTTGTTTGTGTGTAGTTTGTAGGATGAATGTTCAACCACTCATGTTTTTGCTTCTCTGTATGAGCATGTTTACACTGCAAGGTAATCCCAAACTCTCTATTGATCATAAACCAAAGTGTTAATCTTAATTTAACTTCATGGAATTGCAGAGGTCTACAAAATTTAAAAAAACTTAAACAAGTTATGAATAAAATAAAAGACATGGGTTCAAAAATTGTGTTTTTACAAGAAACTCATCTAATAGAGGAGGATGTTAAAAGAATTAGGAGTAGATGGCAAGGAAGTGTATTCACCTCTTCATTTTCATCCCGAGCCAGGGGAGTTATGACTCTCATACATAAATCAGTTCCTTTTCAAGTGAAAAATGTAATTGGAGACAAATTTGGAAGATATGTAATCATTCAAGGTTCTTTGCTATTAGAAAATATAAATCTTGTGAACTTATATGGTCCCAATATAGATGATCAGAAGTTCTTTGCTAATTTATTTCTTATCTTATCATCACTTACAGGGCAACATATAATAGCAGGGGATTTTAATTGTACATTGAATCCAGGTATAGATAGATCAACAGGACTGGATTGTACGCACACTGGATGTAGGATGACTATTAATCATTTTATGAAAGAATTGAGATTGTTAGATATATGGAGAGAAATGAAACCACAAGTTAAAGCCTATTCTTGTTATTCCAGTACCTACAAGACATTCTCACGTATTGATTATTTTTTGATTTCCACAGAATTAAGGTCCAAGATTCAAAACTGCTTTTATGATAACATCGTGATCTCTGATCATGCACCCTGTTGTCTAATATATGTAGATAAAAAATTGACAAAGGAATCAGGTAGATGGCAATTTCAGCATAAATGGCTTCAGGATGAGGAATTTGTCAAGTATATAGAAAAACAGATAGACGAGTTCTTTGACATCAATACTACACAAACATCAGCATGTGTAAAGTGGGAGGCTTTCAAAGCTTTTATTAGGGGACATATTATTAGTTATACAGGATCAAAATCTAAGAAGACTCGAGAGGAGAGAGCTAAATTGGAACATAAAATAAAAAGTCTTCAGGAAAAAGTGTATGCAGGAAGTGACCCAAGGTTGGAGAATGAATTACTGATTTTGAGAGCTGAATACGACAAAAAATCAGCGAATAGAGCTGCCTCGAGTCTTCTAAGATTGAAACAATCTTTTTATGAACAAGGTGAAAAATCAGGAAAATTATTAGCATGGCAGATTAAACAATTAGAAATTAAAACACCAATTACCAGTATTATAAGTAATGGACAGGTAGTTATAGATCCTTTAGAAATTAATAGAGCCTTTAGAGATTACTATGAAAAATTATATGATACCAAAAATGAACCTGATTTAACAAAACTAAATGGGTTTTTGAACGAACTATCTATACCGTGTATTCCAAATGAAAACAGGGAGATATTGGAGTCTAAAATTAGTCAAGAAGAAGTTGGGCTAGCCATTGATAATATGAAATCAGGAAAAAGTGCAGGACCAGATGGTCTTCCAGTTGACCTTTATAAAAAATTTAAGAATAAATTAATAAAACCTTTTTTGGAAATGGTTTTAGAAGCATTTCAAAATAATAATTTACCATCATACATAAATAATGCCTTAATTATACTGCTGCCAAAACCAGGTAAGCCCTCTAATAAATGTGAAAATATGAGACCAATAAGCCTATTAAACGCCGACCTTAAGATAATCTGTAAAATTTTAGCAAGACGAATACAAGAAATTTTACCAAATATTATTAATCGAGATCAGAATGGCTTTATAAAGGGTAGACAAGGCTTCCATAATGTAAGAAGACTATTTAATATTATTTATTTTAATAAAGAAGCACCGGATACAGCTCTCCTATCACTGGACGCCGAAAAGGCCTTTGATAGAGTTGAATGGCCCTTTCTTTTTGAAGTCCTACAAAGGTTTGGACTTGGAAATAATTTCATAAAATGGGTTCAAATAATATACAATAATGCTACAGCAGAAATCCTAACAAATAACAATATTTCAAAACCAATAAAAATCAATAGAGGATGTCGACAAGGCTGTCCACTTTCACCTTTACTGTTTACTATGGCAATTGAACCTTTAGCGATAGCGATACGTTTACATTCACAATTATATGGAATTAAAGTTGGACCAACAGAACATAAAATCTCCCTGTACGCCGATGACATAATTTTGTTTATGTCGAATCTAAAAAAATCAATTCCAACCTTGTTGAATTTAATAAAGAATTTTGGGGAAATATCAGGATATAAAGTAAATAAAACTAAATCTTCAATATTAATGCTAAATGAGACCCAGAGAAATTACCCAGCCCCTGAGGTAAATCAATTCAATGTTGTAAATCAGTTTAAATATTTGGGAATCCAAATTGTGCCTAAGCTAGAATCAGTCGCCAGTGTCAACTATGAAGCCTTAATGTCAGATATCAATGAGTTAACTCAGAGATGGATGTCACTACCAATGTAGATGATCGGGAGAATCAATATACTTAAAAGTAATATTTTACCTAAAATACTTTATTTATTTCAATACATTCCCTTATCACCACCTTTAGATCTATTCTCAAGAATAAAAAAAAGTTAGTGGAATTTATATGGAACAACAGGAGGGCTAGATTACGTTTGTCTTTATTATATTTACCATTTGATCGTGGAGGTCTGAAATGTCCAAATTTTATGTTGTATTATTGGTCGGCACAACTGAGGTCTATGACATATTATTTTTCATCAAATGATCTCCCTCACTGGACTGAAATGGAATCATACAATTTACCTTTACCTCTTCCCATATTCATATACTCAGACTCGGCAAAAAAATTACAAAAACAAGTTAAAAATCCATTTGTAAAGCATATGATCAAAATATGGTGTGAAGCTAAAAACTATTTAAAAGAACCACAGTTATTGTCACAATTTAGTCCAATATGGGGTAATCAATATTTTAAACCAGGGAGAGCGGACGCTGTATTTAAAGTATGGAATTTAAAAGGGATACAAAAGATTCAGGATTTATATTTGCCATGTGCAGATAACATAATGTCTTTTGAAGAGCTGAGGATCAAATTTAATCTCAATAGAACACATTTTTTTAAATATCTTCAACTTAGAAACTTTATTCGATCAAATCAAAATAAAGCTCTCACTCGACCTATTTATTCATCCTTGGAAAAAATGATGATGAAAGATAGTAAAAGAAAGGGTATTATTTCAGAGTTTTATAGCTCATTGACACTATCTTCAAGTGAAAATTCACTGAAAAGATTAAACTACTGGAAAGAAGATCTGCAAACTGAAATTTCAGAGGAACAATGGGAATTGGCTTGTACAGAAGCTCAAACCAAATCAATAAATGCACGCCTTAAATTGATACATTTCAAATGGTTAATGCGGATGTATGTTACACCGGAGGAGTTAAATAGATATAACAAAAATATACCAGATACATGCACAAAATGCATGGAAAGTAAAGGAACCCTATTTCATTGTTTATGGGAATGTAGATTAATAAGAATGTTTTGGGAAGAGGTGAGGGTAACAATTGAAAAAATAATCTCAAAACAAATCATATTGAATCCTAAACTGTTTTTGTTGGGTCTGTACCCAGAAAAGCATAATTTTAATAAAAGTGAAAGAACATTCATAGACCTCAGTTTGCTTAATGCCAAAAAATGTATTGCACTATTATGGAAAAAGACTCATAGACCAGATGTGACTCAGTGGTTAAGACAGATGTTAACAAACCTTCCATTAGAAAGAATAACATATATACTGAAATCAAAGGAAATTGTGTTTGAGAATATATGGAGACCTTTTATTGATTATGTAAAAAATTTAAACATAACTCTTGAAGAAGAAGGTGAATGATGTGTGTGGACCTTGTAAATTCCAAACTGGTGAACATAATATGTATACTTATGTATTGGATTGTCTAGACTAAACAGAGGAGCATTGTTGAAGACTTGATTTTGTTGGTGGTTGTTGGTGTTTTTAGTGCTTTTTTTTTTTGTAGTACTTTAGTGTTAGTGTTTGATTGTTTGTATCATGTTTGTTAAAAAAAAAAAAGGTTCAATAAAGATATTGTGGAAAAAAAAAAAAGGACCATACTGGGATAAAAAGAATAAAAATAACATGTCAAAGTATAATTATAAATAAGTACAAAAAATAAAATTATAACATTGACACAAACAGAAAAATTGCAAGCAGAACAATAATATATAAATCCAAAAAGGCATGAGTGCAACAGATAAGTAAATAAGCAGAAAATGCCATGAGGCCGAGTCTGGCGGAGATCTCCAGCACTCGGCTCATGACAGAGCCCCCCTCTCAAGGGGTGGAACCCAGATACCCCAGGGTAACACCAAAAGAAAAGGAAAGAGCCTGCCCCCCCCCACCCTGCAGGGAACCACAATGACCCACTCAGGGTGGGTGGTGGGAGGAACAGGCCAGGATGGAATGAAGCAACCCTGCTCAGGACCCACACCAGTCAAAAATCTATATTTAAGCCCCCCCCCCCAACCAAAAAGTTAGAGCGTTCGGGGGGGCAACCAAAGTCCCAGGCCTGGCGGATGGCAAGGTGGTCCGAGTTGGGTGGCCTGTCGGAGAGCATGGGCCACCCAACCCAATAGCTCAGTCCGTCAGGTGGCCGACCAGAGTTCTTAAGCCACCTGAACAGTAAGGGTGGTCCAGGGGGTGACTGCCCATCCAGAGGAATCAAAGGAAGGCAGGATGGCGTTGTCGAAGGAACCAGGGTGACCTCGGGCACAGGAGGTGAAACCATGACGGCTTCTGACACTGGAGGGGGGACCACAACGGTGTCTGGCGAAGGAAGGGGAAACATGATGCCCTTAGTCTGGCCAACAGCACCCTCGATGGTCCCGGATTGGAACAAAGTTGCACCCGCGGTGGCTCCGGGCTGGAGCGAAGCTGCACCCGCGCTGGCTTCAGGCTGGTGCAAAGCTGCACCCGCACTGGCTCCAGGCTGGAGCGAAGCTGCACCCACGGTGGCTCTGGGCTGGAGTGAAGCTGCACCCGTGGTGGCTCCGGGCTGGAGCGAAGCAACACCCGCGGTGACTCTGGGCAGGAGCGGAGCTGCACCCTCATGAGTGCAACAGATAAGTAAATTAGCAGAAAATGCCATAAGACCGAGTCCGGCGGAGAGCTCCAGCACTCGGCTCATGACAAAAATGCTGTTTTTAAATGATGATTTCATTTATTAAGGGAAAAAAGTTATCCATACCTACCTGGCCCAATGTGAAAAATTAAATGTCCCCTAAACCTGATAACTGGTTGTGCCACCATTGGTGGCAACAACTGCAAACAAGCGCTTGCGGTAACTGACAATGAGTCTTTTACATCACTGTTGAGGAATTTTGGCCACTCTTCTTTGAAATATTGTTTAATTCAGTCACATTGGAGGGCTTGAGCTTGAGGTCATTGTCATGATCCGCTCTGCATGCCTGCTGCCCTAATTATCTCCACAGCTATGCGCACACCTGTTCATCCTATCTGGTGGCCTATTTAAGCAGCGCTGCCCTCTTGTCTGCATGGAGACGTCAACGCTCCCATGATCTGGCAAGACCTTTTTGCCTACGCTACTCATCCTGCTCTGGAGTTCCGCCTCCTCTGCTTCGTCCTACTCAGCGCTTCTCCTGGGAGTCTGAGCTCCCCACAGGCAAGCAAGCCTTCATCTTTTCCTGCACTCTCCGTTCTTCTCCATCTCCCCTGTGCACAGGTGGAAGCCTCCTGGTGGCAGACTTCCTCCTTCTGGCGGCGGACCGAAGCACAACCTGCACCTCTCCTATACAGTACAACCTGCACCTCACCTACACTATACAAACCTGCACCTCTTCAACTCATTGGCAGCAGCGGCCTTGACATGAAGCCACTGGATTGGAGCCTCGGGAGTTCTTCAGCGCCTCAGCTCTCCTGCCTACTCTTAAGACAGCACATTCTCTGATACGATCCTCCATACCTCAAACACTCATCTGTTTGTCTGTGTTTTCTCCTAGGAATGCCAGTCGGAACGGTGCTCTGCTTGCCCTACTACTACACTCCTACACGCACGCACACACCCACACTAACACTTCTTATAATAAAAGATAATTGTGTTTATTCTGAGTCCACATCTGTTCCTGGGTCACCCAATCATGTCAGTATGTCTCCGTCAGAACGACCCAGCAGACGGCGCACTAGCGCAGAAACTTAACATCATTGAGGCTTGGGTAGACCAATTATCCCACCAGCAACAAGTCATACTCACCGAGCATGTTCAGATTAACACACACCTGGACCGCCTCACTAATCCGCAGCCCTTTCCACCAGCTCCCCGGGGGGGGGGGGGGCGACTGGACCATCCAGCAAAGTCCCATCTCCTTCCCTGCAGTCCCGGCTGACCACAGTCCCCACACCCACTTGCTTTAGCGGTAAACTAGGGGAAGCACGGGGTTTTTTGATGCAATGTGGAATAGTGTTTCATCAGATACCAGTGGATTTCCCCACTAGTCACAGCTGCATCGGCTATGTCGTTAATTTCTTAGAGGGCAGGCTCTAGCGTGGACTTATGCGGTCATGGCTCGGCCAGACTACACCAACCTAACATATGACCAGTTTGTGAGGGAATGTATTGAGGTATTCGATCACTCTGACCGAGGTAGTGTGCTCAACACCCGGCTCCTCAATCTGAAATGGGATTAGATCGGTGGCCGATTATTCTGTTGACTTCCGAGTGGTGGCGATGGAGGTTGGGTGGGAGGATGCCTCCCTCTGCAGTATTTTCACCCGTAGCCTTAGCCCTAGCCTGAGGGATGAGTTAGCTAGCATTGAGAAGCCCAACAAACTAAATGAGCTTATTTCCCTAGCGATTAGCATCGACAACCGACTGAGGGAGTGGGCCAACGAGCGTCAACCTTCCGGTCGCTCGGGCTCACAGTTCCGCCACTCCTCATAGCTCCCCCTGCTGGCCCTTCCACACCCCGATTCCCTTGACTCCACTCAGCCTATGGTGATGGGCCAGTCTAAACTGTCCCCGGCCAAGAAACAGCACCGCCGGGAGCTCGGGCTGTGTTTGTATTGCGCTAGTGAGGAACATGAGCTGGCTTCGTGCCCCATTCACCCAAAAGAGGGGGTCCGTGAGTCACAATAGGGAGTCTCATGGACTCATTCCAGCAAAACCCCCTTACCAAATTCTTATTGCCCATCCTTTTCACACACAATCACCAGGAAATTTCCACTCACGCTCTCATCGACTCAGGGGCCAAGCAGAGTTTTATTTCGGAAGATCTGGCAACCCGGCTGGGGCTCCCCTGCCATCAGCTGAAGACTCCCCTGAGACTTATCACTCTGTCTAAAGCACCACTCGCCATTGTCACCAAACAGATGGCCCTGGTTTCTGTTCTGATCTCGGGCAATCACTGGGAACAAACCAGGTTCTTTGTGCTTCCTGTTTCTGTCATCACCCGCAGCTCACGGGCCTCCACCTCAGCTGCGCGCACACCTGCTCCTCGTTAGTGCGCAGCTATTTATTCCATCCTGCCCTGAGCTGCAGCCTGGAGCCGTCTGTCTCCCTGCGTACTCAACTCAGCAACTTCCTTTTCATCAGGCCTGCTGACGACTCTCCTGACACGTAAGCTGTCTGTATTGCCTTACCTTCTCCTGTTCAGACTTCCCCTGTGCACAGGTGGATTCCTTGGCGGCAGACTCACTTCCCCTCGTCACGCTGCTCCTCTACCTCGCTGCATCTTCCCGGACGCACAGCAGGACGCTGTCTCCCAGGCTTGGGACCTTGCCAACGCCAGCCACCGCGCCGCTACAAGTAAGCACAGAACATCCTCACTCTCCCGTGTGGTTGCCCAGCTAATCCCTGCTCTCCTCTCATTCTAGGGTTGCCTGGCTGTACGGCGTACTGCTCTGTCCTGACTGCATCCTCCACCCACATCACACTCGCATCTCACATACACGCATCCATACACGAACACTGCTGTCAATAAAGCTTTCAAATCTGCCTGAGCCTGCGTGCGTGTTTCCTGGGCCGAACAATATGTCAGTACGGCTCCAGCAAAGCGGCCCAGTGGACAGCGGGCTCGCACACCGTTTTTCCACCCTCGAGGCTCAGGTGGATATGATAGCTCATCAGCAGCAGGTGATATTGAACCAACTTACCTCAATTACTAACCGGTTAGACAGCCTGGACCCTCCGCGGGCTTTCCCTCCGGGTCCTCTTGGCGTTGCGGCTCCGGGTGCCTCCACAGCCGGCCAGCCTAGCTCGGAAGCGCCAACCCGCCTCACACCTATTCCAACTCCTGCTCGCTTCAACGGGAAACTCGGTGGAGCGAAGGGGTTTATCCTGCAGTGTGAGTCGGTGTTTCTGCGCATTCCCGGGGATTTTCCCTCAGACCATAGCCGAATCAGGTACATGGCTAACCTTCTCGAGGGGCGAGCGTTAGCTAGGGCTTACGCTGTAATGACGAAGCTCAGCTACACAAACCTCTCATATGACCGGTTCGTGTGGGACTTCTTAGAAATCTTTGATCATTCCCGTCTCGACAGCATCCTCGCTGATCGGCTCCTTAGTCTCCAACAGGGAAGCCGGTCAGCGGCGGAATATGCGGTTGATTTCCGGGTGGCAGTGGAGGAGGTGGGCTGGGGAGAGGCTTCTCTCTGCAGCATTTTCCTCCGTAGCCTCAATTCTGGTCTGAGGGATGAGCTAGCTGGTCGGGATCTCCCAGGGCGACTCTCTGAGTTGATCTCGCTCATGATTAGCTTGGACAACAGGCTACGTGAGCGGGCTGCGGAGCGGAAGTCTGTCAGCCGCTCGCGCGGAGCTTCCCTCCGTCCAGCTCAGTCACGCCCCCTGGCGTTACCGGCTCCGGAGTCCACCGATGAACCAGAGGATATGGCCATTGGGCGCACTAGGCTCCCTCTAGCGGAGAGACAATGCCGGTGGGAACGGGGTCTCTGCATGTATTGCGGAGATGACCGGCATCCCGTGGAGCTGTGCCCGGTGAAGCCAAACGGGGAGGTCCGCGAGTCACTGTAAGGGGCCTCGCGGACTCTAACCGATCAAATCCCCTATCTTCATGCACACTGCAAATACGTTTCTGCCACAACTCCACCGGGCATTCCACTCACGCACTGGGGCAGAGCAGAATTTTATTTCTAAGAGCCTGGCAACCCATTTGGGCATACCCTGCCAACTGCTGCCTACCCCCCTGAACTTGGTGACGCTCTCACCCTCTTCTCTGGGTACAGTTACTCACCGCACTAAGCCAATTCCCATCATTGTCTCCGGCAACCACCGGGAGGATATGACCCTCTACGTCCTGCCCTCCTTGTCGGACCGTGTCATTCTGGGTTACCCCTGGCTGCGGCTGCATAACCCTGTCCTGGATTGGAGAACCGGCAGTGTCCTGTCCTGGAGCACCTTCTGCCTGGGCACCTGCCTCCAGTCGGCGGCTTGTGCTCCATCTTCTCCTCCGCCAGTTCCGGTCTCTGAGCCCCCGGACCTGACTCTTAAGTGCCGCAGGAGTTCCATGACTTGGGGGCAGCATTCATTAAGTCCAGAGCCTTGTCCCTTCCGCCGCATCGACCATACGACTGTGCGATTAACATCCGCCCGGGGGCCCCCCTGCTGTCTGGCCGCCTATACAGTCTCTCTGCATCGGAACGCGAGGCGATGGACACTTACATTAAGGAGTCACTCAGCACTGGGATCATCTGCCCCTCCTCGTCCCCGCTTGGCGCGGGTTTCTTCTTCGTGGGTAAGAAGGATGGGTTCCTACGCCCTTGTATCGACTTCAGAGTGCTTAACGACATCACGATAAAGGACCGCTACACACTGCCGTTCATGGACACTGCTTTCCACTCCCTCCAGGGGGCGACCTGGTTCACCAAGCTTGACCTCCGCAGCGCCTACCATCTCGTTAGGATCCGGGAGGGAGACGAGTGGAAGACGGCCTTTAGGACACCCAGTGGCCACTTCGAATATCTCGTGATGCCGTTCGGGCTCACCAATGCACCTGCCGTCTTCCAGCGCCTCATAAACGACGTTCTGTGGGACTTCCTGGGAGTATTCATCTTCGGTTATCTCGACGACATACTCATCTTCTCCAGATCACGGGAGGAGCACCAGGCCCATGTGAGGCAGGTCCTGAAACGTCTGCTGGAGAATCGCTTGTTTATAAAGGCAGAGAAGTGTGAATTCTACGCCCAGACCACCTCCTTCCTGGGGTTCGTGATCTCCCACAATCAGATCCTCCCCGACCCCGCTAAGGTTAAAGCGGTGGTTGAGTGCCCCACGCCTACCTCCAGGAAGCAGGTGCAGCAATTCATCGGGTTCGCGAACTTCTACCGGCGCTTTGTTCCCAACTACAGCACCATCGTCTCCCCCCTGACCCGCCTCACGTCATCGAAGGTGCCCTTTCAGTGGTCTGAGGAAGCGGCCACCGCCTTCAAGACTCTCCAGGCGGAGTTCTCGTCCTCCCGGGTCCTGACCCAGGTTGATCCTGCACTTCAGTGTCTGGTGGAGGTTGACGCATCCGACACGGGGGTGGGAGTGGTGCTCTCCCAGCGATCACCGGTGGATGGTGTCAAGCGGCCCTGCGCCTTCTTCTTCAGGAAGCTATCAGCAGCAGAGTGTAACTATGACGTCGGCGACAGGGAGCTCCTCGCGGTCAAACTCCCTCTACAGGAGTGGCGTCTCTGGTTAGAGGGGGCAGCCCAGCCCTTTGTGGTCTGGACGGACCATAAAAACCTCGAGTACTTGAGGTCAGCGAAGCGCCTGAATGCCCGCCAGGCGCGCTGGTCCCTATTTTTTACTTGCTTTAACTTTACCATCACGTACCGTCCAGGCTCGAAGAATGGGTTGCCCGACGCCCTGTCCAGACAATTCACCCCAGAAGGTCCGGAGAAGTCCGAGCATACCATCCTGCCCGACTCGTGCGTCGTGGGGGCGATTGCATGGTCCATCAAGGGCAAGTTTCTGAAGGCCCAGGAGGCGGAGCCGGATCCCGGCGGGGGGCCAGAGAGGAGGCTTTATGTTCCTTCGGCGGTTCGGGGTGAAGTGATCCACTGGGCCCATACCTCCAAACTCTCCTGTCACCCAGGCATCACCCGCTTGGTGAGTTGGCTGCAATGCTCGTTTTGGTGGCCGGGTCTCCAGAAGGACGTTACCAACTATGTCTGGGCCTGTCCCCAGTGCGCTACCGGCAAGTCCAAGAACTCTCCACCTGCGGGTCTACTCCAGCCCCTGCCGGTCCTAGGCAGGCCCTGGTCACACATCGCCCTTGACTTCATCACCGGACTCCCTGTCTCTAACGCCTATGACACGGTTCTGACCATTGTGGACAGGTTCTCCAAAGCCGCTCATTTTGTGCCTCTTCAGGGTCTCCCTTCGGCGCGTGAGACGGCCGATCTCCTGGTCCAGCATGTCATCAGGCTGCATGGGATCCCGCTGGACGTGGTCTCGGACCGAGGTCCGCAGTTTGTCTCCCAGGTTTGGAGGAGCTTCTGCAGCACCTTGGGGGCTACAGTCAGTCTCTCCTCTGGTTACCACCCCCAGTCTAATGGGCAGTGCGAGCGCACGAACCAGGAGTTGGAGGCCGCCCTGCGCTGTGTAACATCGTCTAACCCTTCGTCCTGGAGCTCCTACCTGACCTGGGTGGAATACGCCCATAACTCGGCCCAGTCTACTGCTACTGGGGTGTCGCCTTTTGACGCATCCTTGGGGTACGACCCCCCTGTTTTTCCTGAGCAGGAGGGTGAGCTGGCCGTTCCTTCCATCCAGGCGCACATCAGGCGCTGCCAGAGCATGTGGACCAAGACCAGAGATGCGCTTTTACGCAGAGCGGCGCGCAACAGCTCCACCGCCAATCGCCACAGAAGGCCGGCTCCTGCCTACCAGGTGGGTCAGCGGGTTTGGCTCTTGTCCCAGGACATCAGCCTGAAAGGTGAGAAGAAGAAGTTGGCACCGAGGTTCCTCAGCCCCTTCACTATCTCCAAGATCATCAACCCGGTGGCTGTGCGCTTGGCCCTCCCCCCCTCCCTTCGTGTGTGTCCCACTTTCCACGTTTCAAAGATCAAACCTGTCCTTTCCAATTCACTCTGCCCTCCTCCTAGGTTCCCCCCTGTGCCTAGGATGATCAACGGTGACCTGGCATGGGGTGTTACTGCCATCCTGGACTTCCGGCGTCGGGGTCGTGGGCTGCAATATCTGGTGGATTGGGAAGGTTATGGTCCAGAGTGGAGATCCTGGGTGCGCTCTTCGTGGGTGTTGGATCGAGACCTCATCGCGGAGTTCCACCGGACACGCCCAGGTAAGCCAGCGCCAGGAGGCGCTGGTGGGGGGGGAGTACTGTCATCACCCACAGCTCACGGGCCTCCATCTCAGCTGTGCGCACACCTGCTCCTCTTTAGTGCGCAGCTGTTTATTCCATCCTGCCCTGAGCTGCAGCCTGGAGCCGTCTGTCTCGCTGCGTACTCAACTCAGCAACTTCCTTTTCATCAGGCCTGCTGACGACTCCGCGCCGCTACAAGTAAGCACAGAACATCCTCACTCTCCCGTGTGGTTGCCCAGCTAATCCCTGCTCTCCTCTCATTCTAGGGTTGCCTGGCTGTACGGCGTACTGCTCTGTCCTGACTGCATCCTCCACCCACATCACACTCGCATCTCACATACACGCATCCATACACTAACACTGCTGTCAATAAAGCTTTCAAATCTGCCTGAGCCTGCGTGCATGTTTCCTGGGCCGAACAATATGTCAGTTTCGGCCTCCCTGGTTATTTTAGGGTACCCCTGGCTGCGCCTGCATAACCCGTCCATTAATTGGCGCACAGGGAATATCATCTCGTGGAGTTCCTTCTGCCTAAGTGCCTGTCTGCAGTCTGCTGCTTGCTCTCCCTCCATTCCCCTCAGTGTCCCGGACGCACCCCTGCCTGATCTGTCCCAAGTTCCTCCCGAATATCATGACCTGGGCGCCGTCTTTAGTAAGACGCAGGTGCTGTCACTATCCCACAACTGCCCATAAAATTGTGCCATTAACCTCCTGCCAGGGGCCCCATTGCCATCTAGTCGGCTTCGTAGCCTGTCAGCCCCGGAGCAGGAGGCAATGGAGAAGTACATTAAGGAGTTCCTGAGCTCAGGTATTATCAGGCCATTCTCCTCGGCGGTGGGGGCGGGTTTCTTCTTCGTGGGAAAAAAAGATGGCTCATTACAGCCCTGTATTGACTTTCGGGAGTTGAACAACATTACTGTTAAGAACAAATACACTCTCCCCCTAATTAACATGGCTTTTGATTCTCTCCAGGGGGCCTCTGTGTTTACGAAATTAGACCTCCGCAATGCATAACGCCTGGTGAGGATTAGAGAGGGGGATGAGTGGAAGACGGGTTTCTGGACCCCCAGTGGACACTTTGAATACTTGGTGATGCCGTTTGGTGTGACTAATGCCCCCGCTGTATTCCAGTGTCTCATTAACGATGTGTTGAGGGATTTCTTAGGCTCCTTTGTGTTTGTATATCTGGAAGATATTCTCATTTTTTCACAGTCCCTCGAGGAGCATCGAGTCCATGTGAAGCGTGTGTTGCAGCGTCTGTTGGAAAATAAGTTGTTTGTCAAAGCAGAGAAGTGCGAGTTTCACGCCCCTTGCACTTCATTCTTGGGGTTTGTCATATCTCACAATGAGATAATTGCCGATCCTGCCAAGGTAAGAGCGGTAGTGAAGTGGCCACTTCCATCTTCCTGGAAAGAGTTACAGCAGTTTCTCGGGTTTGCCAACTTCTCCCGCCGCTTCATCAAGAATTACAGCATTATTGCTGTACCCCTCACTTACCGCACCTCCTCCAAGGTGCCCTTCCGGTGGACGGGGGAGGCGGAGGGAGCCTTTTTGGAATTGAAGTCATTGTTCTCTTCTCCTCCCATCTTGGCTCAGGTGGACCCCGCGCTGCAGTGTTTGGTGGAGGTGGACACCTTGGACTCTGGGGGGGGGGGCAGTCCTGTCCCAACATTCCCCCGTGGATGACAAGATTCGGCCCTGTGCATTCTGCTCCCGTCGCCTCCCCCCGGCCGAAAGAAACTACGACATCGGGGACAGGGAACTGCTGGCGGTCAAGCTGGCCTTGGAGGAGCGGCGTCACTGGCTGGAGGGGGCCTCCCAGATGTTCGTCATGTGGACTGACCACAAGAACCTGGAGTACCTCAGGACAGCCAAGCGTCTCAATGCCCGGCAGGCCCGCTGGTCCTTGTTCTTTGGCAGGTTTGACTTCACCATCACCTACCGCACAGGGTCCAAGAACACCAAGCCTGACGCTCTGTCCAGACAGTTCTTCTTGGATGCCACCTAGGCACATCACATCCTGTGGTGCCCCCTTTGTGTATCGTGGGCGCCCTCTTGTGGAGAATCAAGGAGATGGTCAGAAGAGTGCAGGAGACTGAGCCCGACCCGGGCGGGGGGCCAGCAGCAAAGATGTTCGTGCCCTCTGCCGGCCGGGGCAAAGTCATCGATTGGGTCCACTCCTCCAAGCTCCTTTGCCACTCGGGGGTGGCACGTACAGTTGCTCTGCTACAGAGGACCTTCTGGTGGCCGTCCCTTCAGAAGGATGTCGGGGAGCACGTCCGAGCCTGTCCCCAGTGCGCCACCTGTAAGATGTCCTCCTCTCCCCTGGCAGGGTTGCGCCACCCGCCCTTCCCATCCCTGGCAGACCTTGGTCTCATGTGGCGCTGGACTTCGTCACCAGCCTTCCTCCTTCGGTGGACAACACAGTCATCCTGACGATCATGGACAGATTTTCCAAGGTGGCCCACTTCGTTCCCCTACAGGGTCTCCCCATGGCCAAGGAGACGGCAGACCTGCTTGTCCTCCACATGGTGCGGCTCCACTGCATCCCGATGGACATTTTGTCCGATCGTGGTCCCCAGTTTGTCTCGCAGGTGTGGCATGCCTTCTGTAAGGCTATTAGGGCCACGGTAAGCCTGTCCTCGCGGTACCACCCCCAGAGCAATAGCCAGTGTGAGCGCGCCAGTCAAGAGTTGGAGGCAGTGCTATGGTGTGTCACCACCTTCAACCCTGCATCCTGGAGCTCCTACCTGCCGTGGTTCGAGTATGCACACAACACCGTGGTCTCCTCTGCCACAGGGCTGTCCCCATTCGAGGTCTCTCTGGGCTACAGTCCCCCACTGTTCCCGGAGGAGGAGGAAGACATCGCGATGCCCTCTGTGCAGGCCCATTTGAAGTGCTGTCGCTGGCTGTGGAGGGCCACTCGGGCCGTGCTTCGACCCAGGGCGGACCGAAACACCACCATTGCCAACCGCCGCAAGACTCCGGCTCCACCCTACCGGGTCGGGCAGCAGGTATGGCTTTCCACTGAAAACATTAATCTCAAGGCCAAGTCCAGGAAGCTGTCTCAGCGTTTTATTGGACCTTTTTCCATTACACATATTGTGAATCCTGTCTCTGTGCATCTGGCTCTCCCCCACTCCCTCCGGATTTGTCCCACCTTTCACGTCTCTCAGGTCGTTCATCTCCAGCCTTTTGTGTCCTCCTCCCAAGACGCCACCCCCACCGGTATTGATCGATGGTGACCCCGCATGAAGAGTCAACTCCATCCTGGACGTCCGACGCTGGGGCCGTGGAACTCCAGTGCCTGGGGGATTGGGAGGGCTACGGTCCTGAATGGAGGTCCTGGGTGCGTCCCTCCTTTGTGATGGATCCATAACTCATCAGGGACTTCCACTGGATGCACCCAGGCAGGTTGGATCGGCTGTCCCATAGGGGGGGAGTACTGTCATGATCCGCTCTGCATGCCTGCTGCCCTAATTATCTCCACAGCTGCACGCACACCCATTCATCCTATCTGGCGGCCTATTTAAGCAGCGCTGCCCTCTGGTCTGCACGGAGACGTCAACGCTTCCATGATCTGGCAAGACCTTTTCGCCTACGCTACTCATCCTGCTCTGGAGTTCCGCCTCCTCTGCTTCGTCCTACTCAGCGCTTCTCCTGGGAGTCTGAGCTCCCCACCGGCAAGTAAGCCTTCATCTTTTCCTGCACTCTCCGTTCTTCTCCATCAAACCTGTGCACAGGTGGAAGCCTCCTGGCGGCGGACCTGAGCACAGCCTGCACCTCTCCTATACAGTACAACCTGCTCTTCACCTACACTGTACAAACCTGCACCTCTTCACCTCGTTGGCAGTGGTGGCCTTGACATGGAGCCACTGGACTGGAGCCTCGGGAGTTCTTCAGTGCCTCAGCTCTCCTGCCTACTCGTAAGACAGCACATTCTCTGATACGATCCTCCATACCTCAAAGACTCATCCGTCTGTCTGTGTTTTCTCCTAGGGTTGCCAGTCGGAGCAGTGCTCTGCTTGCCCTGCTGCTACACTCCTACATACACACACACACACACACACACACACACACACACACACACTCACACTTCTTATAATAAAAGATAATTGTGTTTATTCTGAGTCCACGTCTGTTCCTGGGTCACCCAATCATGTCAGTCATGAACTGATGGCCGCACATTCTCCATCAGAAGTTTATGGTAGAGAACAGAATTCATGGTTCCATCAATTACGGCTGGCGTTCCCAAACTTTTCAGTTCATGACCCCAAAAATAACGGTGACAGAGAGTGGTGACCCCCACTATCCACGGAGGTGACTGAAACATAAGAAAACGTACACACAGGACCCACGCACTCATAAGCGTAAACAAACATGGACATAACACCACAAAAGAACAGAACAGCCTGACAACCATGATATGAATTTACATATAACAATTTACTAAACGATTAAAGCAGAATACATTAAAGTAATTTCCATGTAATTTAGGAGTGAACATTGTTGCTGTCATGCATACTTAATTTTGACACAGTGTTTTCATTTCCATGTTAGCATAACAGTCAGTCAAAGTAATAGCCATAAACTGTAGCACTGCATAAACATGTGAACATTGTTACGGTGTAAATTTATATTTTGGCAAACTACCGTATGTTTCAGCATTAATCTCGCCTTATGAGATGGGTGGGCAGCATGCCTGGAGCACAGCAAGTCAATTCTGGGCTTAATTGTGGAGATGGCCACTTGGAGATCATCCTCCACGTTTTGAAGCGATCTGTATTTATTTCTAATATATGTCAGTACTGAGAAAGTCTTTTCGCACAGGTATGTAGAGCCAAATGGCATCAGTACATCCATCGTGGCCCTGAATAGTGCTGGATATTCTCTCTCGACTGAAATCCAGGACTCAGCAAGCATCTTTGAATGAAAAGCTGTCTTTAAGGTGCGGTCACTTGACAGCTCAATCAGTGGGTCCTCCATGTCAGATAGCAGATGACTTGTGGCCGTTACAGTGGATGGTGATCTTAGCCTGCCATATTTTTCTGGAGTTGTTTCCTCGGAAAAAAACTTGTTAAAGTGTTCCAGGAGGGCTTGAAGGTGGGTAGTGATGGACTTCTTCAAAGTGTTAACACTCAGATTATTTTACTCCAGCTCAGGAAACATATCAATCCTGCCCATCTCAACTCACACAGTCCAGCAATCCACTTTCCTTCTGAATGTGCGAATTTCATCATTCAGCAACATGATGCTTATGTTTTCACCTTGCAATGACATGTTAAGTCCGTTCAGTCTGTCAGATATGCAGGACAAATACGCTAGCCTTGTTAACCAGTCAGGCTCAGTCAGGAGGTCCGCAAGCTGGGACCCATGCTCCATCAGAAATAAGCAGACCTCATCCCGCAGTTCATACAGGCGGCTGAGGACATTTCCTCACGAAAGCCACCTGACCTCTGTATGGAACAGCAGGCCCTGATGCTCCAATCCCAGTTCATTGTAGAGAGTGGCAAATAGCCTGGTGTTGAGTGGATGTGATTTTATGTAGTTGACAATTTTTATGGCATTCTCAAGAACAATCTTAAGATCTGGTTCAAGCGTTTTTCTCGCAAGAGCTTCTCTGTGAATAATACAGTGCGTAAAGTTTACATGGGGTGCCACTTGTAAGACTCTTGCTTTTAATCCTTTCTTTTTCCCCAGCATTGCTGCAGCACCATCTGTACACACACATTGCACTCATCCCAAGACAGTCCCTCTTCTTTTAGTTTGTTGTTAAGTTTTGTGAAAATGTCCTCACCTGTGCACTTTACATCCAGCGGGGTGCAAAACAGCATGTCCTCGTTAAGTTTTCCATCAAAACTGTGTCTGACGAAAACAAGCAGCTGGGCTGAGTTTGATATATCTGTGGATTCATCTAACTGCAAAGCATATTTCCCTTTCTTCACTGCCAACCAGCTGACACTTTATGTCCTGGGCCATGTCCATGATGTGCTGGGATATGGTCCTGTCAGACAGCAGTACTGCTTCCAGCTCCCGCGCCTGTTTATCCCCATACATTGTCCAACTCATAGTGATAGCAGCAGGTTTTGTTTTTTTTTTTTTTGTTACTTATTTGTACCCGTAGGTAGATTTGGTTTGCAGTCTGGTGACAAGCCACCGGCTGCCGGTCGCTGCGTGCGCGAGCGCCCTAAACCTACATGTTTTTGATATGTGGGAGGAAACCGGAGAAATCCCGGAGTAAACCCACGCAACATGGGGAGAACATGCAAACCCCACACAGCTCACTGTTGGTCGGGGGCTGGGATCGAACCCACGATCTCATGATCCCCGCGATCCCCCGGCCGAGGGTAAAACTGTGCTGCCACAGTGCTAAACCACTGCGCCGGCTGCACGGTGCTGTGGGCTGCACCCACCTAATAAAACCTGCCCACCGTGCAGGTTTTATTAGGGTTTCTCCGATTATGTGTGACTTTTTTGCCTGTGCAATTAAATATGCCACCTCATATGATGCCTTTTGATCTTTGGTTGCGGTTGTCTGACTGGTCGGAGCTGCACTTCTGTTATTTTCTCCTTTCATGCATCCACACCTGTCACGAATTATGTACTGCTTATAAGGGCACAGCAAACCTCTGGGTTTGTCGTGTCCTTCTTCCACATTACCCTGTCCTCAGGAGCAGAACTGTCCATCCTGAGTGTGTTTGGGGCCACTATTGAGGAGAGTAGGAGAGCTCCGTCCAGGTATGTGTTTCTCTTATTTCCAGCCATGAGCCCCTGCAGCCTTCGGGAGAGCTCTGGCTGGATTTCCCCCCGGCTCGGTGTTCCTGACTTTATGTTCCCCTGGACATCGAGCCCCACTCTCCTCCAGTGTTTGTCATTGTATCTGTTTGTTAGTGCCACACACTAATTATTTAGTATTTATATATTAGCGTTTTGTCTGTCTTTATGTTAATAAATGTGCAAACTCACAGAGAGCGTTTTGTGTCCTACTTTTGCCCATGAAATGGGTAATTCATGACAGTGGTTGTTGTTTGGTTAGCTATGACTTTCTTTTGGCCTTGCAATTCTCTCTCCTTTCAGTGGAAAAAATCTGCTGGTTTAGTGGCAAGAAATGGGTGCTTAGTTTTCAAGTGTCATTTTTACGGGCTTTAAACTCTCATGTGCAAGCACCTCGGTGCACACTATACATTGGGGATGTTGTACTTCCTGATAACGATGCATGTCAATCCATACTGAATATATTCCTCTCGATACTTGCAACACTTGGAGAAGGGCTGGTCTGACTGCTTGTGGAGCCCTTTACAGTCCTGCCTTCCTCCTCCCCCCCCCCCCCCGCACCAGAAGTTGACCTTTCTGACGGCATGTCTCTGCACTCCTCTGCTGTTGTCTTTGGTCAGTAACCAGCATTTCATTTTTAAAAATAATATCCTGGGTTTAAAGTGCAATGTGTTGATTTGAGCTGTTTAGATGAAATCTACTGGTGCACGCTGACCTGTGTGTGACCTGTGACGTTCACTGTGGTGCAGTTAAAGTGACATGTCACCTGTGTAATCACCTCAGGAGGATTCTGAAAATCATCTCGTGACCCCCCCTCAGTGTCTCGAGACCCCTCGGGGGTCGAGACCCCCAATTTGGGAATCTCTGAATTACGGTAATATACGAACAATTAATTATAAGTGTGATAAGGTATAAGGATTATTTAATTTATACTTAGAGGTGTGTGTGTGTGTGTGTGTGTGTGTGTGTGTGGAAATGGAGGTTTACTTCGTGACCACAAACACTCACAAATAAGAGAGAAACACTCGTAGGGGCACCAGTCCAAACGTGGACAATTTATCAATAACTAATCCTTGAACCTTTCATTAACCAGTCTCAGTATTCGTGAATTCTTCTGCCGTGACCCAGAAAAGCACACACACAAAAGAAATCAAGCAGAAACTTCTCTATACCGTTAACAGTTTTAATAATCAAACTCAGGTTAAATGACATTACATTCAATTGATTTGCAAGTAGGTGAAATGATCAACAAGTGTCAAATATAATATTAACTGGTAACGAATTCCTGAGCATAAAGTCTATAGTTAAACCTCTGTGGAAACAAGATAAACCAGATTTTTGAATTTGTAACTGTAATGCAATTGGAGACTGTGAAGTAACTGTAACAAAAATATGCATAAAATTGGACCCAATTTTATGGAGAAAATGATAAAAGCTGATTATATGAAAAAGAAAATTCTGAGTTACTTTAAAAAAAAACGGAGGCTATTGAAAAAGGAATATTATTTTTCCTTCAGCTTTATATGTCATGATTATTAATAAAGATAGCCCACGTGCACAATGCAGCAACAAAGGAACAACCAAAACCACAAAAATACGTTTGAGGATTTATTGAATTTCAAAAGGTCAGAAGCACCGCTATGGAAAACATCACTCGCCAGAGGAAATACCCTGTAGAGAGAGAACAAGAGCTGTGAGAGGATGAATAGAGATCGGGAAAATGGGCGAGCCAAATTGCCACTTACGTGAGATAATAGGGAGAACCGGCAGGGACCCCAGTGGGGAAGAGACGAACCAGCAGGGTGAGGCTGGTGGAGCTAGTGGTGCCTGACCGAGTGGAGTATGGTTGCAGTTGAGCGAGGATTGTAGGGCAGGTGAGTGCACACATTCCCTGTAGACGCACCTGCACAGTGGCAGCAACCTGGAGACGGGAGAAAGAAACAGGTGAGTATGGAAACTTCACCTAAAGGCATAAACAATACTTGCTTCTTAGGATTCTGCTAGGCAGTACACCCAGATGAGCCAGCATCAAAGCACTGAAGAGCTGATCCTTTTAAATGCTGGCAGATAAGAGGCAGCAGATGCGTCTCCTCACCCAGGTGCGTTGATCACCTGAGGAGAAACAAACGGGAAGGAGGGGGTGTGCGCTCACCAACCATAACATTATAGCTCCTATTGTAGCTTATGGACTAACTTTTAACATGAAAAATTGGTCATATTCAATTAGAATTAGACATCACATTTAGCCCAGCAGATAGAAAGTTGGAGTCTGGCTTACGAACAGCTGTGTCTTCAGTCCAGCAATGATCTTGAATGCCAGCAGATGGCAAAAAGGGGAAAGACTGCCCACAGTCCTTTCCAGTTGTTACAGTGGTTCTGGCACAGACTCAGCAGCGGGGTGACCGTAGAGTGGAGCCAGCAAGAGTGATTGGCTGGCTCCGGGGCAGGTGGGATGTCTTGTCTTAGGCAACAGATCCTCTCCTGGCCTGCAACTTTGGGATGTCCACCAGCCGGCAAGAAACAAGAAACCACAGGCTGAAGGAAAAATGTATGCAAAACCGTTTCACCCATGAAATCCTAGTTCTTTTGACGTCGTGATACTTGGGTGAGGCAGGCTCGAGGGAAAAAGTTCAAAAATCACTATCAGTCCACTTTGATGGTGAGTTAAGGAAAATCACTAGAAAACGTTTAGCAGAATAAACACGGCGTCTGAGGAGAGGGAGGAAAAAAAGGCGTTTTGGAGTTTCACTCCAAGTAAGAAGGGTTGAGCTCAACAAGAAAAGATAATCCCCTCCTCAGGCACCAGGAAACTCACACAGAAGAGATATAAATTACTTAAGAGAGAACAGAAAAAGACAACTTCAAGACAATGAAATACAACTTTAGAGAATACAAAACTCACAAAAACTCACAACGACTCAGAAATTCCTAGGGCATTTCTCCCTATTTAACTGAATGCAATCCTTTTGTCATAACATATGACTGACAGCAAGAAGAACCAATTATCGGCTATCGTGGGAAATTTGAATGAGCAATGGTCCAATAAGAAAGTGGTCCTTTGTTTGTAACCTACCAATAGAATGAAAGGGGGCGTCGTCCAACAGAGATGGCCTGGTGATTGGCTGGTACCAGTCAGATGACTGGCATAAGTTTTTAGAAGGCAACCACACTTATTAATTGTGAAATTCACATTATATACTGTACCTAATATAAAATCTAAGTTAACTTCAATGATTCATGTCTAACTTTCAGTGAGCATGCACTTTTATAACTTGTCCTTCTATAATTAACATGCATTAGAATAAGGTTCATTTATGCATTTTCAAACATGCAACATATTTAAAATCAATGATTAATGAAACATTTCAAATCCATCATTGTCCAACACAGAGGTTGTCATCTTCAACAGTGTTCTGAGTAGTATTTCCTGGAATAATTTTATTTTTTACTTATTTTGTACCCGTAGGTAGATTTGTTCTGCAGTCCGGTGACAAGCCACCAGCTGCCGGTCGCTGCGTGCGCAAGCGCCCCTTAACTCCCTAACCTGCATGTTTTTGGCATGTGGGAGGAAACCGGAGAAATCCTGGAGTAAACCCACGCAAACACGGGGAGAACATGCAAACTCCACACAGATCACTGTTGGCTGGGGGCAGGGATCGAACCCACGATCGTCGCGATCCCCCAGCCGAGGGTAAACTGTGCTGCCGCGGTGCTAACCACTGCGCCACCGTGCAGCCCCTCAAAGTCTTGAGAAGAGAGGATTATTTCAGGCAGATAAAACAAAAATCCCAATGTTGATTAGATCCAGTGGAATTCGATCAAGGTATCTGGGATGTCTCAAACAGTACTTGAAGCATAAAACTGCCTGGTTGGGAGGAAGTTCCAGGATTTATGATTGCATGCTAATCTGTTCCTGGCACGAAATGGGATCCTTATTGTTCCTTTTACCATGGAATGTGTTTTCCAACTGTGGTTCTTAGGTGAAGGAAACAATTCTTGATCATATTTTCTTTGGGTGAAACAATTTCTTTAAGGTGAAGAGTGATTTTATAGATTAGAGCCAAAAGGATTGATGCTACAGTAAGTTGTTCACATCCTGAAGCAGCAAAACAGCCCCAAACTATCACACTACCACCACCATGTTTGACTGTTGGTATGATGTCTTTGTATGAAATGCTGTTAATTTTAGACCAGATGTAACAGGACACATGCCTTCCAAAAAGTTCCATTTTTGTCTCGTCAGTCCACACAATATTTTCCCCAAAATCTTGGGGATTATAAAGATGGTTTTGGAGGTTCAATTCAATTCAATTCAACTTTATTTATATAGTGCCATATCACAACAATAGTCATCTAGTAGCACTTTCAAATGTAGGGGAAACCCCACAGTTGCAGAAAGACCCCAGCAATCAGGTGATCCCCTGTGAGCAAGCACTTGGCGACGGTGGAGAGGAAAAACTCCCTTTTAACAGGAAGAAACCTCTGGCAGAACCAGGCTCAGGGAGGGGCAGTCATCTGCTGCAACTGGCTGGGGGGTGAGGGGATAGCGAAGATGAAAAGAACAGACATAAAGAGAGCAAACATTAAAGGAGTGAAGCCATGTACATTATTGGAGGTCACCCGGCATCATTTCATCTAAATTAGTGGAAAGCCATTTTCTTTCTAATTGACAAGTCTTCTGTTTTAAGCTATGAGTTTCTGTGTTAAACCAAGGGGTTAGAAATCTCTGATTGGACTTTTTCTTTTTTAAAGGGACCACCAAGTCTAGAGTCTGATGCAGAGAGGCTGTAACACTATCTACCATGCTATCAATTATGGAAGGAGCAAGCTCACCATCTTTTATTTCCGTTGTGTTGACACATGGCATAGAGGAGACAATCTGCATAAATTTGGTAACAACATCATCTGAAAGACATCTGCTGTAGTATTTTTCTTTAGGAGTCAAATAGTCAGGAATAGTGAAATCAAAGGTTAACAGACAATGGTCTGATAGTACAGGATTATGAGGAGACACTGCCAGATTTTCTATTTCTATGCCATAAGTCAGAACAAGGTCCAATGTGTGGTGGAGATAATGGGTAGAATTTTCTACTTTCTGGGAAAAACCCATCGAGTCTAATATTGAATTGAATGCCTTATTAAGACAGTCACTATCTACAGCAATATGTATATTAAAATCCCCTACTATAATTACTCTATCTGATTTCAGCACTAAATCAGCTAAGAATTCAGCAAATTCGGATAAAAACTCTGAGTAGGCTGAAGGAGGACGGTAAACTATGGCAAAGAAAATTGGGTTTAAGCTAAGATTGCTAACATGCCCCATACTGAGGACCAGGCCCTCAAAGGAATTAAAACATGTTTTTTGCTTTACATTAACTAGTAATTTAGAATGGAAAATTGCCGCTACTCCACCTCCACGACCAGAACTTCTGGGATTATGATAGTTTAGATAACCAGAGGGAGGTGATTCATTTAAACCAACATAATCATATTGCCCTAGCCAGGTCTCTGTAAGGGATATTAAATCAATCTGATGATCAATTAACAGATCATGGACTAGTAGAGACTTGGGAGTTAGACCTAATATTTAACAAACCGCATTTAATTTTTAAATTATGAGGAGGAAGAGAGGCCAAATCATTAAATTTAGAGACTTGATGTTTAATTTGAGTTTTACTAACTTTTTGTTTAATCACTTTGGGATGTTTATACATAATATTTTTATTAACTTTGGGAGGAGTAGACAAAGATTCTCTGAAGGGGAAGACAGGGGCTAAGTTGAGGGGTGGTGGATGAGGAGGAGCTGCAGAAAGGCGTGTATTTATCAAGTTATGCTGTATTTGTCTTGGGTTTTAATATTTTATATTTTCTGGTTTGAGACCAGATGAGTTTTTGTGACCTTGGAACTCTCCCATGGACGCCATTTTCACCCAATCCCTTTCTTATTGTTGAATCATGGACCAGTGTCCAAACTGAGGCAAGTGAGGCCTGCAGTTCTTTAGATGGTTTTCTGGGTTTTTGTTTTTCGTTTGTTCTTGATTTTTTTTAAATCGCGGCATGACATGTTGCTTTTTGAGATCTTTTAGCCTACGTCACTTTGTCAGACAGGTTCTGTTTAAACGGGTCATTGACCTGGTCACGTGATAATCGAAAAAATATCAAAACACTCACTTCTCTCAAAAAGCACACAGCCTTTATCTAATTTTTCTCTGGTTTTTCTCTCCAAAAAACTTTTTTTTGACACTTCTGGGGTTATTCCTGTACATCAAGAATCTGGAAAATGTCACTAAAATCTGGAAACTGGAATCTGGAAACGTCACTAAAAGGTTGATACCTGCCCACTGCTCTATTATTGGCCAACCTAACTGTCTGTCATGTAGATGGGCGGGGAGCCAAAGGCATTAGCTTCTATGCTAACTGTGGTACTAGCTTTAGCCTAGAAAGCTTGCACCATGCGTGGTTTATGTTTTTATTTTCTTCAGACTACAGTCACCCTATAGCCATCCCTGTTTCCACCTGGTTCACTAATCTACAGTCGATAATACTGTATATCTCACTTCATATTGACTTGTTATATTTTCGCTTTGATGCTATATTGGGTGGTTAGCATTAGCCTGCTAGGTGACAGCTAGTGCCACAAATGGACCTTGATCTTTCTCTGGCTCCTTCGCACCATTATCGCTATGTTCCATGTAGTGGCGGGGATCCGCAACCCAAGGGACCTCGTTGGTGCTTGTGGTGAGCCGTGGCACAACCCCCCGCAGGCCCAAGGGAGCCCCCCACAAATCCAGTACTCGCCAGCACCCCTCTTGCACCACCAGACATGACCCTTAGGGATGCCAGGGCTGACTTGACTTAACTCAGGATATATCAGAGCTAGTGTCCCGCTAATATGAGCTAAAGGCTAGGCGCTGGCCAGCTAATGGTTAAATGACGTAAGAGGAAGGGCGGAGTTGAATGTGTTAGGGATTTTTCTTAAAGTGGCAGGAATAAAAGTGTTTTTCTAAAAGTTTGAATAAGTACAAAAATTTGCTGCAATAATTAAATAATTACAGAAAATGTGAACACAATGTGTCACAAACATTTCATCAAGACATGTGTGAGCTGTTAAAATGTGGAAAAAGTGCAGTCGATGACCCCTTTAAGTGATTTCTTGATTCAACAGGTCTTGTAGTAATCAGGCCTGGGTGTGGCTAGTGAAATTGAACTCAGCTTTCAAAAAAAATGTGGTTAATCACATTTTTCTGTCATGATGTAACAAGGAGGCAATTACTTTTTCACATAAGGCCAGGTAGGTTTGGATAGCTTTTTTTCCTTAATAAATAAAAACATTTCAAAGCTGCATTTGTCTATTATTAAAATTTGTTTGATGATGTGAAACATTTAAATGTCACAAATGTGCAAAAATATAAACAATCAAGAAGGGGACAAATACTTTTGCACAGACCTGTACGTACTGTATTTATGTTATACCCAATAATGAGATGAGAAAATGACAGATGGACAAGAGTGGTGAACAACAACATCAGCAGAACAAAAACAGTCCCAAAGTGTTTGTCTTTGTTTATTTGGTAAAACACATCAAATACAGTATGTGTTTATTACAGAAATGTTTTTTCCCCCCCTGGCCATGATCTGGCAATTTTTAGGTTTGCAGCAGCCATGTGATTTATGTACAAAGATTTGACCCTTTATTTATTAGTGAATACTTAAAGATTTTTGAAAAAACAGAAAACATTTCTGATGCAGGTAGTCTAGCTTTTGTGAATGTTCAAATCTCTGAAAGTGCATGTAACAGGTGACTTTAATCTCTTTAACAGTAGAGTATAATGAACAAGAAATAATGAGCTTTTTTGCTATTATTTTTTGTGATTTTCTGAAAATTTTAAATTCTGTTCATACAAAATGTGCTCCTATTTCTCAACTCCATATTTATTACCAAGAAAATATGAACTTCACTCTAATAAACAAGTAGGGTAAGCCGGTGCACAAAGTTACATTTTTTTTTTTTTTTTACAGTTTCCACAAAAATGTCTCCAATATAGTTTTATTTCACACAAATCTTGTTCATATGCTTTTGGACATGTCCTCGTTCATATGATTTAATTGTTTTTATTTTGTATGACATGCGTGTAGTGGACAAATGAAAATATATATGGTGTAACTTCTTACCCCACTGCTGGGGAAGGTTGTTGCATATACCAGGTTCGTCCAGTAGGTGGTAAATTAAATTCACAAGACAAAGTATTTCTTTCTATAGTTTTTATTCACACTGTAACCAGAACGCTTACACTTTCACACCATGCTTTATATCTGAAATAAAGCGTGAATACAGCGTATCAGTTCACACAAATAAAGATGTTACACTGTTTAATAAATATGGCATGAAATCAAAATATGTGCAGAAAACAAAGGGAAAGGTGTACAAACTCATGGTGGAATGTTGAAGCCATGCGTTGCTCATATTATATATATACAGTATATATATATATATATATATATATATATATATATATATATATATATATTTAAAATCTTAAACACGTATTGTCATGATTGTTTTCTGTAGATTATTGTTAAGTTGATCATACCCGAATTGTACCTGAATCTGATCATACCTTCATTTGATCATACTTGTGTATAGTGGGAAAGTATAGAGTGTATTGTGCGTCCACTGAGTGTAAAATTAGAAAGGCCACACATGCGCAATGTGGGCAGGAGGGGGTGTAACAACCTGCTCCAGGTACATTAGGACCCATGTTTGAAAGATGCCATAAATATAATCTTTATTAAGGCAATTACATACTTACAAGGCCCTCATATGGTCCATATGGATGCTGCTCAACAAGGTTACTTGCTCTAGGATTTTGCAAACTGCTGCAATTTAATACATGGTGGTGAGTTAAGTGGTTAAAAGCTGACCCTCCAACCCAAGGAGAAAGCGCAGGGAATATACCAGATGGAACAAATAACCTACTCCCCGAGTCTCCTAAGAGATATGTACTAACAGCTCTGCCAGAGGGACTTTAGAGAAACATTTATTTCTTTGCTCTTTTGTTTCCTCAAGTTGTATTTTCTAAAATGTAGCTACAGCTAGAAATGGAAAATGAACACCATTTTATGGATAAGAATATGACTCTCAGGTGTAAACAACTGATGGCTATAATCAGATGTTTTATTTTTTAACAGTGGGGATGGTGGTAGTTAAAAATGCAATATATGGTGCAAACATATAAATGTAAATTAAGTCTAAATTTGCAAAAATGAACTTGCAAAAATGTGGTAAATGATGGTAAGCTACAATTTAAGACAGTCACAAATTTACCCATCAGCAAGTCCTAAATTTACAAGAAAAAAGTTGCAAATGAGTCGGGGGGGGGGGGGGTGTCACATTTCCAAGAAAAAAAATCACAAGAATAAAGTCACAAATTGGCATGATTTGCAGTTTTCTAAATTTGCAAATTTAGAGCTGCACATTTGTATAAATTTGTGACTTTTTTCCTGATAAATTTTCTATTTTTTCTCCGATCTGTGAGATTTTATCTTGCAAACTTGATATATATATATATTTTTTAATTGGAATTGATGTTTTTTTCATGCAAATTTGAAACTTCTTCATGCTAAATTTGTGACTTCGAATAAATGTAATACCTCTTTTCCTATAAATATATTACTTTTTATGATAAATTTGTTACTTTTTTTCCCCACTCAAATTTACCCCTACAGCATATACATAAATTTGAAACTTTTTTCTATTACATTTGCAACTTTTTCCCCTCATAAATTTTCAACACTTTTCTTGACATTTGCATCTACACTTTCATTAATTTATGACATTTTCCTCTTAAGATGTGTCAGTTTGATGTAAACACATAAGTCATGAAAGTAGAGTTCTGTGAATGAGCAACTTGATTAGGTGTTGTGAATGCACCTCGCTGCTATACTATCCTTGCACTCATTATGGCAGGGGATAAACATTATACTAACAAGGAGGATAGCATTGCCCCCTCATAACACTTCTTCCAGCTGCTCCCTTTGAGACGTCCCTCTGATATCCTCATTTTGAGCGATCCCTGATGTAATCCCAACCCCACCTTGAACTCAGTCCTACAGCATACCTCACCACTCTCACTATCCTCATACATGTCCTGCACCACCCTCACATACTTCTCTGCCACACGTGACTTCCTCATACAGTACCAAGCTTCCTCTCTTGGCACCCTATCATAGGCTTTCTCTAGATCCACGAAGACACAGTGTAACCCCTTCTGACCTTCTCCATACTTCTCTCTACTTCCCCCTTATAACACCTACTGACTAGAATGCTCTACCTAAAATCAGGGCTTCACTAGCTAAAGTGGTACGTCAAATCCACCTTTTCTATGATGTGGTTTTAATTTTTAATGTTAATGCCTTTATTGTGATATATGCTATTAAAACTGTAATGTGTAACTCAAATTTATTTGAGACTCTGTCTCTGGAAGCTTTAAAATGTAGCCCACTCAGCCCATTCCACTTTTATTGTGTTTAATTTTGTTTTGTTTGTTTTGTTTTTCCACTTGCTCAATAATTCCGCCATTAATGATCTTCCAAACGTGGAAATTATGCATGAGTTCAGGGACGATGGGAGGCTTTCCCCCTCTTAATCTCTCAGCTGCAGTCAATCACAGTAGTACAACGGCACATTTTCACCGATGCTGCAGTCACGCATCCCTGCCTCTGATACATTTTATACTATTAATAGCGCACAGACATCCTCGCTGCACTCGTATGCATATGTTACACATTAAAAAGACGATATAGATTGAGATCATTCAGAATCTCACTCATCATATCTGCATGTTGAAACATGATTTCATGCACCATTACAACACTGTGACATGCAAAGTAATCCAGACGCTGAAAAACTCAAAGCCTTCCTGCCGGTCTCATAGCTTAAGTTTGAGAGGGTGGGGCTGAGGATGGACAGCTTTATACCTTTTACTCTAATATCCTTTGTGGAGTCATTGTCACTTGAGTAATTAGTATTAAGCCTAATTTACAACCGCATCACTCAAACAAAATGCACAGGCGAGTTCAGCAAATTTGCTTTTATTCATTAATTTATTGTACTGCCAGAGATCTTCAGAAGTATACTGACAGCAGACACAAATCAGTTCTTAGCGCCTCACTGCTCACTCCCACAGCTGAGCGTGTTCTCCTTTTACATGACAATACATAATGACCTTCAGCCTCCAGACATTTGGATTTTTGCACTATTTATTTTCCGCTTCTGCTCTGTGTGTGCGCGGTTTAACCACATGCAGGAGTAGGTAGTAATTATCTCACACGCTTGTAATGATTCATAATGCTTTGACGTCTAAATCAAAAAGCCAGCACCGCTAGAATGCATTTTATCACGAGTGCTAACAAAACATCAGCTGTTTATTGGGGGGAACGGTATTATCGCGTGCCCAAATCATTTGAGAAACTGCCTGGAGGATACTACTGTCTGTCCTGTTCATTAATTTAGTGCCTGCTTGCAACGACGCCATCATATCACATCTCTCCAAAATACTCCCAAATGTTTGCCTCTGTTTCCCCCCCGTCATTTTTGTTTTTTCATGTCTTTCACTCTGACAAAGTCACGTCCTGCCTCTCCCTTCCCCCGCACCTCAGCCTTTCCTTTTCTCTGTAATATTCCTCTTTCAAATCCTCACGGGTTCTGCGAATCCATCCCTTTGAGGTGACGTGATAGATGTCCACATAGTTTCCTGAGTAGGCGTCCCTGTGTGTGGCTCTGTACACAGCTTCTCTGGCTATTGATGTGGCCTCGTCGACTGTGAGTCCCCAGTGAACGCCTTGGTCCAAAATTGAGTAGGCGTAGGGGGATCCTGAGCCCACAGAGAAGAGTGTTCCCTGCAGGTGAGTACCATCGCTGCATACATAAAACAGGTTGGGTCCAGACAGGCTTGGTTTTATTGGTGTAATCTGCTGAGATGAAAGAGTGCTCTTTACCAGAGAGGCCTTTTGATTGGTGATATCTGTCAGCTTTTCCTGTACAGCCATTTGACTTTTTGTTGTTTCTCTGTGACTGTCAGCATCAGTCTCCGCACCTCCATCCACTTCCCCGCCGTCCCATCCACACAACGTGGCCGCCACGCACAGCTCAGTTCCTTTAAAAGGGTGAAGCATGTGTGAGAGCAGTTTGGCAGCTCCTCTTGTGGACAGCCGTCGGCCGTGACGGAGTTGGTAGAGCCGCAGCTCACGAGCCAGAATCCTCTTCCACAGCGCGCAGTCGGCCGAGGTACCAGACGTGGTGCCCACTAAGTGACTGTGGATGGGCAGGATCTTCTGCGAGGCCGGGCATGCCACCAGCCCAGAGCAACTGGAACGAGTGTCCGCCGCAGCCAGCACGCCACCTTGATACATGAAAGCCAAGGTGGTGGTGCCATGAGACATGGGGAATGGAAGAGGTACGGACTGAGTGGAAGCAAAAGGAAGGCTTGTTGGCAAAGAGGAAGATGCCAAGAAAGGTTCCTGAGATGAGATTCCACTGGAGGTCTGGATAGTGCTGATTTGCCCAAACTGTATCGGACTTTCATCTAGATACTCTGCCACAGGTATATAAAAATGAAACAGGCTTGAGGTGTTACTAAAGGTCAAATCACTCACAAAGTTACAACCAATCTTCTCTCCAAATGGCTTTGCAGAATCGGCTGGGGTTATAGTGTCCTGAAGCATATCCTGGAAATTGCATAGATCTTGTAAAGCCATTTCACGCGATAATTTATGCAGTCCAAATGAATAAAGATATATATTTAAAGTATGCTCCGTCAGCTTTAAAAGCACCCACCAATCAAGTTGGGGAAAAAATATTCTTCAGATACAGATGTGAACCCCGTCAAGAGCTTTTGCTTCTATTTCTGCAGCAGTCACCTTTTATATGCACAACAAGCACCTAAATCAGCCCTTCAGCAGCATTTATTAAATGCTTCATTTTACTTTGAAACAAAAACAGGCAGTAGCCCATGGGTAATTAATTTTGGCTGTGATATCAGGTTGTTTTTCAGATCAGATTTCTTCAAAGTCTTGTGTGGGCGTAGGCCAAAGAGGACACAAGGTGATGGCAGCGTCTTGGCTCCAGCTCATCAGATTAAATCAGCTCTTATGCATCACTTCCAAGAAAACTTCCCTAATAGAATCACATATGAAATAGTTGAACAGCATTTTGTTGCACAGCAGAATAAATATAGCCAAGCCCTCTTGGGTACAAGCTCTGCAATGGTAATGCATGCAAATGAGGGAACTTGCAAATCCAGAATATCAGGTAATCCTGCATTGCACAGGGTGCACACTCATATAGTTGTTACCTGCGCGGAAATCTATTTGCTGGTTCAGTCACTTGTCTTTGATTGTCGAATGGAGTCATAAGTAGGAAGGAATACACGTGTGTCTGTTTTATTTAATTCTGCCAAGAAAACCCCAAAATGAATTTGTTTTGCTTCATTTTTGGATATATCTTCACTGCTTTTCTACTAATGGTAAGCAATTTTATCTTACCCTTTTACTGGTATATGAACTTTCAAATGCAGAACCAACTTTTCAAAATAAAAAAATAAGATGGAATTTAGATTTTTGGAACTTTGAAAAAATCATGTGAATCCACACGTTTCCAAAAAGTGTTTACCTCTATCTCATCTTCATTTTTGATATTTTAGTTCATTCTCACTATTACTTTCAGTTTCATTTGATAGCTTTTGTTATTATGGACTTCATATGGGGCAGTAGTGGCTCAGGAGATACAACGGGTTGTCCAGCAACTGTAAGGTTGTCTATGACACTGGTGTATGAATCGGAATAAAAGTTGGTAGTGGTCGGAGAGGCTGCTGGCATAGATGGGCAGCCATGTTTTTGTCAGTCTGCCACAGGGCAGCTGTGGGTACAGAGGTAGCTTACCACTATCAGTGTCAGTCTGTGGAGTGAATGAATAATGGACTCACTGTAAAGCGCTTTGGGTGCCATGAAAGGTGCTATATACTAAATGCAATACAATTATTGTATTAAAAAGGAAGCTGATGCAGGAAAGCCTTAAATTTGTTTTTGCCAGTGAAGGCTGGCGTCTATGTTGGAAAATTTGCTGCTCTCCTGTGTTTTCTTCGTCAAAAATTCACTCCATAAAATCCCAGTAGGCAAAATAAGAGAAATCTAGCCTCCTACTTTCATGCAAACATAGAGCTGCTGATAGGTACTCCCAGGACTCAAAGTTTGTCTGACTTCTCAAAAACAAAGCAGCAAAAAGTGTGAGGCATGGTGAGAAATATGCTGTTTAACAGTATCAGAATCCAGGTTTAACATAGAAAATGAATAGGAATTGGAGATAGCATGGATCCAGATAATCAAGTAGACTGTCCAATCATTTCTTTTGGTCCAAACACAGTGATTTGCCAATGTTTTTATAGTCCTGGTACTCCTCCACAGTACAGGATGGATTTAATTCCTTTCTTTTTTCATGTCACATTATTTATTGATAACAATAATGACAGTGCAAAATCTTGACTTCAGCACTGGATGAAATGCTCAAGGCTTCAAAATAGTATCCCAAAGTAGTGTTGTAGTCAAAACCTCATCAAGACCAGAGTCTCTCAAGACCAAGACCTACATACACAGTTGTCTTGGGAGACTCTGGTCTGAGTCTGGTCTTGACTACGACACTGCTCTAAAGGCAATGGCTGTCATGTCACTTATTTATACAACAACAACATGTGCATGGCCACTATGTGATTGTAGCAGTTCACTGCTTGTAAGTAAAGTGATCCTGAGCCAGGCTGATCAGGTCAGGCAAAGGGTGTATTGATCTGACCCACAATATCCATGTTATACAGGGGAAAGCGCCAGTCTTTGGGAGGAAGGAGGGAACAATCAGACAAAATTTTCTTGGTTGGGACCTCATTTTCCAAGCAAGAGATGTGGGCCAAAAGCCATAGTCTTCTTCACCTGATGGTGGTGATGGTGGTGGTGACGGTGTTGCCAGCTCTGGCATACACTTCTTCTTTGGTGAAATGGTGGAACTGTAGGATGCCTAAGATATTTTGGAGGTAGATTCTGTAGTAAGCATCGAGGCGATGATTGGCTGTGGCTGAGAAGGTACATGTCTCAGAACTGTACAGAAGGATGGAATCACACAGGTATTGAAGATATAGAACTTTGTCGCTGTACGGATCTTACCACTTCCCTGAACCCTGCACATGCAAACAAAGGCGATGTGGGCCTGCTGACTGCGCCTAATGATCTCAGGGTCTGATAAACAGTCGCTGGAGATCTTGGAGCCAAGGTAAACAAAGTCATTTACCACTTTGACTTCCTTATTGTTAATCCAAATGAGGTGAGGTCATGGTAGGAACTTCCCAGAGGTGAAGCCTCATCCGCCAGCGCCTCTTGTCTGTCAGCAATGATGCCGATAAAAGTGGCAAAAATGACAGTCGTTCACATAGCACAGGTCAGTGTAGTGGGAGTGAAGATCAACAATGAGTTTAGGACATCGAACCATTATATTGTTGAGCCTGCAGCCAACCGCTACACTGAACAACTATGGTGCAGCAAGACATCCCTGGCGGACTCCAGAGGTGGTCAATAAAAAGTCTGAGAGGCCACCCTCACACCGCACCCTGCACTCAGTGTCAAGGGCCGTCCATACCAAGCACAATAAAGAGAACTATAACTATAAAACGACAGTTTTAAAAATCATTCTAACCTGAGTGGATGGCAGGGTCCACACTACAACAAAAACCATGTATGGACTCTGCCAACCACTTGAGTTTGAACAATTTTTAAAACTGTAATTTTATAGTTATCTTTATCGTGCTTGGTGTGGATGGCCTTTTAGTTTAGAGGACCTAGAGAATGTTAATGGACCAGAACAGAACTCCAATTCCTTGCAGAATCAAAAGCGAGTCAAAGGTAGCCTTTAGATCAACATAGGCCACATATGAAGGCATTGGAAAAAAGTCCTTAGTGTTACGGATGTCCTTATTTATACACACACTTTCGGCTTCTCCCATTCAGGGGTCACAAGCTCATGGGTATGCATATTTAATTTGGCAAGGATTTTATGCTGGATTCAACCTTCCCCATTTACCCAGACTTGGAACCGGCACAAGGAGTACACTAGTTTTGTGCTTCCCCCATGGCTGAATAACCAGTTTTTCTGTTTATGCTAAATACAAAGCTAGAATGCAGAAAGTACCCCTTTTTAGAGTCTTTGGTATGACCTGGCTGGGACTTGAACCCACAACCTGTGGGATGGATGCTCTACCAATAAATGAATGTCCTTATTTATATGGTTATTATAAATGTGCTGTCCTTTCAATAAATTTGCAAGCTGAATATAAAAAAAAATGAAATTATTTTCTTTTAAAACAAATAAAATGCCTTTCTAGTGGTGTTTCACCAATAGGAGTCTACCTGTGAAACTCCTTCGCTCATTTGGGGTCAAAAAGACTCCATCTTCTGATGTCTTTGCATCTATGCATCCATCTTTATGATTTCTATGGGAGGAGTCCTACTGATGAAAAATCTATTAAGATAAGATAAGATAAGATAAGATAAGCCTTTATTAGTCCCACAATGGGGAAATTCCAGGATTGCAACAGCACAGGGATAGCAACACTCAGCGCAACAATCAGAAGGCAAGAAAAAACAAGAGCAGCGAGTATACATATGTACAAAATATAAATATATATATAGACACACAGTGCGGCGCATTGTAGCTAGATGGAATAAATATATAAATATATAAACACACAGTGCGGAGCATTGCAGCTACATCACAGGTGGAGGCCTCCTATTTGTAGAACATTCACTAGAAAAGGGCTTTGGGTAGTACCTCATGAAGCTGAAGAATGTAGCGATTTGACAGCTTTTCTGATGAATGTTGGTGAAAATCAAGCTAGTAACTCACAGAGCAGCAAAGGATGGGGAACCTTCAAGTACACTGCATTTTGGGGGTTTTGTCTGTTTGTAAAAGGTTGCAAAACAGTTTGCACACAGTTTTTAAGGTCACCAACAGTTTTGTCATAAAGGTTCTTAAAGAGTTACTAGTGTTCACTACTTGGCGAACCAAAAAGAACTTCAGCGACACCCGTTACACTCGTTTGCAAACATGCTACAACAGTTTAACAGCCATTTCAAATCAAATAAAATCAAATCAACTTTTATTGTCGTGTTGCTGTACATACAACTGTAGTGCAGGCAAGATAAAATTATGTTTCTCTAGGCATCCATATAAGTAAAAAGAACATAATTTAAGACACACTCACACACACCCTCACCCCCCACCCCAACACAGCCATTCACACATCCCTGAGACACACTTGAAACTAACTAGAACTATATATACTGTACATATAATATACATAATGTCCATTAGGTGCAGTAGTATGTATGAAAGATTCCGGATCAACTGTTCAGCATCCTAACAGCTTGTGGAAGGAAGCTGTTAATCAGTCTGGCGGTTCTGCCTCTGATGCTCCAGAATTGTTTGCCAGATGGCAGCAGTTCAAAGTGTTTATGCAGAGGGTGAGAGTGATCCTTGACAATGTTCAGTGCCCTGCTCCTATAACGGCTCTGAAAAAGTTCTTGGACAGAGTGGAGGGAAACTCCAATTACCCTCTCAGCTCCCTTAACTATCCTCTGCAGGGCTTTTTTGTCTGACATACTGCAGCTGGAGTACCATGTTGCAGTGCAGTACGTCAGAACACTCTCCACCACACCTCTGTAGAAGGTCCTGAGGATGCAGATGGGGAGAGAGGCCTGTTTGAGTTTCCTCAAGAAGTGCAGTCTCTGCTGGGCCCACTTCCTGATCCCCAAGGAATTCTTGCTCCAGGTCAGGTCCTGCAAGATCTGCACTCCAAGGAACTTGATGTTCTCTACTCTCTCCACCAAACGGCCGCTGATGCTGAGAGGGACGTGTTCAGGCTGTGACCGCTGGAAGTCAATAATCATCTCCTTCGTTTTGTCCACGTTGAGCACCAGATTGTTCTCCCTGCACCAGCCCTCCAGGTCTCTAACTTCTTCCCTGTACATTGATTCCTCATCCCTCTGAATAAGTCCCACCACTGTGGTGTCGTCCGCAAACTTAATAATCTGGTTCCCCTCGTGTATAGATACACAGTCATATGTTAGAAGTGTAAACAACAGTGGACTGAGTACGCAGCCTTGAGGGGATCCAGTGCTCAGCGTGATAGAGTTGGAGATGTTGTTTCCAACACGGACAGACTGAGGTCTCTCGGTTAGGAAGTCCAGGATCCATAGACATGTGGTGGTGTTCAGACCGAGAAGGAGTAATTTCTCTATCAGTCTCTAGGGAATAATGGTGTTGAATGCTGGACTGAAATCAATGTACAGGAGTCTGGCGTAGGTGTCTTTCTGATCCAGGTGGGTCTGCAACTGTTTGTGGAAAAATACATAGGCCAAAATTTTTTTTACATACTTAAAAATGTTTGGCAACAAGAAAAACAGTTTGTGAACTGTTTGGAAACCTTTTACGAAACCAGATGAAATCCAATGTTTATCAATCGCTATGTTCATCAGCATTCGCTGCTCCATGAGCTATGGGGGTTAAGGCTCCATGAAATCTGTCCTACTCCCTGATGAAGGCTTGCATACCAAAATGTGTTGGAGTTTTTTAGGTCAAATATGATCATGCCATGAAAATAAAGACATTTAACTGCTTTTACATAGAGTATCTTTATTTATTTATTTATTTTTTTTTACATTTAAGTTTATGCTTATACCCCCTCCAAATCTCAAACAAATCCAGACTGAATCCAGGAACTGCTCCTACTCATCATTTTGAATTCAATTAGCAAGTTGTCTATTGCAGAATACTGTTAATTTTAAAAACTTTTCTTGAAAAAAAAAAACTTCACACTCAATTAATTTTACTCTAATTTTCCTCTCTCTCTCTGTGTTCAGCAACCTTGCACGCCCCAAGCTGTTTCAACCCAGAGCAGTCAGACCTTGCTTGGAAATTTCATCGGGTTTGGCTCAGTCCCTGACAAAGTGGAAGATGGCTCAGTGGTCCGTGTGCGGTATCAGTGCTCCAGGCAGTGTCAGCTTGCAGTGGAAGTGGTGGTGTCTGCATTAAGGAAGACAGATTTAGTGGTGTTCAGGAGGAAATGGATCAGCAGCACACCCAGGGCCAACAGGATCCACCAGGTGCTGCTCAGATTGCCTCCGTCCATTTCATATCAGCAGGACTTTTTCAACAGGAACATTTTGAACCCCCAGAATGTAACAGTCCGTGCTTGGCTGGGCAATTTTAAAAACGGCAGTGAACACAACTCATACTGTGGCTCCATGTTGAGGATTTACAAAGTACTAGAGATAACACCCCTCTCTGAGCGGCCAAGTAAACCTCCCACTGGGTGCCCGTCATGGTCGGCTCAGCTAATGTGGCAGATGAGCAGAAACAGAATTCATCTGTGTCCACTAGAGTCAGGTCTGACCCTTAATCACAACGTCATTTCTATCTGTTTGTTCCTTTTTATATTTCTAAAGCTTTCAAAGAAAACATGAAATGTTGTTTGTGAAAGGGAGTCTTTTGCTGTTTTACTTGGACACAGATGTAATTGATATGCTGAAGTTCCCTCTGGCAAGCACGGGCGAGCGCTTTGGAGTGGTCCGCAGGTTCCAGCCTTTCATCGACAGAGCCCTAGAGACAGCCCGCCTTCATGCTGTGACACAGCCCAGGTTGGACTTCTTATTTAGTCATTTTAGCTAGGAGTGATTAGGTATGAAGTTCAGCCGCACAGCTTGAGAAAGTCTCCTGTGGAATTCCAAATGTTTTATCAAACATTTATTAAGAACAAACTTTTTAGATGTGAAATATTCTCACACATTGTTTAATGAACACTGGATGATTCCAGTGGTTTATGTTGACATCAGTGGACTGTCAGGCCCATTGGGAGGATATTTCATTTCACTGTTGGAGGGGACAACAAACAGAACATTTTCTCAAGAGTAAATATTGAGGGGGGCACCATTAATATTATTGTATTCAGGACCGTTTCTAGCTTTTGGAGGCCCTGTGCAATATTGTCTTTGAAGGCCGATGATTTTGGAATAGGGAAGAGTTCAAACACTTCTAAAAGGGAAAAAAACTCCCCTTTTAACAAAAATATTAAGAAAACAAAACTGGGTCATTGTCTGGATGAGCAGAAAAGGAAATAAACCATTACATGGAATAAAAATTTAACCTCCATCCATGTAAATGCAAATTTATGAGAAAAACATTGCAAATTTATCAGACAAGAAGTTACACATTCATGAGAAAAATGTTGTACATTTATGAGAAAAACAGAGCAAATTTGTTAGTACAAAGCTGCAACTTTACATTGCAAATTTATGAGAAAAACATTGCATATTTACACTGCAAATTTATGAGAAAAAGTTTGCAAATTTGCAAGAAAAAAATGTTGCAAATTTGAATTGCAAATTTGCTAGTAAAAAGTTGCAAATTCACAATGCAAATTTATGAGAAATACATTGCATATTTATGCTGCAAATTTATGAGAGTTTTCAAATTTACAAGAAAAAATAATGCAAATTTGCATTGCAAATTTATTAGAGACATTGCAAATTTATTAGTAAAAGTGACAAATCTCCATAGCAAATTTAGGAGAAAATATTGCATATAACACTGCAAATTTATGGGAAAAAGTTTGTAAGTTTATGAGAAAAACATTGTGAATTTTCTAGTACAAAGTTGCAAATTTACAATGGAAATTTATGAGAAAAATGTTGCAGATTTATAAGAAAAACACTGTGAATTTACTAATAAAAAGTTAAAAATTTACATTGCAAATTTATGAGAAAAATGTTGCAAGTTTTCTTTGCAAACTGATGAGAAAAACATTGCATATTTACATTGCAAATCTATGAGAAAAATGTTGCAAATTTATGATTAAAAATGTGAAAATTTATGAGAAAAACATTGGAAATTTATATTGCAGTTACAAGCAAGAAGTTGCATATATATATATATATTATATATATATATATATATACATACATACATACATACACACACACACACACACACACACACACACACTTAAATGTTTCAGATCATCTGTCACGAGGCTGAGCGCGGTGTGTCACCGGGGTCAGGCTCTTAATTTTCCTTGGAGTATTTTCTGTATTTTTCCTGTGTGTTGATTTAAGATGTGTTCTTGGTGGTTAATTGTTCTGTTAGTTATTAATGGACTTAGTATTATTGTTATTTTGTCAGTCTCTGTAGTTTAGGATTTATATTTTGTTTTTCTTGTGACACAAGCTCTTTACCTCCTGTTCCAGACACTCCCACCCTGTCATCATCTTGCATTGGTTGTGTATGTTGTTTCTGTTTCCTAGTCATCTCAGCTGTGAGCTGTTCTGTAATTCGGTCACCTGCCCGCTCATGTGATCCGCTCCTTCCATCTATTGTGTCATTTTGTTTTCAGCTATTTAAAGACTGTTATTTTGCTTTCTCATTGCCACAGTCTTGATTTTCTCTCACCTCGTCTCCACCAGAACCCAGCCCCTGTTCTGGTGTGTTTAAACTCGTAAGTCTGTTTGTTTGAAAGTTTGGAATTTTGTGTTGAGCACTGTTTGGACTGTATGTTTTGTTGTTTTCAATAACTCTCATAAACTCACAGTTCACTGCGTGGGTCTCACCTCTCTGCCCAATGGGGCAATTCATGACAGAAAACTGCAGCCAGTTAGAGACCCAGCTGCTGTGAGTTGCAGGTTTTTGTGTTTTGTTTCACTGACTTGTTTGTGGAGTGAATCATGTCCCCAACACGCCGACCTCCGCCAATCAAAGGGAGATCGGCAGCGGGATCCCTGAGTGTGGAAGAGGACTGGGCCGCCGAATTCATCCAGGGCTTCATGGATGAAGCCCTCACCTCCCACAGCCCAAAGAAAATCTGGGAAAAGGTGGATTCGGCTACCGCCATAGTCGAGGCGCATCCTGGGTTGTAGAGGTTTCCCCAGTTTGCGGAGCTGCTGGCTAAGCTCTCCATCCTGCAGCAGTCTTTCCCCGGGCTGATGTGGGGGCTGCCTCCAGTGAGTGCAAAGCCAACGCAGAAGCGCACTCCGCGGCAGACGCCCTGCTCCACGTCCAATTCGCCTATTCCTGCTCCAGCTCCCTCTCCTCCATGACGCCGGCTCCGGACCGCTGGAGGACTACTCCCGCCTCTTAGGCAGCAACCTTCCCTTCGCCGAAGCAGAAGACTCCCACAGCAGTGCCCTCTCAGTGCTTTTCCTCTCTGGCTGTTTCATCAGCTTTCTCTGTCTCCACAGCTGCTGTTTCCTGCTCCTCCTTGGCGATTCCTCCTGCTGCTGAGAGGTCGGCCGTTTCCTTCCCGGCTCCGCCCGTCACCATGTCTGCAGGGGCAGCTTCTCCATGTTCCACTGAGGGGCCTACAACCGCTGAAGCCACGGAGAGAGCAGATTCCACACCTGCTGCAGCAGAAAACATCATATCCCGGGAACACAGGTAAGTGTCTTTTCATTCTCTTTTACCAACATATATAAATTATCTTGCCTGATTCCCGGTGGTGAGGCTCAGTCCCCGCAGTCCTGTTAGCCCTCACCGCCTGCCGCAGCTAAAGACTTTTCACCTGCTCTCTCTGTGTCCCCTCCTCTGCCATCTGAGTGCCCGCCAACTACTGGGTTGAGCTGCCGGGTGATGGAAGACCCTGCAGCCCTGGAGACCCTGGTTCCAGCCCCACAGCCGTGGTTCGGATGGAGGGAGAGTGCTGCCTGTGATTTGGAGCCTATGCTGACAAGTGAGCATCCCTGGGCTTCAGCTGTGGTGGATCCAGTTCCAACGGAGAATGGACCTCCTGTTGCCATGCTGGGCGAGCCACCTGTGTGGGTCATGTCGCTGGGGGGTCCCATGACTGCATTGACCACTATGCCTGATGCTGGGGCTGCCGCAGCAGAGCTGGAGTTGGACCTCCAGATGGTCGGGCTCAAGACGTCGACGCCTGGATTGACGGAGTCCTGGACAGCGGTGGAGCTCGAGCTCAGGCAAATGCTCTCCTTTGTTTTTTTTTTGTTTTTTTTTTTTAAATTTTGGAGAGCTCTTGTCTTGCTCTTGGTAGAGAGAGCCAAGTGCAGCCGTCAGCTGCACCTGAGCATACCTCGCTGGGCTCCACTGCTGCCGGTGACCCTGACCCTGTTTCTTTGCCCCTCTTTCCTGAGCTTTCCCCCAGGTTCACCGAGCATCGTCCAGCTTTGCCAGAGGTCTCTGTGGGTCCGGCCTCGTCGCCTGAGATCTCCATGGATCCAGCTCCGCCTGCTGGGGTCGTCGTGGGTGCTTTGTCCCAGCCCGGGACCTCCAACAGTGCAGCTCCCCCTCCCGAGGTTGTTGTGGGTGGTCCGTCCCAGCCCTGACCTCTGAGGGTGCTGCTTCTCCATTGGCTGAGGTCGTTGCAGGTGCTCCGTCCCAGCCTGGGACCTCCGTGGGCGCAGCTCCTCCTCAGTCCGGGTCTCCGTGGGTGCTGTGTCCCAGTCAGGGACCGTTGTGGGTGCTGCGCCCCAGCCTGAAACCAACGTGGGTTCTGCCCTCCAGTGTGGGCCCGCTGTGGGCGTTAAGCTCCAGCCCAGGGGCCAGCGTGGGTGCAGCTCTGGCCCAGTCCAGGTCCACCAAGGATGCAGCTTTGGCCCAGTCCGGGCCCACCGTGGGTGCAGCTGTGGCCCAGTCTGGGCCTGCCATGGGTGCAGCTGTGGCCCAGTCTGGGTCCACCAAGGGTGCAGCTTTGACCCAGTCCGGGCCCACCATGGGTGCAGCTGTGGCCCAGTCCAGGCCCACAGTGGGTGCAGCTGTGGTCCAGTCCGGCCGGCCATGGGTGCAGCTGTGGCCCAGTCTGGGCCCACCATGGGTGCAGCTGTGGCCCAATCCAGGCACACCATGGGTGCAGCTATGTCCCAGTCCAGGGATTGTGGTCCCCCCTCCTCTGCCAGACACCATTGTGGTTCCCCCTCCTCTGCCAGATGCCATCGTGGTTCCCTCTCCTCTACCCGAGGCCATTGCGGTTCCCTCTCCTCTGCCCAACGCCATCGTTGTGGTCCACCCAACGCCTCTGCCCCTTCCGTCATTAGACTTCCTTGTGGGGCAACCACCTCCTAGGCCACCCCGTCTGTTTAGGTGGCTGAGGAACCCTGGCTGACTGCCTGACAGACTGTGCCGTCGGGGTGGGTGGCTCATATTCTCCGGGAGGCCACCCAACTCATACCACCTTGGCATCGTCAGGCCTGTGATTTTGGCTGTCTGTCTGAACTGTTTAGTTCTTAGGCCTAGGGGGCCTAAGGGCCTGGTTTTGAGTGGGTGTGGGTCCTGAGCGGGGTTTGTGTTTTTGTTCCCTCCTAGCCTGTTCCCCCCACCACCCACCTGGGATGGTTTATTGTTATACTCCTCTTTTTTAGATAGATAGATAGATAGATAGATAGATAGATGTACTTTATTGATCCCATCCATCCATCCATCCATCTTCTACCGCTTTCTGGAGGTCCGGGTCGCGGAGGCAGCAGCTCAAGCAGAGAAGCCCAGACTTCCCTCTCCCCAGCCACCTGCTCCAGCTCTTCAGAGGGGATACCAAGGTGTTCCCAGACCAGCTGGGAGACATAGTCTCTCCACCGAGCCCTGGGTCTGCCCCGGGGTGTCCTCCCAGTGGGACTTGCCTGAAACACCTCAAGTGGGAGGCGTCCAGGAGGCATCCTAATCAGATGCCCATACCACCTCAACTGACTCCTTTCAATGTGGAGGAGCAGCGGTTCTACTCTGAGCCTCTCCCGGATGACTGAGCTCCTCACCCTATCTCTGAGGGTGAGTCCAGCAATCCTACGGAGAAAGCTCATTTCAGCCGCTTGCATCTGCGATCTCGTTCTTTCGGTCATTACCCAAAGCTCGTGACCGTAGGTGAGAGTAGGAACGTAGATTGACTGGTAAATCGACAGCTTTGCCTTAGAACTAAGCTCCCTCTTCACCACAACAGACCGGTACAACATCCGCATCACTGCAGATGCTGCTCCAATCCGTCTGTCGATCTCTCGCTCCCTTTTCCCCTCACTCGTGAACAAGACCCCAAGATACTTAAACTCCTCCACTTGGGGCAGGAGCCTGTCCCCAACCCGGAGAGGACAATCCACCTTTTTCCGGCTGAGGACCATGGACTTGGACTTGGAGGTGCTGATTCTCATCCCAGCCACTTCACACTCAGTGGAAAACCGTCCCAGCAAGAGCTGTAGGTCATTGCTGGATGAAGCCAACAGGACAACATCATCTGCAAACAACAGAGATGAGATCCTGTGGTCACCAAGCATGACACCCTCCATTCCCTGGCTGCGCCTAGAAATCCTGTCCATAAAAATTATGAACAGGATCGGTGACAAAGGGCAGCCCTGGCGGAGTCCAACTCTCACTGGGAATGACTCCGACCAAGTGTTGGCAATACCAACCAAACTCTCACAACGGTCATACAGAGACCGAACAGCTCGTAACAACAAGCCCGATACCCCATACTCCCGAAGCACCCCCCACAAAAATCCACGAGGGACGCGGTCAAATGCCTTCTCCAAGTCCACAAAACACATGTAAAATGGTTGGGCAAACTCCCACGAACCCTCAAGAATTCTCAAGAGGGTAAAGAGCTGGTCCGATGTGCCACGGCCAGGACGAAAACCACATTGCTCCTCCTGAATCCCAGGTTCGACCAACGGCCGGACTCTCCTCTCCAGTACCTTGGCATAGACCTTCCCAGGGAGGCTGAGGAGTGTGATCCCTCAAAAGTTGGAGCACACCCTCCGGTCCCCTTTTTTGAAGAGAGGAACCACCACCCCGGTTTGCCATGCCAAAGGCACTGCCCCTGACCTCCACGCAATGTTGCAGAGGCGTGTCAACTATGACAACCCAACAACATCCAGGGCCTTGAGGTACTCAGGGCGAATCTCGTCCACCCCCGGGGCCCAGCCACCAAGGAGATTTTTAACCACCTTGGCGACCTCAGCCCCTGTGATAGGCGAGTCATCCCCCTCATCCCCAAACCCTGCTTCCTCTGTGGAAGGCGTATCAGTGGGATTGAGGAGATCCTCGAAGTATTCCTTCCACCGCCTGACGATATCCCCAGTCGAAGTCAACAGTGTCCCATCCGCACCACACACAGTGTGGACGGGGAGCTGTTTTCCCCTCCTGAGCCGCCGGACAGTTTGCCAGAATCTCTTTGAGGCCGACCAAAAGTCTTGTTCCATGGCCTGACCAAACTCCTCCCATACCTGGGTTTTTGCTTCAGCAACCACCCGAGCTGCACTCCGCTTGGCCTGCCGGTACACCTCAGCTGCTTCGGGAGTCCCACAAGCCAACCAAGCTTGATAGGACTCCTTCTTCAGCTTAATGGCCCCCCTCACCACTGGTGTCCACCACTTGGTTCGGGGGTTGCCACCACGAGATGCACCGACCACCTTGCGGCCGCAGTTCTGGGCCGCCGCTTCAACAACAGAGGTGGAGAACATGGCCCATTCAGACTCCATGGCTCCAGACTCCCTTGGAATGTGGTTGAAGTTCTTCCGGAGGTGGGAGTTGAAGACCTCCCGGACAGGGGCCTCAGCCAGACGCTCCCAGCACACCCTCACTATACGTTTGGGTCTACCAGGTCTGAATGGCTTCCTCCCCTGCCATCGGATCCAACTCACCACCAGGTGGTGATCAGTTGACAGCTCTGCACCTCTCTTTACTCGGGTGTCCAAGACATATGGTCGCAGGTCTGATGACACGATAACAAAATCAATCATCGACCTGCGACCTAGGGTGTCCTGGTGCCAGGTGCACATATGGACACCCTTATGCTTGAACATGGTGTTCGTTATGGACAGACTGTGGTTAGCACAGAAGTCCAATAACTGAACACCACTCGGGTTCAAATTGGGCAGGCCGTTCCTCCCAATCACCCCCCTCCAGGTTTCACTGTCGTTGCCCACATGCGCATTGAAGTCCCCCAGTAGGACAATGGAGTCTCCAAGAGGAGCACCCTCCAGCACCCCAGTCACAGACTCTAAAAAGGGTGGGTACTCTGAAACATCATTTGGTGCATAGGCACAAATGATGGTCAGGACCCGTTTCCCAACCCAAAGGCGCAGGAAAGCAACCCTTTCATCCACCGGGGAAAACTCCAATATAGAGGCAGCAAGGTGGGGCGATACAAGAATACCCACCCCTGCTCGTCACCTCTCGCCCGGGGCAACTCCAGAAAAGGCCAAGCTCCAGCCCCTCTCCAGGAGACTGGTTCCGGAACCGGAGCTGTGTGTTGATGTGAGGCCGACTATATCTAGCCGGTATCTCTCAACCTTGTACACCAGCTCAGGCTCCTTCCCCACCAGAGAGGTGACATTCCACGTACCAAAAGCCAGTTTAGAAAGCTTGGGATCAGTCCGCCAAGGTCTCTGCCTTTGACCGCCACCTAATCCACATAGCACCGGACCCCCATGATCCCTCCTGCAGGTGGTGAGCTCACTGGAGGGCAGACCCATGTAACTCCTTCAGGCTGAGCCTGGCTGGGTCCCATGGGTGGAAACCCGGCCACCAGACGCTAGCCTTCGAGCCCCTCCCCCAGGCCTGGCTCCAGGGTGGGGCCCCGGTAACCCCATACCGGGCGGGGTACACTGAATCCTTGATATACAATTTATCATGAGAGTCTGTTGGATCGTTCTTAGTCTGGCCCTTCACCCAGGACCAGTTTGTCTTGGGAGACCCTATCAGAGGCAAATTACCCCGGACAACATAGCTCCTGGGATCACTGGGGCACGCAACCCCCCCCCCCCCCCACCACCACGATAAGGTGACGATCCATGAGGGGGTTATTGATCCCAAACTGGGAAATTACAGGGGGAGGTTGGGGCTTTTTTTTTTGATGTTACCTTGGGGTGTCTGGACCATCCCTTAAGGGGGGGGGGGGGGTCTAGTGTTCGTCTAGTGTAGTGTGTCACCGGGCTCAGGCTCTTAATTTTCCTCGGAGTATTTTCTGTATTTTTCCCATGTGTTGATTTAAGATGTGTTCTTGGTGGTTAATTGTTCTGTTAGTTATTAATGGACTTAGTATTATTGTTTTTTTGTCAGTCTCTGTAGTTTAGGATTTATATTTTGTTTTTCTTGTGACTTTACCTCCTGTTCCAGACACTCCCACCCTGTCATCATCTTGCATGGCCTGTGTATGTTGTTTCTGTTCCCTAGTCATCTCAGCTGTGAGTTGTTCTGTAATTCGGTCACCTGCCCGCTCATATGATCCACACCTGCCATCTATTGTGTCATTTTGTTTTCAGCTATTTAAAGACTGTTATTTTGCTTTGTCATTGCCGCAGTCTTGATTTTCACTCACCTCGTCTCCACCAGAACCCAGTCCCTGTTCTGGTGTGTTTAAACTCGTAAGTCTGTTTGTTTGTCAGTTTGGAATTTTGTGTTGAGCACTGTTTGGACTATATGGATTGTTGTTTTCAATAAATCTCACAAACTCACAGTTCAATGCGTGGGTCTCACCTCTCTGCCCCGTGGGGCAATTCATGACGTCATCAAGCAAATTTAAGTATTAGTTGATGATAACATAAGTAAACACAAAATGCAGTTTTTAAATGAAGGTTTTTATTATTAAGGGTCAAACAAATCCAAACCTACATGGCCCTGTGTGAAAACGTGATTGCCCCCCACCCTGTTAAAATATAAATTAACTGTGGTTTATCACATCTTTGGAAAGATGAGTTTAATTTCTCCAGCCACACCCAGGCCTGATTACTGCCACACTTGTTCTCAATCAATAAATCAAATTAAGTAGGACCTGCCTGGCAAAGTTAAGTAGACAAAAAGATCCTCAAAGGCTAGACATCATCCAAAGAATTCAGGAACAAATGAGAAACAAAGTAATTGAGATCTATTAGTCTGGAAAAGACTGTAAAGCCATTTCTAAAGCTTTGGAACTCCAGCGAACCACAGTGAGAGCCATTATCTACAAATAGCGAAAACATGGAACAGTGGCGAACCTTTCCAGGAGTGGCCAGCCAACCAGAATTACCCCAAGAGTGCAGTGATGACTCATCCAAGAGATCACAAAACACCCCACAACAACATCCAAAGAACTGCAGGCCTCACTTGCCTCAGTTAAGGTCAGTGTTCATGACTCCACCATAAGAAAGAGACTGGGTAAAAATGGCCTGCATGGCAGAGCTCCAAGACGAAAACCACTGCTGAGCAAAAAGAACATAAAGGCTCATCTCAGTTTTGCCAGAAAACATCTTGATGATCCCCAAGACTTTTGGGAAAATACTCTGTCGACTGATGAGACAAAAGTTGAACTTTTTGGAAGGTTTTTGTCTCATTACATCTGGCGTAAAAGTAACACAGCATTTCAGAAAAGGAACATCATACCAACAGTAAAATATGGTGGTGGTAGTGTGATGGTCTGGGGCTGTTTTGCTGCTTCAGGACCTGGAAGACTCGCTGTGGTAAATGGAACCATGAATTCTGCCGTTTACCAAAAAATCCTGAAGGAGAATGTCCGGCCATTTGTTTGTGACCTCAAGCTGAAGCACACCTGGGTTCTGCAGCAGGACAATGATCCAAAACAAACCAGCAAGTCCACCTCTGAATGACTTAAGAAAAACAAAATGAAGACTTTGGAGTGGCCTAGTTAAAGTCCTGACCTGAATCCAATTGAGATGCTGTGGCATGACCTTTTAAAAAGACGGTTCATGCTTGAAAACCCTCTAATATGGCTGAATTACAACAATCCTGCAAAGATGAGTTGGCCAAAATTCCTTCACAGCGCTGTAAAAGACTCATTGCCAGTTATCGCAAACACTTGATTGCAGTTGTTGCTGCAAAGGGTGGCCCAACCAGTTATTAGGTTTAGGGGGCAATCACTTTTTCACACAGGGCCATGTAGGTTTGGATTTTTTTTCTCTTAATAATAAACACCTTCATTTAAAAACTACATTTTGTGTTTACTTGTGTTATCTTTGTTTAATAATTAAATTTGTTTGATGGTCTGAAACATTTAAGTGTGACAAACATACAAAAAAATGAGAAATCAGGAAGGGGGCAAACACTTTTTACACCACTGTATTTTTCGATTTCTGCTTCACATGTTATTCTGTCGTGTATCATGGTATAGAGGTTTATGATGATATTGGGGGCAATTCTCTCTTTTTTCCAGTTTGGATCGGGCATGTCCCCCCTGTCCAACCCATGATTTATGCCTATATGGACAGACCAAAACTCAGGCATCTGTAACAGTACACATCCGCTTTTGGTTTTACTTCAGAGTATTTTTAAATGACTTTATAAGCTTCACCAAGCCTCTTCAGCAGAGCATATAAGCTTTTTACTTACGGTCAGGGGAAGACAGCGAGGTCAGGTGTTTTTAGCAGTCAATGCAGCGTTCCTAAATTCAGTGTCGTGCTTGAGTGGATGAAGAAATGATTTGTCAAATCATGTTTTCTTGCTTGGTTTTCAGCGTCACCTTATCAGTGTGGATATACCTGCTGAAATGGTGTCATGAGGAGAACTGCGCGATCATCCATCATGTGGACAGAAAAAGTTCATACAACACAGTTCTGATAGAGCTTACAGACACAGGTGGGTGACACCAGCCTGCGTGTACACGTGACACTGGTTCAGGGGATTGGACTGAGGGATCATTAGATGATTGTGAGCATGGGTGCATATTTTTTTCACTGGGGGTGAAAAAAGTTACAAATTTATTAGAAAAAAGTTGCAAATTTATGATTAGAAACCATAGGAAATTTATGAGAAAAAAGTTTCAAATTTACAAGTAAAAAGTTTCAAATTTACAAGAAAAAGTAACAAATTTGTAAGAAAAAACATTGCAATTCTATGAGAAAACAGGTAGCAAATTTTTGAGCAAAAAGAGCTTCAACTTTGTGAGAAAAAAATCTGCAAATTTATGAGAAAAAAGCTGCAAATTAAAAAAAAAGTTACCAATTTGTGAGGAAAAAGTAGCAAAATTACAAGAAAAAAGTTGCAAATTTATTTGGAAAAAAGTAGTGAATTTATGAGAAAAAAAAGAAAATTTAAGAGGGAAAAAAGTTGCAAATTTACAAGAAAAAGTAACAAATTTATGAGAGGATAAAAGCTGCAGCTCAATGAGAAAAAAGTTGCAAATTTATTTTAAAAAAGTAGCATTTTTATAAGAAAAAAGTTGATGCTTCAAATGCATTTTTATTCAGCTCATACTGGCTCGGACTTCGCCTGGGTTAACAAGGTCAGGAGTTCCTGGCAGCAGAAGGCGAAGGACAGAGCTGCGTGGAGGAATCTGATCAGACCTAAACGAAACAGTCATTGTCGCCCCTGACAGACTGCTATGATGATGATGATGATGATATAGAATAGTTTATGGTGATACTGGGAAGAGACAGTTCTCCCCCCCCCCCCCCGATTTACATCTTGACTGTGAGTCATAATTAGTGTGCTTTATGACTGAACAGAGTGTTATGTGTTAATAAAGAGCGTCAAATCTCACCTGCTGAAATATACGTCATGTGTGTCTGTGTAGGTGACACGATAATTCAGGTTCATCTGACTACAGGGGAAGACGCAGCCTTCCAGGCCAATCAAGCACTGCCCCTGCAGAAGTGGATCAGATTAGACTGTTACATACAGGACACAAAGGTATAGCACCCAAGCAAGAGCCTTCTGGGTGGTGGAATGAGGAATAGACATTAAAGCAGAGCTCTGGGCAACATTTCACAGCCATCCTTTTTTTTTTTTTCTGAGCGTTTTTTGGCACTCTTGCTTTTTGTTTTCTCTTGGAACAGCTGTAAGATCTTGAAAGATGGTTCCTTTCCAGCTGGGAAACTCCAGGCTATTGCAGAGTGTGCTGCAATTTGGAGTCGTTCACAGCTGAGTAGCTTTTTGTCTGAGCCTATGCATTGTTATGTCTGACTTTCAGGTGTTGCTGGATGCGACGTGGGACGATGAAACCCGCAAATCGGAATACAAGTACGACTTTCTTGTCTGAGAAATAAGCAGAGCATACATTTACTGTGGTCCTTAGCATCTGCTCATCCAATTACTGCGGGAGAAATACAACTTTGTCATGTAGTGTTGAGTGGTGTTGAATATCTTTTAGTTTTCAGAGCAGTATCTGTTATGATGACACCGATGGATACTTTGTGATTGGAGGGAGCAGATACATGCCAGGCATCCGTGGGTATTTTGGGCCAACCAAGCTCTACCGTTTTGGAACAGATGAGGTAACCATAATAAATCATAAGCACTTGTTTTCAGTTCACTAATTCAGTTTTATTACTTTTTTGCTTCTGGTCTACATCGTCAGTCGTATCAAGGCACTTTAAATTGTGTGGTACAGTTGAAAGCAGAAGTTTACATACACTGTATAAAAAGACACTTTTTTTTTAATTGTCTGACAATAAATCAGACTAAAGTTTTACAGTTTTAGGTCAGTTAGGATTACCAAAATTATTTCTATTTGTTAGATAAATTTTATATTTGCTAAATAATTTTTGCAGCAATTAAAAATAAATTGCCAACCCTTCTGAGAACGGCTGGGTTGAATGCTTGCCACTTTAAATGTCTGGGACTCATTCAATTCCTTACTCTTGTCACGATTGCTAACTTTAGCTGCCTAGCTTGGAACCAAGTAACAGAATGAACGAAATAATGCATCACTGGGGGGCAGAGGTGTGTGGTTTCAGTGGTCAATAGGATATAACCAGTCCCTAGAGTACAATAAGCACACAAGCAATAAAACTTTAACAATGCTAAAATAACTTCTATGATGAAATAAATGGTCAAGTGTTGGTAGATGAACAAGGATTCCAGTGGGTATGAATAGAATTTATAGAAAACACTAGAAAAGCACTCGGAGAGCGCAGACCTCCGCCAAGTACCTCAGTTCCCCCTAATATTGGGATTTTCCCCAAATGTAATATTCCTACATTTATTTTATCTATATTTTCAGATTCCTTGACCATCAAAACATACCTTTAGGAATTGGATTCACATTGATATCTCTATTAGTTCAGTAGTTATTGACAAAAATCACTTTTTCGGTAATGGCGGGTTTCTTCAGGATATATCTCCATAGCTTTTGAAGATACAACAAATCCATTGGCACACTACTGATTCCTCAGTGTCTTGGCTATATTTTGGTGTTTGTTGTATGTTTACATCTTAATTTGTTACCTTACAGTGATGAAAATTCCAAAGATCCCCTATTATTTCCTGTTCTGGATCACAGTATCCAGATTTTTTGCAGGATCCAGATCAGTCTTTGATGTCTCCTAGAACCTATTGGGATCTTATCCTGTATTTTTTTTTGGCAAGCATCCTGACCATTTATTGTGGAGTTATATACACATATGCTAAAAATGGCCCTATCTCGCAATGATAAAGAATCCTTTAAAAAATTCCTAGATCCAGACGGTGATCCGGATCACTCCCAAAATGTAATCGTTTCTTCCTTTTCCCATTTCGGACTTGCCCTGAAAATTTCGTCAAAATCCATTCATAACTTTTTGAGACAGACAAACAAACCCCGGTAAAAACATAACCTCCTTGGCGGAGGTAATAATGACATCAAACGGCAACAAGTCGAGATAGGAAACATGCAATGTGGTTTCATGCCTGGTAGAAGCACCACCAACACAATTCTTATCCTATGGAGAATGCAAGAGAAATTCCTCCAAAAGAAGAGAAACTTGTATTTCATATTTGTGGATCTTATCCTAATATTTGTTATTTACTGTATGCGCTGGATTTATTCTTTACATTTTTTATGTAAATATTAATGCGACACTCACGTTGTCTGATGCAGTGATGATTGTGTATTTAAAGGTACAAATGATCAGATGCTGCCGTGGTAACAGGAATTAATAATTAACGGGAGGATGTAGGAGACTTTTGTTGGCTCAGGTGAGATTGTGATGTAAATGTAGAGAAGACGAGTCAGATGGTTGGAGAAGGGAAGATGGTGGTTAAACGTGGATGGAAAAAGGAAGTGTTGAAAGAAAGCACTGAATAAATGTGAAGGCTGCTCACTGAGGATCATGATCGTGTACCTCACACTATCACTTGGTGAGCCATGAGGAAGGAATCATTAGCCATGTTTACATGGACACAAGTAACCAGATTAAAAGCCTGATCAGAATAAAAATGCTTCATGTAAACACGCCAATCTGAATATTCTGACCCGATCACACTCATTCAGATCAAAATTTCCTTCAATTGAGATGGGTGGGTTATGCCGATTGTTAATCCGAATGGTGCGCATATAAACACTTATTCCGAAGCTTGGGTAGAAAATGTTTACTGCACGCATGTCTGTACGTCAGCAACACGTCGACGTGACATATTTCCGCCTTTACAGCAGCTAGTGGAAGACATGGCTGGAGTAAAACAAAATTGGTCTGTATCGTCCTGCTGTCTCCCTCTGTTTGTCATAGAGAAATATGGACTTGTAGCTTAGTTACGGAGACTAGCAGAAGCAAAAGTACAGTCTTAATAACACAATACAGGTCCATTTCAAAAAGAGAAAGACACGAAGTGGGGTTTGTTTACATAGGAAGTTGCTTCCTCTTCTACTATTTCCAGAATGTCGGATAATTGTGCGCATGTCAAAATGATTTAGTCCGTTCAAACGTGTGACACATGGAAACGCACGTCCTAATCGGATCAACTTTTTCAGGATCCATGTAAACAATAAAGTTCTAATCTGAATTGTAATCAGATTGAAGAAATATTGTCCATGTTACCGTGGCTAATGAGTGGATTATTACAACTGTCCAGGCAATGTACATGTAACGGATGCCAACTAGTGCTGTTCGGCGTAGAACGTTAGTAAAACCTCCCTCCCAAAGCCTCATACAGTATCGGTAGCGCTGAGCTACCGGTCGGACCTTTAGCTCAGCACGATCGTGCTGTGCGTGTCTCTGACCAGTTAACTGTGAGGTCGCGGGTTCGCGTCCTGTGTAGGGCGAACTGCGCTGATGACCTCAGTTAGTTACAAAGTGGTGCTGTGAGCCCCAGATGGTAGCGCTGAGCTACCGGTCGGACCTTTAGCTCAGCACGATCGTGCTGTGCGTGTCTCTGACCAGTTAACTGTGAGGTCGCGGGTTCGCGTCCTGTGTAGGGCGAACTGCGCTGATTACCTCAGTTAGTTAAAAGTGGTGCTGTGAGCCCCAGATGGTAGCGCTGAGCTACCGGTCGGACCTTTAGCTCAGCACGATCGTGCTGTGTGTGTCTCTGACCAGTTAACTGTGAGGTCGCGGGTTCGTGTCCTGTGTAGGGCGAACTGCGCTGATGACCTCAGTTAGTTAAAAGTGGTGCTGTGAGCCCCAGATGGTAGCGCTGAGCTACCGGTCGGACCTTTAGCTCAGCGCGATCGTGCTGTGTCTCCCATGCTCGAACTGTGTTAGTTGACTGAGAGGTCGCGGGTTCGTGTCCCGTGTGGGGCGAACTGCGCAGGATGATCTCTGTCACATACACAAATGTCAGCTCCCATGTCTGCGTCAACAGCACATATGGTGAATGATTTGGGCTCTCAGTTGGGGTTCACCATGGATCTGTGTTAAGTCCTTTGCTTTTCATAATCGTTTTAGAGGCACTATCACCTGAATTTAGGATGTGCTGCCCCTGGGAACTATTGCATGCCAATGACCTTGTGATTATGGCCGAATCTCTCCCTGAATTGACTCACAAAATTAAATTGTGGAAGAACAACCTGGAAGCCGAATCACGGGCCGATATCACGGACGCACGGATCGCCCCGGGGATCTCCCGGGTCGGCAGATGGAGCCACGGTTTGCAGCGGGAGACGTTACAGCGGGGAGGGGCTAGTGCTAGCTAGCACTTGGCCGCCGCCCGGTGCTAATGGGAAACTCGACATACCGGGAGCTGTAGCGAAAACGATGCGGGTGCCGGGCTGGAGTTTAGGCGGCGTGAAAGAAATATAAGACAGAATAATAAAGAGCGATGGCAAGAACCAAGCAGACCGCCCGTAAAGTCTACTGGAGGAAGAAGCCCCCCAGGAGACAGCTAGCCACCAGGGCTGCTCGGACAGGCGCTCCGGCCACCGGCAGAGTGAAGAGGCCTCGCTGTCACAGGCCCGTGGCTCTGAGAGAGATCCGTCGCTGCCAGAAATCCACGGAGCTGCTCATCCGTAAGCTGCCCGTCCAGCGCCTGGTGAGGGAGATCGCTCAGGACTTCAAGACCGTCCTGCGTTTCCTGAGCTTCGCCGTCATGGCTCTGCAGGAGACCTGCGAGGCCCACCTGGTGGGTCTCTTCTTCGCTAAGGGGGTCACCATCATGCCCAAAGACTTCCAGCTGGCCCGCTGCATCCGCGGAGAGAGAGCTTAGACTTTCTGCTGCACATTCACCAGCCATAATGCTCTGCACTGTGTGTCTATATATATACATTTATAGTAATATGGACATATGTTTACTAGATGTTGTTTTTTTCTTGCCTTCTGATTGTTGCTCTGAGTGTTGCTATCCCTATGCTGTTGCAATCCTGGAATTTCCCCATTGTGGGACTAATAAAGGCTTATCTTGTCTTATCTTATCTTAAGCCAAGGGCCTCAGAGTAAACATGTCTAAAACGAAGGTGATGTGTTCTGGGCCTGAGCCTGTCGATTCACTTAAGTCCATAAAGTGGCCTTGTGGAGTCTGTAAGGAAGGTGTTGGCAGAATCAGAGGTCATATAGTGGTTCAAGAAAACTTCCGCTGTCCCATATGTCTTGGTCTGATTGTTCCCAAACCACTGAAACAGCTGGAGAAGTTGACAATCGATGATGCTGACCTTGAAGCGGTCACTACATTCTGCTATCTTGGAGATAGCTGTGGGCAGAGCGGAGATTGCCAAGATACAGTCACTGCCAGGATCTGTTCCACCTGGAAAGCCTTCTGTGAACTACTGCTTATACTTACAAACCGTGGTATTTCTTTAATATGCAGAGGGTTCATATATAAGGCATGCATCCACAGTATCCTTCTTTACGGCAGTGAGACCTGGGCTGTCACTACTGCTGATCTTGACAGAATTGTCAGATGTGACAACGCTGTGCTCCGGTGGATGTACAATGTGAAACTAGAACAACATATTCCCTCTGAAGAACTATGAAACAGGATAGAGGGTGATAGCATCCTGGAGGTTCTGAGATGGGGACGTTTGTGGTATTTTGGACACTTGATGCTTGCATCTACTGAAGCATGGCCCAGGATAGTTGTCATGAACTGAGCCGGTGTTTCCTGTAGGCTCGGTTCTGACCATTCTCTGTGGCTCGGGCATCGAGTGATTTATGTATTGTGTTTTCTTTTGAGTTCTTGTTGTGTTTATGTCTGTGTTCTTTTTCTTTTCCGTGCCTGTAGCTACCACTCTGGCCGGCAGCTGTTAGGCAGCCTCTTTGACCCACATTCGTGTGGGCGTTGTCTAACATTCACCAGTCCAACCACGCCCCCTCTCTCTTGACAGCCAGCTGATTCCTCCCCGGTAATTGTCTTTCCTGCGCCTCGCCCAGGTGTGCCCAATTTGTGGTGCCAGCAGTGTTTGTACTTAGACAGCCTTTGCCAGTCAAGCACTGCTGGACCATTGTGCATCATCTTATGTGTACTTAGTCGCTTGGATGTACTGTCTATGAAGGGTTGTGTGGACTCGTTGTATTACTCGGACATCTCGGACAGCTCCTGCTTTGTGAGTAAAGAACTGTTAGCGTTTCTTTGTGCAGTGCTGCTGCTACGCTTTGGCTTTCTGCCCAGTTTCCGTCTCCATCCAGATGAGCCTCCTAGAGGACTCCAAGTTAACCTGGGTCGTTATATTGTTTTTGTGCATTATTTGTCTTGCGGTCACAGTACACAGTGGTCTGCCCGCTGCGTGCTTGTCGCGTACGCCATTTTGTGTACCCTGTTACCTTTTTGTCAGTCTTTATTTTGGAACTGTCAGCCTTTGTGTTAAATAAATGTGTTGTGGCGAATACCTGCTCATAATTCCATTCTTCCTTCTCCTCTTCTGTGCGCTGCATAAAAGCGCACAAGGAGGTTCTTGACAAGAGTACTGGATTTTGAAGTGAATGGTGCCAATCCTTGTGGACGGCCAGCAAAACATTGGCAAGAAAACATTGATGCCAACCTTAGATTGCTGAGAATCATCAAAAACTTGGCAACCGACAGGAACAAGTGGAGAACAGCTATTAAGCCTGGTAATCAGCCAACCGATGGACTCCAACCTGCGCTACGTAGAAAAGGGAGGTTAAATGACCAGTAAGTAAGTTATCAAAGCAGCCTGCCCATCACCTCCTCCCCACTAAGGTAAGCTCAGACTGGTGTTGTGTCAAAAAGTGATCGGCTGCCAAAAAGTGATCACCGGCTGCAGGAGTCGGGAACTCCCGCTTGTTAAAGCTGCACTGTCTCAGTCCATCTACAGATGGACTGACAGATGTCTCAGTCCATCTACAATGTGCCATAATCTGGACATCTTGTCCATGCTTTCTGTTGTTTTTTTTTAACTATTGGCACAATTCTGTTATCATTAGTAGTTTGTGTATTCCTAGTTTCTTATTTCAACTCCTAGTTTCTTATTTCAGCTATTGTTTTTCCAGTCTCTCCCATCATCTTCCCATTCCTTCAGCCACTCACGTGTGTTTTCATTTGACCCTAATTAGTTACCCAGCTGTCCTCTGTTAGTTAATTTCTGTGTCCCTATATATACCCGCTGTTTTCATTTTTCCCTGTGGCATCATTGCAGAGCATTTCCCTTCGGTTCCTCGTCATCTGTAAGTGTTTAGTTGTTTTTTGTGTGACAGCCCCTGAGCTGCATTTATTTTCTCCCTTTAAAAAAGATTGTTGCACTGGAGTTCTGCCCGCTCTGCAAGTCCCATTTCTTCCTCATCTGCTGGAGGTGTTTCTGACACAATGTGTCTGTAAATGTTTCAAGTTTTATTATACCCCAAAAATTAGTGTTGGCCAAAGTGTTTGTAGTTTGGATAACCACAAATAGCATTCATGAGATTGTAATTGAGTCCAATATTTATGTGCAAAAACCTCATTGTTGTTCAGAAGCTACACTGTAATTGTCAATTGTTGAAGCATATAATATATATTTATACAGTATCTACATGTACATATTCAATAAATCCATGTATTTTTCAATGTAACCTTGTGACTGCATTATTTTAATTGCATTTAGAATAGAAGAACAGCTTTATTGCCTATCCCTAACCCTTTCATTGCTTTTAAACCTAGATCAAGTGTCATGATCCTGGGCACGAGCGGGCGCCGTGCCCAGTCTTCAGTTACGTTTAGTCTTTTCCTGTCTGTTTGTTTATCCTGTCCAGTTATTGTGTCATTTTGTATTTGTAGTAATGTTCACATTTTGGGGTTGTGTTGTTGTTGTTTCATTATGGTTTCCGGTTTGTGTTTTATTTTAACAGCGCTGTGCAGCCTCCGGCTGTCAAACTGTTTGGAGCTGCACAGCTGTCATTCATTCTGTTATTTTGTCCACTCATGTATCCACACCTGTTACCCATCAAGAGATGGTATTTAAGGGCATGACAACCTTTTCCCATTGTCGTGCCCTACTGTGACGTCCTCAGATGTTTGTCAGAGATCTGAGTTTGTTGTTGGCCGTAGCCGTTGAGGAGATTGCGTTGAGCTCCGACCAGGTAATTAGTCCTTTCCCCTTCATTCTCTCAGCCATGAGCCCCACTGTTCTTTGGGTGTGCTTCGGCTGTAATTGTCTCTTTTCCCCAGCATCCCTGAGCACCTCAGCCATTTTTCCTGGGCTGTTCTACCTCCCCCTGGTCATGAGCTCTGCTCTCCTCCAGCGTGCGTTTCCTCTCTTTATTTATTAGTGTTGTGTTGCTTTTCCTTGTTCGTCTTTACTTTAATAAATGTGCAAACTCACAGACGGTGCTTGGTGTCTTGTTCTGCCCGTGAAACAGGCGTTTTATGACATCAAGTTTGTTTCGGGTTCAAAATGCATCCTAAGTGTTAAATATATCATATTATACCTCACTCAGTACCGTTTACCTGTTGAAATATATATTTTACGGCTAATATAACCCCATAACTACAACATGGCACCTGACGATCAATTTTTGGTAGCCGATCATTTGGCACGACACCGATACAGTGATTCACTTGGACTGTCAAGCCTGCTAGTGCTAACAGTTCAGTGTAAAATCACAGTGAAAATATAACAAAATAAGCCAGAATGACGTGCGATATATTAACTGTGGATTAAGCAGGATTTATGCACCTGCATCACGTCGACGCCATTGCCTACATACATTGCTGTCATAAACTCCCCGTGCACTTCTCCACAGCGCACAGAGGAGGAGAAGGAAGAATGGACTTAAGTGCAGGGTTACACCAAACACACATTTATTGATACAAAAACAGACAATACAAAACGACAAGACAGCTCGGGTAAACTTAGAGTCTTCCAGGACGCTCAACAGGATGGAGAGAATAAACTGGGCAGCAGTGCCAAAGCGTAGCAGTTGTGCTGCACGAGGAAATGCTACCTATAAAGCGTAGCAGCACAACTGCACACAGAAACGCTAACAGTGTTACTCACAGCACCGGAGCAGTCCGAGTAATCCAAGTGTCCCAGCAAGCACATACAAGCAGTCCTTCACCGACATGACGGTCACACAGTGGAAAACGACTGTGTGAACCCGTACAATGGTCCAGTGGTATTTGACTGGCGAAGCGCTGCCTAAGTACAAACACCGCTGGCGTGACAGATTGGAAACACCTGGGAGAGGCGCGGGACAGATAATTACTGGGGCGAACAGCTGGCTGTCAGAGAGAGGGGGCGTGGCCGGACCAGCTAGAGCGGCGACTACAGGCAAGGAAAAGAAAGAGTACACAGACATGCAAACAACGAGAAATCAAAAGATAACAACACCTAATAACCCCAATGCCTGAGCCACCAAGAATGGTCAGAACCGAGCCTACAGAAAACACGGGCTCGGTTTGTGACAGAGCCCCCCCTTCTCGGGTGGATACTAGACACCCACAGAAACATCATAAGGAAAGAAACCCCCCACCACCACCAACCCCGACAGAAACAACAACACGAACCTGGGTGGGAGGTAGGGGGAACAGGAAAGGAGGGAACACAATACCCTGCCCAGGGTCCACAATTACCCCCCCCCCCCAGTCCAAAGACGTGGAGGTTTGGGAGGCCGCCCAGAGTCCCAGGCCCAGCAGACAGTCTGATGAACAGAGTCTGGTGGTCTGCCGGAAAACAAGGGCCATCTGGCCCAGAGACTCAGTCCCTCAGGTGGTCGGCCAACGCTGTAAAGCTACCAGGGCCGGTGGGATGAAGCAGGAGGTGGCCTGCCCACCGGAAGGCTCACTGGTGGGTGACCGGACCGTAGGGAGGGAACCTCCACGGCGTCGGACAGGGAGGAGGAGGGGATCACGGCATCCTCAGGCAGATCCGCAGCGCCCTCGGTGGTCCGGGCTTGGGACACAGCTGCACCTGCGATGGACCCCGACTGGGCTGGCTCAGCAGCACCCACAGTGACTCCCGATTGGAGATCTGCAGCACCCATGGTGACTCCCGATTGGAGATCTGCAGCACCCACAGTGGACTCCAGCTAGAGCTCAGTGGCACCCGCAGTGGATCCCGACTGGGCCAAGGCTGCACCCTTGGTGGAACCCGCACTAGAGTGTGGCATCCATGACGGGTCCGAGCAGGAGCGCAGCACCCACGTCGGGCTGATCCTGGAGCACAGCCCCCACGATGGTCCGAAGCCAGCCTGCCACACCCATGGAGATACAGCCTGTGGAGGGACCCACAAGACGGCCTCCGGCAGCGGGGATGCTGGACTCATGATGTCGTCAAGCAGTGGGCCCAGTTCCAAGGCGACCCCTGGTGACGATGGTTCCTCTCCAGTGACCCTAGAAGAAGACTCAGGAGCAGGAGACGAAACCAAGTTATTAGGGTCGCTGGCAGTGGCGGAGCCCGGTAAAGGGAGTTCAGGGGCGGCTGTACACTGCACCTGACTCTCCTCCCCTTGAGCCAGACAAGATCTCTCTAGAACTGACATCAGAAACACAAGAGAGAAAACGTGCCTGAGCTCAAGCTCCACCGCTGTCCAGGACTCCGTCAATCCTGGCGATGAAGACTTGGGCTTGGCCTCCAGGAGGTCCAGCTCAGGCTCCCACTTCGCCGCTGCAGCCTCCACAGCAGGCGAGATGGTGTTAACAGTCCTATTATCCCCCGGCAGCGGCTCCAACGCTGGGAATTCATCCTGTGTGGCTGCAGGGGAACCTTTCCATGCTGGCTCTGGGAAGGAATCATCTGAAACCACTGCTCCTCCACCGTCTGATGGCCCTGACCTTGGGCCAACAGGCCCTCAGGCAGAATTGGAGGAGACACAAAGAGGGGAAAAAATGAATTATTATTTACAGCTGGAGGAGAGGACCCAGTGGACGGCTGAAACTGGGTCTCTTCTTTGGGAGACAGGCAAGATTCAATACTATTAGTTGGAATAGAAAGAAGCAGTACTTGCCTGTCATCTCGATTGTTGATGTTGACAGCTGCAGGCAGTTGGCAGTCATCCGTCTCCGTGTCAGCGGTGACATGGGCCACTCTAAAGACTTGTGGAGGAGCTGTCTCCAAGACGACAGAGATGGGCATAGCCAGGGTGAGCTCAACGGACCTCACAGCAGCTGGAAGGATGGCGGCCGCTGCCGAAGACGAGGAGGGCTTCCCCCGGCGTTTTAACGCAGGATGATTCCTTTTGGACAGAGCTGAGGATATACGGGCTGAGGCTGGCACTTCGGGCTGAGCTGGAGAGGAAGCGGATGGCTGACGAGGGGAACATCTCTGCTTCGGCTCGGCGGGAAGTGTCGCAGATAACCCAGGAAATGAGCGCTCGAGCGCGCAGACCATGGAGAGCAGCTCTGCATATTATGGGCACCTCCAGAGGCCAGGATGTGCTTCTAGGATGCCCACGGCCCCAAGCAAACACTCCCACTTTTTCTTGGGACCACAGGACATGAGAGCCTCCTTCACAAAGTCCTGGATGAAATCCGCTGCCCACTCCTCCAGCGTGGGGACGCCAACTGCCGGTCCTCCCTTGACGAGGTCGGCGAGCCCAGGACATGATGTGCTCCAACAAACAGGTGGGTGAAAAAAAGGAAAAATGTTCAAAAAATGAAAAAAGGTTTGTGTGGGTGTAACCCACTAAATCCTTTTAGCTGGCTGGACCATTCTGTCATAAACTCCCCGTGCGCTTCTCCACAGTGCACGGCGGAGGAGAAAGAAGAATAAACTAAAGTGCAGGGTTACACTAAACACACATTTATTGATACAAAAACAGACAATACAAAACGACAAGACAACTCGAGTAAACTTAGAGTCTTCCAGTACGCTCGACAGGATGGGGAGAATATACTGGGCAGCAGTGCCAAAGCGTAGCAGTTGTGCCGCTTGAGGAAACGCTACCAATAAAGTGTAGCAGCACAACTGCACACAGAAATGCTAACAGTGTTACTCACAGCACCGGAGCAGTCCAAGTAATCAAAGTGTTCCAGCGAGCACATACAAGCAGTCCTTCACTGACATGACGGTTACACAGTGGAAAACGATCGTGTGAACTCGTACAATGGTCCAGCGGTGTTTGACTGGCAAAGCACTGCCTAAGTACAAACACCGCTGGCGTGACAGATTGGAAACACCTGGGCGAGGCACGGGACAGATAATTACTGGGGCGAACAGCTGGCTGTCGGAGAGAGAGGGGGTGTGGCCAGACCGTCCAGAGCGGCGGCTGCAGGCAAGGAAAAGAAAGAGTACACAGACATGCAAACAACGAGAAATCAAAGGATAGCAACACATAATAACTCTAATGCCTGAGCAACCAAGAACGGTCAGAACCGAGCCTACAGAAAACACGTGCTCGGTTCGTGACACATTGCTAGTGCAGTAATCGGCAATTTTTTCGTGTGCTGTTTAAATGCATTGCTCCGTTGCCAAAACATGTTTCTGCCAATGTGTAGTGATTTGTGTCCGTTGTGTGTTTTGGCTTATTAAAAAACAATGGACAAGAGCAGATTGTGATGAAGTTAGAACTAATAAATGTTTAAAAAAGCAACTTTTCACACAGTCGCAGCAACAGAGAAAAAAAGAGAAGATGCTACGACGTGTCCGACCACCACCGCTGCCGTCATTTGACAATCTAGGTGATTACTGGGGTTAGGATGAGTCATACAAATGCTCTATCTCTGCTAAACTTCATCAATGTTCTTTTGAGAGGTGCACGCCAGGCGACCCAGTGGTGTTGCATCACTACTGCGTTGACACTGTCGCAGTTGCGTAACATCAAGGTGGGCACATAAATCTAGCTTTCATGAGTCAGGTGGAAAAACGGATTTTGCTTAGGGTGAATGAAATTTAAAGAAAATAAAAATAGAAGCCGTGCTTAGTTCGAGCATCCTAGAACCACTGTTAGCTTCCAAGCTGACAGTGGTTTCATCTATTGTGGTGATCTGCTCTGCGTGCCTGCTGTCCTAATTGCCTCCACAGCTGCATGCACACCTGACCCACTCATCAAGCAGCCTTCTTAAGCAGCACTGTCCTTTGGTCTGCATGGAGACGTCAATGCTCCTTCGGACTGAAGTGATCTCCACGCCTGGAATCTCTTCCTCCTGCTATTTGGGAGTTCCACCTCCTGCATCGTTACCTGCTCCATCAGGCTTCCTGGGAGCTTGCTCTCCCCAGCATCAAGTAAGCCATCAGGTTTCCAAACCTCTCTTCTCCTCCCTTTTTCCCCTGTGCATGGGCGGAGATCTCGGGGCGGACCTCCACCTCCTGGAGGCGGACTGGGACCTCCACCTGCACACTGCATACTCACCGGATACTCACCTGTACAACCTCACCTACACCTTCAACGATGGCACGGACTCTTTATGGACAGTGGTGGGTGAACTGAACAACCTGGAAGTTCTTCTGTGCCCCCGCTCCTCACCTGACTAGTAAGACTGTACTTAACTTGTTAATTCAACCAGCCTGCAGTGAACTCATACACCTATTCTCTCTCTCTCCTAGGGGTGCTAGTTCGGTCCGTGCTCTGCTCGCCCCACTGCTCACATCAACACTCTCACACTTGCACACATTCACTCACTCCTTCAATAAAGGATAATTGTATTTATTCTGAGTCAGAGTCTGCTTCTGGGGTTCCGGACATGGCAGTACGTCTCCGTCAAACAAACCCTGCAGACAGTGCTCTCACACAGAGACTAAACACCATCGAGGCTCGTTTAGATCAATTTTCCTATCAGCAGCAAGTCACACTCTCACAGCTGATGCAGATTAACACCCGTCTCGATCTCCTCTATCAGACATAGATCACTCCACCTGCTCCCGGGGAGGCGGCTGGGCCAGCTATGCCCACCCCTCATCCCTCCCAGCAATCCCGGCTAACTCCAGTCCCTACTCCCACACGATTCAGTGGTAAGCTTGGTGAGGCATGGGGATTTTTGCTACAATGTAGTATTGTCTTTCAGCAGGTGCCGGGGGATTTTCCCACGGATCACAGCCGTATAGGATATGTTGTCAATCTTTTGAAAGGGCGGGCCTTAGCTTGGGCTTGCGTCATCATGGCTCGGCCTGACTATGCTAATATTACTTATGATCAGTTTGTGGCTGAATTTAATGAGGTTTTCAACTACTCTGACCGGGACAGTGTGCTCACTACCTGGCTGCTTAATCTCAAACCAGGGGTCAAATCGGTCACTGATTATTCAGTAGACTTCCGGGTGGTGGCAGCGGAGGTGGGGTGGGAGGATGCCTCTCTCTGCAGTATATTTATTCGCAGTCTTAGCCCGAGTCTGCTGGATGAATTGGCCAGTATTGAGCGACCTACTAAGTTGAATGAGCTAATCTCCCTCGCTATTAGCATAGATAACCGGCTAAGGGAGCGAGCTAGTGAGCGTCGATCCTCCGGTCACCTGGGCTCACAGTTTCGCCGCTCCCCGCAGCCTCCCTTGTTAACCCTGCCCCCCTCTGATTCCTTGGAGGCTGAGGAGCCTATGGTGATGGGTCAATCTAACCTCCCCCTGGCTGAAAGACAACGCCGCTGTGATCTTGGTTTGTGCCTGTACTGTGCCAGTGAGGAGCACAAGCTGGCTTCCTGTCCTATTCGGCCAAAAAGGGGGGGTCCGTGCGTCACAGTAGGGGGACTCACAGACTCACCTCGGGATAAATCCCTTACTAGGTTCCTGCTTCCCATTCACTTTCAACACAACCTCACTGAAATATCCACTCACGCACTTGTTGATTCCGAGGCCGAGCAGAGCTTCATTTCAGAGTATCTAGCAACCCGGCTGGGGCTTCCTTATTACCGACTGAAGCGCTTCCTGTTTCTGCTTCCTCTGTTATTCTCGGCTACCCTTGGCTTCGGCTGCACAACTCAGTGATTGACTGGCGATCAGGAAGCATCATCTCCTTGAGTTCATTCTGCCTGAGTGCCTGTCTGCAGTCCACGGCTTGCTCTCCCTCTGTTTCCCTCTGTCCTCCTGACGCATCCCCCCCACCTGACCTGTCATTGGTACCCCCCGAGTATCATGACCTGGGCCCTGTCTTCAGCAAGGATAAAGCGCTGTCTCTTCCCCCCCACTGCCCCTATGATTGTACCATTAACCTCCTGCCTGGGGCTCCATTGCCATCCAGTCGGCTTTACAGCCTCTCTGCCCCGAAGCGGGAAGCGATGGATAAATATATCAAGGAGTCCTTGAGTTCTGGCATCATCAGGCCGTCATCTTCTGTGATGGGGGCGGGATTTTTTTTGTGGGAAAAAGGACGGTTCGCTTAGGCCTTGTATTGATTTCAGGGAGTTAAATAACATCACGGTCAAGGATAAATACACTCTCCCATTAATTAACACGGCCTTTGATTCTCTCCAGGGGGCCTCAGTGTTCACCAAGTTGGACCTGCACAACGCTTATCACCTGGTACGGATTAAACAGGGCGATGAGTGGAAGACGGGGTTCCACACCCCCAGTGGGCATTTTGAGTATCTGGTAATGCCTTTCAGTTTAACCAATGCTCCAGCAGTTTGTCAACGACTTATTAATGATGTGTTGAGAGATTTTTTGGACTCCTTTGTGTTTGTATATCTCGATGACATCTTGATTTTTTTCCCAGTCCCTCGAAGAACAACGGGTGCACGTCAGGCGGGTTCTGAAGCGCCTATTGGAGAACAAGTTGTACATCAAGGCTGAAAAGTGTGAGTTTCATACCTTATCCACCACGTTCCTAGGGTTCGTCATCTCCCATAACAAAATCATTGTGGATCCTGACAAGGTGAAGGCGGTGGTAGAGTGGCCGGTTCCATCATCCCAGAAACAACTGCAGCAGTTTTTGGGTTTCGCCAACTTCTGTTATCATTTTGTCAGGGACTACAGCATCATTGCCCTACCCCTTACTCGCCTCACCTCCATCAAGGTGCCTTTCCGGTGGACGGAGGAGGTGGGGGCGGCCTTTGCCAAATTAAAGTCTGTGTTCTCCTCTCCTCCTATCTTGGCTCAGGTGAATCCCATGCTGCAGTGTCTGCTGGAGGTGGACGCTTCTGTCTCTGGGGTGGGGGCTGTTTTGTCTCAGTGCTCTCCCACTGATGACAAGATCCGCCCCTGCACCTTCTTCTCCCGCCACCTATCCCCTGCAGAGCATAATTATGACATCGGGGACGGGGAACTGCTGGCGGTCAAGTTAGCCTTGGAGGAGTGGCGCCACTGGCTGGAGGGGGCCTCCCAGCCTTTTGTCGTTTGGACCGATCATAAGAATTTGGAGTATCTCAGGATGGCCAAATGGCTCAATTCCTGGCAAGCCCGCTGGTCCCTATTCTTCGGCAGATTCAACTTTACCATCACCTATTGACCTGGGTCAAAGAGCATCAAACCGGACGCGCTCTCCAGACAATTTTCCCCTGATGAACCTGAAGTTCCGCCACATCCCATCGTGCCTTCTTCTTGCATCGTTGGCACCCTCTTGTGGAGCATCAAGGAGAGGGTTAGGAGAGCGTAGGAGACCGAGGCTGACCCGGGTGGGGGGTCAGCGAAATGGATGTATGTGCCCTCTGCAGTCTAGGGTGAGGTCATCAATTGGGCACACCCCTCCAAGCTGCTGTGTCACCCGGGGATGGCGTGTACGGTGGCTCAGCTGTAAAGGATGTTCCGGTGGCCTTTGCTATGGAAGAATGTCGAAGAATATATCCGAGTCTGTCCCCAGTCTGCCACCTGTAAATCATCCTCCTCTCCACTGTCGGGCCTGTTACATCCCCTCCCCATTCCCAGCAGACCCTGGTCCCACATGGCTCTTGATTTTGTCACCGGCCTTCCTCCCTCTGCAGGCAACACCGCTGTTCTCACAATCGTGGATAGGTTCTCCAAGGCGGCTCACTTCTTTCCCCTACAGGGGCTTCCTACAGCCAGAGAGACAGCGGACCTGCTCGTTCTGCATGTGGTGCGGCTCCATGGGATCCCTGTGGACATCATGTCAGACTGTGGGCCCCAGTTTGTCTCGCAGGTTTGGCGGGCGTTCTGTAAGGCCATCAGGGCCATGGTGAGCCTGTCCTCAGGGTACCATCCTCAAAGCAACGGCCAATGCGAGCACACCAACCAGGAGCTAGAAGCGGCACTGCGGTGCGTTACGGCCTCTAATCCAGCGTCCTGGAGCACTATCTCCCTTGGGTTGAATATGCTCATAACACCATGGTTTCCTCTCCTTTAGGTCTTTCTCTGTTTGAGGCCTCACTGGGGTACAATCCCCCACTGTTTCCGGAGGAAGAGGAGGACATCGCTGTGCCCTCTGTGCGGGCCCATATGAAGTGCTGCCACCAGCTGTGGAAGGCTACCTGGGCTGCGCTGCGACGCATGGCGGATTGCAACTCAGACATCGCCAGTCGCTGCAGGACCCCGGCTCTGTCCTATTGGGTTGGGCAGAAGGTATGGTTGTCCACTAAGAACATCAATTTAAAGACAGAGTCCAGGAAGTTGTCTCAGCGTTTTATTGGTCCTTTTGCCATCACACGTATTGTCAACCCTGTCGCTGTGCGCCTGGTTCTCCCTCCCTCCTTCCGCATCTGTCCCACCTTTCATGTCTCCCAGGTGAAACCGTTCATATCCAGTCCTCTGTGTCCCCCTCCCAGAACTCCGCCTCCACCGGCGATGATCAGTGGTGACCCTGGTTGGAAGGTCAATCGTATCCTGGACGTCCAACACAGGGGTCGTGGCCTTCAGTACCCGGTGGACTGGGATGGTTATGGCCTGGAATGGAAGTCCTGGGTGCATCCATTCTTCGTGATGGATCCTCAGCTCATCAGGGAGTTCCACTGGACGCACCCGGGTAGGTTGAATCGGCCACCGAGAGGCGTCCTGTAGGGGGGGAGTACTGTGGTGATCTGTTCTGTGTGCCTGCTGTCCTAATTACCTCCACAGCTGCACGCACACCTGACCCACTCATCAAGCAGCCTTCTTAAGCAGCACTGTCCTTTGGTCTGCACGGAGACGTCAACGCTCCTTTGGACTGAAGTGATCTCCACGCCTGGAATCTCTTCCTCCTGCTATTTGGGAGTTCCACCTCCTGTATCATTACCTACTCCATCAGGAGTCCTGGGAGCTCGCTCTCCCCAGCGTCAATTAAGCCATCAGGTTTCCAAACCTCTCTTCTCCTCTCCTTTTCCCCTGTGCACAGGCAGAGATCTCAGGGCGGACCTCCACCTCCTGGCGGTGGACTGGGACCTCCACCTGCACACTGCATACTCACCAGATACTCACCTGTACAACCTCACCTACACCTTTAACGATGGCACGGACTCTTCACGGACAGTGGTGGGAGAACGGAACAACCTGGGAGTTCTTCTGTGCCCCCGCTCCTCACCCGACTAGTAAGACCGTATTTAACTTGTTAATTCAACCAGCCTGCAGTGAACTCATACACCTATTCGCTCTCTCTCCTAGGGTTGCCAGTTTGGTCCGTGCTCTGCTCGCCCCGCTGCTCACATCCACACTCTCACGCTTGCACACATTCACTCACTCCTTCAGTAAAGGATAATTGTATTTATTCTGAGTCAGAGTCTGCTTCTGGGGTTCCGGACATGTCATAGATGGTTCCATCCATCCATCTATGACAGACAGCTATGCTGGCCAATAATAGAGCAGCAGGTGTGTATCAAGGACAGAGCTGGGCTGGGTTTACTACTTTATGATGTCAAAATGGCTTGTTGGAGAGAAAAACTATATAAAGGCTGCATGTTTTGATGTTTTTTCAGTAATCCCGTGGCAGATGCATTTCAAAAGGTTAAAACCAACAAACACACCATTTTTTAGTTAATCGTCAGCATCACATCTTATTGTGCCATTCATGTATTCATGGGAGAGAAAAAAGTAGCAAATTTATTAGAAAAAAGTTGCAAAGTTCTTGATTTTTGGGGGCCCTATCAATGTCAATGACCTTTTTATTACTCAGTCTTGTCTCTCCCTTCATCGCGGTGTAATTGTTTGATGTATCCGGGTCTGTGTCTCCTGCGCTCCCCTGTTCCCTGGCTTCTTGCTTCCCCATGGGTTGTCCCTTAGTTATCCATTCTCCTTAGTTATTACCTCCGTATGCTTAAGTATAGGTCAGTGTGTTTTCCAGCCCTGCTGCACTGTATCTTCATAGTTTATTCAGTGATTAAGTTAGCCAGTTTTGTTTGATTATTTATTAAACTCCACTCATCCTGATTCCTGCCTGCATCTGGGTCCTCTTTCCCTGCTCCGTGCTCCGATCCTTAACAGAGAAGAGGGTTTTACCATATACTTACATAGTTAAGCACACTTAAGTAGAAGCTATATCCATCCCTATAACATATACAGAAAGTGACTTGCAGTGGTGTTAGTGAGGGATGATTCACAGTCACTAGAATCAGCCAAACCCACCAATAGCACTTATATCCCCCCCAAAAATTGTTAGGCCACTACAGGTAAGAAATATCACTAGATCAGTCATTTGGGCAGATATAAAATATCAAGCACATTTTGTAAATAGTTCTCAATAAGATAAATAAATTATGTGTCCTTGGAAGCTGTGCATTAATTACAGTCATAGTAAATGTTTATGGACACCCTAAAGGGCTGTTTTGAAGCCACCGCCTGGAAGCAGCTCTGCGATCCACATGGTGAGGACATCGATGGCCTCATTCACACCTTCACGGGCTACCTCAGCTTCTGTGTGGACAAATCCGTTCCCACCAAGACCATACGGCGTCACTCAAACAACAAACCCTGGATCAACCCTGAGATAAAAACACTTCTGAGAGAGAAGAAGAGGATCTTCAGGTCAGGGAACAGGGGGATGCTGAAGTCCGTACAGAGGGAGCTGAGGAGAAAGATCAGAGAAGGCAAGGACAGCTTCAGGAAGAAGATGGAGGACAAGCTGCAACAGAGCGACATCAGCGGGGTCTGGAGAAACCTCAAAACCATCTCGGGGCTCCAGAATACCTCCCCCCAGGCCACAGGAGGCAGGGAGTGGGCGAACAACCTGAATCTGTTTTTCAATAGATTTGACCAACCGCCCTCCCCCCTGACTGCACAACAACCACTGCTGCCTCTAAAGAAATCAAGTCCTGCTGCCCACTCCCCACTCCACCAACACCCCCCCACTCCCAACACACAGCCCCCCATCCTGACCCTGACCAGGACCCAGGTGAGGACGGAGCTGAGGAAGATCAAGGCGAGGAAGGCGCCGGGACCGGACGGCATCAGCGCAAAGCTCCTCAAGTCCTGTGCAGACCAGCTGTGTGGGATTGTGACGTATATCTTCAACATGAGCCTGAAACTGGGGAGGGTACCACAGCTGTGGAAAACATCTTGTGTGGTACCTGTACCAAAAACTTCCCACCCCAAAGACCTGAACAGCTACAGACCGGTGGCCTTGACGTCCCACTTGATGAAGACCCTGGAGAGACTGCTCCTTGCTCACCTCCGCCCCCTGGTGGAACCAGCGATGGATCCACTCCAGTTCGCCTACCAGCATGGCATTGGGGTGGAGGATGCGGTGATCTTCCTCCTTCACCGTTCTCTGTCCCACCTGGAGAAGCCCGGGAATATGGTGAGGATCATGTTCTTTGACTTCTCCAGTGCTTTCAACACCATCCAACCGATGATCCTGAAGAACAAGCTGCTGCGCGCAGGGGTGGACCAGCACCTGTCATCATGGATCCTGGACTACCTCACGAACCGGCCTCAGTTTGTGAGAACCCGGGACTGTGTGTCCGACACGATCATCAGTAGCACGGGGGCCCCCCAGGGAACGGTGCTGGCTCCCTTCCTGTTCACTCTTTATACTGCGGACTTCTCACACAACACAACACACTGCCATCTACAGAAGTTCTCTGATGACTCTGCGATCGTTGGCCTCATCTCCAATGGAGATGAAGCTGAGTACAGAGGGCTTATCCAGGACTTCGTGGACTGGTGCCATCGGAACTGCCTCCAGATCAACGCGAGGAAAACTAAGGAGCTGGTGGTGGACTGCCGCAGGCATGGGCAGCCCCTCACAGTACCAGTAAATATACAGGGAACAGACATCGAGATGGTGACATCCTATAAGTACCTGGGTATTCATCTGAACAATAAACTAGACTGGTCACACAATACTGATGCACTCTACAAGAAGGGACAGCGCAGGCTGTTCCTGCTGAGGAGACTCAGGTCTTTTGGTGTACAAGGGGCGCTGCTGAAGTCATTCTATGACACGGTGGTGGCATCAGCCATCACTTTTGGAGTGGTCTGCTGGGGCAGTGGCATTACTGCAGCCGATAGGAAGAGACTGAACAAACTGATTAAGAAAGCTAGCTCTGTCCTGGGGCAGCGCCTTGATCCGATGGAGGAGATAGGAGAGAGAAGGACGGTGGCTAAACTGTCATCTCTGCTGGAGTCCGAGTTCCACCCTATGCAGGACATACTGAATGCACTGAGGAGCTCATTTAGCAGCAGACTACATCATCCCAGGTGCACAACCGAGAGGTTTCGTAGGTCCTTCCTACCAACGGCTGTCAGACTGTACAACCTAAGCAGGGCTGCTCGCAGAGATAGCAAAAAGACGTAACAAACTAATAGTTTTTTGAATGCAAAAGATGCAATAGACTTACACAATGGTCCCCTCCGGCATACAACTAGGAACATACCGGTCGCTATGGAGGGTGAGAATATGTATGGGCACATAATCATACCATGTAGGATAACTAAGTAGACGGTTATGCTGTTTCATTCCATCTAGCAACAATGCTCTGCACTGTGTGTGTTTATATATTTACATATTTATTCCATCTAGCTACAATGCTCAGCACTGGGTGTGTTTATATATTTATATATCTACATATTATTCCATCTAGCTACATTGCTCCGCACTGTGTGTGTTTATATACTTGCATATTTATTCCACCTAGCTGCAATGCTCCGTACTGTGGGTGTTTATATATTTACATATTTATTCCATCTAGCTACAATGCTCTGCACTGTGTGTTCATATATTCATATATTTATTCCATCCAGCTACAATGCTCTGCACTGTGTGTGTGTGTATATATATATATTTTATAGTAATACGTACATATGTATATTAGCTGCTCTTGCTTGCTTGTTTTTTTCTTGCCTTCTGATTGTTGCTCTGAGTGTTGCTATCCCTGTGCTGTTGCAATCCTGGAATTTCCCCGTTGTGGGACTAATAAAGGCTTATCTTATCTTATCTTATCTGGCGTGCTGAAAGCAAACACAGACACTGGACATATATATTGCTCCTGGATATGATGACAGTATTCCAATATCAGCCCACTTTGTTATATTTAAATGCCTAACACAACGACACTTCCTGTGTTGCTGGCTGTCTGTGTGGTTTGCTCTGTGGTTTGCTCTCCTCATTCTCCTGAGGATTTTTGCCTTTAATTGTATTTTAATCACTTTTTTCCATCTACCATTAGCTCTCACTTCGTTTATCAAGCCTCTTGCACCTGTGTGTGCACTTAGTGTCATCTAATCACCCTCTTCAGCCTTCTGCTCACCTTTCATCTGTGTTTTTGTTAGCTTCGGGTTAGCCACTAGCTATGGCTACTAGCTCTCCTTCCTCTCCTCCTCTGGTGTGCTCTCTCTGTCAGATGTTTAGCTACACCTCTGTCTCTTTTAGTGATAATGGTAAATGTACTAAATGTTGTCTTTTTGAGGCGCTTGAGGTGAGGTTGTTTGATTTGGAATCCCGGCTCCGCTGCATTGAAACACCGTCTGTGCCAGTTAATGATGACGGACGCCCCTTAGCTGCAGTGGAGCTCCCTAGCATAGGGCGGCCTGCTAGCGGTCCTCCAGTCTTCCTCAGCAGCAAGGAGACTGGGTGGGTGACGGTGAGAAGAAAGCATAGTCGCAAGGCCCCGATTCACCACCAACCTGTTCATGCTTCTCATCACTTTTCCCCGCTCAGCGACACACCCTCTGAGGAAAAAACTCTGATCATTGGCAACTCTGTAGTCAGAAACGTGAACCTAGAGACTTCAGCGGCCATAGTCAAATGCATTCCTAGGGCCAGAGCAGGCGACATCGAGTCAAATTTGAAAATGCTGGGTAAAAGTAATTGTAAATACTCCACAATTGTTATCCACGTCGACATTAACGACATCAGACTCCAGCAGTCGGAAGTCACAAAACTTAATGTGGACTCGGTGTGTGACTTTGCAAAAACAATATCTGCCTCTGTAATATTCTCTGGGCCCTTCCCCAATCTGACCAGTGATGACATGTTTAGCCACTTGTCATCCTTCAACCACTGGCTGTCTGTGTAGTGTCCTGCAAACAATGTGGGCCACATAGACAACTGGAGTTCATTTTGGGGAAAACCCGGTCTTATTAGACGGGACGGTGTCCATCCCACTTTGGATGGTGCATCTCATTTATCTAACAATCTGGCATCATTTTTATCCAAATTTCCAAAACCTTGACAACTCAGAGTTGGGACCAGGAAGCAGAGTCGCAGTCTTACACGCCTCTCTGCAGCTCCTCTTCATCCGCCACCCATCAACTTAGCCCCTGTCTTCCCCATCAGAGAATCATTGTCTGCTCCCTCCAAAGTAAATAAAAATAAAATGTATAAGCATCCCAAAGTGATTTAACAAAAAGTTGGTAAAACTCAAATTAAACATGAAGCCTCTAAATCGAATGATTTGGCCTCAATTCCTCCTCATAAATAAAAAATTAAATGCGGTTTGTTAAATATTAGGTCTCTAACTCCCAAATCTCTGCTAGTCCATGATCTGTTAATTGATCATCAGATTGATTTAATATCTCTTACAGAGACTTGGTTAGGGCAAGAGGATTATGTTGGTTTAAATGAATTAACTCCCTCTGGTTATTTAAACTGTCAAAATCCCAGAAGTTCTGGTCATGGAGGAGGAGTAGCAACAATTTACCATTCCAAATTACTAGTTAATGTAAAGCAAAAAACACGTTATCATTCCTTTGAGGGCCTGGTCCTCAGTATTTTGCATTTTGACAATTTTAGGCTAAACCCAATTTTATTTGCCATAGTTTATCGTCCTCCATCAACCTACTCAGAGTTTTTATCTGAATTTGCCAAATTCTTAGCTGATTTAGTGCTGAAATCAAATAGAATAATTATAGTAGGGGACTTCAATATACATGTAGATGTAGATAGTGATTGCCTTAATATGGCATTTAATTCAATATTAGACTTGATGGGGTTTTCTCAGAAAGCAGGAAATTCTACCCATTATCTCCACCACCCGTTGGACCTTGTTCTGACAAATGGCATAGAAATAGAAAATCTGGTAGTGTCTCCTCATAACCCTGTACTGTCAGACCATTGTCTGTTAACCTTTGATTTTACTATTTCTGACTATTTGGCTCCTAAAGAAAAATATTACTACAGTAGATGCCTCTCAGATGATGTTGCAACCAAATTTATGCAGATATGGAGCGGCACGGTGGAGGAGTGGTTAGCACTGCGGCAGCACAGCAACTCACCCTTGGCTGGGGATCCTGGGTTCGATCCCAGGCCCCGACCAACAATGATCTGTGTGGAGTTTGCATGTTCTTCCCGTGTCTGCGTGAGTTTACTCTGGGATTTCTCCGGTTTCCTCCCACATACCAAAAACATGCAAAGTTAGGTTAATTGGCATCAAACTGGGGATTCTAAATTGTCCTTAGGTATGACTGTGAGAGTGAATGGTTGTCTGTCTCTCTGTGTTGGCCCTGCGATGGACTGGCGATCTGTCCAGGGTGTACCCTACCTCTTGCCCAAAAGATGCTGGGAGAGGCTCCAGCCCCCCTGCGACCCGAAAAGGATTAAGTGGAAGAAGATGAATGAATGAATGAATGTTTCCTCTATACCATGTGTCAACACAACGGAAATAAGCTATAGACAGATTGCTCCTTCTGTAATTGATAGCATGGTAGATAGTGTTACAGCTTCTCTGCATCAGACTGTAGACATGGTGGCCCCTTTAAAAAAAGAAAAAGTCTAATCAGAGATTTCTAACTTCTTGGTTCAACACAGAAACTCGTAGCTTAAAACAGAAGACTCGTCAATTAGAAAGAAAATGGTGCGCCACTAATTTAGATGAAATCTATTTAGCTTGGAGAAATCAGCTTTTAATTTATAAAAAATCTCTTAGAAAAGCTAGAACGAGTTATTATTCTGCATTAATAGAAGAGAACAAGAATAATCCCAGGTTTCTTTTCAGCACTGTAGCCAGGCTGACAAAGAGACAAAGAGTCAGGACTCTGTCAATCCTAGCATTCCCTTAGAGCTTACTAGTCAGGACTTTATGAACTTTTTCAATAATAAAATTTCATCTATCAGAGATAAAATCAGTCAGATTCTTCCCACCATTAACTTAAATACAGTAACTACTACAACTCCTTCAACTGATATCTGTTTGGATGAGTTTACTCCAATTGACCTTTTAGAGTTAGACAAAATAATTTCCTCATCCAAGCCTTCAACTTGTCTTTTAGACCCTATTCCTACCAGGTTATTTAAAGAAGTCTTCCCATTTATTGGTAGCTTTATTCTTCAAATAATCAATTCTTCATTAACTTTAGGCCATGTACTGCAGGCTTTTAAAACTGCTGTAATTAAACCCTTACTCAAAAAGCCAACGCTGGATCCAGGAGTTTTAGTTAACTGTAGACCAATCTCTAATCTGCCTTTCATTTCAAAAATCTTAGAAAGAATTGTTGCTACGCAATTATTTGACCACTTGCAGGGTAATGGTTTATTTGCAGAGCTTCAATCTGGGTTTAGAATCCATCATAGTACTGAAACAGCCTTAGTATCATGTACAGCAGAACGAGATTGTGCTTTACCTATCTACTGTGTCAATCACACACACCCCAAGTGTAGAATCAGAGGGCCGCTGCCATGCAAGGCGCCGCCACAAATTTCCCTCCTCCATTCCATTATTGCTGAGCACCAACCTGGATGGCAGGAAGTTCCACTTTTATATGGTCTTCGGCATGACCCGGCAGGGATTTGAACCCCTGCCTCCCGGGTGTGGGGCGGATGCTCTACCAACTGAGCAACCACTCCGGTACTACCCTAATACTACCCTATTATCCTAACAGAGCACTACGCTCCCAAAATGCTGGACTACTTGTAATACCTAGAATCTCCAAAAGTAAAATGGGAGGCAGAGCCTTCAGTTATCAAGCTCCTCTCCTGTGGGACCAGCTGCCAATCTGGATTCGGGAGTCAGACTCGATCTCTGTTTTTAAGAATAGGGTTAAAACCTTCCTTTTTGATATAGCCTACAATTAGGGAGGGATCATGTGTCTCTGAACCCTCCCTTAGTTATGCTGCTAATAGGTTTAGACAGTCAGGGGACCTCCAATAATGCACTGGGCTTCACTCCTTTCTTCACTCTCAATGAAATTTTTTTTTGCTGGTCATTAACATCTGTTTGTTCTCTCCCATAGATTGAATCCCCATCGTGCTGTTTGCTCTCTACATGTCTGTTCTTTTCATCTTCTCTATCGCCTCACCCCCCAACCAGTCACAGCAGATGACTGCCCCTTCCTGAGCCTGGTTCTGCTGGAGGTTTCTTCCTGTTAAAAGGGAGTTTTTCCTCTCCACTGTTGCCAAGTGCTTGCTCACAGGGGATCGCCTCATTACTGGGGTCTTTCTGCAATTGTGGGGGTTTCCCCTACAGTTGAAAGTGCTATGAGATGACTGCTGTTGTTAAATGGCACTGTATAAATAAAGTTGAATTGAATTGAATTAATCATAAACCTTCCATTCAAAGTAGGTGAGAAATTAAATTAGACAGCAACAAAAAGCAGAATGCAAATTAGTTTCTTTTGGCTGATCAGCATGCAACTTAATAGCATGTGTAATTCCCACTTTTTTGTTTATTTCTTTTTGCTCATTTCAAGGCTCCCAGACATCCTTGATCTGGTTTTGTCTGATAGGCCTTTTGGCTTGCTGGTTTTACCAAGAAAAAAATAGTGCCTTTTTTCTCCTTGTTTGCAACTACTGAATGCAGAAGAATTTTTTTTTTTTCATGGACACCTACACAAACATATTATCACTTACCTGTAGAAGAACCCAAAATATCGAAAGGTGGCAGTGTGAAGAAATGTTACTTTTTCCGTTCTTTTGCACATGACTGTGGGCATCTGGAGTGTCTACTGATAAAAAAAACACTCAGAAAAAATACCCTGTCACTTTGTTATGAGAAGGCTTAATCTTGTTCACTGACATTCGCTGAGTCATTCTGATTTACTTCCAGTTCTTGACTTTAGCTCCACTTATTTTTTTAATTATGTTTCCCACTCCCTGCCCTACACACCTACAGGTACATCTCAATAGAATGTCATTAAAAAGTTTATTTAGTTCAGTAATTCAATTCAAAAAAAGAAATTCCTATATTATATAGATTCATCACATACAGAGTGACATATTTCAAGTCTTTATTTCTTTTAACTTTGATGGTTATGGCTTATGTGGGTGTTTATATATTTACATATTTATTCCATCTAGCTACAATGCTCTGCACTGTGTTCATATATTCATATATTTATTCCATCCAGCTACAATGCTCTGCACTGTGTGTCTGTGTGTGTGTGTATATATACAGTATATTTTATAGTAATATGTACATATGTACAGTATATTAGCTGCTCTTGCTTGCTTGTTTTTTTTTTTTTTTTTTTCTCCTTGCCTTCTGATTGTTGCTCTGAGTGTTGCTATCCCTGTGCTGTTGCAATCCTGGAATTTCCCCGTTGTGGGACTAATAAAGGCTTATCTTATCTTATCTTATCTTATCTTATCTTATAGCTCATGAAAAACCCAAATTCAGGTTCTCAAAAGATTAGAATATTACATACAATTCATTTTTTTAAAAAAGGATTTTTAATAGAAATATTGGCCGACTGATGAGTATGTCCATGCACACACTCATTACTTGGTCGGGGCTCCTTTTGCATCAATTACTGCATCAATGCTGCCTAGCATGGAGGCGGTCAGCCTGTGGTACTGCTGAAGTGTTACTGAAGCCCAGGTTTCTTTGATAGCAGCCTTCAGCTCATCTGCATTGTTGGGTCTGGTATTTCTCATCTTTCTCTTGACAATACTCCATAGATATGGTTTAGGTCAGGACAGCTTGCTGACCAATCAAGCACAGTGATACCATGATCATTAAACCAAGTTTTGGTACTTTTGGCAGTGTGGGCAGGTGCCAAGTCCTGCTGGAAAATGAAATCAGCATCTCCATAAAGCTTGTCAGGAGAGGCAAGCATGAAGTACTCCAAAATTTCCTGGTAGACAGCTGCATTCTCTTTGGATTTGATAAAACACAGTCGACCAATACCAGCAGATGGCATGGCTCCTCAAATCATCACTGACTGTAGAAACTTCATACTGGACCTCAAATGAAATGCAAAATTTACTCTCATCTGAAAAGAGGTCATCAAACTGAATTTGTAGTTTTCATAAGCTATAAGCCATAACTATCAAAATTAAAATAAATAAACACTTGAAATGTATCACTCTATGTGTAATGAATCTACATAATATATGAGATTTATTTTTTGAATTGAATTACTGAAATAAATGACATTCTAATTTATTGAGATGCATCTGTATAGTACCGTTGGTGATGTAGCCAAGTGGAGCAACCACTGTTTTTATGGCTCTTTTCAATATTTTTATTTACCTCACTAGGAATTTGTGTTCGCAGCTATTTTATGAATCCACAGTGGATTATATATCTTGTCCAATTCAGCCTTATTTTGCTATATTTTAGCTGGGATAACCCTGTAGATCAGGCTGTTAATAGAGCCAACATTTTCTGACAGTTCTCAATTCTGTTCACCCAGCTGGTTAATTAATCTACACTTAGTTACATATCTTGCATCATAAGGGTTCCAAGCTCCTCCGCTGCCAGAAACATCTTCTTCTTCTTTTCCTCTTCCTTCTTCTCCTTCTCTAAAAGTGCATGGGGGGCAAAAATGGCAATACGCATAAACATGATGGTCAGAAATTCTCCCCACTAGTCAGTGACCAAAAATCAAGGCACTGCGTACATAGGTGGTGCTATAATAAACAGTTTTACGGTTTCATAAATATCTCAAACAGCTGTTCCCAGACTTAAAATTCTTCCATCATTCTATTCTCTGAAACCTTCTGCAACTTTTCTCCACAGTCTTTTGCTCTAGAAGTGAAGTTTTCGGCACCATATTTTCAAAAGCGTGGAAGTGAAGTCAAAATAAACTCCTCCTAGGCCAGTCATCTAAAGTGCTTGAAATTAAGCAGAGCTCATCTACAGATATTGATAATGAAACGTTGTTAAAATTATCCAGAACTGTCAATCTGTTTTGATTTTATAGGCCAATGAAGTTGTACAGTTTCTCTTTCACATGTGCTTGCTGTTTTATCTTCTGATGTCGTGATCCAAATTTGATGAAACTTCACACTTACAATCACAACAGTATTATTCAGCAAAACACCAAATTTCATGCAATTGTGTTCATGTTCAAAATGTCTATCAGCCGTTGTGTCTTGGCAATGGAACATTTCATTAGTGTGTGAGAAAGTCAGCGTGAGACCCAAAGCAATCAATCGTGTTAAGACGATCGCCTGTCATGCTGGAGAACGGGGTCCAAATCCTCCTGGCAAAGTGTTGTTCTTCTGAAGCACAACATGCCTCTATAATGTGTAGTGAGTGTTGTTCAACTCCTGCTGGAAATCCTTTCAATCAAACACAGTATTTACGCTCCATAGCATTTAAAGAAAGACACCGAAATAGGTTGTTGTAAAGGAGGGTGTTCTTCAGGGGGGTGAAAAATGTATACCCTGAGGTATTTTGACAAACACATATTGCAGACATTTCATTAACATCTGTGTGAACTGTGTCAACAGCTGGAAAAATGGAAAAAATATACCACATTTGAATCAGCAAGCAGTCTTCTACTTCTAATAATGGACAAAAATGTAGAAAATAAGAGTTGGAAGCAGCAGATGAAACACTATTAACACCATCTGTAGTATTTGAATAAATGACTGACAACAAATCCAAAATAAAACTAGACTAAATTATTATGACAATGTGTGATCAGATGTATTTCACATAAAAGTGCCTGATTTCATTTAATAAATACATAATTTTAATACAGGTTTTCACTGTTAAAACTAGCTTTAAATACAGTATTTTTTGTGTTTCAGGTTAAAAATCAGCTTGATTCGATGCCCGTTTTACTTGAACTGATGAGGACTCATCAGGAGTGTCAGGAAATGCAAACGTTCATGAAAGCTTTTCTCCAAGCGGTGAAAGAGGATGACTTTCTGTCACCAGCCAGAAAAGGTGAAATATTATTTTCACAGCACAGTTATGGCCATTTTAATGTGAGAAACTGTGAACTGATCTAAAGGTGTCAAAACGACGACTGTATACAGTGGTGTGAAAAAGTGTTTGCCCCCTCCTGATTTCTCATTTTTTTGTATGTTTGTCACACTTAAATGTTTCAGATCATCAAACAAATTTAAATATGAGACAAAGATACCACAAGTAAACACAAAATTCAGTTTTTAATTGAAGGTGTTTATGATTAAGGGGAAAAAAAATCCAAACCTACATGGCCCTCTGTGGAAAAAGTGATTCCCCCCCTATTAAAATATACATTGACTGTGGTTTATCACATCTTTGAAAGCTGAGTTCAATTTTTCTAGCCATTTCTAAAGCTTTGAGACTCCAGCGAACCACAGTGAGAGCCGTTATTTACAAATGGCGAAAACATGGAACAGTGGTGAACATTCCCAGGAGTGGCCGACTGACTAAAATGACCCCAACAGCGCAGTGACGACTCATCCAAGAGGTCACAAAAGACTCCACAACAACATCCAAAGAACTGCAGGCCTCACTTGCCTCAGTTAAGGTCAGTGTTCATGACTCCACCATAAGAAAGAGACTGGGCAAAAATGGCCTGCATGGCAGAGTTCCAAGACCAAAACCACTGCTGAGCAAAAAAAAACATAAAGGCACATCTCAGTTTTTTCATTTTGGAAGGCATGTGTCCCATTACATCTGGCGTAAAAGTAACACAGCATTTCAGAAAAGGAGCATCATACCAGCAGTAAAATATGGTGGTGGTAGTGTGATGGTCTGGGGCTGTTTTGCTGCTTCAGGACCTGGAAGACTTGCTGTGGTAAATGGAAACATGAATTCTGCTGTCTACCAAAAAATCCCGAAGGAGAATGTCCGGCCATCTGTTTGTGACCTCAAGCTGAAGCACACTTGGGTTCTGCAGCAGGAAAATGATCCAAAACACACCAGCAAGTCCACCGCTGAACGGCTTAAGAAAAACAAAATGAAGACTTTGGAGTGGCCTAGTCAAAGTCCTGACCTGGATCTGATTGAGATGCTGTGGCATGACCTTAAAAAGGTGGTTCATGCTCGAAAACCGTCCGATGTGGCTGAATTACAACAATTCTGCAAAGATGAGTGGGCCAAAAGTCCTCCACAGCGCTGTAAAAGACTCATTGCCAGTTATCGCAAATGCTTGATTGCAGTTGTTGCTGCTAAGGGTGGCCCAACCAGTTATTAGGTTTGGGGGACAATCACTGTTTCACACAGGGCCATGTAGGTTTGGATTATTTTTCCCCTTAATCATAAACACCTTCATTTAAAAACTGCATTTTGTGTTTACTTGTGTTATCTTTGTCTAATATTTAAATTTGTGTGATGATCTGAAACATTTAAGTGTGACAAACATACAAAAAAATGAGAAATCAGGAAGGGGGCAAACACTTTTTCACACCACTGTAACTGTTGACCTCTGGGAGAACACTGTTAACCACAGGCATAACTGAACCTGGAAAAAAGAGAATTGTCCCCCAATATCATCATAAATCTTTCATGTTACGTAACTGAATAAAATGCATTCAGTGCAAAGCATAAATGAAATTTTTTTTCCTCATAAATTTGCAGCTTTTAATTTGTAAATTTTGAATTTTTTTTATCATAAAAATTGTACCTTTTTCTAATAAATTTGGGACAGCTCTCTTGGAAATTTGCAGCCTTTTTCATAAAGGCAACTTTTATTCATGGAAATTAACAACTTTTTTCTCATAAATTCACTACTTTTTCCATAAATTTCCAACTTTTTTCTTGGAAACTTAATTTTTTTTCATAAATTTGCTACTTTTTCAGCATCAATTTGCAACTTTTTTTGCATAAACTGGCAATAGTTTTTTTTTTTTAAAATAAATTTGCAACTTTATTGCAATTTTTTCTCCTAAATTTTGAAACAATTTTTCTCTCAAATTTGCACTGTTTTCCTCAGTATTTTTTCCAGCATAAATTGGCAAGTTTTTCTTGTAAACTTGTAACTTTTTCTTGTAAATTTACGTTTCTCATGAATTTGCTACTTTTTTGATCATAAATATCCAACATTTTTCTAATAATTTTTTAACTGTTCTGTAAATTTTTTCTTTTTTCTAGCAATTTTTAACTGTTCCTGTAAATTTGCAATTTTTTCTCACAAATTTGCAGCTTCTTTCTTGTAAATTTCATCGTAAAATTGCAACTTTTTCTTATAAATTTACTGCTACTTTCATCATGAATTTATAACTTTTACTCATAAATTTTTGACTTTTTTTTTAAATTAGCATTTTGCAAGGTTCATATGAATGCTTGTTTAATTTTTATCTGTTCATCTAGACAATGACCCAAGTTTATTTTTTATTTTCGTTTGTAGCTGAAAGATTTTTTCCCCTCATGGTTCATGGTTTGAACTTTTTCCGATTACAAAAATAAGGGCCTCCAAACACAGTCTTGCCTTTGACCCCAAAAAGCTAGAAATGAGCCTGACTTCAATAATACTTAGTGTCCCCTTCAGTATTTACTCTGGAGAAAATGTTCTGCTTCTTCAGTGAAATGGAATGTCCTCCCATGCTGGTAACAGCTGGCTTTTCCTACTTTCTCTCCAGGTGTTTGTACCCCGCATTTTGAGCGACTGTGGGGTCAGTCTGAAGCAAAAAAGAAAACCTCCACACAAGCTTGGACGTGGGAAACGCAATTAAAATACAGCACTCTGTATAATTTCTTGCAAGCAAAAGCAGACAAAATTAGAACAGGTGTGCTCTTTATGGCATTCATCCACTATATCCTGTATAATGTATACCGGGTGCATTATATAACCCATACAGCTTTGTGTTTCTGTAGGATCTTTGCATTTTAAACACCTTGGGGCGACTCTGTTTGAGCAAGCAGTTGGTGCGATGTTCCCTGTAGAAAAGGCGCAATTAAAAATCACATCTAAATCCATGGCTGTATTACAAGAATCCTCCTGCTTGGGAAATCACCGAGCGTCTCTGCTGCTGGCCACCATCCATCTCTCCGGCCTGGGACACTCAGTCAATCAGCAGCAGGTGGAGTCAATGCCTTCCTTGTATCTTAATTGCTACTTTATCACATGCAAAGTCACTCCCATAATAACGACTGATGGCACTGGCGCCTGTGTGTTTCAGGGTCATGTCTATAGTTTGATTGGCGCCTCAAGTGATGACCGCTTTGCCCTGATGCATGCAGGGTACAAACACTCACAAGGAATTGATGGCTTTCCGGAAGATCTGGACATGGCTTACTCCTACTATTCCAATATGGGAGCACAGAGCAGCTCTGATTACTTCAGGTCACATGAAAGTAAGGTATGTTAGAACAATAGAAATCGGCACCAAGTATATATTACACTTTTATGAACATTTAAAAGCAAGAAAAGCATCTGATATCACTTTGAGTTGGCTCAACCACAGCCATTATACATACCTGCCAACACTCCTGCTACTCCCATGTTTCTCCCGTGTTTGGAGGCCGTATCTGGGCCCTCTCCCATTTTGATGTTTCTCCTGGGTAACTCCCATAATTCAGAGTTGCCAGATCTCCTTTGGAACACAGCCTATGCACACAGAGCCCATGCATCTCACCACAACCTGGCAACCCACAAACTGAGGTTGCTGTCTGTGCAGGCAAGCTAGCTAGTTCATTGGCTGTTGAAATGGCCAGACAGGATGGTGTTTGGCCGAGAAAGAGACACACACATCCTTAAATCGCAGGGTCAGAGGTGGGTAGAGCAGCCAGAAACTGTGCTCGGGTAAAAGTAATGTTACGGTGTTAGTCACTGAAGTTTAAGTCAGAGTACCTACACAAAAGGTTACTTGCGTGAGAGTAAGAAAAGTAGCCTATCTACTCAAAAGTTATCCGAGTTGTGATTTTAGTTTTGACAGTTTTATCCTAAATTTATGACCATTTTCTTGTAAATTTGCTTTTTCCCTGTAAATTTAAAAAGATTTTCCCCATAAATTTGCTACTTTTAACCTTGAAAATCTGTGCTTTTTTTGTTGTGGATTTTTAAACTCCTAAATTTGTCTATTTTATAATGAATTTCCTGTGGTATAATTGTTTGTGATAAAACTGTGACTTTTTCAACAAAAGTTTGAAACTTATACATTTGCCAGAAAAGAACAGTGATTTCAACTCTGATTTCAAAGAAATAAGGTTGTGAATGAAATTATATTGTAGTATTGAGGGCACTAGGTGAAGGGTGCTCTTGACCTTCTTCTGCTTACCTCTGGCTTTTCTTCATTTCAAGTTATTTATTTTAACATGATCTATAATGTGCAAATCAAATTTTACTTTTTCCCCACAATATTAACTATCATAAGCCAATAATAATCATAAGCTAAACAACTCATCAGAATAGCTGCGTGGTTCTCCACTGGTTTCCCTCACGCTATGGATTCATTTCTGGCTGGTAGCTGCTGTTTCTTCTAATCCTCCTCCGTTTCTGATTTCTATGACATCTAACAAGTTTGTAATTATAAGGCTGTGATCCATCATATGAATACAGTCTTACGCATATTGTCCTCTTCTTGTGAGGCTACAATCCTGCAGATTTCCCATTACCAACACTGACCAGGTGGTCTGTAGTTGCCTCAGGTGATTTCATGCTCAAGCTGCTATTTTTGTGGATGGGGCTGTCAATCTGCTACAAGAACAGCTTTTTAACAATCACATTTCATAAAATAGCACAATGTACAAATATTTGTTAAACTGATAAAGAGTATTATGTCTATATATCTGCCGTGATTAATGTAGGTGTGTAGTTACGTACATACATGCACAACCAAAAAGAAAGAAATTTAGCCAAGAATAAAATTCCTCCCTCATTCCTCATTTGCTTTAATCAGTCCAAATCAAGAGAAATGTAACTCTGTAGCACTCCAAACATTTATTGTTGGTCATCCCTGCAAGGTGCTGAATTTCCTTGAGATTGGGTCTCTGGTCACCACATTGCTGCTAATGCCATCCTGTCATCACCCTCTCCCTTTTATCGTTAATAATTTAATATTTGGGCGGCGCGGTGGTGGAGTGGTTAGCACTGCGGCAGCACAGCAACTCACCCTTGGCTGGGGGATCCTGGGTTCGATCCCAGCCCCCGAACAACAGTGATCTGTGTGGAGTTTGCATGTTCTCCCCGTGTCTGCGTGGGTTTACTCCGGGATTTCTCCGGTTTCCTCCCACATGCCAAAAACATGCAAGTTAGGTCAATTGGCATCAAACTGGGGATTCTAAATTGTCCGTAGGTATGACTGTGAGAGTGAATGGTTGTCTGTCTCTCTGTGTTGACCCTGCGATGGACTGGCGATCTGTCCAGGGTGTACCCTGCCTCTCGCCCAAAGATGCTGGGATAGGCTCCAGCCCCCCGTGACCCGAAAAGGATTAAGCGGAAGAAGATGGATGGAATTTAATCTTTTCAATGTGTGTAAAAGGGCAGGACAGCACAGAGCTATAGCACCAAACACAAATCCTTCCAAAAGGAATAAAAAGTCATATTTTGACCAAAGTCATTCTAACTGAAACATCTGTGTATATACATATCGCGTATTTTGTACTGCTTACAGGTAAAATGGCTGCTGGCAACACTATAAACAATTAATCTTACAGCATTACGATTCTGCAAATTGCAATTATTTTTCTTATATGGTAGTGAGGAGAATACTGACAGCACTCTGTCTTCCAACTCAGCTTGACTGAGCTACAAATGGAACAGACAATTATATACAATAGTGTAGTCATGACAGAAGTGTTGCACGACCTACTGGCTTCCAAACGTGACAATAACATGTTTGTTAATCCAGCCAGCTGGATCAGAGGAGGCTGCACTGCAGAGGGAATAGGTGGGTTTTAAATTATTATTGAACAGGCTGAATGAGCTGCTCTGATGAATAGAAGAGGAGCACTCCAACGATAAGGAGGCCACAATGTGAAAAGGCTACTTCCGACTGATTTCCTGTTCATTCCCTGAGTATTTAAATAGGCCCCAGCTAATGAACAGAGGTGTATAAAAACAGCAGGACAACCATACCCTCGGCCTCAGCTTGAATAGGCAGCCAATGCAGCGAGAAAACGATTGCATTAAGACTTGCTTTGAAAACTTTATTCACAATATTGTGACCAACACGTATGCCGTCCATTAGTGAGAGTAGCAAGGACGAAAAGATCTTTTATTCTGTCCTTCTTAATGAGCTCTTCTCAGTCACATGCTTTGGAACTAGTTTAAAAAAGATGTTCCTTTGCATAATGAGTTATTTATATCACAATTGGGTGAGTAATCACACGACTGTGAGTCAAGTATTAAACCATTCCCACACAGTCCTGAATAATCAGCTGAGTTGTCGTTTGACGTGATTGACTGTAAATTTATATATATACAGCAGGGAAAATAAATATTGAACAAGTCAACCTTTTCTCATTAAACATATTTGTGATGATTGACCTGAGGTTTTCACCAGATATCAGCAACAACCCAAGTAATCCATACATAGAAAGAAATCAAGGCAACTGTGTTCACAAAACAAGTTATATTTAATAAAGTGGATTGACACAGGGAATGCTTATTTTCCCCCCGTGTATGTATGTATATACTGTATATACGTATTGCTAATAAATACATCTATTCATATGAATAACAGTTAATAACAGCCCTCTTTAAAATTTGAATTTGTATTAAATTAATTTGCAACCAATCTCCAGATCCATTCAATTGTTCAGATTTTTTTTTGTGAGTTTTCATTCATTCTTCTTACCTGGTTGTGGTCTTGTAGTAGAGCATCCACCCCACAGCTGGGTCCTACAAAAGACCATGTAAAAAATGGTACTTTCTGCCTTGTAGCTTGGCGCTCGGCAAAATGGAACGTTGGTTACATAGCCACAAGGGAAGCACAAGCCAGTGTATTCCTAGTGCCGGTCAGGAAGGGCATCCTACTGTGGCCCAAGCTCGCTAAAATACAAAAGCAACAATACAAATACAAAGGCATGCTAGCATTAGCATCAGTGCTAACAATAGCACTAACCTTAGCTTGCTAGTGTTAGTATCAGTGTTAATGTTAGCATGCTAATGTTTCTGCATGGCATCATTGCATGGAGATAGAATGTGTGGCTCAGTATGTCCTTTTTTTGACGCAAACAGTCCATATCATGTGTCCGTTTTTGATAAATAAAGCTGACAAGTGAATGATTCCAGCTTCCCAATCAAGGACCAGCAGACAATCCATAAGTAGCTCGAGTAGGTTCATTTTGTCTTCCTTTTCAATCATTAGTTTTTTGTTTTTCTTATTTCAGACAACGATGAAACAAAGATGTTTTTACCTTTACATATTTCAACTGGCATTTGCAGTCTTCCTCAAGACTTGAGGAAGACTACAGACGCCAATGTAAAAGCAAGAAAACTAAAGACAGTACCGTACATAAAGTTAGCGTCAATGCTAATGATAACATGCTAACATTATTATGCAGCTGCTTCTTAAGTTAGCATACTAACTTCAGCATGCTAACATTAGCATTGACTCTAGTGTAGAAGAGCTTGAAATAACGAGGCGATGTGATATATAAACCAAAGTTTATTATCAGCTCCTCTAACAAGTCTCATCCTAGTGCAGCAGCAGAAGAAGGAAAAAGAGACCGAACAACTTCGGCTCTATGAACTTATACTTGCACATAACAAAAGACATGCATATCAAAAGCTGACATCCCTCATTATCTTAATCCCCCCATTGTCTTCGTACTCCTCCTCATGGCCCTGGGGGGTGAGGGCAGCTCCTCCGGTCTCCACCACAGTGTCTGGGAAGGTCTTTGTTCTTCACTGGCGGTTGAGAGTCTTTGTCCTGTTCTGAGGTGTGAAGTCGCCTTACATATGTAATCACCAAACATTCTCACATGCTTCAACATATGTAGGTTATGGAATATATGATTAATATAGACCACACTAGCATGCTTTTGTATTTATGTTGTGGTTTTTGTATTTGTTGTATTTATGTTGTTGCTTTTGCACTTTGGTGAGCTCTCCTGGCCACCGTAGCATCCGGTGTAAAATCCTTGCCAAATCAAGTGTGCGGACCCATGGTCTGCTGCGGAGACCTCTGATAAGGGAGCAGCTGAAAAAAGATGTTAGCTGGTTGTGCTCAAGGTTTTCTTGGTTTGTGTCTCTGTCAGGTAGTAATTAGTTACAGTTACTCAAGCACAATTTGACTATATTTATAAAGGAAGAACCTGTACTTTTCACTTAAGTACATTTGGCAGCTCTCTTTGAATTACTTTTGATTTCACTGATGTAAAACTGGTTAGACATGTTCTTGATTATATTGTAATAACTTTGTCTTTCCAGAAATGACTGTGTGTTTGGTCATTTAAGTAAATTCCCCATTCCCAATTTCCCCATTGTGGGACTAATAAAGGCTTATGTTATCTTCATAATGCTATTTCACTGAGATCAGTGCTGAAGTCATTGTGTTTCTATTCAGGCTCAGTTATAAAGCAACAAGGAAAACTTTGCAAATTTATAAGTAGGGAGTTGCAAATTTATGTGGAAAAAAGTCACAGTGCTATCAGACAGCCACAGTTTCATGGTGAAAAAAGTGATCAATTAAAAAAAAACTAGAGGGCAATGAGAGAGCACATACCTCTGCCAAGACCCTATCTTGAAACATTAAAGAAAGTGAAACAGTGATCCAGGATCTGCATCCTGACCTAGATCACCTCCAACATCTAATGGGTTCATTTATAGCCCAAGGGCCACCTCTAGTGAAAATTTCATCAAAATCTGCACAGTAGATTTTGCATAATCCTGCTCACAGACATAGAGACAGACAAACTAACCAACATGAAAATATTGCTTTTTTACCATTGCAGAGGTAAAAAGTCTGAAATATAAAGGGAAAAACCTCACAAATTTATAGATGGGTTGATGTACTTTATTGATCCCAAACTGGGAAATTACAGAGACTATGAGACTAAAATCTCAAAAGTTCATTTTATGAGTAGAAAGTTTCAAGTTACAGTGTTATCAAAAACAGTCACAGATTTATGGAAAAAAGTAAAAGGAGGAAGAATGTCTAAAATGTAAGGAAAAACATCACAAATCTGAGTAAAAAAGTTCCAAATTTTTGTGAGTACTCTTACTTGTACTTGAGTAATTAATTAATAAGATAATTCTACTTTTATGTGAATATAATTTCTAGTGACCTCTGGTCTCCACTATCCAAAGATTGATTTGGTTTCCTAAAAAGCTCTAAAGATCCACTGCACAATACTTGACAAACATAGTTAGCAATTAGCTGATGAGAAATATTGTCATAATTGCCCCTCCAGGGCAAGGAAGAGGACCCAAATACAAGGCAAGTTTCGTACATTATTTATTTTGGAAAATGAACAGAAAATAATATAGCTCGTGGGCTGGAAATAAAAAAAAACACAAAAAAAAAACACGGCAAGATAGGCTGAACACGATACTGGGATCATGACTAAGGCAGAGACAAAAACAGGCTTGGCAGAAGCGTGCATACATGCCAACATGATGTAAGTCGCCACACCTGGTAATGGGTGGCGATCCTTAAATAAAGCAGGACCTATAAATACAAATCACCAACAGCCGTGGACAATTAGGAAATCAACAACAAAAAAACAACACTTGAAGAACAGGAAATAAGGGCGCTGTCAAAATAAGGATCAAAAATGGGCTGCACGGTGGCGCAGTGGTTTAGCACTGTGGCAGCACAGTTTTACCCTCGGCCGGGGGACCGCGGGGATCATGAGATCGTGGGTTCGATCCCAGCCCCCGACCAACAGTGAGCTGTGTGGAGTTTGCATGTTCTCCCCGTGTTGCGCGGGTTTACTCCGGGATTTCTCCGGTTTCCTCCCGCACACCAAAAACATGTAGGTTTAGGGCGCTCGCGCACGCAGCGACCAGCAGCCGGTTGCTTGTCACCAAACTGCAAACCAAGTCTACCTACGGGTACAAATAAGTAACAAAAAAAAAAAAAATACAGCAGTAACGAGCAGGACAGGATAACAAAAAACAAAGGATTAGACGAAGGTTGAGGACATGATAAACAATAATGATACTAGACACAGAAAATCGCAAAAGCAAGCTCAAAACGTGAGCATGGTCCCCAGACCGTGCCCAGAGCCTAACAAATATCAACAAAATATTTTCTTCAAGGAGCAAAGACCAAAAAAATGAGCTAAAAGTGAACCCCTAACCTTCAAAAACACACAAAAAAATGGGTTAATTACACAAGTGATCATCTACTGCATAGCGCAAATAAGACCAGATGAAGCAGAAAAATGCAAAAACCAACAAGACAAATGGGGTAAGAAATGCATTACTTATTAATATTACCCCACAACTTTGCCTGAGATGTGTTTACAGTTGCCAGCTATTGACAGTCGGTACACTTGGATGCTCAGCAGGCATTCATGTCTAAATTAGGAGAAATATAAACACAGTATTGTGTTAACAAAAAATCCACAGCAAAGTATGAAAAAATAAGCCAGTGGCACTTCAGAAAATTGGATGAGAGCATCTACTGTATAAACACAGCAAATTTGCAATGCTACAAGTCTGACTGCTATAGTTTTTGCCTTCGTTAGTTGTTGAAACCAATCCTGGGCTGCCTGCTAGTGGTGTCCAACATTTATTAAAACATCACGCAGGCGAGCATCTCCCTCTGTTAGCTTTGTTTTACTCTGGCTCCTCTGCAGGTGTTGGCGCTTTGGTGTTCTCTCCACTGAGGTAGATAGTTAGCTCTTGCCTGGCTACAGTTTGCATTTAATATCATGTTGTTGTCTTACTATTCACTAAGAAATTACAGTTGCATTGTAGCTCACAGCTAGGGAGAGCTCATGTGTGTTCAGTTTTTATTTGCCTATCAGGCAAATACGTATAATTTGCAATGCAAGTAACCAAACCATTGGTTGTATAGTAGTAAACATTTTAGTTGTGTTATAGCAGGGTTATCTGATGGTTTAGGGACGTGAAACTGAAGACTATTTAAGACCATTTTTAAGATCATTTGAGAAAAATTTAAGACATTATAAAAATATTATATGCAGGATAAATACCATTCCTATACACTAATGGTAAATGCCCTAATCACAATCCAGTTCACATTAAATTTCCCCATGATCAATGCTGCAGCTAACTATTAAAATACAAATGCTGAAAAAACTCACACCACCCTTAACAAACAAACAGAATAACTGCTCTTGATTTTTGCTCATTTTGATTTTTAATTATGCAGAATGCAAGCCAGTAATTATACATTTACAAACATGATATACTCTATTAGTTCAAACATTTCTCTGTGCAACACAAAAAAATGTGTCAATCATCTCTGTGGCACTTTTAAGACCCTTAAAAGGTGAATTAAAGGATTATTTGTAATTTTCAAGGATAAAGGCAGATGTCCACAGAATGCTGTTGCGTTACTGCTGCTGTGTGGTTTGACCTTTGTTACAAGCCTGTGGTTCACAAGAGGGCAAGATCACAAAAGAGGTCATATGATGGGAACCATTCATGCAGGCCTTTTTCTGGATGCCCTTTCATCACTTCTTTGTTGCTTGATGTAGCATTCCAACAAAAATAGACTTGTTGCAACATTTTAATGATCTGTTGTGGTGAGCCTGATGTGAAATTAGGATTTTCACTGAATGCTGTTATGTTGGGTTTTGGCTGGGATGCATTCGCCATAGCAGATAGGCTCCACTCTAGTCAACGCTCGCATTTCCACCAGATGTGTGGTGTCCCAGATCCAACTCGCAAGCAAAGGATCACTGAAAATCTGCAACAAGTCTATTTTTGATGCGTGCAAGGAAGTGATGAAAGGGCCTCTGGAAAAAAGGCCTGCATGAGTTACTATGAGTTATTATCTTACTATTCTCGTGTGAGCTTATCCTGATGTGATTCATGCAGCTTTGCAGCATAAATGCAACCAGTGGGGATTGCTGCAAGGCTCAAAGACAAGCCATAACACAAGGCAAGCACATCCAATGGAAATCCACCTTAAGACCTTTTAAGGATCTGCAGACACTTTGTACAGACAAATATAGTGAGTTGACTGAGGTTGGACAGTGCGTTCTAATCTTCTAGTTCTGTATGTCTTCTGAAAACATACCTCTATAACAAATGACAGATCTACTGTATGATTAGACATGCTGTTAAAAACAAACTGCCAGTTATGTCACATCTGGCATGCCTGTTTTGAATGAAACGAGTTTCCACTGCCACACTTTCCTCCCAAGGTGTCAGTACAAACATAAGACTATATTACAGACATACTGTACATAAGACAGCACTTTCACATATTGCTTTCCATGCCTGGAGAACCTGAATGTCTTGTTTCTATTGGCCTCCTGAGTTAAATTTATCTGAACTTGTCTGCTGTGCCGGACATTTGCACTGCAACTTTTAAACGAATCGTACACGGCAGTGTAAGTAGTAAAAGTGGTTTCTGTTTCCTTTTTCTAAAGCAATACTTACTTGAACATATCTATTTAAACAACGAAGAGGATTTAGATCTGATGATAGATGAAACCAAGGATAGCTTCCAGTTTCTGAAATACCTGGCGGAGAAAGGAGACATAGAATCTCAGGTATGTTTTCCAGTTCCTCCGCTCTTTTGATGTTTTGCAAACTGTACTGCACAAATAAGAGCTGCAAGGTTTTCTAAGGACATTGTTTAAGACCTTTTATAGAGTTCAACTCTTTTTTTTAATTTCTCCTTTGTGGTTAATAGCCGAGTCAGTGTGCAGAACGGACTAATAAAAACTCTATTAACTTTAGAAACACATGGGAACATTGCTGTACTGGGGACAAAATGGACTCTCAAAAGACATAGTGAGTGCTGCGAAGTGGTTTGAGAGAAGTGCCATGCAAATGAAGGATGCCTCAGCGGTGTACGACTACTCCATCCTCGTCATGAAGGTTGTGTAAGATTATAAAAATGATTTTACGACTGAGCATTTTTTTGTCTGTCTGCTTTTTTTGTGTGTGTGTGTGTGTGTGTGTGGATGCCGAGTCTGTGTTTTGACAGTTATCGATTCTCTGATTGATGTTGATATGTTCAGGGCCTGGGAGTAAAAAAAAACTACACCCGAGCTTTTGAGCTGCTGAAGAAAGCCGCAGCCATGGTGAGCCTGCTGAAGATAATCGGTGTGTTTACAGCGTGTGATTTCAGCGTGTGATTTCAGCCCGAATACCACTGTCTGTTCTCCTGCTTTAGGGCTCAATTAATGCCTTGAATGGTTTGGGCTGGTACCATGGGTTTATCCTGAACGACCACAAAAGTGCAGTGAAATACTTTGAACGAGCTGCCATGAATGGAAGCAGCGATGGGATGTTCAATCTGGGACTTTATCATCTCACCGGGTTACACATGGACAGAATGGAGAAGAATGAGGTTTGATTTTCATACCTTGTAGACACTAAAATGTAAAAACTGATCTTTACAAGGATCAGACTGTTATGTAAGATTTAAATAAAAACACTTGCACTTTGTATTATAGGAGCTATACACGTGCATCTCAATAAATTAGAATATCATCGAAAAGTACATTTATTTCAGTAATTCAATTCAAAACAAAACTCATATATTAAATAAATTTGTTACACACAGAGTGATATATTTCAAGTGTTTATTTCTTTTAATTTTGATGACTATGGCTTACAGCTAATGAAAACCCAAAAGTCAGTTTCTCACAAAATTAGAATATTACATAATGTTGGCTGACTGAAAAGTATGTCCATGTACACACACAATAATTGGTCGGGGCTCCTTTTGCATGAATTACTGCATCATTGCAGCGTGGCATGGAGGCGATCAGCCTGTGGTACTGCTGAGGTGTTATTGAAGCCCAGGTTGCTTTGATAGCGGCCTTCAGCTCCTCTGCATTGTTGGGGCTGGTGTCTCTCATCTTCCTCTTGACAATACTTCAGAGATTCTCTATGGGGTTTAGGTCAGCAGAGTTTGCTGTCCAATCAAGCACAGTGATATCATGGTCATTAAACCAAGTATTGCTACTTTTGGCAGTGTGGGCAGGTGCCAAGTCCTGCTGGAAAAAGAAATCAGCATCTCCATAAAGTCTGTCAGCAGAGGGAAGCATGAAGTGCTTTAAAATTTCCTGGTAGATGGCTGTGCTCACTTTGGACTGGATAAAACATAGTGGACAAACGCCATCAGGTGGCATGGCTTTAATTTTGATGATTATGGCTTAAATGTTTGAAATATGTCACTCCGTGTGTAATGAATCTATATATGAGTTTCACTTTTTGAGTTGAATTACTAAAATAAATTAACTTTTTGATGATCTCCTAATTTATTAAGGTGCACCTGTACTTCACTAGCACTAACCCTCTATTCTAAGGGCCCACAGGAGACAGATACCTAGGGACAATTTAGAATGACCAATTAACCTAACATGCATGTCTTTGGATTGTGGGAGGAAACCCACACAGCACAGGGAGAACATGCAAACTCCACACAGAAAGGTTTCTACCCCTGCCAGCCTGGGGATTCAAACCTGGACCCTTCTAGTTTTTAGGCAACAGTGCTAACCACTTCACCACCATGCTGCCCGTGCATGTACAGTATGTAACTTTGAATTAATTCCAGTTGTCAACACTAGGTGATAGCATTGCACCAAAAAAATGAATCTCTCTGTCTATGTGACAGTTATGACCCAGGAGCAACCCTACTGGCAAAACAGTGGTACTGCAGGAAGGAATGGCTCTCCAGGAAAGTTCATGGACATATTTGCTGCCATGACGTAACTGCATATGGAACATTTATAATTACTGAAAGCATCCTCTTTAGTCTTTAAAGTAAATCATTAAAACACTCATCTAAACATAACACAACACAAACATATCACCTGAAAGGTTGCACTACTCCAGTACTTTTCAACAAGGGTGTCCTGGTACGTTCAGGTTTTTGTGGGAAATTGACTAATTTCATTTCTTAATTGGTCCAAAAACATGCAAATAATTAGCTGTTGTTGTACAAGGGTGCAGGGGTGTCTACAGAACACATGCAAAACAACGGAAAATTATTTGCAATCTTTTGGACCAATTAACAATTGAAATGAATGAATGAATGAGTCTTTATTTTTGGATAGATTAGACTGAAAGATTAAAAGAAAGGAACAGAACAATATATCAAGGGGAAAAAAATCCAACAAGGTCAAATTAAACAATAACTCCTTGGATTATACGATTCAACATAAGTTATCCGTAATGGGTGGTGGCTGAAGCCGCAGCTTATATTGTCCGCCCATGTTCCATCTAAGAATTTAAAAAAAAAAAAAATGAGATCATTTCCCACAGAAACCTGAACATACTGTTATGTATGGTAAAATATCCTGGGTAAAGGATGAGGCAAGATGGCTGGGAAAACACAGCTTTATTGAACGTAGTAGAACAACAGTAGCACGGTAATGGTAAAATGGTAAATGGCGTTCACTTATATAGCGCTTTTCTTCTCATCTAGGATGACCAAAGCGCTTTACAGATCCTGCAATCCACCCATTCACACATACAGTACATTCACACACTGATGGCGGCAGAGCTGCCATACACACAGGCGCTAACCAGGCCACCAGGAGCAACAGTAGGCACCAGGCAGGGGGCACCGGTTGAAGAGGCCACAATATGGATGCCCTCTGGTATTTATAGGGCGGTGCAGTGGCGGAACAGGAAGTGCCCGCTACTACACCGCGCTTCACAGTAAGGTGCAGAATGACAACATCACATTCCGCCCCCCCCCTTAGAAAAGTCTAAAACCACACACACAATTAACCCCCCCCCCCCCAAATTTAGGACCCGAATCATACACTAACATAACAAAAACTAATGTACTAAAATGGCCTAACACATTCACACAACAAAACCTAAAATAGGGCTGACGGGTGGAATACCATGCAGCCTACACAACACAGTGGATTATTCTGCCACCGAATAAACTAAAGAAAAAGAGTCCATTATCAAACTAAAATCACTGCTGTGTTCCTAAACTAAACAATAATACACAAAACAATCCCATTTTACCACATACTGTACATATATACATGAACATTAGAACTATTGACATACAAATTTACAGCACTGTTCCTTGGGTAGGAGGAGTAGAACCGGCATGGGGGCGCCCAGGGCAGCCCCTCAGCAAGTGCGCCCCTGGAAGCAGCAGGCCCTCAGGACGATGGCTGATCTTTCAGACGAAAGCATCTTTCTTCTTCACCACCGACTCCTGCTCTTGTCCAGCCCCATCTCCTGAAGCCTCTTCCCGGACACCCTGAAGCTGACTGGCGTGCCTCGCCGAGCCATCGGACAACTTGAAGTATGCTGCGCCTAGCTTAGCCACTATGCACAGAGACTTGCGATGTTTTGCTGGCTGTTGTCTGCCCCACCTTCGCCATGGATGTTCTTCTCCCCGAACCGAACCAAGTCCATAACCCTCAGTGGGGCTCAGCTCAGCCTGAAATGGTGCTGCTGAGCATGCGGTTCCCCCATGCTTGTTGGTCTGGCCCCAGCCTCTTCTGAAGCTGTTGTAGCGGTCACCATCATAGCTGCAGACCCTCCATCCCTCTGCGGCCAAGCTCCGGAGGCATCTGGGGCTAGTACATTGGTGTCACTTGCCGGCGCAGGCACCTCACCACCACACTCGGTACCCCCCTCTACCATTTCCCGAGAGCTGGCACTGAGACCCTCCTGCGGCAAACCTGAGTGAGGCTGGTCCTGCTTGACTGCCGTGGTGTCCGTTAGCTCTTCGTCTCACACAACGTCCTCATCGACCACCAGAACCGGAGGGTTCCACTGACCACAACCCGACCATTCCCCCCCAGCGTCGTCTTTAATGGCGAAACCCAGTCTGTAGAACAAGTCACAGCCCATGATGTTGTCGCCTCGGGCTGTCACATGGAACGTGAAGTCAACCATTGTTGCAGACTTGTACCAAACTGTTAACTCCAAAGTCCCAACCATGCACAGCCTGCCACCTCCAAAACCATAAAGCAGCGCTGGGGTACCTCTAACCCTGTAGTGGGGGAAAAACTTCCTCACCGTGGCCCAATTCAGCAACGACCCCTCTGCCGCCATGTCGAGCAGCAGCGGCACCTCCATGCTGTCCAGTTCCACTGTGCAGAATATGTACCCGTTGGTACTGGGGGACACCATATGGATGGTTGTCGGGGGCGTGCGGAATGATTTCTTCCTTGGGCTCTCTGGCTCAGATACACGGCACACTCTAGCATAATGGTTCAAGTGTCCACATCTGCTACAATACTTCCCTCTAGCCAGGCAGTCCTTAGCCTTGTTGCGGTGCGTTGCGAACCCACAACCCTTGCAAAGGGGTTTTCCCAGGGCAGACCTTCAGCTGGCAGCATTGGCTTCCGTAGTGTCGTCGTCCAAGCTATTATCTGTATCCGAGTCCGCAACATTTGCCGCGGCAGGAGGCTCCGGCGGCCGCTGTGACTGGCGCCAGTTTACCTCTGAAGCTAGCTTGTCTGCGGCCTCCAGCTGGAGAGCTACGTAGCTCGACAGCTCTGGCTAGTGTTAAGTCATTCAGCGCCGTAAGTAGCCTAGCCTGCAATGTGGCACTACACGTGTGCTCTGCAAGCTGGTTATGTACCGATTCATTTTCCAATGGCCCAAAACAACACTCGCTAGCTAACTGCGTTAAGTCAGTGACAAACTGAAGAATAGGCTCACCCACTCGTTGATGTCGCTGCCGAAAGCGAATCCTTTGGACAGTCACGCTATCCGGGGTATGAAAGTGGTTTGCTAGCAGCTCGACGAGGATGAGGCAAGATGGCTGGACGAACACAGATTTATTGAACGTTGTAGAACAGTGGTAACACGGTAGGTACCAGGCAGAGGGCACCGGTCGAAGAGGCTGCAATATGGATGCCCTCTGGTATTTATAGGGTGGTGCAGTGGCGGAACAGGAAGTGCCCACTACTACACCGCACTTCACAATAAAGTGCCGAATCACAACATCACACATACCAGGGCACCCTGATTGAGAAACACTGTACTACTTAATATAATTTAATATGATCAAATTAGGGCTGAGAATTGATTTAAAAAAATGTAACTAATTAATTGCACATTTTCTGTAATTAACTGTGATTAATTGCTAAAATTACAATGAAGAAACTGTAGAGAGAATGATCAGGCAAGGAAACAAGCAGGATCAACACAGACTTTATTTTCTCTCTAACAGATCAGGATCACAAAAGAGCTCCCAGGCCACTGTGCATCTCACTTTTGTACCCTTAATTACTTGCATCTTGGCCCGGGGGTCCGACCTCATATACATTACATGACAAAGCCTGTACAATGCATTAACATGACACTACACTGGTGCCGCACTTCACTCCTCTACTGGTGGCCCAGTGTCTCTTCTTCTTCCTGGGGGGTTCCTAGCCTTTACTGTTCCGTCTGGACCCCCCGGCGACCTCTGATCTCATGGTCCATTACTCTCTGGGTGGAGAAGTCTAACACCTTGCTCCCGACACCGCCCCCCCCGAACACCCAGAATGGGCTTTAATCCCCCCGCTCCTTGGGCTTAAGCCGGCGTCCATAACGGCAGTAGCGGGGGGTCACTGGTCCTGTCGAACTTCCCTGCTGGAGGGGCGCACAGGAGGGCACGTCAGTCTGTGGGGGGAAAAGGGGACGGTGAGAAAACACATCCTCTTCATGTGTGCCGGTCCCTGCTGAGGAATCACCAACCTGCGGAGCCCCCAATGGGGGACGTCTGCGCTGGGAAGCCCGGGCCAACACCACCTGCTCGTCTGCTAACACAAAAGCGGGCTTTAGCCTGTCAATGCAGACGGTCTCTCTCTGTCCCTCCAAGTCTAACATGAAATATTTTGCCCCAGGTTCCAACACTCTGAACAGCCCGTCGTATGGTGGGCACAGCAGGGTCCGGTGCGCATCGTGCCTGACGAAAACAAAAGAGGCATTCTGCAAACTTTTTGCGACAAATGTGCAGGGAAAACAATGGTGAGCCAGGCCTGGTACACTCCCCACCTCTGTGTTGCGTAGAGAATGCATGGGCAGCTTGGCCTCGGGCGCGAGGCCAAGGCAAGAAGGAGGAAGGAAGGAAGGAGAAGGAAGCAGCGCTGAAAAGTGGAGACAGGGACTGCTACAGGGAGGTTAAATACCGGTTTAACAGAGAGCTGAAGAGGGCTAAATCTCTATACTCAGAGAGACTCCAGCAGCAGTTCACTGCTAATGATTCGGCTTCCGTGTGGAGAGGACTGAGGCAAATCACCAACTATCGACCTAAGGCTCCTAAAGGTCAGGATGACAAAGCCCTTTGTCAAAGACTGTCCCAACACTATGCCCGTTTTGACACCTCGTCATCTGTGTCCAACTCCCCCCCTCCCTCCAGCTCCACAGCCTCCACATTCGCTACTTCATTTAAGGCACCCCCCCCCCCCTCCTCCCCCCCTCCCCTTATCATCAGTGAGCAGGATGTGCTCAAACAGTTCTCCAGACTGAACCCGCGCAAGGCCCCCGGCCCAGACGGCGTGTCTCCCTCCACCCTGAGACTCTGTGCGAAACAGCTGGCTCCTGTATTCACAGACATTTTTAACACCTCCCTTAAGTTATGCCACGTGCCGTCCTGCCTCAAATCCTCCACCATCATCCCTGTCCCCAAGAAGCCACGGATCACTGGACTTAATGACTACAGACCTGTAGCGCTCACCTCTGTAGTCATGAAGTCCTTTGAGCGCCTGGTCCTGTCCCACCTCAAGTCCATCACCACCCCTCTCCTGGACCCGCTGCAGTTTGCCTACCGAGCCAACAGGTCTGTAGACGATGCAGTCAACCTGGCCCTCCACTCCATCCTGCAGCACCTGGACTCCCCGGGAACCTACGCCAGGATCCTGTTTGTGGACTTCAGCTCCGCATTCAACACCATCCGCCCCGCTCTGCTCCGGGACAAGCTGTCCCTGCTCAACGTGCCTGACTCCCTCTGCAGGTGGATCATCGACTTCCTGACGGACCGGAGGCAGCATGTGCGGCTGGGAAAGACTGTCTCAGACTATACTAGCATCAGCACCGGATCACCCCAGGGCTGTGTACTTTCCCCCCTACTCTTCTCCCTTTACACCAACTCCTGCACCTCCAGCCACCAGTCTGTCAAGTTGATCAAGTTTGCGGACGACACCACCCTCATCGGGCTCATCTCCAACGGCGACGAGTCCGCCTACAGGAGAGAGGTGGCCCAGCTGGCGTCCTGGTGCAGCAATAACAACCTGCAGCTGAACGCTCTGAAGACAGTGGAGATGATTGTAGACTTCAGGAAAGTCACTACTCCTCTGCCCCCCCTCACCCTCTCAGGCTCTCCCATCACCACTGCTGATTCCTTCCGCTTCCTAGGCACTACCATCACCAGGGACCTCAAATGGGAGCTGACCATCAGCTCACTCATCAAAAAAGCCCAGCAGAGGATGTTCTTCCTGTGGCAGCTGAGGAAGCTCAAGCTACCCACCAAGATGTTAGTGCAGTTCTACACAGCCATCATCGAGTCCATCCTCACCACCTCCATAACCGTGTGGTACGCAGGAGCCACTGCCAGGGACAGACTAAGGCTGCAGCGCGTCGTGCGCACTGCTGAGAAGGTGATCGGCTGCAAGCTCCCATCTCTCCAGGATCTGTACATCTCCAGGACCCGGAGGCGTGCTGGCCGGATCATAGCCGATCCCTCACACCCTGGTCACGTACTGTTTGCCCCCCTCCCCTCTGGTAGAAGACTTCGGTCCATCCAGACTAAAACCTCCCGTCACATGAACAGCTTCTTCCCCTCTGCCATTAGACTGCTGAACACTAAGTGACTTATTGACTCTCGTGCACCATGTACAGCAGCTCAACCAGACTCATGTCAATCATCACTGTTTTCTTCCTGCATTACCGACTGCACTATATAGTTCTCCACAGTATCTGCTGCTGGCTAATATATATTTTAACTGTTGACCAGTATCACTTAATCTTATCCTACACTTTATTACATGTATAGTTTATTTCTCTTATCTTATCATGTTTAATGTTGCAGCATTGTACCGAGACAAATTCCTAGTTTGTGTACTACATGAACAATGGCAATAAACCTGATTCTGATTCTGATTCTGAGGTTGTCCGGTAAAAATTCTCCAGGGATCCGCAGCAGTTGGGAAAAAATGAGTTCTGCCGGGGAGGCTGCCAAATCCTCCTTTGGTGCGGAACGCAACCCTAAAAGAACCCAAGGCAGGCGGTCTACCCAATTTGCGTTGGTGAGCGAAGCCCTGATCGCTGCTTTAAGTGACCTGTGGAAACGCTCACATAACCTGTTAGCCTGGGGGTTGTACACAGTAATGCGGTGAATGTTGACCCCTAGGCTCCGCACCATCATGGACCAGAGTTCCAAAATGAACTGTGGGCCTCTGTTGGACGTGATATCCGATGGAGATCCGAAACGTGCCACACAAGCTGACAAATAAGCGCACGCCACTTCCGCGGACGTGGTAGAAGCCAGTGGCACTGCCTCGGGCCAGCGTGCGGTGCGGTCCATGATTGTCAAAAGGTGCGTGAACCCCTGCGACAGCGGAAGGGGCCCCACCAGATCCACATGGACATGGTCAAACCTCTTTGCCGGGATTTGGAATGGCTCGAGGGGAACTCTGGTGTGCCTATGCACCTTTGCTCATTGGCACGCACCGCAAGCTGCAGCCCACTCTTTCACCTCTTTACGCAAATGCGGCCAGACGAATTTTGCCCCCACTAGTTTCACTGAAACGTGCACTCCCGGGTGCGAGACGGAGTGGACCGACTCAAAAACATGACGGCGCCAAGAGCGCGGAACCACGGGGTGCGGATGGCCTGTGGAAATGTCACAGAGTAGGGGAGGGCACCCTTCTTGCAGCACCCTGCTCTCCAGCTTTAACCCTGTTGGTTCAGACTGGAGTGCGCAGCCATGGCGGGGAAATCTATTCCCAAGTAGACCGGGGCGACCAATGCACACGAGAGGCAGTCGGCTACCACGTTGAGTTTACCGGCAATGCGCCGGATGTCGGTAGTAAACTCTGAGATTGTGGCCAGCTGCCATTGTTGCCGGGCCGACCACGGTTCCGAGACCTTGGCCATGGCGTACGTCAGTGGCTTGTGGTCTACAAACGTGGTGAAGTCATGCCCCTCCAACCAGAACTGGAAATGGCGTGTCGCTAGGTGGAGAGCCAGCAGCTCTCTGTCAAATGTGCTGTATTTGCACTCGTTGTCGTGTAAAGTTCTGCTAAAAAATGTGAGCGGCTGCCATGAACCTGCAACGCACTCCTCCACCACTGCCCCTATGGCCACATCAGACGCATCCATAGTAAGTGCTATCCGTGCAGACGGATCTGGGTGTGCCAGCAACGTGGCCCTCGCCACCACTGTTTTGGCGTTCGAAAAAGCCTGATCTCGCTCAGGAGTCCAGTCAATGCTGTCCGCAGGTTTCTTTTTTTTAAGCGCAGCGTACAACGGCTGCATCAACTGGGCTGCCCGGAGGAGGAAACAGTTGTAAAAATTAACCATTCCCAAAAACTCCTGCAGTGCCTTCACTGTCTACGGGCACAGAAAATCCGCCACCGCGCGCACCTTGTCTGGCAACGGGATCGCGCCCTCAGGTGAAATGCAGTGGCCCAAAAAATCAATCACTGCCGCACTGAACTGGCACTTTGCTGGGTTGATTATCAAACCGTGCACTTCCAATTTCTGGAAAACTGTCTTGAGATAGGCGATGTGCTCGTCCTCACACTGGCTACCAGGATGTCATCCAGGTAGACAAAAACTAACTAACTAACTAACTAACTAACCTGCACTTATATAGCGCTTTTCTAGTCACAAAGACCACTCAAAGCGCTTTCACTAGTACTAACCCTCTATTCTAAGGGCTTATAGGAAACAGATATCTAGGGACAATTTAGAACAACCAATTAACCTAACATGCATGTCTTTGGATTGTGGGAGGAAACCGGAGCCCCCGGAGTAAACCCACGCAGCACAAGGAGAACATGCAAACTCCATACAGAAAGGTTCCAACCCCTGCCAGCCTGGGGATTCGAACCAGGAACCTTCTAGCTGTAAGACAACAGTGCTAACCACTGCACCACCGTGCTGCCCCAAGAAAGGGCAAATCACGCAGCACTGCGTCCATCATCCTTTGGAAGGTCTGCGTCGTGCCTTTTAATTCAAACGGCATGCGCAAAAATCGAAAAGGCCGAATGGAGTTATCACCATCTTTGGTACGTCTTCTGTTCGCACTGGGACCTGGTGGTAACCGCGGGCCAGATCCACCTTGGAAAAAACACGCGCACCGGCCAGGTGTACAGAAAATCCTGGATATGGGGAATAGGGTAGCGATCGTGTGCCGTAGCATTGTTCAATCGCCGGAAATCGCCGCATGGTCGCCACGACCCGCTGGCTTTCAGCACCATGTGAAGTGGGGATGCCCACGGGCTGTTTGAGCGCCTGACAATGCCCACCCTGTCCAAGTTGGCAAACTCCTCGCGCGTGCTGGCCAGTTTAGCTGTGTCCAGGCGCTGAGGTTGTGCGAATACAGGCGGTCCTTTGGTAGTGATGAAATGCTCAACCCCGTGTTTGGTTACTGCCACTGAAAACGTCGGAACCATGAGTGCTGGGAACTGGGTGAGTAACTGCTGGTACTTACCCTCTGGAGCTGTAACGTTGGCCAGTGTTGTTGACCTGGCTCCCCGAGCTGTACAGGGCAGAGAATCAAAAGAGACAGCATCCACCAGATGTCTATTAGCAACTTCAACTAATAAACCATGAGCACATAGGAAATCTGCACCCAAAATGGGGGAAGCACATGTGGCTATAATGAAATTCCACTGGAAATTGTGCCCATGCAAATATATTGTCAGTGTCCGCTTACCAAATGTCCTTATTTTTGATCCATTGGCAGCCGCCAGCTCAGGACCGCTTCGTCCTGCCACCCTGTCTGAGTTGAACGGCAGGATGAGGCTCTTCTGGGAGCCGGAGTCCACCAGGAACCATCTCCCCGAACGTGCGTCTGTGATGTATAGCAGCTTGTCTCTGTCGCCGGCAGTCGCAGCCGCTACTGACTGCTGGCCTTGGCGTTTCCCGACCGCTTGAATTGGCACGGTGGCAAGCATCGCTGTGCATTCGATCCGAAACGGCGATGATAGTGGCAGATCGTCTCCTTCTTGTGTCTCCTGGCATCTGCTCCAGCCACCACCAGTGGCTCCTTGATCTCGCTGGCAGCCCCTCTGGGCTCCGGTGCCGTTGTGTTCACGACGAAGGTTCTGGTCGTTAGGATGATGCGATCCGCTTCCTGCGCTAGTGCGCGGTAGTTCCTCGTGGCCAGGCGACGTCATTGCCTGGCGAGTTTACCAGGACTGCCCTCTCTGCAGCGGGGAAGTTTCTGAGAAACAGGTGGGTGAACAGGAAAGGCTCATCATCTCTGCCCATCAATGCCAATATGCTGTCCATCAACTCCACGGCCGATCTGTCCCCTAACTCTGAACGTGTTAGGACCCTCTCCACTCTTTCACTGTCCAAAAGGGAGTAGCGCTGGATAAGCATCTTTTTGAGCGCCTCGTATTTTCCTTGGACCGGCGGCTCTTGGACCAGGTTTGCCACTTGTTGCGTGGTGTGCGCGTCCAGCGCAGCGACCACATAGTAGTACCTCATCTCATCTGCTGTTACCCCGCGGAGAGCGAACTGGGCCTCCGTGTCTAAAAACCACGTCGTCGGGTCATGCAGCCAAAAATCCGAGAGCTTGACTGAAACAGTGCACACAGCGCTGGTGTTTCCTCTCCAGGATGTCTCCAGGGTGCTCATCTCGCCTTCCATGGCACGTCATGGTCACCAGTGTAGAGAGAATGATCAGGCGAGACAACGAGCTGGATCAACACAGACTTTATTTTCTCTCTAACAGATCAGGATCACAAAAGAGCTCCCAGGCCACTGTGCATCTCACTTTTATACCCTTAATTACTTGCATCGTGGGCTCGGGGCTCCGACCTCCTATACATTACATGAGAAAGCCTGTGCAGCGCATTAACATGACATTACGCTGGTGCCGCACTTCACTCCTCTACCGGCGGCCCAGCGTCTCCTCTTCTCCCCAGGGGTTCCTAGTCTTTGCTGTTCCGTCTGGACCCTCCGGCGACCTCTGCTCTCATGGTCCATTACTCTCTGGGTGGAGAAGTCTAACACCTTGCTCCCCACAAAACAATGAAAAAGAAGTATTTTAAAGGAACTTTTAATTGCTTTTTTCATAAAATATACCTGTGACCCTCATATTCAACAAAAATGCTGCTAGATTATCTGAATTTAAGTCAAAGGGCAAAATAAAGTGCTACTGCCTTATTTACACCAACAAACAGAGCTCAGTTTTTTAAACAAAACACCAGCTGAGCTTCACAAACCATTCCATTTTAACAGTTCAGTCTTTTTATTATTTAAATTTTGTGAAGTGAGAAAAGGCTGTTTGAAATCCTGAATATAATAATGCCTACCCTTCCTTTGCATTAAGCCAGCTGCTGGGACTTTGAGGGAAAATCATTACATTTCACACTGCACGTATAGCCTACTTCAGACACTTAACCTTACCAGGGTTTGGGTACTTCCTGTGGGGTGGATCACAATGTTGTAACTCGTGTGGCCTTGTCTTCCACTGTGTTGACTGGGCGATGGTTGTTGGCAGTCCGTTTCGCTGGGTCCCCTGTTGCTTTGTCGAGGCCTGTGTGCCTTGGCGTTGATGTCAGGAGGTGCTGTGGGGGAGTGGGGGGGTGCAGGAAAATAACAGGAAGCACTGTGAGGATGTAATTTTCTTTTACATTTTTTAAAAAAATTAATATTTATTGTGTTAATTGGACTACATTTATCGAAAAAGTTAAAATAATTCTTGCATGCAGCCAGGTTTCTGTGATGCACCACAAGTTCACGCTGACTTCAAAACTTGCATACACAAGCCAAGACCTGTTGTAGGATTTCAGCCACATTGATAAATCTTCAAGTTGAAATGCAGCGTCTTACTCCGGTTTGATAAATGAGGACCATTGTCTCAAAAAACTCTATTTCCTTCTGTGTCTTAGCTTATCTAACTCAGGATTGTCGCAGTGTTAGTCTATGGTAGTTGTCAAAGGTCATGGAGGACACTCTAGAATCATATGAAAATTATGTCATTAGACTGTAAGAAGAAACAGGTGATCCAGGTGGAAACTCATGCAGGTCCATGGAGGACATGCAGACTCCACACAGAAGCACTGACTGACTCAGAGCTCCAGTCTGTACTGTGCTCTAATGAGACATGACCCCTACACACCTAACTAGAACAAAAAATAGCATCATAATACAGTAGTTACATTGCTGATGTTTGCTTTTCAGAAAAGCAGCAGCTCTGGTATATCCACTAAAGCTACCTTCCTCCCCCCCACGCCATGACTCATGGCGTTCGAACTGTTTACGGATAAGAAGATGGATGGACTCTCCGCTCTTTAGCCTTGAGGACGCAGCATCCGTGATGGCTTTCCATTTTCTCTCAGTCCATCTTAAACAAATTCTGGCCTTTCTTGTACTGTATTTGGGAGAAGTTTTTACTTGGAGCAACAAACTGCTCTCTGGCGATGCTTTTCAGAAGTTTTTCTTTTTTTTTCTGAGCTCATGGAGGAATTTCCACTACAGAAGTGTTTTCTGTGTTTAATGCGGTGTTGCCTCAGGGCCTGGCAGTCGTGACCGTTCATTAATGGTTAGTCTCTTTGCCCTTGTGTACAAAGATTCTTCAAATCTTTTGTATTATTCCCCATAGGTGATGAATATGGAAGCTCCTCCCCATCTTCATTCAAGACTCAGATGCTATGAGACTTTTTCAATCCCGTCATGTTGAAAGATAATGAGTGTTTACTATTTATCATTAAACAGCTTTTCCAGCAGTGAGCTACCACAGTTTGAGCCTTTTGTTTTTAGAATATGATTCAAAATAACCATAAAGTGATTTTCAGTTGTTTTTTTTAGCTATTGAACATTAGTGTAAGCACTGTTTTAAATTATTAAAACAGCTGCCTTGTGCTCTTATTTTGATTTTTTTAAACAACACCCAATCTCAGTATAATCAACTGAGTGAAATATTCTCTTTATAATCCACAGAGCGCTGCATTTGAGCTATTTCTGAATGCATCTGGGTTTGGCCACGTCGCTGCATCACTCGAGGCTGCTTGGTACCTTTCGACGGGAAACCTGGAAGGGGTGTCTCAGGATGTGAAGCGGGCTGTGATGTAAGAGGCTTTCATTAGCTTGGCGAAGAAAGCGTTGTTAGGGGCTGTTGCTCTCTAGCCTGCAGCTGGCTGGCATCTAATTTCAATGGCAGTGGCTAATTCAAGGTCAGAGCCCAGCATTTGCATATCTAAAAATAAGAGCCACTGTCTCTGCTTTATTGTCTGCTGAAGAGAGATTCTGCTTACTGATGTTCCTTTGGTATCTGATGAATTTAAAGAAGCTCCTCTAGCAGCTGTTGCCTCTTTTTTTTTTTTTTTTTTTTGAATGACCTCAACAAATCTGAAACTATTTTTAGAACTGGTTAAAATATTCTCAGTTTATGGAGAGTAATTTATATTCCATAATACTCTCTTTTACTCTCTGTGCAGGCTGCAGAAAAGGGTCTGCGAGAGGAATGGACACCTTGGATTTATGATCCGGGAGGCTCTTCAGGCCTACCTCCAGGGTTCTTGGTAGGGTCATTAATTTCAATTAGTTCTCGATTGTTCTCAATTAATCACTGTCTCTGGTTTGTATCGCACTTGCTCCACGTATTTGTTTTATATGTTGCCAACAGGCAGGAGGCGTTCGTGAAGTATGTTTTGGCAGCTCAGACCGGCCTGGGTGTAGCCCAGAGCAACGTAGCACACCTGTGTGAGGTAAATGGATCCTCATTCTCTGCTTTAAGCCTCTCTGTGAATGCCCTTAAAGAAAACACACAACTTTTCAGAACACATTTCAGCTTTTAGCATGAAACAAATGGACTTGTGTTGAGAATGAGGGATAAATCATTTGTGTCCCCCGCCGGTCGAAGACCGAAGGGAGATAATGTTATGGCGATGTCTGTCTGTTCGTGCATCTGTCAAACAAAAGGTACCTGTTTTGTGTAATCAACTCCCTCCTAAAGTTTGCTCCAAATGTTGTGAAACTTGTTACCAGGGTTTGGTATACATTCATGATGCAGATGGAAAAGGTGAAAACTGCTGTCCTTCAGTAAAATATTCCGATCTTCAAAGAAACAGGAGCCTCAAAGTGCTCTTCTTTAACACGAAACACGACCTTCCTGCTTCCTTTATTTCATTGGTCAGTAGTGATGTAATGTTAGCGAACGATTCGTTCTAATGTGCTAGTGTTTATGGGTGAACATACTGTACTGAATCACTTACTGGAACTGCACTGGAAGCCAGGGATGACCAGCGGAATCACCTGCCTGAGATGAAAACTAGCCCCACCCGCTCCGTTCAGCTGACTCTCAGTTCAGTGAGTTGGAGCTCCAGTACACCACTGAGTGAGTCAGTGTACGAATATTTCGAGCAGATCTTTTTAGCAAACAAACCGGAAGTGACTCCATGTGTTTTAGTGAAGTGTGGATCCCATCACTACTGGTCAGATGGTGATCAGCTCACAACCAGCATCCTCTTCCTGTGTTTAATAAGCTGAGCTGACATACTTGATCTTTTCTCACAAGAAAATCTTTTTTTTTTTTTTTTTAAGAAAGTCACTTTGGTGCTTTTAAATGATTGAAACGCAAAGCAAGATTTACTATAATTTTCAGATTTAAATCTTAATGCTGTTGTTTTTTTTTCTATGAACTTGTAAAATAAACTTGTTAAACTTATCAGCTAATTTGATAACAATTTTTAATTTGGCACACAGTTTGCAGTGTTATTATGGTGTGAGTACAATGTAGTTAGGGTATGTCATAAGTATAGTGAGCCATTAGTATCACATAAGTACAGTGTTATTATCATGTGGTGTCATTATATCTGATCCACTTTAGTGAAGACAACAACCCCCCCCCCCCCATTCCTGTAATTACACATAATTACAACTTACATGGTACTTACAACATGCTTACACTCTGCTTATAATGTACTAATGGAGTACTTTCTCCGGGTACTTACAGTGTGCTCTACTGGCTGGGAACTTGCATTGTGCTTATACTCTTACAACTCTGTTCTATGTACACTGATTTCACTTTTTTCTAGATTTTAACAGCTCACACATCTTAATAAAATGTGTGTGTGGCATATTTTGGTTAAATTTTCTTTAATTATTGCAGCAAAATGTATGAATCATCTGCTGCAGCCTTTCTGAGAGCACTTGGTTTCAGTGCATGTCTCTTTAAGTCTCTCAGACCACATTCAACTCCACCCTCCATCTTACGTCACTATTGCTAATATTAGCTGTCTAGCTCAGACCTAGCCTGAGCCAACTAATGTAAGTTTGTCTCAAAGAACGAACAAATAATGCAGCAGTGGGGGGGGCAGGTGTGTGTGGTTGATAGGATATGACCGGTCCCTGGAGTACAATAAGATCAGAAACATTTGTGAACGAGCCAAGACTAGTGGGTAAACTGGTAGCTTCAGCTAGCTGTCTTGGTGGTGCTAATAGTTCAGTGTGGCGTCACAGCAAAAATATAACAAGGTAAGGCAGAATGATGCGAGATATGTTGTTGACTGTGTTTAGTGAACCAGGTGGAAACGGGGATGCCTGTTAGGGTGACTGAAATCTAAAGCTAACAAAATGGGCTCCCCGCCCATTTACATGACAGACGGCTAGGTTGGCCAGTAATAGAGAATTGGGTGGGTATCAAGGCTAGTGACCGTTACCTTTTAGTAACATTTCCAGTTTCTTGATGTACTGGAAAATGCCTGGAAGAGTTGAAATGGCTTCTGGCAGGAAAAAAAAAAAAAGACTGTGTGTTTTTTAAGAGAAATGAGTGTTTTGATATTTTTTCAATAATCACATGACCAGTAGAGGCATTTCAGAAGATTAACACCTGCAAAAACATGATTTTTCAGTCAGTGACCCCTAAAGTGCTGTACTTCCATCATTGTTACACTCTGCTTACAATGTGCTTAAAATGTCATTGTAAGGTACTTCTATTGTACTCACACTATTTGCATATAACTTGCAGCATGCTTACAGTCTACTATAAAAATATCTGTGCACTATTTACAGTTAGGAGTGGGGTGATATTAAAAATTTAATTTCACAATTATCCTGGCCAAAATTATTGTGATTAACAATATTATCGTGATGAGCATGAAAATATGCTTAAAACTTTAAAAATATCATAAAATATAATGGAATCACTTTACAGTGTATTCTGTTGGAAAGTGGTTTTTATTGCACTTTAGTGAGCATCATTTTATGTGAAAAGCAACATGAAATATCATCCATATATGAATTATAACAAAAAAGTGCAACTGTCATGGAGATATTAAAATGAACTCCTTATTTTGGACTAACTCCTGTTTAAAAGCTGAAGAACACTGAGGCACTTAGCCAGAAAACAGTAATTGATCACCTTGTGGCCTGGAAGTGTCAAATGTGTGACAGTGTAAACTACTGTATACAGATGCAGCTGTTATATACATACATCATTATATTTCATTCAAATAATTCAAATGAGTGAAAACTAGCAGATGTCATAACTTTGACTTGTCATGCATCAAATTCAGCTGGATTTATACGACGTAAAAGTCTCCTGCTCAGCCATGGCAATGACTGAGTGATGGGTTTTGATCTCTGGAAGACTTGATTGCAAACAGGCTCCTACTGGTGGTGGCAGTTCACAATACACGTGGAAACTCAGGATTGTACTTCAGCAGGCCAGAAGAACAGCTTTCTGAATTCACTCATAACAGGATACTGGCAATTATCATGATAACAGAAATTTGCTACGCTAAATTACATTGTGATAGACAATGATGTCGTATATCGTCCCACTCCTACTTACAATGCAGCACACTGTAATTATAATGTATTTGCATGCTGTTTAAAAGGCTTCAAAGATACTTATGCTCTTCTGTTTACGACAGCTACTCTCTACTTATATGATAATTATGTTGTACATAGTAATTACAGTGTAATTGCATGCTGTATTATAAAGCTCTGCCAATAACGTAAATATGGTGGACCAGGAAAGCTCATCAGTGTTTCCTTTAAACAAAACTCCCTCTAAGCTTTTAATCTGATTCCAAGCACAATTCAGCAATCAATGTGTTGTGATTGCTGCTCTGATAGATGCTGATGGGCAAATTACTGTCAGGTCCTCTTCTAAAATGCAGTGTGCACTCATTTTCCCAAACGCAGGAGCTGGACCTGGGCTATGACTGTCAGTGGAGATATCATAACTACTCTATATTAAACTATGATCCCCATCCGTCCGGTGAGTTCACCTCATTTCATTTTGCTTTAAACTCCCTCTCTCCCTCTGTCAATCTGGTCAGTCAGCAGCATGTATTTATCTTCTTTTATAGCACTGCTGAAAATGGGAGACTACTACTACAACTATTCTCCCAGCACACGAGAGGAGTCATTATCCTTGGCTGAGAAGGCCGTATCAATGTACGGCAGAGCAGCTCTCTCAGGCAGCCCTCAGGTGACAGATTTACTTTGGCTATAATCTCATCACCCGACGATAAACTTAATTAAACTTCCACGGGCTCGGGCCCACCGCTATAAAAACAACAAACGGCATTATTCAGTGTTATTATTTGGAGACTTTCCCCGTGAATAACCCATCAGCGTACTGTTCTGTTTTTATTTTCACCCTGACTCCCAGGGAATGTACAACCTGGTCGTTTTGGCACAAGAAGGACACGTTCTTCCACGGAGCGTCCTTGGCTTGTTTAACGTGTCGCACCGTGATGATCGGGACGCTGTGATGGAGAAGATCCTAAAAAGGTCATTTTTGAAAAATATTTCATTGTTATTATAAAAGGATGAAGGGATGTGAGAGTGGCAGATTTTACACATAAGGACACTTGCTTCTACTCAGTAATATCCCCTTTACATGGGGGTGGAGACTGTTGAGAGATCACTGAGTGATGACAAAACGGCCAGACCGCCGAACGTTCTTTCAAGGATCGCTCAGTGATTGCCAAGGTCTCTCAGTGATCTTTCAAGGATCTTCATTGATCCTCACGGTCCTCAAAGATTTGACTCATTTCAAAGCAATCTATCAACAGTCACCAAAGGGAACCATCTTTCAACAATCATATTGCTCTCCCAATGATCTCTCAACAATCTTTCAGTGAATGCCAAATTTTTACTACTCACTTTTGTCGCCAGCAGTTTAGACATTAATGGCTGTGTGTTGAGTTATTTTGAGGGGACCAAATTTACACTGTTATGCAAGCTGTACACTGACTACTTTACATTGAATCAAAGTGTCATATCTTCAGTGTTGTCCCATGAAAAGATATAAAATATTTACAAAAATGTGAGGGGTGTACTCACTTTTGTGAGATACTATATACCTATACCTTTCTCAAAGATCACTTTAGTTGCCTCCCACATTCCAAAAGCAACCTGAATTTCCTGGGATTAGTAAAGTAAAACAAACAAAGGTGGGTGGAGGACTGAGAGAGGCTGTGAATGGTTAGGGTGTGAGGCTGATAATGTGTTTATAATAATGAGTTGACCCACAGACTGTCCTGATTATATTTTAGGTTTTTGTTTTCATCTTCATGTCAAGAAGACAAAGAAATAAGCATTATAAAAAGCAAATGTGTCCTGTGGCTGAACAAGACCACATCACTGAAACCCTGTGAGCCTGGGTTTGAGTGTCATTCCTGTATCTATCAAAATAAAGGCAAAAATGTCCAAAATAATCTTAAAAATAACCAAAATACTTTAAAATGGTTCATTCCTGGATCTTTCCTGAATTTGCTCCTGTTGTCTGTTTTAGGGAAAAATCATTAAGCACACAACTCTGCCCTCATTTGCTAAAACCTAGCAAGTCCACTTTTTATCAAATCTGAGTTTAACCCATTTTTACATTTTCTGGATTTTAGCCTATTAGAAACCCCAATAAAAATGCAGAAAAGTCATCAGGTCGATTCTGGTCTGACAAAGCCTAGGAAACCGTAATGAATGATTGTGTAACCAGATATACAGAAATAAGACATCATGCCAACATAGCTTTCAATGCAAACAATAAGCCTGTATCACCTTAGACGGCTAAAAGCTGGCAACTATCAGTTTTTCAGCTTTTTCTCGAAAGTGCTGCTTTTTTACAAACGAGGGCCAAGCTTGGACAAAAGCAAAGCGTGCTGGCCGTTAACAATAGCTGATAACAGTCAACAAAGTGAAAATCGACCAGTACTCCTCATCTCACTTTTTTCTCCACTTATTTTCACAACCATTAGAAGACACTGCTTTAGTCGTCTCTGCCAGGGTATCCACTTTACCTCCCATTAATATGGAAAAAGTCACTTTTCTGTGTATTTCACACATTTTCTAAGCCTGGGGAAGCATGACACTTGTATGTGTTTTGGTGAGACTGTAATTTAATTCCTACCGTAAAAATGAATTATTGCACAGAAGATTTTCAGCACAGTGATGCACTGTGCTGCTTTCTGATTCCTGTCTAGTTGAGATAAAAATTTACCAAATTATGGGACATTACATGGGTAGGGGTGGTGGTGTTTAAAATTGTGACCAATCGCAATTAACCAGCAAAGCTTGGAGACTAATCACGCTTTTAAAAAATTTAATCAACTTTCAGCGCTAATTATTATATATTATGTACTATTTGCTGTGCTAAGTGAATACATTACAAACATAGGTACCCACAGTCAGGTCAATAATGGCACGTCATCAGCCAGATATTATATGGGTCACCGTCTTATCGCCCAAACATCTCTTACTTATCAAAACAACTGTGACCTATAAAGACATGGGACACAGACCCTCTGGGATGTTGAAAGTGTTGGCAGCACATCCTGCTGCTCGTGGAAGTTTACAGTGGTCGTGTCTTAGTTCTGGAGCTCGATAGTATTGGGGTTCTGTCCTCTAGCTGGTAGCAGATGTTGCACCTGCTGGAGGAGGCTGCTGCAGTCAGGGGGGACAGTCGCCGCTGGGTCAGCGTGCTTGGGCTGCAGCAGTGTTCAGGTGGGAGGGTTGGGCAGTGACAAGAAGCACAGGTGTTCTCCTCCTGCTGGGCATCGCTATCTGTGGCGCTCAGCCAGTGCCGCTGCTGCAGGGTCATCAGCAGGGAGCCGCCTTCCACCGCTGTGGTGCGCCTTTAATCCGAGAACATCAAAATGATGGCAGAGCAGCAGCAGGGACACCTCTGTCCTGTTCCACGGAGCTGAGAGCAAAGCTCCATCCTGTCCTATTTTGCATATGTTTATTTCATTCATAGCAATTTTCCCATCCAGGCAAGTTCTGGCCTTATTTTTGTTTTATTTTGATAATTTTCCAGCACAGCATTTTATTTAGTCAGTGATTGGTTTAAGAACATTTGTATGGAATCACAGGGTAGTATCTCTTTGTGTTGTGGGAAGGGGGGGGGGGGGTGTCCCCTCCAACTGTTTTGATTAAGAGGGACTTAAATTAAAAATAAAATAAAATTATGAAATGTATTTAAACATCTCAATAGTGCAGCCAGCAGATGAGAAATTGTGTGTACAAATTATCGGGACAGTCTAGACCTATTCCCATTCAGAGTTGAGCTGCTAATGGAAAATTTCCAAAACCTTTCTGGAGTAAACTTCATGTTTGGGATGAGTTTTAGATCATGCATTTGGTAGATCAGCAAGTATGTAAATTTACTCCAATTATAGTGTCCCCCTCAATCTTTACTGGTTCTGTTTATTGTCCACCAACAGTGAAATGAAATACCCACCTTTGCAAACATCTATACTGTCATCTTCATTTCAGTGTATGGCTTCTACAGTGCAGCCACACAGAAAAATACAGGAGCCCACTGGGAACCAAAGGGTTCTTCAGAGTGATGCAATAGCAAATCCATTTTGAGTTCCATAAAGAACCTTTTAGCAGTAGGTTCTTCAAGGAACCTTTTTCAGAATTGCCTGCTATTCTTCCTGTATACAAATTCAGCAGAAATTAATAAATCAGTTCTTTGAAGAACCATATACACAGGTCTGCAAAATTATCAAAATTATCATCCCTCCGTGGATCGTCACCTTCTTGTGATGGAAGGGCTTGAGTGCCCGAATGATCCCAGGAGCTATGCTGTCCGGGGCAACTTGCCCCTGGTAGGGTCTGTCAAGGCAAACTGGTCCTGGGTGAAGGGCCAGACTGAGTGGTCCAGTGGATCTCCATGAAAAATGTTACATCAAGGACCCAGTGTACCCAAAGGAGGCACATGGGTCTACCATCCGTGTGGGCTCACCACCTGCAGCAGGGATCATGGGGATCATGGTGTTATGTAAACTGGGTGGAAGTCTGGGCTACTCTGCCTGGACTGATGCCCCCACAACCCAAATTTCTGGATAAGCAGTAGAAGACGGATGGATGGATGCAAAATTATCTGGTTTTACTGGTTTATCTGGTTTTAAAATCTGGTTTTACTATTTATACGTACGTATGTATTTAGGTTCATTCATTCATCTTCCATCTATCCATCCATCTTCTATCGCTTAATCCTTTTCGGGTCGTGGGGTGGGGGTGGGGGGGCTGGAGCCTATCCCAGCATCTTGTGGGTGAGAGGCAGGGTACACCCTGGACAGATCACCAGTCCGTCACAGGGCCAACACAGAGAGACAGACAACCATTCACTCTCACAGTCATACCTAAGGACAATTTAGAATCCCCAGTTGATGCCAATTAACCTAACCTGGGCAGTTCAGTAGAACAGTGGTTAGCACTGTGGCAGCACAGCAAGAAGGTCATGGGTTTGATCCCACCCCTGACCATTGGTGACCCTTCTGTGGGGAGCTTGAATGTTCTCCCAGTGTCTGCATGGGTTCTCTCCGGGGACTCCGGTTTCCTCCCACAGGCCAAAGATCTGCAGGTTAGGTTAATGCATTTAACTAAAATGAACAATTTTGTTTTATTCTCTACATTACTGAAAAGAACTCACCCAAATTCCAAGTCAAAACATAATCATTTAGAGCATTTATTTACAGAAAATGACAACTGCCCAAAACAACAAAAAGGAGGGGCCATTTGCACGGGTTGGTGGTCGTGTTGCCGTCGGGCTGCTCCGGGGTGGCTGTGGCTGCGGGGCAGCCTGCTGCTGTTGGTGTGTGTCCGGGGTGGATGGTTGGTGGGTTTGTGGTGGGTGATCAAGGGTGTCGCTTGGCGTGTGGGGCGCCGTACGGGTCCGACCCATTGTTCACTATTGTGACTATTGTTGTGCATGTTCGTGTGTGCAAGATGAGTGGGAATGGGTGTGGCTGCTCCATCATGTTTGTGGTGCTGGGAGCACCGGGGCGCAACGCTGGTGGGTCCTGGGCTACCCGGTCTGGCGGCCCTCGCCCTGGGTTGAGATTTGGGGGCAGTGGGTGGCCTCATGAACCAGTTTGCGAGCTGGCTTCTGGAGCATCCCTCCCAATCTTACCCCACCCCCCCACCCCCACCCCCGATTCTGGGTGGAACATACATCTTCTTGGATACACTTAGGGTTTTGGAGCAGGGATGTGCACACTGTGTCGGTGAAGGGGAACCTCTGCTGCTCAGTGGGGCTGCCCTCACCTCAATTTTAATTGCATTTTAGACACTGAGTGCTTGGGGGGGATGGGGGCCCTGCTGCCTATCGCAGCGGCTAGTGGTGCTCCAACCACCATCCCCCCCAATTTTAACTGCACTATGGTAGTTCATGCACCTGTGCACAATCACATCATACAACTGACACACACCTGTCATGATTTATGCAAGGGGGAGGGGGTTAGGGGTCTTCCCCCACTCCAAGCATCTGTATCACGGTCGCCCTAGGTAATAAGGGTGAATGGGGGGGTGAGTGTGTGGTGGGAGCATGAATGGATGTGAGTAGGTTGGAGTGTGAGTGAGAGTGCGCGTATGGGTGAACATGAGTGAGAGTGGGTGACCCTGAGGGTGAGTGGGAGTGAGATTGAGTGGGTACAGGAGAGAGATAATAGGTGGGTACGGGAGTGTGAGTGTGGGACTGTGTGGGGGAGTGGGGGAGCGAGAGTGAGTGAGTGCATGTGGGTGCATATGAGGGTGTGAATGTGTGGGAATGGATGTGTTTGCCAGTTGGGAGGTGCTGGATTAGATAGATAGATACTTTATTTTGAACAAAAAAGTAAAAAAAACAAAACAAATGACAAGTGCAATAAAAGTGACAGTATACAGTGCTGGAAAGGGAGAAGGAAGAAGTGAACACTTATTTACTCCAACTCCTCTTTTCCCTAAATACAACCCATGTGAAATATATACAAATTACCTCATTTAAGACCCCAAGTAGACAATTAACTATATTTTGTATATATCAACATTGATACCCATCCATCCCAACATACATACAGTCCATACATCAAAACCCAGCCCCAAACAACACAGATATGCACAGTATTGTCCCACCTACCATACCATAGTGTCCCAGAGTGAGCATAGTGAATCGTACATATAAATACTACCCCTCTAACATATATTCTTTCAGCAAATAATGTTTATACCTAATTTTGAATTGATTTCTGTTTGTACATAGTTTTAGTTCCGGCTCCAGACTGTTCCACAAATCCACCCCACAGACAGATATGCACATACTTTTCTTAGTTGTTCGTACCTTAGGTTTTGTAAAGTTTAAGTCTCCTCTCAAATTATAATCATTGTCTCTTTTTTTTGAATATTTTTTGTATATTAGTTGGGAGTTGATTATTAATTGCCCTGTACATTACTTGTGCTGTCTTAAATTTAACTAAGTCCATGAACTTTATGACATGTGACTTTAAAATCAAAGAGTTGGTATGGTCTCTATATCCTACATTATTTATTATCCTTATTGTGGCGGTTTGGGAAAACCCCCACAAACAGACTAAGGACAGACAACTCGCTACTCCTGGTTTTTTCCGCTACACTACTGTGATAATGTCACCTTTCATGCATTGTGTTCATGTGTCCTGTCCTTACTGTGACCTAGAGACTCAGATCAATATGTAGATGTGCCTGTTAACCTCTTTGTTTTGCAGCTGGAGCAAAGTCTAGCAAATCTGCCTATTGTGATGTATGTCTCACAAATACAAATATCTCATGCCTGTTCTGCAGTCCCTTTGATCAGACAAACTGCTGTGAATCTGCTTTGATGTATTGTTTGAGTTGGGTATAAATACTGCACAGGTTCTGTAACTCTCACACACACTTCAGCCTCTGCTGCAGGACACAGACTTTGTGTCCGCCTCTCCTCTCCTTCTCTGAGAGCCAGAGGATCCCCATCCAGCCTGCACACACTTGGGCTGGAGAGGGGATCCCGTGACGGCGGTATGATAATAAAACTCTACTTAAAACCTCCAACAACGCCGCTTTATTTCATGCCGCCGCACTGGTGACCCCGCCCACCCCCCTCCACCCCGCTTTATTTCATGCCGCCGCACTGGTGACCCGATGCTGAAACGAACACGCTGCCAGCGAACGCAACACCCGGCGGTGAGTCTCCGACGACAAGCGAATGCAACAGCTCCCTTCTGCTTTAGGGAGATTTTGACGCAGAGTTTCCAGGTGAAACTCTCCGGAGACCACCCACGACCGGGAAAGCCGCAGCAAACTTCATGGTGAGATCTGCACGCCTAGATCGGCACATCCACGCTGGACCAGCCGCGCTCGCAGCTCCTCCACATCGAGAGCGCATGTACCTCGTCCTTTCTCCACGACGGCGATCCCCATGGCCGACGGAGCACACGTGGACCTGAATGCACCATGACCGAGCGAGTGACAGAGCGTCTACTTTCCTTCACCGCTCCAACACACTGAACAGGGATGATCTCCAGCAAGCTCCCTGACCCTGGTTCTCCTCTCCAGCGGCCCACCCACGCACGGGACCCCGGCACACGCACCGGGGAGTTACGGGCACGGCGCACCACGCACGGGACACATACGGCTCCACAGACTGCCTTCCTCCTTCGCCGCTGCCCTTCAAGGCTGCTCGCTCACCTGAGGCACGCATGCAGCATGCTCGAAGGATTTGTTAATAGTCTCAGCCACGGCACACATGGGGAATTCAGCGGTTTTGCGATCCCCGAGGACTTTAAGGCTGTGCCCGCACCTAAAGTCAACATGCCAGTCCCTCTGCTCTCATCACAGCCGCCAAGCAGCCTCGTCTTTTCTTCACGGCCGCTATTAATCCTTGCAAGACTTAATCGCGGGAGGAGCCAGTGACTAATTTTTCTTCTTGTGGACCTCTGCACGTTCAACGGGACCAGCCCTTCGACATTGCGGACCCACAAGCAATATTTGCGCGGCCCAGACGTTTTCATGGTCTCCGGCCGGCTTTTACTACCCCCACCCCCCTCCACCCCCTCCTGCACACAGCTTTTCCCTGCTCGCTGCCCAAGCTGCACTATCGAGGTCTCGACCACCTGCCGAGCCCTCTGGGGGGGAGCTGTGGCGGTTTGGGAAAACCCCCACAAACAGACTAAGGACAGACAACTCGCTACTCCTGGTTTTTTCCGCTACACTACAGTGATAATGTCACCTTTCATGCATTGTGTTCATGCGTCCTGTCCTTACTGTGACCTAGAGACTCAGATCAATATGTAGATGTGCCTGTTAACCTCTTTGTTTTGCAGCTGGAGCAAAGTCTAGCAAATCTGCCTATTGTGATGTATGTCTCACAAATGCAAATATCTCATGCCTGTTCTGCAGTCCCTTTGATCAGACAAACTGCTGTGAATCTGCTTTGATGTATTGTTTGAGTTGGGTATAAATACTGCACAGGTTCTGTAACTCTCACACACACTTCAGCCTCTGCTGCAGGACACAGACTTTGTGTCCGCCTCTCCTCTCCTTCTCTGAGAGCCAGAGGATCCCCATCCAGCCTGCACACACTTGGGCTGGAGAGGGGATCCCGTGATGGCGGTATGATAATAAAACTCTACTTAAAACCTCCAACAACGCCGCTTTATTTCATGCCGCCGCACTTATAGCTTTTTTTTTGTAATGTGCATATTGGCTGTAGGTTGGTTCTTGTAGGTGTTTCCCCAGACTTCTACACAGTAGTTAAGATATGGTAGAAACAGTGAATTGTACAGTAAGAACAATGATTTATAGTCCAAGATGTGTCTTGTCTTCCCCAGTATGCCTATACATTTTGCCAACTTGGCCCGGATGTGAATGATGTGAGGTTTTCAGCAGATTTTATTGTCTAGCGTCACCCCCAGAAACTTATTTTCCTGTACTGTTTCTGTTCTGGTATCATCTATCGTTACCATTATTTCATGATTTTTTTTTTATAATTTCCAAGCAACATAATCTTTGTTTTTTTCAGATTTAGAGATAATTTATTTTTGTTGAACCACTGTGTTAACCTTTTCATTTCAGTTGTGACCACCTCTAAAACCTGCTGCAAATTCTCACCAGTGCAAAGGATATTTGTGTTATCCGCAAACAAAATAAATTTCAGAATTTTTGATACTTGGCATATGTCATTTATATATATATAAGATAAAGAGTTTGGGTCCCAGAACTGACCCCTGGGGCACACCACAAGAGATTCAATTCAATTCAATTCATCTTTATTTATATAGCGCCATTTCACAACAACAGTCATCTCATAGCACTTTCAACTGTAGGGGGAACCCCCACAGTTGCAGAAAGACCCCAGCAATCAGGCGATCCCTTGTGAGCAAGCACTTGGCGACGGTGGAGAGGAAAAACTCCCTTTTAACAGGAAGAAACCTCCAGCAGAACCAGGCTCAGGGAGGGGCAGTCATCTGCTGCGACTGGCTGGGGGGTGAGGGGATAGAGAAGATGAAAAGAACAGACATGTAGAGAACAAACAGCACGATGGGGACTCAATTTATGGGAGACAACAAACAAATGTTAATGACCAGCAAAAAAAATATTTCATTGAGAGTGAGGAAAGGAGTGAGGCCCAGTGCATTACTGGAGGTCCCCCGGCTGACTAAACCTATTAGTAGCATAACTAAGGGAGGGTTCAGAAACACATGATCCCTCCCTAATTGTAGGCTATATCAAAAAGGTAGGTTTTAGCCCTATTCTTAAAAACAGAGATCGAGTCTGACTCCTGAATCCAAATTGGCAACTGGTTCCACAGGAGAGGAGCTTGATAAATGAAGGCTCTGCCTCCCATTGTACTTTTGGAGATTCTAGGTATTACAAGTAATCCTGCATTTTGGGAGCGTAGTGCTCTGTTAGGACAATACGGTAGTATCAGATCTTTTCAATAAAAAGGAGTCTGATTGTTTAGAGCTTTGTAAGTAAGAAGAAGGATTTTAAACTTAATTCTAAACTCTATGGGAAGCCAATGAAGGGAGGCCAGAACCGGAGAGATATGATCTCTCTTTCTGTTCATGAAGGGTGATTTGTGCTCTCCTATTTGTACAAATTGTTGTCTGTTACTTAAATAACTTTCCACCCAACTCAGTCCGACCCCTCTTATCCCATACCTTTCCAATTTCCTCAGTAAAATTCTGTGGTTGACGGTGTCAAAAGCTTTCTTTAAATGTTTAAATACTCCTACAGTAAACTTTTTTTTATCTATACAACTAGTAGTTTCTTCTATAAGTTCGATCAGTGCCAAAGACGTAGATTTGTCTGCTCTAAAACCATACTGGCTGTCTGTAAGGAGGTTGTTTTACAATGAAATCATCCAGTCTCTTAGTGAAGTGGGCTCCCCTGTACGGGGGTGGGTGGGGCCTCTTTGGGCGTGGGGTCCCCGGGGTGTGCGGCGGTGGCGCTGGGGGGTGCTTGGGGGGCTCGCACCAGGGGCGCGGGCTGGGCTCCGGCCTGGGCAGTAGGGGCGCTGGCCTCCTGGCGCCTGGGGCCCAGGGGCTGGCATTGGCCCCGTTGGGGGGGTGGGGGGGTTGGCGGGCTCGGAGGCGTAGGCCCGCAGCGCCAGCCGCCTGGCCTCCCTTGGCTGTCCGTCCTGGGGTGGATGCCTAGCTTTCCTGGGGTTTGTTGTCCTTAGGCATTTGTGCCCTGTGGGTGTTGGTGGCGCTGCCTTGCCTGCTGTATTTGTGTAATAACTCTGATTTTATTCACAGCTGTCATACATCTTCCCATGCTTAGATGACCACCTAATCAGTATTTCTTTAAGTAGACTAAGGTGACCTTGTGTTGGAATTCAACAGATACTCAAATAAAATGGCTGCCATACATGTTGAGATGTTACTTTAGGAAAGATTTTGCAGTGGTCTCTCCTCCATCCATCCATCCATCTTCTACCGCTTTTCTGGAGGTCCGGGTCGCGGAGGCAGCAGTTCAAGCACAGAAGCCCAGACTTCCCTCTCCCCAGCCACCTGCTCCAGCTCTTCAGAGAGGATACCAAGGCGTTCCCAGACCAGCTGGGAGACATAGTCTCTCCACCGAGTCCTGGGTCTGCCCCGGGGTCTCCTCCCAGTGGGACGTGCCTGAAACACCTCAAGTGGGAGGCGTCCAGGAGGCATCCTAATCAGATGCTCATACCACCTCAACTGACTCCTTTCAATGTGGAGGAGCAGCGGTTCTACTCTGAGCCTTTCCCAGATGACTGAGCTCCTCACCCTATCTCTGAGGGTGAGTCCAGCAATCCTACAGAGAAAGCTCATTTCAGCCACTTGTATCTGTGATCTTGTTCTTTCGGTCATTACCCAAAGCTCGTGACCATAGGTGAGAGTAGGAACATAGATTGACTGGTAAATCGACAGCTTTGCCTTAGAACTAAGCTCCCTCTTCACCACAACAGGCCGGTACAACGTCTGCATCACTGCAGATGCTGCTCCAATCCGTCTGTCAATCTCTCGCTTCATTTTCCCCTCACTGGTGAACAAGACCCCAAGATACTTAAACTCCTCCACTTGGGGCAGGAGCCTGTCCCCAACCCAGAGAGGACAATCCACCTTTTTCCCCCTCATGGATCGTCACCTTATCGTGGTGGGGGGGGGGTTGCGTGCCCCAGTGATCCCAGGAGCTATGTTGTCCGGGGCAATTTGCCTCTGATAGGGTCACCCAAGACAAACTGGTCCTGGGTGAAGGGCCAGACTAAGAACGATCCAACAGACTCTCATGATAAATTCTATATCAAGGATTCAGTGTACCCCGCCCGGTATGGGGTTACCGGGGCCCCACCCTGGAACCAGGCCTGGGGGAGGGGCTCGAAGGCTAGTGTCTGGTGGCCGAGTTTCCACCCATGGGACCCGGCCGGGCTCAGCCCGAAGGAGTTACATGAGTCCGCCCTCCAGTGGGCTGACCACCTGTAAGAGGGATCATGGGGGTCCGGTGCTATGTGGATTAGGTGGCGGTCAAAGGCGGAGACCTTGGCGGACTGATCCCAAGCTTTCTAAACTGGTCTCTCTTTTTTAGTTAATTTTATCTAAATAGGGACATTACGGTTTAACATAGTTTCAATACAGAAAATGCAACTGATGTGCTGTACAGAGACTTTATGCTCATTTTCAACTCTTGTCCCTAGTCCATGTATGCAAACAACTGTCCTCACAGAGCTCTATGAGGAACCATTTAACAACCATAATTTTTCTGTGTGTAAAAAGCTATCCAGGAGCATTTGTTCACTCTTTCTATGTGGATCACTACATATTACATGTTCTGGACATTGATCTTTAATAGCAAGCATAGCATTTAGGGCCTTCATCTCTTGTAGTGGTGGGAATTGTTAGGCGCCTCACAATTGAATTCAGAATCAATTCAAAGGGCTCCAATGCTTGATCTTGATGTATCTTTCTTTCTATTCAGGCTTTTTCCTCCCACAAGTAACCATCCTTCAGTCAAAAATACACAGAATTTCTAATGAAAAACAGAAGCATTCCTGCCCGCTGTCTTGGGTGGTTCCATGTTTTGGTCTAGCTATGGCTGTGCAGGTCGGGCGACCCACCCGCTTAGCCATCAGACTCCGAAGCTGTCTGCCACACGACCGTGTGTCACGCATGTGCATTGAATGTAATCTACAGTCCATATGTCCACATAGCATGACAGCGATGCTCCGGCAAACTGATTTGAACACCCAGACTTAAATGAAATAAGGAGTTTGTGCATGTGTCTCTGTTTTCGAGTCGCGCCATAGACTGTCCGAACAGAAACAGTACCCGCATTTCCGGAGTTGGACTGTGCATTGATACAGTCCATATGTCCACATAGTATGACGCCAGTGCTCCAACAAACTGACTGCTGGGCTTCAACAAGTGTCTCTGTTGTGTGTTGTGTCAAAGACTGTCTGAACGTGCACTAACTTCCGCGTTTCAAGGTTCTGCTTGTTTCATTCTCTCAAAATTAATTACATTTTAAATTAATATTTAAGAATCAGACTCTTGACATTTCTGCATTGATTCAGAATTGTTCATGTCTGCATCACGGTGCATCAGATAAACGGTTATTTCCCCCACCGCCATCATCTACATGGGTGTTTCGGCTTGTTAACTCAGCACATTATAAGTGCTTTAGACACAGCAAAATCTTAAATTAAAGCTTCTGTATTATAGTTTTTCTACACAACACTGCTGTTGGGACTGTCGATGGCTGGTTGGAGAATTTTAACATGTCGCCCAGTCTCAGTGGTTTATGGCCACACACCAATATAAATATGCTAAACATTTCATCTTTCTGTGGCACTCATCTTATGCTGTTTGGAGTGTTCATGTAGTAAAAGGGTGGGTGCGTGAGGGTGTGTGTGTGTGTGTTATATTTAACTCTTATCACGTGTAAGACATTTTTTTTTTTCCTCCTTAGATGTGCTGACCTGGAGGAAGAAGAGACTCTCACGCCCTGTTCTTTAGCTCTGCTCGGACTCCAGATGGGAAAAGCCTTGAGGAGGATGAGTCAGAGCGGTGCACAGCTTCTCTTGGTAGGCATAAGACAATCGAGTCACGCTGTGTGTAGTAAGGGAAAAGAGACCACAAGCTGCTCTCCAGCACAATGTTATCATCCTTAGTAATCTGTCTTTTATATGCAAAATTGCAGTTTGGACATAGCTGTTAGATTCATCTATTTTAAGAAACTGATGTATTATTATTCCTTTCTTCTCAATAGGGATATGCATCACTTCTTTCTGTATTGGTCGTTGCTGTCTTTCTGCCATTGCAGAGCCGTTTTGGTGAGTACACTGTTATAATTATTCACCACAAGGTGGGGCGATTTCACCACATATTAAATTCCCCTACCTCTCAGAGTTGTTAAAGGTATTTTATGTAATTCCCCTTTTATACAACAAAAAATGTCTTCATCTCGATGTTTTATTTTTTTCTCATTTGCAAACTTAACACAGAAAACAGGCCAAGGAGGCCAAGAACATCTGCTGGCAGCCAAGACGGTGCCAACACGAACACAGAGCAAGATGGCAGCATGGGCGCGACCTCCAGAGCGGCAGGGAATCTGTGGCTCACCATGAATGGCGAGTCGTGGCTTTGGCAGACCAGCGATTTAGCTGTGACTCTGTCAGGCGTGTGCCTCTGCGCTTTCTGGACCACACTCCTTTATCATCTCTTGTGACATAACATACCAAGAACAGTGACCTTGTGGCCACGGCACAGACATTGCCTATTACAGGAACACACATTTTGAGAAGGAGTTACAGAACTAGTCCTGTGACACCTTTTGTATTTTGGGCCCGTGTGACTCACTTTGTGAAAAGACAGCAGCTGAGATGAGCGTGGTGCTTTATGGAGGAGTTGATAATGTTTCCTCATTTTTGTGTTTGTGGAAAATAGAGACTTGTGAAACTCATCTCAGTTTCTTTTTTCTTTTCAGGATGTGATGTTATGGAAAATATTTTTAAATTAAGCTTCTAAGCCTTAAAAGATGACAAGATTCAACCTGAGAAATGGGAGTGTTAAGTTCTCGCCCAGAAGCCATGATCTAATAAGTGAACTATTGAGGCCCGTCCCTGGTCCTATCAGCGGTACAAAGATAAACGTTACTCAGGAGACAGGACAAGCAACAAAAGCATGTGGCATACACTTTCAAGCCGGAGTTGTGAAATTTCAAATGTTATTGATTTAATCTTTTGCTTGGCAGGTGCCTCTGCTCAGTATCTCAGCTCTTGCGTCCCTGAGTAACTTGAGTTACTCATGGATGTTGGCTACTAAAGTAATAGGTGACACTTTAAACGCACTTAAAAGCCCCGATTAGGGTAGGGCCAGTAAAAAATCTGTTTGTGATGCTGTTGTTTCTGTGTTCATAAAGATACAGAAAAAAGTCCTCAGAGGGATTTTGTTTCTATAGCTACCAACACAGTATAGCTCATTTCTTAACAGTTATTTACAGCTCTGAGTGACTGCTGTGATGATGCGCAGTTTATAGCCGGAGCTCACGAAGCTGTCATTAGTTAAATAAGGAGTTTGACAGTGTAAACAGCTCGGTGTGGTGCTCTCTTAGTTCACAGTGATGCCTGTGTGTAATTTGGGAATGGAGTAATGATCTCCCTGTTCCTTCTGCTATCTCTGTATTCAGTGTCGTTCCTCCCTGGTTTTAAAGGGGCAGATTACCAAGACAAAAAAAAAAACAGCATGTATGTAATCATCTCAAGTTTTGTGTTTTCAGATTTTTTTTACCTCATATTTTGAGAAGGTTCCAAAGACAGTAAAATCACTTCTAAATATAGGCAGAGTTCATGCAGTGGATGAGGACAACACCGAAGCCTCCATTTAAGTTTTAAGGGCATCATCTGGATTTTATGGAGTTATAAATGATAGTATACAGTGTTTTTCTTGGTTATTGGCATGTCATGTGAAAATGGGTAACAAAAAATCTGTTACACTGTTCCAAATGAAGGGTAAAAGGGTTGATCATTTAACTAGCAGGCACTCACAGAGTGCATACCTCCACCACGGCCCTATCTCTCCAATTGTTGGTTTGTGTGTGTGCAGGATTATGCAAAAACTACTGGATGAATTTGATCAAACTTTCACCAGAGGTTGCTCTCAGGCTATGGATGAATCACCAGAGGGCACACGACATGATATGTATAACTATTTGGGCCGTGATGTGATACTATCATGATCTTGCAATGCACTGAATATTCTGATGTCATATATTGTGATTTCCCATCCTGATCTTTGTCTTGCTAAACTCCCGGCTAAATCTCAGAAGTCACTCCTTTGGTTTCATTTTCTTTAACACTGCGAGTGAGGTCAAGTTCAGTGACTTGGACTATAGCTGAGGTAGCTCAATCATTGCATAAGATAAGATAAGACAAGACAAGATAAGCCTTTATTAGTCCCACAACGGGGAAATTCCAGGATTGCAACAGCACAGGGATAGCAACACTCAGAGCAACAATCAGAAGGCAAGAAAAAAAAAACAAAAAAAAAAACAAGCAAGCAAGAGCAGCTAATATACATATGTACATATTACTATAAAATATATATATACACACACACACACAGACACACAGTGCAGAGCATTGTAGCTGGATGGAATAAATATATGAATATATGAACACACAGTGCAGAGCATTGTAGCTAGATGGAATAAATATGTAAATATATAAACACCCACAGTATGGAGCATTGCAGCTAGGTGGAATAAATATGCAAGTATATAAACACACCCAGTGCTGAGCATTGTAGCTAGATGGAATAAATATGTAAATATATAAACACCCACAGTACGGAGCATTGCAGCTAGGTGGAATAAATATGCAAGTATATAAACACACACAGTGCGGAGCAATGTAGCTAGATGGAATAAATATATAGATATATAAATATAAACACACCCAGTGCAGAGCATTGTAGCTAGATGGAATAAATATGTAAATATATAAACACACACATTCTGGAAATCTATACATGTGACAATACAGAGGATATTAGGATATAATATACCAATGAACTGTAACTTGATGTACCTATGTGATCTTAAAAGAGACAATGTTATACAGGCTGAGGACAGATATCTAGTTAAAATCTTGTTGATTGCATGTAAAAAAACAATCACAAAAAAATGGCGATCAGAAGTTCTTCCTGACCAAGAGCAATGGACTGACATTATTGAGGACATACGTATGATGGAAAAACTAACATATCGACAAAGAATGCAAGAAGGACTATGGGGAAAAAAATGGCGGAAATGGACACACTACAAAGTGCAACAACGAGACAGATATTGAAAGAATAACCAAAGACGCTGGAAAAACCAGAAGAATTAAGAGATGGAAACTAAAAACTTGATGCTCCAACATTTGTCCCCCCCCCCCTTTTTTTTTTTTTCTCCTTTTTCTTTTTTACTCTAGCCCCTTTATTTTTTTTAAATGTAGACTGTGATCTGAATGCAATATATATAATGAAAAATGAATAAAAATCTTAAGTTACAAAAAAAAAAAATGAAAAAAAAAAATGTTTATTGTTTCCACGCATAGAACTACATCTGCAAAAAGAGCAAATCAATTTTGTACCAGGGCCTAAACATGCAAATTTCAGCTCTAAAATTAGATATTCTTATCATGTCTTTGGGAACTGACAGATTAACAATAATGTCTATTTGAAGAACCCATTAAAAAAATCACAAATAAGCCTATATATATAAGAATAAGAGTCTAACCTCCCAAAACGTATTTATTTAGTTATTTTTTGATCCAGTATAACCCTTTGCTGAATTTATTTTGGGGTGCTTTCACCCCTAATCCGTTTGGTCCGAACTTTCAGAATTTTCAGTTTGGTTAAGACCAAAATTTTAGGTGTGAAACCTTCCCCAAACCATGACCCAGACCAAAGAGCTGAAATTTGGTCCAACAAAAAGAGGTGGTTTTGTTCTGGATCAAACTAAACCTTGGTCCAGTTTGTTTAGGGTGTGAAAGCAATTTTCAGAAAGGTTTGGACTTTCGTACCAAACACAGGAAGTTAAGGCAGTCGATGAAAGGGAAAATGAGCTGTGGTAGCACCCAGAGGGAGGAAATATGCCATTAGAAGACTCAAAAAAATCCTAAAAATGCAGTAACTTACCAAATATTATTGAAGCAGATGCAATAGAGGTTTGTTTTTTTTTTGGGGGGGGGGGGGGGGGGGGAATGCCACCGGAAAATCATCAGCTGATGAGAAGGACAAGGGTTCTTTTTAATAAAGACTTGGGTAACATTCTAGTCTCGTTAAACTAGTTCAGCTCTGGAGTCTTCCCCAGTTTTAAAGTGCAGTTACCAATGTGCCCAAAGCTGCAGAAAACACCTTGGAGGGTGAGTAGCATGTTTGCTAATTACCCGTCTGCACTAACAAGACAAACGCCATCATGATAACAAGATGCTGGATGCATCACATAAAGTTGTTTAGCCCACTTGGAAAACCAAAGCTAGCAGGACCAAATGTAAACAATGTAACAAAAATATCAACCTTGGACCGGACCTTGGCGCAGACTTTAAGATGTGAAAACGTCCTTAGTCAGTGTAGCCATCTGGATTAAATAAAAAAAAAATCAAATTAAAAACCTTTCTATTTGACAATGTTACTGAGTAGACTCTGTATGTGTTTTGTTTGAATGCTATTTATTCGTATCTGTTATGTCTACTTTCTCTTCTTCACTTGATTGTTGGGGCTGCTTCTTTGTGTTATTATGTGACTGATGCCTTAGTGCCTTGAGATGACTTTTTATTGTGATTTGGAGTGATACAAATAAAACTTTATTGAAGTGAACTGGAAAAAGTCACCTACCCTGCTCAAGAGACCAATCCAGCGAAATACTGGAGGTAAACAAGCCGCCATTACTGCAGTGACTGTTTCCAGAGATATGGAGAGACATATGAGTACAAGCTTTGCAACACTACCAGTTCTTTTAATTTTTCCTTTTATTCAACATCACATTTAACAAAAATGCCAAAGAAAGCTGGAAGAACATGTGCAGTTCTCGGATGCTACAACAGCAGTACTAAACTGCAACTCAGGAAAAAATACAGAATTGAGGATAGCAAGCACGTCACTGTCTGCAATGACACAGTTTACACAGATTCCCCGAGTGTGCACTCTACAGAGATGTTTGATAAAAGTGGGTCAAGACTACTAAACTCAGGATTTTGCTACTAATAACAATCGCGAAAGGATTAGCATGCACCCACCTGGCTCACCATGCAATAATGTGCTCAGCGAGCTACTCTTTAGGGCTGCTAGTTGTACATAATACCTCAGACTCATACACAGCTGTTCTTACAGCATTTTATAGCAACTACTCTTTTATCGCCCTTGTAACATGCACTACACAAAGAGCAGAGATAAACAAACCTATCATCTGGTCAGTCACTGCAACAGATACTGGAGTCAGTTTGTCTTGGCCTGTCCTTGCCACTGATAATACCTCTATCTGACAAGAATGTGCCACTAGACCAGCAAAAGCTAGCGGTACTCAAATACTTTGCAAACAGTTTCATGAAATGGTCAGACAGAAAGCAACTCATACCGGCATGGACGTCGCCCGGCTTAACAAGGTCAGGAGTTCCTGGCAGCGGGAGGCGAAGAATAGAGCTGCGTGGAGGAATCTGATCTGACCTAAATGAAACAGTCATTGTTGCCCTCAACAGACTGCTATGATGATGATGATGTTAACCCCTTGCACTCTGGTTAATTTCCCTAAAAACGCCAAAAAATAACATACCCAAAGTAAATCAAAAGCTGTTCTTCAACCCTTTGCAGCATCTTCATGGGGTTGGTCTCATTTAAAAGAAAACACTTTGAATTTTTTGGCAAAACAGTCATAATCTCTCTAGGTGCTCCGGCCACTGAGTAACAGTCATCTAAACAGAACTTGAAGAAAATAAATTTCGCCTGGGTGTTTTTTTTGGATACAAATGCTTGCAAATAACACACAGCTGTCAGATCCGGGCTGGAAAATGCAACAGAAATGTAGAACCAAGTGTTATCCAGCTGAGGTCAAAATTTTGTAACAATACCACAAAAAATGAATATATTACACAGCTTTCTTCACAGGTTGTTCCCAGGCGTTTATGAACTTTGCCAAATTGTGTCAGATGGCACAGTTTGGAAAAAAGTCTGTAACTTTTGAATGATTCAATATAGAAGCTTGATGTTGGGCTCTAATGAAAGGTGACACTCAGGGCTGTGTGTGTGTGTGTGTGGGGGAGTTGTTTATTAATTCATGAATGAACAAACAAGCCCCCACACACAAAGAAGCATGCCACGTAAAAAATGTGTGGCTTTTTTTTTACAAGAAAAAATAACCTACAGTGCACTAAAAATTATACTAAAATATCTGTAATGTAGAAGATAACAACTCCCACCCACCCCCAACGCTACAGAGGACGGACATTGCCCGGTGCGCTGCGGTCACGGTGCGCCGCGGTCTACTACGCACAGTTGTACTAAAATATCTGCAATAATTTCTGCAATCCGCTACAGAAGAGTAGTGGTGGGGGGTGGGGAGGAACGTTCACGGTCTGGACACGGCTCATGAACCGTGTACCATGTACTACTGTGCGTAGTAGACCGTGGCGCACGAACCGGACTCCGTGCGCCGCGGTCTACTACGCACAGTTGTAATTTACCGATTGGTCAAAAGTCATTTTTGATTACAATTTTCAGGGATTAAGAATAATTTAGCTTATAACACTTACCTGTCCACAACAGCAGTGTCGCTGGCGAACTTCTCTTCCTCATTGTCAGACGAACATGATGCTGGTCCGCTTGTTATGGACTCGTGGTTCTGGTCACGCGACCCGGTCAAACCATAATTCCATTATTGCGGTTTTGCGCTTCCATGATTGCGGTTTTGGCGAACGATTTTTCAAAACAAATAAGAACAGTAGTAAGAAAAAAAGACTGGCGAACGCGTGTGTGTCACCCAGTGGCTAAAAACAAAACAGATTTTGCAAGGGAGGCATGCTTTCGAACTACTGTGCTTCAATTGGCTCGCTGTATTCGCAGCTGTTGGTAGGCGGGTCCTTCTTGCTAGGTTTTCAGTCATTGGTTCTTCAAGGTTTCAGAAACCCAATTCAAAGCTCTTATTAGTCGAATGAGAGGTCAATCACATCTAAACCAATCAAAGCACTCCTTTGGCTTTCTGTTCGCGGCTGTGTCTGTAGTGGAAGAACGGAAATGCAGCTTTTTTTTTTTTTTCAGTGCCTCCTAGGACGCACAGTGTGCATCCTAGGACGCCCTCGTGCGCCCTAGGACGCAGAGACGTGTCCGCCCGCGGTACACCGAAGTGCAACAGGTTAAGCAAAATGGCTAACAATTATGCTAATTTAGCACCCCTGTTTTCTCATTTCTGACTCCAAAACCAAGAAGGCAACAGCTATAATATTGGAGCAGAGGCTACAAAACATGGATGAGCAGTAAGAGCAACATGTTTACCTTTTCAATAAGGGGTATGAAGCTAAATGCTAATTTCAATGATGCTAATACACACATAGTGAGAGTTTTTGAAAGCAAAAGAATGATAATTTCACTAATTGCCACATGCCAACTAAGAAGATTTTTTTAAACTGTAGTTTTGGGTTTTTTTGCAGCAGAATAGTTGTGTTGTTAATGCTAACTACATCTTTGCTATTTTCTTTAATCGGATGTTGCTGTTCATTGCATCATTCTTGTCATTTCATCACTAACTTTTTAGCAACCATGCTGATATTTTTATTAGGCTCTTTGTCTGCCTTATTCATTAGATAGACTCAAGATTTACTTTTGAAAATCAATTTAGATACAAAAGCAGGTCACATCACATCCTAAAAGTTATGTAGACATTCAAATACAATTTATCTAACTAACTAACTAACTAACCTGCACTTATATAGCGCTTTTCTAGTCACAAAGACCACTCAAAGCGCTTTCATTAATACTAACCCTCTATTCTAAGGGCCTATAGGAAACAGATATCTAGGGACAATTTAGAACAGCCACTTAACCTAACATGCATGTTTTTGGCATGTGGGAGGAAACCGGAGAAATCCCGGAGTAAACCCACGCAACACGGGGAGAACATGCATTTATGTGATAACAGAATAGCTTCAGATTGTTTAATAGACTGACAAAATGTTTGCAGACCTTGAGTGGTCACATTGTATGCCTTGGCTTGTAGCTAACACTTCGACCAGCATTCCTGCACACTGACAGAACTGATTTACTATGTCCACATTCATCATTCTTTTTCTGCTGATTGAACTCTGTCTGAACCCACAGAAATATCTGATTATAATGCAGAAATATAAACCTTCACCACTGCTCCTTATTGTTCTGAGAAAAACTAGTATTTGATTTGTTCACATTTGTTTAGAGTAGGGAAGTTTCAATACAGTTTAGTCCTAAACTGTTCAGCACTACTTTTTCTGGAATCCACTCTTATTGAAAAAAATGAGTCACTGTTTAGATATAAAGATTAATATTTAATATTAATCCATTACTTACAGTAAAATGAAAATTTAACCAGCTTCCATATGAACACTGCACAATTTATAAGAAAAAAATAATAAATTTACAAGGAAAAAAGTTGTATATTTTTCAGAAAAAGTAGCAAATTTATAGAAAAAAGTGGAGTTTACTGGGAAACAAGGCTGCAAATTTATTTTTAAAAAAGGCCCCAAATAGATAAGGATAAAAGTTTTGAATATACAAAGAAAAAAGAGAAAAAAAATTATATATATATATATATATATATATATATGTGTGTGTGTGTGTGTGTGTGTGTGTGTGTGTGTGCGAAGAAAAAGCCACATATTTATGAGGGAAAAAAAGCTGTAAATTTGCAAGTAAAAGTAACAAATACAAAAGGAAAAATTGCAAATTTATGAGAAAAAAGTCACAAATATATCAGAAAAATTGCAAATTTATTTTTTTAAATGGCCCAAAATTTATTGAATTCACAAAGAAAACAATTTGCTGCTATATAAGAAAAAAAAATTACACATGTGCAGAAATAACACATTTTTTAAATCACAAGTTTTCTGAAAAAGTTGCACATTTGCAAAAAAGTAGCACATTTATAAGGACAAAAACTTACAAATTTACGAGGAAAAAGCATTGCAAATTTGAAAGAAAAAAATGAGCAAATATGTCAGAAAAAATGCAAATTATTTTTTAAAAAAGGCACAAAATTTAAAAGAAAAGTTCTGAATTTACAAAGAAAAGGTACACTACCGTTCAAAAGTTTGGGGTCACTTAGAAATTTCCTTATTTTTGAAAGAAAAACACTTTTTTTCAATGAAGATAACTTTAAACTAATCAGAAATACACTCTATACATTGCTAATGTGGTAAATGACTATTCTAGCTGCAAATGTCTGGTTTTTGGTGCAATATCTACATAGGTGTATAGAGGCCCATTTCCAGCAACTATCACTCCAGTGTTCTAATGGTACAATGTGTTTGCTCATTGTGTCAGAAGGCTAACGGATGATTAGAAAACCCTTGTGCAATCATGTTAGGTCTGCAATGCTGTAACTGCTGCAAATGGAGGATTCTTTGACGAAAGCAAAGTTTGAAGGAAAAAATTATTATTTTAAATACAAATCATTATTTCTAACCTTGTCAATGTCTTGACTATATTTTCTATTCATTTTACAACTCATGGTGGTAAATAAGTGTGACTTTTCATGGAAAACACAAAATAATTGTCTGGGTGACCCCAAACTTTTGAACGGTAGTGTATATAAGAAAAAAGTTGCAAATTTGCAAGAAAAAATCACAAATTTATCCAAAAAAAATTGTAAAATTTATGAGGAAAAAGCCTCAAATTTATATCAAAGCATTGCAAATTTGAAAGAAAAATGTAGAAAATATATCAGAAAAACAATTGCTAATTTATTTTGAAAAGTCAAACATTTAAAAGAATACAATTTTGTATTTACAAAGGAAAAATTTACAGCAAAAAATTGCAAATTTATGAGAAAAAAGTTACAAATTTGTAAGAAAAAATCACAAATTTATCCAAAAAGTTGCAAATTTATGAGGAAAAAGCCACAAATTTATGAGAACAAAGCATTGCAAATTTGAAAGAAAAATGTAGCAAATATATCAGAAAAAAATGCAAATTTATTTTAAAAAAAGGTGAAATTTTAAATACCATTTTCTATTTATAAAGGAAAAAAGTTGCAAATTTGCACAAAAAAAGTTGTACATTTATGAGAAAAGTGTAGTAAATTTATGAGAAAAAAATGCAAATCTGAAATAGTAGCAAATACTTTGTATCATCATCATCATCACCGTCATCATCCATATTTATTTTTTGAAATTTAAGTTTTTATTAAGTTTTCTTTGGAAGGCCCTGTACATGATGCATAAAAAGAAGGATAATACCAGACAGCTTGTTGTACATATGGTGAATATACAAAGTACTAATATATAAAATAGGACATGGTTATCTCTCTAAATATAATCTCACTAAAAATGTAATCTCACTAAAATTTATCCTAAACCATTAGTCAAAGGTTGTTTTCCTACATATCCAAAGACGATCCAACGCTGAGGTCTCATCCCCCATCTCTGCCTTCAGTCTACTGAGCATCCGTTCATATGATGCCGTCTCCACCATCGCATCTGTCCATTCTCTCACTGTTGGAACTGCCATTGTTCTCCAGTGTCTCAATATAATCCTTGATGCCGTGATTAAACCGACCATGACAACTGAAAAGTCCAGTTTTGAAATATTTAACATTTGTGATCTGTCCCCCAACAAACAAAGAGCAGGAGTCACAGGAATTCTTGAACCACACCATCCAGACATAATTGATAGTATTCTAACCCATAATGGCCTTATCCCAGAACAATTCCAAAGACAGTGCAAAAATGTTTCCACTGTTGTCTGACATTTCCAACATAAATTATATTTTGCCAATTTCATTCTGTACAATCTCAATGGGGTATGGTAATACCTATACAATGTTTTATACTGAATAAACTTCCCTTTTTTTTTCTTTTTTTTTTTTCTTTAGCTTCTTTCACAAATTTTCCACATTCTTCCACAATTCTACACCATCTGTCATCATTAATTTCCTCTCCTAAATCTTTCTGCCAAAGCCTTTTCATATTTATACAATCATTACTTATAAAGTTATTAGTGATTTTATAGAACTGTGAAGCTGTGCAGCGTTTCAGTAGCAGGTAAAAAAGGAGATAAAGCTGTTATCAACCTTTTTGAAAACAGACATCACACAATTTCTTATCTGTAAGTACTTCCAAAATTGACCCTTTCCTTCTAAACCATATTGGTGAATTAAATTTTCATAAGATAAGAATATTCCGTCACGATATAGATCTCCTATAATATGTATGCCACTGGAACGCCACTGCTCCCAGTATATAGTCACCTTCCCAATACAGATTGCAGGATTATTCCACAATGATTAATACTTCTGAACACACATTGACAACTTATACATTCTATGACATTTATCCCAGACATCTCTTGCATGACTAAGGATGGGATTTTTTATATTTCCTGGAATTTGAGAGAACATATCAAAGACACTAAATGGGGAACACAGTTCTAACTCTATCTTTACCCAACCCGTTCTGTCCACAGACTTCCAGTGTTTTGCCAATTTAGCTAATTCAAATGACAAACAATACAGTCTAGACAAACAATACATCCTTATTTATTTTTGACAGGACACAATTAGTCCCTCAGTTGGGGTGGGTCTTGCTTGACTGCACTTCTCAGAGTCCCACTCCAGTGGGAAAGAAAAATGCTAATTTATTTAAAATAAAAGGCCCAGAAATGTAAAATAAATTTTTGAATGCACGAAAGAAAAAGTTGCAAATTTTTGAGAAAAAAAGTTGCAAATTTGCAAGAAAAAGTAGCAAATTTATAAGAGAAACAGCACATATTTAATCCCCCCAAAATGCAAATTTTTAAGAAAAAAGCTGCAAATTTATGAGAAAAAGGTGGTAACTTTATGATAAAAGTTATAGATTTACACAAAAGTGACAAATTTGTATGAAAACATTTCTTAATTTAGGAGGAAAAATATTGAAAATTTCAGGGGAAAAGTTACAAATTTACAAAAAAAAAAGGTAGTAAATTTATAAGAAAACAGTTGCCAGTTTATGAGAAAAATGTTTAAGGTAATTTTAATTCTCCCCCAAAAATGTTGACAGTGAACTTTGTGGCCCCATAGCATTTTACTCTGCTTTATAGCTCTGCTATATAGAAATGGCTCTGATATGGACATACAAAAGACTTTATACTTTATCAGACAATAAACTCCAAATCATTAACTGTAAAGGAGAAACACAATATGTGACATGTGCTCGCAAGATGAGTCACAATGAGGAAATTTTCACAACTGAGGTATTGTTATTTTCATATTCTGTATTGAAAGACCTTCAAAATGATATATAATTTGTAGGAATTGGGCAAAAACTGACCAGCAACAAGCCGATTTTGTTTATGTCTTGGCTGGTTTGAAAACTCTCATTCTATTGGTCCGTCTTCTGGAATTCCATGTGTATTTCTTGAAAGTAGGAGTTCCAAGCTTTACAGTAATATCAGGCACTGATGGGGGTTTTCCCGGGACTTGCTGCCAGCGAGCAAAGAAATATGTCCATAACCAAGACTCCAATAATGAGGCCGAAGGTGCAGTAGAACATGACTTTATTTATGAACTCACAGTAAGCCAAAGGCGCTCCCGTCTAGGCAGAGGTCTGGTCGTAAAGAGACCGTTCCCCTTCTGCATTGGCCTTTTATACCCTGGGTGGAACCGGAAAGGTGGAGCCATCACCCATAACATACAATAACATAATAATAATAATATTTAATACATCACCCCCCCCCCCCGTAGAAAAGTCCAAAACGCACACCATTTAGACCCACCCAAATTTACAACCCGAATCACACACTAACAGTAAATAGAATAACCAAGGCCTATCCATGCACACAAATAACTAAAACTAGAGGGGGACAGGTGGACTACTGTCCCACCCCCACATGGCCAGACGGGTTATGTTGCCGTCTCTGTTGTACCACAGTCTGTCAAGTGAGAAAGGCTGCTGTGTTCCTAATATAACGTATAAAACAATCCTAAAACATATGTACAAACAAGAAACACCTCAATTCAGTAAACAAACAGTTAACATGTACATTTGCACCCTGCCGTGAAAACCCCAACACAATCACCTCATAACCCGGGCAAACCACTCATCAACCATGTATTAAACACATTAATACAAACATTGCTGGGCTTCTTTTTTCTTTTTTTTAAACTTGGGTAACTCACAGAGCAACTACAGTACGTGTGAAACATACTAACTACGTGGCTCGGGCATTCACATATATTAACATTTTGGTTCAAACATCCTGGCAAAATTTTGTAAAATGGGCACTTAACATAGCCACTTATGTGCATTAACCATGTTGACAAGACAACAACGCAGCCTGGGTAGTATACACGTTAACATTTCAGTCATTCACATGTTAATAATTCAACTGAAACACATCGCCCCCCTACCACCATACAGTCCCGATAGAGAAACCACCTCCGGAGTCCCGTCTGGCGGGTCACATTCAGAGCTTCTTCTTCGCTTCGCTCCTGGAGATGAATCACGTCGGGGTCCTGACACCTCCTTCTCCTCGTTGGCATGCCACAGCTCGTTGGGGTGTCCCCATGAGTCATTGGACAATTGAAGATAACCATCCTCCCGAACGGCCACCACCTGCACCTGCTCCTGGTCCTCTCGTCGTTCCTGCTTGCCATGGATCCCTCTCAGCCAAGCCTCCTCCCTGGGTCGAACCATGTCAGGGACCCCCAGAGGAGCTCGACTCGGCTTCCAATGTCCATGATGTCTACACCAGGCCTCCTCACTGGGTCAAACCACACCAGCGAACCCTCGAGAAGCCCGACTCAGTCTCCAGTGCTCCTGTGTGGCACGTCAGTTCACCATGTCAGCTGGTCCTGCCCCGCTGTCTTTCATTTGTAACGCCAGCAAAGCCGATGCAGCCCCTTGCTTCTCGGTACCTCCCGGCCGAACTCCAGAAGCAGAGAGAGCCATCCTCTCAGCTCCACCCGCCGTCACAGGCATTCCCCTGTGCCACCCAGTTCCCACATCCAGGGTAACTTAGGCCCTGGCACCGGAACCCTCCCGTGATGGCCCTGGATGGGATTGATCCTGTTCATCTCCCAGAATACTAGGGCAATCTTCGTTCCATACCACATCATCCACCACATACGGAACCTGCCGGTCCTACAAACCACAGCCCAACCACTCCTCTCCGATGCCACTGGTGATTGTGAAACCCAGTCCCTAGAATAGGTCACAGTCCATCACGTTCGACCCACTGACAGTCACCACAAACTGGATATTGGACACCACAGCCGACTTGTACCTCGCTGTCAACCCCAGCGAACCCACGATGGCCAGCTTATTACCTCCATAGCCACAAAATGGTGTCGACAGTCCTCTCACAAACTCCACACAGTAGGCCAGTTCAACACGGATACCGCTGCACCCGTGTCAACCAGTAACGGCACTTCCACGCCGTCCAGAATCACTTCACAGTATATGCGGCCATCTGTGCTCAGGGAGACGGTGTGAATAACCTTAGGAGTCGTGTCGGGGGAATCTGCGCCGCGCCGCCATTCCCCTCGCTCAAACTTTTTGCAGGCCATGGTGGAATGATGTAGGAGTCCACACTTGCCACAGCGTTTGCCCCTTAAAACACTCTCTTGCCTTATATTGGTGCTTGGTGGACCCGCAGCCCAAACATCTGGGTGATCCTGGGGCGGACCTAATTTTAATAGCTGTAGCGTAGTCTTCTTTGTCTTCTGCGCTATCATTGCTACCTGGGTCCACAGCCTGTGCCGCTGACTGTGAGTCAGGTTGCCTCAATGTCGTTCTCTCACCGAGGTCCTTTGATAGTTTATCCACTGCTTCGTACTGCTGAGCTATCTCCACAGCCATGGTTAACGTCAGTTCACCAGAGTGCATGAGGAGTCTTGACCATGCCGCAGAACATAGCGTGTGTTCCGCTAACTGATCACGGACCATTTCTTCTTCCAAAGCCCCGAATCGGCAATCTCCAGCCAGCTGGCGCAGGTCCGCAACATACCGTTGCACCGACTCCCCCGGCTGCTGGCGGCACTGTCGGAACTGGATCCTCTGGACGATGATGTTCTCAGGAGCGCGAAAATAGTGCCATTAGCTCAACCATGTCCTCAAAACTATCACTCTCACCCAAAGTGCTGAGAATATGTTGCCCTTCCATGCCGAGATTATGGACCAGTATCGTTCGTGCATGTAGATTCTCCAATTCGCCGCTCCAACGCCACCAAATAATTCTTAAATGCAGCAAACCACCTCACCCATGGAACCAGCGGCTTGCCGGGAAGCTCCAAAAATGTCCGAATACTGGAAACTCTTTTATCCATTGCTTTATCCTTGTCGCCAAATGTTATGTCCATAACCAAGACTCCAATAATGAGGCCGAAGGTGCAGTAGAACATGACTTTATTTATGAACTCACAGTAAACCAAAGACACTCCCATCTAGGCAGAGGTCTGGTCATAAAGAGACCGTTCCCCTTCCGCATTGGCCTTTTATACCCTGGGTGGTGGCGGAACTGGAAAAGTGGAGCCGTTGCCCATAACACACAATAATATAATAATAATAATATTTAATACTGTACATCACAAAATACACACATTTTCTAAGGAAAATTGAAACAAAGGACTAATTTCTGAAGACATGATTTGTGCAAAACCTTAAAATAAAGGTGACTTAAGGTATTTATTTGCTATTTTGACCGTCTAGATCAGTAGATGATGCTTTTATGGACTAATTTTTGTCAAAATCTTAATTTCAACCAAAATCATGATTTTTGACTTCTAGTGCCTGTAGCTCATAATTAGCCTGTGCACATTCTGACTCATTTTGCCAACATTAGTCACATAAAAAACAACAGCTTTGTTTTGACTATTGTTTCCCTTGATTATTTCTTTCCTTTTTTTCTTCTTTAAAATACTATGAAAATCAGTTTAACCTGAAGCCATACTCACACCCATGAGGCCAGCCTTCCAGGGAATGTGTCTGTTTGGCCTCCAGCCTTAGCTGACCACAGGGCAGGCCCTGAGCAGTCAAAGCTACCAGACGGATTACTTTTAGTGTGTAAATGTAACACTTAAGTGAATGAGCACCATGGGAGACAAGTCAGGAGTCTTATCAGGGTTTCTGGTGCCCTGCAGGACGAGCACCTTTTTTTTTTTTTTTCAGTGGTGTATCAACAACTGAAAATGATGAAACAAGCCCAGAGCCTTACTGACCGACTGACTCAAGGTCAGAGTGGCACTTAAAAGCCTAAAAATGTCACGAGCTTATATAAAAAGTACTGAATGTTCCCAGCACACCCGGTCCAGATACACCATGCTCGGACTGAGTGCATCTGAGCTTCTTACGGGCAACCTCCAGGGGAAAACATGTCACTTCACACTAACAGGAACTCATACAGCGGGGAGTGCTTCTGTTCACAACAAATATGAGCTGCTGTTTCAATTACTGACATTTTCTGCTGTGTTCCTACATTATGAGAAGAAATGCATATACTGCAGTAAGGAGGCTGGTGTGGGTGAAAGGGGTTGTCGATTTCTTTTATATTTCGGTAGGGATGAATAAAAGTGTAGATTTTTTATGAAGACTTATTTATACAAAAACACTAAAATTTCAAAAAGCCCTGAGAGGCAATGTCATTCGAAAGAAAAAAGAGCCATAGTCTAAACCCGAGCTATTTTTTTACTCCTTGTGCCACTTTTCTTAACATTAAGACGTGGATAAACAGGAGAAAAACATTTTTGTTCCCACATGCACAATGATAAAGAAATCTCTTTTTTCTTGTCCTTTACCTTTCAAGGGCATGCGAATGCAACACCGACAAATAAGGCAGACTTTGAAAACGATTCACAGGGAAAACAAACTGCTTGTCTTTCAATGCATTATAAGCTGATGAGGAAATGAGTTAGCCCAAAACTTGAGTTGTGGTTGCCTTCCACTTAAAAGAGCTGGTATTTACTTTTCAGTGTATTTTTGGATCCATCATGGGAGAACTTAGAAGGTCATGAAGAGCAGCTTTGCACCAGGTGAAATACTGTTTCAATTCAATTCAATTCAATTCAACTTTATTTATATAGCGCCATTTCACAACAACAGTCATCTCATAGCACTATCAACTGTAGGGGGGAACCCCCACAGTTGCAGAAAGACCCCAGCAATCAGGCGATCCCCTGTGAGCAAGCACTTGGCAACGGTGGAGAGGAAAAACTCCCTTTTAACAGGAAGAAACCTCCAGCAGAACCAGGCTCAGGGAGGGGCAGTCATCTGCTGCGACTGGCTGGGGGGTGAGGGGATAGAGAAGAAGAAAAGAACAGACATGTAGAGAGCAAACAGCACGATGGGGACTCAATCTATGGGAGAGAACAAACAAATGTTAATAACCAGCAAAAAAAAATATTTCATTGAGAGTGAGGAAAGGAGTGAGGCCCAGTGCATTACTGGAGGTCCCCCGGCTGACTAAACCTATTAGCAGCATAACTAAGGGAGGGTTCAGAAACACATGATCCCTCCCTAATTGTAGGCTATATCAAAAAGGTAGGTTTTAGCCCTATTCTTAAAAACAGAGATCGAGTCTGACTCCCGAATCCAGATTGGCAGCTGATTCCACAGGAGAGGAGCTTGATAACTGAAGGCTCTGCCTCCCATTGTACTTTTGGAGATTCTAGGTATTACAAGTAATCCTGCATTTTGGGAGCGTAGTGCTCTGTTAGGATAATACGGTAGTATCAGATCTTTTAAATAAAAAGGAGCCTGATTGTTTAGAGCTTTGTAAGTAAGAAGAAGGATTTTAAACTTAATTCTAAACTCTATGGGAAGCCAATGAAGGGAGGCCAGAACTGGAGAGATATGATCTCTCTTTCTAGTACCTGTTAAAACTCTTGCTGCAGCATTTTGGATCAGCTGAAGACTTTTTAAAGATGTTTTAGGACAGCCTGATAATAAAGAATTACAATAATCTAATCTCGAGCTAACAAAAGCGTGGATCAGCTTCTCAGCATCACTCTGAGACAAGATGCTCCTAATCTTGGCAATATTACGCAAATGATAGAAGGCAGTCTTAGAAACAAATTTAATGTGTGAATTGAAGGACAAATCCTTATCAAAAATAACTCCAAGGTTCCTCACAGAGCTATTAAGAGAAAGAGTAACTGCATCCAAACTGAAAGTTTGATTTGGAAAGGAATTTCTAAGGTTTTTTGGACCAACAAGAATGACTTCAGTCTTATCTGAATTTAATAGCAGGAAATTACAAGTCATCCAAGCTTTGATTTCCTTAAGACAGGCTTCTAACTTGGCTAATTGATTACTATCATCTGGCTTCATTGACAGGTATAATTGTGTGTCATCTGCATAACAATGAAAATGTATACAGTGCTTTCTAATAATGTTGCCTAACGGAAGCATCTATAAACTAAAAAGAGTAGGGCCTAGCACAGATCCCTGTGGAACTCCATGACTAAGCTTTGAGTTGAAAGAAAACTCATTATTTACATGAACAAACTGGAACCTATCAGATAAATAAGATCTAAACCACTGCAACGAAGTTCCATTAAGTCCAACATAGTGTTCTAATCTATCAAGTAGAATATTATGATCGATAGTATCAAAAGCTGCACTAAGGTCTAAAAGGACAAGTACAGAAACTAGTCCATTATCAGATGCAATGAGGAGGTCGTTAGTGACCTTCGCTAAGGCTGTTTCAGTACTATGATGGATTCTAAACCCAGACTGAAACTCTTCAAGTAAACCATTTCCCTGCAGGTGGTCAAATAATTGCGTAGCAACAACTCTTTCTAAGATTTTTGAAATGAAAGGGAGATTAGAGATTGGTCTATAGTTAGCTAAAGCTCCTGGATCTAGCGTTGGCTTTTTGAGTAAGGGTTTAATTACAGCTGTTTTAAAAGCCTGCGGTACATGGCCTAAAGTTAATGAAGAATTGATTATATGAAGAATAAAGCTACCAATAAGTGGGAAGACTTCTTTAAATAACCTGGTAGGAATAGGGTCTAAAAGACAAGTTGAAGGTTTGGATGAGGAAACTATTTTGTCTAACTCACAAAGGTCGATTGGAGTAAACTCATCAAGACAGACATCAAAAGAAGGAGTTGTAGTAGTTACAGTATTTAAGTTAACTGTGGGAAGAATCTGATTGATTTTATCTCTGATGGATGAAATTTTATTATTGAAAAAGTTCATAAAGTCCTGACTAGTAAGCTCTAAGGGAATGCTAGGATTGACAGAGTCCTGACTCTTTGTCAACCTGGCTACAGTACTGAAAAGAAACCTGGGATTATTCTTGTTCTCTTCTATTAATGCAGAGTAATAACTTGTTCTAGCTTTTCTAAGAGATTTTTTATAAATTAAAAGATGATTTCTCCAAGCTAAATAGATTTCATCTGAATTAGTAGAGCACCATTTTCTTTCTAATTGACGAGTCTTCTGTTTTAAGCTACGAGTTTCTGTGTTGAACCAAGGAGTTAGAAATCTCTGATTAGACTTTTTCTTTTTTAAGGGGGCCACCAAGTCTAGAGCCTGATGCAGAGAAGCTGAAACACTATCCACCATGTTATCAATTACAGAAGGAGCAAGCTGTCTATAGCTTATTTCCATTGTGTTGACACATGGCATAGAGGAAACAATCTGCATAAATTTGGAAACAGCATCATCTGAGAGGCATCTACTGTAATAATATTTTTCTTTAGGAGCCAAATAGTCAGAAATAGTAAAATCAAAGGTTAACCGACAATGGTCTGACAGTACAGGGTTATGAGGAGACACTACAAGATTTTCTATTTCTATGCCATATGTCAGAACAAGGTCCAATGTATAGTGGAGGTAATGAGTAGAATTTCCTACTTTCTGAGAAAACCCAATCGAGTCTAATATTGAATTAAATGCCACATTAAGGCAGTCACTATCTACATCCACATGTATATTAAAGTCCCCTACTATAATTATTCTATCAGATTTCAGCACTAAATCAGCTAAGAAATCAGCAAATTCGGATAAAAATTCTGAGTAGGTTGATGGGGGACGATAAACTATGGCAAATAAAATTGGGTTTAACCTAAAATTGCTTAAGTGCCCAATACTGAGGACCAGGCCCTCAAAGGAATTATAACATGTTTTTTGCTTTACATTAACTAGTAATTTGGAATAGTAAATTGTTGCTACTCCTCCTCCACGACCAGAACTTCTGGGATTTTGACAGTTTAAATAACCAGAGGGAGTTGATTCATTTAAACCAACATAATCCTCTTGCCCTAACCAAGTCTCTGTAAGGGAAATTAAATCAATCTGATGATCAGTTAACAGATCATGGACTAACAGAGACTTGGGAGTTAGAGACCTAATATTTAATAAACCACATTTAATTTTTAAATTATGAGGAGGAACAGAGGCCAAATCATTCAATTTAGAGGCTTTATGTTTAATTTGAGTTTTACCAATATTTTGCTTTATCACTTTGGGATGCTTATACATTATATTTTTATTCACTTTGGAGGGAGCAGACAACGATTCTCTGATGGGGAAGTCAGGGGCTAAGCTGAGGGGTGGCGGATGAAGAGGAGCTGCAGAGAGGCGTGTAAGACTGCGACTCTGCTTCCTGGTCCCAACTCTGAGTAGTCAGGGTTTTGGAAATTTGGATAAAAAAGATGCCAGATTGTTAGATAAATGAGAAGCACCATCCAAAGTGGGATGAATGCTGTCTCGTCTCATAAGACCAGGTTTTCCCCAAAAAGAGCTCCAATTGTCAATGTAGCCCACGTCATTTTTAGGACACCACACAGACAGCCAGCGGTTCAAGGATGACGAACGGCTAAACATGTCATCACTGGTCAGATTGGGGAGGGGCCCAGAGAATACTACAGTGGCAGACATCGTTTTGGCAAAGTCACACTCCGATTCTACATCAAGTTCTGGGTTCGAGTGCAGCAGACGACACTTTTGGCCTGCTCAGGTGCAACACTTCAAAGTTATCATAGGTTTGTATTATATTATTAGTTTTTGCCTTTATTTTAAAAAGGGTATTGTTGATGTCACCCCGCCAGATGGATGTCAACACCTACCTTGTAAACGCGATAACTACAGAAAGAAATGATGTATGATTTTCAAATCAATACCATATCTTGGGCGGGTTAGACCGTGACCTCTGACTGTGGGTTTGGGCTCAAAAGGTCAAAGATCAAGGTTAACATTCCATTTGTACCATTCCTATAGAACAAGTAAAGCTAGGGTCACCAAACTTGCTACACAGGTTCACCTTGGGATCCTGATCTACAGCTGTGGGGGTGTGTTGTATATTCATGGATGATAGGCTTATCATAATTTGGTTCTGCCCCAATAACTATATGGAAGAGTTGAAAACTGCTCTCCTTCGGTAACACAGTGGGCTCTTCAAAAAAAAAAAAACTGAGGCGGGGGATATTGCACTCTCCTCAGAGTGCTTTTGTTTACAGAAAAACTGTTAAGATTATGAGAATATTATTTCAATCAAAGGCTTCAGTTTTATTTTCATTTATTCTTTGTGTGCCTGCTCGACTGCCTGTGTGACATAAACTTTGTCCTCCTCTCCAATCTGCTAGGCTCCTGCATGGTCCCTCTGTGCCTGTACATGCAGCCCAAATTTTGTCACGGCACTGACTGAAACTCTCAATCCCTGACCTTTAATCTTTTCACTTCAGCATGAACAAGTCTAGAACTTTGCTATAAATTCCGGCACCAAGCTTCTTTCTTGTTTAAGAGTAGGAAAAAAAGACAAAGTGCAGCAGGCATTGACAAAACCAATATAAAAACAGAAGAAACATGAATGCATCATCTAAAAGGTCCAGCCTAGCGTCCATTATCAAATTCCTCCTTGTATTTTTAAGCTACTTTAAACTACACCGTATTCTTTATTGCAGCATGTGATTTATGAACTTCATCTACCAAAACGATTGTTGGGTCTTGTTTTAGTTGAGATTTAATTAGCTGTAATAACCTTTGTCCAGTCCTTTCAACATGAAAGGGTAGTAAAACTTTATTACTCACAGTTTAAAGCTCATCTGTGACATGGCACTGTAACCTTTTATAGTTTAACCAGTGCATTATTTTAGCTAATGAATCTTGCATTGATGAATTGATTTTGGGTGAAAGTGGCCTATCAAAGCTTGTGGAACAGACCACACTGGTGCAAACTCTGGCGTTAAATACATTTCTCAAGGCTTTAAATTTGAATCACAAGGGAAGTAAAGAATGAACATGAACTAAAAGGAGTTGAAATGGAGCACAGAATGCCTTTACAGTGGATATAAAAAGTCTACACACCCCTGTTCAAATGCCAGGTTTTTATGATGTAAATAAAATGAGACCAAGATAAATAATTTCAAAACTTTTCCCACCATCATGCTTTGGGGCTGTTTCTCTTCAGCTGAAACTGAGGTCTTGGTCAAGGTGGAGGAATTATGAACAGTTCTAAATACCAGTCAGAGTTGGCACAAAACCTTCAGGCTTTTGCTAGAAAGCTGAAGATGAAGAAGAACTTCATCTTTCAGCACGACAATGACCCAAAGAACACATCCAAATCAACAAAAGAATGGCTTCACCAGAAGAAGATTTAAGGTTTTGGAATCGCCCAGCCACAGTCCAGACCTGAATCTGATCGAACATCTGTGGGGTGATCAGAAGAGGGCTGCGCACAGGAGATGCCCTTGCAATCTGACAGATTTGGAGCGTTTTTGCAAAGAAGAGTGGGCAAATATTGCCACATCAAGATGTGCCACGCTGATAGACTCCTACCCAAAAAGACTGAGTGCTATAATAAAAGCCAAATGTGCTGCAACAAAGTATTAGTTTAACCCCTTGCACTCTGGTCAATTTCCCTAAAAACGCCTAAAAATAACATACCCAAAGTAAATCAAAAGCTGTTCTTCAACCCTTTGCAGCATCTTCATGGGGTTGATCTCATTTAAAAGAAAACACTTTGAATTTTTTGGCAAAACAGTCATAATCTCTCTAAGTGTTCCTGCCACTGAGTAACAGTCATCTAAACATACTGAATCTGAAGAAAATAAAGTTCGCCTGGGTGTTTTTTTTTAGATACAAATGCTTGCAAATAACACACAGCTGTCAGATACTGGCTGGAAAATGCAACAGAAATGTAGAACCAAGTGTTATCCAGCTGAGGTCAAAATTTTGTAACAATACCACAAAAAATGAATATATTACACAGCTTTTTTCTCAGGTTGCTCCCAGGCGTTTTTGAACTGTGCCAAATTGTGCCAAATGGCACAGTTTGGAAAAACGTCTGTAACTTTTGAATGCTGAAACATAGAAGCTCCGTCTTGGGCTCTAATGAAAGGTGACACTCAGGGCTCTGTGTGTGGGGGGGTGTTTATTCATTCATTCATGAATGAATGAATGAACAAACAAGCCCCCCCACACACAAAGAAGCATGCCACGTAAAAAATGTGTGGCCTTTTTTTTTTACAAGAAAAAATAACCTACAGTGCAATAAAAATTATACTAAAATATCTGCAATGTAGAGGATAACAACTCCCCCCCCCCCCCCCCCCCCCGCTACAGAGGAGCTCGGCGCACAAAAAACGGTCCATCAAGTGGCCATGACGCACCGTTGTAATTACCGATCGGTCAAAAGTCATTTTTATTACTATTTTCAGTGATAAAGAATAGTTTAGCTTATAACACTTACCTGTCCACAACAGCAGTGTCGTTGGCGAACATCTGTTCCTCATTGTCAGACGAACATGAAGCTGGTCCGCTTATTACAGATTCGTGGTTCTGGTCACCCGACCCGGTCAAACCATGATTCCATTATTGCGGTTTTGCGCTTCCATGATTGCGGTTTTGGCGAATGATTTTTCAAAACAAATAAGAACAGTAGTAATAAAAAAAGACTGGCGAACGCTACCGTTACACACAGCTCTCAATGTGTGTCACCCAGCGGCTTACACAAAACAGATTTTACGCACGGGACGCATGCGTTTCAATCGTCGAACTTCTCTGCTTCAATTGGCTCGTTGTATTCGCGGTCGTTGGTAGGCAGGTCTTTCTTGTTAGGTTTTCAGTCATTGGTTCTTCAAGGTTTCAGAAACCCAATTCAAGGCTCTTATTAGTCGAATGAGAGGTCAATCAAATCTAAACCAATCAAAACACTCCTTTGGCTTTCTGTTCGCGGCTGTGTCTGTACTAGAAGAACGGAAATGCAGCTTTTTTTTTCAGTGCGCACTGAGACACACTAGGACGCACAGACGTGACCGCCTGCGGTATCCCGGAGTGCAAGAGGTTAAGGGTGTGCATATTTATGCAAACAGGTTATTGTAAGTTTTTTATTTTTCCCCTTAAAAGATTTCAGTTTGTTTTTCAATTGGGTTGTACAGGTTATCGGTGACATTAATGGTGGAAAAAGTTTTGAAATGATTTATCTTGGTCTCATTTTTTTTACATCACAAAAACCTGGCATTTGAACAGGGGTGTATAGACTTTTATATCCACTGTACATACATACATTTCCATAACAACAAATAGAAACCGTCACATAGAGCAACAATGCTCTGCACTGTGTGTGTTTATATATTTACATATTTATTCCATCTAGCTACAATGCTCTGCACTGGGTGTGTTTATATTTATATATCTATATATTTATTCCATCTAGCTACAATGCTCCGCACTGTGTTTTTCTATATCTACATATTATTCCATCTAGCTACATTGCTCCGCACTGTGTGTGTTTATATACTTGCATATTTATTCCACCTAGCTGCAATGCTCCGTACTGTGGGTGTTCATATATTCATATATTTATTCCATCCAGCTACAATGCTCTGCACTGTGTGTCTGTGTGTGTGTGTGTGTATATATATATTTTATAGTAATATGTACATATGTATATTAGCTGCTCTTGCTTGCTTGTTTTTTTTTTTTTTTGCCTTCTGATTGTTGCTCTGAGTGTTGCTATCCCTGTGCTGTTGCAATCCTGGAATTTCCCCGTTGTGGGACTAATAAAGGCTTATCTTATCTTATCTTATACTATGTGGATGGAGACCATATTCCTTTTCGTTCCAAGCCATTTTACCTTTTCTGCAGTGTTTGGTGGTAAGACTGCACTGCCTCCAGGTTGTGGAAGTGCATAGCCCTATGGCATGGCTACACACGTACAGTAACTCTGTTAAAACGTCTTAAAGGAACCACCAAAATCTAATCATCTGTTCTCTGTGCCATTACACATCTTTCCTGAAAATTTCATCAAAATCCATTCAGAACTTTTTGAGTAATGTTGCTAACAGACAGACAGACAGACAAACCAACGCTGGCAAAAACATTATCTCTTCCCTTAGCGGAGGTAATAAAGAGTACATCTGTGCCATCTCTCTATACAGCAGTGGTGATAGTGAAAGCGATCTGTAGTGGTTTACTTGGCAGTACTAATAATTACTATGTTTGTGCACGGTTGTGCAAACCTTTGGGTCATCAGGACCATCATCACCACCACACTCCACAGAGCGCTGAGCCACCTGGAGAACCCAAGGAGCTACATGAGGATGGTCTTTGTGGACTACAGCTGAGCTTTCAACACCACCATCCCAGACATCCTGATCAATAAACTGCACCTCCTCCAGATCCCCCCCCCCCCCACCATCCCGCTCCTGGATAAAAGACTTTCTCACCAACTGCCCACAAACAGTGAGACTTGGCCCCCACCACTCCTCCACACTGTCTCTCAGCACTGGCTTCCCCCAGAGCTGCGTGCTAAACCCTCTACTGTACTCCTGTACATCTTTGACTGTATTCCAACCCACCCAACCACCATCAACGTGAAGTACGTGGACAACACCACCTTGGCTGGGCTTGTCACTGACAACGATGGGAAGGCATACAGGGTGGAGGTAGAGAATCTGCTGCTGTGGTGCCAAGCAAACAACTTGAAACTGAATGTCCAAAAAACCAAAGAACTCATATTGGACTTCAGAAAGAACAGACAGGACCACCTTCCCTCCTCATAAATGGCAACCGCGTGGAAACCGTCCACACCTTCAGGTTCCTGGGCACCCACATCTCCTCTGACCTCTCCTGGTCAGTCAACACCAAGGCCCAACAAGAAACACCAAGAAAGATCGAGGCCATCACAGGAGATCCCTCACATCCTGCCCACCACCTGTTTGACCTGCTTCCCTCTGGATGACGGTTCAGATCAGTCAAGATCCCACACCTCCAGACTGACAAACAGTTTCTTCCACTGGGCCATCTGGACCGCAAACAGAGGCCCTGTCCCTCTCCCTCTGAACACTCACATGCACAGAACTGAGGACCTTTTTAATTATCACAATAACACACCTGTTTTTGCACTCTGCACTTTCATGTATATTGACCCATCCGTGAAACCACTACTATGTACAGTATATTTTCCATAATCCTTGTGCTATTTTACACAACTGTATGTTCTGCACTCTGCACTCTTATGTACATAGTTCCAGCCATGAAGCCACTACCATACCTGTGTATATTTCTATAATCCTGGGCTATTTTTATTTCAGCCGTGTGTTTAATCGTGTGTTCTGTAACCATGTTTTATCTAATCCTTCTCTTTTACTTTATTGTGCAGCAGCCTGCTGGAGCACCCACAATTTTGTTGTACTTTACAACTGTATAATGACAATACACTAAAGCCTATTCTATTGTATTTATTTTGATGTTATCTAAAGGGTGCAAATCGGGGAAGAGAGAAAAAATGGGACATTATGGTGACCAAAATTACAAGACACAGCCCTAAAAAAAATCCTAATGTTTATACCAGAGGCCATCAATAATTTGGATGAGTTTTCAGTTTAGTGGACACAAAAGGAAAGGAGATTAGTAGAGAACCATGAGTGCAGCAGCTAATGATGTATGGTTGAGCCATGGATGGACAGAACACCAAAGATCAGTAAGAATAAAGGAGGGATTGTGAGTCTTTGAATGACAGATAACGTAACCGTGTGCATGGATTTCCCCAGTTCACTAATACCACATTTAACATAGCTGACAACTAACCAATGATAATCACCAGGTTTATTAATAATGATGTAAACCACAGTCTGACTACACAATAAAGCTCACCACAATTGCTGAGTCAGCCTTAAAAAAAGCTGTCAGATAAATTTAAGGGTTTTTCACAGCATTAGCTATTGTAAGCCAACAATAATGGTAAGCTAAACAACTCACCATAATAGCTGTGTGGTTCTCCACTGACTCAGACACTCTCAACACAGATTAATTTGTAGCTGGTTGGCATTATTTCTCCCAGTCCTCCTCAGCTCCTGCTCTCTTTTCTCTTCTTCAGAGGCTGAACTGCTGAATATTTCCCATTACTGACATTGACTTAAGTTGTTTCTGATCACGTCCAGTGAGGAGGGGGTGCATTCTGCTGCAAAAATGGCTTTAAAAGTTGTTCTACCATATGCGTTCTATTATCTTTTTACTGAATCGTTTCTCGACATACTGATTAACTGATTAATTTGGGAATTGCCCTTTAAAATTATGATGGGGCTTCATTTTAGTCTGTCATGTTAATGTCAGTGGCTTTCTGTCAAGTATCAGTCTTTGGCCATAAAACAGGAAGTTACTGTTTTTCATAACATTTTTCATTCAGAATTTGGCAAGCCACAGAACTTTTTGAGTAATGTTGCTAACAGACAGACAGACAAACCAACGCTGGCAAAAACATTACCTCCTCCCTTAGCGGAGGTAATAAAGAGTACATCTGTGTCATCTCTCTATACAGCAGTGGTGATAGTGAAAGCGATCTGTAGTGGTTTACTTGGTAGTACTAATAATTACTGTGTTTGTGCATGGTTGTGCAAACCTTTGGGTCATCAGGACCATCATCACCACCACACTCCACAGAGTGCTGAGCCACCTGGAGAACCCAAGGATGTCATAATCGCCCTTCAGGGCAGGATAAAGGCACCACGCGCAGGCTGTGAGTTTGCAAATTTATTAGAAAAACAGCACAAAAGCACAAACAAGATCAAACAAAAACTAGTAGGAGAAGAAGATGCAGGAGAAACCAAAAATAGTGAATGCTAAGGCGAGAGGAATCGCCGGCTTCACCTGGGATAACTAGCTGTGGAGCACACGCTACAGACAATACAACGAGGCAAGTAAAGACACACTTACGTTTGGTAGACGTGAGTAGAAAGTAGGGTGCTGTGCTGGACAAAAGAGCGCATCCCCTTAAATAAGGCAAAAAACAAATTATAACAAGTGGTAACCAGTGTGGGCAATCCGGGCTGGAGAAAACAAAAGATACAATTCGGGCCAGCTGGGAATGATAAGAGAGATGAGGAAGGGGCAGTTGGAGCTGATAGCTGACAGGGCTACGCCCACGCAGAGGGAAACCCCAGAAGCCACTGACTGCTGTCAACCCCGGAAGAGAGAGAACACAACAGAATATAAATATAAATATATGGCAAAAATTGGATGTAGGTAATCTCAGAAATACATTAAGCAAACTATAATAAATGTACATGGGAAAATAAATCATACTGAGAAACAAAATGGAATAAATGGCAACTCAAAATGACAGCAGAGTATAAATATGGGAAAAAAGGCAAGCTGAGGGCGGTGGAATCCCCCCGCGCTCAGAACGTGACAGAGCCCCCCCCCCCCCCAAGGGGTGGACACCAGACACCTCGGGGAAACATCAAAAGAAAAAGAACCCACCCACACAGAACTCCCACCCCAACAAGAAAACAACCCCACCCCAAGTGGGAGGAGGGGGACCCAGGCATGGAGGGACCAAACCAAACCAAAAGGAACAAGAAAACCCCTAGGGTAGCTTCCCAGCAAGGCCCATACTGCAGAGGAACAAAATAAAATCCCACTCAGGACCCACACAGAACTGAGCACCTAGCCCCCCTTAGACCAAACAACAAGCAGCTCCGGCGGCCAACCAAAGTCCCAGGTCCGACAGACGGTGAGGTGGTCAGAGTCGGGTGGTCTGCCAAAGAACATGAACCACCCAACCCAACGGCGATGCCTGTCAGGTAGTCGGCCAGAGTTCTTTAGCCACCCCAGAGATGGTGGTCCGGGGGCGGCCGCCCAACCAAGGGACAAGGGGAGGAGGCACCATGATGGAGTCTGGCAGAGGAAGGGGGGCCACAGTGGCGCCTAGCAGAGGATGGGGGACCACGACGGTGCCAGGCAAAGGATGGGGGACCACGACGACACCAGGCAGAGGATGGGGGACCACGACGGTATCTAGCAAAGACAAGAGGGCCACGACACCCACGGGCTGGCCTGCAGTACCCTCGGAGTTCCCGGACTGGAGTATGGTTGCACCCTCAGTGGCTCCGGGTTGGAGCAAAGCTCCTCTCCGCTGGTCATTCTGGGTTTCCAGACATAACATTTGGCGACAAGAGTAAAACCATGGAAGCATGTCTGAGGCCACTAAGGCTGTTTCTGGAATAAGCCAGTGAACCACCCGTTCCTTGACCACGCTGGCTCAATGCTTTGGAGACATATGTGTTGGCGTTAGACCTGGGCAAATTAGACAAGGTATGGAAGTGAGCTCTGCTAGTTCACAATCTGGGCATAGAAGAACAATGCATTTTCCACACGCTAGCACCAACGGACTCGTTTGCTGATGCTATAGAACTGCTAGCTAGCTACTTTGCTACACCTGACATGTTGGCACAGCATGTTAGATTTGGCCAATGCCAACAGAGAATTTGTGAAACAACACAACAATTCTTCGCAGACCTTCGTCACCTAGCTAGCATGTGCAGGTTTGGATTATTGGAAGATGAAATAGTACGGGACCAGCTGGCTGAACACAGTAACAACCTGTGGATGCGGACAAAGATGCTAACAGTGCCAAACAACAAGACGCTAGCTAATACCATCGAACTAGCGTTTCCGCTTGAGTCAGCTGACAGGATAGCATTGGAGATAGGTGTACAACAGCAGCGACAGCCAAGCCAGATATCGCTGACATACGCAGTGAGCATGGAGGAACCTGGTGACACGGCAAGGAGTTTGAAGCAAACACCGTGGACAGGAGGACCGCTACAAGATGCTCCATGTGCGGCAGCTGTGGCTCCCCAACGCACCAAGAGAGAGTAGGTTTTTGCCCAGCAAGGGGGCAATGATGCAATAAGCGTGGAAAATTCAATCACTTTGCCAAAGTTTGCCGGTCGATGACACCACCGAGCTCGCTGGCCAAGCAGAGCCACCCATCCGCGACGACCATCCACATGGTAAGGCCCAAGAGCATGACATACGCATACAGCATGGACAACATTACTCTGCTGCTCTTGCTCAACACCGCTGCAGTGAGGTTGATGTTAAATTCAGCTACGGTGAAGAAGTTTTTCCCTAACCTCACGATTGGCAAGAACCCAACAGTGCTGTATGGGTATGGGGGCAACAGAGTTTTCAACGTAGGGACCATCATGCTAATGGTCCGCTACGCATCAAGAGTAGTTACTATTTTTATTTATTTAGCGAATGCAAAGTCCTTAAGCCAAGCAGTTGCCTCCTGGTTTGCTGTATGGAGGGTGTGTAATCCTCCTTCCAGTCTTTGGAGCAGGCAAACCTCTATGATGTGTTCCATTGTTTGCTCCTCTCCACATGCGCACAGTGGGCTAGGGCTACTGCCCCATCTGTGAAGGCTGGCCAAGCAGGGGCCATGTCCAGTCCTGGACATGGCCCCAAGAGTAGTTACTGACTTTGTGCTTCAAGTGATCACGCATGGAGACAACATATTGGGATGTGACTTTTTCTACCAACTGGGTTTCTCCATCCGAGACAGTAATGGACTCAGCTTGACTGACTACGGTGGTTGGGGTGCAACGTACCCCGGTGACGATGAATGTGACGAGATTCAACAGGATGACGATGATGAGAACACTGCCGTCCTGTGTGCGCTGGAGGAATGCTGCCCAGAAGGGGGACAGCGGCCGGATTCGTCTCAGATCCTTGCTCAGCATGAGCCTGCAGGAGCCACTGCGGAGTTGCAGGAGACGGAGCCCATGCACACTGAGGATCCCGGGATACAACAACCTGGTGTGGGTCCTAGCAACAAGGATAGTGACACATCACAACAACCAATGCCAGATAAAAGAGGGAAAAGACCAGACTGCTTCCGAATCCTTACACAACGCCAGTATACAGGAGCCGCAGCTGAGTCGCTGGATGAACAGTCCAGATCGTGCAGGACACAGCAGAGACACCGAACGTCTTCTGGATCCACGACCAGCATCGACCTCCATGGACCGCCGCAGTAGTGTTGGATGAAGAGTCCGTGACCCACCAGACAGTGGCAGAGCCATTGCAACCTGATGAGTGCCCCACGACAAATGTGCATGTTACATCACAGTGACCACAACAACATGTGCAACCGAACAGAATGCCACTTGAGGTATTGATTGGGTCCGGGTCCAAAAGATCGAGTGACCGGGCCTGCGGTTAACGACATCGCGGCCCCCAGCACCATTGATGCCTAAGAGGATTGCCGCACAGCTGGGACCAGCAACCTTCCAGCTGACGAACGGTTCGGTGTGGCACGCCAATTGTCTCCATCGCATGGGAATGACAGCTCCAGAGGATGAGGCTTTGTGGGAGCCGGCGCATGCAGTGTGGGACCCAGGCTGGAGTTTTGTTATAAAGGGTTAATAGGTAGCGGCGTGATGATGCAGCCGGCTGGTGACGTCATCACGCCAGAGTCTGGCGTGATGACGCCAGACCATAAATGGGGAGAGCTAGCTATCTTAGGCCTCTCTTGACTCATAGCCACCTACAGTTCAGCACACAGTAAACCTGCATTGTATTAATAGATACTGAGTGTAATAAAGTTCAAGCTCCAGCACAGCCCTCCTCTCCGTTGGCCATTCTGGATTTCCAGACATAACAAGTAGCAACCCACAAAAAACAAACAAACAAAAAAAAAACAAATAATGTTCATCTACCCGGGTAATGTATGTGTGAGTGTTCTCCTATTATTGGGGTGAAAAGATGTGTTTCAGGGCTTATCTGGGCAAAGTGGAGGGGTTATGGAGGTAAAAAAGGGAATCATCTGGGCTGGGGAAATGCTCCTCTGTCCACTCTGGTCTGGGGATCCTCAGCTCGTCCTCAGCACCACCACGGAATTGTCTAGAAAGTGTGTCTCGTAGATCATAGGCATAAAAAAAAACAACCCAACCTGCATACGCAGGATAATATTTACTCACTCTTATCAATACAATGTTACCAGATCTAGTACAATCACTTAAAACACTTACCTGTGATTTTACAGCACACTTGGAATAAGCATTCATTAATATTCTTTAGCTGCAACACTTGAAATAAAGTAACTGGTAGAAATATACCAACAGCAACATGAAGAGCATTTTTTCATTAATTTCTCTTGAATTAACTTAAACTTCGAAGATTAAGTTTTCTCACTTTCTCCAATTGGTTTTAAATAGTTGTTTCACAAATTTTGCCAAAACACAAAACAAGAATATGAATCATAATTTCCACCATGAAAATTTCCCACTCACAGCATAGGACTGTAATGGTAAAAGCTAGCCTAGTAGCACGGTGGAGTGGTTAGCACTGCGGCAGTACAGTAACTCACCCTTGGCCGGGGATCCTGGGTTCGATCCCAGCCCCCGACCAACAGTGATCTGTGTGGAGTTTGCATGTTCTCCCCGTGTCTGCGTGGGTTTACTCCGAGATTTCTCCGGTTTCCTCCCACATGCCAAAAACATGCAAGTTAGGTTAATTGGCATCAAACTGGGGATTCTAAATTGTCCTTAGGTATGACTGTGAGAGTGAATGGTTGTCTGTCTCTCTGTGTTGGCCCTGTGATGGACTGGCGATCTGTCCACGGCGTACCCTGCCTCTCGCCCAAAGATGCTGGGATAGGCTCCAGCCCCCCCGTGACCTGAAAAGGATTAAGCGGAAGAAGATGAATAGCCTAGTAGCTACAGTACTTACAGCTAAAAACTAGCTTAGCATCCATGAAACATTTGTAAAACTCACCGGAGAATTCAATTCACAAATCAATAACTCCTTAGTTGAACTCCAGCAACCTCTTCCTGCAGCTCTTCTGGGCTGAATCACCTGTCAGAAAATTACAAACTAATTTTTATTTGTAATCCACCTTATTCCTGGGGATGCTGCTGTAGGAACGATTATGGGCGGGACTTCTGGTTTCAGATGAGGTAGTGTTAAATCAGTCAGCAACAGTGGAGTAGCAGGGGCATTTAAAATAGCGTTTTTAAAAGTTTTTCAAATTCCATTTTAATGTATAGTCCACATACGTGTTTTGCACTCAAGTGGCAGCTAATTTCAGCACTTGTAGTTTTTGTATTTTTTGAATGTTTTGGCGTGGTTCTGGTACTTGTTGCTGGTGTTCGTGGTTGTACCATAGACTGTATAAATGGAGGCTTCTTTGTGGCTCTGACTGGATTCTACGTCTGCTCTGAGGTAAATCTTGATTATGTCCAACATATTTTAACAAAATGCAGCAGACTTTATTGTGATGAAGACGTTGATATATGTGACCCCTGTTGGCAAAATGAGTCGGAAGGGCACCGTGTCCTTACGAGCTACAGGCATGAGAAGTCATAAATCATGACTTTTTCTTTGTTTGCTAGCGGCAAGTCCTGGGAAAACCCTCGTGAGTGCCTGTTATCATTGTAAAGCTTAGAAATCATACTTCCTAAAAAATACATATGTTTTGGTGGAAGACATAACTCCTGACCGATTGAACGTGAGTTTTAAACCTAGCCAAAATATAAACAAATTGGCTTTTTCCGGGTCAGTTTTTGCACACTTCCTACAAATTAAGATAAGATAAGATAAGATAAGCCTTTATTAGTCCCACAATGGGGAAATTCCAGGATTGCAACAGCACAGGGATAGCAACACTCAGAGCAACAATCAGAAGGCAAGAAAAAAAAAACAAGCAAGCAAGAGCAGCTAATATACATATGTACATATTACTATAAAATATATATATACACACACACAGACACACAGTGCAGAGCATTGTAGCTGGATGGAATAAATATATGAATATGTAAACACACAGTGCGGAGCAATGTAGCTAGATGGAATAATATGTAGATATATAAACACACAGTGCGGAGCATTGTAGCTAGATGGAATAAATATATAGATATATAAACATAAACACACCCAGTGCGGAGCATTGTAGCTAGATGGAATAAATATGTAAATATATAAACACACACAGTGCAGAGCATTGTTGCTAGATGGGATGAAACAGCACAACCGTCTACTTAGTTATCCTACATGGTATGATTATGTGCCCATACATATTCTCACTCTCCATAGCGACCGGTATTTTTCTAGTTGTATGCCGGAGGGGACCATTGTGTAAGTCTATTGCATCTTTTGCATTCAAAAAACTATTAGTTTGTTACGTCTTTTAAATTAAATTAAATATCATTTTGATGGTCTTTCAGTACAGAATATGGAAAAAATGTTACCTCAGTTTTGATAATTTCCTCAAAGCGACTCATTTTTCCAGCACGGGTCACATATCTCAGAGCTTTAATTTGTTTACAGCATTAGCATGTTAGCAGCGGTGCTAACAAACGGAGCTACAGTCTGCCAGGTCACTTTTTAAGGTCATCTTCCTATTCTTCCTATCCCTAGAGAGTCGTGGGAAGTGGTATGATTATATTACTGTTTTTGAGATGCAAAAGGCCGTGTTCCCGCATTTCTGATGCCGAAGTAATTGTTTTATAAAAAGGAAGAGTGTCTGTGGTGATTCGCTCTGCCTGCCTGTTGCCTGATCCTCAACAGCTGCATCTGGTCTGCACGGAGTCGTCTAACTCCCTGGTCTGATGAGACCGTTACACCACTTCGTCAGTCATCTGAGAATACTTCTCTACTTCGTCGTTCTCCAGAGGATTCTCCTCTACTTCGTCGTTCTCCAAGGAGTCCTTCTGTCCTTTGTCATTCTCCCGGGAGTTCCCACTCCCGAATGCCAAGTAAGCCTCCCTCATCATTATGACCACTCTACGGTCTGCTCCCCTATGCGCAGGTGGAAATCCATGGCGGTGGACCTCCTCCTCCTGGCGGCGGACCGAGCACTCCCTGCACCTCATCAAACCCTCCTTCCATTCCCTCTGCAACTGGGCCTGAAGACACTGTCTCCCCGGCCGGAGCCTTCAGGGCCAAGCCTGAGCTGTTCTCCAACTCGCCAACAGTAAGACTAACACAACAGCACCATACCTCCAGAGTGTTGTCACTAATTCCCCTGTCTCTGCTCTTCCATAGGGTTGCCAGGCTGTATGGTGCTCTGCTCGCCCTGGCTGCTACATTCATACATACATTTTTTTTTTTTTACTTATTTTGTACCCATAGGTAGATTTGTTCTGCAGTCCGGTGACAAGCCACCAGCTGCCGGTCGCTGCGTGCGCAAGCGCCCCTTAACTCCCTAACCTGCATGTTTTGGCATGTGGGAGGAAACCGGAGAAATCCCGGAGTAAACCCACGCAAACACGGGGAGAACATGCAAACTCCACACAGATCACTGTTGGCCGGGGGCAGGGATCGAACCCACGATCTCATGATCCCCGCGATCCCCCGGCCAAGGGTAAACTGTGCTGCCGCGGTGCTAACCACTGCGCCACCATGCAGCACACACGTACATGCACACACCTTTACATACACAATACAATAAAGATAATTGAGTTTATTTCTGAGTCTGTGTCTGCTTCCTGGGTCTTGAATCATGTCAGTATGACTCCGTCAAAACGACCCAGCAGACAGTGCGCTACCACACAAGGTTAACATCTTAGAGGCTCGAGTAGACCAATTATCACACCAACAACAGGTCATACTTACTCAGCTGGTCCAGATAAACTCCCGCTTGGATCGTCTGTCAGGTCCTCAGCCCTGTCCTCCGGCTTCGTGTAGCACAGCCACTCCAGCTAGCTCCATCCCTTCTCCGTCTCCACCATCCCGGCTGATACCAGTCCCCGCGCCCACACGCTTCAACGGTAAGCTAGGGGAGGCTAGGGGATTCCTGTTGCAATGTGGGATAGTCTTCCAGTGGGTTCCAGAGGATTTTCCTATCAATCACAGTTGCATAAGCTATGTAGTTAATCTTCTGGAGGGGCGGGCATTAGCCTGGGCTTATGCGGTTATGGCTAGGGCTGATTACGCAACATTAACTTATGACCAGTTTGTGAGTGAGTTTAACGAGGTGTTTGACCACTCTGACCGTGATAGTGTGCTTACTTCCCAGCTACTCAACTTAAGGCAAGGGAGCAAATCAGTAGCCGACTACGCTGTAGACTTCCGGGTGGTAGCCACGGAGGTGGGGTGGGAGGATGCCTCCTTTTGCAGCATCTTCGTCCGTAGCCTTAGCCCTAGCCTGAGGGACGAGCTAGCCTGTCTGGAAAAGCCCAGTAAGTTAACCGAGTTCATTTCCCTGGCAATTAGCTTGGACAATCGGTTAAGGGAACGAGCCAATGAGCGTAAAACTTCCTGTCGTTCAGGCACTCAGTTTCGCCGCTCCCCGCAGCTCCTCCTGCTGGCCCTACCTCCCTCTGATTCATCAGACTCCCCTGAGCCAATGGTAGTAGGACAGTCTAAGTTACCACCAGCGGAGAAACAGCGCCACCGGGAATTAGGGCTATGTCTTTATTACAGCAGCAAGGAGCATGAGCTCGCTACTTGTCCCATACGGCCAAAAGAGGGAGTCCGTGCGTCGCAGTAGGGGGACTCATGGACTCACTCCAAAACAATCCCCTCACTAAATTTCTGTTACCCATCCATTTTGTTCATAATCAGGTTAAAATAGCCACACATGCACTTATCGATTCAGGGGCCGAGCAGAGCTTCATCTCTGGGGAACTGGCAACCCGATTGGGGCTTCCCTGCCACCAGTTGAGGACACCTCTTAAACTCATTGCTCTGTCTAAGGCCCCACTGGCCGTGGTGTCAAAACAAACTCCCCCAGTATTGGTCATTGTGTCTGGAAATCACCGTGAGCAGCTCAGGTTGTTGGTGCTTTCGGTCTCCACCTCTCCAGTTATTTTAGGTTATCCCTGGCTCTGGTTGCACAACCCCACTATTGACTGGCGCTCCGGGAACTTAGTCTTTTGGAGTTTGTTTTGTCTCAGTGCTTGTCTTCAGTCTGCTGCTTGCTCACCATCCATGCCTCTCGGTGTCCCTGACACACCTCCGCCTAACCAGTCCAAGGTTCCCCTGGAATAAATTCACTATGATGTTGTATTCTGGTCATAGCTATGCTGCCACACTGCATCTTACAGACTAACTGGTACATCATATCACTTTTCACTCTGCTCCTGATAGTCCTTCTTTGTGCAATGGGATGATTCATGTGTTTATACGGGTCATCATATATTAAGCTATGATGTATATAGGTTTTATAGTCGTGTTAGTTTTTACTTTCCATGGGTAATCCCTTTGTCTGTCATGTGTGTGTTTCTGTTGTTTGGCTGTCAACTGTCATGCTGCTGTTACACTGTAATTTCCCAGTTTGGGATCAATAAAGTACATCTATCTATCTATCTATCTATCTATCTAATACCACGACCTGGGGGCCGCCTTTAGTAAGTCTCAAGCCCTATCTCTCCCTCCCCCCCCCCCCCACCGCCCATATGATTGTGCCATTATCCTCCGGTCCGGAGCTCTGTTACCATCTAGTCGGCTGTACAGCCTGTCAGTTCCGGAGCGGGAGGCCATGGAGACGTATATCAAGGAGTCCTTGAACTAGGGCATAATTTGTCCATCGTCCTCTGCGGTGGGGGAGAGATTCTTCTTCATGGTCAAAAAGGATGGCTTGCTGAGACCGTGCATCGATTTCCGGGAGCTTAATAACATCACCATCAAGGATAAATACACACTCCCGCTCATCAACACGGCATTTGACTCCCTCCGGGGGACTCCTGGTTCACCAAACTAGACTTCCACAATGCCTACCACCTGGTGCGGTTTCGAGAGGGAAACGAATAGAAGACAGGGTTTCGGACCCCTAGCGGTCATTTCGAGTACCTCATCATGCCGTTTGGGCTGACCAACGCTCCCGCTGTGTTCCAACAGCTTATTAACGACGTGTTGAGGGACTTTCTGGGCTCATTTGTCTTTGTTTACCTTGATGATATCCTGATTTTTTCCCAGTCCCTCGATGAACACTGGGTGCACGTGAGGTGAGTGTTGCAGCGGCTGCTGGAGAACAAGCTGTTTGAAAAGGCAGAGAAATGCGAGTTCCACACTTCAGCCATGTCATTTCTTGGCTTCATCATCTCGCACAACGAAATCATCTTGGACCCGGCCAAGGTAAAAGCGTTGGTAGAGTGGCCGACTCCCTCCTCCCGGAAGAAACTACAGCAGTTTCTGGGATTTGCCAACTTCTACCGCCGCTTCATTAAGAACTACAGCCTTATTGCCCTTCCTCTTACTCGCCTCACCTCCTCCAAGGTGCCCTTCCGGTGGACGGAGGAGGCTGAGGCGGCCTTTGTAGACCTAAAATCTCAATTCTCCTCTCCTCCGATCTTGGCGCAGGTGGACCCCGCTCTCCAGTGCCTGGGTGAAGTAGACACTTCGGATTCTGGCGTTGGAGCCATGTTGTCTCAACACTCCTTGGTGGATGACAAGATTCGCCCCTGCGCGTTCTTCTCCCGCCGTCTCTCCCCGGCGGAGAGGAACTATGACATCGGGGACAGGGAGCTCCTGGTGGTCAAGCTGGCAATGGAGGAGTGGCGCCATTGGCTTGAGGGGGCCTCCCAGCCGTTCATCGTCTGGACGGACCATAAGAACCTGGAATACCTCAGGACAGCTAAATGACTGAACACGCACCAGGCCCATTGGTCCCTGTTTTTTGTTCTGTTTGACTTTACCATCACCTACTGCCCCGGGTCCAAGAACACCAAGCCTGACGCCTTATCTAGGCAATTCACCTCGGATGCTGGGCAAGTACCAGCGCACCCCATCATTCCCCTATCATGCATCATTGGCGCCCTCTCGTGGGGTATTAAGGAGAGGGTTCTGAGAGTGCAGGAGACCGAGGCGGACCTGGGAGGGGGACCAGCGGGGAGGTTGTATGTGCCATCTGCTGTTCAGGGCGAGGTGATTAATTGGGCCCACTCCTCCAAGCTCTTGTGCCATCCAGGAATGGCACGCACAGTGACTCTTCTTCAGAGGACCTTTTGGTGGCCATCGCTCCGGAAGGATGTCGGGGAGTCTATCCACGCCTGTCCCCAGTGTGCCACCGGCAAGACGTCCTCCTCTCCTCCGGCTGGCCTGCTTCATCCTCTCCCTATCCCTGGCAGGCCCTGGTCCCACGTGGCCTTGGATTTCGTCACCGGCCTCCCATCCTCTGCCAACAACACCATCATCCTCACCATTGTGGACAGATTCTCTAAGGCAGCCCACTTCACCCCCCTGCAGGGGCTGCCCATGACGAAGGAGACAGCGGATCTGCTCGTCCTCCATGTGGTGAGGCTGCACGACATCCCTCTAGACATTGTGTCTGACCGTGGGCCCCAGTTCGTCTCACAGGTGTGGAAGGCCTTTGGCAACGCCATTGGGGCTACGGTGAGCCTGTTGTCGGGGTACCACCTTCAGAGCAACGGCCAATGTGAGCGTGCCAATCAGGAGGTGGAGGCAGTGCTACGGTGGGTCACCACCGCCAACCCAGCATCCTGGAGCACCTACCTTCCATGGGTTGAATACGCTCACAACACCACCGTGTCATCTGCCATAGGCATGTCTCCTTTTAAGGCCTCTCTGGGCTACAATCCCCCGGTGTTTCCCGAGGAGGAGGGAGAGATTGCCGTACCTTCAGTACGTGCCCACCTGAGATGCTGCCGCCGGTTGTGGAAGGCTACCCGGGCCACACTGCGGCACATGGCGGATTGCAATGCCACCATCGCCAATCGTCGCAGGACCTCGGCTCCACCCTACTGGGTTGGGCAACAGGTATGGCTTTCTACAAAAAATATCAACCTCAAGGCTAAGTCTAGAAAACTCTCTCAGCGTTTTATTGGGCCATTTGCTATCACCCATATTGTGAATCCTGTGGCTGTGCGCCTAGCTTCCCCCCCCCCCCCACGTCTGTCCCACCTTTCACGTCTCCCAAGTGAAGCCATTCTGCTCCAGCCCTCTGTGCCCCCCTCCCAAGATGCCACCTCCACCAGTTGTGATCGATGGCGACCTGGCGCGGAAGGTCACTGCCATCCTGGACGTCCGTTGCAGGGGTTGCGGCCTCCAGTACCTGGTGGACTGGGAGGGTTATGGCCCTGAATGGAGGTTCTGGATGCGTCCCTCCTTCGCGCTGGATCCTCAGCTCATCAGGGACTTCCACCGGACGCACCCGGGTAGGTTAGATCGGTCGCCGAGAGGCGCCTCGTGGGGGGGTTACTGTGGTGATTCGCTCTGCCTGCTTGTTGCCTGATCCTCCACAGCTGCGCACACACCTGCTTTCCTCATCAGCAGAACTATTTAAGCCATGCTGCCCTCTGGTCTGCACGGAGTCGTCTAACTCCCTGGTCTGATGAGACCGTTAGACCACTTCGTCAGTCTCCTGAGATGACTTCTCTACTTCGTCATTCTCCAGTGGATTCTCCTCTACTTCGTCATTCTCCAAGGAATCCTTCTCTACTTCGTTGTTCTCCTGGGAGTTCCCACTCCCCAACCCCAAGTAAGCCTCCCTCATCATTATCACCACTCTACGCTCTGCTCCCCTGTGCACAGGTGGAAATCCATGGCAGTGGACCTCCTCCTCCTGGCGGCAGACCGAGCACTCCCTGCACCTCATCAAACCCTCCTTCCATTCCCTCTACAACCGGGCCTGAGGACACTGTCTCCCTGGCCGGAACCTTCAGGGCCAAGCCTGAGCTGTTCTCCAACTCGCCAACAGTAAGACTAACATAACAGCACCATCCATCCAGAGTGTTGTCACTAATTCCCCTGTCTCTGCTCTTCCATAGGGTTGCCAGGCTGTACGGTGCTCTGCTCGCTCCGGCTGCTACATTCATGCATACACGCACACTCCTTTACATACACAACACAATAAAGATAATTGAGTTTATTTCTGAGTCTGTGTCTGCTTCCTGGGTCTCGAATCATGTCAGTGTCCCGTTTCAGTGACAACCATACTAGTACCGGAAGTTGCTACCATAATTCACGCAAGGTATCATGGGGCCTAGGAATAAGGTGGATATTTACTCTGTATATCTTTTGTGTGGCCTATTTTTTCCCTCGTCACTCACAGCTCTTCTCTTTGTGCCTTTCTGCTCAGTCTTCTTCTGCTGTTTTTTTTCCCATCTAAGAGATGTTATTGCTGTGCAGCGCCATTACTGCCCTCTGCCGGACAAATAAGAAACAGTCTGTTGCAGATGAAAATTACACTGATAAGTCAAGTTTACTCAAACTAATGCAGGTTACTTTGAATGGGTTATACTTAGAATCATGTCTGCTTGTATTTGTCATTACTCTAAAAAATGGCCACGTGTGTTTGTTTATGCACTTATCTGTTGGTTGGTTACTGTCTGCCTGTACCCTGTCAGCATCCTGTAATTAAATACAATCATGCCTACTGCTGTAAAACCATTAATACTGTTGTTAATTAACGGCTGTCTTTGCTTCTAACAGACTGGTGGTGATGTGGCTGTGAAAAAAAAAATCAATGCTGACAAAATTCAACATGTACATAAGGCTAGAATAGAAAGGTTAGATGACATGGCTAAAGGAGACATTGGCTGCACTTTTTCCACAAGTTGACCCAGTTTCCGCAGGTCTTACTGAAATGTCTACATGCTTCAGGGTTCAGTTATTACTGCACCATTCTGACACATCTTTTAGAGCCTTCCTCAGAATAGATCATTTCAGTGCATGTCTCTTTAAATGCACATGAGCCCCAGTTCACCTCACCCTCTCTCACTTTTTCTCCTTTGTCATTTATGAGGTCAGCTGTTGTCTCCATATTGTTAATGTTAGCTGGCTAGGTCCCAGTTCCAACTGCAAACACAGCACAAGCCCACTAATGTATTGGACTGTGTGTATGTGTATGTGTGGGTGGGGGTTCAGTGGCTGATAGGATATGACCAGTCCCTGGAGTACAATAAGCACAGAAAGAAGGTATGAATGCGTTGTAACGTGAGTAATATTATGGATAGCAGTTAAACATATCTATGCTTACGCTAGGGAGCGCTCTCTACATTGCCAGTAATTCCTGTTTTTATGCCCTGTTGTTATGGCGCACTCTGAGCATAGCTACCATTGTATGATACAGTGCATCTGGAAAGTATTCACAGTGCTTCACTTTTTCCACATTTTGTTATGTTATAGCCTTATTCCAAAAGGGATTAAATTCATTTTTTTCCCTCAAAATTCTACACGCAACGCCACATAATGACAATGTGAAAAAAGTTTTTGGTTTTTTTTTTTGAGATTTTTACAAATTTCTAAAAAATAAAAAACTAAGAAATCACATGTACATAAGTATTCACAGCCTTTGCCATTAAGTTCAAAATTGAGCTCAGGTGCATCCTGTTTCCACTGATCATCCTTGAGATGTTTGAGATGTTTGTACAGCTTAATTGGAGTCCACCTGTGGTAAATTCAGTTGATTGGACATGATTTGGAAGGCACACACCTGTCTATATAAGGTCCCACACTTGACAGTGCATGTCAGAGCACAAACCAAGCATGAAGTCAAAGGAATTGTCTGTAGACCTCTGAGAAAGGGTTGTTTCTAGGCACAAATCTGGGGAAGGGTACAGAAAAGTTTCTGCTACTTTGAAGGTCCCAGTGAGCACAGTGGACTCCATCATCCGTAAATAAAAGAAGTTCAGAACCACCAGGACTCTTCCTAGAGCTGACCGGCTGTCTAAACTGAGTGATCAGGGGAAAAGGGCTTTAGTGAGGGAGGTGACCAAGAACCCGATGGTCACTCTGTCAGAGCTCCAGCATTCCTCTATGGAGAGAGGAGAACCTTCCAGAAGGACAACCATCTCTGCAGCAATCCACCAATCAGGCCTGTATGGTAGAGTGGCCAGACGGAAGCTACTCCTTAGTAAAAGGCACATGGCAGCCCACCTGGAGTTTGCCAAAAGACACCTGAAGGACTCTTAGACCATGAGAAACAAAATTCTCTGGTCTGATGAGACAAAGATTGAACACTTTGGCATGAATGCCAGGTGTCATGTTTGGAGGAAACCAGGCACCAATATCATTCCTACAGTGAAGCATGGTGGTGGCAGCATCATGCTGTGGGGATGTTTTTCACCAGCAGGAACTGGGAGACTAGTCAGGATAGAGGAAAAGATGAATGCAGCAATGTACAGAGACATCTTGGATGAAAACCTGCTCCAGAGCGCTCTTGACCTCAGACTGAGACGATCTTTCAGCAGGACAACGACCCTAAGCACACAGCCAAGATATCAAAGTAGTGGCTTCAGGACAACTCTGTGAATGTCTTTCAGTGGCCCAGCCAGGGCCCAGACTTGAATTCAATTGAACATTTCTGGAGAGCTCTGAAAATGGCTGTGCACCGACGCTTTCCATCCAACTTGATGGAGCTTGAGAGGTGGTGTAAAGAGGAATGGGTGAAACTGCCCAAAGATAGGTGTGCCAGGCTTGTGGCATCATATTCAAAAAGTCTTGAGGCTGTAATTGCTGCCAAAGGTGCATCAACAAAGTACTGAGCAAAGGCTGTGAATACTTATGTACATGTGATTTCTTAGGTTTTTATTTTTAATAAATTTGAAAAATCTCAAAAAAACTTTTTTCACATTGTCATTATGGGGTATTGTGTGTAGAATTTTGAGGAAAAAATTACTTTAACCCATTTAGGAATAAGGCTGAACATAGCAAAATGTGGAAAAAGTGAAGCACTGTGAATACTTTCCTGATGCACTGTATAGTTTGAACCTGTTGATACGATAAAGTATGTCTGGAATATTGCAAGCATCTCTTTGGTTTCCTTCATTCCTAAAGGTTTCCACATATCTTTGGCGACGAGGTAAAGTGGACTTTTGTTCTGCTTTTATTTGTCGGAGGCCACCCTATTTTGTTTTGTTGTTAGCTGTGGCTAAACTGCAGTGTTAAATTTAGCTTGGTGGCTAAATGAGCAGTGGTACCAAAGGAGAGTGGCACCAGTTTGAGATGCACGGCGCACCGAGAACAGCAGTGGAGCAATGTGGGGCAGAGGAGCCTCCCGGCCGGTTGGCTACATTTGGAACTATTGCCAAATTCGTGGAGGGAGCCGAAGACTGAACAGAGTATGAGGAGAGGTTGGGAAACTTTTTCCTCTGCAAATGGGATTACTGCGGAGGCTAGACAGCGCTCAATTCTCCTGAGTGTGTGTGGGGCAAAGACTTACAAGTTAATAAGGAGCCTGGCCACACCATGGAAGCTGGGGGAAATCCAGGTTCAGGTTCAGGTTCAGGTTACTTTATTTGTACCCGTAGGTAGATTTGTTTTGCAGTCTGGTGACATCCATATTTACAAGCCACAAATTACATTCAACATAGACACAAACACAGGCACACATGAAGCTGACTATAAACATGATAAAAATACTCAAGGCTCCATCAATCAGGGTATAAAAAGGCAAAGAGATTGGAGAAAAACCAGAGGTAAGAGAGAAGGGTCATATTAAAAGTTAAAAACTAGTCAAAGAGGTTAAAAACTCAAAGGTCTAAAACCCAATAAAATATTTAGAACCCAAGTAACATCCTACAAAAATAAGTAAATATAAAATGGAGTTAATAAATAGGTACCTAAATTATGTGCAATATATTGTTACAGCTTGTTCAACTCTTTGACAGCAGCAGGAACAAAGCTGTTTTTGTAGCGCTGGGTTTTACTTTTTGGGACAGCAAACCTCCGTCTTGAGGGAAGAAGATGAAAGTTGCAGTGCAAAGGGTGGGAGTCATCATTTAAAATGGAGGTAGCCATCCTCTGTACTTGTCTGGTGTACAGGGATGTCAGGCTCAGCTGTGACTCACCAAGCAAACGACTGGACCATCTAACTACCTGATCCAAGGATTTCCTCTGTTTCAGTTTTATCTGACCAAACCATGACACTAAAGAAAAGGATAAAACAGATTCAATAAAAGCCCGATAAAACATTGTCATTATGGTTCGGTCAATTTGGAAGCGTACAAGTTTTCTCAAGCAATGCAAATGTTGCTGACCCTTTTTGCACACCCTTTCACAGTTCTCTTCAAAGTTTAAATTACTATCAATAATCGTCCCAAGATATTTGTAGGATTGTACATATTCGGTGGTCTGGCCTTTTAGTACGGTGACTTTGTGCCTGGGAGTTTTCCTCCTAAAGTCAGTAATCATGTCTTTAATTTTTGTCGTATTCAGCTGCAGGTAGGAATCCTCACACCAGTGAACAAAATCATCAACTACTGGGCCGTGGCCACTCTCACCATCCTGGAGGAGACTGACAATAACTGAGTCATCAGCATACTTTATAATGTGTCTGTTGTCATGTCTGCTCCGACACATGTTTGTGTACAGGATGAAGAGTAGTGGTGACAACACACACCCCTGAGGAGAGCCAGTAGAAGAGCACTTTAGGTCAGACAATGTACCATTGACCCTTACTCTCTGCGTTCTGTTGTTTAAGAAATCCAGAATCCAACCCACCAGATTATCCATTATGATGATAATGGATTATCCAGATTAGATTATCCATTATGATGAACTGGTTCAGCTTGTGTCAAACCACCACAATCCGAAGCCTTCTGTGATAGTGCAGCGGTTCAAGTTTCACAGCCATTTCAGAAAGCCAGGTCAGTCTGTTATATACTCATTTAATATGAAAATGTAAGATTGACATGCACCTCCAGGTGGCACCTCTGCCCCACCCTATATAAGGCCGGATCGGCCATCTTGTTGTCCTGTGTTTCCGCCTGAGCCTTGCCCACAATCTGTCAGTGGCTGTCAGTATTAGGAAGCTCAATAAAGCTGTGTTCCAGGTCACCTTGCCTCTTCTGTTCAACAGGTAATTACAGACATAACACAGTCTGTGGCTAATTTTGTGGCTGAATTAAGGCAGCTTTCAGAACATTGTGATTTTGGAGTGGTGTTAGAGACATGCTCCATGACAGACTAGTGTGTGGAATTAATAATGATGCATTCCAGCACCGCCTGCTGGGGGAAGCCCCACTATTGATTTTTCAGAGCGCACTGGAAATTTCCCTGGGCATGGAAACAGCTGCTAATAATACAAAGGATATCCAGAAAGGACATAGGAGTGCGCAGTCAGCAGCAGTGCACCACCCAATGACTGTCTGTGGCGCACTTTTGCTCCAGCAACCTCTCCCCTGGTGGTCAAGATTTTTTTCAAGAAAATATTCAGTTCAGATGTCAGAGATTTCCAAGGCTATAACTTGAAAGTAGTAAGAGATAATGGCTTACTGTCAAATAGAAAGATGGAGAATATGATCCAAAGTTTGAGATAGGAGTAAATTTACACATCTAATTTGCATAATGCCACAGCAGCCATATCGAATTACATAACTTTCAGTCAAAAGTGGACTTTGGACATATTTACACAAAGGATAGTTTTGTTTTTTGTCACCGTTTTTTGTTTTGGGTTTTTGGGTCTATCCCCTCACCCCCAGCTAGTCGCAGCAGATGACTGCCCCTCCCTGAGCCTGGTTCTGCTAGAGGTTTCTTCCTGTTAAATGGGAGTTTTTCCTCTCCACCGTCGCTAAGTGATTGCTCACAGGGGATCGTCTGATTGCTGGGTCTTACTGAAATTGTGGGGTTTTCCCTGCATTTGGTAGTGCTATGAGATGACTTTTGTTGTGATATGGCGCTATATAAATAAGCTGAATAATTTGTTATCTTATCTTCAAAGTATATGAACCAGAAAATCAGTACAATGTAAACAAAGAAATTCATCAGACTTACCACTGACCAGGTGGCTCATTTCGTCCATTTTCATCATTATTTTGTCTTCTCTCAGTCATTTTCGCTTTCTCTCCCACATCCAGAAACTCTTATGATTATTCCACCCCAATTTCGCTTTTATTCTGCCGCAATTTATCTTACATGACGACACGGAACCGGCACAATTGTTTTGTCCAGTCACATGGTGCTGGGGTCGATGGCAGGTGAAAATTAACCAGCTTCGGCCACCCTCTATTATAACAAAATGTAGATATTTACCTTCATAAGATAAATAATCTCTTTTTAGAATCATAGTTGACAAATTTGGGAGCAAATGCCTCCTCCGTGTTGCGATAGAGCACATCAATATTTCTTTACAAACTCTTCTTCGTTGGTGTCCCAGAAGTGAGGTTTTTGGATGGTTATTTCTGAGACTTCAGTCCTCCAAGGCAAGAGCAGTAAGTTATATGTGTCTGCCACCTTGTGAGGTGGAATACTTAGTACAGCTGGGGATTTTTTATGGTTTATGGCCACATCACATGACAGGCGCAGAACTGCAACATAGACAGTGAGGGCACTTTCCATGTCCATGAAACCAAGACACAAGAAGGGTTAAGAGAGAGACTGGTAAACAGACCAAGCAGGTGGAATGTTTTAGGTGTGGAGGTCAGATTTAGCCAATGACTGTAAATTTAAGGACTCTGTCTTCCATACTTGTAGTAAAAAAGGGCATTTGACTAAAAAGTGCTGAAGTGTGAAGTAAAGCAAGAAAAAATTAAGCACGCAGCCACACATCACCTAGAAAAGGGGGATGATGGCATAGAGGCAGAAAGTTCTTATAACATGTTTGCAGTGGAAACAGATGAGGAACAACCGGAACCGTATTGTGCTACAGTTTCTGTTCAGGGACAGAACATTACATCTGAACTTGATTCAGGGGCAACTGCTTCAATAATCAGTGAAGAGACCTATTAGAACATGTGGAAATCCAGCTGCTCCCCCCCCCCGCACCCGTCAAAACTGAAGCTCAGAACATATACAGGGCAGACCATTCCCTATTTAGGGGTGCTCTATGTAGATGTTTCAGCTGAAGGTCAGAAAGTTCGTGTCAGGCTGGACATGGCTATGGGCAGGGGTCTCAATTTTTCAGTTTGGGACTGGATGCAAAAAATCTGACTCAGTTGGCATGAGATTAAATATGTGCACACACTTGCAATCAAGGACCTCTTGCAGCACTATGGCGATGTGCTTAGGTACGGGTTGGGCACGCTTAAAGGCGTGACAGTAAAGCACTATGTAGACCCTAATGCCAAGCCCCATTTTTTCAAGCCCAGGCCAGTACTTTATGCTATGAAAGGCAAGGTTGAAGATGAGTTGAAGAGGCTGCGGGCACAGGGCTTATTGAGCCAATCCAGTTTTCAAGGTGGAGAGGATAAGACAGTTAGGATCTGTGGGGACTATAAGCTGACAGTAAATCAGGTTGCTAGGCTAGAGGAGTACCCGCTGCCATGAGTGGAGGACTTGTTTGCATCGCTATCAGGGGGTAAAGTGTTCACAAAGCTGGATATGAACCATGCATACCAGCAGTTGTTGCTTGATGTGGAGTCAAAAGAGTATGTCATCATTAATACTCACAAAGGGCTGTTTAAGTACAATCGACTGGTTTTTGAGGTGGCATCTAGTCCTGCTATTTTTCAGAGAGCAATGGACACTTTGTTGCACGGAATCCTGCATGTGGCGGTGTATCTCAATGACATTTTGATCACGGGGCCACAGGACAGGGACATCTGACGAATTTGAAGCAGGTGCTGAAGAGACTCTCAGATGCAGGGCTGAGGTGAAAAAGGGGCAAATGTGTGTTTTTAGCACCTAGTGTGATGTACCTGGGGCATAAAATCACAGTTGAGGGGCTCTGTCCAGTGGAGGATAAAGTGAGGGCCATAAAGGAGGCCCCAAGCCCTAAGAATATTACTGAACTCAGGTCATCTTTGGGCATGGTCAATTATTATGGCAAGTTTCTTCCTGACCTATCAAAAATGTTAGCCCTGCTATATAAGTTGTTGTGCAGTGACACCAAGTGGCGGTGGGTTGATGAGCAGGAGAGTGCTTTCAAAGAGGTGAAACAGCTACTTCAGTCAGCCCAACTGTTGGTGCACTACGATCCAGACAAAGAAATCACCCTGTCATGTGATGCGTCGCCTTATGGCGTGGGAGTGGTGTTGTCACATGTAATGGATGATGGCTTGGAGAAGCCCATAGGTTTTGCTTTGTACACTTTAGCAGCAGCAGAGAAGGGGTATTCACAGTTGGATAAAGAGGGTCTAGCTGTGGTTTTTGCTGTTAAACATTTCCATCAGTACCTGTATGGGTGTGTTTTTACAATTTACACAAACCATTAACCCTTGATGAGTGTTTTTATTGAAACTCTCTGCATTCCACCAATGGCCTCAGCCAGAGTGCAGCGTTGGGCTCTTACCTTGTCAGCCTACCAGTACACCACAGTCAATCAATCAATCAATCAGCTTTATTTATAAAGCACTTTAAAAAGTAACACTCGCTACACAAAGTGTTGTACAGCAAGAGAACCTAAAAGCAGGGCAGTAATACAAAGGGCACTAACACAAGAACCACAGTTAAAAAAAAAAAAAACATAAATAAAATAAAAGGTAAAATAAATAAATATAAATCCATTTCATTCAATAAAATCAATGTTTCATACTGGGTCGAAGGCCAGGGAGTAAAAGTGTGTTTTAAGACGGGTTTTAAAAATGGACAGTGAAGATGCTTGTCTGATGCCCAGGGGTAAATCATTCCATAACCTGGGGGCCATGATCGAATAGGCTCTGTCCCCTCTGAGCTTGCTCCTCGCTTTTGGCACCCCCAGAAGCAGCTGTTCAGCTGACCTGAGGGACCGGGTGGGAGCGTAGGGATGCAGAAGCTCAGAGAGGTAAGGCGGAGCAAGACCGTTCAAGGATTTAAAAACAAATAAAATAATTTTAAAATGAACTCTAAAATGCACTGGCAGCCAGTGGAGTGAAGTTAAGATGGGTGTGATGTGTTCTCTTTCACGTGTACCTGTTAAAAGACGAGCAGCGGTGTTTTGAACCAGCTGCAGACGGGAAAGAAATAACTGGCTGACACCAGCATAAAGTGCATTACAGTAATCCAGCCAAGATGAACTAAAAGCACGGGTTACTGTTTCCAGGTGTCGTCTAGAGAGAATGGGTTTTACTTTAGCTAAACGCCTTAGATGAAAGAAGCTGGATTTTACCACAGAACGAATCTGCGTGTCTAATTTAAAATCACTATCCATGATAAAACCAAGGTTCCTAGCTGTGGATTTGACGTAAGGAGTAAGGGGGCCCAAGTATACAGGAGAGGACTCACAGGGGCCACTAGGTCCAAACACCATCACTTCTGTCTTCTTATCATTAAAATTTAGTAAGTTTAGGGCCATCCAAGACTTTATGTCTTCAATGCATGCCAGGAGTGAGTTTACTGATGAGGCAGCTTTTTGTTTTAGAGGGACATAAATCTGACAGTCATCAGCATGCAGGTGGAAGGAGATACCATGCTTTTTAAAAACGGAACCCAGTGGAAGTATGTACAAAGAAAAAAGCATGGGCCCAAGAATTGACTCCTGTGGGACCCCGTATGGCAGAGAAGCAGAAGAGGATTCAAACCCAGACATGCTAACTTTAAAACTCCTGTCTGCCAGATAGGACCTAAACCAGTTGAGCGCAGTGCCACAAATGCCCACTAGGTGCTGCAAACGGGAAATTAAAACATGATGGTCCACTGTGTCAAAGGCAGCAGTTAAATCAAGCAGCACAAGAACAGCATATTCACCTGAATCACATGCCAAGAGAATATCGTTAAAAACTCTTAACAAGGCTGTATCTGTGCTATGAAGAACTTTGAAACCAGACTGAAAAATCACCAAAATACCGTGTTCATCCAGAAAACATTTCAGCTACATATAGACAATTTTCTCTAAAATTTTTGAGAGAAATGGCAACTTGGAAATAGGCCTAAAATTTGCCAACATGGTATGATTGAGACCAGGTTTCTTAATCAATGGCTATACTACTGTATGTTTAAAATCTGCAGGAACCACACCAGATGACATGCTGCAGTTCAAGATGGTGAGAACTGAATGGCCTATACTGAGAAGCACATCTTTAAAAAGTCTAGGAGGGACAGCATCACAGGGAGACTCTGAGGGCTTAATGTGGCCAACCACATCCTCTAAAAACGACAATCACAGGTTCAAACTGATTAAAAACAGCAGAACAAATGGTGTTCACTTATATAGTGCTTTTCTTCTCATCTAGGATGACCAAAGCACTTTACAGATCCTTCAATCCACCCATTCACACACTGATGGTGGCAGAGCTGCCATACACACAGGCGCTAACCAGGCCACCAGGAGCAACTGGGGGTTCAATGTCTTGCTCAAGGACACTTCGACAAGCGGACAGCAGACAGACTCTCACGAGCCATCAATGAGACACCGAAAGTCAGTCAATGAGTTTGCATAATTTATTAACAGAAGACAGTAATGCAAAATAATGAGCTACGTGGGGCAAAAGCACGAACACACACTTAGTTCCTAAATCACAGACTGTGAGGAAAGTAGGCTATGAGGGAACACTTACTGTGAATCTCCTACGATGGAGGTTAAACGGAGGAATGTTCTACGAGGTCGCAGCCCCGAGTATACCGAGCTGCTCCCTTAAATAGGGCTGACAGATTAATCAGCTGATGAGAACGTCATCAGCTGATTGGATTCTAGCCGTCCCTGCGGAGCTTGGCTCTGACAGCCGGAAGCCCCGCCGAGACGCTGTCATAAAAAAAGCCCGGAGGCCATATGGTGCGCCTGAGGAGAGAGCGGGGAACTACCAGACAACCCAAGCGCGGACAATGTCAGCACTCGGACCATGAACAGTTGCCCCCGTTCACGAGGCGAATTCCAGGCACCGAGTAGCATCGAAGCACCCCCCCCCCACACACACCTAGAAGGTGTAGCATCATCTCACTTTGGCTCAGCAACAATTATTGTTCTGCTGAAAGACATTTTTGTTTCATCCAGGAATAATGCAAAGAAATGGATTTTCTTCCCCCAGGCCACGGCTGAAATCCCTTTCTTTTGTTAAAACCAGCCTAAGGAATTTCCCCCAATGTCCAGCTTCACTTTTATTGCCCCCATAAAACCTACACAGATCCACGACTCAGCTAATTTCCTTAAACTGTGGACATGCTGGATTTAAACAGTAAACAACTTTAAAGTACATTATTACAAACTCAATTCTAAACCTTCATTCTTTTCAGGACTATGAAAATGCAGATGGACTCTGATGTTTTTGATGTGGAAAATATGTGTGAAATGCGTTAATCTGTGATTTTATATATATATATATATATATATAGGCATGCTAATGTTTATATGAATGTTTATTCCTGCATGTTGATTTAGAAGCACTGCTTATAATTTATACTAATCACTAAAGTTATCTTAGTTTAATACATAAAGGGAAATTTTAACTTCCAGTATGTATGAGTCTGCCTCTAAAACCATGTGACTCCCACAGCCAATCTCTGCACGACAACTCGTCACTCCAAAGGACTCCGAACAATAGACTGTTTGTTCATTGGACTAAAAGTTCATCGAGCCCGCCCACGAAGGATGCTCATTGGCTGAGACTCCGGTCAGGCCAGAATCCCGCGAAACTCAACAGAGCTTATAAAAAGGAGAGAGACTCTTTTTCCAGTCTCCTTCTGCTCCGGACCTCTTTTCCTCCCCGGATTTCTTCCCGGCTGCTCGTTTTTTCTGATCTCCTCCATTGTCTACACACAGCAAGGGAGAACAAAGGACCACATGGCGCTTTTCTGAACACAGCAGATAATTTGTTTATGTAACTTTGTATTTTCTTCTTCTCTTAAATGCCTAGGAATTCCTTTTTCTTTGAGCTCAATTCTTAATCGGAGTCAAACTCCAATTCTTAATTTATCACTTTTTGTTCAACTTTCTGTAAAGCCGCCGTTTGTTTAATTTTAAGGTAAACTTTAATCTTGACTTTATTTTTATAATATTTTTCTTGACCAAGCACCTCCCAGAAACTATTTTTATCTAAAGTCCGAAAGTTTCTTTTCTAATTTGAAATCGGATTAGATATCTTTTAATTATTACCGAAGACCTCTTGAAGAAAGACGCAGCTCCCACATAATGTGCAGCTGTAGGATCAACACACAGCTGTCCCACATCACTCTGAAGAGACGTCGGCACCATCTGGCTAAGACCCGTTTCAACTGTGGGTCATACAGCCCAGAATCCAGCCTCCTTCGACCGCTTGAATCTAAAGGTCGAGCTGTGAACCCTTGAAGTATCTGCTGGCAGATATTTCCCTCACATCCACAAAGTCTTGGGCTGAAAAAGGACGACAGAACTGCCATCACTGAGGATCACGTGAGCTGAAAAAACTTTAATTCATCTGCTGAATTAAACTTGAGGTTCGGTACTAATTTATATATCTAATCAGATGCAAATTAAGAAGCCCTTAACATAACTCTCCTTTTCATTAAAATTCCGTTTTTATTTTCTTAAGATTAATTTAGGACTTTTTCATAATTAGCAAACTTTCTCCATAAATTTGCGTTGTTTTTAATAATCTGTTAACTCAAACTGATAGAAATTCGTTTCTCAGTTTAACCCTGGTTCCGAAAATATTGACATTGTTAATCTATCATTTACAAGATTGATTTTATGATTAATGAAATTATTTCAATGTCTATTAATCATTTCGTTTAATAAATATTTAAAAATGAGAAGTTGTTGGGAATTTATTTCATTCTGAGTCTGTTTCAAGCCCAGGTATCGAATTCACGGAAAATTTTTGAGACTGATTATTGATTAATTTATTGAGTGATCAAACAGGTATAAAGTGAAATTAAAGATCAAATTGCTTCTTAAAGATAGAAGCTGGTGCCCCTTACGAGTGTTTAACTTTTCTGATGTATATGAAATGAGATTTGAGCTCAGATTCCAATACATCAATATAAATTAAATAATTCATACCTGATCATATTTATTATTTATTAATATTCCATTTTTTACGTTACATATTTTGATGCCCCGCGTGGAGGCCTGGTTGAACTTGAAACGACTCAGAAGGAAATTAATACATAAGCTTGTGTGTGATTTTGGTCAATTTTAACTCACAAAAAAAAAAGGTGGTTCAATTGTCTGCAGCCAGTCTATTGTCTGTCTCTGTGTCACGAGGGGGAGGGGGTGAATTCGCCCCCCTGATTACTCCTGATAACTGCTGTGTGTGTGTCGGCTGACCAAGAGAAGGTGGGAGTGAAGAGACCCCACTCTAGTCAGTTTTTAGTTTTTTTTGTTGTTTAATGCATGCTTAAAAGTGATTACACGCTGAATAATTAAAATAGGCCTGGGAACAAAATAGCGAAGAAATCCTATTTGTTTTCCCCATTATTTCAACATCCCACAGGCGAAGCAAACCCTTAGGGATTTAATTGAATTAACCATTGTATAAACTTGTTGAATAAAGTTTAGGGAGACCAAAGTTTTCCCGCCTTTGGAAAGCAAGGCGTGGTTTTATGGACTGAACTGCATCCACGTGGCACGTGCACGCTCAGTCGCGCACGCGACCGTCAAGCTGTGCATGATGCGCATGTGTAGATCGGCTCAGCGACGCCATCTTAAGTCTAGGTAGAGTTCCCTGTAGCCGCCATTTTGAGTAGAGATCCTTGACTCCTTGCGACGTCATTGGGTTTCCTCTTTTGGAAGTGCAGACGAAAACTGCCTCCATCTTGTGGTGAAACATAGGGACTGCAATTTTTATTTAAACTTATAATCTTTAAAGACGATTTATAACCAAATTAAGTCTTCAAAGTAACTTCAAAGCAATTCGTATTATTCGGAATAAACTAAATTTAACACTAATCCAAACTTTTATGCCAAGAATAAAAGGAAAAGGACCTGTTGGCTTCTGAAAGTTTTTTCTCAGTGGTGGAATCCCACTCATTACATAGATACCTATAGCAGGAACATATACAAACACCTCTATTGTATTTAATCACTTATATAACCACATATTATAATCTTTTAAGCTAAAAGCAAACATATTTACACACTTTTAAGCAAAAAGTTGCAAACTTTGAAGCTATATGTATGCTTATTTGGCTGTTTTTAAATGTGATATGGTGTGATTCCCTTCCCACAGAAACCCAGTTTTAGCTTAAGGATCCTAATGCTGATGTTTACTCAAGAGTAACATTAAAGTAGAATTGATCCTGTGCATTTTGACAAATTTACAAACTTGGTGAATATTTATAATTTTTCCTCTTTCTCAAATTTAGGAAACCACATTAAGCAATTAACACTTAAGCAAAGCTCTAGGTGTTATTTAAACTCATTGTGTCATTTCTGATTCATGCTTTCTCTACAGGAAAAGAAAAACATTTAACCAACCTGCATAATTTTCAAATTTTTCCCAGGATTTAAAAGAAAAGTCAAAAAGGTGCAAACACTGATTATTCTGTAAATAAGAAATTTATAGATCACAATCAAGAAAGATCACTATTGGCTTCAATCCTAAGAAATCCTTGGATATCAAATACTCAAACAATTCACTTGTTTCTAATTTGTAAATATTTTAAACATTTAATGCTTCAAAGGAAAATAGGCTTTAACAAATAAAACCAAAGGAAAGCCTTAACTTTAAAAGGAAGTGGAAACTTATAATCCTAAATCTTTAAAGCATTTAGCCTCTTTTGCTTTTGGATTTCTCTTGTAAATGAATGAATGAATGAATGAATGAATTTATTTCGGATAGTACATTACAGGTTAAAAGAAACTGTATAATATAACAACAAGGTCAAATTAGACAAAGACTCCTACTATACAATTCCACGTGAGTTATCCGAAATGGGTGATGGCTGAAGCCGCAGCTTATATTGCCCACCCATATTCCATCCAAGAATTCAAAGGAGAAAAAAGAGAAAACAAGACAAGAGCGATTACAATTTAAAACAAGGCTAAGACAAAATATGACTGAGAGAAAAAGAAAACTGAGCTAGTCTAAGTTAAGCGGTTACTATTCAAAAACAAATCTAAGACATAGTGTCACAGAGAAAAAAGAAAAACTAAGCTATAACACAACACAGGCTGGAAATATCAATCCTTATGTGAGTTTACATGTCGTCTTGTAAATATGTTTGGAGTATTTCTTCCTTTAGTTTTTGTTTAAATTGTCCAAGCTTTGTACATGATTTTAATTCAGGTCCAAAATCGTTCCATAATCTGACACCTTGCACTGAAATACAGTGTTGCTTGGTAGTTGTTCTCACTGTAGGCTTTTGAAATATACATGTTCCTCTGAAGTGATATCGTTTCTCCCTTGTTTGGAACAACTTTTGGATATTTGCGGGCAGTGATAGATTCTTCACTTTGAACATTATTATTGCGGTTTTAAAGTCGATCAGATCTTTCAAAAATAAAATCCTCACTTTCAAAGTGACATTTTGCAAAATCCCAAAGCTAGTTATTGATGACAAATTCCAATACTAGACTTGAAAATCAAAGGAAAGAAGTCAATCCACACCATTGAAATTTCAGTTTTGTTTTGCGAAACAAATTCAATCCAATTTCAATTCAACTTTATTTAACAACATAGTTTCAACGAACGAATTATTTGAAGCATCTCTACATTTCTAAATAATTTCAAAATTCTATTTCCCATCCTGCAAACCTACAAGTTGAAACAAATTCTAAAGGAACTTTCAACTATCACGGTTGTAAACTAAAACACTCAAGGTTAAACCTTGTTGAACAAATTTAAGAATAATCAACAAGTTGAATTTTTTTTTTTTTTTTTTTTAAAAAAAAAAGCTAAATAACAACAACGGTCAAACATGACGAGTCAACAGACAACCGACCAATTTACCAAACTGGATGACCTTCAAACAACATTGGAAGCATGGACTTCTAATTTAATTTCTAGCTTCACAACACTGGTCAAGGAAACACAGCCCGAAGAATTGGAGCAACTCACTGAAGAACTTTTGAATGAACACACTGAAAAACCACCAGAAGGCAAGGACTTCACCAGTGTGTTAGGTAAGTTTGCGCTAACATTAGTCGCAAGATTAAAGGTAGCCGAGAACGAGCTAGCAAATCAACAAACAACGATCCTATCTCTCCAAGAAGAGAACGAGACACTGAAGGAAAATCTGGAACAATCTCAAGAGGAGAATGACAAAACTCAAAATCAACTGGAGGAAGCATTACAAGATTTGGACCGTGCAGAGTCAGAAAAGGAACGGTTGATGCATAACAATGACACGCTTCACCAAGACAACAATGAACTTGAAGATGCCCTTCAAGACACAAAGAAGGAACTCAGAAGAGTTGAAGGTCAACTTGAAAATGTGAAGAAGGATTACAAGGAATGTCAACTGCTCCTAAAGGAAAGACATGAACACCGGGACACCCACCGCGCTCCCTCGCCCGATTCCCGTTTCAAATACGGACAACCGCGTGGACAGCGTGCGTGTGCCCCTTCAGACCGCGACCTTGACAAGATCGCGCAAAATATCACCAAATTTGATCCAGGACCTACGGGTTCACCTGATGCCAAAGTCTATTTACAGGACATTGATTACTACCTGCGTAAGTATCCTGATGCTACAACAGACGATCGCATCTATCTGATTAAACTAACATCTAACAGGTCAGTATCAAAATTCATAGACAGACAGCCGACAAACATCAAAGCAGACTACATGCTGCTCCGCGAAGCCATCGAAAAGGAGTTCTCCGACGACTGCCTACAAGCAGGGCTAACCGCAGCCCTAGCCGTGAAGCAAGGACGCTCAGAGCCAACACAAGCCTACTACCAGAGACTCCTACTTGCATATTTTGGATCTCAAAATACACCAGGGATGGAAGAAGACCACAATTTCAACACCCTCTTCATCCAAAACCTCCATCCCACTGTGAGTCATTACCTGGGAGTTACAGCTAACCCAAGGTCAAACTCAATAAGTCAGCTGAGAGAGTTTGCACACTATGCGTTCCAAAAACAGCAACAAAGTCGCAACAAGCACGCTGAGCCTGCCACAGTGCTAGCTATTAACGATGCATCTAACACCTTGGAATTGGAAGGAGCCCCTCGCTCTACTCCACCTCTTACACCGCAAGTACATCAACAGCCGAAGCATTTTTCCAAGCGACCTCATCAAGGTCAAAACCACACTAGGTCCTCTGGATATCGCTTTGGACCAACTTTGCGAAAACCCGACTACCGTCGTAGACCATATCCGCGGGATAGGTCACGAGAACGCGATACGGACTACCATGATGACAGATACCGATACGAAGACACGCGTAACCGTGACAAATGGTCTCCATCCCATCACAGAAGCTCAGAAGCAGAGACCTATCACAAACCTTGGAAGGAAGAAGAAACTCCTACATTCAGTAGAGAAGCTATTGAAATTGTCCAACACCTCCTAGCAGAGATTCAAAGCAGCAAAGAGAATAAAACTGCTAACATTCTAGCTATATCAGCTGTGCCAACTCAAAACAAGCGTTCCAAACGAAGGAAACGCAAGAAGAAAATCCCTCATGCAAATGAGGAAGGACTAAAGGACTTAACGCAGTCCAGGGCTGTTATGGCAGCCCAACCACAGGTCACAGACCACTCCTCTAACAACATGTCACAACTCTGTGTCGAACCACCAGTTCCACAATTCCTATGCGATTTAAACGAGAGGGGAGTGGCACGGAAATTCTACCTTCCACTGACCCTTGAAGACATGATGTGTCAGGACGCTGTTTTAGACACCGCTGCTGACATCACTCTCATGTCACACACCCTTTTTGACAAACTACGTGTAGCCGCTAACCGCGCTAACAAACACTTGAAACTGGAACCCTGTTCATTAGCCGTGCGACCATATGCGCTCACTAAAACAACCCTGTTGGGCGTATCACTACTAAACATGTCCATTGGACCCATGACCTTGACACATCCGGTCTACGTGTCCAAACTTGACGCCATTCCATTACTTGTTGGCAAAGACCTACTGAACCGTTTTGAGCCACTGATTGATTTCAAGAACCTCAAACTATGGGCTCAAACGCAACACCCTCACCCATTTGACCCAACAAGAACAACTGAATCACAGTGCTTTGTTCTGAACACTTTGGACACCCCAAGTCTCACACAACTAGCACTGTTGGAACAACTGCAACCGATTGAAAGCGACCGCCAAGACCAAGGTGAGTACTGTCCACAAGAAGTCAAAAGTCACCTTCAAATACAAGGTCAAGCCAAACACTCAAATGATCTTGAAAACTCAACGGCCGAGCAGAAAACCCCAAACGGCCCTCTTGAAACCCTCGATACCCATGATTCAATGGTGGTATCATATTTTGAAACCAACCCACCCACCCACCCATGAGGCCTGCATGGTCACAAGAGCCCCACCAACCAGCTCTCTAGACCCTCTAAAACCTCAAGTTTTTGCAACAACGAACCCAACTTTTGCAAACGCAAGGCGCACAGTCACTCAAGCGTGCAACCAAATGATCCATAAAACCGTCAAACACCGGTTGGATAAAACGGTACATGCGCTACCCGTATCTAAACCCTATGACATACCAAAACTGATACCACTTCATGCGACACAATCTTATCTGCAGTTATGCAATGGCACTCCTGATCATGCTTCCGACGAACCATCATCGCCACCGCTCAGTGTTCCTCGAAACCAGAGGGGGGTGATGACTGCCAATGCCCATAACATTCCAGCTGCAGAGCACAAAAGCGTCAAAACGACATACAAAGCTCCCAAGGCTGTATTTCAAAACCATTCGGACCGATTCGCCAAACAACACAAAGCGTACAACGATCAAAAACTTTCGCATGACAAACTGCGAAGGGGGGACAAGATCTTCCACCCCACATTTGTACCACAGACACCTGAAATCAATTTACAGGAAGAGAAAATCACTCCTAAATTCCTGCCTGAGTGGATGAATCCACACATTGTCAACAACAAACTTTGGCCACTCAAGAGCCAAATCCAGGACCCCATTTTCAAATGGGCTCACCAAAATCAGTGTAACCTTTACCAAAACCCCATGGGACTTGTCGGGTACAACACTGTCAAAGTAAGTCCATAAATAAGATTAAAACCAAACCTACGTCTGAGAAATAACTGTAGCTAACTACTAGCCTCAGGTACACTCAGTCAAATTTCTCCAATCAGTTAACTGCATCCAAACCTCCAGAAAGGAAAGGGTATATTAAAACCAAATTAGCCCTTAAACTAATTTCAAAGACCTCTGTAAAATCTAATAAACTTCAATCAACTTACTATTACCAAATAGCATACACAAGACATTCAACACCATTAGCTTGAGCTAATAGTCTTAAAACTCCCATCAAAGGTGAGAAAAACAAGCACAAGGTTTAGAGTTCAATCTCTTAAGCTCTATTCTGTAATTTCCCAGTTTTGGGATCAATAAAGTACATCCATCTAAAAGAAATCATTTCACCTCTGAGAGGAATTCTCATTTGCCAACCAGGTATCTAAAGAAAGATCAACAAGAAGATTAAGATCCGAAACCACTCACTTTTGTTTGCTGAGATGATGGCCCTCCTGTTTATCAGTTTAGCCATCTGCCTAGCAATCACACCCACTGTTACCCAGTCAGAATTGGGCCAAGCCAAAACGAAAGGTCAAAGATCCTCGGATGGATTCTTAATAACAGCCTCATCGTTAGAGCCTCTAGCTAACCTTAGCATGCCCACTGTTAACTCGGTCAACACCGTTAAACCAAAACGCCAGGTTGTCAAACCACAAATCGTTACCAAAATCTTACAAGACACTGTGTTGGTTTTGAATGCTTGCTCCGAAGCTTCAATCAAACTCAACAAGGTCTTGAACTCTTTGCTCTTTGTGTTAAGGGTTGACTATACTCACACACAGCCAATGTACTGTATATGTTACTCTCAGAAGTAGCTAGAAACATTAGCTTTTCAGTTAACGCTTTAGCAATGAATATGCTCTCTCATCATATCCTTTTTGCAGTAAATCCAAATTTACTTCTCATTGCCGTCCAAAGAATGATAACGACATCCTATGCCCACTCAGTTTTTCTGAACAAAAGCCTCAAACACCCTATGATTTGGACATCTATGGAACCATGGTTTAGTCTAACTAAACAAATTCAATCTGAACCTCCTTGAGTCACCTCAATATTGATTAGTCTGAATCTACCTCAAATATGAAAGAATTTTATTTTTGCTTTTGACTAAGATTTTTGGATACATGCATGTGTATATACAAATAATCCTTTATACTTTATTTAGATTTTATGCACATTTAAACTGTTTTTGAAATTTTTACTAGATATTTTTCAGCAAACCCAAAACATTTATATCAAGTATGTCAAAACCCACATACTTCTAGTTCAATTTTTTTTTACAGTCTTTACAGGCTTATACAGAACTTTAGTATATCCTAGACAATTATACAATGTTTATATTTGGTCACGCCAAAATTATTTTTGAAATTTCCAGAAGTTTTTCAGAAAACCAAATTTAAGGACCTACACTTTGGAATAGATACTGTTCACAAGCTTAAGACTTATCGACATCAGAACTTTAGTTCAGCATTTGGATCAAGCCTCGCCAAATTGGGATTTGATGCCTAGGATTGCTATCAACGCTGAATCAATGTCACCATTGATACCAGAGGGGGGACTGTAGCATCATCTCACTTTGGCTCAGCAACAATTATTGTTCTGCTTAAAGACATTTTTGTTTCATCCAGGAATAATGCAAAGAAATGGATTTTCTTCCCCCAGGCCACGGCTGAAATCCCCTTCTTTTGTTAAAACCAGCCTAAGGAATTTCCCCCAATGTCCAGCTTCACTTTTATTGCCCCCATAAAACCTACACAGATCCACGACTCAGCTAATTTCCTTAAACTGTGGACATGCTGGATTTAAACAGTAAACAACTTTAAAGTACATTATTACAAACTCAATTCTAAACCTTCATTCTTTTCAGGACTATGAAAATGCAGATGGACTCTGATGTTTTTGATGTGGAAAATATGTGTGAAATGCGTTAATCTGTGATTTTATATATATATATATATATATATATATATAGGCATGCTAATGTTTATATGAATGTTTATTCCTGCATGTTGATTTAGAAGCACTGCTTATAATTTATACTAATCACTAAAGTTATCTTAGTTTAATACATAAAGGGAAATTTTAACTTCCAGTATGTATGAGTCTGCCTCTAAAACCATGTGACTCCCACAGCCAATCTCTGCACGACAACTCGTCACTCCAAAGGACTCCGAACAATAGACTGTTTGTTCATTGGACTAAAAGTTCATCGAGCCCGCCCACGAAGGATGCTCATTGGCTGAGACTCCGGTCAGGCCAGAATCCCGCGAAACTCAACAGAGCTTATAAAAAGGAGAGAGACTCTTTTTCCAGTCTTCTTCTGCTCCGGACCTCTTTTCCTCCCCGGATTTCTTCCCGGCTGCTCGTTTTTTCTGATCTCCTCCATTGTCTACACACAGCAAGGGAGAACAAAGGACCACATGGCGCTTTTCTGAACACAGCAGATAATTTGTTTATGTAACTTTGTATTTTCTTCTTCTCTTAAATGCCTAGGAATTCCTTTTTCTTTGAGCTCAATTCTTAATCGGAGTCAAACTCCAATTCTTAATTTATCACTTTTTGTTCAACTTTCTGTAAAACCGCCGTTTGTTTAATTTTAAGGTAAACTTTAATCTTGACTTTATTTTTATAATATTTTTCTTGACCAAGCACCTCCCAGAAACTATTTTTATCTAAAGTCCGAAAGTTTCTTTTCTAATTTGAAATCGGATTAGATATCTTTTAATTATTACCGAAGACCTCTTGAAGAAAGACGCAGCTCCCACATAACGTGCAGCTGTAGGATCAACACACAGCTGTCCCACATCACTCTGAAGAGACGTCGGCACCATCTGGCTAAGACCCGTTTCAACTGTGGGTCATACAGCCCAGAATCCAGCCTCCTTCGACCGCTTGAATCTAAAGGTCGAGCTGTGAACCCTTGAAGTATCTGCTGGCAGATATTTCCCTCACATCCACAAAGTCTTGGGCTGAAAAAGGACGACAGAACTGCCATCACTGAGGATCACGTGAGCTGAAAAAACTTTAATTCATCTGCTGAATTAAACTTGAGGTTCGGTACTAATTTATATATCTAATCAGATGCAAATTAAGAAGCCCTTAACATAACTCTCCTTTTCATTAAAATTCCGTTTTTATTTTCTTAAGATTAATTTAGGACTTTTTCATAATTAGCAAACTTTCTCCATAAATTTGCGTTGTTTTTAATAATCTGTTAACTCAAACTGATAGAAATTCGTTTCTCAGTTTAACCCTGGTTCCGAAAATATTGACATTGTTAATCTATCATTTACAAGATTGATTTTATGATTAATGAAATTATTTCAATGTCTATTAATCATTTCGTTTAATAAATATTTAAAAATGAGAAGTTGTTGGGAATTTATTTCATTCTGAGTCTGTTTCAAGCCCAGGTATCGAATTCACGGAAAATTTTTGAGACTGATTATTGATTAATTTATTGAGTGATCAAACGGGTATAAAGTGAAATTAAAGATCAAATTGCTTCTTAAAGATAGAAGCTGGTGCCCCTTACGAGTGTTTAACTTTTCTGATGTATATGAAATGAGATTTGAGCTCAGATTCCAATACATCAATATAAATTAAATAATTCATACCTGATCATATTTATTATTTATTAATATTCCATTTTTTACGTTACAAAGGTCAACAGGACCACCCCAGGGAGGAAGGAGGGGGAAAGGCCAGGAGGGCCAGAACCAAACCTCATCATAGAGGGAGAAAAAAAAGAAAAACAGGCTACAACAAACAGAACAGAGTAGGGAAAACAGGGGCCAAAAAATACAGGCACACACCCTGCACCCAAGGAAAACCTATGGGGAGAAGACAAAGAAAAACTCAAATGACTGCAGACAGAACACCATAATCAGTCCAATAGAGTCACAGAAAAAAAAACAAAACATCTTCATAACCCACAGAGAAAACAGGGAACTCAAATACATGCACAAAGATGCAGCGTACCCCCATAATACCAGGGAGGAGAAAGGGGAGGAAAAAAAAAAAAAAACTCTTGCTACAAAGCAGTGATAAATATAGTCCAAAATAGTCCAGATAACGGCATAGGCAACCAGGCACAACCCTCAGACTACGGAGGAGAGGAGAAAAAAAAACACGCGCTAAGGAGTGGCGAAAAACACAGTTCAGTTACAACACACCAGCGCATCCTTAATAGAAGAGCAGGCAGAGGGAAAAAAAACAAAACAGGGATAACAGCAGGCAGAGCACAATAGCACAACACAAATAGTTCAGGGGGTCCTCCTGTGTCCAGCGTCCAGATCGCTGGCAGGGAAAAAAGGAAAAGTTCGGGCGGCCTACCCCAGTCCCAGGCCAGGAGAAACAGTCCCTCTAGCGGCCGGACCAGATCGCCGAACAGAGAGTCATGCTGGTCGGGTGGCCGACCCAGAACGCCAAACGGGTGAAGCAGTCTTCCAGGCGTCCGACCCGCGTCACTCAGCCACCAGGACCGCAGGGGAGAACTCGGAGACGGCTTCCCTGTAGAGAGGGATAGCGAGGGAGAGCCGAGCCGATAACAGGGAATCCCAGCAGCCCCCGATGGAAGGGAAAAAGAAATGGGGAAAGGATGAGGGGCCAGTCCAGCGTTGATCAGCGAAAGCTCTGCAGCACCTCCTCCGAACTCCACTAGAACCGGCACTGCCCTCCAGTCGAATCCCAAACGAGACCGCGCTGCACCTTTGACAGACCCAGATTGGATCGCGGCTGCACCCACGACGGACCCCGAGTGAGTCGTGGTTGCACCCACGACGGACCCCGATTGGGTCGCAGCTGCACCCCCGATAGACCCTAACTGGACCGGGGCAGCACCAGAGACGACCTCCCAACTCGAACCCGGGACCTCCAGAATGGCAACCGGAATCGACTCCACATCGGTGACCCTGGGAGAAGGCTCAGGAGAAGAAAGAGTATCGGGATCAGCATCACCGGCAGCAACAGAGCCCAGCGAGACAAGCTCGGATGCAGCGGACGGCTGCAGACAGGCAAAAATGATCCAGAATTGATAGGAGAAAGACAAAATGGAGCACTTGCCTGATCTCGAGTTCTGTCATCGTCCAGGACTTTGATGATCCGGGTTCAGAAGGAAGAAGGACATCCTCTGGCTCCCACTCGGCTATGGTGGGCCCCGCAACCGGCATGATGGTTTCTGCAGTCTGAGGACCCCCCAACGCTGACGTCCACGCCGAAGACCCGCATGGCGTGGTGGCAGGAGATCGTTGACCCGCTGGGTCGAACCGCTCCTCCATGGAGACCCGGGGGCGCTTAGCTGTCGGCGCAGGCTCCAAGTAGCAATCCGCCCTCCTCCTCTGCCCATGACGTGGCTGCAGGGCTGGACCCAAACTCTCCAGGGCCGCAGGCTCCTTTCTTGTCCGGCGGTGTGGGCCTGACCGCAGAGAACATTCAGGGAAAGGAGACACAGAGGCAGCGGGTTCATAGTTAGAGGCTACAGCAGGTGGAGGAAGCTCGGGAGACTGCGAACCCCGAACTCCACCCCCAGGAGTCAGACAAGGCAAATCATAATGGTGAGGAGAAGAATGAAATTGCACTTGCCTTTCCTCCAGAGGGCCGATGGTGCCTGCTGTAGTGGGCTTTGTTCTTCCCTTTCCCCTCAGGATGGTGACGGAGGTCCCCCCGGGAAGACAAGGAGGAGCCGCCTGCACAGGATCGACCACGGGCACAGCTGGAGCAGGGCTCGCGGAGCTCACCGCAGCTGGGGAGAGCGTCGAGGAGGGGGCAGGAGCAGCCGAGGCAGACCGGAGATGAGGAGCTGACAGGACAGCAGGAACAGACGCCCCGGAGGCGATGGCTGCAGTTATTCCCTTCTGTCGTGACGCAGGAGCATCAGCTGGCGGGGAGATAGAGTCCTTTTGGCGAACCAGTGCTGGATCCGGAGGGGGTTCTCGCTGAGGCTTGATCCGGGCATTGTGACGACGTCTACCAGCAGAGGGTGAGGCGAAGGTCAGGTCAGGGAACTGCTGCTGCTGCGCGGAGACAGAAGCCAGCAATTCGGCATATTCGGGATGATTATGGAGCTCTTGGGTGAGCTCCACCAGCCTAACTGCCACCGTCACATGCCTTATGATCTCCGATGGATGGGAAGCGGAGCGAGCCGTAGCCACACGGTCCTGGAGGATCACAGCTGACCACTACGTCTCCTCTGAGGGAATCTCGGCTGATGTCATCCTCCGCTGGGGACGACCCTTGGGTGACGTGAACTCCTGGGCTGGATGGGTGACAGGAACTGGATCCCGAGGCAAGGAACGGGTATGCTTCACTCTCGGTTTCCTGCCGGAGTTCCCCTCCGGTCCACGGGTCCTCTCCCGGAGAGCCGTAATCTCCGCCATCCTCTTCTTTACCTCGGCGTGGTTGGCGTGGTGAGGATTGTGGGAAATAGCCGCCTCTACGAGGTCCAAGTACCAGCGTGTGTCGTCAGGAGTGATGTCGCGGCGAGCGTTGGAGAGCAGGCCATCTAGATCAATTAGGAATATGATCAGTCTGTAACCCAAGTCTAAAGAGTAGCCCTCTCCCGGCGCTGCCATCTCCAACACGCTGGTACACGGAAAAACGGGGAAAAACAACAAGCCCAACACAAACTCACAGTGACCGGCGTCTCCTTCTGGCTGCGACCTACTGTCAACGATGGCGCTCACGAGCCATCAATGAGACGCCGAAGGCCAGCCAATGAGTTTGCATAATTTATTAACAGAAGACAATAATGCAAAATAATGAGCCACGTGGCGCAAAAGCACGAACACACGCTTAGTTCCTAAATCACAGACAGTGAGGAAAGTAGGCTATGAGGGAACACTTACTGTGAATCTCCTACGATGGAGGTTAAACGGAGGAATGTTCGACGAGGTTGCAGCCCCGAGTAAACTGAACTGCTCCCTTAAATAGGGCTGACAGATTAATCAGCTGATGAGAACGTCATCAGCTGATTGGATTCTAGCCGTCCCTGTGAAGCTCGGCTCTGACAGCCGGAAGCCCCGCCGAGACACTGTCATAATAAAAGCCCGGAGGCCATATGGTGCACCTGAGGAGAGAGCGGGGAACTACAAGACAACCCGAGAGCGGACAATGTCAGCACTCGGACCATGACATTTAGAGAATCAATGATATTTAAAAACTCTTTCACCAGCGGCTTATCAGGACAACACACATCTATGTTAAAATCTCCAATGATAAGAACACAATCATAATTTGTAACAACACCAGCCAAGAAATTGGCAGTCATTTAAAAAGTCCTTATTATATTTGGGTGGTCTGTATATGACAGCACACAGTACAGGGTTTGAGCGACCCACCTCAAAGAAAGTCAGTTCAAAGCTGGAGAATGGAGAAGGTAAAAAGCACTGTTTATATTTATAGTCATTTTTGTAAACAGTTGCTGTTCCTCCTCCTCGTCCTGATGTCCGCAGGGAATTAAAATAACAGTAACCTGGAGGTAAAACTAAGGACAGAGCAGAGAATTCACCCACAGTTTGCCAGGTCTCCGTAACGAAAAAGAAATCCACTTCCCAGGAGCTGATGAAATCCTTTAGGATGTAAGTTTTATTTGCCAGCTATCTGGCGTTTACCAGGCCAACCCTGGCTGGAGCTGGAGCCTGGGCCTCAGCAGAACAGGAAACATGCCGCAGTGGTCTCAGGTGCCAGGGATTTACCCCACGCTGGCGAGGCCGGGGAAAGTAGCAGTGCCGGGGCCGGATCACCTCACCAAGGCCAGTCACAGGGACCAGGCAGGCATCAGCAGGATTCAGGGAACGCCAGGACACAGAAACCCGGGGATATAATCCGCCAGATTATATCCCCGGGTTTACCCGCGTGATAATAGTGTATCACGCGGGTAAGGAAAATGCAAATGTTGATGTGCTGAGTTGCCTGCCTTTGCCAGTTACCCCTGTTAAAACATATACATACACCACCAGAGTCAGTGTTTTCATTGAAAATGTTTTCAGAGATACCAGTGAAGCCAGCTAAGATCAAGCAGTGGACAGAGAGCGACCCTGTCTTGTCCAGAGTCAAAACTTTCCTCCTGCAGGGCTGGCTGGGTGTAGTGGAAGAGGAAGAGTTGAAGCCGTGCGCTAAACGCAAAACAGAGTTGAATCCAGAATGGCTGCATTTTCTGGGGCACCACAGTGGTTGTCCCACCTCCAGGGAGATCACAGATTGTGGAGGAGATCCATGAAGCTCACTCAGAGGTGTTGCACATGAAAAGTCTCGCAAGATTGTATGTGTGGTGGATGGAAAAAAATGGATGAGGCCCTGGAAAACAAGGTAAAAGCTTGCACTCAATGCCAGCTCCACCAGAAGATGCCATCATCGGCCCCTTTGCACCCATGGGAGTGGCCAGGCCGTCTGTAGTCTAGGCTGCATTTGGACTTTGTAGGGCCGTTTATGGGACAGATGTTTATGATTCTAGAAGATGTTCATTCTAAGTGGATCGAAGCCCACATCATGAGTAGCATTACGGCTCCCATGACCATAGATAAACTAAGACAAGTGTTTGCAGTGCACGGGTTGCCTGACACCCTAGTCACGGACAATGGCACATCATTCACCAGTGAGCTGTATGGGGAGTTCATGCAGCAGAATGGCATTTATCACATTTGAACAGCTCCTTTTCATCCAGCCTCCAATGGGTTAGCTGAATGGGCAGTGCAGACCATGAAGGAGGGCCTGAAACGGGTAACAGGTGACTCATTGAGCACATAACTCATTGAGCTTTCACGTTTCCTGTTTAAGTATCACCTCACACCTCAAACTACCATGGGTCGCTCACCAGCGGAGATGTTGTTGGGTTGTAGACCAAAGTCTAAGCTGGACTTGCTGCATCCTAATGTGAAAGTGACAGTGGAGGGGAAGTAGGAAAGACAAAAACAGCATCATGATCAGTATGCATGAGAGAAGAAGTTGGAAGTAAGTGATGCTGTCTGCGTGAGGATATCAACCAGCAATGGATGCCAGGAGTTATCCTGAAACAAACTGGCCCTGTCTCCTATGTTGTTGAGTTGAAGGATGGGTGAGTGATCCGCAGACATGAAGATCATGTACACCTGTGCCACGAAGCAAACCCTGGGACAGGCAGTGTCCTGGAGTTACCACCGGCAGAGCAGGCCATGGAAGCAAGGTGTTTTCTGGCACCATCAGCAAAAGGAGAGGTACGGGCAGAAGAAGGGCTTGTGTCCTCTGAAGTGACTGTGATGGCAAAAGAAGACAGCCAGTCACACATGGAAATGCCGATCCCAGTTGTGACATCATTCCCAGAGAGAGTGGGGACACCAGTAGCTGTGGCATCAGGGGGGTCACCGGTTGCTGTGAGGAGGTCACAACGTACTCGCTGGCCTCCTGAAAAACTGACTTATTAATGGAGATTTGGGAATGAATGTTTATTTAGCGCCTGGTGTTTATTGAATGTTTATGGTGTTTATTGAATGTTTATTTAGCGCCTGGTGATCTCCCTCACCAGGCGCTGGTGAGGGAGATCGCTCAGGACTTCAAGACCGACCTGCACTTCCAGAGCTCCGCCGTCCAGCGAGGCCTACCTGGTGGGTCTCTTCGAGGACACCAACCTGTGTGCCATCCACGCCAAGAGGGTCACCATCATGCCCAAAGACATCCAGCTGGCCCGCCACATTCGCGGAGAGAGAGCTTAGACTTTCTGCTGCACATCCACCAACCACAATGCTCCGCACTGTCACACACACACACACACACACATATATACTGTATATATATATTTATAGTGATATGTACATATGTATACTAGCTGCTCTTGTTTTTTTCTTGCCTTCTGATTGTTGCTCTGAGTGTTGCTATCCCTGTGCTGTTGCAATCCTGGAATTTCCCCATTGTGGGACTAATAAAGGCTTATCTTATCTTATCTTATCTTATCTTATTTACTGATGTTGTTCCATGTTTTGTGTTAACATGGGTACGCCCTCATTTCTCTCCCTGGTTAATATTGTTTGGGTAAAGAGGATTTTGCACTTAAAAAGGGGGGAGATGTTGTAACATGAGTAATATTATGGATAGCAGTTAAACATATCTATGCTTATGCTAGGGGGCGTTCTCTATTTTGCCAGTACTTAATGTTTTTATGCCCTGTTGTTATGGCGTGCTCCGAGCATAGCTGCCATTGTATGATATAGTTTGAACCTGTCGGTTCGATAAAGTAGTCTCTTTGGTTTCCTTCATTCCTAAAGGTTACCACAGAATGGGAAAATGCTAACAGCAGCTAGCCACCTTTGATCCCAGTCAGAGTATAAGAAACTCCCCAGCCAGCATGTCCATGTGGGCCCCACTATAGGTTCAATCCAGGCTGTCTTATGGGTCCATGTGGGTTTGTCCACGGGTTTCACGTTGGTCCCATCTGTGTTTCCCCCCATGGACTTTATGGTGCCTGTGTTACTGAAACTTGCTCACCCTCATCAAACCTATGTGGAGTCCAGATGGAATTAAAGCAGGTATGCAGATTCCCTGCTTACCCATGCCACAGGTAAAATCCATGTAGGCAAACACATGGAATCCACAGGCAAACCCACATGGAACCCATAAGACAAGCCAGATTTAACCTATAGTGGGGCCCAAATAGACATACTGGCTGGGCGTAGTAAAATAAGCAAACATAACGTCTAAGAACAACATATATGGTCAAGTGTTATATAGTGAGGGCATTGGGAATTTATATACGTGAAAAATCCATCCATCCATCCATCCATCCATCTTCTACCGCTTTTCCGGAGGTCCGGGTCGCGGAGGCAGCAGTTCAAGCAGAGAAGCCCAGACTTCCCTCTCCCCAGCCACCTGCTCCAGCTCTTCAGAGGGGATACCAAGGCGTTCCCAGACTAGCTGGGAGACATAGTCTCTCCACCGAGTCCTGGGTCTGCCCCGGGGTCTCCTCCCAGTGGGACGTGCCTGAAACACCTCAAGTGGGAGACGTCCAGGAGGCATCCTAATCAGATGCCCATACCACCTCAACTGACTCCTTTCAATGTGGAGGATCCACAGAGGATACGTGAAAAATAGTAATCAAAATTGGTCATGATCTGACCGTCAAAATAACGCTAGGTGGCCTGTGCTATCAGCTTCTCACTGCCGAAGCGAACGCCAAGGGTCTGATCTATCAACTGCTGTGGTGAAAAAATAAACTAGAAAAGCACTCAGAGAGCGCATACCTCTGCCAAGGTTCCTTCCGTCCCTCATGGATCGCATCCAAAATGTAATGGGTTCGTGTGTAGGCCTAGAGCCACTTCTGGTGAAAATTGCATCAAAGTCTATCCAGTAGTTTTGGAAGATTCTTGCCAACACAGTGTGAGAAGAAAAGAGCCTTGGCGGAGGTATGCATTCTTGGATCATCACAAAATATAACGGGTTCCTCTCTAGCCCAATGACCACCTCTGGAGAAAATTTCATCCAAATCCACCCAGTAGTTTTTGTGTAATCCTGCTGCACAAATACAAACAAGGTCCTTGGCGGAGGTATGCACTCTCAGATCATCACCAAAATTTAATGGGTTCATCCTTGGTCCAAGGGCTACCGCTGGTGAAAATTTTATCAAAATCAATGTAGTTTTTATGCAATCCTGCTAGCAATCACACAGACAAACGGGTGTCGTGAGCTGGGTTTGATGGCTTCAAACCCAGTTCTGGGATGCTGTGGCTGTTTGGTCTTTTTGTGCATTTTGCTTCCATTTTCCATCAGGCGCTCTTAGGGAGCCTCTGGGGTCCGCTCGGCTCCCTAACAGCTCAGCCACACCTCCTCCTCCTGTCAGTGGTTTCAGCTGTATCTCATTATCACTGTCACTCTCTGGTTCACACACACACACACATACATACTATAGGAGGAAATATATATGGAATATTAATAAATATGAAATATGATCAGGTATGAATTATTTAATTTATGTTGATGTATTGGAATCAGATCAAATCTCGTTTCATATACACCAGAAAAGTTAATAACACTCGTAAGGGGCACCAGCTTCTATCTTTAAGAAGCAATTTAATCTTTAATTTCACTTTATACCTGTTTGATTATTGATTAATTTATTTAGTGATTAGTCTCAAAAATTTTCCGTGAATTCGATACCTGTGCTTGAACAGACTCAGAATGAAAAATTCTCAACAACTCCTCATTTTTACAGATTTATTAAACGAAATGATTAACAGACATTGCAGTAATTTCATTAATCATAGAATCAATCTTGTAAATGATAGATTAACAATGTCAATATTTTCGGAACCAGGGTTAAACTGAGAAATGAATCTCTATCAGTTTGAGTTAACAGATTATGGAAACAACGCAAATTTATGGAGAAAGTTTACTAATTATATGAAAAAGTCCTGAATTAATCTTAAGAAAATAAAAACGGAATTTTAATAAAAAGGAGAGTTATGTTAAGGGCTTCTTAATTTGCATCTGATTAGATACACAAATTATTACCGAACCGCAGACGTTTAATTCAGCAGATGAATTAAAGTTTTGCAGCTCACGTGATCCTCGTTCGATGATGGTTCTGTCGTCGTCCTCAGCCCAAGATTTCGTGGACATTAATATCTGCCCACAGATATTTTCAGGGTCCACATTTCGACCTTTAAATTCAAGCGGTCGAAGAGGCTGGATTCTGTGCTGTATGACCCACAGTTGTTATCTGCTCTGTGTTCAGAAAAGCGACACGTGGTCGAAGTCTTTGTTCAGACGGTCCTTTGTTCTTCCTTGCTGTGTGTAGACAATAGACTTCAAAGAGAAAAAGATCGGTGGGGAAGGGCGAGCCAAAGGAGAAGAGAGCCGATCCGTGAAGACAGCCAAAAGGGAAGAGAGAAGACGATCCGGAAAAGAGGCAGAGTGAAGAGTCTTTCGCCTTTTATAAGTTCTGTTCAGCTTCGCGGGCTTCCGGGATCGATCGGAATCTCAGCCAATGAGAGTCCTTCATGGGAGGCCCGATGAACTTTCCATCCAATGAACAAACAGTCTATTGTCTGGAGCTCTGGGATGAAGAATTGCTGCCATGCTGAGATTGGCTGCTGGAGTCACATGGTTTTAGAGGCAAAACTTTGATACATACTGGAAGTTAATATTTCCCCTTATGTATTAAACTAAGATAACTTTAGTGATTAGTATAAATTATAAGCAGTGCTTCTAAATCAACATGCAGGAATAAACATTCATTTAAACATTTTTAACATGCATATATATAAAATCACAGATTAAAGCATTTCACACATATTATTGTTTTTCCACATTAAAGACATCAGAGTCCATTTGCCTTTCATAGCTCTGAAAAGAAGGAGGTTTAGAATTGAGTTTGTAATAATGCACTTTAAAATTCACTGGTTAAATCCAGCGTGTCCCAGAGTTTAAGGAAATTTTATTGAGCTGTGGATCCATGTTTGGCCAGGTCTGTTGCATGTTTTATGGGGGCAATAAAAGCAAAGCCGGACATTGGGGAAATTCCTTAGGTTGATTTTAACAAAAAGGGGATTTCAGCTGTGGCCTGGGGGAAGAAAATCCATTTCTTTGTGTTACTCCTGGATGAAACAAAATGTCTTTAAGCAGAAGAATAATTATTGCTGAGCCAAAGTGAGATGATGCTACAATACATTTCCTCCCATGCACACTCTTACACACATACACGCATCCACTCATCACTCACACCGGCGATCTCTTTCCTGATTAGGCTCGTCACTATTTTAGCCCTTTGCCTGTTGGGAGAGATCGTCGGATCATTGTATATGTTTATAATAATAATAAAGCATCAGATTTATATAGCGCTTTATCATAGACACTCAAAGACGCTTTACAAGTAGATACATTATTCGTTCACTCCAGACAGACAATGGTAGTGATAAGCTACTACTGTAGCCACAGCTGCCCTGGGGCAGGCTGACGGAAACGTGGCTGCCAATCCGCGCCAACGGCCTCTCCGGCCACCACCGAACATTTATACACATTCATACCCAGTGTTATGGGCACTGGAGGCAATGCGGGTGAAGTGTCTTGCCCAGGGACACAACAGCAGGATATCTGGGGAGATCGGGATTGGAACCGCCAACCATCGGGTTATTAGACGACCTGCTCTACCTCCTGAGCCACTGCCGCCCCAGAGTTTGGAGTTTGTTTGGATCTACACTGCCGCTGCTCCCTTCAGTGTATGTATTCCGCCTCTCATGTCTAGACGCCCTGCCAGTGCTTTGGTACCACATCACACTGGGAGGCGTGATATTCATATTTGTTGTTTGTGCTTACCGGACTAACTTCGACTTACTCGGACTGCTCCAGTACTGTGAGTACATACTGTTTGTGTTTCCCCGTTGCAGTCAGTTTGTCACGCTTTGGAACTGTTCCCCAGTTATACTCACCCAAGACTGTAGAGCATCCTGGAGGACTCCTGAGTTATCCTGAGCAGTTAAGTTATTTTGAACTGTTTGTTTGTCTGTCTTTTGTTAATAAAACGCACAACTATTTCCAGTGAGTGGGTTTTAAGTCCTTCCTTCGTGCGCTGCATAAAAGCACACAGGGAATCATAACAGAATGATCCGACCTGTGTAAAGCCCAGTGGAGAGGTTGGGCATGTGGGTATTTTTTTCCCCCCTCTTCTGTATTTTTCCCCTGCCTAGACCATGGACTTTTCAGTTTTTGGACTGAGCTCCGAGGAGTGCGTAGTGGCCAATCAAGCTGTGGATTTTGTTTCCCGGGCTCGTGCCACCAACTCCCCGGAGGTCAATTTTTGTTTATTGGACATCGCTGTCGGGGTGCTCCAGACGCGCCCTGGTCTATGGAAATACCCGGGGCTGACACTGTTCCTCACCCTAATCTATGAGTCACGACAGCAATTGGAGGAGGTGACTAGAGGGACCTTCGGAGCACAACCACTGCATTCCACGACACGCTCCCGGAAGTCCAGAGCCTGCCGTTCGCCTCCCGAGCCGGAGTCCTTCTCTTTCCGCCAGACGGCCTGTCTTACTTCCAGGAAGACGAAGCAGGGAACCGAGGCAGCAGCGGACATCATCACCAGTCAGGAGCTCAGGCAAGTCCTTCTCCGTTCTCTTGCTATGTCTCCTGAGCCAGATTCCTGTGAAGGAGCTCCAGATTTTGCAATCCGCTGGAGCTCCCCATGCTGCTGCTGTCACGGCTCCTCAATCTCTGCTCTCTGTTCCCCTTAATTCTCTGCCGGTCCTGGGAGAGAGTCGCCGGATGCAGGAGGAGCCAGAGGTCTCGGAGGAGCCAACCTCGCGGTGTAAGTGTAATCCTGAGTTTAAGCGCCAGAAGAAGCCCTTCACCTCACCGGCAGCCAGATCCTGGACGTCATGCCCAACCACTGTTGCGGTGAAGCCCCCCTCTGTGCCTGCTGTCAGGCCAGCTGGCGCTTCCTCTACTTCAGCCACAGCCTTCGTCGTCAGGTCGTCCTTCCCAGCTGCCGAAGGAACCGTGAGTGCCTCTTCTGACACGCCTACTCGTGTGTCATTCGAGCCGGCTCCTCCATCAACCTCTGAGGAGTCCAGAGGAACCATGGGCACAGATAGGGATGACAGCATGCCGCCTGCAGCAGTAAACACCTGGACCCGGGAGGCCAGGCAAGTGTGTTTTCATTCTACTTCAGCTAATAATGATAAACCTTGTCTGTCCCCTGGAAGAGAGCCCCAGGCTAGGCAGTTGCCTGCACTCTTTCCCCCTGCTGCTTTTGCTATGAACTTTCCTATTCCCTCTGTGTCTCCATCACCTGCTTCTAAGTGTCCGCCACCCCTGGAACTTGATCGTCGGGTGACGGGAGAGCCCGCGGCGCTGGAGGACTCCACCCCAGCCCCACAGAGTCTCCCTGACATGAGGGAGGGTGCGGTGGCCGATCTGAAGCTTGAGCCAACGAAGGACCATCCCCTGGCTTCAGTCTCCTTGGACCCAGAGAAAATTGGAATTCCACCTCCAGACTCCACGCCAGGAGAGTCACCTGCGTTGGAGGACTCACTGGAGGAGACCAGGACTGCCGAGACCATCATGCCTACTGCGGGAGCCACTGCAGAATAGTGGAAACCGGCACTGAATGGCCTCGAGGCCTGGCCCAGGACGTCATCATCAGGATCGACGGAGTCCTGGATGGCGGTGGAGCTCGAGCCCAGGCTCGTTTGTTTAGCTTTCTGTTGTATCACAGCAAACTTGCCTGGCTCTCGGGGGGGTGGGGTGAGACATACAAGACCACTGATAATCTGGGGCTCCACGCAAGATCTCACCCGGTGGGGTCAAAATGATCACAAGAACGGTGAGCAAAAATCCCAGAACCACACGGGGGGACCTAGTGAATGACCTGCAGAGAGCTGGGACCAAAGTAACAAAGGCTACCATCAGTAACACACTACGCCGCCAGGGACTCAAATCCTGCAGTGCCAGACGTGTCCCCCTGCTTAAGCCAGTACATGTCCAGGTCCATCTGAAGTTTGCTAGAGAGCATTTGGACGATCCAGAAGAGGATTGGGAGAATGTCATATGGTCAGATGAAACCAAAATAGAACTTTTTGGTAAAAACTCAACTTGTCGTGTTTGGAGGAGAAAGAATGCTGAGTTGCATCCAAAGAACACCATACCTACTGTGAAGCATGGGGGTGGAAACATCATGCTTTGGGGCTGTTTTTCTGCAAAGGGACCAGGACGACTGATCCGTGTAAAGGAAAGAATGAATGGGGCCATGTATCGTGAGATTTTGAGTGAAAACCTCCTTCCATCAGCAAGGGCATTGAAGATGAAACGTGGCTGGGTCTTTCAGCATGACAATGATCCCAAACACACCGCCCGGGCAACGAAGGAGTGGCTTCGTAAGAAGCATTTCAAGGTCCTGGAGTGGCCTAGCCAGTCTCCAGATCTCAACCCCATAGAAAATCTTTGGAGGGAGTTGAAAGTCTGTGTTGCCCAGCGACAGCCCCAAAACATCACTGCTCTAGAGGAGATCTGCAGGGAGGAATGGGCCAAAATACCAGCAACAGTGTGTGAAAACCTTGTGAAGACTTACAGAAAACGTTTGACCTCTGTCATTGCCAACAAAGGGTATATAACAAAGTATTGAGATGAACTTTTGTTATTGACCAAATACCTATTTTCCACCATAATTTGCAAATAAATTCATTAAAAATCTGACAATGTGAGTTTCTGGATTTTTTTTTCTCATTTTGTCTCTCATAGTTGAGGTATACCTATGATGAAAATTGGAGACCTCTCTCATTTTTTAAGTGGGAGAACTTGCACAATTGGTGGCTGACTAAATACTTTTTTACCCCACTGTATAATCACAGCAACCATCACAGGTATGAGACAGAGTCAACAAAAGCATTCCTTCTTGGCTTGCTAAAGTGGGTCAACCCTCTGAGTAACACAGGTAGAGTGCCAGACTCTGGAACAGGAGGTTGTGAGTTCAAACCCCCAGTTGGATACCACCAGTTGGGCTTGGCCCATCCCCTTTGTCACAATTGGCGTTGTTGGCCGGCTTGGTGGTGACATAGTCAGAAGGTGGAAATCCTTAATGTCACTAAGTGCACCTCTGACATTATGATGATGTCAAAATCTAGCAGGAGAATATGTGACAGAGTCAATAAAAGCATTCCTACTTGGCTTGCCAAAGAGGGTCAACCCTTTGGGTGGCACAGGTAGCGTGCTGGACTCTGGAGCGGGAGGTTGTGAGTTTGAACCCCTGGTTGGATGCCACCAGTTTGGCCCATCCGCTTGGTCACAACTATGTGACACAAAGCAGCAAAATTTTGAAAAATAAACAAGGTTTTAGTGAATGTGAACTTTAAGTGATTTAGTGTTTCAATGACAATGAACATCCTCATGACTGAACAAAAGTGTTACTTAAGAAATTAACTTTTCTGAATCAGGGGAACAAAAAAGCCATTGTTTTGTATTACATCTTTTTTTTTTTTGAGTCAAAAGCATTCCTGCCTCCATTTTGGTGGAACTTATGGCCTTCATTTATTTTGCCATGAACTCTGTAGACCATGTGGAGAAGCCTAATTACAACTGGGTTTCTTTTTTGCTTTGTTGCATCAGCTTGAAAGCACAAAAAAAAAAATCACTTTCATAAACTTGCTTAAATGAGACCATATATCTGGTATATTGACACACTATACGCACTGAGGAGCACTGCTAATTATTAGTAGAGAGTCTCTGGTTGCGGCACTAATTTAGTTTAAAAACTGTCAAGCGCAGCTGTAATTTTAAAAAACAAAAATGAACTGCGTATAATTGGAAATGTGCACCACTACACAGAGCTGATAGAAATGGGTAGAGAAGGCAACGACGCAGAGTAATGTACGCAAATAAAGCAGCCCCGAGAATGACAGAGTTCATTTTTTATTCAACAAGTGCTCCAGCTAATACATAAAAACAGATCTGAAGTTCCTACAGTCAGAATATGACAATATGTTCCATCTCTAAAGCAACAACATTGCTGCCTTTTATGTTGTTTTACTGTTTCAAAAGTGCTTAAATTCAAATATGAAGGTAAGTGACAGGTTTTAATGGTATCAAAGATCCTCGAGTTAGCATCCCTGACTTGAATTTTTGTTACTGCCATCTGTGGTTACCTTTGCATCCTCATTTGTGATCACTTCCAGGTGTTAAATAAATACACATTTTGAAGTACTTACGGTGAGGGTACTGCTTAGCAGAAGTAAACGCTCATGAGTCTCACTTCATCCCACACTCCCTCTTTTGTAACCTCAAGAAGTTTGCTTGAGGTGGCCATTTTGAGGCTAATGTTAGCTGATTGGCTGTTAGCTCTGGATGGCGAAGACAGACTGATCTAACGCTTTATAATTAACGGCTGCATATGATTATATAAAATCCCAAATAAAGCATTTTCAAGGACAGAAGTGTGTTGTGTGAGTGGTTGAAAGGATCTGACCAGTCCTTCTCTTCGCCAAAGCCATTTCCACAGTGACAGACAGGCAGACCTCAACCAGCTAGCCAAGGTGCTAGTGGGCTACTGTGTTGACCTATTATGACCAAAATATCCAATCCAACTTTATTTATAAAGCACTTTAAAAACAACTACAGCTGAAACAAAGTGCTGTACATCAAGGATAAATCTAAATATAAAAACATTAGATATAAGACATAAAAACAAACAATAAAAATAATAAAATACAGCTTAAAAGTACAGAGCAACACAGGAAAAAAATGAAAGCACCAAAGGGGCTGATACCTTGGTGCCTTTGTACTGTATCTCATAACTAACTAACTAACTAACCTGCACTTATATAGCGCTTTTCTAGTCACAAAGACCACTCAAAGCGCTTTCATTAATACTAACCCTCTATTCTAAGGGCCTGTAGGAAACAGATATCTAAGGACAATTTAGAACAGCCAATTAACCTAACATGCATGTTTTTGGCATGTGGGAGGAAACCGGAGAAATCCCGGAGTAAACCCACGCAACACGGGGAGAACATGCAAACTCCACACAGATCACTGTTGGTCGGGGGCTGGGATCGAACCCACGATCCCACGATCCCCACAATCCCCCGGCCAAGGGTAAACTGTGCTGCCGCAGTGCTAACCACTGCGCCACCGTGCAGCCACAAAACATCACAAAATTCTGGCAACTTAAAAGTCCAGAAAACATGGGGATACATTGATACAAACCTTTAGTTACTGTATGATTTTGTTTGGGTAGTCTGAAAACCTGGTAACAGACAGACAGATACACCCACAGTTACACTGACACACTACTGTATGCCCAAGTTGCACATGCACACTGAGGCATACAGTAGTCATAACAATAACCGGAGTGGTGGCCTAGAGGTAGAACATTGGCCCACAACCGGGAAGTCGGAGTTCAAGTCCTGGCTGGGTCATGCCAAAGACCATATAAAAATGGAACTTCCTGCTGTCCAGCTTGGTGCTCAGCAAAAATTGAATGATGGAGGGAAATGAGGACGGCAGTGGCTTAGGAGGTAGAGCAGGTAGTCTAATAACCGGAGGGTTGGTGGTTCGAATCCCGCTCTCCCCAGACATCCTGCCATTGTGTCCCTGGACAAGCTACTTTACCCACCTTGCCTCCAGTGTCCCTGACACTGGGCATGAACGTGTATAAATGTTCAGCAGTGGTCGGAGAGGCCATTGGTGTGGATTGGCAGCCACATTTCCGTCAGTCTGTCCCAGGGGAGCTGTGGCTACAGTAGTAGCTTACCATTGTTTGTGGAGTGAATGAATAATGCATCCATTGGAAAGTGTCTTTGAATGTCTATGCAAAGTGCTATATAAATTGGATGCATTATAATTATTATAAACGCAATAACACAAGGTTACAAAAATAATTTTTTTGTAAGTTGTCTGTGTTTTATCAACTGATTTAAGACAATTTTGCATCACTGAATCCGAAAATGATATCCGTTTCTCTCGATCAGGTGCTAACTAAAAACCTGTACTTACTTAGTACTTACTTAGTACTGCGCATGTACTTACCTTTACATAAAGGCAAGTACATGTAAACTGAATACTACGTCATCATTGTTCAAAATTCAGAGAATTTCAAGACATAAAAAAGAATTTTGCATCATATAAAGTGAAAATACCCATACATGTAAACAAAAACGTATAAAACAACATGTGGCCATAATTCAAAAAGTTGACCTGATTGAGCAAAACCAATGTGATTTTTGGATTCAGCGCATCAAAATTGTCCTAAATCAGCAAAAAAAAACAAACAACTTAGACAATAAATTTGGTGTAGACCAGTGTAATCAATAAAAACAAGTAAAATCAATGTCTCATACTGAGTCAAAAGCCAAGGAGTAAAAGTGGGTTTTAAGATGAGTTTTAAAAATGGCATTGGTAGATGATGGTGCACAGCAACGGGTCAGAGCATCCCACCTCGGATAAAGCCATTTCAAAGCTGGAGAATGAATACAACACAAAGCACTGCTTACATTTACAGTCATTTTTATAAACAGTCACCTTTCCTCCTTCTCGGCCCGATGTCTGTGGGGAGTTAAAATAAGAAGAACCAACTGGTAAAAGTAAAGAGTCACCAACATTCACCCAAGCAGAGCTGAAGAAATCCTTGAGGACCAGGGAGTCCGGCACAGTGGCCTCAGCCAGGAAGAGGAGGGAGCTGGAGCTCCTCATCCAAGCCGGCGATGGGTACTGCAGGCATCAGTGGGATCCATCCGAGTGCTGGGACACAACTAAACAAAAAAAATAATCCATGCTCTGTCTGGGAAACAGTAGAAGAGTGTGTCAGGCACCTTCACCAGTTACCTTGACCGTGGTGACCATGATTGAATGTAACTAGATTTTTGACTGAACACTGAAAAGCCAAGAGAGTTTGGTGATCATACACCAGCAGTGACTTGATCTTGTGAGCGCTAAGGGTTAGCAACAACAAAAACACAAACCAAAGTGACAGACAGATGGCCAGCCATACATACTGGTGCCATCTTGTAACAAAAAAAGACAGAATTACACTAGACACATTACACTAGATACATTATCAGATTAGTGAACCAGGTGGGAACACAAAAGTCAAGTGAGGGTAGATGGCAGTGACGCGCGGTCAGGGGAGGCAGGTGAGGCAGCGCCTCTCCTGTTATGATGAAAAAAATTAAAAATAAAGAATTATAAATATATTATTATTTGCCCACTAATTTGTCTTGTAGGTTTAAATGTAATTTCTGAGCGATTGCAGTCATTTCAACAATATTTATATATTTAAAATAGCAGAATCTGCACATTTCCTGTTCAAATACAAAGGAGAGAGGCCAGGTGAAGCAGCAACAAATGCAGCCTCAAAAGGATTGCACAATTCTTCACAGCCCGATTAGAGCTCGTGCAAGATGCACGTTCCTGGTGACAGCTCTGTGCATATCAAAAATGTGATGCTTGTAGGAGCTTTTATTGTGTGTCCTTCTTTTCCATAGTCTATGTAAGGTACTTAACGTGTGTATAACATATTTAGTCTTCTTAATCTGAGATAAAATTTAGCTAAAAATCACAGTCAGAGGCTGCATGTTGCCCAAACGGGGGGGGGGGGGGGCTGCTTGAGCACCATAGGGGTTTGTACTTGTTGCTCTTCTTCTATGCTGAGGCTAAATATGGAAGATGTGGTCAGTGGTTTCAATAAATTTTTTGTAAACGTTGGTCCTGAATTAGCAAAATCAATAGTGACTCCAGAAACAAACCACAGTGGGTCTGTGAATGAAATAGAGGATAGAAACCCAAACACAATCTTTTTGGGTGCAGTTACTGAAAAGGAAATTATCGAGACTGTGAGTAAATTTAAGAACAAAAAATCAACGGACTGGAATGAAATTGACATGACAATAGTGAAAAAAGTAATTGAGGGAATTGTTAAGCCACTCACCCACATCTGTAACCTGTCATTTCAAACTGGTACATTTCCAGACAAAATGAAAATAGCAAAAGTAACACCTCTTTACAAAACAGGAGACAGTCATTGTTTCACAAATTACAGGCCAGTCTCTTTACTCTCACAATTCTCCAAAATACTTGAAAAAATATTCACTAAGAGACTGGATGATTTCATTGAAAAACACAACCTCCTTACAGATAGCCAGTATGGTTTTAGAGCAGATAAATCTACATCTTTGGCACTGATCGAACTTATAGAAGAAATTACTAGTTGTATAGACAAAAAAAAGGTTGCTGTAGGAGTATTTATAGACTTAAAGAAAGCTTTTGACACCATTGACCACAGAATACTACTAAGGAAACTGGAAAGGTATGGGATAAGAGGGGTAGGACTGAGTTGGGTGGAAAGTTATTTAAGTAACGGACAACAACTTGTACAAATTGGAGAGCACAAATCACCCTGCATGGACATCACTTGTGGTGTGCCCCAGGGGTCAGTTTTGGGACCCAAACTCTTTATCTTGTATATAAATGACATATGCCAAGTATCAAAAATTCTGAAATTTATTTTGTTTGCGGATGACACAAATATCCTTTGCACTGGTGAGAATTTGCAGCAGGTTTTAGAGGTGGTCACAACTGAAATGGAAAAATTAACGCAGTGGTTCAACAAAAATAAATTATCTCTAAATCTAAAAAAACCCAAAGATTATGGTGTTTGGAAATTATAAAATAAATCATGAAATAATGATAACGATAGATGATACCAGAATACAAACAGTACAGGAAAATAAGTTTCTGGGGGTGACGCTAGACAATAAAATCTGCTGGAAACCTCACATCAGTCACATCCGGGCTAAATTAGCAAAATGTATAGGCATAATGGGGAAGACAAGACACATCTTGGACTATAAATCATTGGTCTTATTGTACAATTCACTGTTTTTACCTTATCTTAACTACTGTGTAGAAGTCTGGGGAAACACCTACAAGACCAACCTACAAGCAATATGCACATTACAAAAAAGAGCTATAAGGATAATAAACAATGCAGGATATAGAGACCACACCAATTCGTTGTTCTTGAAGTCACATGTCATAAAGTTCATTGATTTAGTTAAATTTAAGACAGCACAAGTAATGTACAGGGCAATTAACAATCAACTCCCAACTAATATACAAAAAATATTTAAAAAAAGAGACAATGATCATAATTTGAGAGGAGACTTAAACTTCACAAAACCCAAGATACGTACAACCAAGAAAAGTATGTGCATATCTGTCTGTGGGGTGGATTTGTGGAACAGTCTGGAGCCGGAACTGAAACTATGTACAAACAGAAATCAATTTAAAAAGAGGTATAAGCACCATTTGTTGAAAGGTTATATGTTAGAAGGGTAGAATTTATATGTACGATTCATTATGTTCACTCTGGGACATTATGGGACACTATGGAATGGTGGGTGGGACAGCACTGTGTGTATCTGTGTCGTTTGAGACTGGTTTTTGATATATGGACTTCATTGTATGTTAGAATGGACAGGTGTTAATGTTGATCTGTAAAAAATACAGTAAATTGTTTACTTGGGGTATTAATGGTAGTAATTTGTATAAAATCCACATGGGTGTATCGATGGAAAAGAGGAGTTGGAATTAATAAGTGTTCACTTCTTCTTTCTCCCTTTCGAACAGTGTATATTGTAACTTTATTGCATTTGCTATTTGCTTGTTTTTTGTTATATTTTTTGTGTTCGAAATAAACTATCTATCTATCTATCTATCTATCTATCTATCTATCTATCTATCTAAATGCCAAACTAGCTAAAGACAGAATCAGAAAGTCAGGTGCACCAAGGACTCCATTTGTGCTTCTATTTTATAGAGACTGAAAATGGAAGATTTTATAGCTAAACTTAAAAAATTCTCAAAATTGGCCTTTCAATCAAAACTAGCAGTAATCTCGACTGAGACAGAGAGACTTTTAAAACTAAAAGAAGAAAAGGAGGACTTTTACAACAAAGTCATTGAGATTTTTGTGCAGAGGGATAGGCGGATGGATTTCATTTACAAGGAAAGGTAAGACCACGCATACTTGTTTTACATATATACTTTGTATATATTTGTATTAAATTGTCAAGCTACAGGGTGCACAGCAAATGCGCTCGCTGAGCCACTATAATTTCAGTTATTCCTTGGCCTGAAACCAGTAGTCTATAATCAATTTTGGGGCCCCAAACTTTGTCTGTAAAATAACTTAATACATTTTATTTGTGTAGCCAAGGGCAGGGCTGGACTGGGACAAAAAACAGCCATTGCACTTTTGGTCCAGGCAGCCCATCATTATCAATGAAACAACAACAGCACAGACGGTCCAGTTAAACATGTGCAAGTCTTGTGTGGGAAGTGCTCAGAGTATATGGTTGCCCTGACAAGTTTATAAACATGGTCAGACAGTTTCACAACAATATGTCTGCTGTGGTTTCTGTTGGAGGTGGCGCTAGTGCTCCTTTTTCAGTTTGCCATGGAGTCAAAACAGAGGTGTGTATTGGCACCAACTTTGTTTGCACTCTACCTTGCTGCAGTGCAGGAATATGTGGGTAGCAGAACTACTAAAGGTGTGTATATTCAAACCCGATCAGATGGAAGTCTCTTCAACCTTGCTCAGCTCCGAACTGCTTCGAAGACAAAACGAAACACAAAACGTCTGAATGAGGGAGTTGCTTTATGCAGATGACTCAGTATTCGTAGCTACAAGCCTGCAGGACATACAGGAGATTATCAGTCTGTTTATTGAAGCTGTAACCTGTTTTGGGTTGTGAATAAATGCCACCAAAACTGTACTTCTCTACCAACCGCCAACGCAGCAGCAAGAGCTCGAGCAACCTGCTATAGAAGTGCACGGTGAGGCACTGAAGACTACTGCCACTTTTACTTACCTGGGCAGCACTGTCACCAAGAAGAACTCATCCGATACAGTCTTCAAGGCCTTTGGGTCTTTTCAGCAGCGTCTCTGGTCACACCATGTCATCAAACTCAGTACTAAGATCAAGATCTACAATACAGCAGTATTGCCAACGCTTCTATACTCCACTGAAGCTATGATCCTTTACTGAAGACATATGAAACAGCTGACTCAAATCCAACTTCGCCACGTGTCAGCTCATGAACATCAAGTGGCAAGACAGAGTTCCAGATGTGACTCTCATGGAACAAGCAGGAGCTGTGAGTGTAGAAGCCTTGGTTACAGCAGCTCAGCTCCGATAGGTTGGATATGTCTTTCACATGGCTGATAACCGCCTTCCTAAGCAAGTGCTCTACAGTGAATTACTGCATGGGAGACGGAAGTGTGGTGGTCAGATATTACGTTATAAAGACACCCTGAAATGCCCCATGAAGCATGTTGAAATTGGCACTGATACCTGGGAACAGCAAGCCTCATCCAGACCAACATGGCTTGGTGTATTACACAAGGTAACCAAAAGAGTTGAGGAGAAGCGGGCAGCCGACTATATGTCAGCTCATGATCGGCGCCACTCCATCCCTAGTGTTAGTGACTTCACTTGTAGCAAATGCAAACGGCCATGTAAATCCAAAGCTGGTCTAGCAGCTCATCTGTGAGCCTGCAAGAACAAACCTACATAGCATACTCTCCCTCCTCTTTCTTTCTCTCTCTCTCATCATCAAAAACGATGGACTGCCGATATACATATACATACCTGTCAAGTGATATGGTTTTGCCGTATTTTAATACGGGGAAAATGCAATTTTAACAAATACGGGCGTATTGCCATTTCTGTACGGCAAAAAGAAAAATATACGGAAAAAAAATTATTGAGAGTGTGGAGGAACACCTTGTGTGGTGACCCCCACAACGTACGGGGCTGGCAGAGCGCTCAGCGTGAGCAATTATCAGAACAGTGAGAGGTATGGACTGATCATTATGCAGATGCGCCTCGCACCCTCTTTTGTCCTGCAGCTTCGGAACAGAGAGGAATCCCGGCACCAGTAATCCTGTGGCTGATATGTGTGACTCTAATGCAAATGTCCATGCTTTCCTGCTGTATATTGTGATGCTAATGTACCATGCATGCATTGTCTGAGCTGGGTATATAAGTTGACTGCATATCTCTTGCTCTCTCTTTTTGATCACTCGCATTGCTTGTTGCTGACTTTGAGACGCAGGGCTTGCTCCAGCACGCTGCCACAGCGCTGGGCGAGCCTCGTGATGGAGGATGAATAAAGGCAGCACCCTTTTAAACTTCAGTTCGCCGTGTCCACCTGCACTTATTTTGTTCCTCCACAAGAGAACCTAAAATCAACTGAACAGTAATTTGATGCCTGGCGAAATTGAGCGCACCTAACCAAGTTCATCCAAGCGCATTAGTGTAACAAAGCTGACAATTAAAAACTCTTTAATTCCAAGTGTATATATCTAGCTGACAATTAAGAACTATATTCAGAATTATTCTTACTGTGTACTTTCAAATTAAGCAACCTACCTTGTGCTAATGTAAATTTGAAAAATATTGTTTTTTTATTTATTTTTATTTATTTATTATTAATATTATCTTTTTTAAATTTATTTATTTTTTATTTTTTTAATTTATTTTTTTTGTGCTACTTGGCTTATTATTTTCACATTACCAAAAAGTTATGGCTCAAAATTGTGTCCATATAAGTGTACATTTGAATAAATATGTTTGAAATAGTTCATGTTGTAATTGATGTTGTTTGTTTGGTTTTTTTGCTTCAGTTTTCTTTCATCTGCCGATAAATACAGTTTTTAAGTACTCAGTACAGGTGTGAAAGCCCCCCCAATAAGGGAGGCATGAGGTATGCCTTGACAGGTATGCATATATATAATTGGCGTATTGCTCAGTACTTCCCTGTGGCGGGAGTTTCCGGGCGCATGCACACTTCACTGAGACCATTTGCAGGTGAGGAATGTTGGGACTTGGAGTTTTTAGCAAGTTTTTAGAGGTTTACCTCGTCCTTCCTCTGCAAAACTAAACAGCAAAACCAGTGTGAGAACAATCAATGTGATGAATAAATGGTGTAGTTGTTGAATACGTGTTTTTTGTTTTTTTTTGTCAGTAACCACTATTTTATAACAGTTTAGCTCCATGGGCTGTAAAAAAAAATGTGCTGTGTTGTGCTGTAAAAAAGTCGCACTGCTGCCTCTAGTGTTCCGACATAGTTATTATAATACCTTTTCCCCAGCTTCATTGACGTTAAAGGTGAGTTAAATTTGTGTTTATTTCAAAAACAAAGCCTTATCCTGGAATTCTGGCAAATTAAAAGACAAGAAAATATGGTGATACGATACAAGCCTTTAGTTCCACTTAATTTTGACTAGGCGAGCTGAAACAGCGAGGCAGACAGACGGACCAATACACACATTCCCACACAGACGCATCGACTGATTACTGTATGCCTCTCTGTTTCACTGAGGCATAAAGATGCATAACTGGGAATAATTTCATAACATAAAACTTCTCCCCTTACAACAATTGCAGGGATGTGCAGACACATTTTAAGGGGCCAAAGTAAGAGTACCCTCCCACTCTAACTCCTGTTACTTGAGTAACTGTCAGCCTAGTGTAAATAGATGGATAGATAGATGTACTTTATTGATCTCAAACTGGGAAATTACAGAAAATCTAATCTAATCTAAATCTAATAGAAGCTTTGTTCATGGCTTCATGTTGACTAGGGCTGCAATGGTTAGTCGAATAATTTGAATAATTTGATTACAAAAATTTCTTGATTCAAAATTTATGCTTCGATGTGTCGTTTAATGTAGCACTTCCCGTATATATGACCTTCTTCTAGCGCGACCTTCTTCCAGTCATGCTACCTAAACAAAACGCAGAATTGTTTAATATCAGAGCGGCATAGTGATGGGCCGGCAAAGAGGAAGAAAATTTTTTAAAAACGACACAAGTATCTCAAGTCTGGGATCATTTCAAGCTCAAATTGACGGAAAACATTGTGCAATATGTACATGATAAAGCCCAGCAGCGAGTTCACATCCTACAGCATTGGATGTTACAGTGTCTTGACAGAAAGCATTCCACATTATGCACAGCCAGAGCACCCGAGACAAGGTACGCGATTGAGATTTTATATTAAGATGAATAGAATGTAGTCAGCTATGCTAATTATGCCTATATGACAAAAAAAAACAAAACATATAGCCACCACTGCTAGCACTAGCAGACGCTAACAGCTAGTAAACAAACTTTATGGTGTAATGTAACGGATCTCATCACAAAAGTAATGGTTCTTCTTTTGGGACACCCTTAAGCGGCCGTGATCGGGAACATTAATGCAAGTGTGTGATCGGCATAGGGACCACGATGACACCAGACTGCTGTTTCCACAATTTATTTCTCCTGTTAGAGAAATAAAACAAAATGCATCACGCTCCGTCTGTACCTCGATCCCACACAGGCTCCTACATTAACAAAAACATAAATTACACAACGGCACAGGCTGCTGGAGTCACCATTGAGCCTACATTGGCGCGAAATTCCAAAATGGCGCCTAGCGGACTCCCAATGTGCGCCAAAAACACCCACAAAACTCTCATTTACAACACAAACAACAACAAAAAATACACTACAGTGACATGTCAAATTAATAAGGAACAGTTACAAACTAAGGTTACAGTTTAAATGATAAGACTAACGAACAATACAATTATATAATGCCAGCAGCGTTTTGGACACAACTTACCCACAGCAAAGCAACGCGATATTGTGGGGAAAGACTGACTACCGGAGCCTCGGCGGTACAGAAAGAGCGGATGTGAGAAGTGTACTGCCAAAATAAAAGTACTCAAGTAAAATAAAATTCACAATATAAAGAAAAACATAACTGATAAAAAGAAATACTTAGAGTACATTTTTGACTCCGTTACACCCACCCCACTGAATTTTACTGAACTTGAGCCATAGCTACACAGAATTCACTATAATACACAAAACACCCGGGGTTAGATAAAGAACACCATTTGACAGAGAGTCCCACACAAGGACGAAGTGGCATGAGAGCAGCGCTTATCTCTCAACCCAACCACTGGTAATGGAGTGCCTTGTACACCCCACCAAAAACCCCAACTATAAGTGTAGCAAATGCTCTTGAACAATAAAATAAAATAAAACAACCGAACATTAAAAAAAACAAAGCTAGGTCCACAAAAACATAGTCCACACATGTGACATTTAATCAGTCAGGGTCTGAAACATAGACCTACAAACAGCCTTAACATTAAACTCGTCATGAATCACATCTTGCCTGGACATTGTCTGCACTAGTCTGTTTACAGGTTTAATCAGGCGACCAAATCTTGACCTGATTTGAGGTTGTGCATTTGGACGGTGACAATGTGCACGTGACGTCTGGTCAACAGTACAGCGAACAAGGGAAGTGTCTGTCTGTCTCTCGGAGTCAGGAACAGAAACTAGTTGACTGTCAAGTGTTTGTCCACCATGAGTATCAGTAGCAGCTGTAGCCACAGGTCTAGAGTCAGAGGACATGGGATGATCTACCCCTTGAGCAACAGGTGCAACTGAAGAGTTCTGGGGGTCAGAAGACACACTTGTCACATCAGAAACGTCTACCTGTGACACAGATGGTTTAGTGAGCTGCGTGATCCACTCAACAGTTCTCCTTTCAGAGTCAACAGGTTCTGGATCAACTAATGGTTCACGTGTTTCTCCACATGAAGACGGATCACCTGTACCAGCCTCACTCTCTCCCTCGAAGAGGTCCACAGATGTGTCTCCCTCATCACCAATGTCTGTAGCTAAGGTTTCTGGGAGTAAGGCGGATGAACCATGGTTGGACACATCGCACACATCCATCACAGGAAGAAAATTTACCAGCATCAACAGATTCCTGTGGACCACTTTTGTCTGTCCAGTAAGAGTGTCACAAATCCTGTATGTATGGGTCTGTGGGTTCACATCCATTACAGTGTAAACAGTTGATTCCCACTTATCAGCAGTTTTCTTTTTGCCTCTCTCCTTTCTGTTGGCCAAAAGCACCCTGTCACCAATCTCAATCTTGGATCCTGTCACTTTCCTGTTGTAAAGATTAGCATGTCTGTGTTGCTCCTTAGCAGCACGGTCCTGAGCAACCATCATTGCTTCTTTTAGCTCACAGGTGAGAGTTGCCACATACTTGTCATAACTGGTTACATCAGCATCGCGAAGAACAGAACGAAACATGACATCTACTGGCAAACGGGGCACACGGCCATACATGAGGTAAAAAGGAGGAAAGCCAGTCGTCTCGTGGGCTGTACAGTTGTACATAAATGTCAAAGTCTGCAACCGTCGTGGCCAGTTAGCTTTCACTTCAGGGGACAGTGCACAAATCATCCCACCCAGAGTCCTGTTAAACCGTTCAACACTCCCATTTCCCATTGGGTGGTAAGGAGTAGTGTGAGATTTCCTGACACCGGACACTTTGAGGAGTTCACTGATTAATTGACTTTCAAAATTAGGACCTTGGTCACTGTGGATTCTTTCTGGGAATCCAAAGACACAAAAGTACTTGTTCCACAGAACATTTGCCACTTGCTTAGCTGTTTGATCCTTACAAGGAAAGGCCTGAGCCATCCTGGTAAAGTGATCTGTTATCACTAGGACATCAATAGACTTGTTCCTAGAGTCTTCAGCTGACCAAAAATCAATACAGACCAGCTCCAGTGGTCTAGATGACAAGATGCTCTCTAAGGGAGCTCGTCCCTCAGGTTCAGCTGACTTGCTGAGGACACAACGCTGGCAGTGTCTGACATGGTCTCTAACATCTCTCTCAAGGGTCAGCCAGAAAAATCTCTGTCTGGATAAACTGAGGGTTCGCGACTGGGCTTGATGACCAGCATCATCATGCACGCCTTTCAAGACCTCATCCTTAAGTGAGTCTGGGACAACATACTGAAGCTGTTTGGACTTGGTTCTCTGGTCTCTTGAAACTCTGTACAGAACACCATTGCTCACAGATAGCTTATCCCAGTGTTTCAGATATTTAATCACTGAAAATGATTCTTTCACCCTTTCTCTCCTTGAGGGTCTCCGATGTCTTTCAACATAAAACAGGACGCGAGAAAGAGTTCCATCCTCCAACTGTTTGTCACGTAAAGCCTTTTCAGAATAGGCAGGCAACGGGTCTTGACCTGGTGGGACTAACTGGGGCAAAAACTGCAAGGCTTCAATTGCCCGGGCCCTCGGACCAGCATCCCACTCAATGTGTGACTGCATCACAGCAGACATTTCTTCTGAATTCACAATCTGAGTGTGTACCCGGGAGGTATGAGCATTGTCACACATCGCATCCATGTGACCACTGGATGAACGAAAAACATCCTGAACAGAGGCAGTAGACACATTTTTGACTTCACTGAGGAGTTTGACATATGGCTCATTGAACAGTCTGTGACCAATATTTTCCTTGACAAAAGGCACACGGCTCAATGCGTCAGCCACAATGTTCTGCCGCCCTGGAACATACTTTATGTCAAAGTCATAAGCAGCCAACTTGGCTACCCAGCGTTGCTCACAACAGGCTAACTTGGGCTTTGTCAATATGTGAGTCAAAGGATTGTTGTCAGTCCAAACAGTGATTTTGTGACCCTTTAGCCAATGACTAAACTTGTCAGTGATGGACCATTTCAAAGCCAGAAATTCCAGTCGGTGCACTGGATAGTTTTTCTGAGACTGTGTCAGTGACTTACTGACAAAAGCAATAGGTCTGGCATGACTTTCACCTTCCTGGACCTGGGATAGAACGGCACCTATCCCATCCAGAGATGCATCAGTTGAAAGCACGAAGGGACGGTCAAAGTTAGGATGAGCCAAGACCACAGTGTTAACAAGTGCAGATTTGAGACTTTCAAAGGCATGTATGTGCTCTTGGGTCCAATCAGAAGCACAAAGCTTTCTGCAAGCCATCTTGGTTTTCTTACATCTGCCTTTAAATTTTCCACCTTTCAACAGGCTGAACAATGGCTTGGCAATGGCAGAATATCCTGGCACAAAATGCTGATAGTAATTAACCATCCCCAAGAAGGATCTAAGTCTTTTTTGGGACGGTGTCACACCATCAGTGTCCATAAGGTCAGCACAAGTCATTTTTGCGATGTTTTCAACCTTACTAGGGTCGGCTGAAACACCATTCTCATCAATTACGTGACCAAGAAACCTCACAGATCTCCTGAGGAAAAAAACACTTTTTGGGTGCCAACTTCAAGTTGTGCCTACGCAGCCTGCTGAACACCATCTCAAGGCGCTGCAATGCACTCTCCTCATCAGATGCAAAAATCAGCAGATCATTAATTTAGTGACTATAGACTCACCAATTTGAGCACCAAGCTGCTCCACCATGTCTGTAAAATTTTCAATGGCACCGACATTACTGCAGGGTGTGGAAACATGAGGACCCTCACTCATGAACTCACCAATAGGAATACAACCTGGGCTCTGACCTAACCCTGTATCCCCACCACTGTTCATAAATTTAGAATGTCCCACATCTCTACTAATAGCAATATCACTGCGCCAGATACCTCTCCCTTTTGGCAAAACAGGTGTTTTATAATTATCCATGTCTTTTTTTTTCTCTTTTTTTTTCTTCTCTTGAACAACTTTACACAGTGAAAAAAATAAATAAAATTTTTTTCTTCGTTGTGACTAACTCCAAAATAAGGTGGCATATATCAGTTAAAACCTAATATAATAGTCCTGTATATGCCTGACCACATATACGTCCCAGCGTAGACCCAGTATGGCGATGCAGCATCCACGGTGACCGGCGTCCAGCTGATCTGAAGATCCAAGGGTCAACGGCACCAGTGTAACGGATCTCGTCACAAAAGTAATGGTTCTTCTTTTGGGACACCCTTAAGCGGCCGTGATCGGGAACATTAATGCAAGTGTGTGTGCGGCATAGGGACCACGATGACACCAGACTGCTGTTTCCACAATTTATTTCTCCTGTTAGAGAAATAAAACAAAATGCATCACGCTCCGTCTGTACCTCGATCCCACACAGGCTCCCACAGCAAAGCAACGCGATACTGTCTGGAAAGGAGCTCTAAAATAACTTCACAATAGAAAAATAAATTACATTTCAAATAATAAAATTTTCCAGAAATAAACATACCTGTTAGAGAAATAAAACAAAATGCATCACGCTCCGTCTGTACCTCGATCCCACACAGGCTCCTACATTAACAAAAACATAAATTACACAACGGCGCAGGCTACTGGAGTCACCATTGAGCCTACATTGGCGCGAAACTCCAAAATGGCGCCTAGCGGACTCCCAATGTGCGCCAAAAACACCCACAAAACTCTCATTTACAACACAAACAACAACAAAAAATACACTACAGTGACATGTCAAATTAATAAGGAACAGTTACAAACTAAGGTTACAGTTTAAATGATAAGACTAACGAACAATACAATTATATAATGCCAGCAGCGTTTTGGACACAACTTACCCACAGCAAAGCAACGCGATACTGTGGGGAAAGACAGACTACCGGAGCCTCGGAGGTACAGAAAGAGCGGATGTGAGAAGTGTACTGCCAAAATAAAAGTATTCAAGTAAAATAAAATTCACAATATAAAGAAAAACATAACTGATAAAAAGAAATACTTAGAGTACATTTTTGACTCCGTTACAGTAACGTGATGTTTAAAGTTACGTTCCTTGTAATAAAGATTGCAATAAGCATTGCAATAAACGTGTACTTGTGTTATTGAGTGTTCGGTGCAATTACTACTGCTCTTTAGGAAAGAAAGTTCTGCAAATGTTGCTCAATGCAAGTTTTTTTTTAAAAAGTATCAGATTACTTGAGTATTCTTCGATTAGAGTGGGCAATTACCTGAGCCATAAAATAGTCATTAGCTGCAGCCCTAATGTCAACTATTAACAATTTAACAATAACAATTGTATGTTGCAATTTTTTTTTCCATCCCAAAAATGACAAAACATTTGTTTTTGTTTTTTTTTCATATGTTCAGAAATGTAAAATGTGTTTTGTGTTTAGCAACATTCTACCACCACACTTATGGTCTAACAGGGGTTATCCCACTTTTGCCCTTGACAAGAGAATCCCTGTGGTTTTGAAGAAAGAAAGAAAGAAAGAAAGAAAGAAAGAAAGAAAGAACTTTATCTCTTTTGCATAAATATTTTGTCATAATTTTAAAATCTTAAAATTTTCCAAAGGTGCAAAACTTTGAGAAAAAGCCACAAAATTACAAGAAAAAAACCATCACAAACATACAGTATATACAATAAAAGCTTCAAATTTACTAGAATAACATAACAAATTTATAGGGACAAATGCCCATTTATTTAAAATATGTACTAAATTCATGAGAAAAAATGCAAAATTACAAGAAAAACAAACCTGAATTTTTAAAAGATAAATGTTACAAATTCTTGGCAAAAGTTGCAAATTTATGAGGAAAAAATTCACATATGTACAATTACAGTCAATGAGAATGTAAACACAGGAAGTTATTTAAAAGATTTAATAAAATCGTTAAGAAAAAGTAAATTGTCTCAAATTGTTGAGACAAAGGTCAGAAAATCACAAGAGAAATGTAGCTCGTTTGCAATAATTAAAGAAAAATAAAAGAAAAAAATCAATGAAAAGAGGGAAAATTACTGAGGCAAAAGTACAAAGATGAAAGAAAAAAAATGATGCCAGTTTATAACACAAAAGTCACAAATTCAAGAAAAAAATGTCAATCCATGTGCAAAAAATTTTCATGACGTTTCAATTTTCATGAAGTTTCAAAATTTTGTTGAAGTCTATAATTAAAAAAAGAATAAAAATAATCATAAAAAATAGATAATTTATGAAAACTCTCCAAATTCACATGAAAAAATTCTACATTTTCAATAAAAATCTTTGAAACTGTACACAAGTAAAGTAGGTTATCATTATATACTATCACTTAAATATACATAAGAGTAATCACCTAAAAGTAGTTTAATTACCATTCTTGCCAATTTCCAACCAGTCTCCAGCCAATGTAAAACACCCCACGGGCGGAACACCAGAATGGAAAGAGATTAAAGAAGAAGTAACTGAGATGTGACTGTTATAAAGGGTTTTATAACAGAGAGCGGAGTGATGACATAGCAGGCTGGTACCTTCATCACGCCGACCCATATAAGAGAGGAGTTGGCTATCTTATGGCCTCTTTGCCGGCCCTCTCTCAATAGGCACAGTCAGGAGCTGAGTGTTCATCCACATGCACTGTATCTTTAACCTGCATCATGTAATAAAATTTGAGTTCCACCACAGCTCTCCTCTCCATTGGTCATTCTGGGTTTCCCAATGTAACAGGGACTTTAGCCTGGACAGTTTGAGGTTTTTCTCCTAAATGTAAGACAGTTTTATTCTAAATTTACTACTTTTTGTAAATTTGAAAGACCCCCCAACTTATATCAACTTTTTTTTTCTCATAATTTGTGTTTAGTGCTAATTTAGGGCTTTTTTCTTGTACATTAGAAACTTTACTCCCATAAATTTGTGAGGTTTTTCCTCATAAATTAAAAATCAAAAATTAAATGAGCAAATGTGCAGCATTTTCTGTTATATTACAGGCACTATTTATAGCCTATTGATAGCTCCTTTTCTAACCCCCACCCCAGGTGAAAACCACACGTACTTTGAAACCTAAATGTTTGCAGGAATGCATCATACGCTTACTGAATAAATTCAGACAGACCCAAAAACTATGCATAACATTGCAGAATTTTCAAGCTGAGGTTGGCGTCATACATCCTTATGAGATGTGACTAAAACACTTGGTAGAGATGAATGAGTAGGCGTGGCTCAAATTGTGGAAAAATTTGCCAGCATGTTTTGTATCTGCAAAACTTGCACTTTTTTGTGTTATCCATTTGTTGTATTGATTTATTATATTAAAACAAAGTCATTTTAATGAAGAACAGATATATTAAACTAAACTACCTGTAGAAGAGCTGAAGGAGCCCACTGTCTGCTCACCTTTCCTGCTGTTGGGATAGGGAGGGCCCTGATGTTGCATTCAAATACACTCAGAAGTTTGACTTTATGTCGGAATTAGTAGGGTAAAACGTAAGGCTTGACAAATAAGGTGTCATGGCTCCCTCAGGGCCGTCATCAACTACAGCTGCACGTACACCTGCAGCCAATCTCCAGCGGGCTTTATAACCGGGCCTGCCTGAGACTCGGCACGGAGCCGTCTGTCATTCTCCATTGACACGCCTCGCGTCAACAGCCAAGTCCCTGGCTTCATCATCAGAGTTCCTGTTCTCCTCGTCGCTTCACGTAAGCCTAATTATTGACTCACCTTTGTCAGTCGTCTTCCCCTGTGCACAGGTGGATCTCCCCGGCGGCGGATGCCTCTCCTCCAGGCGGCGGTCTAGCCTTCATCGCCACTACAGGGCTACTAGCCCACTTCCCTGCACGGAGTCAGACGCTGTCTCCCTGGCTGCAGCCCTCAAGGCCAACCTGAGCATCTCCATGACCATATGCAAAGTAAGCAACCATTACTATCACGCTCTTTGCTCCGTGGACAGAATTAACACCTCTGCTCTGTCATGATAGGGTTGCCAGGCTGAACGGCGTTCTGCTCTCCCCCGGGCACGATTCCCGCACTGCACTTCCTCTTCACACGCACAACACACACACTGTACATACACGCACTCACACACTCATTGTTAGCAATAAAAAGGATAAATTGTATTCACTCGAGTCTGTGCTTTGTTCCCTGGGTCTATAATCATGTCATAAGGCTTTTTCTGGAGCTATTTTAACCGACTAATATGTCCTTTATTTTAATAAATTTAGTGACATCCATTTCCATTTTTTAATTTTTTCCCCTAATCTTTTGTTAAGAAATTTGATTGGGCAGTCCAGTGTCAGTAATGAAAATAAATGAATGGGCTGCTGTCAGTATTTCAAAAGCCAGTGTTCAGCGGTCCCTGAAGGTGTGGTTACATAATTATATTAATGACAACGCACCAACCCGTGTTGGGCATCGGCCCACCGCCTGGTATGCCAGATGGCTAAGTCCAGCCCTGGCCAAGGGTCTTTGCACTTTGTTTATATTCAGTAGAGTTGAATGAAATGAAAACATGGAGGCATAGAGTTATGCTGTGTTCGAAATGTTCCTTCCTTCCCCCATATAGTGTACTATATAGTGAATCAACCATTTAGAAGTGCTGTTTGAAATCTTAACTGAAAATTTCATTCACTATATAGTACACTCAAAATGCCCCACAACGCATTTTGAAAAGTAGTGTACAACGGACGGTCACTACATTAGCCAATATATCCCATAATGCAATGCGCAGCTAATGGAGCAGTGAGAGGAGAGCTTCACATCACAACATAAACCTTAAGGTATTTATATTTATTAATTCAGCAAAACCAATTTGATTTAATACATATTTACTACAAATTCCATGCAGGTATTCATTTTTTACCACCGTTAGTCTGTTGCGTTTTTCTGTCTCACCATGATGACACCATTAACCGTGCTGCGAAAACAAGCCCAGTAGTGTCTGAAAGATGTTAATTTTATTGTTTTATTGAGTTTACTTTATAGTCCACTATATCTAAATTCACAACATATCAAATAGGGAGGGAGTGAGTGAGTGAACATTCCGAACACAGCCCTAGTCAGCAGAACTTTAATAAGTGCCTTTCTGCAAAACAAAAGCAACTGGAGCGTACTCATAGGCGTAATTTATGGGAGAGGGGGAGTTGTAGCCCCCCACCAAATCAAATCCAGCCATTATAGCCCACCCAATAATCATATAATTATAATTAATTAAAAATATCTACAAGTGAGTATGAAGAAGTTGTAGAGAGGTGTAGAGACTGGGTTAATCATCTCAGACTGGATGCAGAGGGTAAACAGAGAAGAACAATAGGGAGATCATGGTGAGATAGCAGGAAGAAGGAGTCGGGGGGGGGGGGGGGGGGGGAGAAAGGATGAATGTATTGTGATGTGAGATGTCATGCAGATGTGAGATGACTGGTTGGTATAAAAGGAGAACCCATGGTGTATTGAGACTTGTTTTTTCTGTGTATGACTGATAAGAGAGTGAATAAAGTTGTCTGCTACATGAATCAGTCTCGTTATTTATACTCTCCACACTGGTGATCCTTTGACGAATTATGGAACACGAGGCAAGAACCCCGGAGTCGGCCCGGACGGGAAGCCCCAGCGACGTGGCAAGCATCCCAGAGACGGCCCGGACGGGAACCCCCAGCAACGCTTGTGCTGTTTCGGTCAAACTACCGGACTTTTGGCTGCACAACCCGCGCTCTTGGTTCCACCACACTGAGGCTCAGTTCGCCCTCCGAGGAATAACAGCAGACGACACCAAGTATTACAATGTAGTCGCAGCGCTGGACGCTCGCACGTCTCAGCAGGTAGTGAGCCTGCTCGAACAGCCTCCAGCCCACGACAAATACGGGGCTCTCAAGGCCGCACTGACCCGGAGCTACACGCTCTCGGACTGTGAGAAAGCAGAGAGGCTCCTGAGGCGCTCCGAGTTAGGAGATGGTTCGGCGGTCGAACTGATGGAGAAGATGTTGGCGTTAATGGGCACGGATGACGGGCATTTTCTGTTTGCCCACCTTTTCCTCCGGAACCTTCCAACAGAGGCGAGAGCGGTTCTTGCCAATTCGCCGTTGCTGGCCGTGCGTGACTACTGTGCGCTAGCCCAGGAGGCAGATCGGATCATCCTCACGACCAGAGCCCTCACAGTGAATGCGGCAGCATCGGAACCCAGCGAGACGACCAGTGGAGGCGAGGAGCCACCGACGGTAGCGGCAGCGGGGGCCAGGAAGCGCCAGAGAGACACGCTCTGCTTCTACCACCGCCGCTTCGGAGAGAACGCACGCAAATGTGCACCACCGTGCCAGTTCCAGTGCTCAGGAAACGCCAAGGCCGGCAGTCGGTAGCAGCTGCGACCACTGGTGAAGAGAACAAGCTGCTCTATGTGACGGACTCGCGCTCGGGGAGACGTTTCCTTGTAGATACTGGAGCCCAGAAGAGCATCACCCTGCCGTCCTACGCCGACCAGCTAGCAGGACCTAGCAGCCCCGGGCTGGTAGCAGTAAACGGCTCGGGCATTAAGACTTTTGGTGAGAGAACACTGACTTTATCCCCACATGGCCGTATGTACGAGTGGACTTTTGCCATAGAGGCATTGAGTTTCCCAGTCCTGGGAGCTGATTTTCTGTGTGCACATGGGTTACTAGTTGATGTTGCTAACAGGCGCCTGGTTAATGCAATGTCTTTTGATTCTCTCCCCCGTACAGCTCGGGGGGGCTGGCCAATAACACAAGCCAGCGTCACAGCTCCAGGCGGTAAGTTCCACACACTGCTCACTCAGTTTCCAGCACTCACGGTCCCGACGTTTTCGGCGGCCATCGCTAAACACGGGGTGGAACACTTTATCACCACCACCGGGCCGCCCGTTTTCTCACGGCTTCGGTGCTTGGATGCAGCTAAACTGGCCATAGCGTGCGAGGAGTTTGCCAACCTGGAAAGGTTGGGCATCATCAGGCGATCGAACAGCCCATGGGCATCCCCGCTACACATGGTCCCTAAGGCCGAGGGATCGTGGTGACCGTGTGATGATTTCCGCAGATTGAATAACGCCACAGCGCACGACCGCTACCTGATTCCCCATATTCAGGATTTTTCCGTTCACCTCGCCGGAGCACGCATTTTTTCTAAAATAGACCTGGTCCACGGTTACCACCAGGTCCCAGTGCGCGCGGAGGACATACCCAAAACGGCGGTAATAACTCCGTTTGGCTTGTTTGAGTTTTTACGCATGCCATTCGGATTAAAAGGAGCGGCACAGACATTCCAATGCATGATGGATGCGGTGTTGCATGATCTCCCGTTTGTGTTCGTCTACCTGGATGATATCCTGGTGGCCAGTGTGTCCAAGGACGAACACGTAACCCACCTCAGGACGGTTTTCCAGAGGTTGGAGGAGCACGGGCTAATAATCAACCCGGCGAAATGCCAGTTCGGCGTGACGGGGGTTGATTTTTTGGGGTACCGCGTCTCACCAGAGGGAGCGATACCCTTGCCCGACAAAGTGTGCGCCGTGACGAATTTTCCCCGGCCTCAGACGGTCAGGGCGCTGCAAGAATTTTTGGGGATGGTTAACTTTTATAACCGGTTCCTCCCCCGCGCAGCTCAACTCATGCAGTCATTGTACGCCGTGCTTAAGAAACGGAAACCCGCGCATAGAGTCGAATGTACTCCGGCGTGAGAGCAGGCGTTCTCTGAAGTTAAAACAGCCCTGGCAAACGCTGCACTGTTGGCGCACCCAGACCCAGCGGCCCGGATAGCGCTCACGACCAACGCCTCGGACGTGGCCATAGGGGTCGTCGTGGAGCAACGTGTCACCGGTTCTTGGCAACCGCTCGCTTTTTTCAGCAGGGCTCTGCGCGACAGTGAGCGTAAATACAACGCGTTCGACAGAGAGTTGCTGGCTCTCCACCTGGCCATACGCCACTTCCAGTTCTGGCTGGAAGGGTGCAGCTTCACTGCATTCGTGGACCACAAGCCGCTAACGTTCACGATGGCCAAGGTTTCGGAACCATGGTCGGGCTGGCAGCAGACAGCTGTCCGCGATCTCGGAGTTTACGACCGATATTCAGCATGTGTCGGGTAAACTGAATGTGGTGGTGGACTGCCTCTCGCGCGCAGTAGTGGCCCCGGTCTGCGTGGGGATAGATTATACAGCCATGGCCGCAGAGCAGATTGGCGATATGGACGTGCGCGCGCTCCAGTCTGGACCAACAGGGTTAAGGCTGGAGAGCAGAGTACTGCAAGACGGCAAGCCCCCCCCCCTCCCCCAATCTGCGACGTCTCCACGGGACAGCTGCGCCCGGTGGTCCCAGTCGTGTGGCGCCGCCGCATGTTTGAGTCAGTTCATGCTCTGGCGCACCCAGGAGTGCGCACGTCAGTCAAGATGGTGGGAGCGAAGTTCGTGTGGCCAGGCCTGCGCAAACAAGTGAAAGAGTGGGCTGCAGCCTGCGTAGCGTGCCAACGAGCCAAAGTACACAGACACATGAAGGCTCCTTTGGAGCCGTTTCGTATACCGGCTAAGAGGTTCGACCATGTTCATGTGGACCTCGTGGGCCCCCTCCCGCCATCGCAGGGGTGCACGCACCTTCTGACAGTGGTGGACTGCACCACACGCTGGCCAGAAGCAGTCCCGCTGGCGGAAACCACGTCCGTGGACGTGGCGCGCGCTTTTTTGACGACTTGGGTGGCGCGTTTTGGAATCCCGTCAAACATCACATCTGATAGGGGCCCTCAGTTTGTTTCCGACCTCTGGTCCGCGATGGCCCGCAGCCTGGGTGTTGCAATTCATCGCACAACCTCGTACAACCCACAGGCCAATGGGTTATGCGAGCATTTTCATAGGTCACTGAAAGCAGCGATCAGGGCTTCGCTGACGGATGCAAATTGGGTAGACCGGTTGCCATGGGTTTTATTGGGGTTGCGTTCCGCACCAAAAGAGGATTTGGAGGCTTCCCCAGCAGAACTTGTTTTTTCTCAGCCACTGCGGCTGCCCGGGGAATTTTTGCCAGATAATCTCGCGCCGGACAGCTGCCCGTCTCAGCGTTTGCAGCATAGTGCAGATACAGGCACGTTGCCCGGCCCGGCCCACCACTGCTTTCCACGCGCTTTTGTGCCAAAAACGTTGAAGAATGCGAAGGTGTTCGTGTTTGTCAGGCACGATGCCCACCGCCCTCCATTACGCCCCCCCTACGATGGCCCGTTCAGAGTGCTGGAAACAGGGGACAAACATTTTTTGGTAGACTTGGGGGGTCATCGGGAGAAAATATGCATAGACAGATTTAAGCCCGCCTTTGTGGTGGCGGACGAGCAAGTGCTGTTGGCTCAGGCCCCTCGGCGTGGAAGACCCCAACTGAGAACTCCCCAGGTAAACGATTCATCAGAGCAGCCACACGGGCAAATCGAAGTCCCCCCCCGCCATGGCCCACCCGCAGACAGACACACCCCCAGGAGCCCCCCACCGGCACAGCAACGCCACGGAGGCGGTAAACCCCCGTTACAGCAGATATGGGAGGAGACTGAAGCCAAAAGGACGTGAGGACTGAAACTCTGTCTGAGATTCTGGGAGGGGTCGTGTAGAGAGGTGTAGAGACTGGGTTAATCATCTCAGACTGGATGCAGAGGGTAAACAGAGAAGAACAATAGCTAGGGAGATCATGGTGAGATAGCAGGAAGAAGGAGTCGGGGGGGGGGGGGGGGGGGGGAGAAAGGATGAATGTATTGTGATGTGAGATGTCATGCAGATGTGAGATGAGCGGCTGGTGTAAAAGAACCCATGGTGTATTGAGACTTGCTTTTTCTGTGTATGACTGATGAGAGAGTGAATAAAGTCGTCTGCTACATGAATCAGTCTCGTTATTTACACTCCTCACAAAGTCATTGTTTTTTCATTTGCAAGCAATGAAAAGTAACATCTTTCTATAAATCTATCTATAAATGCAAGAAATCTCTGTCTGTGTGTTTGTGTGTCTGTCTGTCTGCCTGTCTGTTCCATGCATATCTCTTGAACTGTTAGTCAGACTGGCCTAAGATATTAAACATGTTTTGCTGAAGTTACGAAGGTGTGAATCCCCGAATATGGAGTTGCTCAGTCAAAATATGTAATTTTTATCAATAAACGTTTTAGCCACCACTCTGTGTCTCTTCATGAGCTGGCTTTAAGAAGTGTGGGCAGAGTTTCAGATTGAGTCTGTGTTAATTGGACAATATGTGGCATCACAATCATGCTGATTGGATAACACACAACATCACGACCTGTCAGTCACCACAGTGTTCCCGGGACAAAACAAGGAAATGAAAGTTAGAAAGATAGAAAAGAAAATACTGAAGATTTCCGTCGGCCTGCATCGGTCTATGATGACCATGGAAGAGAATCCTAAACGTCTACTTTGCTGGAACAGCACCGCCTGTGGCTGAAAAGGCTGATGCGCGAATGGCAGTCCCTGTCACACAGGTCGCACTTGTGGGTGGCCTCCGTGCTGCTGGGTCTGTGGCGGTTCTCCCTGTGGGTCCTTTTTTCATCTGCTGCAGCAGTCAGTCTCTCTTCACCCGCCTTGAGCTGTCTGGTCAGGGTGCCTCTCCATTTGGAGCGGTCTGTTGCAAGGTCCTCCCAGCGCTCTGTGTTGATTTCCAGGGCCTTCATGTCTCACTTGCAGACGTCTCTAAAGCGCAGCTGTGGGCGGCCAACATCTCTCCTGCCAGTCGCCAGTTCTCCGTAGAGGACGTCTTTGGGGATTCTGCCATCCTCCATACGGTGAATGTGGCCTAGCCAGCGGAGCCTGCGCTGCCTGAGTAGAGTGAACATGGAGGGAAGGCCGGCGTGGGACAGAACTTCTGTGTTGGGCACTTTGTCCTGCCAGGATATGTCCAGGATGTGGCGTATGTTGTCCACGTCTCACTCCCATAGAGCAGTGTGCTGATGACGCAGGCGTTGTACACTGCCATCTTCGTCTTGACAGAGAGTTTGGGATTCTCCCACACTCGTGTGGTGAGGCGAGCAAGTGTGAAGGCTGATTTTCCAATCCTCTTGTCGATCTCTGTATCAAAGGAGAGGTTGTTGCTGATCGTGGACCCCAGGTACGTGAACTGATTCACGACCTCCAGCTCGTAGTTGTCGATGGTGATGGTTGGTGGTGCTTCCGTGCCTTGTGCCAAGACGTTAGTCTTCTTCAGGCTGATGGTAAGCCTGAAGTCCTTGCATGCCTGGGAGAAGCGGTCCATCAGGGTCTGAAGCTCCTGCTGTGTGTGGGTTGCAACTGCAGCGTCGTCTGCGAACAGCATGTCTCTGATTAGAGCCTCGCGTACTTTGGTTCTGGCTTTCAGGCGGGCGAGGTTGAAAAGCCTGCCGTCAGATCTTGTGTGCAGGTAGATTCCCTCTGTTGCTGTGCTGAAGGCATGCCTCAGGAGCATAGCAAAGAAAATCCCAAAGAGGGTTGGCGCAAGTACACAGCCCTGTTTCACTCCGCTGCGTATATTGAATGGCTCTGAGACGTTGCCGTCGTGCTGCACTATCCCCTGCATGTTGGTGTGAAACGATTCGATGAGGCTTTGCAACTTTGGTGGGCATCCTATCTTCGGCAGGATCTTGAAAAGGCCCTCTCTGCTGACCAGATCGAACGCTTTGGTGAGGTCGATGAAGGCGACGTACAGGGGCATGTTCTGTTCTCTGCATTTCTCCTGGAGTTGGCGGATGGAGAATATCATGTCTACTGTTGATCGCTCAGCGCGGAAGCCACACTGAGACTCGGGGTAGACACGTTCGGCAAGCTTCTGTAGACGAACGAGAACAACTCTTGCGTAGACTTTGCCAACAACGCTGAGGAGGGAGATGCCCCTGTAGTTGTTGCAGTCGCTTCTCTCCCCTTTGTTTTTGTAGAGGGTGATGATCTTGGCGTCCGTCATGTCCTGTGGTACGGCACCTTCCTTCCAGCACTGGCAGAGGACGTCATGCAATGGCAGCAGTAGGGCGGTCTTGCAGTGCTTGATCAGGTCGGGGGGTATGCCGTCGTTGCCGGGTGCCTTGCCAGCAGCCAAGCTATCAATGGCCTTGCTGAGATCGTCGATGGTTGGCTCGGCATCAAGTTCGTCCATGGATGGCAGGCAGTCAATGGCATCAAGGGCTGACGGTGTCACGTGTTCTGTCTGGAGTAGAGGTCGGAGTAGTGTTCCACCCATCTCTCCATCTGCTTGTTCTTTTCTGTGATCATCTCCCCAGTGGAGGATTTGAGGGGGGCCGTCTTGCTCTGAGCCGGACCAAGTGCTTTCTTGATGCCATCGTACATACCACGGATGTTCCCTGTTATGGCAGCGGTTTGAATGTCTTGGCTGAGCTGAGTCCAGTACTCGTTGGCACAGCGCCGAGCAGTCTGCTGAACTTTGCTTCTCGCAGCCCTGAGAATCTGGAGATTCTTCTTGTTTGGGTACTTCTTGTTCTCAGCAAGTGCTGAGCGCTTGGCTTCAATGACGGAGGTCATCTCGGTCAACTTGGCATCAAACCAGTCCTGTAACTTCGAGGTCTTCCTCCCAAAGGTAGCCAAGGCTGTGCGGTGGATGGTATTTCACAGCTCTTCCCACTTCTGCTTTGCAGATTCTCCTTCTTGTGGTACACCAAGTTCCTTCTCAAAGGTGGAGGCAAACTGCTCAACAAACTCTGGTTGGGCCATCTTGCTGGTGTCAATCCGTGCCTTTCCAGGCTGTCTAGCATGATGGAATTTCTTCAGCTGCAGCTTGACCTTGCAACACACCAATGAATGGTCTGTGTCGCAATCTGTACTCTGAAACGAACGGGTGATTAGCACGTTCTTCAGTGAGGTGCGCCTGGTCAGGATCAAGTCCAGCTGGTGCCAGTGCTTTGAGCGTGGATGTCGCCAGGAAACCTTGTGTTGGGGCTTGGTCTTGAAGAACGAGTTTGTGATGCACAGATCGTGATATGTGCTGAACTCCAGCAGCCGCTGTCCGTTGTCGTTCATTCTGCCCACGCCAAATGGTCCAAGACAGGAGGGCCAGGAGTCGTGGTCAGCACCCACTCTGGCATTGAAGTCTCCAAGGAGAATGAGTTGTTCAGAGTTGGGGATGATCCTGACAGTTGTTGCGAGATTCTCGTAGAACTCGTCTTTTGCCTCTGGTGTGGCTGTCAGTGTTGGGGCATACACACTGACGAGGGTGACTGGGCATTGAGTGGTGTTGAGGCGGAGGGTGAGGAGTCGTGCAGAGCCATTGCTGCCCGGCTCCACCATCTTCAGCAAGGTGTTCTTCACTGTGAAGCCCACTCCGTGTTCCCTGTGTTCGTCACTGCCCTTTCCCTGCCAGTAGAACATGTAGTCCTTCTCTCTCAGTGTGCCTGCATCAGCCAACCGTGTTTCCTGGAGAGTGACGATATCCACTCCCAGTCTCTTCAGCTCATTATTGATGATGGCAGTCTTCCTGGTGTCGTTGATGTCCTTGAGGTTAGCAGCGAGTCCTGTCATCATAGTGCGGACGTTCCAAGTTCCCAGTTTTAGAGTTGGTCTCTTTTGTTTTTTTGTCTTGCCTGGTGCAAAGGTTCTCAGCCTGCTGTTCGGACTTCTCCTCATCCCCATGCACCCAATGAGGAAAGCAAGCTGTGGCGAGACAACAACTTATTGGCTGGGGGCTGCCCAGCTTGAAGCGGGCAGTAGCTGTCCAGTGAGATCCGATGATCCCTCCCACCGTCGGGAACAACCCCTGGCGCCGCGCTCTACGCCAATTGAGCGGTGGCTTATAACCGGTAACTGTCATTCCCCGTGTTTTGTCTACGCCAAAGGCGAAGCTGGAGTGTCCTCTCCAGTGATCCGGTGTTCTACCTTCCAGCGTTGGGCGTTGGTAGAATTCAAGCCTGGGCAGGAAGATATGGAGGATAAGATGTTGCCCATGCAGCATGTCCCCCCTCTCCACGTCACTGATGAATCCAAAGGAACAGCAGGGCTGCTACAGTTTGGCACCAGCGCCGTCGCAGGAGCTGCCAGAACGATGTTGAGCACAACAGAGAACTGCCTTAGGGGCTCTGACTCTGGATTTTTCCTCAGGGTTGAATCCCGAAGCCTTTCCCGTGACCGGGTGTGCCGCAAGGCAGCAGAGGTTTGAAATCAGGGTTTACCTTCCCCTAGATGGGCTACCTTCCCAGGTTGACAAGCCACCATCTACCCGAAGCATCTGGTTTTAAGGCGCCAGAGATCCGCCCTCGCCCCTTCTCCTATTAGTAAAAGCAGTTCCGCCAGGCTTAGGGACTAAACCACACGGGCAGGCTAGGAGTTGGATTTAGTTGTCAGAGGCTTTTCGAGACGCACGCCGTAAGGAGCATTTTATGAGCACTGGGAGCTTAACCCCAGTACCGCTCCTGGCTATGACAACCTTGGAACCACTGAAGATTTAATGCTTAAAAAATTATACTATAAAGTTGCCATGACTGCGTAGGTCTAAAGGATAATTCACCATACAGTGGTGTGAAAAAGTGTTTGCCCCTTCCTGATTTCTCATTATTTTGTATGTTTGTCACACTTAAATGTTTCAGATCATCAAACAAATTTAAATATTAGACAAAGATAACACAAGTAAACATAACATGCAGTTTTTTTTTATTAAAGGTGTTATATATATGTGTATATACTGTATATATATATATACAGTATATACACTACCGTTCAAAAGTTTGGGGTCACTTAGAAATTTCCTTATTTTTGAAAGAAAAGCACTTTTTTTCAATGAAGATAACTTTAAACTAATCAGAAATACACTCTATACATTGCTAATGTGGTAAATGACTATTCTAGCTGCAAATGTCTGGGTTTTGGTGCAATATCTACATAGGTGTATAGAGGCCCATTTCCAGCAACTATCACTCCAGTGTTCTAATGGTACAATGTGTTTGCTCATTGAGTCAGAAGGCTAATGGATGATTAGAAAACCCTTGTGCAATCATGTTAGGTCTGCAATGCTGTAATTGCTGCAAATGGAGGATTCTTTGACAAAAGCAAAGTTTGAAGGAAAATATTATTATTTCAAATACAAATCATTATTTCTAACCTTGTCAATGTCTTGACTATATTTTCTATTCATTTTACAACTCATGGTGGTAAATAAGTGTGACTTTTCATGGAAAACACAAAATAATTGTCTGGGTGACCCCAAACTTTTGAACGGTAGTGTATATATATATATATATACAGTATATACAGTATATATATATATATATATATATATATATATATATATATATAAACCATAATTTATTGTGAAAAGTGAACAGAAAATAATACAGCTCATGGGCTGGAAGCAAAAGCAAAAGCACGACAAAACACATGCAGGGTACAGGCAGGATTACTCAGGCTAAGGTTTTGACAGGCTTGACAGAAGCGTGGGTAACACACCAACATGAGACAAGGACACCGCACTGGGATAAATAGATGAGGGGGCAATCAAGACAACACAGAACAAGCGGGCACAATCAGGGGCATTCAGAGACAGCAGGACTGAGACAAAAGGTAAACAGGAATGGAGGATACACAAGAAACATGAACACAGGACCAGGAAATACATGACCATGAAAAATAATGATGATAATAAACAGAGAATCATACAAAACTAAACCTGAACCCCAGACCAGAATAAAGAACATAACATGACTAGGATAATGAATAATAATAAATACAGAGAACTCCAAAATACAAACTGAGCTGAGGCACAGAAAACACAGCAAATAGCAAAAATAAACGCAATGCATGAGCATGGTGTTATGTCTGTAAAACGCAGACCAATGATGAGGCGAGTGGTGAACTATACAGGACTTTATTAGATGCTCACAGATCCAGACAGACGCTCCCGTTAGGCAGAGTCAACTGCACAGCCTTCTTTTACCCTAGGCGACGTCACCGCTCGTGTAACACCATAATGTGTCTCACGAACAACACTACATTTTACCCCCCTCTTAAAAAATGGGCAAACACACGCAACTGAAACCCTCCCAAATCTGGACCCCGAATCACACTCTAAAGTGAACAGAAAATCATTAGGGCCTACCTCATTCACACAAACAACTAAGGCTAGGGGGGGACAGGTGGACTACTGTCCCATCCTCACACGGCTAGATGGATTATTCTGCCATCTCTGCTACGAAATAGTCCATAAAATAAAACCTGCTGTGTTCCTGTTATGTTTGCCCCTTGCAGGGCAAAGATGAGGTGCCAGAAGCCAGCAGTGAGTTTGTTATTTTATTAAGAAAAGTACAAAATAATGTGCCACGAGGGGCAAAACACAAACCACTATACGTACAACCCTGACGGGTGAAACACAAGACAAATAAAGAGTCGAAATACAACACTTACAAGAGTATAGCGAGGGCCTTAACGCTGAAAAAGGACTGGCTTCGGACGTGGGAAAACCAGTCTGGATACGGCGAGGTCGCAGCGAGGACTGAGCCTCCACTGCGATCTTAAATAGAACATGAATTAATTACAAACAGGTGAGGAGCCAACGTAATGAATAAAACACAAACAGCCGTGACAGGTCGCGAGCAGGCTTGACAGCCATAAGTCCTGCCGCAGCGCTGTCAAAATAAAAGCACAACTAACCACCATCACAATATGCCCAAATAAAGAGACAAAAAAGGAGAAAATAACAAGTGACTCGAGTGCAGAGCAGACCTGCGCTCGGGATCACCACACTAATATAAGGCATAAAACAATTCCGTTATCACAACAAACATATATACAAACAAACTGTCAGAATAATATTCATTTCAACACCATGCATAGGAACTAAACTCTGGGTAATTTATATAACATCATATATTGGACACATTGCCCCCCCATTACCAGTCAGTCCCGGTGGAGAAACCTCCCCTCCAGAGACCCATCAGGCAGGTCCCAACCCGAGCATCTTCTTCTCTTGGCGTCTGGAGGTGACCCACGTCGACGCCAAGACACCTCCCCCTCTTCATTGGCACGCCACAGCTCATTGGGATGTCTCCTTGTACCATCAGACAGCTGAAGGTAGCCGTCCTCCTGAACAGTCACTACCTGCAGCCGCCCCATGTCCTCCTGCTGTTTTCTCTTCCTGCGAACCCTTCTCAACCGGGCCCTGTCCCTGGGACAGACCACATCAGCGACCTCCAGAAGAGTCCGACTGGGCTCCCAGTGTTCCTGTGTGGCACGTCGTTTTACTGTGCCAGCTGATCCTGCCCCACTCGCTTTCATTTCAGATGCTGGCGAAGCCGTTGTGACGCCCTGCTTCTCGGTACCTCCCAGCCAAACTCCGCAGGCAGGTTGGGCCAGCCACTCAGCTCCATCCACCGTCTCAAGTGTCTTACTGCACCACCCAGTTCCCTCAACTAGGGTAACTTGGACCCTGGCGCAGGCACCCTCCTGCGATGGCCCTGAATGGGGTTGATCCTGCTCATCTCCCAGAATACTAGGCCAAGGTTTGTCCCATATTGCGTCATCCAACACTCGCAGAACTGGCTGGTCCCAAAAGCCACAGCCCGACCACTCCTCACCACCACCGCTGGTGATCATGAAGCCAAGTCCTTAGAAAAGGTCGCAGCCAATCTAATTCCCTCCACTGGTGGTCACCACAAACTGCAGATTGGCTACCTCCGCTGCCTTGTATCTAGCCGTCAGTTCCAGCAAACCCACAATGGGCAGTCTATTCCCACCATATCCACAAAATGGCATTGAAAGATCTCTCATACTTGGATATGGAAAATAACAATCCTCACAGTAGGCCAGTTCAGCACGGACCTCACCGCGCTCCTGTCCACCAGTAATGGCACCTCCTCGCCGTCCAACTTCACCATACAGTATGCATGGCCATCTGTGCTCAGGGAGACAGTGTGAATCACCGTAGGAGTTGGAGCAGGGGTATCTGTTTTGTGTCGCCATTCCCCTCGCTCAAACCTATTACAGGCCCTGGCAAAATGATGCAGGTATCCGCACTTGCCACAGCATTTACCTCTTGCCGGACACCCTCTAGCCTTATATCAGTGCTTAGTAGACCCACAACCCGAACATTTGGGTGATCCCAGGGTGGACCTCATCTTCACAGCTGCAGCGCATTCCTCTTGCTCGCTGTCTTTGCTGTCCGAATCCACAACCTGCGCCGTCGATTGTGAGTCATAGCGGTGCAGCGTAGCTCTTTCGCCGAGGTTGTGTGATAACTTGTCTGCTGCTTCACACTGTTGAGTTATTTCCAAAGCCGTGGCTAGAGTCAATTCGCCAGAGTGTGCTAATAGTTTCGACTGTGCTGATGAGCACAGCTTGTGCTCCGCCAGCTGGTCGCGGACCATTTCTTCCTCCAAATCACCAAATTGGCAGTCTCCAGCCAGCTGCTGCAGGTCCGCAACATAGTGCTGCACCGACTCGCCGATATGCTGGTGGCGCTGCCGAAACTAGATCCTCCTGACAATGACGTTTACAGGCGCACAAAAATGTCGCACCATTAGCTCAACCACCTCCTCAAAGCTATCGCTAGCCCCCAAGGTAGCAAGGATACACTGTCCTTCCATACCTAAATTGTGGACTAAAATCGCCCGTGCTTGTACCTTCTTCAATTCGCCGAGGTTCAGTGACACCAAGTAATTCTGAAAAGTGGCGAATCACCTCTCCCAAGGCACCGGAGGCTCCCCTGGAGACTCCAAAAACGGACAAAAAGAAGACACGCCAGCATCCATACTTTATCCTCGCCGCCAAATTGTCTGTAAAATGTAGACCAATGATGAGGCGAGTGGTGAACTACACAGGACTTTATTAAATGCTCACAGTATTCAGACAGACGCTCCCGTTAGGCAGAGTCAACTGCACAGCCCTCTTATACCCTGAGCAACGTCACCACCCGTGTAACACCATAACATGTCCCACGAACAACACTACACATGGTCCCCAGACCATACCCAGACTCTGACCATTTCTCACAAAAAAAGTAGCATTTTTCTCAAATTTGTAATTTTTGTCATGGAAAATAAGCCTTTTTCCCTACATATTTGCAAAATCATTTAAATTTCTGATTTTTTAAAATATTTTTTTGACTATCACCTCACCACCCACAAACCTCACCGCATATCACTGGTAGATAGAGCTTTACGACCCACCCACAATCCGACAGTTAAGCTATTGCCAGGAAGGCTGATCCATCCACTTCTCCTTGCTGTGGCAGTATTATTTCAGTGAGCTCTGGTTGCCGTGTCTCAGGCACAGTGAAATCAAAACCGTTCGTTTAAAGAAAGCTACTCAGACAAAGGCTGACCCTAACAAAATGAGAGGGTTGAGTTTTGCCTTTGGTAGCTGCTCCAGATACCCAAAAGCACTGAAAATGTGGAAATTCCATCATATGCCGCCATTTGATTTCGAAACATGGCTGCAAATTAAAGTTGGTGTTTATCTGCTTCACAGCTTCCTGACATATTGATTGAATTGGCAGAAAAATGAAGAAAAGACACTTTTTTATTTTAAAAAGTGTCCTAAAAGAAAATGCCAGTCCAGTTTGTTATCACATTCAATATAGTTTATATTTTGGTATCTGCCAGAGACAAACAGTAAAGAGGCTATATACTGACTGTAGCCAGAATTCTTTGCTGTCGTATTTATCACCCCATGTGATTCAGTTTGAATTGAAAACTGTTATAAATCAATCTTAAGGCAAAAAGGTTTTTACAGCCGTTAAGCTGTTAAGTAGTTTATTGCCTGGTGACTGTCCTTGCTTGCTGATAAGAGTTTGTTGCCTGCGAGGTCTGAGGTGAGTAAAATCCTTTAAAGATCCCAGTTGATATTTTCTTTATTTTTTAATGAATAAAACTGGAATAAAATATTTCCCAGATAATCGCATGGATATAAACTTGAAATGTAAATATGCTCATTCCTGAGGTCTGTGTGCCTTGATAATAGAAGTTGGGTGAAGCATTGTGAAACTTTTGGCTTTTATTTTTTTTAACAGGACAGTAAAAATTACTTGTATATCATCAGTTATAGCTGTTATCAATTTGAAAGCATGCATCAATATCTATGTGTGTTGCCTCTTGTTTTATTATTAAATACGATGCAGTTCTCAGGTTGCAGCGCCTTTTCAAAACACTCGGTATGTGTGACTGAGGTAGAAGCAGGGTAAACCTGAGGTTGGATAAACAAAAAATAAAGTTACACTTCTCCTGAACTCAAAAATCTAACACTGATAACAAGACAAACTACTTTCCAAAGAAAGGCTCGTGGATTGTTGCTGGCATTCATTACTCGATATTGCTGGGAAGAGCGATGAGACACTTGTTGTTGATGGAAAAATGAAATCTCTGCACTTGATGATGGCATGTTTATGCTACCAGTGCACTCAGACGTCACATGGTTGAACTGTAATGTGACAAAAACACAAGATTCTCTGTAAAGATGAGAAATGGATGATAGTGAACAGACTGAATGTCAAAAGTGTTGTTTCTAAGGGAAGGGCTGAAATAGTTATCCATTGCTATCTCTACACAGTCAGTCACCTTGACACAATGGAATTACTTATTGATGGCTGATTAAAAAAAATGCTTAGTAAGAATTTGAATGTCCTGTACTTGAATCCCTAGGTGCTAATGGACGTCATAAATACGGGCGCAGCAGCGTGTGTGGTGGCGTGGGAGGAGTGGCCTTTTGACTGTGCTCACAAGGCCAGTACAGCGCATAACAGGCCAATTATGATCTTTTTCTTAATCTGTCCTCTAAATTGATTCTTTTAATTAAAAACAGCTAAGAAAAATGTTGTCTTTGCTCAAAATAAACTGTTAAAAAAAATGAAATCCAAAGCACAAAAACTGCCAAATTGTATTGTTAGAACTGTATAATAGCCTTTACATGTTGTTTTAATGCACATTATCTATTCACAAAGTATCTGCTCAAAGGTGAATCAGATAGGAGCGTTGCGATTCTGTTTTCATTTAGCTCACTCAAACCTCAGTCGCAGAAACACGAGTGGACACTTGTGGACTGTGCGCACAAAGGTGGAAAAATCACGGCGACCCTGAAGTGCGAATCACATGACAAAACACACCACCCAAGTGAAAACGTAGCAGCAAATAAGAATACACCTCAGACTCAACTCAAACTGGAAAAGGTTTGCAGTTGACAAGGATCGCTGCTGACTGGACTGACATGTCTTCAGACTTTTAAACAGGAGGTACTTGTGTCCTTTAATCTGCTGTAGCCCTTGTCAATAGCAGGTACCGACCTTCTCCAATATGAGTTAATGTTGTTGTGTTTTTTTGACCTCCACCAAGGACGTGATGTGGCAGGGTGTTTGTCTATTTGGTAGCAGGATTACACAAAAACTTCTGGACGGATTTTGATGAAATTTTCACCAGAGGTGGCCCTTGTGCTACGGATGAACCCATTAGATTTTGGTGTTGTCTCGAGAGTGCATACCTCTGCCAAAGCCATATCTTCTTGCAATATGTTAGCAGGATTATGCAAAATCTACTGGACAAAATATGGAGGTATGAACGAAGCTACTGATGGAGGTATGAATGCATGGATGGAGACTTGGCAGATGTATGTGCTCTCTGAGTCCCCTCTACAGTAGTTTGCCATTGTGATTTGCACTTCAAGGCCACCGCAAAAAAATCCACTCTGGGTCATAATCATGATTCCTATGACTGCAGTTCATGCAGGATTGCTTATAAATATGTACTGAGTCACTTTTTGGGAAGAAAAATGCAAAGCACGCTGGTGCTTTGTGTTGCCTCACTAGAGTTTACCTGCCCACATGTCTTCAGTCACCTGCAAATACATCCCGCTATGCAGCAAAGTACACAGTAGTATTCTTTTTTTTTTTTTTGGCATTCCACGTGCACTATCTTATCATCTTTCAGATTCCAACAACTAAATTTAAGACAGACTTCATACCAGTGTAGTCAGTATATTGCCAGTGAAAGTATTAGATCAAGGACCTCCAATCTGCAGCTCTGGAGCCACAACCTGTTCTTTTGTGGAGAATTCCCCCCAAAAAGTTAATTTATGTGGAAACAAGAGGACTCTGAGGAGAGTGCAGTATCCCCCGCCTCAGTTTTCTTTGAAGAGAGCAGTTTTCAATTTTTCAATATAATTACTGTGGCAGAACCAAATTATGATAAGCCTATCATCCACGAATATACAACTCATAGTTGTAGGTCAGGATCCCAAGGTGAACCCGTGTAGCAAGTATGGTGACACTAGAGAGCTTTACACGTTCTATAGTAAGAGATCATAGGGAGTGCCATCCTTGACCTTTGACTTTTTGACCCCAAACCTGTAATCAGAGTTTATGATCTCAGTGAACCTGTGTACCAGGTTTGGTGACCCTAGCTTTCTTTGTTGTTGAGATGTAGTTTATAAGCCATTTTGATGTTGACCTTTGACCTTGTAATCCCGAAACCAGAGTTACTGTGTACCAAGTTTGGTGGCCCTAATTTTACTCGTTGTACAGTAATATGGCATAAGGAATGTTAACCTTGACCTTCTACCTTTTGACCCCAAACCCATCATCAGAGGTCAAGATTCCAAGGTGAACGTGTGCCACAAGTTTGGTGACCCTAGCTTTCTTTGTTGTTGAGATATAGTTTATAAGCCATGTTGATGTTGACCTTTGACCTTGCGATCGCAAAACCGTAGTCACACTTCAGGGTCACAGGGTGACCCTAACTTTACTCGTTGTACAGTAATAAGGCATAGGGAATGTTAACCTTGACCTTTTGACCCCAAACCCATAGTCTGAGGACGGGATCCCAAGGTGAGCCTGTGTACCAGGTTTGGTGGCCCTAGCTTTACTCATTTTACACCTTGTTCCAAATTATTATGCAAATAGGATTTTAGTGTCATAAACACTCAATTTTTTGTTTTTCAATTAAACTCATGGATGGTATTGTGTCTCAGGGCTCTTTGGAGCACTGATATCAATCTCAGACACCGGTCATAATTAGTTTGTTAGGTGAGCCCAATTAAAGGAAAACTACTTAAGAAGGATGCTCCACATTATTAAGCATGCCACAGGTTTCGAGCAAAATGGGAAAGAAAAAGGATCCCCCTGCTGCCAAAAAGTGTCAAATAGTGCAATGCCTTGGACAAGGTATGAAAATATTAGATATTTCACGAAAACATAAGCATGATCATCATACTGTGAAAAAATGTGTGGCTCATTCAGAGCGCAGATGGGTTTGTGCAGTTAAAGGCATGAGGAAGGTTTCTGACAGATAAATTCATCAGATTAAGAGAGCAGCTGCTAAAGTGCCATTACAAAGCAGCAAACAGGTATTTGAAGCTGCTGGTGCCTCTGGAGTTCCACAAACCTCAAGGTGTAGGATCCTCCGGAGGCTGGCAGTTGTGCATAAAGTTACTATTTGGCCACCCCTAACCAATGCTCACAAGCAGAAATGGTTGCAGTGAGCCCAGAAATACATGAAGACTAATTTTTAGGCTTGTTCACTGATGAGTGCCGTGCAACCCTGAATGGTCCAGATGGAGGGAGTAGTGGATGGTTGGTGGATGGCCGCCATGTCCCAACAAGGCTGCGACATCAGCAAGGAGGTGGTGGAGTCATGTTTTGGGCCAGAATCATGGGGAGAGAGCTGGTAGGCCCCTTTAGGGTCCCTGAAGGTGTGAAAATGACCTTGGCAAAGTATATAGTGTGGGTTGGCAGCAACACCTCCAAGGTGTAGGTGCATGTCTAGACCGGAGACTCACAGTTTTAAAGCTCAATGAGAAGATGTTGTAATGATTTTACCTCTAAAGATGTATAAATGTTCACACACTGGCTGTAGTGTTAGATTTGCTTGTTTTGTTTGTGGTTTTATGGCGTTTGTCCTCACGCACGCTCTCACGACAGGGTGCTTTTGGGGCAGGCGGACGTTTTTCAACGCAAATCCAGCGCTTCGCACATGCGATCAGTATGGAGACATGGCAGGCTGGGGGAGATGGAGGAAGGGACGGTGTTGGAAACCTCACAGGTGAGTGTTTTTTTTAAATCACACACTCTGTTTTTGCTGATGTGTTCCGTTCCGTTACTCACTGTAAACATGGAAGTGAACGCGGCGCAGCGATGCATTTGATTGGTTAGACTGAGCATTTGAGTGCCAGTTACAGACAAATTTCATTGGTGAAATTGGCGGAAGTTGACGAGGATTGGCCAAAATTGCGGGAAAGTTGCTGTGATTGGACAAAGTTGAAAGGCCTCGCGATAGTTGCACTGATTGGCTGATTTTGTGTGAATTGACGCAATCGCAACATTGCGAAATCCTGGAGAGACTGCTTTTTGCACAAATGCCATACCTGCTGCTGTCTGTTATTGCAATAGTGATCATGTGCAGTCCAATCTGTCACTGTCTGCACCTACACTACCGCATTGAACTTGCAACTGCGAGAATTATTGCTCTACTTTTTCTGTATCTAAGATTGCTGGGTTTTATCATTTATCTTTATTTGCACTACGGGATGTCTGGGTTTTATCTTTTGTCATTATTTGCACTACGGGTAGCATTACTGTATATAGACTGCTGTTGTTTTTCCAGCCTTATTCCTTTTTTTATATTGCACACACCACCGAAGAGAGAGAAGCGGCATTTCAATTCTCCTGTATGTCCTGTACGTATATGTCATGAGTCTGAGCCCAGAGCTCAGAGTCTCAATGTATTTTTGAGTATTTTATGTCTGTAATTATTTTCTTGTCAGTTTCTGTTATTTTTTGTTTTGTGACATGAGCCTCCTTCCTCCTCTCCCAGACACACCCACTTTCCACTCACAGTCTGTTCCCCAGTTCCCAGCTGTGAGTGATTGTCTATTAGGTCACCTGCTTGCTCAGCCTGCCCACACCTGTGGCTCATTTGTGTGCTTTGTATTTAAGCTCTGTCAGTTCATGGTTTCACTGCAGCACTATTGAATTGTCTGAAGTTGTTTGGACTTATCCCTCCGTGTTTTTCCTCATCTCCTCCATAGCTAAGGCGGCTCTGGAGCGCACCTCCCTATGAGTTATTCTTGTTTTGCATTTTTGTAATGTCTGCACTGTTTTTGGACTTTGTGTTAACAAATGTCACAACTATGGTTCAGCGCCTGGGTCTGTCTCTTTGCCCCATAGGGGCAAACATGACAGTATAGTAGTACTGACAAATAAAATCTTTGAATCTTTGAATGTAGAGTTTCTGACTGACCACTTTCTTCTGTGGTACAAAAAGAAGAACCGTGCCTTCCATAGCAAAATTATCTTCATACATGACAATGCACCATCTCATGCTGCAAAGAACACACCTATGTCATTGACTGCTATGGGCATAAAAGGAGAGAAACTCATGGTGTGGCTCCCATCCTCCCCTGACCTCAACCCTATTGAGAACCCTTGGAGCATCCTCAAGCAAAAGATCTATGAGGGTGGGAGGCAGTTCACATCAAAACAGCAGCTGTGGGAGGCTATTCTGACATCTTGCAAAGAAATTCAAGCAGAAACTCTCCAAAAACTCACAAGTTCAATAGATGCAAGAATTGTGAAGGTTAGATCAAAGAAGGGGTCCTATGTTGACATGTAACTTGGCCTGTTAAGATGTTTTTGATTGAAATAGCTTTTGATTTCAGTAAATATGATCTTCTAATGCTGCAAATTCAACAAATGACCATTTTCAGTTCTTTACAACCAGTACAATGTTTTGAAACTCTGTTGTGCATAATAATTTTGAGCAGTGCATTTTGAGTTTTTTTTTTTATTATTATTGCAAAAAATGTAATCATTGGGAGATTTGTTCAGTAAAATTTGAATTATGCTCTAACGGTTGATGACTTGAAAATTATACTGACTGTCATTTGCATCGACTATTTAGGAAAACCAGAGACAAATATCATTTTGTATCATAATTTGGAATGTGGTGTATAGTAATAAGAGCAATTGGAATCTTAACTTTGACCTTCAACCTTTTGACCCCAAACCCATAGTCAGAGTTCAGGATCCCAAGGTGAACCAGTATACCAGATTTGGTGGCCCTAGCTTTACTCTTTTTATAGTAATAGTAAATGTAGCATTTACCATAGTGCAACTACAATGTTAACTTTGAACTTTGACCCCTTGACCTCCAACCCATAGTTAGGTCAGGCTATTAGATACAACTACTCTATCGATTTGAAAAGCCTACATCATTTCTTTCAGTAGTTATTGTGTTTCGATGATTTAAGGAAAAATCTGACCTCTGATCTTTGGCCACAAGGTCATTCGATGAGAGTGAAATTGCAATATGCACATCATCAAAGTTTTTCAAACCATGGTACCAAGTTTCAAAACAATTGAAACAAACCTGTAGGAGTATATTTCCCAAGACAGTTAGGCTGTGTGTCCACCAAACACATTTTTTGTCACCCGACTGCCCTCAACGTCTTTTTTTCAGTGTTTGTGCACTGCGCTCTGGAAAAAAAAGGTCTGTGCCCTGTATCGCAGCAACAGCTTGTCACTCTAAGCTCAGCACTTCCGCTTTTCCTATGATCAGACTTTCTACTTATTTTTTAATAGCAGTCTCTAAATAACAATGGACAAGAAATGTATTCTAGCATTGGTAGCAGCTCTGGATGCAAAATATGATTACATGGAAAACAGGACTCTGAGTACAGACTGTACCAGCATCCTATGTCCCGCCCTTCCTTATTCTGATTGGCTGCTTAGAAAGAGCTGACATTGACAAGCTCAGCTGCAGTCTGAAAAGTTGAAATTTTTTCAACTCTGAGTGCTCTGAGCGCCGCGACAAAAAGCGTCCACCGCCGAGAGCATTTCAGTGCCGAGGGCGCTCAGCGCTATAGTCGATGAACTACATAGAGAATGAATAGAATATAGTCACCAGCAGCTGAAAAAAATGCATTTGGTGGACACACAGCCTTACTGTCTATGAAGTGAGGTGAAACAGGAGGTCGTAGGTCAGGGGCTACAACTCCTGGAAAAATCATTCACTCAGAACCAAATTGCCATATGCACATCCTCGGTGTATATCAAACCATGGTACCAAGTTTAAAAACAATTGGACCAAAACTGTAGGAGGAGTTGATTTCAAAAAAGTGGGACAGACGGACTCACCTATAACATAAACGCCCGCCGGTTGAAGCCCAAACCCCTTTGGGCTTCAACTGGCGAGGGATAAAAACTCAGCTATTGCTAATGTTGACGAGTTAGTTTTACTCACCACTCAGCTGTTTTAAAGCTCAAAAATAGATTTTATTTGACAATTACTCTTTAAAGTGGAGGTTGCTGACCTCTCTGTACCAGATGAAAAATGTTACCACACCATTTTAAAAATAACACTTTATTTTTTAATTACAAATATTATATAGTCTTAAATACTGAAAGATAACATAACAACATTGAGTTTTGTATGCTACATTAAACTTAGGAAACTGAAATATCAAAAGTTGAAAATAAAACCAAGGATGCATTCCACATATGTCGTGAAATATAAAAATAAGTCTTAACATTCTGAGCTAACCATATGGACGTCATAGAGGACAAAATATTCAATCATCACTAAATAAATGTCCGGCAACAGTAGGTTCATAATATGTGCAATGCTTGTGTTCATGTTCTCCAGCATGATGGTGATCAAAAGTATTTAGAACAGTGCTTAGGTCCATGAACAATTAAAACTATCACAAATACATTACTCCGCTCAGTATTGCTTTTATACAAAATTATTCTTACAAAATTAATCTTAAAAATATTAAAAACTTGTTGCTGTAACGCTTTGTACAGAATCATCGTCTTTAGACATGGCCGGATTGTCATACATCTCCAGACTTTTCGTGCTACTCTTCCTGATCGCTTCCTCCTCCTTGCGTTTTTTGCAGCACTTGCAGTGTTTGCAGCAGCAGCAGCAGTGTTTGCCGCAACAGGTCATTGCCCTGGTCACGACGGTGTCCCATGGTGCCAGGGAATGCATGGGTCGGGGCAAAAACTTCCAGTTGCGGAGCACCTTGGGTAGGAAGCGTGGGCATCGAGACTGCATCACATTAATGATGACCACAAAGATGACAAGCACAACGATGGGCACACCAACGCCAACCAGAACCTGCCAGCCAGCCATTGACAGGCCAAATATTCCCACAGGTAGAACCAAAAACATCAAAATGAGGTAGAGAGCAGCAAACCAACGATACTTGGCTGTTTTGTTGCCCAAACCCCTGGCCAACCTGATGGGCACTCGCATGAAGGGCAGTGGGTACCAGAGTATGATGCCAAAAATGTTGAAGAAGAAATGACAAAGCGCAATCTAGAAAAAAAAAGAGAAAACAATTCAATAAAAAAATAAGCCTTCTTGGAGTGTCGAAAAGCAATGAGGACAAATAAAGCAACAAAGTAAAACTCTTCCAGCAGAATTCAACTCCTGTTTGGCAGATATTTAATCTATATATTAGATATTTTATCTTAATTTTGTAAATTAATCTTTAAACTGAAAATCACGACCATGCATCCTCAGGAGATGGCGAAGATCTCTATAAAATTCCCTGCCAGTCATTGTAGAAACTGGGATATTGCAGCTAGCTAAGTTGGGCTAATTCAGCTAGTCTGTCTTCACCCTAATTAGGGTGACGCATAATGAAAAGCCTCTAAAGTTGTAATCCTCTAAGAGCTATAAAAAAAAGATGTGAAGTCTGATGTCAATTTCCCAAATTACTCTTTTAGCTAAAATACTCAACTGAGTTGTAAAACTTAGAGAAAAACTAAAGCTTCACCCTTGATGAGTTATGAGTCAGCATTGCAGTATAAGCCAGAGGACAGACCTATCTGCTAGCATCGCTATAAACAAGCATGTAAAGTCTACTTTTAATTGAAACATACCTGCAAAGAGTTGTTTAGTGTTTCTCCAGGGCTAGCCAGAGCAGCAAGTATGGCTGTGGTTGTCGTACCAATGTTTGACCCTAGGGTCAGAGGATAGGCCCTCTCCAGGCTAATGACACCGATACCTGATGAATAAGATTATCAAGATACAAGTTCTGGTCTTCATTAAAACAAACGCCAAAATCACTGTTCTGATGAGGACTTACCAACGAGAGGCGTTATAGCTGAGGTGAAGACGGAACTACTCTGAACAATGAAGGTCATCCCTGCTCCCACAACAATAGCAACATAGCCGATAACCCACCCAAAGGGGAAGGGGAAGTCTGTGGTAAAAGAAAAAGTAGAAAATAAGCCTTAAAACCAATGAAGTGAGCAGGGGCGCATCAAGCATATGCACATGCACTATATTGCCAAAATTACTGGGACACCCCTCCAAATGAATGAGCACAAATGCACAAAGCAAGATCCATAAAGACATGGATGAGTGAGTTTGGTGTGGAGGAACTTCACTGGCCTGCACAGAGCCCTGACCTCAACCCGACAGAACAACTTTGGGTTGAATTAGAGCAAAGACTGTGAGCTAGGCCAAATTTGCTTCTGGGAGAATGATCAGAAATTCTCATAAACACACTCCTAAATCTTGTTGAAAGCCTCCCCTGAAGAGTTGAAGCTATGATAGCTACAAAAGGTGGCTTTCCACAAGGTTTAAGAGTGTGTTTATTGCCATTTCTGACCATTCTTCTAGAAGCGCATTAGTGAGGTTAGGACTGATGTCTTTATGGATCTTGCTTTGTGCATTAGTGCCCATTCATTTGGAAGGTGTCCCAATGCTTTTGGCAATACAATGTACAATAAGAGTACAGCAGATTACAGAAACACATACTGTATTTTCTATTCTCTTTGTGCGCACACGGCCCTCTGTATGTTACCCAAGAAACACTTGTTTTTTTCTGACCTCTGTGACCAATAAGTGAACTGCAGCTGAGGCTGAAAGAAAACCTCACAATTTATGGGAAAAAAATCATACATTTATGTTAAAAGTTGCAAACTGACAAGAAAAAAAAGTTGTAAATCTACAAGTAAAAACATAAAACTTCATAAATAAATGTAAATGTATCAAGAAAAACCTCACAAATTTGAGAAAAAAGTTGCAAATGTGAAAAATGCATAATTTTGTGAAAAAAAAATCTTAAGTACATGTACTTGACTAAATGTAACTAGTCACTACCCACCTCTGCTAGAAGCATACAGATAAATCACAGATTTGCAAGTAAAACTTACAGGTTTATGCATACGTCCTGTTTGTGGATGAGGTCTATTGTGCCTACAGTATTTCTACCGGAAACGCATTTGTGCCTGAGCTTTTCTTTGCCACCCCACAGGACAGTGGCACCTGTGGGTGAGCCAGAAGCAGCAGATAGGCTGTACCTGTGTAGCTCATCAAGCACCACCACAGAAGCAGATGTGCTGACTATCAACCAGGCTGAACAGAGCTAACAGGGAAGGTTTGTTTTGGGCCCGTACCTGTGTTGAGAATCTTCTTGATCACCACAGCCACCTGCCCCTTCAGCATGGAGTTGAGCAGCTTGACGATGAGGATGAGGCAGGTGCAGAGGACGAACAGGGATGCGGCCAGGAGGATGAGGCCCACGGCTATGTCTGGTAGGGTAGTGTTGACGAATATGTGATGACCTGCAAAAGACAGTTAATGAAATGATTAGCTGCTGCTAAGCAAACACAGTAAAACAAAGCTGACAAAAGGAATTTCACTGAGTTCAAACTGTAAAACAAGCTGAGGGCGGTACACTGAGTTCAGTTCCTACTCCTATTTAATCAAAATATCTTTGTCTTTCTATCAAAACCAAGCAACAGATCATTTGATGGAACTGGAAGCATACCCCAAAGATCCATTTTATAGCTGTGTGGCACTCAGAGACAACATGAATAGACCTATTGAGCAGGTAGACGGGTCAAAGGAGGGCAGTAGCTGAGTCACTAAAACATCTCAAAGGTAGTGATTGTCTAGACTTCAGAGACCCTGCATGAAGGAGGCCGTTGTGGCACTAGGGTGGCTCTCAGATTTCATTATTTTAGTGGATGGGGAATCCTAATTGCTTTGAAAATCCTCCTTTTTTGTCCCCCTATGGATGTGTGCTTACATTTCTCTATGTTGTTGACATAAGTCTCGCTGATCTCAGTCCAGGTCTCGTTTCCTTCCTCCCAACAGTTTGTACCATTTTTGCAGCTGTCCACTGTCACGTTATAGTAAGTCTAAAAGAGAGAAAGAGAGAGAAATGAAGACAGTGTGGTAACTAATGCAGCAGCAGAGGATTGCACATTCCACCTTTTTATAAAGAGTGATCTAACCCAGATTGGCTGTGGTGACATTACAGAAAAGGCGATATTAGTCATTAGGAGTAAGCAGCTGAGGTAAGCGGGGCTTTATTGCGTGTTTTCACTTTTGTAACAGATAATTTCATGCATGTGATGCAGCTCCTGTTGATTTCTCACCGTGTTGCTCTCTGTTTTGCACCAGATTTTGATCAGACTCATGTTTGCGGCTGCTGGGTTTCCAGTAGCAATCAGGTTGATAACAGATTTATCCAGCTAAGAAAAAAAATAAAGAATTTTATTAGTGAAAAAACACCACATTTCCTCTTTCTATTAAAGGTCCCATTCACTGGAAAATTGTGTTTTTGTACAACCCTAATTCTGGTGAAGTTGGAACATTGTGTAAAACATAAATAAAAACAAAATACAATGATTGCTCAAAAAATGCTAAAAAAAACAGCATTATGGAACATTCCACAGGTGAATAGGTTAATTGGAAACAGGTGAGTGTTATGATTGGGTATAAAGAGCATCCCCGAAAACTCAGTTGTTCACATGCAAGGATGGGGTGAGATTCACCACTTTGTGAACAACTGTGCGGGCAAACAGTCCAACAGTTTAAGAACGTTTCTCAACATACAATTGCACAGAATTTAGGGATTTCATCATCTATAGTCCATAATATAAAAAGATTCAGAGAATCTGGAACAATTTCTGCATGTAAGCAACAAGGATAAGGGATAAGGACTTGTACTTATATATAGCACTTTTTTCTAGTCTCAAAGACCTCTCAAAGTGCTTCACTAGTACTAACCCTCTATTCTAGGGGCCTATAGGAGACAGATACCAATAGACAATTTAGAGTAACCCATTAACCTAAACATGCATGTCTTTGGATTGTGGGAGGAAACCGGAGCTCCCGCAGTAAACCCACGCAGCACGGGGAGAACATGCAAACTCCACACAGAAAGGTTCCTACCTCTGCCAGCCTGGGGATTTGAACCTGGAACCTTCTAGCTGTTAGGCAACAGTGCTAACCACTGTACCACCAAGGGCAAAAACAAACATTGAATACCCATGACCTTCGATCCCTCAGGTGGTACTGTATTAAAAACCATCATCATTCTGTAAAGGATATTACCACATGAGCTGAGGAACACTTCAGAAAACTATTGTCTGTTAACACAGTTTGTTGCTAACATCTACAAATGTAAGTTAAAATTCTTCCATGCAAAGCCAAAGCCATATATCAACAACACTCAGAAATGCTGCCAGTTACTCTGGGTCCGAGCTCATCTGAGATGGACTGATGCAAAGTGAAAAGGTGTGCTGTGGTCTGACGAGTCCACATTCCAAATTGTTTTTTGGAAATCATGGACGTCATGCCCTCCAGGTTAAAGAAGAAAACTCTGTGAAGGCACCATTCATGCTGAATGGTACATACAGGTTTTGGAGCAACATATGCTACCATTAAAGCAACGTCTTTTTCAGGGACATCCCTGCTTATTTCAGCAAGACAATGCCAAGCCACTTTCTGCACGTGTTACAACAGCGTGGCTTTGTTGTAAAAGAGGGTGGGTGCTAGACTGGCCTGCTTGCCATCCAGATATGTCTCCAATTGAAAATGTGTGGCACATTACGAGGCGCAAAATACATCAATGGAGACCCCGGACTGTTGAGCAACTGAAGTTGTACATCAAGCAAGAATGGCAAAGAATTCCACCTACAAAGCTTCAACAATCAGTGTCTTCAGTTCCTAAACACTTATTGAGTATTGTTAAAAGGAAAGGTGATGTAACACAGTTGTAAACATGCCCCATCCCAGCTTTTTGGAATGTATTGCAGGCATCAAATTCAAAATGAGTGAATATTTGTCACAAAATAAAGTTTTATCAGTTTGAAAATTAAGTATCTCTTATTGTTTTGTTTTTATTTATGTTTTACACAATGTCCCAACTTTGCTGGAATTGAGTCTGTAGGTTTTAACCTTCTGAAATGCATCTATTGATCACATGATTATTGAAATAAATATACACACTTGTCTTTAAACACACACACACACACACACACACACACACACACACACACACTTTTTAAAATTTCTGTGCCTGATTAGCCATTTTAACTCTTCAAGGTTTGTTCCTCTACATCAAGAAAAGGTATGCCCAGCCTTGATATGTGCCACTGCTCCATTACTGGCCAGCATAGCTGTCTGTTGAAATATCAAGTCTGTTGTGCTCTATGGTTCAGAGACCCGGAGAGTCACCAACAGCCTAACCAACAAACACCAACCCTTCAATAGCTGCCTTTGGAGCATCCTCAGCATCAGACAAATGGAGACGGTTAGAAATGAAGACCTATGGCAGAGAGTTAAAGAAGAACCTAGCAGCCAGCAAAAAGCCAGACAAACGTGGAGGTGGATTGGACACACCCTCAATAAGCCGGCAGAAGATAACACACGACAAGCCCAACATTGGAACCCATAAGCAAAGAGATGAGTTGGCCACCCAAAGACCACCTGGAGAAGATCCTTTGAAGAAGAAATGAAGAACTGTGGCTGGTCATGGGGAGAGCTAAAGAAAGCTGCCAAAAACAAACCATAGTGGAGGACTATTGCTGAGGCCCTATGTTCCACAAGGAATCCGAGGCGGTAAGTCAAGTAAATCATAGCCGTCGGTCTGCAAATGTAGCTGATGGAGAGCCCAGCCAAGGCATTAGCTTCAGTGTTAACTGTGATGTATTGGCTATTTTGGTGTATTCCTCCAGAGGGCAGTGTTGGGACAATATACTTTGTGTGTGTCCCTCTTCCGGTGGTACCTCCTGTGTTGACTGAGAAAAATAAAGCAGCTACATTCAGATCACGACTGGCTTCCTCCAACTTATACTTATACTGATAAGAAAGGTAACTACAAGTGGTGGTAATAGAGAGCCCACACTGCCAGCAAACATCACATTAACAGTGCTTGGGAGCTTGCTTACCAACCATGGTTTATATTGCTGTTTTCTTTAGATTTCTGTCACCCTAATAGACATCCCTGTTTCCAACTGGTTCACTAATCTGCAGTCGATAATATATCGCGTGTCATTCTGGCTTATTCTGTTATATTTTCACCGTAAAGCTACATCGATCTGTTAGCATTAGCTTGGCTATGTGGTTGGAGTGTGTCAGTGTAGGTGCCTCAGCTCAGTGTAGGCTAGGTGCCTCAGTCCAAGGCTCAGGCACCTACACTGGCTCAGGCTCCCTACATGAGCTATGAGCTAGCTTTCTAAGATTAGCAACAGTGATATAAGATGGAGGGCACAGTTAACTGTGCTGTTTAGACATTTAAAGAGACATGCGCTAAAATGAGTCATTCTGAGGAATGCTGTAAACAGATGATTTACAATTATGCTGCAAATATTTAAAGGTAATCTGACCAAAATATGTCAAACATTTCATTAAGACCTGTGGCAGCTTCTGACATGGGGAAAAAGTACAGTACATGGGATTTTTAACATCTCTTCCCTGTTTTTGTAGTTACCTGGATGATTGATGACGTGAGGGGATCAGTGATGACCTTCAGAATGTCAGGGGCATCTTCGCCAGTCTCCAGGTTGAAAGACTCAATGATGAGGAGGGTGAGTTTGTACAGAACTCCTGTGGCAGCCTCCAAGGGCAGCAGAACCAGCACAGACAGCCAGTTGAAGAAGTCGTGGACTGTGGCACCCGCAAATGCCCTGAAAAGTGTGAAAACACCCACTTAAAACATGCAGCAGACAGTCTAATAATGATGCTTTTCCTCCCGCACATCAGTCTGATATACCTGCGGAACTCATTTCGGTCTGCTGCCTGCATCATGGCCACGATGGTGTTGGTGACAGATGTTCCGATGTTAGCTCCCATGACGATGGGAACCGCCGTCTTAACTTCTAGCACTGAAATGAATGAAATATATTACATTAATATGCAGCAGCCACTGGTAATAGGACATTATTTTTCAAACATTTACTGGCTCCTTTTTCACTGATATACTGTTCAGTTGCATTTCTTCGGTGAATAGTGAAAAATTCTAGACCCTTTCCCCCAGGCAATTCCCCCACATTTTTATATTTTTAGAAATGCTGAAAAGACTACAACTATGACTTCAGCCCCAACAGCCAATCACAGGATGCGTTGATGTTGGTGGCAAAAGTTGTGCCCTGTGATTGGCTGTTGGGGCTGCGGTCATAGCCACCATTCATTCTTGTAGTCCTTTCAGTGTTCCTACAAAGAACAGAGCTGTTGCAGGCAAAGCGGGCCCACTCAGGCTATGAGGGAAGTCACATTCACCCAGTCAAAGGTTGATAGGTGAAAATATTACAGAGTGTTGCTCTTAGGGGTCCGTGATGTTTTTACATGTTTCCATCATATACTACATACTGTACATTGTAACAATGGTGGATGTTTGTATTAAATATGGCCAAATTTTAAAATATTGGGATTAGAACCTATCGTCTGCAAGTTCTTGCTATGATGTCATGTACGGCTCTTTCCCTATAACTAAAACTAAACTTTAAAAAAAGAAGAACCTGCGAACTTTGGAGAGAAAAAAATTAAAATTACAAGAGAATCACCTCTCAAATTCACGCATTCACAAATTAGCAAAAAGAAGTTGCAAAATTACAAGAAAAGTTGAAATTTATGAGAAAAATTATATCTATATATCTCAGTAAATTTTTCTTGTAAATTAGCAACTTTCCCTTGACCTATTTTTCTGGGTGCTTTAGAGGTACTCTTAAAAAAAGGTCTCTGCCCTGTATCCTAGCAACTGCTTGATCTGTCACTCACAGCTCACCGTTGGTGTTTCACATTTTTTCCACTGAAACTCTCTATTAACTACACAAATCCACATAAAACTGGTAAGAAAACATTCATCCCTTCAAAGTTGTGCTGTTTAGTATTGATCGTGGTGTTCTTTTAGTCTAATTCTGATTGGCTGGTTAGAGAGGTGTGCTGCTGATGAGCAAGGCGGCGATTCAAAATTTAAACTTTAACTGCTGTGGGCAGGTTGACAAAAAATGCTGACCGCTGAGAATGTTGTGCTGAGTGCATTAAATGCTGGACTACATAGGAAATGAACAGAATATAGATGCTCACAGCAGGGAAAAAGAAAAAAAAAACTCTGTGATTGACTTTGACTCTGTGGACACGCAGGCTTATCTGCAACTTTTTCCTCATAATTAAGCAGTGTTTTCCCGCTTCAAAAATGTTTGAGTTTTTCTTGTAAATTAGCTACTTTTTTGTTAAAATTTAAAGGTTTTTTTTCATAAATTTGTGGCTTTTTCCACATAAATTTGTAATTTTTTATTAGAATTTGCAACTTTTTCTCATAAATAAATTAACAATTTTTAGTTTTAAATTAGGTTTTCTGGTAAATTCAAAAACAGTGTTGTCATTCAAATTTAAATCTGTAATAGCACAAGTTGCAGATTTTTGTAAAAAGTTGTAATTTATACAAAAAAATCACAAGGAAATAGTAGGCAATTTCTGAGTAAAAATTCACAAATTTATGAAAAGAAAGTATGAGAAAATAGTCACAAATTCAAGAGAAAAACCTCAAAATTGTTACTACACAAATAACTTTTTAGTAGGTACTTTCTTACATCAGATTTGTTTTGGTGACTACTCTTAATTGTGCTTGAGCAATTAGTATTGTGACGAAATGCTACTTTGACGTCAGTACAATTTCTGAATACAACCTCAGGCGTACAACAGATTTAAATAATTGCAAAGCTACTCTCAAATTGTCCCTTAATGAAATTACTGACTTGAATAATGCAAAAAAAAAAAAAAATGCATCCTAATCTGGTGTATTCCTGTATCTCAAGTGTATTGCGTCCACGTACATCCAGAGGACACCATGCTGACCACAATAGAGGAAGAGGTGCTGGAGCTCTGCACCAGCACTGTGACTAATACCCCGATCACCAGGCCGGCCACAGGGTTAGACAACACAACGTTGTCCTGGAAGATGTCACCGGCAGCTTTTCCTGCAAACACATGTCCTTGGGTCAAAAACACAGCACTCCAAAGGCATTACATAAGCACTTGGTTGGTTGTGGAATTAATGAGCGAGTAAACTAAATGTGCAAAGGTAGTTATTTCACATGAAGCTCTGTTTGTACCTCCTACTAGCTGGAAAGCAGAGCTGAGAACGTCCAGGGAGCAAATAAACATGTAGAGGAGTCCCAGCAGCAGAATGAACTTCACAATACCAGTCACTACTCTCTTAATCTTCCCTTTTGTGTCCAGCTCTGGATTGGACAAAAATCAACAAAGATGTGACTCAGACTCACGTATTCACACTGGACAGGGCAGCCAGAACAGAGCGCTGCCTCACCTGACCACGGGATCCCGGTGTCTTTGAGCTCCGGGAGATCCCACGGATCAAACTCGTCTTCTTTCTCTGCCACCAGGTCAATGGTGGAGTAAGCTGGCGGGAGCTCCGAGTCTTTAGAGTTAGACTTTTTGTCTAACAGAGAGCAGACAGGAGGGAATGGTTTTTTTTTTAAAGGTGAAATGAGGGTTTGGAGAATTTTATATTATCTGAGTCATAAGACATACCCAGAGGTGGGGGGGAATCACCCCGCTGGGGGGACTCACTCTGCTCTCTTGGTCTGGGAGCCATGGCTGTCAAGGAAGCTGAAGAAAACAGAATAGCAGAACTTTTTTGTAATGCAGCAAAATCACATTGGTATCATCACGTTACATAAATATATTACATGTTTAGTTTCCCTTTTCACTAGTAAAATGATTAATATCTAGTATCCACAGAATAACTAGGAGCTCCATGTGGCTTTGACAAAAAAGGAGAGAAGACAGAAAAAGCTGTAAATGTATGGCAAAAATGTTGCAAATTTACAAAAAAAAAGGCAACTTAAGTCTGTTACAAAATAGCAAATTTAGAAAAATTACAGAAAAAAAATCAACAAATTTACAAGATAGTCATAAATTTACAAAACGTATGCAAATTTACAAGAAAAAAAAATCAAATTTATGATGAAAAAATTCACAAAATCTATAGGAATAAAGACACACTTTGATGGTCAGACAGCACTAAAACACACAAAGAAACTTATCTAAAACCTATGATATTTGTTGCTTACTTAAGAGAGGGAAAAAAATGTATTACTAATATTGACAGGTCAGTTTAGACTCCATAACTCGATTATTTTACTGCTAGCTGACCCAAAAATGCTCAAAACGACTGTTTCCATAGAAGTAACAGACCCGTGACAAAAGAGCAATAGCTACAGTAACACAAAAATGTCCAAAAAAAAAAAAAAAAATAACCAAAGAGATGCATCTCTCATCCAATAAATCTGTTTCCAACAAACACATGAGCGTGTAGAGCAGCCTCCGCATGTAACGGAATGGGATGCCGATAAAACCCAATAAATGAAGTTTCAGACTGGTGTACCTGCGGCGGAGCGCCTGTCCGTGTGCGTGAGGAGCAGCGGCAGGGGGAGGCGTCCTCACCTGCTTCACCTGTGGCTCCCTCGGGGGGCTGCGCGCGCCTTTATACCCCCGCTCGAGCTCACGCCCTCTGGCTCCCGGTGCGAAGGTCGCGCGCGTGCGCACACACACCACACACAGGCGCATCATCTGCACGCGGGGCCCAGATTACTGATAACGGCCCAGTGAGATAGAACAGAAAAAAAAAATAAAAAAAAAATGACTTAACTGGTTATGAAGGAAGAGCTCAAGCTGACACAGTTAACAGAACTGAAGGGGGAAAATATCTTGAAAGAATCTTCTGGTTTTCCTTAGCGCCGTTTTATTTATAGGTAAAAACGTGGGTTACCGTTACCTGTGTGAGCTACGGGCCCCCTGGTGGACATAAACGGGATGCCGTTTTGTTAATTGTGCTTTCATCTCACTCGGATCACGATGAAACGCTCAAGGCAACGAGACCAGGAAGGTTTACAGACCTGGTGGAGGAACGGGCCAGGGGGTACAGGAGCAGGGCACTTATCACAGAACCATGGAGCCTGATGAGAAAATCTGGATCATGTGAGTACCAGTCTCTCAGGTGGGATAAGCTGGCCGCATACAGTTACACGGGGCAGGTTGTTACAGCCCCTCCAGCAAAGTTTTTATAATTACGCAGTACCGTCCATACCTTTTCCTGCTTACTTATAAAGGAATTGGGAGCAATTCTGAATATTTTTTATTTAAGTCTGTTGTCTTCTTCACAATTGTCACACAGGTTTTGCTCGTGAAACTAGAAATATCTGGCCAAATGGGCACTGCTGCTGTTAAAACTAAGAGATGATATTTTCTAATATGGTGTAATTGTGTTAAAAAAGGCTTACAAACCTTTCAAGTTTCTTAAGGCTTATCTTATCTTAAGAAAGATAAGCATATCTTAACTTAAGATCCCATTAAGATTTGGTTTCAAAATTCCACCATGAGTTTGTGCACCAATTCATTCCGTTTTCTGAGTGAACTGATACATTCACGTTTTATTTCGGATGTAAAACATGGTGTGAAAGTATAAGTGTTTTGTTTACAGTTTGAATAAAAACTGTAGAAAGAATTAGTTTGTCTTGTGAATTTGTAACTGTACAACTTACCCTGTTATACATAACTTTCCCCAGCAATTTGGTAAGAAGGTGCATGACCACATATATTTTCATTTGTGACGTGGCTGTTTGACCCAGGAGACAGACACTGACGCGAGTAGACTATTTCGACAATTATCTATTGAATCAGGTGTGTAATGTGTGTGAAGGTGTGAGTGAGTGTGATGCTGAGGAACCGCTGGGGCTGAGCGAGTCCTGCCGCGACCTGGCAACCCTGGAACACACAAGCACAGATGGGTTAGTGCTGTTCGCAGTACAGAGATGTAACGATGAGTCCTGCTTACTTGCAGGTGGCGCTGGAAGGCTCGCGCTGGCTCTGCGGCTCACAGTGGCTCGGTGTGGGTGACGCTTGGTGCTGTGGAGAGGTGGAGGAGTTCCGAGGAGGAGGAGGAGTGGCTCCGTTATTCGGGGAGACTGGTCCGCCGCCAGGGAGGTCCACCTGTGCACAGGGGATAACACTTTGACAAGGTAAGTTACTTTGGCTCTTGCGTGGCGAAGCTTGGCGAGACTGCGTCGTGGATGCTCTGACGAGAGGATGAGTCCGTGACGCGTTGCGTGGCGAAGTAGGCAGACGACTCCGTGCTGAGCCATCAGTGACGCCTGTGGAGAGCATGAAATAACAAGACTGAATCATTTCTCAGTTCAGGTTTTAATGTTGTGTTCACATCCCCAGCTATCTCTCAAGAACACAAGAGAGAGAGCTGAGTCAAAACCTTCTCTTTTATACAGTCAAGGACAAAGGAAGAATCACATATCACCGTCAAAACCCCCTATTGACAATAACTCTCCCCCCGCGCCCTTCAGTCCTCCGCCTGGGCTCCAGGAGGTCAGGAAGTCCTTTCAGCTCCTTGTTGCCGTACCTCCGTCTTCTTGTTGTTATCCACAGGCGGTCCAGACGTATTGTCCCCTCTAAGACGTGAGGTCAATCCACACATGCAATCACAATCATCCCATAGTGCTTATACATATGTAAGTAAAAATACATGAGCTACATAACCCCCCCCCCCCCCAAACGTCGAAGAATGGACAATATATCAGAGTTACTAAAACATGATAACCTCAATAGCATAGTCTATACCACATGATCATATCAAAAATCAGTGATAACATCCATAGCATAGTCTATACCACATGATCACATTAAAATTCAGTCTGTACGCCGTCTGGGCTTCAAACGTCTTCCAAATCTGCTGTAAGCAGGTCTCGCCATCCCTGCGGCGCCGTCCTGCAAAGAATCTGCAGACTGAGGAAGAGTGTGGTTATTTGATCCCTGCGGGGGCTCAGGGACGTGTTCCCTGGGGGTCTACCACGTCGAGGTGCCCTCGCCACGGGTACAGACTCGTCGTTCATCACAAAAGCAGGCTTTAGTCTGTCAATACTAACTGTCTCTTTTCTGTCTCCCAAATCTAGCACAAAATGCTTATCACCTGATTCCAGCACCCTATACGGACCATCATATGGCGGGCGGAGGGTCGGTCTCAGAGCCTCGTGCCTGACAAAAACGAATTCGGCATTTTTCAAAGCTTTGGGAACAAAAACACGCAGAAAAGTGTGATGAACGGGGCCCGGGAGCATGTCTGCTCCTGTGTCAATCAGTGGCCCCAGAGCCAGGGGGCGCCCTGGCTCCGGATGCTCTGGCAGGAATTCACCGGGCAGCCTGAGAGGTTGTGCAAAAACTAACTCGGCTGGAGAGGCATTTAAATCCTCTTTGGGTGCAGAACGCAACCCCAATAAAACCCATGGTAGTTTGTTTACCCAATCTGCGTCCATAAGCGACGCTCTGAGGGCTGCCTTCAAAGACCTATGAAAACGCTTCCATAAACCATTAGCCTGGGGGTGATAAGCTGTAGTGCGATGAATTTTCGCTCCTAAGCTGCTGGCCATCGCTGACCAGAGCTCAGAGACAAATTGAGGCCCTCTGTCGGACGTAATATCCGACTGAACCCCGAACCGTGCTACCCAGGCCGTCAAAAAAACGCGAGCCACCTCTGCAGCTGTGGTCGATGCCAGGGGGACCACTTCTGGCCAACGTGTGGTTCGGTCCACCATTGTCAAAAGATGTGTGAACCCCTGCGACGACGGTAGGGGGCCCACGAGGTCGACATGCACGTGATCGAATCTCTTGGCCGGAATGTGGAACGGTTCTAAGGGAGCTTTTGTGTGTCTGTGAATTTTGGCCCGCTGGCAAGCCATGCAGGTTCGTGCCCACTCTTTCACGTGCTTGCGCAGGCTCGGCCAAACAAACTTCTCCGCTACCATTTTCACAGAAGCGCGCACTCCTGGGTTCGCCAGGGAGTGAACCGAGTCAAAAATGTGGCGGCGCCACGCGGCCGGGACTACCGGGCGCGGTCGCCCAGTCGACACATCGCAGATTAGAGGGGGCATACCGGTTTGCAAACACCTGCTCTCCAGCCTTAACCCTGTTGGTCAAGACAGGAGTGCACGCACGTCCGCATCACTACCCTGTTCCGCTGCCATGGCTGCGTAATCTATTCCCACGTGAACTGGGGCCGCGTGCGCTTCCGCGCTGCTATTTTGCCCTGCGGCTGCGGTAGTATAATCTGCCTCCGCGCGCACCGGTGCTGTGACCGCGCGAGAGAGGCAGTCTGCCACTACGTTGAGTTTACCCGCTACATGCTGAATATCAGTGGTAAACTCCGAAATTGCGGCCAGCTGCCTCTGTTGCCGGCCCGACCACAGTTCTGAAATTTTGGACATCGCAAAAGTGAGCGGCTTATGGTCGACAAAAGCAGTGAAACGCCGACCTTCCAGCCAAAACTGGAAATGGCGGATGGCCAAATGGAGCGCTAACAGCTCCCTGTCAAACGTGCTGTATTTCCGCTCTGCTTCGTTCAAGGATCTGCTGAAAAATGCCAGCGGCTGCCAAACCCCGGCAACATGCTGTTCCACGACCGCCCCTATGGCCAAATCTGATGCGTTGGTAGTGAGCGCTATTCGGGCCGATGGATCAGGATGAGCTAGGAGCGCGGCGTCAGCCAGGGCTTTTTTTACCTCTGCGAATGCGCGCTCCCGCTCCGGGGACCACTTGATAGTATTGGAGGGTTTTTGTTTTTTGAGCGCGGCATATAATGGCTGCATGAGCTGCGCTGCATGGGGTAGGAAACGGTTATAAAAATTTACCATTCCTAAAAACTCCTGCAATGATTTGACCGTTTGTGGTCGGGGAAAATCTGCCATTGCGCGCACCTTATCCGGTAGTGGGATTGCCCCTTCTGGGGAGATGTGGTGTCCCAAAAAATCGATCTGCGCCATGCCAAACTGGCACTTGGCTGGATTACTTATTAACCTGTGCTCTCCCAACCTCCGAAAAACCGCAGTGAGGTGTTTTTCGTGTTCTACTTCTGAAGTACTGGCGACTAAAATGTCGTCGAGGTAGACGAACACAAAAGGGAGATCGCGTAACACGGCATCCATCATATGTTAGAATGTTTGCGCGGCGCCTTTAAGACCAAACGGCATATGCAAAAACTCAAAAAGCCCAAAAGGGGTTATTACCGCTGTTTTAGGAATGTCCTCAGGACGGACTGGAACCTGATGGTAGCCGCGAACCAGGTCTATTTTAGAAAAAATGCGCGCCCCCGCTAAATGCACTGAGAAATCTTGAATGTGTGGGATTGGGTAGCGGTCATGCGCCGTGGCGTTGTTTAGTCTGCGGTAATCGCCGCAAGGTCTCCAGGAGCCTTCAGCTTTAGGGACCATATGCAGCGGCGAAGCCCAGGGGCTTTTCGAACGGCGAATAATGCCCAGCCTTTCCAGGCTGGTGAACTCCTCGCGCGCGATGGAGAGCTTAGCAGCATCCAAACGCCGAGCTTTCGCGAAGACGGGGGGGCCCATTGTAGTGATAAAATGCTCCACCCCGTGTTTCGCAACTGTTGCCGAAAAAGTAGGAACCATGAGCGCTGGAAATTGGGTGAGGAGTGTGTTAAACTTACCGCCTGCTGTGGCGACGTTGGTCTGCACCGGTGGTGGGGACACTCGAGCTGCACAAGGAATAGAATAAAAAGATAGTGCATTAACCAATCGCCTGTTGGCAAGATCAACCAACAAACCATGTGAGCACAGAAAATCGGCACCTAACATGTTGAAGCTCACCGCCGCTATGATAAAAGTCCATTCATAAGTGCGGCCGTGTAAGGACAAAAACAAAGTCCTTTCTCCGTAAGTGTTGATGCTCGAGCCGTTCGCCGCCGTTGCCCCGTCACCACGGGGGCCAGCCAACCGGTCAGCATAGGTTGGGGTGATGAAACTCACTTGGGCTCCGGTGTCTACGAGGAAGTGCCGCCCGGAGCTCGCATCTGTGATGTACAGCAGCTTATTTTTTTCACCGAGAGCCGAAGCTGCTAACGAATCCCGGTTCTGGAGTTTCCCGTGCTCTTGTAGCTGCACGGTGGCACACACCTGTGTGCCTTCTCTGCGAAACGCCGGTGGTAATAACAGAGGCCATCTCCTCCGCTGCGCCGGGGCCGCGTCGCTGCCATTGATGGTGGGGCTGGCTCCGCTGTCTCTGGCTCTTCATTGCCTCGGGTTGCCGCACCTAGGTCTGTCGCTGCCGCTGTGGCCGTCTGCTCGCCGCAGGAGTCGAGGAGCCGCTGCGCCTCTCGGGCCAGCGCACGGAAGTCCCGCTGGGTCACACAAGGCATGCTGGAGAGTGTCCCTCTCATGTGTGTCGGGAGGTTGCTTAGGAAGATGTGCTGAAATAGGAAGTTATCATTGTCCGAGTCCCTCAGCTGCAGCATGTCTTCCATCAGGGTGACTGGTCTGCGCCCTCCCTGGCCGTGCATAGCCAGGAGCCTCCTAGCCCTCTCTTCGGCTGAGGGCGTGAAACACTCGGTGAGGGCAGCCTTCAGCTCGTCGTATTTGTTGTCAGCGGGTGGCTGCTGTACCAGGCTCCGCACGCATCGAGCTGTGTGGTTGTCGAGTCTTGCGATGACATGGTAAAACTTAGTGTCATCCGCCGTTATTCCTGTGAGCGTGAACTGTGCCTCCGCCTGGAGGAACCACGAGTCCGGGTTGTCCTGCCAGAATTCTGGCAGTTTAATGGAGACGGCGCTCGCTCGGGTAGACTCCGACGAGTCTGGATCATGGGAATCGTTTCCTGGCATTCTCAAACGTCTCTGGTCACCAATGTGGGGAGCGTGAAATAACAAGACTGAATCATTTCTCAGTTCAGGTTTTAATGTCGTGTTCACATCCCCAGCTATCTCTCAAGAACACAAGAGAGAGAGCTGAGTCAAAACCTTCTCTTTTATACAGTCAAGGACAAAGGAAGAATCACATATCACCGTCAAAACCCCCTATTGACAATAACTCTCCCCCCGCGCCCTTCAGTCCTCCGCCTGGGCTCCAGGAGGTCAGGAAGTCCTTTCAGCTCCTTGTCGCCATACCTCTGTCTTCTTGTTGTTATCCACAGGCGGTCCAGACATATTGTCGCCTCTAAGACGTGAGGTCAATCCACACATGCAATCACAATCATCCCATAGTGCTTATACATATGTAGGTAAAAATACATGAGCTACAACGCCGGCTTTTAAGGTCCGCTGATGATTGGCGGCAGGTGTGTGCGCAGCCGAGGCTGATGACGGCCCAGCGGCCGCCATGACAATTTGTCCACTACATGCATGCAATATAATACAAGATTAAAAACAACAACAAAAGGAATAAAAACCTTTGAACATCTTATTCGAGGTGGAAACTTTATTCAATTTCAGGAACTGATGTGTCATGATTTACACCAGAAAGGCTCAAATGCAGAGCAACCACACCGGATAAACACTCAGACTCAGGTAGAGAAAAAGACACAATTTTAATGAAAAGCACAAAACTCAAAATACATAAACTTGGATAAAGGTGCAAAACTAAGGAACAGCACCAGGAGCCCGCTGGAGCGCACACAGCCTGAGGAGAGAGAAGAGAGAAAGAATTAGAGACAGATAACACTCAGAGTGAGGTGAAGGAGAGAAAGAGGAGATGGCTCACTATGTGGAGCAGGGGGCCTGGCTGGGAACTCCTGCACGGGACAAAGGTGAGGATGGGAATGGATTGGTTGACCTAGGTGAAGAATCTGTTGTCTTCACGGATGAATGGTTCAGGCGAGCGTGACCAGACCTGGAGAACACATTGCAGAGATGGTAGTAAACCTGAAGAGGAGAGAACACAGGGGTGAGACAACTGGAGGAAAATAACAGCAAACAACACTGACTGAGTTGTTGCCTGGTAGCAGTACCCAACGGTCCAGCAGAGAAGCTCTCGCACGCTGGCTGTTAAATATGCTGGCAGCTCAGAGAGCAACAGGTGCAGCGAATTGCGCAGGTGTGCAGATGACTCCGGAGCCGGGAAAACAGAAACAGGAGGGGAGGGGGAACATTCTCGCCTGATCGTCACATGACGTCACTGTTGTGTGGAAATTTGACATTTGGGACTTGCCGTAGCCTGGCCGGGGGGTTGTGGGTGATGAAGTCAGGTGGAAAAAGATGAAATTATGGATCGACAGGAAGTTCAGGGTGAGGGCCCATGGACTGGAAGTGTCAGATCGGGTTTGGATTAAGCACCCCAACCACACACATAAGCTGCAACCTGTCTGGATGGGGCCCCTACAGATCATGAGGCGGTGGGGCCAGGACACGTTTGAGTTTTCTAACAGGTCAAGGTGGCACTCCAGCTGACTCAGGATGTCCTTGCCTGCCCAGAGTCCAGGAGCTACGGCGGAACGGACTGATGTGGTTTGGGACTTATTGGATGGGGGGGGTCGGGGACTCGCAGGTGCGGCTGACGGCGCCTGGAGCAGGTTCCCCTTCTAGGGGGTGCTCGGCTAGAACACGCCAGAGACCCAGGTACCTGGAGGACTATGTTTTGAAGACAGCGTTGGCGAATGCATGTTGGGAATGGGCGGCAGAATAATCAGCCCCAACACGAAGGAGCGTTCTGGTAGTCTACCCAGATGCCCACTTAGTTGACTGAGGTTAGGCTGTTCAGTAAAAAAAAAAGGGAGAAACAACGTTTGTTACTTATGTTCTGGTGGTTCTTCGTGTTTTGTGAGGAAGGTGGGGGGGATGTTGTGTGGGGATTTGACATTTGGGGCTTGCCGTAGCATGGCCGGGGGGTTGTGGGTGATGACGTCAGGTGGGCTACGGCTGGGAATATATTGAGCTGTGTTTCTATAATAAAGTTAGTTAGTTAGTTAGTTAGATTCTTCCCACAGTTAACTTAAATACTGTAACTACTACAACTCCTTCTATTGACGTCTGTCTTGATGAGTTTACTCCAATCGACCTTTGTGAGTTAGACAAAATAATTTCCTCATCCAAACCTTCAACTTGTCTTTTAGACCCTATTCCTACCAGGTTATTTAAAGAAGTCTTCCTACTTATTGGTAGCTTTATTCTTCATGTAATCAATTCTTCATTAACTTTAGGCCATGTACCGCAGGCTTTTAAAACGGCTGTAATTAAACCCTTACTCAAAAATCCAACACTAGATCCAGGAGCTTTAGCTAACTATAGACCAATCTCTAATCTCCCTTTCATTTCAAAAATCTTAGAAAGAGTTGTTGCTACGCAATTATTTGACCACCTGCAGAGAAATGGTTTACTTGAAGAGTTTCAATCTGGGTTTAGAATCCATCATAGTACTGAAACAGCCTTAGCGAAGGTCACTAACGACCTCCTCATCGCATCTGATAATGGACTGGTTTCTGTACTTGTCCTTTCAGACCTTAGTGCAGCTTTTGATACTATCGATCATAATATTCTACTTGATAGATTAGAACACTATGTTGGACTTAATGGAACTTCGTTGCAGTGGTATAGATCTTATTTATCTGATAGGTTCCAGTTTGTTCATGTAAATAATGAGTTTTCTTTCAACTCAAAGCTTAGTCATGGAGTTCCACAGGGATCTGTGCTAGGCCCTATTCTTTTTAGTTTATATATGCTTCCGTTAGGCAACATTATTAGAAAGCACTGTATACATTTTCAGTGTTATGCAGATGACACACAATTATACCTGTCAATGAAGCCAGATGATAGTAATCAATTAGCCAAGTTAGAAGCCTGTCTTAAGGAAATCAAAGCTTGGATGACTTGTAATTTCCTGCTATTAAATTCAGATAAGACTGAAGTCATTCTTGTTGGTCCAAAAAACCTTAGAAATTCCTTTCCAAATCAAACTTTCAGTTTGGATGCGGTTACTCTTTCTCTTAATAGCTCTGTGAGGAACCTTGGAATTATTTTTGATCAAGCTCTGTCCTTCAATTCACATATTAAATTTGTTTCTAAGACTGCCTTCTATCATTTGCATAATATTGCCAAGATTAGGAGCATCTTGTCTCAGAGTGATGCTGAGAAACTGATCCACGCTTTTGTTAGCTCGAGATTAGATTATTGTAATTCTTTATTATCAGGCTGTCCTAAAACATCTTTAAAAAGTCTTCAGCTGATCCAAAATGCTGCAGCAAGAGTTTTAGCAGGTACTAGAAAGAGAGATCATATCTCTCCAGCTCTGGCCTCCCTTCATTGGCTTCCCATAGAGTTTAGAATTAAGTTTAAAATCCTTCTTCTTACTTACAAAGCTCTAAACAATCAGGCTCCTTTTTATTTAAAAGATCTGATACTACCGTATTATCCTAACAGAGCACTACGCTCCCAAAATGCAGGATTACTTGTAATACCTAGAATCTCCAAAAGTACAATGGGAGGCAGAGCCTTCAGTTATCAAGCTCCTCTCCTGTGGAACCAGCTGCCAATCTGGATTCGGGAGTCAGACTCGATCTCTGTTTTTAAGAATAGGGCTAAAACCTACCTTTTTGATATAGCCAACAATTAGGGAGGGATCATGTGTTTCTGAACCCTCCCTTAGTTATGCTGCTAATAGGTTTAGTCAGCCAGGGGACCTCCAGTAATGCACTGGGCCTCACTCCTTTCCTCACTCTCAATGAAATATTTTTTTTGCTGATCATTAACATTTGTTTGTTCTCTCCCATAGATTGAGTCCCCATCGTGCTGTTTGCTCTCTACATGTCTGTTCTTTTCATCTTCTCTATCCCCTCACCCCTCAGCCAGTCGCAGCAGATGACTGCCCCTCCCTGAGCCTGGTTCTGCTGGAAGTTTCTTCCTGTTAAAAGGGAGTTTTTCCTCTCTACCATCGCCAAGTACTTGCTCACAGGGGATCGCCTGATTGCTGGGGTCTTTCTGCAACTGTGGGGGTTCCCCCTACAGTTGATAGTGCTATGAGATGACTGTTGTTGTGAAATGGCGCTGTATAAATAAAGTTGAATTGAATTGAATTAGTTCAGTGCTCAGTGGAATGCGGCTCCGGTCTCACGTTATTCTGACATAACAGTCACAGTATGACATCAGTGATAAAAAATTTCTTCAATACCAACAGCTTAAATCCATAATAAAAGCAAGATTCAATTTCAGTCAGACAGATTTAGCGGTACCAGTTAAGGTGACAGAATTTCTAAATCTTTGTTCCCCTAAATTGATATCAAAAACACACGGACTATTATCAAAACTGGATGAGTCAGTATCTATTCCAAAATCAAAATGGGAGACAGACCTATCACTTAATAAAGATGAAAGCTTCTGGTCACAAATATGTTTAAACACTTTTAAGATGACTAAAAACTCTAACTTACAACTCATACAGTACAAAGTTCTACATTGAACTCATTACACAGAACAAAGGATGTTCAAAATGGGCCTGAGTTACACAAATATCTGCTCCCATTGCACCAGCATCGTCCCGGTTAGTTATATGCATGCTATGTGGTCCTGTGCACCAGTCCAAAAGTTCTGGCAGAAGACATGTGAAGACATTGGCATTGCTTGGGTATCGTATCCCATCTTCTCCCACACTTTGCATACTAGGTGATGTAAGTGAAATGAATATGGGTGGGTTTTTTTGGGGGGGGTCCAGTGCACTATATCAGGGGTATCCGACTTTCAAGCGCTCTCTCTTTTTCTGTAATTTGCAGATGTCGGTTTCGTTTTTATAATATGCAAGGGAACATAAAAGAGTTTCAGACTTGCATTGCAATTTTTAAAAAAAATCATTGATTTTGCCTGTAGAATCGAAACTATTGGTCGTGTCCCCTCATTTTTCCCAGTTTTTGTGTGACATGAAAATCGCATCAATTTCAAAGTACTGTAACGTGATCTCTGAGTAACTCTTTCTACTCAAAATGCAAGAGATAACAGAGTTGTAATGCAAATTCAGAATAAAACATTCCCCAATGTGATCGGATCTATGGTTTTTGTACGGCGACCCCTGCAAATTTACTCGTACGACGTAAATTTCCGTGTCCCCAAATTTACGCAGCAACATGCAAGTTATTTGGTAAAGTAACCAGAAAACAGGAAGTGCTGATGCTTTTCACTTTGCACCTTTCAAATCCCAAACCATACACGTAAAAAGGAGATCAGTCTTTGTGAAGCTCAGATGTAGAATATTTCAATAAAATCTCAAACATTTATGACACATCGAATATGGTGTCCTTTAAAAAATTTACGTCTTTGGTCTTGGTCGGCCGCGCGCAGCCCCGTCTGGCGAGGTGAGCGCCCTGGGAAAGCACTTTTATTTTCTCTACCCCGGATGTGCTCAACCCATGTGGAGAGGATTAACCGTGGTCACTTTATATTGAAGTTATCGAAGGTCCAAACTTCCGTGTCCCGCATTTACGCCTTTTGTGATTTTACGTCTTATCCAACAAACAGGGAGAATTTGAAGGTATGTATACACGTTATCACATCTTAATATGTCATGAAAATGTAGCTGTTGATGAGTTTTGATGCGTGAAAAATACTGGAAGTGTTGAAGTTGTTTCGTGTAAAACGTGTGCCATTGCAAAGTGCATTGGCACACGGGAAACAAAAGCCCGAGTGTCCCGTTTACGTCTCCATTTACAAGTAGTTGAAGTGAGCGCTCATCCTCAAGAATTCCTGAACGCGAATGCCGTTACAAAAATAGTTAATAGTTTAATAAACCTGACACAATTGGATAGTGATTAGTCAATTTCATGTGCAGATTCGATCAATTTTAAATTTTGCCACCAATGTCACACATTGGACCCCTAATAAATAAAAACACCCATATAGAGGTAAAGATGTCACACATGGTTCTCACTGCCTTATGCATCGCAAAGAAAACTATCCTCATGAATTGGAAATCAAGAAATAATTTATGTACAACTCACTATAATAACCTACTATCAAATTATATAAGCCTGGAGAGAATGTCTGCCTCCTCTAAAAACCAATTTGTTGAATTCAATTCTCTCTGGTCTCTGCTTATTAATTCAGTCACCCAGTGGTGGACCCTCAGGGCCAGCAAAGGCTTCTCTGCTGGCCTAAACACTATCAGAATTATATTTACAACCTACATTCTTATTTTGTTCCATGAGGATGTATTAAATTATTCCCAATAGTCTATTCTCTTCATTTTGTAGCTTTTTTCTATTGGTTGCACCCTTCCAGTAGTGTAATGCATGTTAGAGTTTTTTCTGTCCAATCATATTCACCCATTTGTATTGCCATCCATCCATCCATCCATCCATCTACCCATCTTCTACCACTTTTCCGAAGGTCTGGGTCATGGAGGCAGCAGTTCAAGCAGAGAAACCCAGACTTCCCTCTCCCCAGCCACCTGCTCCAGCTCTTCAGAGAGGATACCAAGGCGTTCCCAGGCCAGCTGGGAGACGTAGTCTCTCCAGTGAGTCCTGGCTCTGCCCCAGGGTCTCCTCCCACAGGGACGTGCCTGAAACACCTCAAGAGGGAGGTGTCCAGGAGGCGTCCTGATCAGATGCCCATACCACCTCAACTGGCTACTTTCAATATGGCAGAGCAACGGTTCTACTCTGAGCCTCTCCCAGATGATTGAGCTCTTCACCCTATCTCTCAGGGTAAGTCCAGCGATCCTACGAAGAAAGCTCATTTCAGCTGCTTGTATCCATGATCTCGTTCTTTTGGTCATTACCCAAAGCTCGTGACCATAGGTGAAGGTAGGAGTGTAGAATGACTGGTAAATCGACAGCTTTGCCTTAAAGCTCAGCTCCCTCTTTACTACAACAGACTGGTACAACGTCCGCATCACTGCAGATGCTGCACTGATCTGTCTATCAGTTTCTCGCTCCATTCTCCCCTCACTCGTGAATAAGACCCCGAGATACTTATACTCTTCCACTTGCGGCAGGAGCCTGTCCCCAACCCGGAGAGGGCAATCCACCTTTTTCTGGCTGAGGACCAGGACTCGGACTTGGAAGTGCTGATTCTCATCCTAGCCGCTTCACACTCAGTGGCAAACTGCCCCAGTAAGACCTGTAGGTCATTGCTGGATGAAGCCAGCAGGGCAACATCATCTGCAAACAACAGAGGTGAGATCCTGTGGTCACCAAGCATGACACTCTACGTTCTCTGGCTGCGCCTAGAAATCCTGTCCATAAAAATTATGAACCGGATTGGTGACAAAGGGCAGCCCTGGCAGAGTCCAACTCTCACTGGGAATGAGTCCAATCGAGTGTTGGCAATACAAACCAAACTCTCACAACGGTCGTACAGAGACCAAATAGCTCATAACAACAAGCCCGATACCCCATACTCTTGAAGCACCCGCCACAAAAAACCACGAGGGACACGGTCGAATGCCTTCTCCAAGTCCACAAAACACATGTAAACTGGTTGGGCAAACTCCCACGAACTCTTGAGGATTCTTGAGAGGGTAAAAAGCTGGTCCGTTGTGCCACAGCCAGGACAAAAACCACATTGCTCCTCTTGAATCCAAGGTTTGACCAATGGCCCGACTCTCCTCTCCAGTACCTTGGCATAGACCTTCCCAGGGAGGCTGAGGAGTGTGATCCCTCTAAAGTTGGAGCACACCCTCCGGTCCCCTTTTTTGAAGAGAGGAACCACCATCCCGGTTTGCCATGCCAAGGGCACTGCCCCCAACCTCCACGCAATGCTGCAGAGGTGTGTCAACCATGACAACCCTACAACATCCAGGACCTTGAGATACTCAGGGCAAATCTCGTCCACCCCCGGGGCCCACCCACCAAGGAGATTTTTAACCACCTTGGTGACCTCAGCCACTGTGATAGGGTAGTCTCCCTCATCCACAAGCCTCGCTTCCTCTGTGGAAGGCGTATCGGTGGGATTGAGGAGATCCTCGAAGTATTCCTTCCACCGCCTGACAATATCCCCAGTCGAAGTCAGCCACGCCCCATCCGCACCATACACAGTGTGGACAGGGAGCTGCTTCCCCCTCCTGAGCCGCCGGAGGGGCCCATACCCGAGTTTTTGCTTCAGCAACCACCCGAGCTGCACTCTGCTTGGCCTGCCGGTACACCTCAGCTGCTTCAGGAGTCCCACAAGCCAACCAAGCTTGATAGGACTCCTTCTTCAGCTTAATGGCCCCCCTCACCACTGGTGTCCACCACTTGGACACCAGTGGTGAGGGGGATGCTCACCACTGCTCAGTGGTGAGGGGGTGATGCTCCTAATCCAAGTGGACACTTGGATTGGGAGCACTTGTCTCAGAGTGATGCTGAGAAACTGATCCACGCTTTTGTTAGCTCGAGATTAGATTATTGTAATTCTTTATTATCAGGCTGTCCTAAAACATCTTTAAAAAGTCTTCAGCTGATCCAAAATGCTGCAGCAAGAGTTTTAGCAGGTACTAGAAAGAGAGATCATATCTCTCCGGTTCTGGCCTCCCTTCATTGGCTTCCCATAGAGTTTAGAATTAAGTTTAAAATCCTTCTTCTTACTTACAAAGCTCTAAACAATCAGGCTCCTTTTTATTTAAAAGATCTGATACTACCATATTATCCTAACAGAGCACTACGCTCCCAAAATGCAGGATTACTTGTAATACATAGAATCTCCAAAAGTACAATGGGAGGCAGAGCCTTCAGTTATCAAGCTCCTCTCCTGTGGAATCAGCTGCCAATCTGGATTCGGGAGTCAGACTCGATCTCTGTTTTTAAGAATAGGGCTAAAACCTACCTTTTTGATATAGCCAACAATTAGGGAGGGATCATGTGTTTCTGAACCCTCCCTTAGTTATGCTGCTAATAGGTTTAGTCAGCCGGGGGACCTCCAGTAATGCACTGGGCCTCACTCCTTTCCTCACTCTCAGTGAAATATTTTTTTTGCTGGTCATTAACATTTGTTTGTTCTCTCCCATAGATTGAGTCCCCATCGTGCTGTTTGCTCTCTACATGTCTGTTCTTTTCATCTTCTCTATCCCCTCACCCCCCAGCCAGTTGCAGCAGATGACTGCCCCTCCCTGAGCCTGGTTCTGCTGGAGGTTTCTTCCTGTTAAAAGGGAGTTTTTCCTCTCCACCGTTGCCAAGTGCTTGCTCACAGGGGATCGCCTGATTGCTGGGGTCTTTCTGCAACTGTGGGGGTTCCCCCTACAGTTGATAGTGCTATGAGATGACTGTTGTTGTGAAATGGCGCTATATAAATAAAGTTGAATTGAATTGAATTGAATTGAACTTGGTTCGGGCATTGCCACCACAAGATGCCCCGACGACCTTGCAGCCGCAGCTCTGGGCCGCTGCTTCAACAATGGAGGTTGCCAGAGTCAAGCAAATCTGCCTTGGGCCTTCAGGAATCAACAGTGCGGCTCTGTAGGTTAAATTAACTGTTAAACTTATCCTGTTGCTTTAACCAATCAGATGTCTTCTGCACGTCCAGGGGTACGCATAGAAGGCATTTCTTCTGTTTATCCCAAATGTACGCCTTCAGGCCCATCTCAGCCATGGAAAGGATTTGTCCGTCACTTCCATATTAGCAACGAGTGGTATCCTTGGATTACAGGCTCCGAGGAGTGCTACAAATTATCTTGCTGGGAATACCTGTTGTTTGCAACTGATCGGGTAGATACTTGGAGCCCGACAGGGTTTGCAAACTTGAGCTGTCTACTGTCACATCATGACGATGTAAGCAGCGTTTACCAAACGTTTAAAATGCTGGGATACGCTGAAATTTTCACTTTTGACCGTATGCATCACATATCCATAACAACTTGGACATATACATAATATATTAGTAATTTATATAGAATATTTCCATAACTTATGAGTAACTTAAATGAACTAATGCTTAGCGTGTTGCCGACATTCACAACTTATGCACAACAATAGTCAAACTTCTGCATAGCGCAGTCATGCCAAACTGCCGTTGATCCATGAATCCTAGGTGTGGGAGAGATCATCTCTGTTCAACCGAGATGATTCTCCCCTCCAGAGACCACGGTGGGGGGTGTGACCGGCCTGGCAGAGCTGTCTATCTGTCAAGTCAGTCACGTCTAAAACAGCTAATGTGACACATCAGGAACATCAGATAGCGGTTGTCACAACCTGGCTCAAAGGCATGCGAACTGATGGCAATAAAACAGTTTATTTTCAATAAAGTTAAAAAAAAACAAGATAATGCATGGAGTATGCTTTTACTGGGAGGTGCAGCCAACAGGAAAGTATGATTTATCATGGAAAACAGCTGCGCTCTGCGCTTCAGGTGATCAGCTGATTGGATCCACCTCCTCCGGTGTTCTGACATTTTGGCATATCTATCTGAACAACACTGGACAGCTGATGGTACAGACCAGACAAATGGAAAACCACCAACAGGTCCCGTTATACAAACAAATACGTGTGGGTGTATGCGCTGCAGGCAGAGCTCTGTATGGGTTTTTTCCTGTAAACCAACACTGCAAATTTGACATTTGCACCATGAACACGGGATGAATCAGCCATACGCTGGATACGTTGGAAAATTTTCAGCATGCTGAAAATTAATTTTGAGAGAAACTCGGAGAACTACGCTGTGACCTCCTTCAGCATTCTTCAGCGTGCTCTTAACTTAGACAAAACTTAGCCATAACTGATTCGACATACGTACACCAGCGTATTCTCCAAATTTTTCATACGTTTTGGCTGCCTAAATCGTCTAGGTGTGACAGGGCCTTAACCAAGGCAGCAGCGAGATGCCAGCCGGACACTTACAAGCAACAGTACTTTTAAACCTTTGAGGAAACAAGAGTGGGTCTGCAGCTCATTGAACAAGTGCGCAGGGAAATGGAGCTTCACGACAAAAAGATAAAGATTTTTAAAACTGTAATTTTATAGTTAAAGTTATCTTTAACATGCTTTGTGTGGATGGCCCTATAGGCTATTTTTCTGGTGTTTGGTATGAATGGCACTTAAATCGGGTTGATCACCACTGAAGGCCTAGTTGTAAAATACACGGTCTGCCACTGCTATAACCTGAGGGGTGGTGGGCGGTAGCTTGCTGTCCTTGGTGCCTCTGGTGGCTGACTGTGCCCTGACCATGAAGGGTTTCTGTGACCCACTGGGGCAGGTGTCTGGGGAGCCTGTCCCGAGGTCACTGTGCGTCTGGCCTGGATGGGGGTGGCGAGGTGGACTGAGGGGGGTGGGCCATGGCCCCGGGCGGGCTGGTCCTGCCTCCCGGGTGGGGCTGGGTCTGGCCCTGGGCCCCTGGTGCTGGAGGGGAGGGGTATTGCCCCTCTGGGCTGGGGTCAGGTGTGCACTGATGGTGCGGGCCAGTACCGGTGTGTCCCTGTGCAGCGGGGTCATGCTCATGCCCTCCCCAGGGCCCTGGCTGCACTCCGGGGGCTGGTGGCTGCCCCGTTCTCCGGGATCTGCGTGTGTGTGTGTGTGTGTGTGTGTGTGTGTGTGTGTGTGTGTGTGTGCGTGTGTTTGTGTGTATGCATACATGTGTGAGTGTGTGTGGTGGGCATTCTGGAGTGTCGCTTGGCATGTGGGGCGCCATATGGGTCCAGCCCTTTGTTCATTATTGTTATTATTGTTGTTGTGCGTGTTTGTGTGTGCAAGATGTGTTGGAGTGGGTGTGGGTGTGACTGCTCCATCATGCCTGTAGTGCTGGGAAGTGCCAGGGTGCAACACTGGTGGGTTCTGGGCTGCTCAGCCCGTTGGCCCTCACCCTGGGTTGGGATCTGGGGGCAGTGGATGGTCTCCTGAGCCAGTTTGTGAGCTGGCTTCTGGAAGGTGTGTGTGTGGGGGGGGTACGGGCTCCCTTTTGGACTGCCTCCCTCCCAGTCTCTCCCCCCCCACCGGATTCTGGGTGGAACATGCATCTTATTGGATACACTTAGGGTTTTGTGGTGGGGGTGTGCCGTACTTTGTCGGTGAAGAGGATCTCTCTCTGTCTGCTGTGCTGTGGGGCCGCCCTCACCTCAATTTTAATTGCACTATAGACACTGAGGGCTTGAGGGGAGGGGAGCCCCACTGCCTATAGCAGTGGCTAGGGGTGCTCCAACCACCATCTCCCCAATTTTAACTGCACTCTGGTAGTTCGCACACCTGCACACAATCACACCACACAACTAACACATACCCATCATGATTCATGCATGGGGGATGGGGGATGGGGGATGGGGGTCTTCCCTCACCCCTGCTGCCCTCCTTCTGCCAGGGGCCTGTCATGTTGTCAAAATCCATGGGTGCTTCTGAGTGAATAGGTGCAAGCAAGGGAGTGAGAGAGTAATTGAACAAGAGAGTAAGGGAGAGTGAGAGTGAGGGAGTGATAAGTGGAGATGGTGATAGTGGGTTGGTTTTGTGTGGGGCTTTGCATGTCGGGTGGCATCTCGTAGCGCGTGCAGTGGTCCGCTGATCAGTCGCTTCGAGTGGGCGTTGGGGTGGTGGTCTGCTTCTGTGGCCACGGCTGCCCTGGGGTAGGTTGGCAGGGGTGTGGCTGCTGGCCTGTGCCGGTGGTCTCCATGGCCACTGCCAGGTGCTGGTGTGCGTTCATGCTCGCTGCATCTGTGCCATGGCTTCCCCAAGTAATAAGGGTGAATGAGTGTGGGGAAGTGTGTGGGAGAGCACGAGTAGATGTGAGTGGGTCGGAGCACGAGTGAGAGTGTGTGTATGATTGAGCGTGAGTGGGTGTGGGTGACTCTGAGGGCGAGTGGGAGTGGGAGAGAGATTGAGCGGGTACAGGAGTGGGAGAGAGTGTGTGGGTCTGGGAGTGCGAGTGTGGGATTGTGTGAGGGGGGAGGGTGAATAAGTGTATGTGTGTGGGTGCAAGTGGGTGTGTATGAGAGCATGAGGGTGTGAGTGTATGGGAATGGATGTGTGTGCTGGTCGGGGGGTGCTGGATTGAGGGGGTAGCTGGGTGGGCTCTCCTGGATGGGGAGTGGGGGCTGGCCCCCTGTGGGGCCCCTGTACCTTGCTGCCGCCTTCTTTGGGCATGGGGCATGGGAGTCCCCAGGGTGTACGGTGGTGGTGCTGGGGTGGGGGTGGGCCCACTGTGGGGGTATCTGGGGGGGGCTCGCGCTGGGGGCACAGGCCGGTCTCCGGCCTGGGGGATGGGGCAATGGCCTCCCAGCGCCTGGGGCCTGAGGGCTGGCATTGGGTCCGCCGCGCTAGTCTCTTGGCGGCCCGGCCTCCCTAGCCGTCCCGCCAGGGGCAGATGCCTGGCTGTCCCGGGGCCTGTTGGCCTTGGGACATTTGTGCTGTGTGGGGGTTGGTGGCATTGTCCTGCTTTCTCTGGGTTTCCGGTGGGGGAGGGGAGTTGCTGTGACTGGCCTCTCGCTTCGTGTGTTTCCTGGCAAACCACTCACATGCACACACTTATTTTGCACGTGCTCTCATACACGCGCATACATACGCACACACACATATGTCTCTCCTTTAACAGGTGCCAATACCAGACTCATGTTGAGACCTTTTCAGTAGAAGAAATAGTCTGTCTTCTGTTTGTTTAAGTGGTGTTAGCCTGTTTGTCTTCTTTGTCTGTTCATCTCCCTTTTCTGCCCCCCTCCCGCCCAATCGGGTCCTTCATGGATATAACAATTTAATTAAAGTATTAAAAGTTATTACAAGAGAAGTTTATAAACAATATACAGTACATATATTGTATATGTACTGCATAAAGCTCCTTTTGGCAAAGTAAATCTGTTTTGCACAATAAGGGAAGCAGATTTCTGTTCTGCTCACCTAGTTACTTTACAGGACAGGGAAAAAACAACAACAATAATGCAATGAAATCACATGAAAGAGGACATGTCCAAAAGCATATGTGTGGGATTTGTGTGAAATATAATGACATCAACAGCATTTAGTCTAGTTTAGTTTATTTTGTTAGTGTTTCAAGTAACAGCAAAAGAAAAAAAAACACAATACATACAGAACATACATACAGAACTCATTCAGAACAGATTTGGCAGCTTACTGAAACACATCAACAGAGCTATTCTTTTTTTAATTAGTAATATAGTAATTACAATAAGTTATACCTTCGCTATCATAACTTAATATTTATTTAACAGATAATGTCTAGCCATTTTTTAAAACTTTTTGATTGTACTACACATTTTTAAATCATCAGTACAATTATTCCACACAGTTACCCCTTTAACAGAAAAACAATGATTTTTTTTACAGAGACACATATGCCCCTCCAAGATGAATTTACTTATTCTAAACAACTCCTGGATACTAGATGGCATTTGATAATTTGCACAATTCTAAATTCCATTAACTCTTTGAATTTTAGAGTATTCATCTGAATAAACAGTGGATTTGTTAATTCATCGTATCTTGTATTATATATAACCCTACCTGCTTTTTTCTGCAGTAAACCCAGTCACAGGGGGTGCACAAGCCACTGTACTCCTAGTGCCAGTCCCAAGCCCAGGTAAATGGGGAGGGTTGTGCCAGGAAGGGCATCTGATGTAAAACCTTTGCCAAATCAAACATGCGGATCACAATGAATGAGACTTTCATACCAGATCGGTCGAGGCCCAGGTTAACAACCGCCACCAGTGCTGTTAACTGACAGAGTGCCAGTGGAAATTGGGCTACTGTTGGTCAAAGATCAAGGAGGATGAGAGGGAGAAGGTGTGTTAGGAAGGAGAGAGAGAGAAAAGGAACGGTAGAAGTGTGCAGGTGAAAGTAGGGATGTTAAATGTAGGGACTATGACTGGTAAAGGCAGAGAGTTGGCTGATTTGATGGAGAGAAGAAAGGTAGATATACTGTGTGTTCAAGAAACCAGAATGAAGGGAAGCAAGGCTAGGAGCATTGGAGGTGGATTTAAACTGTTCTACCATGGTGTAGATAGGAAGAGAAATGGAGTAGGAGTAATCTTGAAGAAGAGTATGTGAAGAGTGTTCAGGAGGTAAAGAGGGAGTCAGACAGAATCATGAGTTTGAAGCTAGAAGTCAAAGGTGTGATGTTGAATGTTGTCAGTGTGTATGCCCCACAAGTTGGATGCCAGCTAGAAGAGAAAGAGGAATTCTAGAGTAAGATGGATGAAGTGGTAGAGAGTGTTCCCAGGGAGGAGACAGTGGTGATTGGAGCCAGAGGCGGGTCTAGAAAATGTTCCATGGGGGCCCAGGGTGGGGCATATTCTCAGAAAAGGGTGGCACATTGAAATAGCATAAATCAAAAACGATTGACATTTCTGGAGCCAAAGTATTAACAAACTTTATCAATAACCATACGGTATGTTTATTAAGCAGTCTTTTTTCAGTTGGAATGTCCTGTTCTGATATAAAGAGTGTTTCAGAAGCGCTGGGAAGGGAAAACCAAGCAAAGCTGTATGCACAGTCCCAACTTTGAGTACTCAAGCCATGGTTGCTGGGTGTACTACATTCTGGTGAAGATCCTCTTGTCATGCGGTGGCCCTCGTGAGCCACCATAAGACGCCACACCATCACCAGAGATGTTGTGTTAGTGTCTTTATTTACGGTAAGGTCACAATAATACAAGCCGCTAAGGCTATGACACAAGCAAGTCTACACACAGGGAGGTGTAAGGCTAACAAGCTCACTCACGGGTCCACAGGATAAGACGGTCACACCACAGACGGGCAATGTAGAATAATCCATATAGTACGATCGCTCCGATGATCAGCGACGGACACTGCTGCAAGGATGCAGCCGCTAGCGTCGGCTTAAGAAGCCGGCTGCTAACGACTGCAAATGCAGAACAGCTGTTCAGGTCTTGACAGCTGAGTGGAAGCCTCCCCGAGCGCTGTCACAATAAGAGCTCGGAGAGCTGGAATAATATCGCCGCTGTCAAGACCTGACAGGAATAGCCCGAGCGCAAATAACATTAGCGCTTGGGTCATAACAGTACCCCTCCCTCAAAGGCGGGCTCCGAATGCCCTGTAACACCTAGCCCCACCTCCACCCCCACCCCCACCCACGGGGCGAGTGAATGGAGGAACAGGCAAGGAGGGAGTGAAACAAATACCAGCAAGGCCCCAGAAAAAAAACACATCCCCTGACAAACCCATTACATTCCCACAGAAACAACGAAAGAAATAGGGCAAGAGTTACAATACACAGGGCACAAACCATACAGAGCATAATTTACCAGACACAGAAGGTTTTCCCACAGTGACCACAGACAAACTGTTTAACTCCAGTATACATGACTTCATGTGGTCATAAGGAACTCATCTGAGTGAAGTCATGGGAAACAGTACATGGTCAGGCGGCCTGACCCAGTCCCAGGCCCCGAGAGTCAAGTCCTCCGGTGGCCGTACCAGGCCACCCAGTAACAAATACAGTTCATCGGGTGGCCGGCCCAAGGCGCCAAACAGGCAAAACAGCTCCTCGGGTGGCCGACCCGCATCCCTCAGCCACCAGAACCATGGAGAAACAGAATGCGGCGGCCCCCCCCGATGAAGAGACTACATGGGAGCGCCAGCCTGCAGGAAGAAAACCTCCAACGGCCCCCAGCGCTGACGACCCCAGCTGGTGGCTCCTGAGAGGGGAATAATCATGATGATGAGCCCACATCATATCAGGTGGTGAAGGGTCTGTGGCTCCTCCACCGACCTCGATCCACACCAATGCGACTGTTGAAACTCCACCTGCATCAGGTCCCGATTGGATCACAGCTGCACCCGCGTCGGACCCCGATTGGGTCACAGCAGCACCTACGTCGGACCCCCACTGGACCTTGTCGGACCCCGATTGGGTCACAGCTGCACCTGCGTCGGACCCCCACTGGGTCTCGTCAGACCCCGATTGGGTCACCGCAGCACCCACATCGGACCCCCACTGGACCTCGTCGGACCCCGATTGGGTCGCAGCTGCACCCACGTCGAACCCCGATTGGGTCACAGCGGCACCTGCGTCGGACCCCGATTGGGTCACAGCTGCACCAGCGTCGGACCCCCACTGGGTCACAGCTGCCCCCGCGTTGGACCCCGACTGGGTCGGCACTGCATCGGCGACAACCTCCACCCCCGCACTTGGGACCTCCTACACCACGACCTCGACAGATTCCAAGCCGGCAACACTGTGAAGAGGCTCAGAGGAACAGAGAGGACTGGGATCAGTATCCCTGGCAGCGCCAGAGTCCAGCGAGACGAGTTTGGGCGCAGCAGACGGCTGCCCCTCTCTCGCCTCCCCGCGAGGCAGGCAAAAATGCTCTAACACACCACAAAGGAAAACAAAGAAGAGCACGTGCCTGCACTCAGGCTCTGGAGCCGTCCAGGACTCCGTCGATCCAGGTTCGGGTAGAAGCTCGTCGTTGGGCTCCCACTCAGCTGCGTCGGGCTCCGCAGCCGGCATGATGGTCTCTGCAGCTGGATCCTCTCGCGCTGATGTCCACACCGATAACCTGCACGGCGTGGCGGCAGGGGACCCTCGACCCGCTGGCTCGGGCTGCTCCTCCGTGGAGACCCGGGGACGCTTCCTCGTCGGCTCAGGCTAACGCCGAGGACCACTCAGCGGAGGAAAACACAGAGGCAGCAGGTTCAGAACAGATGACTACAGCTGGTGGTGGGAGCTCGGGGGGCTGCAAACCCCGAACTCCACCCCCAGGAGTCAGACAAGACAGATCACTATTATAAGTAGGGGAGTGAACATGAACTTGCCTGTCTCCCGGAGGGAGGGTGGTGCCAGCTGTAGGGGGCATTGCTCCTTCCTTCTCCCGCTGGATGGTAACAGAGGGCCCCCTGGGAGGACAAAGGGGAGCCGCTCTCAAGGACCCATGGATGGGGCTTGCCGAAGCAGGACTCTTGTCACACACAGCAGCTGGCTGGTTGATTGGGTCACTCCGGCAGCCCGGAACTGGATCCGGAACAGGAGCTTGCTGGGTCTGCCCTTGGCCACGGCGCCGACATCTACGACGACCCCTGGGTGGTGTGAACTCCTGGAGTGGATCGAGGACAGGAACGGGATCCCAAAGCGAGGAGCATGAACACCTCCTCCTCTGCTTCTTGCCGTATTCCTCTTCCACCATACAGAGTATCTCGCGTTGCGCGGCGATGTCATCCCTCCTCGCGGCGACTTCTGGGTGGTCAGCGTAGCGGGGAGAAAGATGATTGAGCGAGTCCTCAGCACAGTCCAGGTACCAGAGTACGCTGTGGTCGTAATCGAGGAGGGAAGCAGAGATGAGCATCTCATCCACATACTTCAGGACGTCCGCCAGCTCGTGGCTCGGACTCCGAGCTCGGCCCCTTCGCGACGGCATTCCTCCAGCACACCGTACCCAGACAAGAAAAAAGGGCAATGGTCAATTAACACAGCCTCACTGGCGAAAGGTGCCTCGAGTTGGCGTCACCGTAAAAACGCAGTTTTTGGCAGCAGTGTACTGTCATGCGGTGGCCCTCGCGAGCCACCATAAGACGCCACACCGTCACCAGAGAGTTGTGTTAGTGTCTTTATTTACGGTGAAGTCACAATAATACAAGCCGCTGAGGCTATGACACAAGCAAGTCTAAACACAGGGAGGCGTAAGGCTAACAAGCTCACTCACGGGTCCACAGGATAAGACAGTCACACCACAGACGGGCAATGTAGAATAATCCATATAGTACGATCGCTCCGACGATCAGCGACGGACACTGCTGCAAGGATGCAGCCGCTAGCGTCGGCTTAAGAAGCCGGCCGCTAACGACCGCAAATGCAGAACAGCTGTTCACGTCTTGACAGCTGAGCGGAAGCCTCCCCGAGCGCTGTCACAATAAAAGCTCGGAGAGCCAGAATAATAACGCCGCTGTCAAGACCTGACAGGAATAGCCCGAGCGCAAATAACATTAGCGCTCGGGTCATAATACCTCTTCCTGTCACCTTGGATCATTCCAGCATACCTTCAGCTGTGGCTGCTTTTGGACCATCTGCTGGATACTGGGACATGTCTGAATGGAGAAAAAACAATCACTTGTATAATAGGGGTATTGGGGGTGAAAAAATCGATTCACATAAGAATTGAGAATCTCATTTTAAACGATCCAGAACCGATTCACAAAAATTAAGAATAAATGTTTTTATTTATTATTATTATTATTATTATTATTAGATTTTTTGCAGTGGTGCTGGGGTCCTGTTACGTGACACGTAGTGCCGCTTCATGATACGCAGTTACACACTGGTGCTGCCGATGCAGGAGAACCACGCAGAGTAGCTTACTAAGCTAGCAGCCGGATGAAACAGTCAGAATAAAGAAAAAATGGAGTAGCAAGAAATTCGAGACAGGTCCATCTGCAGCTCTCAGACTCTGTCAACACCCCTTCAACTAGTTACACTCCCTCAGCAAGTTACGCTGCCACGTTATGTCACTTCACAAAATGGTGGCCGTAGCTGACCATGCAGATATGGCTGAGCCAGCACTGGACTGATCATACACAAATTCAGGTGCTGTAGCCTTGTAGACGGGCCAACGGTGGCCACACATTTTGAAGGACAAATGTAAAAGAATCTAAAAATGAAAGCGTTTAGTCCATAGACGGTAAAAAAAAAAAAGTTTATGGTTTAGTCTTTGGATGACGTTTGTTTGCGTGACCACACGCTACCCTGTTGCCCAGCAGCCCTGACAGCTGCAGTTGAGTTTTTCTAACATTTTTTGACAGCAATGGAAGCAGTGTTCTTTTCATTGAATAAAAAAACAAATCTTAGTTCGTTAGTTAGGCCCATCGCTCCTCCTGGAGCATAGGCCGCCAACAACAGTCCACCAGAGTGTTCTGTCCTGGGCTGCTCTCTCCAGCTGTCTCCAGGTCTTTCCCATCTTCTTGATGTCAGCATCGAGGTCTCGTCGCCAGGTGTTTTTTGGCCTTCCTCTCTTCTGCTTTCCTTGGGGGTTCCACTTGAGTGCTTGCCTTGTGATGTTACTGGCTGGCTTCCTCAGGGTGTGCCCAATCCATCCCCATCTTCTGCGCCGAATCTCATCTTCGGCTGGCAGCTGGTTGGTATGCTGCCACAGGTCTGCGTTGCTGATGGTGTCGGGCCAGCGTATCTGGAGGATCCTTTTCAGGCAGCTGTTGATGAACGTCTGCACTTTCCTGATGGTGGTCTTCGTTGTCCTCCATGTCTCTGCTCCATACAGTAGGAGTAACTTGACGTTAGAGTTGAACAGCCGGATCTTTGTGCGTGTTGACACCACCTTGGAGCTCCAGATGTTCCTCAGCTGCAAGTATGCTGCCCTTGCCTTGCTGATTCTTGCTCTGACGTCTGTGTCTGTGCCGCCCTGCTTGTCAATGACGCTGCCCAGGTATGCGAAGGCCTCTACCTCTTCCAGCTCACTCTCATGCAGTGTGACTGGGTCCTCATTTGCTGTGTTTATCTTGAGGATCTTGGTCTTGCCCTTGTGGATCTTGAGGCCAACTTGTGCTGAGATGGCTGCCAACTCTGTTGTCTTGTTCTGCATCTGCTGGTGGCTGTGGGAGAGCAGGGCCAGGTCATCTGCAAGTCCAGATCATCTAGCTGATCAAACAGTGTCCACTGGATTCCGTTTCTTCTGTCTGCTGTTGACGTCTTCATGGTCCGGTAGATCGCCAGGAGGAAGAAGAAAGGTGACAGGAGGCAGCCTTGTCTGACTCCGGTCTTCACCCTGAAGCTGTCTGTTAGCTGTCCTTCATGGACTACTCGACAGGTCATTCCTTCATAGGAGTTCTTGATCAAATTGACCAGTTTGGTTGGCACTCCGTAGTGGTGAAGCAGCTTCCAGAGAGTTTCCCGGTCCATGCTGTCGAAAGCCTTCTCGTAGTCTACAAAGTTGATGTACAGCGAGGAGTTCCACTCTAAAGACTGCTCGACGATGATGCTCAAGGTAGTGATCTGGTCAATGCACGATCTGTTCTGGCAGAAGCCGGCCTGCTGGTCTCGGAGGAGGGGGTCGACGGCACCTTTCATTCTCTCAAGTAGGATCCTGTTGAAGACCTTCCCTGGCACTGACAGAAACGTTATTCCTCTGTAGTTGGCGCAGTTGCTGAGGTTTCCTTTCTTGGGTAGCTTGGTGAGGTAGCCCTCCTTCCAGTCTGCTGGTACTTCTTTTTCTTCCCATATCTTCTCAAAGAGAGGGTACAACATCTCTACGGTGGTCTCCAGGTCTGCCTTGAGTGCTTCTGCAGGGATGCTGTCTGGTCCTGCTGCCTTGCCATTCCTCAGTAGCTTGATGGCTTTCCTAATCTCCTCCCTGGTCGGCTTCTCACAGTTGATGTCCAGGTCAATATCAGCAGGGTCGATGTCCGGGGGATTCGGAGAGACAGGTCTGATCAGGAGCTCTTCAAAGTGCTCTGCCCATCTATGCAGTTGTTGCTCTGTTCCCAGGACGGTGTTTCCTTCCTTGTCCTTAACTGGACGCTCGGGCCTGCTGTACTTCCTTCATTGCGGATTTAAAGCCCCGCAATGAAGGATTAAGTACTGAATCTACAGAAGAAATAAAAAGCCTTCTCTGTGATCAGTCCGATTTGGCTCAATTTCCCCATGAAAATTCCTCCTGGCTGTCTGCAGTCCGTGTTTTCAAAATCATCGAGCATAAGGCCTTGGACAGCCATCTGGACTCTGCCAAGATAAGGACTCGGCGCCAGCCAGACAAAACATCTCCTGCCAAGTGTCCTTGTTGTCTCTCTTATTATCATCAACACTGCTCAACACCGCACACACATTGATCCATGAACTGAATAAAGATACAGACACTGCTCTCTTGTGTCCTGTTAATCCTGTGTAGTGAATGTGCATCGAGAGCTTTTTTTTCCCTTGAAATCTTAATATTGATTAATTATGTAACCAGTATTTTGAATCAATGATTTTTTTGCTCCTTCCTATTGTTCCTCGTATTATTCTTATTCTCATGCTTGTACTCATTATCCTGTTGGCAGGCGCGTCTCTGATGCTGCCGCGTCACTGGAAATGCAGGTTCATTTTCTGTGTCAAGTCAAATTCTCTCGTATGTTATCAGTGATCTGTTAATGTACTTGGCAATAAATCTTTTCTGATTCTGATTCTGATTCTGATTCTGACAGTTTCTTGGTGGTGTTGTACAGCTGTTTCATGTTGTTACTGGCTGCTGCTTCCTCGGCCTCCTCTGCCAGGCTGTCAGTGTACTTGCGCTTGTCTGCTCTTGCGCTCCTCTTCACTTCTCTGTTGGCTTCTGTGAAGTCTTCTTGTGCCTTGGCCTTTGCTGCTCTTGTTTAGCTGTTGTTGACTGCTGCCTTCTTCTGCTTTCTCTCCTGGATCTTGCGTAGAGTGTCTGCCGATATCCACTCCTTCTGTTGGTGTCTCTTGGGGCCTACTACTTCCTGACAGGTTGACGCAAGTGTCTCCTTCACTTTCTGCCACTGGTTCTCGGTGGTGACCTCTTCTTCAAGCAGTTCTTGTAGCACTTGGTACTTGTTGGTGAGAGACAGTCTGAATTCTTCTCTGGTCTTGGTATCTTTCAGCATGCTGACGTTGTACTTAAGCCTCTTCGTTGTTGCCCCCATCCAGTTCTTCTTCAGCTTCAGCTGCAACCTGGCTACCAGCAGGTGGTGGTCAGATGCGACGTCTGCTCCTCTTCTCACCCTTACATCCTGTAGGAACCTCCTGAATTTCTTGGCCATGCAGATGTGGTCGATCTGGTTCTCAGTCACTAAGTCCGGTGATACCCAGGTGGCCTATGTACTCTTCTGTGGGGGAAAGTGCTGCCACCGATGACCAGGTTGTTCATTGCACAGAAGTCTGCAAATCTCTCACCGTTCTCGTTTAACACTCCCAGTCCGTGTCTTCCCATCACTTCCTCATATCCGGTGTTGTCTTGTCCGATCTTGGCGTTGAGGTCACCCATGAGGATGTTGACGTCTTTCTCTGGGTACTTGGCCATGACGTTTTGCAGTCTGTCGTAAAATCGGTCCTTGACTTCTTCATAACTGTCGTTGGTTAGGGCGTAGCACTGAATAACGTTCATCTATGATCTTCTTCCTCTTCGTTCTGAAGAATGCTGCGATTATTATTGATCCATGTGCTTCCCATCCTATCAGAGCTTGCTGTGCAGGTCCTGACAACATGAGTGCGATGCGTCCTGTGTGTGGAGCATTGTCTTCTTCGTGGCCGGAATACAGCAACATCTCTCCAGTGAGCAGTCTTCTTTGTCCTGACTGTGTCCAACGGGTCTCGCTAATTCCAAGCAGTGTGAGGTTGTAGCTCTTCATCTCTGCGGCTACTTGTGCTGTTTTTCCCGTCTCATACATGGTCCTCACATTCCATGTTCCGACGTTGATGGTCCTAGTCGATAGAAGGGGGGTCAGCCTTGTAGCTTCCGTAGACTCACAGCTTTCACCACACAGCGTCATATGTCCTCTTGATGAGGACCCTTCCTCTCCCAGGGCAGTAGTCTCTTGGTCTGTTGTTGGCGTTTCTGTAGCATGCAGGGTTTTTACAGAGTGGGGTTGCTAGCCCCACGCCCAACCCTCCTCCTTTCTCATCCGGGCTTGGGACCGGCCATGGCGGAGTTAAAAAAAACAAAAACAAAAAACAAATCTTGCTTTCGACTGGATGAAACAGGATGAAACAGTCTGAATAAAGAAAAAATGGAGGAGCAAGAAATTCGAGACAGGTCCATCTGCAGCTCTCAGACTCCGTCAACACCCCTTCAACTAGTTACGCTCCCTCAGCAAGTTACGCTGCCACGTTATGTCACTTCACAAAATGGCTGGCCGTAGCTGACCGTGCAGATGTGGCTGAGCCAGCAGTGGACTGATCATATACAAATTCAGGTGCTGTAGCCTTGTAGACGAGCTGATGGTGGCCATACATTTTGAAGGACGAATGTAAAAGAATCTAAAAATGAAAGAGTTTAGTCCATTGACGGTAAAAAAAAAAAGTTTATTGTCTAGTCTTTGGATGACATTTGTTTGTGTGACCACACGCTATCCAGTTGTCCAACAGCCCTGACAGCTGCAGTTGAGGTTTTCTTTAACATTTTTTGACAGCAATGGAAGCAGTGCTCTTTTCATTGAATAAAAAACAAATCTTGCTATTGACTAAAAGTAGACAAAAACGATTGATAATGAACATACACTACAGCCGTGGACAAAATTGTTGGTACCCCTCTGTTAATGAAAGAAAAACCCACAATGGTCACAGAAATAACTTGAATCTGACTAAAGTGGTAATAAATAAAAATTCTATGAAAATTAACCAATGAAAATCAGACAATGCTTTTGAATTGTGGTTCAACAGAATTACTTTAAAAAACAAACTCATGAAACAGGCCTGGACAAAAATGATGGTACCCCTAGAAAAGATTGAAAATAATGTGACCATAGAGACATGTTCAACCAAGATGTGTCCTCTAATTAACATCACAGGTGTCTACAAACTTGTAATCAGTTAGTCGGCCTATTTAAAGGGTGACAAGTAGTCACTGTGCTGTTTGTTGAGATGGTGCGTACCACACTAAACATGGACCAGAGGAAGCAAAGGAGAGAGTTGTCTCAGGAGATTAGAAAGAAAATTATACGTAGACAAACATGTTAAAGGTAAAGGCTATAAGACCATCTCCAAGCAGCTTGATGTTCCTGTGACTACAGTTGCACATATTATTCAGAAATTTAAGATCCACGGGACTGTAACCAACCTCCCTGGACGTGGCCACAGGAGGAGACGGATAATACGAATGGTAACAAAAGAGCCCAGAACAACCTCTAAACACATTCATGGTAAACTCCAAGGTCGAGGTACATCAGTGTCAGATTGCACCATCCATCGTTGTTTGAGCCAAAGTGGACTTCATTGGAGACGACTAAGGAGGACACCACTGTTGAAAGCAAATCATAAAAAAGCCAGACTGGAATTTGCCAAACTGCATGTTGACAAGCCACAAAGCTTCTGGGAGAATGTCCTATGGACAGACGAGACAAAACTGGAACTTTTTGGCAAGGCACATCAGCTCTATGTTCACAGACACAAAAATGAAGCATACCAAGAAAAGAACACTGTCCCTACTGTGAAACATGGAGGAGGTTCTGTTATGTTGTGGGGCTGCTTTGCTGCATCTGGCACAGGGTGTCTTGAATCTGTGCAGGGTACAATGAAATCTCAAGACTATCAAGGTATTCTAGAGAGAAATGTGCTGCACAGTGTCAGACAGCTTGGTCTCAGTCGCAGGTCATGGGTCTTGCAACAGGATAATGACCCAAAACACACAGCTAAAAACACCCAAGAATGGCTAAGAGCGAAACATTGGACTATTCTAAAGTGGCCTTCTATGAGCCCTGATCTAAATCCTATTGAACATCTGTGGAAGGAGCTGAAACATGCCGTCTGGAGAAGGCACCCTTCAAACCTGAGACAACTGGAGCAGTTTGCTCATGATGAGTGGGCCAAAATACCTGCTGAGAGGTGTAGAAGTCTCATTAACAGTTACAGAAATCATTTGATTGCCTCAAATGATTGAGGTGCTGCCACAGTGCTAAACCACTGCACGGTGGCGCAGTGGTTTAGCACTGTGGCAACACAGTTTTACCCTCGGCCGGGGGATCGCGGGGATCATGAGATCGTGGGTTCGATCCCAGCCCCCGACCAACAGTGAGCTGTGTGGAGTTTGCATGTTCTCCCCGTGTTGCGTGGGTTTACTCCGGGATTTCTCCGGTTTCCTCCCACATACCAAAAAACATGTAGGTTTAGGGCGCTTGCGCACGCAGCGACCAGCAGCCGGTGGCTTGTCACCAGACTGCAAACCAAATCTACCTATGGGTACAAATAAGTAACAAAAAAAAAAAAAAAAAAAAAGAAAGGTTGTGCAACAAAATATTAAGTTAAGGGTACCATCATTTTTGTCCAGGCCTGTTTCATGAGTTTGTTTTTTAAAATAATTCTTTTGAACCACAATTCAAAAGCATTGTCTGATTTTCATTGGTTAATTTTCATAGAATTTTTATTTATTACCACTTCTGTCAGATTCAAGTTATTTCTGTGACCATTGTGGGTTTTTCTTTCATTAACAGAGGGGTACCAACAATTTTGTCCACATGGTCATTTTAGTTTAATTTCTAGCTTTAATGGATGAGAAAATAGATATAGCTTTAGCTGACAAAATTAACACTGGATGGAAGCTTATTTTTGTTTGTTTGTTTTAAATTATTGCATTTACTTTACATTTTACTGGAGAAGCTTCACCAGGCAAAGGACCATGACTAGATGATCACCCGGAGTTGAAAGAAGTGGAAAAATTTCAAAGTCCTCCTGCTGATCAACGCACACTGCACCACTTTAACAAACTCCCAGCAAATTTTGAACGGGAAAAAAAAAAAAAAATCACGAAAACTTGTAACATCACTTTATTTTGTTTTATAACTTTAATTTGTTTTTTAAGTCTCCAAAGACTTTAGATGCTGAAGTTTCTATTTGTGCAGGTTTAAAATTAATGCTACTTATCTTGTGCATCAATTGCGTTCAGTTCCTACTGAATTTGTTCATTGCATTAAGTTACTGTATAGGTAACTGTACATTGACTGCATACAGTCAGGTAGCACTACTATTTAAATGGATGTTCAAAGTATTTGTGACAGAATTTACTTTTGTTTTTAAATGAATAGCCTATATTTCTAGAGTGTTGGAGGGCGACCAAACCTACACACTGTGTAAAAGCTGTTAGGAATTGTGATATGCTGAAATGGAAAATTTTCAAAATTTATTTTACTTGTGTACAATTTCATTTTTGAAACTCACAAGTTTTCAAGAAAAAAATAGGCAGTTACTAACCTAAGCCTACTTTTTTCATTTAACAGCATTTTATTGCAAATCAGTTGATGTAATTTTTAAAAATATAACCCCCCAAAACATCAACACACTGTACTCTGGTTTCAAACTTCCCTCAGCATTTGTTGCAATGCAGTGGACTTTTTTTCCTGAGATTAGTGGGTTTTTGTACTGAACTGAGAGCTAAATGTGAATCGAAAATTGTTTTGAATCGAAAATTGATTCTGAATGGAATCGTGACCCCAAAAATTGGAATCGAATCGAATTGTGTGGCTTCTAATGATTCACAGCCCTATTGTATAGCTATAAATGATACAATTGCTAATTTACAACAGTGTCTATTAAGTCACAATAGCAATGATGTTAAATTCTTCATTGTGAACTTCAGCTGAGTATCATATTTTTATACTAATAAATAATAATTATTAAAGTTTTTCAAGACTTTCCTTATCAGTTTCAATGAAATAACTAGAAAAGCTGTTAGACAGTGCATACCTCCACCAAGGCTCCTTCCGTCTGTCATGGATCACCATCGAAATGTAATGGGCTTGTTTGTAGGCCTAGAGCCACTTCTGGTGAAAATTGCATCAAAGTGTGTCCATTAGTTTTGGAGTATTGTTGCTAACACACTGTGAGAAGATAAGAGCCTTGGTTGAGGTATGCATTCTCAGATCATCACCAAAATGTTATGGGTTTGTGTCTAGCCCAAGAACCACCGCTGGTGAAAATTTCATCCATATCCATACAGCAGTTTTTGTGTAATCCTGCTGCACAAATACAAACAAAGTCCTTGGTGGAGATATGCACTCTCAGATCATTGCCAAAATCTAATCATCTGTTTCTCATTACATTACACACCTTTCCTGAAAATTTCATCAAAATCCATTCCTAACTTTTTGAGTAATGTTGTTAACAGACAAACCAACGCCACGAAAAACATTACTTCCTCCCTTTGGCGGCGGTAATAAAGGTTAAATACCCTGTATCTGAGTCGTGTGGCATGTGAAGAATATAGAGCCTCTTCTGTGTCACTCCCACTACAGTTTGGGGTGAAATGTGCAGACCCTTCTTTATTCACATCTTGTTCACACTGGTCACATAATGAAATAATTCCATTATTGCAGCTACAAAATAGTAGTAGTCTGAAACACAAACATCAAATCACGCTGTAGAAAGAAAAACATCTCTTGACTGGAGGCAGTTTTGTAAATAAAATATTGTACTTTTACTGGAAGCCATCCATCAAGAAGAAACATTACTTTTACTTTTTAACTACATTTGGTGATACTGAGATACCTTTGATTTGAAAAGCATTGTTTTATATTTTATATTTAATTTATTACTGTCTACTGCTTTGCTATATGATACAGTGTGAGTTATATTAGAGAGTACATGTGTATATTTTGCATTTTATTTTTACATAGAAGTACAGTAATTATTTTCAGATCAACACATTGAAGATAAAAACGTATAAGGAAATAAACTGCAAATTCACAAAAAAAGCTGCAAAAGAATGAGAAAAATACCACAAATGTATGAAGGAAAATGTTGCAAAATTGTCATTAAAAAATCTAATTAAAAGTAGCACATTTATGACAAAACAATCACATTTTTTGAGGGGAAAAACAAATTCTCCCGCTCCAGCTGCGCGCACACCTGCGCCTCATGAAGCCCGGGCTATTTAGCCCGCTCCGCCTGGAGCCTCAGTCTGGAGCTGTCTGCTCTCCAACGATCGTGCTACCTGCACTCACCTTCTCTACCTCTACGTTTCTGGACCAACCAACCTTCACCATTCACGTAAGCCATCTTTCGTCTCACCTTCTCTCCAGTCTTTCTCCCCTGTGCACAGGTGGATTCCCTGGCGGTGGATTCTCCCCTCGTCGTCGTCATCTCCTCACCTGCAGCGCCGAGCATGCATTGGAGCACTGTCTACCAGGCAGAAGACCTGCGGCTCGCCGACGCCAGCCACCAAGGCCACCTGCAAGTAAGCCACAGCCCAAGTATTATTCCTTTGGGTGAATTTCGGCAGCTAACCTCTTATCTGCTCTGCCCCTAGGGTTGCCTGGCTGCACGGCGCGCTGCTTCGCCCTCGGCGCATCCTGTCCTCCAGCATCACATCCACACTCTACTCTCACGCATCCACTCTCACTTTACACTTAATAAATCATTGTTGCAACTGACTCGAGCCTGTGTGCGTGTTCCCTGGGCCAGAACTCATGTCAGTACGGCTCCAGCAGAGCGGCTCGGCGGACAGCGGGCTCGCACACCGGTTGAACAACTTGGAGGCTCGAGTCAATCAAATAACGTGCTAACAACCCGGTTGCTAAACCTTCGCCAGGGTAGCCGGTCAGCCGCCGACTACGCTGTCGACTTCCGGGTTGTGGCAGCGGAAGTTGGATGGGAGATGCTGCCCTCTGTAGCATTTTCATTCGTAGCCAGAGCTCAAGCCTTCGGGACGAACTGGCCTGTAGGGACCCGCCGATGGTTCTCCGAGCTGATTTCCCTCACCATAAGCCTTGATAACAGATTGAGAGAACGGGCCGCTGAGCGGAAGTCCTCCAGCCGCTCGAGCGGTGCTCTCCCCCGCACCTCTCAACCTCGCCCCCTGGCGTTGCCCGCGCCAGAGTCCGCCGACGAGCCGGAGGCGATGCTGATTGGCCGGGCTAAGCTTCCACAGGCGGAGAAACAGTGCCGCAGGGAGCTGGGTCTCTGCATGTACTGTGGAGATGACCAGCATGCCGTGGAATCTTGCCCGGTAAGGCCAAAAGGGGGAGTCCGCGAGTCACTATAGGGGGCCTCGTGGACGCATCCCAACCTAACGCCCTATTGAAGTGCATGCTACCAATTAGGTTCTGTCATAACCCCATAGAACACCTCACTCACGCACTGGTGGACTCGGGGGCGGAACAGAGCTTTATTTCTAAGGGCCTGGCAACCCGCCTGAGCATCCCTTGCCAACCGCTGCCAGCTCTTCTGAATCTCGTCTCCCTCTCTGCCACCCCCCTGGAGAAGGTTACACACCGGACAGTCCCGATCCCGGTCATTATTTCCGGAAATCACCGAGAGGACCTCAGCTTTTTTGTGCTGCCCACCTCGGCCGCCTCCGTCATCTTGGGCTACCCCTGGCTGCGCCTGCACAGCCCAACTTTTGATTGGCAGTCGGGTAGCGTCCTCTCCTGGAGCACCTTCTGCTTGGGCGCCTACCTCCAGTCCGCCGCCTGTGCCCCGTCACTTCCTCTTTCCCCCTCCAACCTGCCTCCTCCAGACCTCTCCCTAGTGCCTCCGGAGTTCCACGACCTAGGAATAGTCTTCAGCAAGTCCAAGGCGCTGTCCCTGCCCCCCCCCCACCGCCCCTATGACTGCGCCATCAACCTCCGCCTGGGGGCGCCCTTACCCTCCAGTCGACTGTACAACCTGTCTGCGCTGGAGCTCAAAGCCATGGACACTTACATCAAGGAGTCGCTCAGCTCCGGCATTATCCATCCCTCTTCGTCTCCAGTCGGAGCAGGTTTCTTCTTTGTTGCTAAGAAGGATGGGTCCCTTCGGCCGTGCATCGACTTCCGGGTGCTGAATGACATAACAGTCAAGGACAGGTATACGCTGCCGTTAATGGACTCGGCTTTCGATTATCTGCAGGGGGCCACCTGGTTTACGAAGCTAGACCTCCGCAGCGCATATCATCTGGTTCGGATCCAGGAGAGCGATGAGTGGAAGACAGGGTTCCGGACGCCCAGCGGTCATTTTGAATATCTTGTCATGCCGTTTGGGCTTCCCAACGCGCCGGCCGTCTTCCAGTGCCTAATCAATGACGTCCTCCATGACTTCCTGGGGGTGTTCGTTTTTGTGTACCTGGACGACATCTTGATCTTCTCCCGGTCGCGGGAGGAGCACCAGGTTCACGTGAGGCAGGTCCTCCAGCGCCTCCTGGAGAACAGACTCTACGTAAAAGCGGAGAAGTGTGAATTTTATGCTGACAAGACCTCCTTCCTGAGCTTTATTATTTCACACAACCGGATCATCCCTGACCCTGCCAAGGTCAAGGCGGTAGTCGAGTGGCCTACACCCTCGTCTAGGAAGCAGGTCCAGCAGTTCCTCGGCTTCGCCAATTTTTACCGGTGTTTCGTCCCTAAATATAGTGCCATCGCTTCTCGCTTGACCCGCCTCACCTCCCCCAAGGTGCCGTTCCAGTGGACCGAGGACGCCGCGGCTGCCTTCGCTGCACTGAAGACAGAGTTTTCCTCCTCCCGGGTCCTGACCCAGGTGGACCCCTCACTGCAGTGTCTAGTGGAAGTGGACACCTCTGATACGGGGGTGGGGGCAGTGTTGTCTCAGCGCTCTCCGGTGGACGGGGTGGTTCGCCCCTGCGCCTTTTTCTCCCGGTGCTTGTCGGCAGCAGAGAGGAATTACAACATCGGCGACAGAGAGCTCCTGGCAGTTAAGCTCGCGCTACAGGAGTGGCGTCACTGGCTCGAGGGGGCGGCTCAGCCTTTCATGGTTTGGACAGACCACAAGAACCTGGAGTACCTGAGGACGGCCAAGCACCTGATTGCCCGCCAGGCGCGCTGGTCTCTGTTCTTTGGCCGCTTCAGGTTCACCATCACCTACCGTCCCGGCTCCAAGAACGGTAAACCGTACGCTCTGTCCAGGCAGTTTTCCCCAGAAGCCCCCGGGGATCGGGACCACACCATCCTGCCAGCCTCGTGTGTCGTGGGCGCCGTCTCTTGGTCCATCAGGGACAAGGTCCGGAGGGCACAGGAAACCGAACCTGATCCTGGCGGCGGTCCGGCGGGGAGGCTGTTTGTTCCATCATCGGTCCGGGGTGACGTCATCCATTGGGCTCACACCTCCAAGCTCGCCTGTCACCCTGGGATCTTCCGACTTATTGAGCTCCTCCAGAGGTCCTTTTGGTGGCCGGGCCTCCAGAGCGACGTTGCTAATTACGTCCGCGCCTGCCCCCAGTGTGCGACTGGCAGGACACCATCCTCTCCTCCAGCTGGTCTCCTCCACCCTCTGCCGATCCCCAGTAGACCCTGGTCCCATGTAGCCTTAGATTTCGTCACCGGTCTCCCGACGTCCAACTCCTTTACTACCATCCTGACCATCGTGGACCGGTTCTCTAAGGCCGCCCACTTCGTGCCGCTCCACGGTCTTCCTACGGCGCGGGAGACGGCGGACTTGTTGATCCAACATGTTGTGAGGCTACATGGGATTCCGGTGGATATCGTCTCTGACCGGGGGCCCCAGTTCGTGTCCAGGGTCTGGACGTGCTTCTGCAACGCCCTGGGGGCCACGGTGAGTTTGTCGTCTGGTCACCACCCCCAGTCCAACGGGCAGTGCGAGCGGACTAATCAGGAACTAGAAGCTGCACTGCGCTGCGTCACCTCCTCTAACCCTTCCTCCTGGAGCGCCCATCTGCCCTGGATAGAGTATGCACATAACTCCACTTTGCCATCAGCCATCAGGATGTCTCCCTTCCGGGCATCGCTAGGATATGACCCCCCGTTGTTCCCTGAAGAAGAGGGGGAGGTGGCGGTGCCATCCATCCAGGCCCATCTTAGGCGCTGTCGGCGCATTTGGCCACTGTGCGCCGTGCGCTTTTACGCACAGCTGAGCGCAATACCAGGATGGCTAATCGCCACAGGAGGGCCGCTCCTCTCTATCAGGTGGGTCAGCAGGTCTGGTTATCTACGCAGGACATTAACCTGAAGGCCGAGAGGAGGAAGCTGGCCCAACGTTTCATTGGCCCGTACCCCATCGTGAAGATCATCAATCCGGTGGCTGTGTGTCTGGCTCTCCCCCCCTCCCTCCGCGTCTGTCCGACGTTCCATGTCTCCCGCATTAAGCCTGTGGTGTCTAATCCTCTCTGTCCTCCTCCTAGGGCTCCTCCCCCTCCCGTGATGATCGACGGCGACCCAGCGTGGAGGGTCTCCTCCATCCTGGACTCCCGCTGCCGAGGTCATGGGCTGCAATACCTGGTAGATTGGGAGGGGTATGGCCCCGAGTGGAGGTCCTGGGTGCACCCATCGTTCGTGCTGGACGAGCGCCTCGTCACGGAGTTCCACCTGGCGTACCCAGATAAGCCAGCGCCGGGAGGCGCTGCTCAGGGGGGGAGTACTGTCACAACCCTCTCGCGCCTGTCTCCCACTCCAGCTGCGCGCACACCTGCGCCTCATCAAGCCCGGGCTATTTAGCCCGCTCCTCCTGGAGCCTCGATCTGGAGCCGTCTGCTCTCCAACGATCGTGCTACCCGCACTCGCCTTCTCTACCTCTACGTCTCTGGACCAACCAACCTTCACCATTCATGTAAACCATCTTTCGTCTCACCTTCTCTCCAGTCTTTCTCCCCTGTGCACAGGTGGATTCCCTGGCGGTGGATTCTCCCCTCGTCGTCGTCATCTCCCCACCCGCAGCGCAGAGCACGCATTGGAGCGCTGTCTACCAGGCAGGAGACCTGCGGCTCGCCGACGCCAGCCACCAAGACCACCTGCAAGTAAGCCACAGCCCAAGTATTATTCCTCTGGGTGAATTTCGGCAGCTAACCTCTTATCTGCTCTGCCCTTAGGGTTGCCTGGCTGCACGGCGCGCTGCTTCGCCCTCGGCGCATCCTGTCCTCCAGCGTCACATCCACACTCTACTCTCACGCATCCACTCTCACTTTGCACTTAATAAATCATTGTTGAAACTGACTTGAGCCTGTGTGTGTGTTCTCTGGGCCAGAACTCATGTCAAGTGAAGGCAGAGCCAAAGATTAAGTGGGGGAAGTTACAGAAGGAAGAAGGTCAGACAGAGTTCAGGAAGGAGTTGATACAGGTTCTGGGTGGTAGGGAAGAATTACCAGATGACTGGGAAAGTACAGCAAAAGTATTGAAAGAAATGGGTAGAAAGGTATGTGGTGTGTCCAGTGGACAGAGGAAGGAAGACAAGGAGACTTGGTGGTGAAATGAGGAGGTACAGGAAAGTATTCAAAGAAAGAGTTTAGCAAAGAAAAAGTGGGATAGTCAGGGAGATGAAGAAAGTAGATGGGAATATTTGGAATCTAGGCACATGGCAGAGAGGTGGCAAAGGCAAAGGAAAAGGCATATCGTGAATTGTATGAGAAGCTGGACACTAAGGAAGGTGAAAAGGACTTGTATCGATTGGCTAGACAGAGAGATCGAGCTGGAAAAGATGTGCAGCAGGTTAAGCTGGTTAAGGACAGACATGGTAATGCACTAACAAATGACCAGAGTGTGTTGAGGAGATAGAAGGAGTATTTTGAAGAGCTGATGAAAAAGAAAATGAGAGAGAGAGGAGGATGGATGAAGGAAAGATTGTGAACAAGGAAGCCCCAAGGATTAGCAAAGCAGAAGTGAGGGCAGCTTTGAAGAGGATGAAGAATGGAAAGGTCCAGATGACAAACCTGTGGAGGTATGGAGATGTTTTGGAGAGATGGCAGTGGACTTTTTAACCAGATTGTTTAACACAATCTTGGAGAGTAAGAGGAGGCCTGAGGAATGGAGAAGAAGTGTTTTGGTACCAATTTTCAAGAACAAGGGTGGTGCTCAGAGCTGTAGTATCTACAGAGGCATAAAGTTGATTAGGCTCACTATGAGGATATGCGGAAGAGTTGTTAAAGCCAGGTTAAGAGGAGAGGTGACAATCAGTGAGCAGCAGTACGGTTTCATGCCAAGAAAGAGTACTACAGATGCAATGTTTGCTCTAAGAGTGTTGATGGCGAAGTATAGAGAAGGTCAGAAGGAGTTGCACTGTGTCTTTGTGGATCTAGAGAAAGCATATGATAGGGTCCTAAGAGAGGAAGTGTGGTACTGTATGAGAAAGTCAGAAGTGGCAGAGAAGTATGTGAAGGTGGTGCAGGACATGTACTGTATGAGGACAGCGAGACGGTGGTGAGGGGTGCTCTAGGAGTGACAGATGGGTTCAAGGTGGGGGTGAGGTTACATCAGGGATCAGCTCTGAGCCCCTTCTTGTTTGCAATGGTGCTGGACAGACTGACAGATGAGGTCAGGCAGGAGTCTCCGTGGACCATGATGTTTGCAGACATTGTGATCTGCAGTGAGGGTAGGGATCAGGTGGAAGAGTTAACCTGGAGAGGTGGAGGTATGCTCTGGAGAGAAGAGGAATGAAAGTCATTAGACGCAAGACAGAATACATGAGTGTGAATGAGAGGGAAGCAGGTGTAACAGTGAAGATGGAAGGAGTAATGGTAGTAAAAGCAGATGAGCTTAAATACCTGCAGTCAACCATCCAAAGCAATGGAAAATGCATAAGAGAGGTCAAGAAGAGAGTGCAGGCAGGGTCTAGTGGGTGGAGACAAGTGTCAGGGGTGATTTGTGACAGAAGGGTGGCAGCAAGAGTGAGAGGGAAGATTTATAAGATTATAAGATGGCAGTGAGACCTGCTATGATGTATGGTTTGGAGATGATGGTGCTGACAAAAAGATAGGAGATGGAGCTGGAGGTGGCAGAGTTGAAGAAGCTAAGATTTTCATTGTGTCATGAGTGTGAGCTCAGTGTTTTCACTGAGCTCAGGCTCTCAATTTATGGCTGAGTATTCTGTGTCTGTTATGATTATTTTGTCTGTTTCTGTGTTATTTTTGGGTTTTTGTGACTGAGCGTCCTCCTTCCTTCCCAGACACTCCCACCTGCTACTCACTCTGTTTCCCCTGCCATCTCAGTTGTGAGTAGTTGAATAATTAGGTCACCTGCTCGCTCAGTTGCCCGCACCGGCTGCTCATTTGTTTTCACCTATTTATACACTGCCAGCTCATCCTCTCACTGTGGCAGTATTGACTGAATCCTGATGTCCTAAGGACTGATTCAACTCAATTCCCTCTCACAGTGTAATTTTGGCTCTGGAGAGTCCTTTTCTGTAAGGTACTTTACCCCTCAGCACTCGCAGAGCGATTCCGGCTCTGGAGTGCTTTTCTGTTAGTTTGGGAAGATAGAGGGAAGTTAGAGGGAAGATTTATAAGATGGCAGTGAGACCTGCTATGATGTATGGTTTGGAGATGATGGTGCTGACAATCATCTGCAATCAACCTGACTGAAATTTTCGACAAATTTCAGTCAGGTTTTTGTCAGAAACACTCAACAGAGACCGCTCTTCTCAGGGTGTCAAATGATATTTTAATGTCATCAGACTCTGGCAAATGCTCTGTTTTAGTGTTATTAGATCTTACTGCAGCATTTGATACTATTGATCATTGTATATTGTTACAAAGGCTTAGAGACTGGGTAGGTATTTCTGGAAAAGCTCTGGATTGGTTTTTCTCCTACCTTTCTGGTAGGAGTTTTTCCGTGGCTGTTGGCTCTTATTCATCTGACTCTGCTCCTTTAACCTGTGGGGTGCCTCAGGGTTCTATTCTGGGTCCGCTTTTACAGTGGGGTAAAAAAGTATTTAGTCAGCCACCAATTGTGCAAGTTTTCCCACTTAAAAGATGAGAGAGGTCTCCAATTTTCATCATAGGTATACCTCAACTATGAGAGACAAAATAAGAAAAAAAAAATCCAGAAAATGACATTGAAGGATTTTTAATGAATTAATTGGTAAATTCCTTGGTAAAATAAGTATTTGGTCAATAACACAAGTTCATCTCAATACTTTGTTATATACCCTTTGTTGGCAATGACAGAGGTAAAACATTTTCTGTAAGTTTTCACAAGGTTTTCACACACTGTTGCTGGTATTTTGGCCCATTCCTCCATGCAGATCTCCTCTAGAGCAGTGATGTTTTGGGGCTGTCGCTGGGCAACACTAGACTTTCAACTCCCTCCAAAGATTTTCTATGGGGTTGAGATCTGGAGACTGGCTAGGCCACTCCAGGACCTTGAAATGCTTCTTACGAAGCCACTCCTTCATTGCCCGGGCGGTGTGTTTGGGATCATTGTCATGCTGAAAGACCCAGCCACATTTCATCTTCAATGCCCTTGCTGGTGGAAGGAGGTTTTCACTCAAAATCTCACGATACATGGCCCCATTCATTCTTTCCTTTACACGGATCAGTCGTCCTGGTCCCTTTGCAGAAAAACAGCCACAAAGTATGATGTTTCCACCCCCATGCTTCGCAGTAGGTATGGTGTTCTTTCTCCTCCAAACACGACAAGTTGAGTTTTTACCAAAACATTCTATTTTGGTTTCATCTGACCATATGACATTCTCCCAATCCTCTTCTGGATCATCCAAATGCTCTCTAGCAAACTTCAGACGGGCCTGGACATGTACTGGCTTAAGCAGGGGGACACATCTGGCACTGCAGGATTTGAGTCCCTGGCGGCGTAGTGTGTTACTGATGGTAGCCTTTGTTACTTTGGTCCCAGCTCTCTGCAGGTCATTCACTAGGTCCCCCCATGTGGTTCTGGGATTTTTGCTCACCGTTCTCGTGATAATTTTGACCCCATGGGGTGAGATCTTACGTGGAGCCCCAGATCGAGGGAGATTATCAGTGGTCTTGTATATCTTCCATTTTCTAATAATTGCTCCCACAGTTGATTTCTTCACACCAAGCTGCTTACCTATTGCAGATTCAGTCTTCCTAGCCTGGTACAGGTCTACAATTTTGTTTCTGGTGTCCTTTGACAGCTCTTTGGTCTTGGCCATAGTGGAGTTTGGAGTCTGACTGTTTGAGGTTGTGGACAGGTGTCTTTTATACTGATAACGAGTTCAAACAGGTGCCATTAATACAGGTAACGAGTGGAGGACAGAGGAGCCTCTTAAAGAAGAAGTTACAGGTCTGTGAAAGCCAGAAATCTTGCTTGTTTGTAGGTGACCAAATACTTATTTTACTGAGGAATTTACCAATTAATTCATTAAAAATCCTTCAATGTGATTTTCTGGATTTTTTTTTTCATTTTGTCTCTCATAGTTGAGGTATACCTATGATGAAAATTGGAGACCTCTGTCATCTTTTAAGTGGGAGAACTTGTACAATTGGTGGCTGACTAAATTCTTTTTTGCCCCACTGTACTTGCCCTATATACAGTGGGGCAAAAAAGTATTTAGTCAACCACCAATTGTGCAAGTTCTCCCACTTAAAAGATGAGAGGGGTCTCCAATTTTCATCATAGGTATACCTCAACTATGAGAGACAAAATGAGAAAAAAAAAATCCAGACAGACAAATCCAGGCAGCCCCTCGCGTTTTTCAGTCGCAAGTTGCAGGATGGCAAGCACAAGTACAACGTTTCTGACCGGGAATCGGTGGAACTGTACCTGGTGACCTGTCACTTCCGTTTCTTATTGGAGGGCCATTCTTTCATGGTTTATGTAGATCATAAACCACTAATGTTTGACATGTCCAAGGTGACAAGCCATGGTCTCCTCGCCAACAACACCATCTGGCGGCCATCTCCGAGTTCACAACAGATGCTCAGCACATGGCTGGTAAGTCCAACCCCGTTGCGGATTGCCTGTCACGTGTGCTGGTGTGTCCAGTGCACCTCGGGATGCCATGGCCGCTGAGCAGCCTAATGACCCGGACATTCTGGCCCTTTGGTCTGCAGGTACAGTCCTCAAACTCGAGGAGGCGGTGATGCAGGAAGGCGGTCCTACTCTTCTCTGCATTTCTCCACTGGCCGCCCCCACCCTATTGTCCCTGCAGCCTGGTGCCGTCAAGTTTTCAACTCAGTTCACTCCCTCTCACACCCTGGAGTTCGGGCGTCAGTGAAACTGGTCGGTGCCAGGTTTGTTTGGCCTGGCCTCCGCAGGGATGTCAAGGGGTGGGCAGCTGTATGCTTGGCGTGTCAATGCGCTAAAGTCCACCAACACACCAAGGCACCCCTCGAACCATTTCGGGTTCCAGCTAAACGTTTTGGCCATGTGCATGTGGACCTGGTGGGTCCTCGACCCCCTTTGTATGGTTTTATGCATCTACTCACCATAGTGTATCAGACCATCAGGTGGCCAGAGGCAGTCCCTCTGTCCTCCACTTCAGCCGCGGATGTGGCACACGTGTTTCTTTCTTCCTGGGTTGCGCGTTTCGGCACCCCATCAGATATTACCTCCAATAGGGCCTGCCAGTTCATGTCGGAGCTTTGGTCAGTGCTTGCAAGGTCCTTGGGGGTGTAGGTACACCACACTACAGCGTACCACCCTCAGGCTCATGGCTTGTATGAACGTTTTCACCGGTCGCTGAAAGTGGCGCTACATGCTGCACTCTCTGATGGTAATGGGGTGGATTGTTTACCTTGGGTGATGCGTGGGTTGCGTTTGGCTCCTAAGGAAGATCTTGATGCTTCGCCTGCTGAACTGGTGTTCGGTTAACCGCTTCGTGTTCCGGGAGAGTTTTTGCCCAAAAGTTCTCCCTCGCAGACTTGCCCCGCCATCTACTCTTTTTTGTCCGACGGTGCACTGGCTCTGAGCCCCGTTCACCACTGTTTTCCATGATCGTTTGTGCCTACTGAGCTCAGTTCGGCCCCGTTTCGTTTTTGCGTGACATGATGCTCAACGGTCACGTCTGCAACCCCCATATGACGGTTCTTTCCAGGTTCTGGAGATGGGCCCTAAGAGTTTTGTGCTGGATATGGGTGAGCGCAAAGAGCGGGTCACGTTGGATAGACTTAAGCCGGCGCACATTATGGCAGATGAGCTTATGTTTCCAGCCCAGGTCCCCCGTTGGGGTCGCCCCCCTTCTAGGACCCCGGCTAGGTCTGCACAAGATGAGGTTTCGGGTTTCCCATTGTCCGCGTGGACGCCCTGCATGACAGGTTTCTCCTGTGGTTCCGGCTGGAGAACCAGTGCAGCCATTATGGCAGGCTTATCAGGCCCCCAGTGAGAGACTGATTTTGACTACTGGAGTACCCTCTGGGCATTCAGGAGTGGGGGGGGGGGATCTGTGTGGCAGACTGAACAGTGAACAGCTCATCCAGTGGGACTTGGGGTTGGGGACGTAGTTTTGTGTTTCCTGGTTTTGGAGTCCGGGAGTGGTTACAGTTAGCTGTTGGTGGCACTTTGAGGAGTAAAGATAAAAACTCACCTTCGGCTCCTGTGTCTTTCTTCCTCTTGCCACAATACTATATACAGAACTGCATGCTCTTTCTGCAGAACATCCATTATCTTTACACAGCTCCAACCATGCATTTGTACAAACACAGACGGCCTCTGCTCCACTCACACAGGTTTACAGCTTCATAGATAACACACACACACGGCCTCATGCATGTGCCCTTTTATTACAGACTGTATTAGTGTAAGGTTATAGTGAAAGATATGGCAGAGATACACACAGCTATTACATCTAAAATAAATGTGTTAATACAAGTAAATGATTAATCAACAGTCAAGTCAGAGTTACTCCCAAAATACAATAAAATAATCACTGGGGATTTTATGTGAAATATAAAAAAGGGGTCACTGAGTTGATGGAAAAAACTTTATAGACCTAAAGAATGTCTGAGCTCATTTAGATAAATTATTCACAAATAATCTAAATTTCAAATCAGAGTTGAGGAAGATTATTTTGTTCCAGGTCTGTGAGAGGCTGTGGGTGTAAAGTTTGATTTTCTGTTGAACTTTAATTCATTTTTATCCCTTAGATTTTAATCTCAGGACTTGTCATGCTCTTCTTCTATTTTTCTGCACATTTAAAAAAAAAAATCTCTTTAGAGTCACACTTAGAGTTATCTCATTGAAAACTTATAAAACAACAACCTCATTTAATTTGTCCAAACTGCTAATAAAACTGATCATTTGTATTTGAGCTTCACAACAGCAGCTCATCAATCATTATCAGCTCCATATCACAGCCACAAAAGCAATAAGATAATTGTAGCTGCAGGTGGTACCTGGTACACACCAGTCAGCTGGGCAAATAAAGTGTAGACAAATATAATATTTAAATAAATAAATACAAAAATGATTACAGACATGCTTATTGTTCCTGCAAACACAGCGTGGTGTTAAACTGTTGTCTCATGACAGATTAAAGTGTAAAAATGAATAAAACATCTGCTACATCATCTAAATCAGTTAATATGGTGGTGGTGGGGGGTCTGAATCTGATTTTTAATGTAAAAAACAACAATGAACAGTATAAAATAAGGAAATTTAAAGAAGTTAAAAAGTAATAATACTCAAGAATTTAAAACAAAACACTATAAATGGAAGGCAGTAACTGAGATTGACCTGATCCTGCAAATATAGTATATGCAATATATACTGTATATTTTCATGCATTTAAAAATTTTTCTCACTTTTTTAAACAAAACAAAAAATATCTCCAGCAAAGACACAAAAGGATTTAGTGTTTCACTGCAAAATAAATAATTAAGCATTATTACACTTGAGCTCGCTGTGGTATCACGCATATTTTAACTGGCAGTGATTGGTAGTACAATGAATCACCACCAGTTTAAATATTCATTGATACTGTACAACCTTGAGTGAAATATTAGTTTTATACAACAGTTCCACAAGCACATTTTATCAAATGACAGTGATACTGGGCAAAATATTATGATTTGTTTGTTTAACCAGTTATTTTGCGCAGCTGAGAAAAAAAAATAGTCCCTTCTAAATGTAGCCAGTAACTGTTGCTAAACATCTCAATCAGCATGAAGATGTCTATTGTCATTTCACACACATGTAAACACATTAAATATTTTCATGTGCAAAAGTCAGTGTTTATAATACATACCGGTCACCGGTTGAGTCGGTACCGCAGAAGGGCTGAGAAAAAAAAGTGGCCAATGTCGGTGGCTAGTAAGCATGCTAACAGTTTGGCTTTGGCACACTTCACTCACTTTTTCTTGGCATTTTCAGGTGAAATAAAGAGTCCATCACCACAAAGATATTGTGGTTTGTTAATTGAGACAATAAATCCAACTCTAGCACAGCCTATTTTTTTTAAATAGACATGCAATAGCTTAATGATGTTTATACAAGGACAGACTTTGTAAACTCAAAATTTTTTCAAAAGGGTGGGACTTCCTGTTCACAAAGGTAAAATTTCTTTTCAAACAGTACCTCGCTGTGGAAATTAAGGTATCCAACACAGTATTGCAATTCTCAAGTCTGCAGACTTGACAGTAAATTACTGTTAGTAACTAATGGTTACATGAACACCTTTGAAGCGAAGTGATACATATCCAGTGAAACGCTGGAGTGCAATTATCGTGAAACATAGTAACTCCTGGAATCCCTATTGTCCAGTCGAATTGCTCAGTCAGAACTACAGTAACTGTTGTATAATAGTTAACGGATAAAAAAAATTCTCTGCAGAGTTGTACACATCTTCAATCAGTAGGGTAAGCCGGGGCACAAAGTTACTTTTTTTTTTTTTTTTTTACAGTTGTCACATAAACGTGGTTAATGTAATTTTATTCACACAAATCTCATCCATGTACTTTTTATTCATATGATTTAATTGTTTTTTTTTATTATCTTGTATTATATTGCATGTTTGTAGTGGACAGTGTAACTTCTTATCCCACGGCCAGAAAAAGTTGTTACATACAGTCATGTGAAAAAATTAGGACACTCCATTAAGTATTCAGTCCTTTGTTAACAAATGTTCACATATCTATGTCTAACCTTGTTTTTTGTTTTTATTTCCATTTTTTTTAACATTTATTTTAACCATTTTAAGTGGGAATGAATGTGGGGGTGTCCTAAAAAAGATGGAGGTGTCCTAATTTATTCCTCACTATTTGTTTAGAATTACATTTGACAGAAAATTTGAAAAAAAGTCTTTAATTCATTTTTAATTGTTTAGTTGTATTACATGAATCTCCCATTTTTTAAACATTGATATTAAATATCCATATGTCCAAATATGTTAAAAAAACACACAGGCTTATAGAGAGTGTCCTAATTTTTTCACATGACTGTATACTGGGGTAAGTTGTTACAGTGGGTGGTAAGTTAATAAATTCAGAAGACAAAGTATTTTTTTTGTATTTGTAATTTTGATATGGCTTGAAATATTGCTGGGAAAACAGAGGAAAAAGGCACACAAACTGATGGTGAAATTTTAAAGCCATACCTTATTGAGATAGAATATATGTATCTAATGAATATTAATCTTATATTGTCATGATTATTTTTTGTAAATAAATTGTTCCTTTGATCACAGCTAAACATTTAGAAGCTTTTCTACATAATTACACCATGTTTTAAAATAGTAACTTGGCAGTAATCCACAATGCCATATAGTAGTTACACTGTAACAATGTGCCCCTGGTCTCTCTGTAACAACTTGTCCTATCATTGCCGTTCAGTTTGGACGCCACCAGGAAGGGACCTTGTACTACTTAATGTGAAAACAGACTAGTAGCTTCACAAGTAAAAGTTTGAGAAGTTCGTTTTTTTCCCTGTAGAAACACAAAGCCTGCCTTTATGTTATATCCTTTAATCATGTAAAGTATTTAAAAAGGTACAAGAATATAACACAAACTTTCTATAAACAAGTTCATGTTCATCTATGTATTTTCTGATTTGTGGTTAAGAGAATTTGACCAAAACATTGTTCTGAATGAGGGACATATGTGCTTTTGTTGCTCATATTTTAAGATTTTGTTGGTGTAATTTTGGCCAGATGCTTTTGTTTCAGTTTGTGTGTTAATTGTTAAAAACCCATTAGAAAGTTACAATGAACAAAAGTGTTTAACCAATCAAAAAAGCAGAAAAAAAACAGAGAATACAGGTGTACATGTCCATTTGTAAAGCATGCTTTTTAAAGAAAATTCTTATGTGTTATTCTGTTGTTTCTGATGCAAGCTGTGTACAAATATATATTTTGTATACAGTACATAAAGTAGAGTACTGCATACAACACAAATCGAAACTTTTGGAATTCTAGTACCCATCTAACTTTTTACACTCTTTCTTTACGAATGCCAAATCTATTTAATACTATAGGAACTTTGCAGAATGAAACTTTAAAAATAATACTGTCCATAAAGCAAAAACTTTGATTGAGATGAATATAGAAATAGATCACCAGTTGTTTAGATATTGGACAAAATTTTATTCTGTGAGATTTTATCTAATTTTATGGCTGTATGGGGTATAGATTTGGAGAAATTTTGACCAAAAAGACAAGCTAAACACCAAAGACCAATTACTACTTACTTCATTTTATTTGGCGAGCTGAGGTCTGCAGGAAATAAACTGATCAATTATTAACAAACATTTCCATAAACCTCATGTAGCCAATAAAATAATATAAAGCTTAAGTACCATCTAATGATGGCAAATTACTGGATGCCCTACTTAGCAAGCAGAAGTAAACATTCACTACTAAAAATAAAGAATATGAATTCTTTATTATTCCTCTCATGAACCTGAATCCCACCACATTAAACAATGAAAGTGACATTTTTAGGTCATTCCAGCAAAGCCGAAAGGAGCTAATATAGTGACGTAGTGTCCGTTGTCTGTCTGTCATCCATCTGTCTGTCTGTTCAGCTGTCTGTCCACATTTCACGCTAATCCTCCTAGGCATTTGCCCCGATGCTCACCAAATTCACTCACAACGACCCTCAGTTGGGTCTGCATCCAGGTTGTGCTCATGGTCAATGTCAAGGTTAAAGGTCAGGAGATCCAGGTGTTTACATGATTTCAGAAAAATTGCTTCTCCTGCTAGGAAATTTCCCCAGTGATCACCAAACTCATTCACATTGATCCTCAGGTGGGTCAGCATCCAAGTTGTGCTCAAGGTCAATGTCAAGGGCAAAGGTCAGTAGATCTGGGCATTTATCCGGGACTGTGTTTCCGACACGATCATCAGTAGCACGGGGGCCCCCCAGGGAACGGTGCTGGCTCCCTTCCTGTTCACTCTTTATACTGCGGACTTCTCACACAACACAACACATTGCCATCTACAGAAGTTCTCTGATGACTCTGCGATCGTTGGTCTCATCTCCAGCGGAGATGAAGCTGAGTACAGAGGGCTTATCCAGGACTTTGTGGACTGGTGCCATCGGAACTGCCTCCAGATCAACGCGAGGAAAACTAAGGAGCTGGTGGTGGACTGCCGCAGGCATGGGCAGCCCCTCACAGCACCAGTAAATATACAGGGAACAGACATCGAGATGGTGACATCCTACAAGTACCTGGGTATTCATCTGAACAATAAACTAGACTGGTCACACAATACTGACGCACTCTACAAGAAGGGACAGCGCAGGCTGTTCCTGCTGAGGAGACTCAGGTCTTTTGGTGTACAAGGGGCGCTGCTGAAGTCATTCTATGACACGGTGGTGGCATCAGCCATCACTTTTGGAGTGGTCTACTGGGGCAGTGGCATTACTGCAGCCGATAGGAAGAGACTGAACAAACTGATTAAGAAAGCTAGCTCTGTCCTGGGGCAACGCCTTGATCCGATGGAGGAGATAGGAGAGAGAAGGACGGTGGCTAAACTGTCATCTCTGCTGGAGTCCGAGTTCCACCCTATGCAGGACATACTGGATGCACTGAGGAGCTCATTTAGCAGCAGACTACATCATCCCAGGTGCACAACCGAGAGGTTTCGTAGGTCCTTCCTACCAACGGCTGTCAGACTGTACAACCTAAGCAGGGCTGCTCGCAGAGATAGCAAAAAGACGTAACAAACTAATAGTTTTTTTTGAATGCAAAAGATGCAATAGACTTACACAATGGTCCTCTCCGGCATACAACTAGGAACATACCGGTCGCTATGGAGGGTGAGAATATGTATGGGCACATAATCATACCATGTAGGATAACTAAATAGACGGTTATGCTGTTTCATCCCACCTAGCAACAATGCTCTGCACTGTGTGTGTTTATATATTTACATATTTATTCCATCTAGCTACAATGCTCTGCACTGGGTGTGTTTATATTTATATATCTATATATTTATTCCATCTAGCTACAATGCTCCGCACTGTGTTTTTATATATCTACATATTATTCCATCTAGCTACATTGCTCCGCACTGTGTGTGTTTATATACTTGCATATTTATTCCACCTAGCTGCAATGCTCCGTACTGTGGGTGTTTATATATTTACATATTTATTCCATCTAGCTACAATGCTCTGCACTGTGTGTTCATATATTCATATATTTATTCCATCCAGCTACAATGCTCTGCACTGTGTGTCTGTGTGTGTGTGTGTATATATATATATTTTATAGTAATATGTACATATGTATATTAGCTGCTCTTGCTTGCTTGTTTTTTTTCCTTGCCTTCTGATTGTTGCTCTGAGTGTTGCTATCCCTGTGCTGTTGCAATCCTGGAATTTCCCCGTTGTGGGACTAATAAAGGCTTATCTTATCTTATCTTATCTTATCTTATGATTTCATGAAAAACATTACTCCTCCTATGCTACTGACCTTGACTTTAATCCTTTATTGGGTGAAGAACCATATTTGGTAACTTCAGGAGGCCTAATATATTGTAATACTATTATAATAATAGCATTAACAATTATTGAAACAATCATGTCCTGCCAATAATTGTCTAGGTTTGAAATTTTGAATTTTCAAGTATGTTAATGAGTGTCCTATAAAGGTGTCATGAGTCTGAGTTCTATTTCCCCTTTGAGCTCAGACTCAATTTATTTTCCGAGTTCTGTATGTCTGTTATTAGTATGCTGTCAGTTCTTTGTATATATTTTGGTTAGCTGACACATTTATAACAACAACATCCACTGATTGGTTCAAACATTCCTTTTTTTTTCATAGTCCATATTACTTTCTTTTGAAGTCCAGTTATTTGTCGTCAGTTTGAGTTTTGTAAATTCTCCATTTTTCGTGCAGTTGTGCTTCTTGCAGTTTGTGTCAGTTTTTCTGTTGTGTGCATGTCTTCTATGATAGTCCAATATTGATTCCTTGTAGGTGGTTCTGTCTTCAGCCAATTCCTTGTTATAGATTTTTACTCACTGCTAACAGTATTTTGACAAGATACCTATCGCTCCCCAACACATTTTTATCTGTCAAATCACAAAGATAAAGTATCTTACAGGTGATAGGGATCTTATATCCTTGTATTCTCTGTAACTTTTAACATATCATTTCCCAAAACAGTTATTCTCTTACACTTCCAAAAGACATGTGTGTGATCCACATATTCTCCACATTCTCATCAACCTTTCTGAGGTTGGTTGAGCTGTTTATTTTTCATCTTTGGTGTGATAAAGAACCGCACCATGTTTTTCCAAGCCAAATCCGCGAACTGGTGGATGAGTGGTGGTTCTTGCATATGTTTTTCCATTCATCTTCTGTGATTTCTGTCAATTTCTTTCTCCAAATTCTTTTTTATATACTTAGTTGAGCTTTTATTATTTAGGTTTAATGCTTTATACATTACATTGGTGATATACAGCTCTTCATTTTCTTTGTATACTTTGATTATCAGGTCCCACACTTTCAGGCTGACAAACAGTTTCTTCCCCTGTGTCACCACTCGCCGCTCTCAGGCATCCACCTCAGCTGTGCGCACACCTGCGCCTCGTTAGTGCAGAGCTATTTATTCCACCTCACCCTGAGCATCGGTCTGGAGTCATCTGTCCTACAACGCGCTCAATCCCTCAGCAGAATCCTTTCTTCAGTCCTGCCACTCATCGCTGCAACACGTAAGCTGTCATGTTACTTACCTGCCTTCTCAGCCTTCCCCTGTGCACAGGTGGACTCCCTGGCGGCGGATACCCTCACCTTCGCCATCTTCACCTTCCGCAGCTCCACACTCGTCTTGTGCGCAGCAGGGCACTGTCTCCCAGGCCAGAAATCCTCGCCAACGCCAGCCTCCTCTCTCCCTGCAAGTAAGCATGACTCAGCATCACTTTCCCTTGTGGTTTTGCCCAGCTCACTCCCTGTTTGTGTCTCTCCCATAGGGTTGCCTGGCCGCACGGCGTGCTGCTCTGTTCCTGTTCTCACCTTCCACCCACAATCCACTACCATATCACATACACGCATCCAAACACACTTTCCTGGTTGAATAAAGCTTTCAAATCTACCTGAGCCTGCGTGCGTGTTTCCTGGGCCGAGAATTATGTCAGTACGGCTCCAGCAAAGCGGCCCAGTGGACAGCGGGCTCACACGCCGTTTTTCCACCCTCGAGGCTCGGGTGGATATGATAGCGCATCAACAACAGGTCATCTTCAACCAGTTGACTATAATTACTCACCGGTTAGACTGTCTTGACCCTCAGCAGGTGTTCCCCCCGGCTCATCAAGGCGGCTCAGCTTCGGCCGCTTCCATGGCTGGCCAGCCTAGCTCGGGAGCGCCGACCCGGCTCACACTGATCCCAACCCCCGCTCGCTTCAACGAGAAGCTCGGTGGGGCACGGGGGTTTATTTTACAATGTGAGTCGGTGTTCCGGCGCGTTCCTGGGGATTTCCCCTCAGACCACAGCTGTATCGGCTACATGGCTATTCTCCTGGAGGGGCGAGCGTTAGCTTGGGGTTACGCCGTCATGTCGAAGCCCAGCTATGCGAACCTTTCCTATGACCGGTTCGTGCAAGACTTCCTTGAGGTGTTTGATCACTCGCGTTGTGACAGCATCCTCGCCGATCGCCTCCTTAGCCTTCAACAGTGAAGCCGGTCGGCGGCGGATCACGCTGTTGACTTCCGGGTGGCAGCGGAGGAGGTTGGTTGGGGAGAGGCTTCTCTCTGCAGCATCTTCCTCCGTAGCCTCAATTCAGGTCTGCGGGACGAATTGGCCAGTCGGGACCTCCCAGGGCGGCTGTCCGAGCTAATCTCCCTAACGATTAGTTTGGACAATAGGCTGCGAGAGCGGGCCGCAGAGCGGAAGTCAGTCAGCCGCTCGCGCGGATCTTCCGCCCGCTCTCCTCAGTCTCGCCCCCTGGCGTTACCCGCTCCGGAGTCTGCCGATGAGTCAGAGGCCATGTCGATCGGGCGCACCAGGCTCCCTCTTGCGGAGAGACAACGCCGGCGGGAACTGGGTCTCTGCATGTATTGCGGAGACGACCAGCATACCGTGGAGCAGTGCCCGGTCAAGCCAAACGGGGGAGTCCGCGAGTCACTGTAGGGGGCCTCGCAGACTCTAACTGGTCAAATCCCTTCTCTAGTTGCACACTGCCCATCAGATTTTGCCATAATTCCATCGGGCACCTTGCTCATGCACTGGTGGACTCGGGGGCAGAGCAAAATTTCATTTCCAAGAGCCTGGCAACCCGTTTGGGCATTCCCTGTCAGCCATTGTCAACTCCTCTTAATCTGGTCACCTTCTCTCGCTCTCCCCTGGGGGTAGTGACGCACCGCACCAAGCCGGTGCCTATAATGATCTCTGGCAACCACCGTGAGGACCTAACCTTATACGTCTTGTCTTCCTCTTCGGACCTTGTCATCCTGGGCTACCCATGGCTGCGCCTGCACAACCCCGTCCTCGATTGGAGGTCTGGTAATGTCCTTTCGTGGAGCTCCTTCTGCCTGAGCACCTGTCTCCAGTCTGCGGCTTGTGCTCCATCCTCTCCTCCGCCCGCACCGGACTCCGATCCTCCGGACCTCACCCTGGTGCCCCAGGAGTTTCACGACTTGGGGATGGCATTCAGCAAGTCCAAAGCCATGTCTCTTCCCCCTCACCGGCTGTATGACTGCGCCATTAACCTCCGCCTGGGGGCACCCTTACCATCCGGCCGTCTTTACAGCCTTTCAGCTCCTGAATGCGAGGCAATAGATTCTTACATCAGGGAGTCGCTCAGTGCTGGGATCATCCGTCCCTCCTCATCCCCTCTCGGAGCTGGCTTCTTCTTTATCTCCAAGAAGGATGGGTCCCTTCGCCCCTGCATTGACTTCAGGGCTCTCAATGACATCACGGTTAAGGACCACTACACCCTGCCTCTGATGGACACCGCCTTCCACTCCCTCCAGGAGGCAATCTGGTTCACGAAATTAGATCTCCGCAGCGCCTACCACCTCGTTCGGATCCGGGAGGGTGATGAGTGGAAGACGGCCTTTAGGATGCCCAGCGGCCACTTCGAGTACTTAGTGTTGCTGTTTGGGCTCACCAACGCTCCTGCCATCTTTCAGCGACTCATTAATGACGGCCTACGAGATTTCCTGGGGGTCTTTGTCTTCGTCTACCTGGATGATATACTCATCTTCTCCAGGTCACGGGAGGAACACCAGGCTCATGTGAGGCGGGTCCGGCAGCGGTTGTTGGAGAACAGGCTCTACATCAAGGCAGAGAAATGCGAATTCTACGCCAAGACCACCTCTTTCCTGGGATTTGTCATCTCTCACAATCAGATCCTCCCCAACCCCGCGAAGGTAAAAGCGGTGGTCGAGTGGCCCACGCCTACCTCCAGGAAACAGGTGCAACAGTTCATTGGCTTCACCAATTTCTACCGTCGCTTTGTCCCCAACTTCGGCGCCATTGTTACTCCCCTGACTCGCCTCACTTCTTCCAAGGTGCCCTTCCAGTGGTCAGAGGAGGCAGCTACCGCATCTAAGACCCTCAAGACGGAGTTCTCATCCTCCCGGGTCCTAACCCAGGTTGACCCCGCGCTGCAGTGCCTGGTGGAGGTTGATGCGTCTGACACAGGGGTGGGGGCGGTGCTCTTCCAGCGTTCACCAGTGGATGGAGTCAAGCGGCCCTGCGCCTTCTTCTCTCGACGGTTGTCAGCAGCCGAGAGAAATTATGACGTCGGCGACAGGGAACTTCTTGCTGTCAAGCTCGCGCTGCAGGAGTGGCATCACTGGCTGGAGGGGGCAGCTCAGCCTTTTGTGGTCTGGACGGACCACAAGAATCTCGAGTATTTGAGGTTGGCGCGGCGCCTGAATGCCCGCCAGGCGCGCTGGTCTCTATTCTTCGCTCGATTCCAATTTACCATCACCTACCGTCCAGGCACAAAGAATGGGTTGCCTGACGCCTTGTCTAGACAGTTCGCTCCTGAGACCCCGGAGGAGTCGGACCACACCATCCTTCCCAGCCTGTGCGTCGTGGGGGTGGTCTCCTGGTCCATCAGGGACAAGATCCGTAAGGCGCAGGAGGCGGAACCGGACCCTGGCGGTGGTCCGGAGGGCAGGCTCTTCGTTCCTTCAGCTGTTCGGGGGGAGGTTATTCACTGGGCCCACACGTCCAGGCTCGCCTGTCACCCTGGCGTCTCCCGACTGGTGGACCTCCTTCAACGCTCTTTCTGGTGGCCGGGTCTCCAAAGGGATGTCGCCAACTACGTCCGGGCTTGCCCCCAGTGTGCTACTGGCAAGTCTCAGAACTCTCCACCTGCGGGTCTACTCCAGCCCCTGCCGGTCCCAGGCAGGCCCTGGTCGCACAACGCTCTCGACTTCGTCACTGGTCTCCCTGTCTCTAACACCTACGACATGGTTTTGACGATTGTGGATCGGTTCTCTAAGGCCGCCCACTTTGTGCCACTTTGGGGTCTTCCTTCGGCACAAGAAACGGCTGATCTCCTCATCCAACATGTGGTCAGACTGCATGGGATTCCATTGGACATCGTATCGGATCGTGGGCCTTAGTTTGTATCACAAGTGTGGAGGTGCTTCTGTAACGCCCTGGGGGCCACGGTGAGTCTTTCCTCTGGTCATCATCCCCATTCCAACGGACAGTGTGAACGTACCAATCAGGAGCTGGAGGCTGTCCTGCGCTGCGTGACCTCCTCCAACCCATCCTCCTGGAGCTCCTACTTGGCCTGGGTAGAGTACGCCCACAACACGGCACGGTCATCGGCCACTGGTATGTCCCCCTTTAAGGCGTCGTTGGGGTACGATCCCCCCTTGTTTCCCGAACAGGAGAGTGAGTTGGCTGTTCCCTCCATTCAGGCACATGTGAGACGCTGCCGGAGTTTGTGGACCAGGGCGAGAGAGGCGCTTTTACGCACGGTGGCGCGCAACAGCACCACTGCCAATCGCCACAGGAGGCCGGCTCCTAGTTACCAGGTGGGTCAACGGGTCTGGCTTTCTTCGCAGGACATCAATCTCAAGGCCGAGAAGAAGAAGTTGGCTCCACGGTTTCTCAGTCCCTTCGTTATTACCAAGATTGTCAACCCGGTGGCTGTGTGTTTGGCCCTCCCCCCTCCCTCCGTGTGTGTCCCACTTTCCATGTTTCCAAGGTCAAGCCTGTTGTCTCCCACCCACTCTGTCCTCCTTGTAGGGCGCCGCCCGCTCCCATGATGATCGACGGTCACCCGGCGTGGGGAGTTGCTTCCATCCTGGACTCCTGGCGCCGAGGTCGTGGGCTGCAGTACTTGGTGGATTGGGAGGGATATGGCCCAGAGTGGAGATCCTGGGTGCACTCTTCTTTTGTGCTGGATCAAGATCTCATCACGGAGTTCCACCGGGCGCACCCGGATAAACCAGCGCCAGGAGGCGCTGTTAGGGGGGGGAGTACTGTCACCACTCGCCGCTCTCAGGCATCCACCTCAGCTGCGCGCACACCTGCGCCTCGTTAGCGCACAGCTATTTATTCCACCTCGCCCTGAGCATCGGTCTGGAGCCGGCTGTCAGGTCCTACTATATCACATACACGCATCCAAACACACTTTCCTGGTTGAATAAAGCTTTCAAATCTACCTGAGCCTGCGTGCGTGTTTCCTGGGCCGAGAATTATGTCACCCTGGGCCATCCGAACTGCAAACAGTCAGAGGCCCCACCCTCTTCCCTCCGAATGCTCACACGCACAGAACTGAGGACCTTTTTAATTATCACAATAACACACCTGTCTTTGCACTCTGCACTTTCATGTATACTGACTCATCCGTGAAACCACCACAGTGTACAGTATATTTTCCAGAATCCTTGGGCCATTTTACTCATTTGTGTGTTCTGCACTCCGCACTCTTATGTACATAGTCCCATCCGCGAAGCCACTACCATACCTGTGTATATTTCCAGAATTGTGGGCTATTTTTATTTCAGTCATGTGTTTAATCGTGTGTTCTGTAACTGTGTTTTTATCTAATCCTTCCCTCTTACTTTATTGCGCAGTAGCCTGGTGGAGCACCCACAATTTTGCTGTACTGTACAACTGTACAATAATGAAGCCTATTCTATTCTATTCTGACTTTTATCACACCATTTACTTCCTTGGAGAAATCCGCCTGGATTTCTTTTGTGCAGTAGTAAAATGGTAACTTTTTTCTTACTCATCTCTGGATGACCAAAGCGCTTTACAGATCCTGCTATCCATCCATTCACACACACATTCCCACACTGATGGCAACGGTAGCCTCTTAACTGGAGATATCTGAAAAAGTCAGGACTCCCCAGTTCATTTTTTTTAATGTTCTGATAACTCTCCAGCTTTCCATTCCTTTCTACAACACGCCAAGCTGTGACCCATTTTTCTGTCTAACATTTAAATCTTTGGTCATATTTATTTGGTTTAAAATTTTTGTCATATCCTACCCAATTCAGAATTTTTGTGTCTTCCTTAATCTTATATCTTTTTAAGATTTTAAATCATGTGTCTAATGTACGATCACTGATTGGATCAATTTCATGTTTGCGTTTCTTATATATGGCTTTGTCTCCAATCACAGTTTGAATCTGCAAATTTAACAATTCTTTTTCTATAGCTTTCCACTTCGCTCCAAAATCTGGATTGCCCAGCAGTACAAAGGTCTTAGTTGAACAGCATAAAAATATTCCTTTAGTTTTGTAGTGCCATTCTGCCTTGGTCTTTTGAAAGCTGGAGAGCTTGATAACTAACTCTGAGTCGTTTGCCGCCTCTCCCCCCAAATAAACCTGGGTATTGATTTGTCTCACATTGTAAACTGGTCTGGAGAGACCTCTACAGATGGGTCTGTATCTAGGTTGTGCTTAAGGTCAAGGTCAAAGGTCAGGAGATCTGAGCACTCCCGGGGTGATTTCGTCAGGCCAGAATGAGCTACTCCGTCATTGACAGTCTGGTTTTCTAATGCGTCTGAATGTAAATCACCGCAACTCCTCAGTTTTTTTTAGCAAATATTCCATTACTGCATTTCCATAATTCTTAGCTTCTTTGACTGTTTTGCAGATAAAAGGTATAAAACGAGGTGGAGGACTTTATGCATAAGTGATTATTGATTAAATACCTATTTATCTCACTGATGACTTAGCTTCTGTGCAGTTATGAGCAGTGATATTATGAGCCTGATATGAATCTGGCTCACAGTGTCCCAGCCTTAGACCCTGACCCCTCCATCCAGTTAGATCATGGGACAGGCATGTATACCGCCACATATGAAGATCCTTCTTAAAGAGGCTGCGTTTTACAATAGGTCTGGTTACTCATTGACTAACTCATTATGTCCGATGCTTCTGACTCCAGAAGACCAACATACAATGGAAAGATCATTTAAGGTTCACTTTTGAGCTTTGGAACTGCTGTCTTCATTGTCCTTCCACCCACATGCTAATGTAACCATTTGCGGTCATATTTGTCAAATTAATTATTCTGTTTTTATTTAATGCATTTCTTTAAATATAACCTAGTTTTTTAAGTTTTCTAAAGCTGTATAAAATATTGTGCTCTGCCTCATATAAACAAATGAAGATAGTTTATGAGATTTGTTATGGTTTCATCGTCAATGATTGCCTGCCATGCTGGCACAGTCCACCACGGGTCAAAAACTCTGCCCTCTTGTTGGGTCCAAGGAGGGACACTCTCACTCTCTCGTACTACAAGGTGAATGTGCTGCCCTACAGTCCATAAAACCATAAAACTCAGCTGCTAGAACTTGTCCAAACTGGTTGAAGCTCCGTGGGTGGCAGTCAGTGTGAGAGCAGCTGTCAAGGTTACACAGCTTAAGTGAAATGTGATGGATGGCCTGTGTCTTTCTCCAGGTTTGATCTTTGTAATCTAAATTGATCATCCACACTGACCTTTAGCATAGAGCCTAGAAAGGCCCTTTACCCTCCGAATCCAGGGTAATATTTGCGCTTTTGAGTTGAGAGAAATAAGGAGGAAATATCTTCACAAATTACAAAAAACTGCAGAGTTTGTGTTGAACTGAGCAAGAGTCCGCTGTCTTGAAATTGCCTCAGAAAGATTTATGGCTAGATGGCTAAAGGCCTTGGAAATCAAAAGTGTGCAAATGTTCGTCACAGTTGTTGTAATACAGAAATTTGGCATTATTTTATTTTTGTTTTATGTACAGTTACAGTCGCAATACCAGAAACCTCAAGGGACTTACTATAATCCAGAAAAATTGGGCCGTATGGAAAAATAGATAAATGCATAAATAAATAACAGTGATTCCTAAATTTACTTTCACTGGTATGAACACAAGATATTTCATGTTTATATGGTCAAAAAAGGGACTGGACAATTTATGGCTAGGCTGAGTCTTTGAGGAGCAAAAATTGGCAAAGGACCTCCAGTTTGTCAACAAATGCATGAGGAATTTATTTAGATAGTCAGAAACAATGTTTCTTAATAAAAAAGAATTAAAAAGATTGGAAAGGACATGAGTCCTTTCATGAGTTTATCAGTATGTCTCCTGCCCAACCAGGCGAAAAAAGACATTGGACCTGTGCTGTGGATCCATAGAGAGGGCCTATAAATCACTCCTCCTTCCTCCTTTAGGATCCTCAGATCACAACTGTGTACATTTGCTGCCCACATATAAAACTGCTCTCAGAAGAGGCAAGGTGGAGACCAGAGACATAGAGGTGTGGACAGAGGATTCAGTACACTGCCTCCAGGAATGCTTTAACTGTACAGACTGGGAGATGTTCACACTGTCCTGCGGAGATGATTTGGACTCTTTGGTAGACGTCACATGCTCATACATGGCTTTCTGTAAAAATATGATCGTTCCACATAAACGTGTCAAAATATATCCCAACAACAAGCCATGGGTTACAAAATCAGTTAAATCTTGCTTACAGAGGAAAGCACTTGCCTTTAAACAGGGGTCTGTTTCTGAGCTACAGGTTGCCACAAAAGAGCTGAAGTCCGAAATTTTAAGAGCAAAACAGAATTATAAATCAGAGTTGGAAAGCAAGATGGCAACAAAGAAACCTGGTTCAGCCTGGGCCAGTATGAAAACTATTGCAGGCCTTCAGAGCACAGAACACAGTAATCGTGTGTTTTTAGATGGTTTTAATTCAGACACAGAGCTGGCTAATGCTCTTAATTGTTTTTATGGTTATTTTGACTCCTTTGATTTTAGCACTGAAACCCAAGATCTGAAACAGAAACTCAAAGACAATCAGCACTTTAATATTGAGGTGCAGGTTATTAAAAGGGAGTTCTGCGCTGTAAAAGTGAACAAAAGTCAGGGCCCTGATAATATATGTGGGTGCTTGGTAAAGTCCTGTGCACATGAACTCAGTCCTATATTTCATTACATTTTCAATAAGTCCTTACAGACACAACATGTGCCTAAGATCTGGAAAGATGCTGTGGTTGTTCCCGTTTCAAAATCCAGCTGTCCTAAAACTGTAAACGACTTTAGACCAGTTGCTTTGACTTCAATTTTAATGAAAATTTTTGAAAAACTGGTCAGATGTGAGGTCCTAAAGCAGACTGAACATGCATTGGATCCTTTGCAGTTTGCCTATAGGCCTCACAGAGGAGTGGAGGATGCCACTGTCACTCTGTTTAACATGCTTTTTAAACATCTGGATTTTAATGGGACACACACCAGGCTTTTATTTGTGGACTTTTCCTCCGCCTTTAACACAATCCAACCTCATATTTTAGTTGAAAGGCTCCTGCAACAATTTGATTTGAGCAATAATCTGGTGGGTTGGATTCTGGATTTCTTAACCAACAGGACGCAGAGAGTAAAGGTCAATGGTACATTGTCTGACCTAAAGTGCTCTTCTACTGGCTCTCCTCAGGGGTATGTGTTGTCACCACTACTCTTCATCCTGTACACAAACATGTGTCAGAGCAGACATGACAACAGATACATTATAAAGTATGCTGATGACTCAGTTATTGTCAGTCTCCTCCAGGATGGGGAGAGTGGCCACGGCCCAGTAGTTAATGATTTAGTTCACTGGTGTGAGGATTCCTACCTGCAGCTGAATACGACAAAAACTAAAGACATGATTATTGACTTTAGGAGGAAAACTCCCAGGCACAAAGTCACCGTACTAAAAGGCCAGACCACCGAATGTGTACAATCCTACAAATATCTTGGGACGATTATTGATAGTAATTTAAACTTTGAAGAGAACTGTGAAAGGGTGTGCAAAAAGGGTCAGCAACATTTGCATTGCTTGAGGAAACTTGCACGCTTCCAAACTGACCGAACCATAATGACAATGTTTTATCGGGCTTTTATTGAATCTGTTTTATCCTTTTCTTTAGTGTCATGGTTTGGTCAGATAAAACTGAAACAGAGGAAAACCTTGGATCAGGTAGTTAGATGGTTCAGTCGTTTGCTTGGTGAGTCACAGCTGAGCCTGACATCCCTGTACACCAGACAAGTACAGAGGATGGCTACCTCCATTTTAAATGATGACTCCCACCCTTTGCACTGCAACTTTCAGCTTCTTCCCTCAAGACGGAGGTTTGCTGTCCCAAAAAGTAAAACCCAGCGCTACAAAAACAGCTTTGTTCCTGCTGCTGTCAAAAAGTTGAACAAGTTGTAACAATATATTGCACATAATTTAGTTACTTATTTATTAACTCCATTTTATATTTACTTATTTTTGTAGGATGTTATTTGGGTTCTAAATATTTTATTGGGTTTTAGACCTTTGAGTTTTTAACCTCTTTGACTAGTTTTTAACTTTTTAATATGACCCTTCTCTCTTACCTCTGGTTTTTCTCTCATCTCTTTGTCTTTATACCCTGATTGATGGAGCCTTGAGTATTTTTTATCATGTTTATAGTCAGATTCATGTGTGCCTGTGTTTGTGTCTATGTTGAATGTAATTCTGGCTTGTAAATATGGAAGTCACCAGACTGCAAAACAAATCTACCTACGGGTACAAATAAAATAACCTGAACCTGAACCTGAACCTGAGTCTTTCTCCCTCCACAGTGCACAGTATTATTTAAACATTCAAGGAATCTGGAGGCATTTCAGTGTGTAAAGGGTTAGGGTGCATGCCTAAATTGAATACCTGTAATCCCCAGTCCCTCAGACGGCACTGCATCAAGGGCTTTCAGTCATCAAATGTTGATATATCCACATGGGCAAGGGATTAGTTTGGCAAACCTTTGTTAAGCACTACAATATAGAGTTACATTTACAAATGCTATTTAAGGATACACTGAAAAAAGAAGCCTTGTATTAACCATGCCAAGAAGTGGCACTCAATCTCTAGACTTGGGGTTTGTGGGATGATGTATCACATAGATACAATGGGACCTGAGCTTTCACTTGGGCGCATGCACACGCAGCGACCGGCAGCTGGTGAAAAAAGTTTGACGTGTGTGTCTCTGTTTTTATGCACTTTAATGTATTTTAACGAAATTCTCTGTGTCGTTTTTGTCCTTGAATGTTTGTGGACTATATAACGAAGAGCTCCCTGGTTCCATCAGTATGGATTTCCTCCTTGTTTTTGCACTGTTGTTTTTTTCCTACCGGCTCTTTGTCTCTGAGGTAAGCGCAATCGCGATCATGCCGGGAAGAATACAGTATTCCAGAGACATGTTACTGCATTTAAACACGGATAATGAAGCATCTGTGTTTGAGTCTGTGCCGCAACTGCCGGACTTTATTTTAAGAGATTTTCACGGACACAGAGATGAAAAGAGAGACAAGAGGAGGAAACACGGAAAGCGTGGAGGCGTAAAATTAAATCTGAGGAGGCGTCAGCTTAACCGCATTCCTCTTCCCTCCATTATTATGGGGAACGTACAATCCCCGAGAAATAAAGTGGATGAAATTCAAGGGAATGTACGATATCAGAAGGATTTCAAGAACTGCTGTGACATGGCTTACACAGAGACGTGGCTTACGGCGCGTGACCGGGACGCGGACCTGTGGATTGATGGCTTTGGAGCCCCACTTCACTCGGATCGGCAGGAAGAGGTAACGGGGAAACGTCAGCGGGGCGGCGCATGTTTATATATTAATAAACAGTACTGTACATCTGTCACGGTCAGAGAGCGCATCTGTACACCAGATGTGGAGCTTCAGTCCGTATCGCTACGCCCCTTTTATCTGCCCTGCGAGTTCCCCCAACTTTTCATAAGGACTGTGTACATTCACCCGAGGGCAGACGCTGACTCCGCCTCCAGCACCGTCTTTGATGTGGTACAGCGGTTGCAGTCGATTTCCCGAGAGGCTCCAAACTTTATTCTTGGGGATTTTAACCATGTTTCTTTAAAGAAGACGCTTAAAAATTTTTATCAGTATGTCTCCTGCCCAACCAGGCGAAAAAAGACATTGGACCTGTGCTATGGATCCATAGAGAGGGCCTATAAATCACTTCCCCTTCCTCCTTTAGGATCCTCAGATCACAACTGTGTACATTTGCTGCCCACATATAAAACTGCTCTCAGAAGAGGCAAGGCGAAGACCAGAGACATAGACGTGTGGACAGAGGATTCAGTGCACTGCCTCCAGGAATGCTTTAACCCCTTGAACTCTGGTCAGTTTCCCTAAAAATGCCTAAAGATAACATACCCAAAGTAAATCAAAAGCTGTTCTTCAACCCTTTGCAGCATCTTCATGGGGTTGGTCTCATTTAAAAGAAAACACTTTGAATTTTTTGGCAAAACAGTCACAATCTCTCTAACTGCTCCTGCCACTGAGTAACAGTCATCTAAACATACTGAATTTGAAGAAAATAAAGTTCGCCTGGGTGTTTTTTTTAGATACAAATGCTTGCAAATAACACACAGCTGTCAGATACTGGCTGGAAAATGCAACAGAAATGTAGAACCAAGTGTTATCAAGCTGAGGTCAAAATTTTGTAACAATACCACAAAAAAGGAATATATTACACAGCTTTTTTCTCAGGTTGTTCCCAGGCGTTTTTGAACTGTGCCAAATTGTGCCAAATGGCACAGTTTGGGAAAAACGTCTATAACTTTTGAATGCTTCAACCTAGAAGCTTCATCTTGGGCTCTAATGAAAGGTGACACTCTAGGCTGTGTGTGTGTGGGGGGGGGGTGTTGTTTGTTCATTCATGAATGAATGAATGAACAAACAAGCCCCCCACACACAAAGAAACATGCCACGTAAAAAATGTGTGGCCTTTTTTACAAGAAAAAAATAACCTACAGTGCAATAAAAATTATACTAAAATATCTGCAATGTAGAGGATAACAACCCCCCCCCCCCCCCCACTACAGAGGAGCTCAGCGCACAAAAAAACTTGTGGCCATGACGGACCGTTGGAATTACCGATCGGTCAAAAGTCATTTTTATTACTATTTTCATTGATAAAGAATAATTTAGCTTATAACACTTACCTGTCCACAACAGCAGTGTCGTTGGCGAATATCTGTTCCTCATTGTCAGACGAACATGAAGCTGGTCCGGTTGTTACGGACTTATGGTTCTGGTCACCCGACCCGGTAAAACCATCTCCGCTTCCCTGATTGCGGTTTTTGCGAACAGTGGCTAACGCCACCGTTACACACAGGTCTCAATGTGTGTCACCTAGCGGCTTAGACAAAACAGATTTTACGCATGGGACACACGCGTTTCAATCATCAAACTTCTCTGCTTCAATTGGCTTGTTGTATTCGCGGTCGTTGGTAGGCAGGTCCTTCTTGCTAGGTTTTCAGTCATTGGTTCTTCAAGGTTTCAGAAACCCAATTCAAGGCTCTTATTAGTCGAATGAGAGGTCAATCAAATCTAAACCAATCAAACACTCCTTTGGCTTTCTGTTCGTGGCTGTGTCTGTACTGGAAGAACGGAAATGCAGCTTTTTTTTTCAGTGCACACTGAGATGCACTATGACGCAGAGGCCTGACCTCCGGCGGAATCCCGGAGTTCAACAGGCTAACTGTACGGACTGGGAGGTGTTCACACTGTCCTGCGGAGATGATACGGACTCTTTGGTGGATGTCACATGCTCATACATGGCTTTCTGTAGAGATATGATCGTTCCACGTAAACATGTCAAAATATATCCCAACAACAAGCCATGGGTTACAAAATCAGTTAAATCCTGCTTACAGAGGAAAGCACTTGCCTTTAAACAGGGGGTTGTTTCTGAGCTACAGGTTGCCACAAAAGAGCTGAAGTCCAAAATTTTAAGAGCAAAACAGAATTATAAATCAGAGTTGGAAAGCAAGGTGGCAGCAAAGAAACTTGGTTCAGCCTGGGCCAGTATGAAAACTATTTATATTATTATATTTATATTATTTATACTATTTTATATTAGGATTGCTACCTCTATTTTAAATGATGACTCCCACCCTTTGCACTGCCACTTTCAGCCTCTCCCCTCCAGACGGAGGTTTGCTGTCCCAAAAAGTAAAACCCAGCGCTACAAAAACAGCTTTGTTCCTGCTGCTGTTAAAGAGTTGAACAAGATGTAACAATATACTGCACATAATTTAGTTACCTATTTATTAATTTTATTTTATATTCATTTATTTTTGTAGGTTTTTTATTTGGGTTCTAAATCTTTTATTGGGTTTTAGACTTTTGAGTTTTTAACCTCTTTGACTAGTCATTAACTTTTTAATATGACCCTTCTCTCTTATCTCTCTGTTTTTTTCTCTCATCTCTTTGTCTTATGTCCTGATTGTGTTATGACCCGAGCGCTGGGTTCTGTCCGCGCTTGGGCTACGCACAGCTCGCTGCCGGCCTTGACAGCTGTGGGTTGTATTCTGGCCTCACCGGGCTCTTATTGTGAAGGCGCTTGGTGGGGCTTCTGCCTGTCAAGGTTGGTCAGCTGTTTGTCATTACTGCTCGTTAGTGTTCGCCTTTATAAGGCGGGCACTGGTGGCAGTTAGATCGCAGGAGTATCGACAGACATTGTCAGATATTGTCAAGTAATCCTCGTTAGACCTTCATGTCAGGTTTGTGTTCTTTTGGTCTTGTCATAGTTTAGCTCGTAGTGGCTGGGGTTAGCCCTACGAGCCCTTGTATCGCTTAGTGTGTGTTTTTGCCCTTAGCGGCCCATAGCCTTGTGTCTTGTCTTGTTTTATTAATAAATTACCATCATTGCAAAACTCACCGGTGGACTCCTGGCGTCTTATGGTGATCCGCGAGGGTCACCGCATGACAGTATACTCCTGCCAGATGTCTAAACGGAGACGCCACTCCGAGACGCCTTTTTCACCGTGAGTTTTGCTATTGTGTGGAGTTTTTTCTCCTGTAGTTGGACTTGGTAGGGAGATGCCCGACAGCGAGTGTGACTATTGCCCGGAGTGGCTGGAGGAGATTGACGGCTATCTGGCGGAAGCCGCCTGTCTCATGCCCACCCAAGCGGCTGGTTTTCACTTGGACCTCGCCCAGTGGGCTGTGCACTATTACCATCTAGCCTATATTCCGGAAGGAGAGAAGAGGTTAGCATGAATTTTTGCACAACGCACATTGAGGGAGAAGGCACTCCTGGGAACCCCTCCACCTCCCGCGAGGACAGCGTCCCTGGCGAGAGTGGAGATTCGTCGGCTGGAGGGAAAGCCCGGCAGGGGACCTATGGATCGGACTCCAGTGCCTGCCGCCTGTCCAGTCCCAGCATCATGTGTTCCTGGGCCCTTCGCCACTCCATCGGCCAGTAGGCCCCATAGCCATGCTCCTATCAAGCCCCAACGAGAATCCCGTCCGGATCCAGCTCTGGGTCGTCGGAGGGACCCAGCCTCCCTGTTGGCCGCATCATATACGTCACGACAGAAGGGAATCCCCGCAGCTGCCGCCCACGGGTCATCTGCTCCAGCTGCGCTGTCAGCTCCTTGTGCCCGCATCGCCCCGACTGCCATGTCCTCCTCGGTGACGTCACCCCCCGCGGCTGGGAATGCTGTGAGTCGTGCTTTGGCGAGGCCTGTCAGCAAACCACCTCGAGCGGCTACTCCTCGTGGCCCCGTGGAGCCTGCCGTTTTCTCCCGGAGGGATGAAAGGAGAACTCCACCTGCTGCAGCAGGCACCACCTTCTCTCCAGGAGACAGGCAAGTGCAAATTGTTTCTTCCCATCATGTTTATGATCTGCCTTGTCTGACTCCTGGGGCCGGAGTTCGGGGTTCGCAGCCCCCCGAGCTTCCGCCACCTGCTGTAACTATTATTCCTAAACCTGCTGCCTCTGTGTCCCTCCCTGTTGAGCGGTCCGCGACGCCAGGCCAACATCGTCGGATGAAGAGGGGGCCTGCAGTGCTGGAAAGCCTGGATCCGGTCCTGCAGCCACGTCGTGGACAGAGGAGAAGAATGGACTGCGGCCCAGAGCCTGAGCCAACGATGAAGCATCCCTGGGTCTCCTCGCCGGAACGGTCCAAGCCAGTGGGTCGAGTGTCCCCTGCCCCCACGCCATACGGGTCATCGGCGTAGACAGCAGCGCGGGAGGAATCTCAGGTTGCAGACGACATCTTGCCAGCTGCGGAGCCCGACGCAGCTGAGTTGGAGCCTACTGACGAGAGACGCCGCCCTGAACCTGGATCGTCGAAGTCCTGGGTGGCAACAGAACCCGAGTGCAGGCAAGTGCTCCCTCTTGTGTCTCTGTCCCCTGTTTTGGAGCATTTTTGCCTGCCTCTCGGGGAGGCAAGTGAGGAGCAGCCGCCTGCTGCGCCCGAGCTCGTCTCGCTGGGTTCTGTTGCTACCGGTGATTCTGATCCCGGTTTTCTTGTTGTTTGTGAGCCTCATTGCAGTGTCGCCGGCATGGAACCAATTGGAGTCACTGGGTTGGAGGTCCCAGGTTCGGGGGTGGAGATCGTCAGCGGAGCTGCACCGACCCAATCGGGGTCCACCGCAGGTGCGGTTCTGGCCCAATTGGGGTCCGACGGGGGTGTGCCAGAGGCCCAATCGGGGTCCACCGCAGGTGTGGTTCTGGCCCAATCGGGGTCCGACGGGGGTGCGCCAGAGGCCTAATCGGGGTCCACCGCAGGTGCGGTTCTGGCCCAATCGGGGTCCGATGTGGGTGCACCAGAGGCTCAATCAGGATCCACCGCAGGTATGGTTCAGGCCCAATCGGGGCCCGACGTGGGTGCAGCTGGGACCCAATCGGGGTCCAGTGGAGGTGCAGCGCCGGTGTGGTCCGCGGACGGGGGAGGAGCTGCAGACCTTTCGCCGTCGGACGGATTACGGGCTCATCCTTGCCTTCTTTCCCCTCTACTGAATCACCGCCCCTGCGCATCATCGCCGGGGGCCGTGGGGGTTCCTGTTCGCTCACCCCAGCTCTCCCGAGTTTTGTCCTCGTCAGGGAGGCCGCCGCGGGCTGTTTTTCCCTGGGACTGGTGGCTGAGGGACACGGGTCGGCCGCCTGAGGGACTGCTTCGCCGGTTCGGCGCCCCGGGTCGGCCACCCGACGTGTTATGTGTTTCGTTGGGTGACCTGGTTCGGCCACCAGAGGAGCGGAAGTGCTGGACGTTGGACTGTGGTGAGCCGCCTGGTCATGTTCTGCCTCTTATGACCACCCGCTGGCCGTTGGGACGCGGGGAGACCACCTGAACTGTTCCTATGGCGCTTGGTCTCCGCCGGTCGGCATAAACTGTCGGGGGGGTAGTGGTCACTTTCTGGTGATCTGACCCAGTGATTGTTCTGTTTTTTTTTTCCCTTGCTATCCTGTGTGCTTTGTGTTATGGTCATTTGGGTGTCTGCGAGTATTTGTTATGTCTTGCAGTTGCCCTAGGTTGTTTTGTGTGTAGTTAGGTATGAGCCAGTAATTGCTCTGTTTTTCTGTATTTGGTTATTTGAAAATTCACATGAGAATTCACACAGGTGGGAAGTCATTTTCTTGTGTAACATGTGGGCCAAGATTTAATTTTCTCGTGCTGTCCTGTGTTTTCTGTAACTGTTATTTGGGGATCCTTGGCAATTTGTGTTATGTCCTACTGTTGCCTTATTTTCCTCCATGTGTATTTTTTTTATTTAATCTGAGTAGTTGGTATTCTTGTCATTGTCCTGTATTTAGTAGTTCTTGCTGGGTTTTGATTGTTTCTGGGTTTGGTCTCTCTCCCTCCGCACCTACCCCCAGCCATCCACCCTGGGGGGGGGGGGGGGGGGGGGCACGGTGGTCCGTGGGCGTTCTGAGCCTGCCTTTGGAGGGAGGGTACTGTTACGACCCGAGCGCTGGGTTTTGTCCGCGCTCGGGCTATGCACAGCTCGCTGCCGGCCTTGACAGCTGTGGGTTGTATTCTGGCCTCACCGGGCTCTTATTGTGAAGGCGCTCGGTGGGGCTTCTGCCTGTCAAGGTTGGTCAGCTGTTTGTCATTACTGCTCGTTAGTGTTCGCCTTTATAAGGCGGGCACTGGCGGCAGTTAGATCGCAGGAGTATCGTCAGACATCGTCAGATATTGTCAAGTAATCCTCATTAGACCTTCATGTCAGGTTTGTGTTCTTTTGGTCTTGTCATAGTTTAGCTCATAGTGGCTGGGGTTAGCCCTACGCGCCCTTGTATCGCTTAGTGTGTGTTTTTGCCCTTAGCGGCTCATAGCCTTGTGTCTTGTCTTGTTTTATTAATAAATTACCATCATTGCAAAACTCACCGGTGGACTTCTGGCGTCTTATGGTGATCCGCGAGGGTCACCGCATGCCAGATTGATGGAGCCTTGAGTATTTTTATCATGTTTATAGTCAGCTTCATGTGTGCCTGGGTTTGTGTTTATGTTGAATGTAATTGTGGTTTGTAAATATGGATGTCACCTGACTGCAAAACAAATCTACCTACGGGTACAAATAAAGTAACCTGAACCTGAACTGAACCTGAATAGATGAAATGTGTGTGGTGAGACAAATCTGTACTCTATATGGTTTTTGGTGGAAAAAAGATGAAAAGGACCAATCAAACTGTTATTAGCAACAAGATGAATATAGGCCTATAGGCCTCACAGAGGAGTGGAGGATGCCACTGTCACTCTGTTTAACATGCTTTTTAACCCCTTGCACTCAATTTCCCTAAAAACGCCAAAAAATAACGTACCCAAAGTAAATCAAAAGCTGTTCTTCAACCCTTTGCGGCATGTTCATGGGGTTGGTCTCATTTAAAAGAAAACACGTTGAATTTTTTGGCAAAACAGTCATAATCTCTCTAAGTGCTCCTGCCACTGAGTAACAGTCATCTAAACATACTGAACTTGAAGAAAATAAATTTCGCCTGTGTGTTTTTTTGGATACAAATGCTTGCAAATAACACACAGCTGTCAGATCCGGGCTGGAAAATGCAACAGAAATGTAGAACCAAGTGTTATCCAGCTGAGGTCAAACTTTGTAACAATACCACAAAAAATGAATATATTACACAGCTTTTTTCTTAGGTTGTTCCCAGGCGTTTTTGAACTGTGCCAAATTGTGCCAAATGGCACAGTTTGGAAAAAACGTCTGTAACTTTTGAATGATTCAATATAAAAGCTTCATCTTGGGCTTTAATGAAAGTGACATGATTGTAGGACCCAGGAGACAGACGCTGACATGAGTAGATAGTTTGACAATTATTTATTGATTGGTGAAGAGTGTGGCATGTGTGAATGAGTGAGTGAGAGTGTAGCAGTCTGGCCACTGGAGCTGAGCGATTCTTGCTGCGACCTGGCAACCGTGGAACACACAAGCATAAGATGTTATCACAGTTCATGCGAATGGGAAGCTGAGGCTTGTGCTGCTTACGTGCAGGTGCCGCTGCGAGAGTTCTGCTGGCTCCGTGTCCTGGTGTTGCGTGGTGCGCGTGGTGTTCGGTGCTGAAGAGGTGAGGAGGAGATCCAAGGAGGAGGAGATGACGTTCCTTTATCAAGGGAGGTGAGTCCGCCTCCAGGGAGGTCCACCTGTGCACAGGGGAGAACACTTTGACAAGGTGAGAGATGCTGTAGCTTACGTGGCGTGGCTTGGCTTGGCGACTTGGTTCCAACTCTGGCTTGAGGTCATATCCTTGACGCGTTGCGAGGCAAAGGCGACAGACGACTCCGTGCAGAGCAGTCCGAGACACTGGCTTTTAAGGCCTGCTGATTACCAGTGGCAGGTGTGTGCGCAGCTGAAGTTAATGACGGCCCAGCGGCCGCCATGACAGTACTCCCCCCTCTAGAGGTGCCTCCAGGCACCTGCCCTATCCTACCTGGATGCGCCTGATGGAAATCGCGGATCAGCTGCTTGTCAAGGATCAATGCTGGGCAAATCCAGGAGTGATGTTCAGGGCCAAAACCCTCCCAGTCCACCAAATACTGAAGACCCCGGCCCCACAGGCGGACATCCAAGATGGCAGTTACCCCCCAAGCCGGGTGGCCGTGGATCATCCTCGGGGGGGAAGGAGCCGTGGGGGGCGGGCACAGAGGATCGGGGATGTAGGGCTTAACCTGGGAGACGTGAAAGGTAGGGCAGATGCGCATAGAAGAGGGAAGAGCAAGGCGCACAGACACAGGGTTGATAATACGAGAAATCACATAAGGGTCGATGAAGCGCTTAGTCAACTTGCGCTTCTCGGCCGGCACATTGATATTCTTGGTGGACAACCAGACCTTCTGACCCGTCTTATCGTCCGGAGCGGGCCTCCTGTGATGGTTGGCCACCTGGATATTACGTTCCGTAGTCCTGAGGAGGGCTCTGCGGGTGATGGTCCAGATCCGCCGACAAAGCCTAGCGTGAGCCTGCACCAAAGGGACAGCCACCTCCTTCTCCTCCTCCGGAAACAGTGGTGGATCGTAACCCAGGGATGCTTTAAACAGGGAGACTCCAATAGCCGAGGACACCGTGGTGTTGTGTGCGTACTTGATCCAGGGTAAGAACGTGCTCCAGGAAGAGGAGCAGGAAGAGATGACACAGCGGAGCGCAGCCTCCAGCTCCTGATTGGCTCGTTCGCACTGGCCGTTGCTCTGCGGGTGGTACCCAGATGAGAGGCTTGCCATGGCCCCCAGTGCCATGCAGAATGCCTTCCAAACCTGGGACACAAATTGTGGGCCTTGATCCGATACGATATCAGCCAGGATACCATGAAGGCGGACCACATGCTGCACAAGGAGATCCGCCATCTCCCGCACTGAAGGCAACCCCCGGAGAGGCACAAAGTGTGCCGCCTTGGAGAAACGGTCCACTATCGTCAGGACTGACGTGAAGTGACCAGAGGGGGGTAGACCGGTCACGAAGTCCAAAGCCACGTGGGACCAGGGGCGGGAAGGAACCGGTAGAGGGTGAAGAAGACCCGCCGGGGGAGAAGATGATGATTTCCCAGTGGCGCACTGGGCGCAGGCCCGGACATAGCTGGTGACATCCTTCCTCAACCCTGGCCACCAGAAGGCTCTGTGAAGCAGGTCAATGGTGCAGGCAATTCCCGGATGACACGCCAGCTTAGACGTGTGACCCCATTGGATAACCTCGCTCCTGACAGAAGGGGGAACGAACAAACGGCCCGGCGGGCCCCCACCCGGGTCGGGCTCAGTCTCCTGTGCTCTCCTGACCTTGTCCTGGATCTCCCACGACAGGGCGCCCACCACACAAGACAACGGCAGGATAGTCTCCTCCTGATTCCCGGTGGTCTTCACGTCGAACTGCCTCGAGAGGGCGTCAGACTTGCTGTTCTTGCTCCCCGGCCGGTAGGTGATAGTAAAATTGAACTGGCCGAAAAAAAGAGACCAGCGGGCCTGGCGAGCGTTCAATTTATTTATATAAATTGATATATTGTATAATCAATTTATAATCAATATATAATATCAATATTATAAATTGATATATTTATAATCCTGTTTGCATTGATGTATGTGGTTATTGTTTATTCTGTTTTCATTTTTTCTTTTCCTTATCCTTCTTTCTTTTTACCTGCTTCTTCATTCTAAAGCCCATCCAGGGACAAGAGTTGCAAATTAGCTAATAGCTACACACTCTTTGTGCAACACATTAGATTGATTGTCATTTGATTAATTGTCTACGTTTATTGCACCGTCCCTGTCAAATAAACAAATAAAATAAAAATAAAATAACCGTTTGGTTGTCCGGAGATACTCAAGGTTCTTATGATCCGTCCAGACGACGAACGGCTGGGCAGCCCCCTCCAGCCAGTGCCTCCATTCCTCCAGGACGAGCTTCACGGCCAGCAGCTCCATATCACCGATACAGTAGTTCCTCTCCGTGGGTGTCAGGCGGTGGGAGAAGAAAGCACACGGCCGGATCCTACCATCCACCGGGGAGCGTTGGGAGAGGACCGCTCCAACTCCCGAATCCGAGGCATCCACCGCCACTAGACACTGAAGAGCCGGATCCACCTGGGTCAGGACACGGGCCGAAGTGAACTCCTCCTTCAACCTCCCGAACGCTGCGGCAGCCTCCTCGCTCCAATGAAAAGGGGACTTGGGGGACGTGAGGGCGGTCAGGGGCCGGGCGATGATCCCAAAGTTCGGCACAAACCGGCGATAAAAATTGGCAAAACCCAGGAACCCCTGCAACTGTTTCCTGGACGTGGGCGTGGGCCAATCACGTGGGCCAAACCACCGCCTTGACCTTGGCCGGGTCGGGAAGCACCTGATTGCGGGCAATAATGAAGCCGAGAAAGGAGGTCTTGTCGGTGTGGAACTCACACTTCTCGGCTTTGACAAACAGCTGGTTCTCCAGGAGGCGCTGCAGGACCCGTCGCACATGCACCTGGTGCTCCTCCAACGTGCGTGAGAAGATGAGGATGTCATCGAGATAGACAAACACGAAGGAGTTAAGAAAATCCAGGAGGACGTCATTAATTAAACGCTGGAAGACGGCCGGAGCGTTGGTTAACCCAAACGGCATCACCAGGTATTCAAAATGGCCGCTCGGGGTCCGGAACACTGTCTTCCACTCATCGCCCTCCTTGATACGCACCAGGGGGTACACGTTACGCAGATCCAGCTTCGTGAACCAAGATGCCCCCTGGAGGGAGTCAAAAGCCGAGTTCATGAGTGGCAGTGTGTACTTGTCCTTGATGGTGATCTCGTTAAGCCCTCGGAAGTCGATGCAGGGACGCAGCGAGCCATCCTTCTTCCCAACAAAGAAGAAACCCGCTCCCACCGCCGAGGAAGATGGACGAATAATCCCAGAGCTAAGGGACTCCTTAGCTCTGGGATTATTCCACTTAAATAAGTGACACTTAAATGAGTGTCCATGGCCTCACGCTCCGGGGCAGACAGGCTGTAAAGACGACTTGCCGGAAGAGGGGCATCTGCCCTGAGGTTAATCGCACAATCGTAAGGATGGTGGGGGGGAAGGGACAGCGCCCGTGACTTGCTGAAGACCGCTCCCAGATTGTGGTAGACCTCTGGTACCATGGACAGGTCCGGGGGCGGCATCGAAGGCGGGGACACCGACACTGAGGGAGCACACGCTGCCGACTGGAGGCAGGCACTGAGACAAAAGGAGCTCCACGCAGTGATACTTCCGGCTTGCCAATCAAATGAGGGATTGTGGAGACGTAGCCATGGGTACCCCAGGATCACAGGTGAAGAGGAGATGGGCAACACCAAAAAATGGATCTCCTCCCGATGATTTCCCAAGACTATCACCAACACGGGGGCCGTCTGGTGGGTGACAGAGGTCAGTGACGCCTTGGACAGTGTGACGAGATTGACAGGTGGGCAAAGAGGTTGACAGCTGAGGCCCACCTGGGTTGCCAGGTCTCCAGAGATGAAACTCTGCTCAGCTCCAGAATCAATAAGGGCGTGTGTTGTATGTTCCTTGTGTTTATAAATTAACCTAATGGGGACACGACAGCTAGTGAGGGGCTTTTTCTGCTTAACGTCCGTGAATCCCCCTACTGTGATCCACGGACCTCCCCTTTTAACCGATTAGGGCATTCATCTACCCCGTGAGACCCATTGCCACAATAAAAACACAGGCCCAGATCCCTCTGGCGCTGTCTCTCAGCCGCCAAAACTCCCGATTGTCCGATAACCATATCCTCTTGCTCCGGAAGTTCTTCAGAAGGAGGCAGAGCCAGGAGAGGCGACCTAGCGGAGCGGGGGTGTGATTTACTCGAGCGGCTAACGGCCCTCCGTTCGGCCGCTTGCTCCTTCAGTCTACTATCCAAACTAATGGTGAGGGAAATTAATTCACCTAACCTGTCAGGTTTATCCCGTGCCGCTAGTTCATCCCTCAGCTCCGAACTAAGACTGCTGAGGAAAATGCTGCAAAGCGCTGGCTCCCCCCACCCGACCTCAGCGGCTAGCACCCGGAAATCTATGGCGTAATTGGCGGCAGATCTACTGCCCTGCCGAAGGTTAAGCAGCCGATCAGTTAGCACCACGTCCCGGTCAGTATGGTCAAACACCTCTACAAATTCTGCCACGAACTGCTGGTAAGTTAAAAGGGAATAGTTGGGTTTAGCCATTACAGTGTAGGCCCAAGCTAACGCCCTTCCCTTGAGCAGGTTAGAGATATACCCGATTTTGCTGTGATCTGTGGGAAAATCTCCCGGGACGCGGTGAAACACTGTTTCGCATTGAAGCAAAAAGCCCCGTGCTTCTCCGAGTTTTCCGCTAAAGCTGACGGGGGTAGGCATGGGGGTGAGGCGAGGTAAAGATGGCTGGTGTGTTTGGCTAGCAGGTGAGACTACAGGGGCTGATGAAGCCCCAGCGGCCGGGGGAAATGCCTGGCATCCTTCTAGGCGATCCAGCCGGCTGTTAACCTGAGTTAGCTGGTTTAAAATAACTGTCTGCTGGTGAGCAATTGAGTCTACTCGAGCGCTAAGGGTGTTAATGCGGCGCGACAGCGCGCTGTCTGCTGGGTCATCTTGACGGAGTCGTACTGACATGATTGTAGGACCCAGGAGACAGACGCTGACACGAGTAGATAGTTTGACAATTATTTATTGATTGGTGAAGAGTGTGGCGTGTGTGAATGAGTGAGTGAGTGTGTAGAAGTCTGGCCACTGGAGCTGAGCGATTCTTGCTGCGACCTGGCAACCCTGGAACACACAAGCACAAGATGTTATCACAGTTCATGCGAATGGGAAGCTGAGGCTTGTGCTGCTTACGTGCAGGTGCCGCTGCGAGAGTTCTGCTGGCTCCGTGTCCTGGTGTTGCGTGGTGTGCGTGGTGTTCGGTGCTGAAGAGGTGAGGAGGAGATCCGAGGAGGAGGAGATGACGTCACGTTATCAAGGGAGGTGAGTCCGCCGCCAGGGAGGTCCACCTGTGCGCAGGGGAGAACACTTTGACAAGGTGAGAGATGCTGTAGCTTACGTGGCGTGGCTTGGCTTGGCGACTTGGTTCCAACTCTGGCTTGAGATCGTATCCTTGACGCGTTGCGAGGCAAAGGCGACAGACGACTCCGTGCAGAGCAGTCCGAGACACTGGCTTTTAAGGCCTGCTGATTACCAGTGGCAGGTGTGTGCGCAGCTGAAGTTAATGACGGCCCAGCGGCCGCCAGGACAGAAAGGTGACACTCAGGGCTGTGTGTGTGTGTGGGGGGGGGGTTGTTTATTCATTCATTCATGAATGAACAAATAAGCCCCCACACACAAAGAAACATGCCACGTAAAAAATGTGTGGCTTTTTTTTAGAAGAAAAAATAACCTACAGTGCACTAAAAATTACACTAAAACATCTGTAATGTAGAAGATAACAACTCCCCCCCCCCCCGCTACAGAGGACGGACATCGGCCATCGCTACACGATGGAAAGCGGGGACTGTGCGCCGCAGTCTACTACGCACAGTTGTACTAAAATATCTGCAATAATATCTGCAATCCGCTACAGAAGAGTAGTGGGGGGGGGCGTTCACGGTCTGGACGCGGTGCACGAACCGTGTACCGCGGTGCACGGACTGGACACGGTTCGTGCGCCGCGGTCTACTACGCACAGTTGTAATTTACCGATCGGTCAAAAGTCATTTTGATTACAATTTTAGATAGATAGATAGATAGATAGATAGATAGATAGATACTTTATTTCGAACAAAAAAGTATAACAAAAACAAAGCAAATGACAAATGCAATAAAGTAACAGTATACAGTGTTCGAAAGGGAGAAGGAAGAAGTGAACACTTATTGATTCCATCTCCTCTTTTCCATAAATACACTCATATGAATTATATACAAATTATCACATTTAAGACCCAAAGTAAACAATTAACTGTATTTTGTACATATCAACATTAACACCCATCCATCCTAGCATACATTGATGTCCATACATCAAAACCAGCCTCAAACAACACAGATATACACAGTGCTGTCCCACCCACCATTCCATAGTGTCCCATAGTGTCCCAGAGTGAGCATAGTGAATCGTACATATAAATACTACCCTTCTAACGTATATCCTTTCAGCAAATAATGTTTAAACCTCTTTTTGAATTGATTTCTGTTTGTACATAGTTTCAGTTCCGGCTCCAGACTGTTCCACAAATCCACCCCACAGACAGATATGCACATACTTTTCTTGGTTGTTCGTATCTTGGGTTTTGTGAAGTTTAAGTTTCCTCTCAAATTATGATCATTGTCTCTTTTTTAAATATTTTTTGTATATTAGTTGGGAATTGATTATTAATTGCCCTGTACATGACTTGTGCTGTCTTAAATTTATAAGATAAGATAAGATAAGATAAGATAAGATAAGCCTTTATTAGTCCCACAATGGGGAAATTCCAGGATTGCAACAGCATAGGGACAGCAACACTCAGAGCAACAATCAGAAGGCAAGAAAAAAACAACATCTAGTAAACATATGTCCATATTACTATAAATGTATATATATATATAGACACACAGTGCAGAGCATTATGGCTGGTGAATGTGCAGCAGAAAGTCTAAGCTCTCTCTCCGCGGATGCAGTGGGCCAGCTGGAAGTGTTTGGGCATGATGGTGACCCCCTTAGCGAAGAAGAGACCCACCAGGTGGGCCTCGCAGGTCTCCTGCAGAGCCATGACGGCGAAGCTCAGGAAACGCAGGACGATCTTGAAGTCCTGAGCGATCTCCCTCACCAGGCGCTGGACGGGCAGCTTACGGATGAGCAGCTCCGTGGATTTCTGGCAGCGACGGATCTCTCTCAGAGCACGGGCCTGTGACGGCGAGGCCTCTTCACTCTGCCGGTGGCCAGAGCGCCTCTCCGAGCAGCCCTGGTGGCTAGCTGTCTCCGGGGGGGGGGGGCTTCTTCCTCCAGTAGATTTTACGGGCGGTCTGCTTGGTTCTTGCCATCGCTCTTTATTATTCTGTCTTATATTTCTTTCACGCCGCCTAAACTCCAGCCCGGCACCCGCATCGTTTTCGCTACAGCTCCCGGTATGTCGAGTTTCCCATTAGCACCGGGCGGCGGCCAAGTGCTAGCTAGCACTAGCTCCTCCCCGCTGTAACGTCTCCCGCTGCAAACCGTGGCTCCGTCCGCCGACCCGGGAGACCCCCGGGGCGATCCGTGCGTCCGTGATATATATACAGAGTGAAAGGTGTAGAAAGAAGGAAGGTAAAAAGAAAAGGCTGTTGCAACAGGCAGCCGACTCGTGTGGCGCCGCCAGTCCGGCGGAACCGGAACCGGAAAAAAAAATAAATAAAAAAAAATTAACTAAATCGATGAACTTTATGACATGTGACTTTAAAAACAATGATTTGGTATGGTCTCTATATCCTACATTATTTATTATCCTTATAGCTCTTTTTTGTAATGTGCATATTGACTGTAGGTTGGTCTTGTAGGTGTTTCCCCAGACTTCTACACAATAGTTAAGATAAGGTAGAAACAGTGAATTGTACAGTAAGACCAATGATTTATAGTCCAAGATGTGCCTTGTCTTCCCCAGTATGCCTATACATTTTGCCAACTTGGCCCGGATGTGACTGATGTGAGGTTTCCAGCAGATTTTATTTTCTAGCGTCACCCCCAGAAACTTATTTTCCTGTACTGTTTCTATTCTGGTATCATCTATCGTTACCATTATTTCATGATTTATTTTATAATTTCCAAACAACATAATCTTTGTTTTTTTTAGATTTAGAGATAATTTATTTTTGTTGAACCACTGCGTTAACTTTTTCATTTCAGTTGTGACCACCTCTAAAACCTGCTGCAAATTGTCACCAGTGCAAAGGATATTTGTGTCATCCGCAAACAAAATAAATTTCAGAATTTTTGATACTTGGCATATGTCATTTATATACAAAATAAAGAGTTTGGGTCCCAAAACTGACCCCTGGGGCACACCACAAGTGATGTCCATGAAGGGTGATTTGTGCTCACCAATTTGTACAAATTGTTGTCTGTTACTTAAATAACTTTCCACCCAACTCAGTCCGACCCCTCTTATCCCATACCTTTCCAGTTTCCTTAGTAGTATTCTGTGGTCAGTGGTGTCAAAAGCTTTCTTTAAATCTATAAATACTCCTACAGCAAACTTTTTTTTATCTATACAACTAGTAATTTCTTCTATAAGTTCGATCAGTGCCAAAGATGTAGATTTATCTGCTCTAAAACCATACTGGCTGTCTGTAAGGAGGTTGTGTTTTTCAATGAAATCATCCAGTCTCTTAGTGAAGATTTTTTCAAGTATTTTGGAGAATTGTGAGAATAAAGAGACTGGCCTGTAATTTGTGAAACAATGACTGTCTCCTGTTTTGTATAGAGGTACTACTTTTGCTATTTTCATTTTGTTTGGAAATTTACCAGTTTGAAATGACAGGTTACAGATGTGGGTGAGTGGCTTAACAATTCCTTCAATTATTTTTTTCACTATTGTCATGTCAATTTCATTCCAGTCCGTTGATTTTTTGTTCTTAAATTTACTCACAGTCTTGATAATTTCCTTTTCAGTAACTGCACCCAAAAAGATTGTGTTTGGATTTCTATCTTCTTTTTCATTTACAGAACCACTGTTGTTTGTTTCTGTTGTCACTATTGATTTTGCTAATTCAGGACCAACGTTTATTGAAACCACTGACCACATCCTCCATATTATTTATCAAATTGCCATTTTCAATAAAATATTCTGGATATTTAGCATTCTTAGGTCGATTACTAATAATCCCATTGAGTACTTGCCATATTCCTCTTAAGTTATTTTTATTATCCTCTAATATTCTGTTGTAATATTCTTTCTTACAGGTCCTCATTATATTAGTAAGCTTATTTTTATAGCTTTTATATTTGATCTCAGCCTCCACCTTTCTGCACTTAATGAATTGTTTATATAATGTATTCTTCTTTTTACATGCATTTATTAACCCCTTGGTGACCCAAGGAATATTTTTCTTTTGTTGTCTGTCACTGTATTGTTTTATAGGACAGTTTTTATTGTACAATGATTGAAATATTTGTAAAAATTCATCATATGCTTTATTTATATCATTTTCATCATAAACTATCTTCCAATCTTGTATTAATAATTCCTTTGTCAGTAAACACATAGAGTCTTCAGTTCTTATTCTTTTATATTTAATATTTTTGGTATACTTTTTCTTCCTATAATCACATTGATAGACAACAAAAATCGGCAGGTGGCCACTGATATCATTCAATAAAAGCCCACTCCTGATATTATTTTCCATAATGTTTGTGAATATGTCATCTATTAGTGTGGCACTGTGTGACGTGATTCTGCTAGGTCCGGTAATTGTTGGATGTAAGCCCATACTGTACATTGTGTTGATAAATTCTTCTGTCAAACTATGTTGTTTTGAATTCATCAGATCTATATTGAAATCCCCACAGATGAACATAACTTTATGAGTTAGTTTTGCATACATTTTTTCCATCCAGTCCTTAAATAAGTCAATGTTTGATCCAGGTGTTCTATATACACAGCTCACTACTTCATTCTTCACATTGTCCAGACAGATTTCTATTGTAATACATTCAAATAAATCATCCACAGTTACTGACAGATTTTCAACAATCTTGTATTTCAAGCTCTTGTCAACATAAATTGCAACTCCTCCTTTTTTCACTTTTCTATTTATATAATTTAATTCATAGCCATCCATGGTAAAATCCACTCCTTTCTCTTCACTGAGCCACGTCTCTGATATTGCCACAATATTGAATGGCTCTTTAAACTGATGTAAATAATCTTTAATGTTATTAAAGTTGGCATAGAGACTTCTGCTGTTGAAGTGGATCATAGAAATATTGAAATCAGATGTGACCATTGTGTTAAACTGTTCATCCGTGTAGTAACTACAGTCATTATTGATGGAGCTAAATAAATTATTATCAGCGTCTATGTTATATTCTACGTCCTGTGGGTTGTGATCTGTATATTCAAAAACTTTCAGTTCCTGTTGTTCCTGTTTGTTGATCTTTTGCTTCATGTTGTTAAATGTCTTGTAGTAGAGGAGTACTGTATATCCCTTCAGTGTCCTACAATTGTCTGTTGTTGCTGTCGACTCCAGTTCATAACATTCATTGATATTTGTCCAGTTCCATAATATTACGGATGTTAATGACCTTGGCTTCTTCGGGTGATCTGTTTAATTTGATGTATATTTTACAGTTTGATGTCCAGGTGTTTTGAATCTTTTTCTGCTTTCTCATGTATCTTGCTTTTCTGGCTATTTCTGCGTTTTCTTTTGTGAGGTGCTCGTTTATGTAAATGTTCGTTCCTTTCAGTTTCCTACCTTGTTTTAAAAGCGCAGTCTTGTGTTTTCTGTTGACAAACCTCATGATCACAGCCGGTTTGTCGCCATTTTTCCTGGGCAGAGGGCGGCAGGTCTCTATGGTGTTACAGTCCAGCTGGATTCCTTTGGACTGCATGAAGGCCGCCACTTGTTGCTCCGTGGATTCGTCTTCCAGCTCACTGAGCCTCCCTCCGCTGTCAGCGGCCACCGCTCGCGCGTACGATCGTGGTTTAATGTGGAGCCCCGTGATGATCACGTCATTCACCCGGGTGTTCTGCTCCAGTTCCGACACTCTGCTCTCCAAATACGCCAGCCTCTTGTCCTTCTCAGCGTTCTGGATCCGCAGCGCTTTCACCTCCTCGACCAGGTCCAGGATGTTTCTTTGCTGCAGCTTAACAGCAGAAATCTCTTCCGCCAAGTAGTCCAGCGCTCTTTTAATGTCGTCCACCTCCTCAGTCTGCTGAGCTTTCTTGGGACCCATGATCCCGGCCGATGTACGTTGATTGTGATCGTAGGAAAAAAAAAAAATAAATAAATAAAATTTCAAAAAAAATATTTTCAGGGATAAAGAATAATTTAGCTTATAACACTTACCTGTCCACAACAGCAGTGTCGCTGGAGAACTTCTCTTCCTCATTGTCAGACGAACATGACGCTGGTCCGCTTGTTACCGACTCGTGGTTCTGGTCACGCGACCCGGTCAAACCATAATTCCATTATTGTGGTTTTGCGCTTCCATGATTGCGGTTTTGGCAAACGATTTTTCAAAACAAATAAGAACAGTAGTAAGAAAAAAAGACTGGCGAACGCGTGTGTGTCACCCAGTGGCTTACACAAACCAGATTTTGCAAGGTTTCGAACTACTGTGCTTCAATTGGCTCGCTGTATTTGCAGCCGTTGGTAGGCGGGTCCTTCTTGCTAGGTTTTCAGTCATTGGTTCTTCAAGGTTTCAGAAACCCAATTCAAGGCTCTTATTAGTCGAATGAGAGGTCAATCACATCTAAACCAATCAAAGCACTCCTTTGGCTTTCTGTTCGCGGCTGTGTCTGTAGTGGAAGAACGGAAATGCAGCTTTTTTTCTCAGTGCGCACTAGGATAAACAGTGTGCGTTCTAGGGCGCCCTCGTGTGCTCTAGGACGCAGAGACGTGTCCGCCCGCAGTACACCGGAGTGCAAGAGGTTAAACATCTGGATTTTAATGGGACACACACCAGGCTTTTATTTGTGGACTTTTCTTCTGCTTTTAATACAATCCAACCTCATATTTTAGTTGAAAGGCTCCTGCAACAATTTGATTTGAGCAATAATCTGGTGGGTTGGATTCTGGATTTTTTAACCCACAGGACACAGAGAGTAAGGGTCAATGGTACATTGTCTGACCAAAACTGATCTTCTACTGGCTCTCCTCAGGGGTGTGTGTTGTCACCATTACTCTTCATCCTGTACACAGACATGTGTCAGAGCAGACATGACAACAGACACAATATAAAGTATGCTGATGATTCAGTTATTGTCAGTCTCCTTCAGGATGGTGAGAGTGGCCATGGCCCAGTTGTTGATGATTTTGTTCACTGGTGTGAGGATTCCTACCTGCAGCTGAATACGACAAAAACTAAAGATATGATTGTTGACTTTAGGAGGAAAACTCCCAGGCACGAAGTCACTGTACTAAAAGGCCAGACCATTGAATGCGTGCAATCTTACAAATATCTTGGGACAATTATTGATAGTAATTTAAACTTTGAAGAGAATTGTGAAAGGGTGTGCAAAAAGGGTCAGCAACATTTGCATTGTTTAAGGACACTTGCACACTTCCAAACTGACCGAACCATAATGACAATGTTTTATCGGGCTTTTATTGAATCTGTTTTATCCTTTTCTTTAGTGTCATGGTTTGGTCAGATAAAACTGAAACAGAGGAAATCCTTGGATCAGGTAGTTAGATGGTCCAGTCGTTTGCTTGGTGAGTCACAGCTGAGCCTGACATCCCTGCACACCTGTCTGGAGTGCAGGGATGTCAGGGATGTCAGGGATGTCTGGTGTGCAGGGATGATGACTCCCACCCTTTGCACTGCCACTTTCAGCTTCTCCCCTCCAGACGAAGGTTTGCTGTCCCAAAAAGTAAAACCCAGCGCTACAAAAACAACTTTGTTCCTGCTGACTGTTAAAGAGTTGAACAAGATGTAACAATATACTGTACATAATTTAGTTACCTATTTATTAATTTTATTTTATATTTACTTATTTTTGTAGGTTTTTTTATTTGGGTTCTAAATATTTTATTGGGTTTTAGACTTTTGAGTTTTTAACCTCTTTCCTAGTCATTAACTTTTTAATATGACCCTTCTCTTTTATCGCTCTGTTTTTTCTCTCATCTCTTTGTCTTGTGTCCTGTTTGATGGAGCCTTGAGTATTTTTATCATGTTTATAGTCAGCTTCATGTGTGCCTGGGTTTGTGTTTATGTTGAATGTAATTGTGGTTTGTAAATATGGATGTCACCTGACTGCAAAACAAATCTACCTACGGGTACAAATAAAGTAACCTGAACTGAACCTGAATAGATGAAATGTGTGTGGTGAGACAAATCTGTACTCTATATGGTTTTTGGTGGAAAAAAGATGAAAAGGACCAATCAAACTGTTATTAGCAACAAGATGAATATAGGCCTATAGGCCTCACAGAGGAGTGGAGGATGCCACTGTCACTCTGTTTAACATGCTTTTTAAACATCTGGATTTTAATGGGACACACGCCAGGCTTTTATTTGTGGACTTTTCTTCTGCTTTTAATACAATCCAACCTCATATTTTAGTTGAAAGGCTCCTGCAACAATTTGATTTGAGCAATAATCTGGTGGGTTGGATTCTGGATTTTTTAACCAACAGGACACAGAGAGTAAGGGTCAATGGTACATTGTCTGATCAAAAGTGATCTTCTACTGGCTCTCCTCAGGGGTGTGTTGTCACCACTACTCTTCATCCTGTACACAGACATGTGTCAGAGCAGACATGACAACAGACACATTATAAAGTATGCTGATGATTCAGTTATTGTCAGTCTCCTTCACGTCTCCTTCAGGATGGTGAGAGTGGCCACGGCCCAGTCGTTGATGATTTTGTTCACTGGTGTGAGGATTCCTACCTGCAGCTGAATACGACAAAAACTAAAGATATGATTGTTGACTTTAGGAGGAAAACTCCCAGGCACGAAGTCACTGTACTAAAAGGCCAGACCATTGAATGCGTGCAATCTTACAAATATCTTGGGACAATTATTGATAGTAATTTAAACTTTCAAGAGAATTGTGAAAGGGTGTACAAAAAGGGTCAGCAACATTTGCATTGTGACAGGTACAGAGGATTGCTTCCTCCATTTTAAATGATGACTCCCACCCTTTGCACTGCCACTTTCAGCTTCTTCCCTCCAGATGGAGGCTTGCTGTCCCAAAATGTAAAACCCAGCACTACAAAAACAGCTTTGTTCCTGCTGCTGTCAAAGAGTTGAACAAGATGCAGCAATATATTGCACATAATTTAGTTATCTATTTATCAATTTTTATTCTATATTTATTTATTTTTGTAGGTTTTTTATTTGGGTTTTAAATGTTTTATTGGGTTTTAGACTTCAGACTTTTATTGAGTTTTTTTTAATCTCTTTGACTTAGTTTTTAACTTTTTTAAAATTACCCTTCTCTCTTATCTCTGTTTTTTCTCTTATCTCTTTGTCTTATGTCCTGATTGGTGGAGCCTTGAGTACTTTTATCATGTTTATAGTCAGCTTCATGTGTGCCTGTGTTTGTGTTCATGTCGAATGTAATTGTGGTTTGTAAATATGTGTCTAAAAGGATGTCATCTGACTGCAAAACAAGTCTACCTACAGGTACAAATAAAATAACCTGAACCTGAACCTGAAACTTGCTTGGACGGCCAGACCTGAACATGATGGCAGTTGTTTTGAATGTCCTCCATTTGTAGACCATTTTCTGAACCGTGGAATGGCTGATTTCAAATTCTTTTGACATCTTTTTAAATCTCTTAACCACACTCATAAGCTGCTACAACCTTCTTTCTGAAGGCCTCAGACAGTTCTTTTGATCTCACCATGGTGTTCACTCTCACTTCAGCAGTCAGGAGTACACCAAACTAAATGTCTGAGGTGTAAATAGGACAACCCTCCTTCAAAATGCTGAGTAACAATGTTCTAATCATGTGCACCTGATGTGATACACCTGTGTGAGATTTTAGCCATTTTAAGTGGGAATAAATGTGGGGGTGTTTTAATTTATTCCTCACCAGAAATTGCATGTTTTTAGAATTACGTTTTACATAAAATTTAAAAAAGTATTTTCTTCAGTTTAATTGTTTAGTTATATTACTTGAATCTCCCTGTATTGTTAAAATTCATATTAAATAGCCATATGTCCAAATATGTTTAAAAAAAACCCACACACAGGTTTTCATAGGGTGCTCTAATATTTTCACATGACTGTACCTCCTCCTAATTTCCTCCAGTGCTCTCCCACATGTCCTCCTGCTGTTTTCTGGTCCATGTGTTTGTGTGTTTTTGGAGGAGTGGCTTTGGTGGGAATTCTTAAAGGATGTGTGGCGGTATTTTGGTTTTATGGTGAAATAAAATGTGTGCAGTCATCTGAGGATAACGTCCACCTAAACTTCAGACTGCACATCAGATAAACTCTCTTTCAGTTATCTATAGTGATAACACTAATATGTGATAACTTAAGGTGGCATATTTTTTTCCACTTCAAATTAAAAACACATTTAAAGCATTTAAAGAAATATGTAAACAATCGTAGTAAAAAAAATGTTAAATTACAGTTCTGACACATTTAGATTCTCCACAGGCCTGTTTATTACATCTCACTGCACTTTATATATTTTAATTGTACAGCAATTTTCCTTCCATTTGGATTTAAGAATTTTCACGTAAGACATACTAATAAAGTTACTGTAATGTTCATTTATCAGTCAAACATAAATGAACTGCATTAAAACAATTAACACTTATGCAATCTTCCTAATATATACTCAAATGATTTAATAATGCACCACTCTGTTTTTGTCTCAATCTGGGAAGAGCTTTTCTCTAGTAAGAAAGCAAGTTGTACAAATGCATGTAGGGTATTTCCAACATTTGGGATTTGGTAAAGCCTGACTGATTTTTGTGAGTAGTCCTGAATCTCAAAACACAATTTTGGGGAAGAAGTCACAATACCTCAATGTATGGCGCTCATGTTTTTTGGCTTTTTTTTTTTTTTTTGTCACTGATTAACTTAGGCTACTCGTTTAAAGGTAATGAGAAGCAGTCTATGAGTGGTCATTTGCATACAACACAAACTACACCAGTGAATTTCCAAATAAATGTACTGGTGTGTTACTAAATCCCTTGAGTGTAACTAAGACAGTTCAGTTTCATAGTCACAGATTTATGTATTTACTAAATCAATCCAATTTGTTTTAAATTACAGTACAGCAGTATGTGTAAATTCATACTAACTATAGATAAAAAATAATCTGAATACATAAAAGTTATATAGTAATTTGAATGAAATCAGTGCAAATACTTAACATGCCACAAGTCTTTATTTTCCTTTTTTTTTAGCTGTAGAGATAAATTCATTACTTTTTTCACCACAGTTTTTGCTTTAATTTATAACTTTTTTTCTCATACATTCAGATTTTTTTCTCACCACTTATATACTGCTTTTTTATTATTTTAAATGTACTATTTGTTGTATAGAAACTTTTTGGCAAATTTGTGACTTTTAAATAAATTTCTACCTTCTTAATCATAAACTTGTGCCCTTTTTCCATCTTTCTTTGCAACTTTCCATTAGTAAGCAACTTTTAAAAAAAAAAAGTTGTACTTTTCTTTGCTATTGCTGTTTTTGCTCCTTATAAATCTGTTAGTGTGAGGAAAATGAAATATAAACAAGCCATACGTAGCCTCAAATATAATTCAAATCATGTGTAGAAACAGTAGACCGGGATATTTCCTGAGCCAGAATAGAACAATGTAATTAACTTTGATTTAAATGAAATAAACAAGCACATCTGTAACCAGTTTTTAGACATCATGTACATTTTCTTCATAAGTGTACCCAAAGAGGAAAAATATCGTACAGTAACTACTCGATAAAGTACAATTTTGTGATAAAGTTTCCTGAGTACATGTACTTCAGTAAATTAACTCACTACCCACCTTGTAATAAAATAATGTGGCTGTTTCATACATCCAATTTCCATCCGTTAATTTCCATCCATGTGTTTAATGTTTGACTCTTCTGTGATAACCAGTTTCTGGTAACAGTGTTTCATTACTAGCCACCAATAACAGGTTCAATAAATACTCATCTCTTTCATGGGACTTCGATAGTAAAGTAGCACATGCTGAATTTATCTGCAACATTTTTGACACATTTAGCTCAGCACAACATTGAAAAGGTGGATGAATTTTTCAAAGTCATTCAGATTTATTGCAATTTTTGTGAATTACTCATATTTAGCTTTTTTTTTAAATAAGAGGGAAAAATGATTTTCAAATCTAAATATTAAGTCTAAATGTTAAATATAAATCTAAATTTTACAAGTTAAATCTTAAATGGTAAATGTTGAATCTACAGTGAATGTTAAATGTATAATCTCAATGTTAAATCATAAATCTAAATGCTAAATGTTAAATCTAAATTTTTTTCATATAAAGCTGAACGTTAAATTTTAAATCTACAGTCATGTGAAAAAATTAGGACAACCCATTAAATAATCAGTTCTTTATTAAGAAATGTTCACATATCTATGTCTAACCTTGTTTTTGTTTTTATTTCCATTTTTTAACATTTATTTTAGCCATTTTAAGTGGGAATGAATGTGGGGGTGTCCAAAAAAAGATGTGGGGTGTTTTAATTTATTCCTCACTATTTGTTTAGAATTACATTTTACAAAAAAAAATGAAGAAAATCTTTAATTAATTTTTAATTGGTTAGTTGTATTACATGAAACTCCCAGTATTTTTTAACGTTGTTATTACGTATCCATATGTCAAAATATGTTAAAAATACTACAAAGTTACAAGGTAACATGTTACTGTAACGCCACTACTTTTGCAGTAACGTGCTAACGAAATTACTGTTTAAAAATTCAGTAATGTGTTACAGTTACTGAAATTTGATCAGATGTGTTACTCGTGTTACTCGTTTTATTAATATGGATAGATATTTTTAGTGCGAACAGACGATCATACAACTTGCAGTTGCTAGACACCCTCCTCATCAGCTGCCAAATGGGGGTGAATGCACAGTTTCGGTGGCTATTGGCGGGACAACTGCCATTCCCAGCGCCACCAGCAGCCTCAAGCCACTGGAGGTTGTCATGCCAAAGGCAAAGGCAAGCAAATAAATATAAACTGAGCCTACCGTAATTGACACAGCCGTCACACTGTCTCCTCCGCGGGTCCATTTCCTGTCCTGCCCCAGTTCACATCACAACCCAGTGAAGAAATGCCGTGGCGGTGGTGACTTCTCATATTGAGCCCTGATCACCTGTTGACCGAGTGGTGAGTAACCCCTACAAGCCCCTACTTCTGTGGTTAAACATGAGTATTTTTTTGAGCAAGAAGCTTGCATTTAATGTCCACATTAAATACATTTAAATTCTTCTTACGTACAGAGGAAAAAATGACTGTGATTTGCTGCAGTAAAGCTTCTTCTAAGCGATGAACTTTCATTTATCTGTGCTTTCTGTTTTATTTTATCTTATTCATCTACATGCTGTTGTGATATGCAACTATTTCATGGAAGTAAATCCTCTAAATATGCATTTTTTAATGGGCTGGTCAAGGGATGTCAAACATATGGCTCGTGGGCCAAAAACGGCCCACCAGGGGGTCCAAACTTTTCTCTGTGAATTCACAGCTTTATTTCTAGTAAATTTCTGACTTTCTACTGGTTACAATATTTTGTGTAAATCTGAAACATTTTTTTCTCTGTAAGATCAGACTTTTTTCTCATCAGTTTTCTTTTTCTTCTTTTTTTCTGATGAGAACAAGGGGCCCTTGATCTTGCTGTGTGCAAGATGATTTAAGTATGCATTTAAAAGTAATGTGAAAGTTACTTTTCCAAGTAAATAGTTACTTTAACCATGCAGTAACTCAAAAGTAACTCAATTACTTTTGAAAAGAAGTAACTAGTAACTGTAGTTAGTTACTATTTTTTAGTAACTTGCCCAACTCTGCTCAAATGTCAGAAATAAGTTTTGGGTATGCCAGACATTTATCTCAACATATTTTGACTTATGAGTAACTTATGAGTCACCTACAAGTAACGTGTGAACGAATGCATAACTTCCCTACAGCTTATACCCTGCTTATGCAGAACATTTCAGCCATACGCTGGATACGCTCACCGTCGATTCAGAGGAGCTCGCCGTACGGCATATACAAGCATTCTTCAGAGTGTTCTTAACTTAGACAAAACTTACTCATAAATGATTTCATGTACGCCAGCATATTCTCCAAATTTTTCTTACGTTTGGCAAATGCTGCCTAAATCATCTAGATATGACAGGGTCTTTGGTTGAAAATATTGGAGGAGCTTAAGCAGCAATTCAAAGTCTTATCAACAAATATTCTAACTTCTGTACAACGTGTGCATAGAAGAATATAAAAACGGCTAACATCTAACCTTTGCTCATTTATGTTGCTAGCAAAGACATTTTTTTGCTGTCAGATTCAGTATGTGCTACATTACAATCAGTACCTCATACTATTTTACTCCATTCCAAAGGTATACTCCCAAAATATAGAAGTTTACAGTGACATTTCAACATTAATGATGACTGGCATTTTGGTTTCCATGTATTCTCCAGTAATTAAGGAGGGTGATGAAGTGGCGCAGTGGTTAGCACTGGGGCAGCACAGCAACTCACCCTTGGCCATGGGATCCCTGGTTCGATCCCAGCCCCTGACCAACAGTGATCTGTGTGGAGTTTGCATGTTCTCCCCGTGTCTGCGTGGGTTTACTCAGGGAGTTCTCCAGTTTCCTCCCACAGGCCAAAAACATGCAGGTTAGGCTAATTGAAGACTCTAAAAGTGGCCCTAGGTGTGATTGGTAAAGGGATAGCGCCGTACCATGGCTGCTTCATCCATCCAGGTGGATGCCCTCAATTTCCCCTCTGGGGATCAATAAAGTTTACAAAATCAAAAAAGTTAGTGAGCTTTCTGAGAAGTGGTAATATTTAAAAAAAAAAAAAAAACAACTTACCAATTTATTCCAACTCCCTCTATTTCTGTGTGCTGTATATTGTGTGTTTCCACTGCAGTTCTTCCGTATATATAATCATCGTTTCTCCCTTTTATTTGTGTTTTAATGCATGAAGTGGAATATTTCAAAATTCAGGCACTTACAGCCGTGGACAAAATTGTTGGTACCCCTCTGTTAATGAAAGAAAAACCCACAATGGTCACAGAAATAACTTGAATATGACAAAAGTGGTAATAAATAAAAATTCTATGAAAATTAACCAATGAAAATCAGACAATGCTTTTGAACTGTGGTTCAACAGAATTACTTTAAAAAACAAACTCATGAAACAGGCCTGGATAAAAATGATGGTACCCCTAGAAAAGATTGAAAATAATGTGACCATAGGGACATGTTCAACCAAGATGTGTCCTCTAATTAACATCACAGGTGTCTACAAACTTGTAATCAGTCAGTCAGCCTATTTAAAGGGTGACAAGTAGTCACTGTGCTGTTTAGTGACATGACGTGTAGCACACTAAACATGGACCAAAGGAAGCAAAGGAGAGAGTTGTCTCAGGAGATTAGAAAGGAAATTATAGACAAGCATGTTAAAGGTAAAGGCTATAAGACCATTTCCAAGCAGCTTGATGTTCCTGTGACTACAGTTGCACATATTATTCATAAATTTAAGATCCACAGGACTGTAGCCAACCTCCCTGGACGTGGCCGCAGGAGGAGACGGATAATACGAATGGTAACAAAACAGCCCAGAACAAACTCTAGACACGTTCATGGTGAACTCCAAGGTCAAGGTACATCAGTGTCGGATCGCACCATCTGTCGTTGTTTGAGGCAAAGTGGACTTCATGGGAGACGACCAAGGAGGACGCCACTGTTGAAAACAAACCATAAAAAATCCAGACTGGAATATACCAAACTGCATGTTGACAAGCCACAAAGCTTCTGGGAGAATGTCCTATGGACAGACGAGACAAAACTGGAACTTTTTGGCAAGGCACATCTGCTCTATGTTCACAGACGCAAAAATGAAGCATACCAAGAAAAGAACACTGTCCCTACTGTGAAACATGGAGGAAGTTCTGTTATGTTCTGGGGCTGCTTTGCTGCATCTGGCACAGGGTGTCTTGAATCTGTGCAGGGTACAATGAAATCTCAAGACTATCAAGGTATTCTAGAGAGAAATGTGCTGCCCAGTGTCAGACAGCTTGATCTCAGTCGCAGATCATGGGTCTCGTAACAGGATAATGACACAAAACACACAGCTAAACATCCAAGAATGGCTAAGAGCGAAACATTGGACTATTCTAAAGTGGCCTTCTGTGAGCCCTGATCTAAATCCTATTGAACATCTGTAGAAGGAGCTGAAACATGCCATCTGGAGAAGGCACCCTTCAAGCCTGAGACAACTAGAGCAGTGTGCTCATGAGGAGTGGGACAAAATACCTGCTGAGAGGTGCAGAAGTCTCATTGACAGTTACAGAAATCGTCTGATTGCAGTGATTGCCTCAAAAGGTTGTGCAACAAAATATTAAGTTAAGGGTACCATCATTTTTGTCCAGGCCTGTTTCATGAGTTTGTTTTTTAAAATAATTCTGTTGAACCACAATTCAAAAGCATTGTCTGATTTTCATTGGTTAATTTTCATAGAATTTTTATTTATTACCACTTTTGTCAGAATCAAGTTATTTCTGTGACCATTATGGGTTTTTCTTCATTAACAGAGGGGTACCAACAATTTTGTCCACGTGTGTACATACAGGTGCATCTCAGTGAATTAGAATGTCATTGAAAGATTGATTTTTTTCAGTAATTCAATTAAAAAAAATGAAACTAATGCATTATGTAGATTCATTACACACAGAGTGTTTATTTCTTTTAACTTTGATGATTATGACTTACAGATAATGAAAATCCAAAATTCAGTTTCTCAAAAAATTTGAATATTACATAAAATTAATTTTAAAAAAAGATTTTTAATAGAAATGTTGACTGACTGAAAAGTATGTCCGTGCACACACTCAGTATTTGGCCGGGGCTCCTTTTGCATGAATTACTGTATCAATGTGACGTGTCATGGAGGTGATGAGTCTGTGATACTGCTGAGGTGTTAAGAAGGCCCAGGTTGTTTTAACAGTGGCCTTCAGCTCGTCTGTTTTGTTAGATCTGGTGTCTCATCTTCCTCTTGACAATTCTCCATAGATTCTCTAAGGAGTTTAGGTCAGGAGAGTTTCCTGGCTAGTCAAGCACAGTGATATCATCGTCATTAAACCAGGTATTAGTACTTTTGGCAGTGTGGACAGGTGCCAAGTCCTGCTGGAAAATGAAACCAGCATCACCATGAAGCTTGTCAGGAGAGGGAAGCATGAAGTGCTCTAAACTTTGCTGGTAAGACAGCTGTGTTGACTTTGGACTTGGTAAAACACAGCGGACCAACACCAGCAGATGACATTGCTCCCCAAATCATCACTAACTGTTGGACTTCAAGCAACTTGGATTCTGTGCTTCTCCACTCTAACTCCAGACTTTGGGACCTTGATTTCCAAATGAAATGCAAAATTTACTCTCAACTGAAAAGAAGTCATCTGTGGGTGTTGGACCACTGTGTTTTATCAAGTCCAAAGTCAGCGCAGCCATCTACCAGGAAATTTTTTACAACACTTCACGCTTTCCTCTGCTGACAAGCTTCATGGAGATGCTGATTCATTTTCCAGCAGGACTTGGCACCTGCCCACACTGCCAAAAGTATCAAAACCTGGTTTAATGACCATGGTATCACTCTGCCCGTAATCTCTCCTGACCTAAACCCATAGAGAATCAATGGAGTACTGTCAAGAGGAAGATGAAAGACACCAGACACAACAATGCGCAGACAAGCTGAAGGCCGCGATCAAAGCAACCTGGGCTTCAGTAACACCTGGGCTGTATCACAGACTGATCGGCTTCATGCTACACCCCATTAATGCAGTAATTTATGCAAAAGGAGGCCTGACCAAGTATTGTGTATGGACATACTTTTCAGTTGGCCAACATGGCCAAAAAACAATTTTTTAAAATTAATTTTATGTAATATGCTTTTTTTTTTGAGAAATTGAATTTTAGGTTTTCATGAGCTATAAGCCATAACCATCAAAATTAAATGAAATAAATGCTTGAAATATATCACTGTGTGTAATGAATCTATATAATATAGGAGATTAATTTTTTGAATTGAATTACTGAAATAAATCAACGTTGTGATGACATTCTAATTTATTGAGATGCACCTGTATGCTGTAAATGAATCTATAGAACCAACACCTGATTCATATCCATTTGTCTTTGTTACATTTTTCACCCTAACATTAATTTAATTTCACACCTTCAGGTATCATCAGAAATCTTGTTTTTATTTTTTTTTATTGTTTTTATTTCTCAAGCTGATTAATGCTGTTTTTTTTCATTACTTTACATAGAACTGTTATTCCATGAGCCATCCAGCCAATAATTTATATTCTTTGACACATTTTTTCATATCTTAAGAGTCCAGTTCAGCAGTGGATTACAGGATACCTTTTTCATTAGTCTCAAACAAAAGCTAAATTTGACTTTGGCAGAATTAAACCATTTTAAACTGTAGAAACTTGGGTTAACAAGAAATGCCTGTTTCTTTGATTATTTCTATTAATAATTTAAATGAAGTTGAAACTATTGGTCTTCTGGCTCATTAAGTATTCAGTTTAATCATTATTTACAATTCCAATATTTCGGCCAGTTTGTTTTCCTCAGGCATTACTCAAAAGAACCAACTTGATAGTCATTATTCAAACAATCGCTTTAGTAGATAATTTCTTAAACTTTTTCAAGTAATGTGTAGTGATTCTTTCCTACACTAATGTGACTATTATCATAAATTAAAGATATTTTTTCTTCAGTATAATTTTTTGATACTTTGCACCTTTGATTGCTTGGTTTCTCTTGAAAATTTTCTGCATTAATTTCTGTCTCTTATTTTCTGTCCCTTATTTCCTTTAAAATGATGCAAAATGATAAAAGGTATCACTCTGTGTGTCCATGTGAGCTGTGACAACCTTACCTGTAAAATGAGATAAAGTTATCACGTGTTATCATAATAAATTAAAGTGTCCCTGTCGTGATAATTTTAGCTGACTCATCAATAAAGTGCCCTTCTTGCCGCAAATAAAATATTTCAGCATTTTTAGCCTACATTTTATCAGACAAGAATGTTGAGAGTCACAACATGCAAACAGCAGTGTCTGCAGAAGGCTTTGGCACAGTTGTTTTTTGATTTATGAGATAGTGGCCACCTCTTGTGGCTGAAGAATGACTTACTCGCTTATCTTTACAGAAATCATCCTTCACTATTAAAGAATATGCACCCAGCACTGCCAAATGGACAATAATAATGAAGTAGGAGATATATTAGTCCTTTATTAAAATGGACCTATAGGATGATATTACATGTCTTGTTTTTGTTTTAATATACACTGGATATAAAAGTCTACACACCCCTGTTCAAATGCCAGGTTTTTGTGATGTAAAAAAAATGAGACATAAATCATTTCAAAGAGACAAAAATGAGATAAATCATTTAAAAACTTTTCCCACCATTAATGTGAGCTATAACCTGTACACCCCACTTGAAAAATAAACTGAAAACTTTTAAGGGGAAAAATAAACGATAAAAAACTTACAATAACCTGGTTGCATAAATATGCACACCCTTAAACTAATTCTTTGTTGCAGCACCTTTGGCTTTTATTACAGCACTCATTCTTTTTGTTTAGGAGTCTGTCAGCATGGCACATCTTGATGTGGCAATATTTGCCCACTCTTCTTTGCAAAAATGCTCCAAATCTGTCAGATTGCGAGGGCACCTCCTGTGCACAGCCCTCTTCAGATCACCCCACAGATGTTCACATCCACAGATGTGGATAATGGACATTTTCTTTGGATCACTGCACATCGGATTAAATCCATAATATTAAAGGTAACAACTGATAGCTTTATGCAGTGTTAATTTTTTTCAGATTTTTTTCCACATTAAGAAAAAAGTATTTAGTCAGCTACCAATTGTGCAAGTTCTCCCACTTAAAAGATGAGAGAGGTCTCCAATTTTCATCATAGGTATACCTCAACTATGAGAGACAAAATGAGAAAAAAAATCAGAAAATCACATTGTCTGATTTTTAAAGAATTTATTTGCAAATTATGGTGGAAAATAAGTATTTGGTCAATAACAAAAGTTCATCTCAATACTTTGTTATATACCCTTTGTTGGCAATGACAGAGGTCAAACGTTTTCTGTAAGTCTTCACAAGGTTTTCACACACTGTTGCTGGTATTTTGGCCCATTCCTCCATGCAGATCTCCTCTAGAGCAGTGATGTTTTGGGGCTGTCGCTGGGCAACACGGACTTTCAACTCCCTCCAAAGATTTTCTATGGGGTTGAGATCTGGAGACTGGCTAGGCCACTCCAGGACCTTGAAATGCTTCTTACGAAGCCACTCCTTTGTTGCCCGGGCGGTGTGTTTGGGATCATTGTCATGCTGAAAGACCCAGCCACGTTTCATCTCCAATGCCCTTGCTGATGGAAGGAGGTTTTCACTCAAAATCTCACAATACATGGCCCCATTCATTCTTTCCTTTACAAGGATCAGTTGTCCTGGTCCCTTTGCAGAAAAACAGCCCCAAAGCATGATGTTTCCACCCCCATGCTTCACAGTAGGTATGGTGTTCTGTGGATGCAACTCAGCATTCTTTCTCCTCCAAACATGACAAGTTGAGTTTTTACCAAAAAGTTCTATTTTGGTTTCATCTGACCATATGACATTCTCCCAATCCTCTTCTGGATCATCCAAATGCTCTCTAGCAAACTTCAGATGGGCCTGGACATGTACTGGTTTAAGCAGGAGGACATGTCTGGCGCTGCAGGATTTGAGTCCCTGGCGGCTTAGTGTGTTACTGATGGTAGCCTTTGTTACTTTGGTCCCAGCTCTCTGCAGGTCATTCACTAGGTCCCCCCGTGTGGTTCTGGGATTTTTGCTCACCGTTCTCGTGATCATTTTGATCCCACGGGGTGATATCTTGCGTGGAGCCCCAGATCGAGGGAGATTATCAGTGGTCTTGTATGTCTTCCATTTTCTAATGATTGCTCCCACAGTTGATTTCTTCACACTAAGCTGCTTACCTATTGCAGATTCAGTCTTCCCAGCCTGGTGCAGGTCTACAATTTTGTTTCTGGTGTCCTTTGACAGCTCTTTGGTCTTGACCATAGTGGAGTTTGGAGTCTGACTGTTTGAGGTTGTGGATGGGTGTCTTTTATACTGATAACGAGTTCAAACAGGTGCCATTAATACAGGTAATGAGTGGAGGACAGAGGAGCCTCTTAAAGAAGAAGTTACAGGTCTGTGAGAGCCAGAAATCTTGCTTGTTTGTAGGTGACCAAATACTTATTTTCCACTATAATTTGCAAATAAATTCTTTAAAAATCAGACAATGTGATTTTCTGGATTTTTTTTTCCTCATTTTGTCTCTCATAGTTGAGGTATACCTATGATGAAAATAGGAGGCCTCTCTCCTCTTTTAAGTGGGAGAACATGTGCCATTGGTGGCTGACTAAATACTTTTTTGCCCCACTGTAGTTACTATTTTTTAGTAACTTGCCCAACACTGACTTCCGGTTATGGCTGCCACGTAGGACGGACGTGTCTCGCTCTGCTCTGCTCCTGGAAAAAAAAAATCGGCAAATAACTCTCTCATTTGGGACAGAACGTATCCCAGCATTTGGGCGAGGATATGTCGGCGAAGCCTAAGGCTGGAAAACCAGGAAAAGGAAAAAGCGAGCCGCCGAAACAGTCCAAATTAACGGACTTTCAGGTCTGTGACGCAGCAAACAAAACTCCATATATGGCGGAGGAGGCTGGCAACGCTGCGATTTCTGCGGGGAATGGCGCAGATGCGCTGATGGCAGCCATGAGTTCAATGAGAGCGGACTTTTCCTCTAGATTTGATGGGATTATGACAGCGTTGGAAGGAATAAGAAAGGAATTGGGTGACTGTGTAGAACGAACGGCGCAGATGGAGCTCCGTCTCGCTAGTGCTGAAGATGACGTCACCCGTCTTCAATTAAAGGTGCGCACTTTGGAAAAAAAAAATAAATCTCTGGAAGATAATATTTTGGATTTGGAATCTCGGTCGAGACAGAATAATTTGAGGCTGGTGGGTCTTCCAGAGGAATCAGAAGGTCGGGACGTATGTTCCTTTCTGGAAAAGTGGATTCCGGAGGTGCTGGGCAGCGAGGAGTTGCAATCAGCAGTGGTTCTGGAAAAAGCACATCGTATTGGCCCACGGAGAGATAAGGGACCGCCGAGGACCTTAATTATGAAGTTTCTTAGCAACAGAGACAGGATGAAGATCTTCAACGCTGCACGTGCTAAAGGAGAGATTAAACACCAGGACCAGCAGGTGCGGTTCTACCCAGATTTGGCCACAGGAATCCAACAATTGAGGAAGCAGTTTGATCCCGTACGTAAGGAGCTGCGCAACCTTGGGATTCGTCATGGTGTAATCTATCCTGCGAGACTGCTGACCACGTATGAGGGCAGAACCCACATCTTCAAGACCCCAGAGGAGGCGCAGGAGTTCATCAAGAAGATCAAAGAAGAAGAAGAGACTGGTGGGAGCTAAGCATGAACAAAATATAAGGTAGAATAATTAAGCATTTGCACAGGCATCTGACTGACTTGAAGTAAATAGTAAGTTTACAAAATATAGATTGTATTATATATTAAAAAACAAAACAAAAACAAAACAAACAAACAAAAAAAAAAAACTATGATGTACAAAGTTGTTAAAAATTTTGGAGTTAAGTTGGAAAACTACAGAGGAGAGTTAATGTTATGTCATTAAAAGCAGTAGAGTTAGGGTGATTGGGAGGATGAAGAAGGAGTGGCTTAGGCTGTTCCCCGTGGGTGTGGAACGGTCGATGGCTATATCGGGAGACAGAATTTTTCTTTTGATTTTGGGGGGTTTGCCACAAGTGTGGGAAGGGGAAATTTGTTTGTGTGTAGTTTGTAGGATGAATGTTCAACCACTCATGTTTTTGCTTCTCTGTATGAGCATGTTTACACTGCAAGGTAATCCCAAACTCTCTATTGATCATGGACCAAAGTGTTAATCTTAATTTAACTTCATGGAATTGCAGAGGTCTACAAAATTTAAAAAAACTTAAACAAGTTATGAATAAAATAAAGGACATGGGTTCAAGAATTGTGTTTTTACAAGAAACTCATCTGATAGAGGAGGATGTTAAAAGAATTAGGAGTAGATGGCAGGGAAGTGTATTCACCTCTTCATTTTCATCCCGAGCCAGGGGAGTTATGACTCTCATACATAAATCAGTTCCTTTTCAAGTGAAAAATGTAATTGGAGACAAATTTGGAAGATATGTAATCATTCAAGGTTCTTTGCTATTAGAAAATATAAATCTTGTGAACTTATATGGTCCCAATATAGATGATCAGAAGTTCTTTGCTAATTTATTTCTCATCTTATCATCACTTACAGGGCAACATATAATAGCAGGGGATTTTAATTGTACATTGAATCCAGGTGTGGATAGATCAACAGGACTGGATTGTACGCACATTGGATGTAGGATGACTATTAATCATTTTATGAAAGAATTGAGATTGTTAGATATATGGAGAGAAATGAAACCACAAGTTAAAGCCTATTCTTGTTATTCCAGTACCTACAAGACATTCTCACGTATTGATTATTTTTTGATTTCCACAGAATTAAGGTCCAAGATTCAAAACTGCTTTTATGATAACATCGTGATCTCTGATCATGCACCCTGTTGTCTAATATATGTAGATAAAAAATTGACAAAGGAATCAGGTAGATGGCAATTTCAGCATAAATGGCTTCAGGATGAGGAATTTGTCAAGTATATAGAAAAACAGATAGACGAGTTCTTTGACATCAATACTACACAAACATCAGCATGTGTAAAGTGGGAGGCTTTCAAAGCTTTTATTAGGGGACATATTATTAGTTATACAGGATCAAAATCTAAGAAGACTCGAGAGGAGAGAGCTAAATTGGAACATAAAATAAAAAATCTTCAGGAAAAAGTGTATGCAGGAAGTGACCCAAGGTTGGAGAATGAATTACTGATTTTGAGAGCTGAATACGACAAAAAATCAGCGAATAGAGCTGCCTCGAGTCTTCTAAGATTGAAACAATCTTTTTATGAACAAGGTGAAAAATCAGGAAAATTATTAGCATGGCAGATTAAACAATTGGAAATTAAAACACCAATTACCAGTATTATAAGTAACGGACAGGTAGTTATAGATCCTTTAGAAATTAATAGAGCCTTTAGAGATTACTATGAAAAATTATATGATACCAAAAATGAACCTGATTTAACAAAACTAAATGGGTTTTTGAACGAACTATCTATACCGTGTATTCCAAATGAAAACAGGGAGATATTGGAGTCTAAAATTAGTCAAGAAGAAGTTGGGCTAGCCATTGATAATATGAAATCAGGAAAAAGTGCAGGACCAGATGGCCTTCCAGTTGACCTTTATAAAAAATTTAAGAATAAATTAATAAAACCTTTTTTGGAAATGGTTTTAGAAGCATTTCAAAATAATAATTTACCATCATACATAAATAATGCCTTAATTATACTGCTGCCAAAACCAGGTAAGCCCTCTAATAAATGTGAAAATATGAGACCAATAAGCCTATTAAACGCCGACCTTAAGATAATCTGTAAAATTTTAGCAAGACGAATACAAGAAATTTTACCAAATATTATTAATCGAGATCAGAATGGCTTTATAAAGGGTAGACAAGGCTTCCATAATGTAAGAAGACTATTTAATATTATTTATTTTAATAAAGAAGCACCGGATACAGCTCTCCTATCATTGGACGCCGAAAAGGCCTTTGATAGAGTTGAATGGCCCTTTCTTTTTGAAGTCCTACAAAGGTTTGGACTTGGAAATAATTTCATAAAATGGGTTCAAATAATATACAATAATGCTACAGCAGAAATCCTAACAAATAACAATATTTCAAAACCAATAAAAATCAATAGAGGATGTCGACAAGGCTGTCCACTTTCACCTTTACTGTTTACTATGGCAATTGAACCTTTAGCGATAGCGATACGTTTACATTCACAAATATATGGAATTAAAGTTGGACCAACAGAACATAAAATCTCCCTGTACGCCGATGATATAATTTTGTTTATGTCGAATCTAAAAAAATCAATTCCAACCTTGTTGAATTTAATAAAGAATTTTGGGGAAATATCAGGATATAAAATAAATAAAACTAAATCTTCAATATTAATGCTAAATGAGACCCAGAGAAATTACCCAGCCCCTGAGGTAAATCAATTCAATGTTGTAAATCAGTTTAAATATTTAGGAATCCAAATTATGCCTAAGCTAGAATCAGTCGCCAGTGTCAACTATGAAGCCTTAATGTCAGATATCAGTGAGTTAACTCAGAGATGGATGTCACTACCAATGTCGATGATCGGGAGAATCAATATACTTAAAAGTAATATTTTACCTAAAATACTTTATTTATTTCAATACATTCCCTTATCACCACCTTTAGATCTATTCTCAAGAATAAAAAAAAAGTTAGTGGAATTTATATGGAACAACAGGAGGGCTAGATTACGTTTGTCTTTATTATATTTACCATTTGATCGTGGAGGTCTGAAATGTCCAAATTTTATGTTGTATTATTGGTCGGCACAACTGAGGTCTATGACATATTATTTTTCATCAAATGATCTCCCTCACTGGACTGAAATGGAATCATACAATTTACCTTTACCTCTTCCCATATTCATATACTCAGATTCGGCAAAAAAATTACAAAAACAAGTTAAAAATCCATTTGTAAAGCATATGATCAAAATATGGTGTGAAGCTAAAAACTATTTAAAAGAACCACAGTTATTGTCACAATTTAGTCCAATATGGGGTAATCAATATTTTAAACCAGGGAGAGCGGACGCTGTATTTAAAGTATGGAATTTAAAAGGGATACAAAAGATTCAGGATTTATATTTGCCATGTGCAGACAACATAATGTCTTTTGAAGAGCTGAGGATCAAATTTAATCTCAATAGAACACATTTTTTTAAATATCTTCAACTTAGAAACTTTATTCGATCAAATCAAAATAAAGCTCTCACTCGACCTATTTATTCATCCTTGGAAAAAATGATGATGAAAGATAGTAAAAGAAAGGGTATTATTTCAGAGTTTTATAACTCATTGACACTATCTTCAAGTGAAAATTCACTGAAAAGATTAAACTACTGGAAAGAAGATCTGCAAATTGAAATTTCAGAGGAACAATGGGAATTGGCTTGTACAGAAGCTCAAACCAAATCAATAAATGCACGCCTTAAATTGATACATTTCAAATGGTTAATGCGGATGTATGTTACACCGGAGGAGTTAAATAGATATAACAAAAATATACCAGATACATGCACAAAATGCATGGAAAGTAAAGGAACCCTATTTCATTGTTTATGGGAATGTAGATTAATAAGAATGTTTTGGGAAGAGGTGAGGGTAACAATTGAAAAAATAATCTCAAAACAAATCATATTGAATCCTAAACTGTTTTTGTTGGGTCTGTACCCAGAAAAGCATAATTTTAATAAAAGTGAAAGAACATTCATAGACCTCAGTTTGCTTAATGCCAAAAAATGTATTGCACTATTATGGAAAAAGACTCATAGACCAGATGTGACTCAGTGGTTAAGACAGATGTTAACAAACCTTCCATTAGAAAGAATAACATATATACTAAAATCAAAGGAAATTGTGTTTGAGAATATATGGAGACCTTTTATTGATTATGTAAAAAATTTAAACATAACTCTTGAAGAAGAAGGTGAATGATGTGTGTGGACCTTGTAAATTCCAAACTGGTGAACATAATATGTATACTTATGTATTGGATTGTCTAGACTAAACAGAGGAGCATTGTTGAAGATTTGATTTTGTTGGTGGTTGTTGGTGTTTTTAGTGCATTTTTTTTTTTTTTTGTAGTACTTTAGTGTTAGTGTTTGATTGTTTGTATCATGTTTGTTAAAAAAAAAAAAAAAAGGTTCAATAAAGATATTGTGGAAAAAAAAAACTTGCCCAACACTGCTCATATGTTAGAAATAAGTTTTGGATATGCCAGACATTTATCTCAACATATTTTGACTTATGAGTAACTTGTGAGTCACCTACAAGTAACGTGTGAACGAGCGCATAACTTCCCTACAACTTATGGCCCGCTTATGCGGGACGTTTCAGCCATACACTGGATACGTTGGAAAATTTTCAGCATGATGAAGATTTTCAGAGGAGCTCGCCGTACACCGTATACCAGCATGCTTCAGCGTTCTTCAGCATGTTCTTAACTTAGACAAAACTAGTTACATTTTTTAGTAACTGCCCATCACTGGTTGTAACCCCCCAAAAATCAAATCCAGCCAATATCAACTCCCCCCCATAACCATATAAATATTATTAATAAAAAAATATATATATACAAGTGAGTATGAAGAACTTGTTGTTTTTTCATTTGCAAGCAATGAAAAACAACATTTCTAATAATCAGACAATGTATTCCCTCCTGCTGCAGACTTGATATTGCCCCACCAGTCCTTGGGCCTTCTCTCAGTTGGAGTTAGTTAAGGGCGGCTGGTGGCCGCAGCAGGTGGGGATGCTCGTCTAGAATGCATTCAGCTCACAAGTGAGAGAAAATGAAACAAGCTCCACAAGGGCAACAAACCATTTTAAATTGATTGTAAAATAAAAGGACAAACCCCTCTGTCCAAAACAAGGTAAATATCACATTATTGAGCTCGTGAATTTTTGTCTGAAGTTAGCTGGTTGCTAGTTTGCTAATATGAGTTAAAGCTATAGGAGTACACCACAGAATAAATGTGCTGCCTCATAGGATTTAGCTGAACTAAGAAATTATTAGCGCTTCTCATGCAAATTTGGTCTTTACATTGTATTGATCATTCATGAAATGTGACCAGAATAGATTTGTTCATCAACTGCTAGAATGAAATTTATGTTTTTCAGCATTCATCAAAATGTTAACAGCTTCGAACATTTATCAAGTACAAACAAAATCTACTCCGACCACCGATCCTTAAATATAAATGTGTTTAACCCCTTGCACTACGGTCAATTTCCCTAAAAACGCCAAAAAATAATGTGCCCAAAGTAAATTGAAAGCTGTTCTTCAACCCTTTGCAGCATCTTCATGGGGTTGGTCTCATTTAAAAGAAAACTCTTTGAATTTTTTGGCAAAACAGTCATAATCTCTCTAAGTGCTCCGGCCACTGAGTTACAGTCATCTAAACATAGTGAACGTGAAGAAAATAAATTTGGCCTGGGTGTTTTTTTGGATACAAATGCTTGCAAATAACACACAGCTTCAGATCCGGGCTGGAAAATGCAACAGAAATGTAGAACCAAGTGTTATCCAGCTGAGGTCCAAATTTTGTAACAATACCACAAAAAAATGAATATATTACACAGCTTTGTTCTCAGGTAGTTCCCAGGCGTTTTGGAACTGTGCCAAATTGTGCCAAATGGCACAGTTTGGAAAAACGTCTGTAACTTTTGAATGCTTCAATGTAGAAGCTTCATTTTGGGCTCTAATGAAAGGTCACACTCAGAGCTGTGTCTGTGTGTGTGTGTGGGGGGGGGTTTGTCCCACCCCCTCGCTACAGAGGATGGACATCGGCCATCGCTACACAACCTCATGTGGAACCTCAAGGATTAGCCTCATGTGGCAATGTGGGACAGCAGCGCAGTCACCGCGGCTCCCCCCCCCCCCCCGCTACAGAAGAACAGAAGAATAGCGGGGGTGGGGGGCGGCGTTCACGGTCTGGATGCGGCGAACAACCCCTTGTACCGCGGCGCACCAACTTCAGACTTCGTGCGCCGCACAGTTGTAATTTACCGATCGGTCAAAAGTCATTTTGGATTACAATTTTCAGGAATAAAGAATAATTTAGCTTATAACACCTTACCTCTTCACAGCAGTGTCCTGGCGAACTTCTCTTCCCCATTGTCAGACGAACGCGACGCTGGTCCGCTCGTGGTTCTGGTCTCACGACCCGATCAAAACATAATTCCATTATTGCGGTTTTGTGCTTCCATGAATGTGGTTTTTGGCGAACGATTTTTCAAAACAAATAACAGTAGTAATTAAAAAAAGACTGGCGAAGGCGTGTGTGTCACTCAGCCTTCGTCGTCAGCCTCCGTCGGTCTATGACCATGGAAGAAATCATAACTTCTACTCTGCTGGAACAAAAAAAAAATAAGCACCGCCTGTGGCCGAAAATGCCGATGCGCAAATGGCACTCCCTGTCACACAGGTTGCATTTGTGGATGGTCTCCTTGCTGCTGGGTCTGTGGGGTTCTTCCTGCGGGTCCTTTTTTTTGATCCGCTGCAGCAGTCAGTCTTCACCCAGCCTTAAAAAAAACAGCTCGCAAACTTCTCTGCTTCAATTGCATTCACAGCGTTGGTAGGCGGGTCCTTCTTGCTAGGTTTTCAGTCATTGGTTCTTTAAGGTTTCAGAAACCCAGTTCAAGGCTCTTATTAGTCGAATGAAAGGTCAATCAGATGAACTAATCTGTTCACGGCTGTGTCTGCAGCTTTTATTTTCAGTGCGCGCTTGGACGCCATACACCACCTACATCACAATCTCCATCATGTGTCCTAGAGCGCACGAGGGCGCTCTCGTGCGCCCTCGTGCACTCTAGTACGCAGAGACTTGCCCGTCCGCGGTACAGCGGAGCGCAAGAGGTTAAGTATTGCTTGTCATCCTCACAAAATTCAAGTTAATGTTAAACTGTTCTGTATTTTGAAAATGTCATGATTTTGATAATTATAAAATTCAAAGGCAAGTTTTCATCATCTTCATTGGCTGTCCATCAAAATCGATGATGACTGTCAGGTTTGAAGTAATTTTAAGCGTAGGCAGGCTCTCGTGTGGGCTACAAGGCCAGTTTCTGACCTGCAGCAGCGCTGGCATTTGCTGCAGGTAAAATCGTTTAAAGAGGTGAAGAAGTGACGTCTGTCGTGTGCTTTCTCATACTCTTTCTGTCTTTTCTCTTCAATTACTGCAGTGGCTTGTTTGAGTTTATACTTCCATGTAGTACGCTGCATTGCTTCTTCTTCCCATGTGTCAGGTGAAATGCCAGCATTCTTCAAGTGCCTTTTTAGTACATCCTTAAAACATAGTTTTTACCCACCTTGACTTCTCTTCCCTTGCCTCAGCTTGGAATAAAATACTGCCTTTGGTAGTTGAGTGCCATCCATTTGAGGAACATGACCGGCCCAACACAGCTGTGATGTAGTGATGAGGGCCTCAACACTGCACTTATATAGCGCCATTCTAATCTCAAAGACCACTCAAAGCACTTCACTAGTACTAACCCTCTATTCTAAGGGCCTATAGGAGACAGATATCTAGGGACAATTTAGAACAACCAATTAACCTGACATGCATGTCTTTGGATTGTGGGAGGAAACTGGTGCCCCCGGAGTAAACCCACGCAGCACAGGGAGAACATGCAAACTCCACGCAGAAAGGTTCCAACCCCTGCCAGCCTGGGGATTTGAACCTGGAACCTTCTAGCTGTTAGGCAACAGTGCTAAGCACTGTTGCCTAACAGTGTTAGCACCGTGCAACACTAACAGAGTCAACACAACATACAACCTCCACATCAGAGATGTGGTCTTGCCATCTGACATGCAGGATGGAACGTCAATGATGAAGTTGTACTCTGGTCAGGGCTTTGATGCGTCTGCGGTATAAGGCCAAGCAGTCAGTGGCATAGAGGAGACAGGGGAGGACAGCAGCCTTATAGACTTTCACTTTTGTGCTGTGACCAATGTCATGGCAGTTCCATAGGCACTTCTTAAGGGAACCAAAGGTTTTTACAGCTGAATATATTCTATGTTCAACCTCGAGCTCAGCAGAATTAGTACTAGTTACTGTACTGCCAAGATAGGTAAAGTCCTCGGTTGTTTTCAGGGGGTCTCCATGTACTGTCACTAATTGAGACTCACTAGTCCTGTTGAAGAGCTCTACAGGGGGTTGATAAGATAAGATAAGATAAGCCTTTATTAGTCCCACAACGGGGAAATTCCAGGATTGCAACAGCACAGGGATAGCAACACTCAGAGCAACAATCAGAAGGCAAGAAAAAAAACAAGCAAGCAAGAGCAGCTAATATACATATGTACATATTACTATAAAATATATATATACACACACACACACAGACACACAGTGCAGAGCATTGTAGCTGGATGGAATAAATATATGAATATATGAACACACAGTGCAGAGCATTGTAGCTAGATGGAATAAATATGTAAATATATAAACACCCACAGTACGGAGCATTGCAGCTAGGTGGAATAAATATGCAAGTATATAAACACACACAGTGCGGAGCAATGTAGCTAGATGGAATAATATGTAGATATATAAAAACACAGTGCGGAGCATTGTAGCTAGATGGAATAAATATATAGATATATAAATATAAACACACCCAGTGCTGAGCATTGTAGCTAGATGGAATAAATATGTAAATATATAAACACACACAGTGCAGAGCATTGTTGCTAGGTGGGATGAAACAGCATAACCGTCTATTTAGTTATCCTACATGGTATGATTATGTGCCCATACATATTCTCACCCTCCATAGCGACCGGTATGTTCCTAGTTGTATGCCGGAGAGGACCATTGTGTAAGTCTATTGCATCTTTTGCATTCAAAAAAACTATTAGTTTGTTACGTCTTTTTGCTATCTCTGCGAGCAGCCCTGCTTAGGTTGTACAGTCTGACAGCCGTTGGTAGGAAGGACCTACGAAACCTCTCGGTTGTGCACCTGGGATGATGTAGTCTGCTGCTAAATGAGCTCCTCAGTGCATCCAGTATGTCCTGCATAGGGTGGAACTCGGACTCCAGCAGAGATGACAGTTTAGCCACCGTCCTTCTCTCTCCTATCTCCTCCATCGGATCAAGGCGCTGCCCCAGGACAGAGCTAGCTTTCTTAATCAGTTTGTTCAGTCTCTTCCTATCGGCTGCAGTAATGCCACTGCCCCAGTAGACCACTCCAAAAGTGATGGCTGATGCCACCACCGTGTCATAGAATGACTTCAGCAGCGCCCCTTGTACACCAAAAGACCTGAGTCTCCTCAGCAGGAACAGCCTGCGCTGTCCCTTCTTGTAGAGTGTGTCAGTATTGTGTGACCAGTCTAGTTTATTGTTCAGATGAATACCCAGGTACTTATAGGATGTCACCATCTCGATGTCTGTTCCCTGTATATTTACTGGTGCTGTGAGGGGCTGCCCATGCCTGCGGCAGTCCACCACCAGCTCCTTAGTTTTCCTCGCGTTGATCTGGAGGCAGTTCCGATGGCACCAGTCCACAAAGTCCTGGATAAGCCCTCTGTACTCAGCTTCATCTCCGTTGGAGATGAGACCAACGATCGCAGAGTCATCAGAGAACTTCTGTAGATGGCAATGTGTTGTGTTGTGTGAGAAGTCCGCAGTATAAAGAGTGAACAGGAAGGGAGCCAGCACCGTTCCCTGGGGGGCCCCCGTGCTACTGATGATCGTGTCGGAAACACAGTCCCGGGTTCTCACAAACTGAGGCCGGTTCGTGAGGTAGTCCAGGATCCATGATGACAGGTGCTGGTCCACCCCTGCGCGCAGCAGCTTGTCCTTCAGGATCATCGGTTGGATGGTGTTGAAAGCACTGGAGAAGTCAAAGAACATGATCCTCACCATATTCCCGGGCTTCTCCAGGTGGGACAGAGAACGGTGAAGGAGGAAGATCACCGCATCCTCCACCCCAATGCCATGCTGGTAGGCGAACTGGAGTGGATCCATCGCTGGTTCCACCAGGGGGCGGAGATGAGCAAGGAGCAGTCTCTCCAGGGTCTTCATCAAGTGGGACGTCAAGGCCACCGGTCTGTAGCTGTTCAGGTCTTTGGGGTGGGAAGCACCCCAAAGATGGAGCAGTTCTTCCTTTGATACGTTAATTTTTAGACCAAACAAATCTGCTGCACAGGTAGATTGATTCACTATGTATTGCATATCCTCTAGGTTGTTTTCAACAAGTGTCAAATCATCAGCGTAAAGGAGCTCCCTGAAGCATAAATTCTTGGTTTTGGTGGTAGGACGAAGACGGGCAAGATTGAAAAGCTTGCCACATGTTCTTGTACGGATATAGACCCCTTTGTGTAAACCCTTTGTGTAAATTGATGTTCATAGTGTCCGAGACAGCTGTAAGAAAAAGCGAGAACAACATAGGGGCAAGCACGCATCCCTGCTTTACACCATGATTGACCTCAAAGGCTTCACTGGATTCTTCATGTACTAGGACTTGTCCCTTCATCCCTGTGTGGAACTGCTTAATGACATTCACAAGTTTCTCAGGGCAACCATAGAACTCCAGTACTTTCCAGAGGGTTTTCCTGTCCACACTGTTATATGCCTTTGAGAAGTCTATGAATACTATAAACGGGCTGATGTTGCTCCACTGCTTTTTCACTGGTCAACACCAAATTTATTGTCAAAATTTTTTTTTGCTGATTTAGGACAATTTTGATGTGCTGAATCCAAAAATAACATCGCTTTTGCTCAATCAGGTCAACTTTTTGAACTATGGCCGCATGTTTTTTTGCGTTCTTGTTTACATGTACAGGTGTTTTCGCATTATATGATGCAAAATTCTTTTTTATTTCTTGAAATTCTCTGAATTTTGAACAATGATGACGTAACATTAAATTTACATGTACTTACCTTTATCAATATCTACCATTCAATTTACAGTACAACTGTACAACTGTTGTACAGCTGCTTACAACTTAGCATAAAAACCTGACCTGATTGAGAGAAACGGATGTCATTTTCAGATTCAGCGGTGCAAAATTGTCTTAAATCAGTTGAAAAAACACAGACAACTTACAAAAAAATTATTTTTGTTATGTTGTGTAATCTTTGCAAGGACTTTCCCAACAATGTCCAAAAGTGAAATGCCCGAATGGTTTCCACTGTCTGCCTGGTCACCCTTCCTCTTGTAAATGCTAACAGTCAGAGCATCCTTGAAGTCTTGAGGTAAGCATTCAGAAGCGAGACAAACGTTGAAAAGTTTCAGCAACTCCTTGCAAAATGTTTGTCCATCTTTCTTAATTACAACTGAAGGGATACCATCAAGTCCAGGTGCTTTGTGGCTAGCCATAGTCTCCAGTGCTTTCACAAGCTCCTTCATGGTGATTTCCTAGCAGAGATCATTGCGTCTCTGATGTCTTTTTAACTGTGCACAGGCATCTGAGTGAGCAGAGCATTGCTGCTTGAACAGATCGCAAAATTGTTCCTTCCATCTGTTTTGAACCTCTTGAAGGTCAGTGTGTAAGTTTCTCCCATCAGCTGACTTGACAGGTGCCATAATATTACTTCTGGGACCATAAATGTATTTCAGTCCTTTGAAAAGACTATGGTAGTCGTGCTTGTCAGCCATATGCTGCAGGGACTATGCCTGTCTGCGCCACCAGCCATCCTTCATCCACCTAACTTCTCTCTGTACTTTAGCCTTGATCTCTGCAAAGGCAGCCTTGCTCCTCTCAGAGTTTTCCTGCAGATGACGGTGGTGCAGTTGTTGCTTCTCATTTAGTAACTTTTGGATCTCTTCATTTTCCCAGAACCAATGTGGTGTCTTACGTTGTTGATAACCCAGTCTCAGCAGCTGCAGAATAGACTGCCTTCTTCAGTACCTGCCACTGATCTTCAGTGTCCTCTAAACTAGATGTGGTTGATGCTGAACTCTCGACTGCTGCCGAGACAGCTTCAGCCAAACTCGTACAATACTTCTCCTTTGCTAGTTTGCTAATCTCAAGCTTCTTATGATTTGCAGCTGTTCTGGTTTTTCTGTGGGGGAGGAAGATATTGAACCCCAAAACACACTTTACAAGGTAGTAATCTGTTGAGCACTCCGGTCCACGCAGGGCTTGCACATAATCTCCTGTAGATCACTCTTTAGTGTGAGAATGTAGTCCAGGAGATGGTAGTGTCCGGAGCGGGGGATGTTTCCATGTGAAATCGTTCTTATCAGGCTGGCAGAAAAAGGTATTTGTGACACAGAGATCTTGTTGAATACAGAAGTTAAGAAGGAGGTCTTTGTTGGAGTTCTTTTTGCCCCTGCCAAGCTTTCCAATAATGCCTACGTATGTTTCACAGTCTGATCCCACCCTAACATTAAAGTTACCCAGGATCAGCAATTTATCTTGCGGTAGAACACTGCCTTCGATCCTCATCAGCTCTTGGTAAAAGGCTTCTTTATCCTCCTCTGGGTAGGTCATTGTAGGGGCATACACATTAATTAGAGTCAGGTGCCTCTTGTATCCAATGGGTACATGAAGGAACATCATCCTCTCCGAGACAGCTGTTGGTAGGGATGGCAACTTGTTGGCGATCTTGTTGTTGACAGCAAAGGCCACACCTGAATCTCATTTACCCTCTGCTTTCCCAACCCAGAAAAAAGTGTAATGCTCCTCTTGTAGCTGGCCTTGACCTTCAATCCTAGTCTCCTGAAGAGCTGCAATACTTACTTCATACTGGTATAGTTCTTTTGCAATAAGCGCCATTCTCCTCTCAGGTCTTGAGACTCCATCTAACATTGTGCGTACATTCCATGATGCTATAATCATCTTAGTTCTTTTTTTTTTGTTTCTACTGCTGCAGTGAAGTCCTGCTGGTCGTGGTAAACCAGCCAGGGTATGTTCTGGGCAGGCTTTCTTTACCCCACCTTTTCTAGGGGTCCCTCAGTTGGGGCAGGCAGTGCTGTCCCTGAAAAGGGCTGCCCGGACACTCGCATTGCTGCCTCAACCCACTGGTGCTCAGAGTTCAGTATGGGTTGCAACCATCAGGTGTGAGCCGCCTGTGTGCAAGTGTCCTGCTAGCAGTTCCCATTACTTAAGCCTGCTGCCATTGCAGTTTCCTCATTGCCACAGGGCTTCCACCTAGGCTCCTCCAAACAAGACACCTTGCACAGTAATTAAGGTAGTTGGTGTCGTGCCTCCACTAGACTACCTCTTTGGACCTCCACAACAGTTACAACAACAGTTAAGTACAACAAACGAGGCTGATGAGGAGGTTGCCCTGCAGTACCATCTCACTTGCTTGTTGATGCCATCCGTTGACCAAAGTAATGGTTCCTCCGCATTTCATCTTGTGCTTGCACCATTGACTCAAGCAACAAGTTCTTCTGGTGCTCACACCAACTGGCATCCTGCTGCCAGTGCCTCACCATATCCCTGGTTGGGGGGGCTATGGGTGTGCTAACACTTGTCCAAGATGTACACCCAGGCTAGTGGAGGGAAGGAGTTGCCTTACTTCTCCACTCTAGACCAGCTCCAAGCGAGATCTAGCCACTGCCCTGCTTCTAGATCTAGCCACTTTTGATTACTAAGTCACTCTGAAGGCTATTCTTAAATATTCATGTTAAAGCACCACCACCGGAGTGGTGGCCTAGTTGATAGAGCATCTGGTCCACACAACCGAAAGGTTATGAGTTCAAGCCCCAGCTGGGTCATACCAGAGACCATATAAAAATGTTACTTCCCATCTTCTAACTTGATGCTCAGCATAATAGAATGGGGGAAGGAAAAAGTTGTTTGTGGCAGCACCTTGCATGGCAGCAGCCCCTCTGATTATAGACGTGATTAACATTGTAGATAGGAGAAATGTAATTTTGTTCAACTGTAGATGATTGGCTGCAAGGATTGAATGACAATAAAGTTGGCTTCTTCTTCACTGTAAAAAATTAAATGTCTAGATAATGAATCCAGAGTATGTTTTTAACACCAGGATAATTTAGTCACAAATCCCCTCACGGATTTACTATTATCTCATGAATGAAACAGCACAACTAAATTGTGGTGTGCTGTGTTCATAATGCCTCTGTAGGCAGGATAACTGTTACCCTCATCATAGTGTAGCTGACTAAATCATAGTAGTGTCCCTAGTTCATGTGCTTGGTAAGAAATAGCCACATGGTGGCAAGTGATGACATCATAAATTAATGAAAAAAACAGTCCTGTCAACCATACTACTTTTGTCCAGTAGTATGGTCGAGTGCAACAATGACCCCATTTACATGGCCATGAGTAACCTGATTACACTGGTCAACACCAAATTTATTGTCTAAGTCTTTTTAGCTGATTTAGGACAATTTTGATGTGCTGAATCCAAAAATCACATTGGTTTTGCTCAATCAGGTCAACTTTTTGAATTATGGCCACATGTTGGTTTATATGTTTTTGTTTACATGTACGGGTATTTTTGCTTTATATGATGCAAAATTCCTTTTTATTTCTTGAAATTGTCTGAATTTTGAACAATGATGACATAACATTCAATTTACATGTACTTACTTTTAGATAAAGGTAAGTACATGCACAGTACTAAGTAAGTACTAAGTAAGTGCAGGTTTTTGCTTAGCACCTGATCGAGAGAAACGGATGTCATTTTCGGATTCAGCGGTGCAAAATTGTTTTAAATCAGTTGAAAAAACACAGACAACTTACAAAAAATTTATTTTTGTAACCCTGTGTTATAATCAGCTTTTTGGAGTTACCTGATTATTCAAACTGTCATGTAGAGTAATCCAATTACCTTTATTAGTTAAAGGCCATTATCGGTTTATGAGAAAACGGATTAACACACCTAGTTTATTTACCAAATAAACTGTTTACTCGGTGCATGTAAACACCATAAGCCATTTATCACCTTTACTCGTGACCATGTAAACAGGGTCATTGGAAACATTAAAGAAATTACAACTTCTACAAAATAGAGCAGCACGTATTGTATTGAGATGCAATTACAGAACTAATATAAATAATATGCACGGTGATTTAAACAGGTTATTAGTTAAGGATAGGCTTCACTTCTTACGTTTATCAGGAATATTAACACAACAAAAACACCTCCCATTCTTTACAAAATTCCAAACTTCAGTTCAGATATGCATGGTTATAACACAAGGCATGCAGCCGCAGATAATTTTACTTTACCAAAAGTCAAAACTAATGCCATCAAAAGAACGGTACTGTACAGAGGAATGTGCGAGTGGAATCATCTGCCGAATTATAAACTTAAAACAGCAGTGGCAATCAGTTTAGATTAGGGCACTATCAACTAAAGTTATAATCACTGTGTAGTCATTGTAATCACATCTATTATTATATGGGGTTGAATTGTTGTATGTACTGTATAATATACTATCTTCTTCTTCTTCTTCTTCTTCTTCTTCTTCTTCTTCTTCTTCTTCTTCTTCTTTCAGCTGCTCCCTTTAAGGGTTGACACAGCAGATCATCTGCCTCCATCTCAACCTATCCCTTGCATCTTTCTCTGTAACACCAACCCTCTCCATGTCCTCCTTCACTACATTCATGAATCTTCTCTGTGATCTTCCTCTTTTCCTCCTGCCTGGCAGCTCCATCTTCAACATCCTTTGTCCAATATATCCATCCTCTGCACATATCCAAACCATCTCAGCCTTGCCTCTCTTACTTTGTCTCCAAACCGCTCAACCTGAGCTGTCCCTCTGATATACTCATTTCTAATCTTGTCCCTCCTTGTCACTCCCAATAAAAATCTTAGCATCTTCAACTCTACCACCTCCAGCTCCACCTCCTGTTTTTTTTGTCAGTGCCACGGTCTCCAAACCATACATCATAGCAGGTCTCATTACCATCTTGTAAATCTTCCCTTTCACTCTTGCTGCTATGCTTCTGTCACAAATCACCCATGACACTCATCTCCACCTGCTCCACCCTGTCTGCACTGTCTTCTTCACCTCTCTTGTGCATTTTCCATTGCTTTGAATGGTTGATCCCAGGTATTTAAACTCATCTGCTTTCACCACCTCTGCTCCTTCCATCTTCACCAGTATACCTGCTTCCCTTTCATTCACACTCATGTAGTCTATCTTGCTTCTACTGAATTTCATTCCTCTTCTCTTCCAGAGCATACCTCAACCTCTCCAGGTTCTCTTCCACCTGCTCCCTACTCTCACTACAGATCACAATGTTGTCTGCAAATATCATGGTGTTACGACCCACTTTCTGGACCGAGGCCAGAATTGCCTACTTCAGCCTGGGATCACGAATCACAAAGTCCATTTCAACACTCAGTCGAGGTGGACATACCCACTGTCACCCTTACCCACTGGCAAGGGAGACTAACACTTGCATTGTCTCTTTTGCTTAAAGCTGGCGGACCTACACCTACATCCCAGGCTGGGATTCAAACCCATGACACCATGAGCTAAATCCTCTCACTCTTACCACTGAGCCAAAGAGGAATTCCTCCCTAGCATCTTGGGTAGGAGTAGAGGTGTACCCTGACGGTATCATGAACTGCACCACTGACTAATTCCCCATGGAGGGGTGCGTAACACCTCCCCCCTTAAGGAAGTGGTGCAGATGTCCAATTCCAGACGAGCCTCCATTTCTGTTATGACCTTATTAACCAAAAAATGCTATGGGTAACAAAAGGATGTAACACAACACTTAGTTGTAGCACAAAACCCACTCACAATTAAACACAAAGGGACTGATGGTTGCAAATAATAAATGAGAATTTATTTACAAGTGAAAAAAAATCATGCAATTTGACTTTTTTTTTGTGAGACTGGGCTGATTAAAACAGAGACTCTTATAATCGCTTCTGACAGCGTGATCCCTACTAGTAAAGAATCCCTTGGGCCACTTAGTTCCTCCAGCAAATCCTCTGTATGAAATCTTGGAGTATTTCTTGACAGCTCTTTATCCCTAGATCAGGGATGGGCAATGGGCAAGCTGCCAGTCCATTCCAAAAATCAATTATTTATTTATATTACATTTGGAACTGGATTCTTAAATACAATTATAGAGTCAAGTAGAGAGAGCTCTAATCGAACCTCGGTGCCACTCTGTGTCATGGCGCCCACAGGGCCATCATCAGTCTCAGCTGCGCACATACCTGCTGCCAATCGTCAGCGGGCTTTAAGAGCCGGGCCTGTCAGCGACTCAGCACGGAGCCGTCTGTCAAACTCCCGTTGACACGTCTCCCGTCTTCAGCCACGTCCTGACTCTTCCTCTTACCAGGAGCAACACGTCGCAGCACGTAAGCTTAACCTTCACACACCTTGTCAAGTTCCTCTCCCCTGTGCACAGGTGGACCTCCCTGGTGGCGGATTCTCTCTCCCCGGTGGCGGCTCAGCTCCACTCCAGCATCGGGGTAACTCTCACTCCTCCCTGCACAGAGCCAGACGCTCTCTCCCTGGCTATCGCCCTCAGGGCAAACCGGAGCCCAGCAGCACCACCTGCAAAAGTAAGCAACTGTCATTATTGCTCCTTCAGCGCTGGTGCAGCATTAACGTCTCTGCTTTGTCTCCATAGGGTGGCCAGGCCGAACGGCGTCCTGCTCTGCCCCAGCACGAGTCCTGCACTTCACGCACCACATTGTACATACACGCACTCACACACAAGACACAAGTTTCTAATAGAGGGATAATTGTAATTCCCTCGAGTCTGTCTTCTGTCCCCTGGGTCCAGAATTATGTCAGTACGGCTCCGTCAGAGCGACCCAGCGAACAGTGTGCTAGCACGCCGTTTGAACACCTTAGACGCTCGAGTGGAACAATTGGCATACCAACAGAACGTTATCCTTACCCAGTTAACCCTAATTAACAGCCGGCTGGATCGTCTGGATGGACAGCGGACGTTCCCGCTGGCTTCCGGGGTCCCACTGGGCCCCGCTAGCTCCCCGCCTAGCCAGGCTAGTCAGGTCCCTTCAGCCCGTCTCACACCGGTGCCCATCCCCGCACGCTTCAGTGGGAAGCTCGGGGAGGCCCGGGGGTTTATTCTCCAATGTGAGACTGTTTTCCAGCAAGTACCAGGGGACTTTCCCACGGATCATAGCAAAATAGGCTACATCGCTAACCTGCTAGAAGGTAGGGCACTAGCCTGGGCCTATGCCGTAATGGTTAAGCCCAGTTACGCTAATTTAACATATCAGCAGTTTCTGGCCAATTTTCACGAGGTGTTTGATCACTCCGACCGGGACGCCGTGCTAACCACCCGGTTGTTAAACCTTCAACAGGGCGGTAGGTCCGCTGTGGACTATGCGGTCGATTTCCGGGTGGTAGCCGCTGAGGTTGGGTGGGAAGATGTCTCATTGTGCAGCATTTTCATCCATAGCCTAAGCCCCAGTCTTAGAGATGAACTAGCTAGGTTGGATAAACCAGAGCGACTTAACGAACTAATCTCTCTTACCATTAGTTTAGATAACAGGCTGAGGGAGCGAGCAGCTGAGCAAAGAGCTTCCAGCCGCTGGAGCGCGCAGTTTTTTCGCTCCTCACAGTCACCCCAGTTGGCTCTGCCCTCACCGGAAGCGCTTCCGGGGCAGGAGGACATGGTAATCGGGCGCTCCAAGATTCCACTTGCTGAGAAACAGCACCGTAGGGAATTAGGGCTGTGTTTTTATTGTGGGAGTAGCGCACACGAGTTGAAGAATTGCACGAGTCGGCCAAAAGAGGAGGTCCGTGGGTCACAGAAGGGGGACTCACAGACGCGTCTCAGTCAAAACCCCTCACCAGCTGCCTCGTGCCCATTCGATTCATTCATAAACGCACTGAATACTCCACTCATGCACTGATTGACTCGGGGGCTGAGCAGAGTTTTATATCAGGAGACCTGGCAACCCGGTTAGGGCTCCCCTGCCATACTCTTCAGCCACCGCTCAAGCTAATAGACCTATCCAAAGCCCCTTTAACAACTATCTCTCAGCAGACCGCCCCTGTGTTGGAGATCATTTCTGGGAACCACCGAGAGGATCAACACTTTCTGGTGCTGCCCTCCTCCACGTCCCCGGTCATCCTGGGCTACCCCTGGCTGCAGCTGCATAATCCATCTTTTGACTGGCAGACAGGAAACATCACATCCTGGAGTTCGTTCTGCCTCAGCTCGTGCCTGCAGTCCGCGGCATGTGCCCCGTCGGTGTCTTTGGCCCCATGCACCCCCCCCCCCCCAGATCTGTCCAAGGTGCCAGATGAATATGACGATCTGGGGGCGGTTTTCAGTAAGTCGCAGGCGCTGTCAAACACCCCCCCCCCCCAACGCCCCATGACTGCACTATTAATCTCTGGGCTGGTGCCCCGCTGCCGTCGAGCCATCTATACAGCCTGTCAGCTCCGGAACAGGAGGCGATGGATACGTATATTAAGGAGTCGCTCAGCTCAAGGATCATCCGCCCGTCCTCTTCGGTGGTGGGGGCAGGATTCTTCTTTGTGGGCAAGAAGGACAGCTCCCTGCGGCCATGTATCGATTTCAGGGGTCTCAATGACATCACGGTGAAGGATAAGTACACCCTGCCCCTCATGGACACGGCGTTTGACTCCCTCCAGGGGGCCTCTTGGTTCACCAAGCTTGACCTCCACAACGCTTATCACCTCGTGCGGATCAAGGAGGGAGATGAGTGGAAGACGGGCGTCCGGACCCCAAGCGGCCACTTTGAATACCTGGTGATGCCGTTTGGGCTTACCAACGCTCCGGCCATCTTCCAGCACCTAATAAATGACATTCTCCGGGATTTTCTGGGCACCTTTTGTCATATCCGGCTCTAGGGAGCCGGGCAATCAGAGCCAGGGGCAAGCCAGTGAGTCGTGATATTTTATTCAGGGTAAAGGGGAAGGGATGAGGAGAGCACAGATACTCATGCAGAGGTACACTCACAGGTTGCACAGCGCAGAGGTAAGCAGCTCGTACCGGACGTGGGGGTAGCAAGACGTACATACTCACAGCGGGATACAAACACAGGAATGCTGCAAGAGGAGTATAAGCTGACACCAGACGAAGGGGCTTCAGCTTAGCAATGTGTTTATGTCGCAGCCCCGAGTCATCGAGGCTGCTCCTATTTATCCTCATTGGCAGCGCCCCAGCTGATGAAGACTAATTGGCCCCAGCCGTCCATAATGCTGCCAGCTGGGGGCCAGCTGAGACGCTGCTCAGTGGGAAGCAGGGATGAGGGAAAACATGGGCTGAGTGCCGAGACGGCATCTCAACCCATGGTGACAGAGTCCCCCCCTCAAGGTCGGGCTCCTGAACGACCAGGAACATCCCAGCCCCCCCCCCCACCTAGGGTGGGAGGAAGGGAGGCGGACCGGAGGGGAAGAAGCCAAGGGAAGGACCACCAATGGGGCAATGTAGGGTAGCGGGAAAGAAAAACCCAAATACAATACTGACAAAACAGAATAATTAACCCAGGTACAGATGGGGAGAAGAACTGGGTCAGCACGCCGGTTACATACTACCCAGAGAGCACCAACCATGCGTGACCCAGAGCAAGGAAAAAAGAACCACCAAAAAGGTACAGGGCAAAAATGCTGAGTACGGTTAAATAAAGGGGAACCTATACACAGCGCTAATTTAAGTACATACACACAGTCACCAAGAAAAGTGAGGGTGACTGGAACAAATAGACAATTACAGAGCATGGTGTTACGAAAAACAAGGCACATGACTCTATAATGAACAAACAGGACATAAGAGAAATACTGAGTGCAGGCAAAGAAAAACCCACACACACGAATATATAAATACCCAGTCACCTAAAGAAATGAAAGTGACTGGAATAAATGGATAACTGCAGAGCATGGTGTTACGGAAAACAAAACATAACTCTACAATACAAAAACGGGACTAAAAACATAGTACAACAAGTAAAAAGGCTGAGCATGAGCGATGGAAAACACAGCACTATAAAAATGAATCCACCAACAGGACAAAACATTACACCCGAGTGACCTTAATAACAAAAGAAAAAGTGACACCCGAGGTGAATGGCAGGCAGAGTCCAAAAATGGCCGAGATGGCTCCGGAGATCTCCCCGCCTATTGTCCAGCTGGCGAATCAGGGGAAGAGAAGTGTTCGGACGGTGAACTCTGGACCCAGATCCCAGGAATCCAGTCCACCGGCAGCCGAACCAGGCTGCCCAGAGGGAAACACAGACCAGTGGGGGGAACCAGATCACCGAACCGAAAGTTCTGTGGGTCGGGTCATCGACCCGCATCACTCAACCACCAGGACCGTTGAGACGGGCGAAGGATCAGAGCGGATCCCGGTGGAAGAGGCTCAGGGGAGAGCCGATGACGAGGGCGGCGGGCGTCAGGCCGCAGGAAAACGGCCACCTCCTCACCGGACCTGGACAATACTGGGGCAGCACCCACGTCGGACCCCGATCGGGCCTCAGGCGAACCCACGTTGGACCCCGACTGGGTCTCGGGCGAACCCACGTTGAATACTGCACCAGAACCGACCTCCAACGTTGAACCCGGACCCTCCAGCACCACGAGGAACAGCAACTCCTCGCCGGTGACCCTGGAAGAAGGCTCAAAAGAGAAAACAGAACCGGGATCAGGATCACCGGCAGCGCCAGAACCCGGCGAGACGAGCTCAGACGCAGCGGGCGGCTGCACCCTGCTCGTCTCCCCTGGAGATAGGCTAAAGTGCTCAAAGATAAAAAGAGAGAAAAGAAAGGAGAGCACTCGCCTGATCTCGGGTTCTGACGCTGTCCAGGACTGCGAAGATCCAGGATCCGTCGTCAGGTCGTTGTCAGGCTCCCATCTAGCCGCGTCGGGCCCCGCAGCCAGCACGATGGTCAGCGCAGCTTGAGATCCCTCCAGCTCCGGTGACCCCGCCGACGATCCACTCGGCGTGAAGCCAGAAGAATCTCGTCCCGCTGGACCGAACCGCTCCTCCGTGGAGACCCGGGGACGCTCAATCGTCGGCGTAGACTCCACGCAGCAGTCAGTCCCCCTCCTCCGTCCGCAATGTAGCTGCGGAATCACAGGCCCTCTCCTTATCCCACCACGTTGACCCGGAGCCGGGGACCGCTCGGCGGAGAGAGACACAGAGGATGCGGGATTAGGAATACAGGTTACAGCAGGTGGGGAGAGTTCAGGGAGCTGCGAACCCTGAACTTCTCCTCCAGGGATGTGACAGAGCAAATCATTAAGCAGGTGTGAAAAAACAATGACTTGCCTGCCCCCTGGAGGTTGAGTATCGCCTGCTGTAGTGGATTCTGCTTCTTCCTCTCCCCGCCCGGCGATAACGGAGGACCCCCCGGGAGTTCGTCTGAGGATCGCTCGCGTTGTCTCCAGCAGAGAGCTCACCAGACCGGAATTCCAGGCACACACAGCAGTCAGGAAGCGCGTCGAGGAGGAGGGGAAAACAGCCGGGGTGAGCCAGCCCGAATGTCCAGGAATGACAGCGGGGAAATGAGGCTCAGGGAACGGGGCTGTAGAATCTCCACACAGACGAGGCGAAGAGGTGACAGCTGCGTGGGAGGAACTGTCCTGACGATGGCCCAGAACTGGATCTGGACGAGGTTCGTGCAGAGGTGACTCGGCGATGTGATGGCGGCTATTCCCGGGGAACGAAGCGAGGGGGAAACCCAGGATTCGCCGCTCCAGATTGGAGATCGAGGCGAGGAAGGCGCCGAGCACGGGAAAGCTTCGTAGCCCTGAAGTCCTCTCCATCAACCTCACTGCCGCCGCCACATGCCTGAAGGTGGTGACAGGAAACACAGTGGAGCTCGCGACAGCCACTCGACCCCAGACATAACTGCTGTCAGCTGCGGCTCCTTGAAGGGAATCCCGAGTGACGTGGCGCAGGTCGGGGGAAGTCCTCTGGTTGGCGCGAACTCCCGGACTGGAATGGCGGCAGGAACGGGACTCCGAAGCGGGGAAAGACGTCGCCCACTTCGACTCCCTGCCGGGATTTCCATCCACCCCGTGGAGCTTCTCTCGCTGTGTACCTGCAGCGTCTATCCTGGCACTGTCCTCCAGATGGTACAGAGAGTGAGGGTGACAGTCCAGGAGTTCCTCAGCACGGCCCGGATGCCAGCGTCTCGCGTTGGAGGCGTCGTGCAGGGTGAAGAATGTCCCGTCGACAGCCTCTGAGATGGACCTCAGCTCGTCGCCCTGGCGCCGGAAGTGACTCCTGGGAAACGGCATGCTAGCAGCGTTGACACCCGGACAGAAAGGTACATTTCCACAGCGACTCACGGCCGCCGGCAACTCTTCTGGCTGCGACATACTGTCATATCCGGCTCTAGGGAGCCGGGCAATCAGAGCCAGGGGCAAGCCAGTGAGTCGTGATATTTTATTCAGGGTAAAGGGGAAGGGATGAGGAGAGCACAGATACTCATGCAGAGGTACACTCACAGGTTGCACAGCGCAGAGGTAAGCAGCTCGTACCGGACGTGGGGGTAGCAAGACGTACATACTCACAGCGGGATACAAACTCAGGAATGCTGCAAGAGGAGTATAAGCTGACACCAGACGAAGGGGCTTCAGCTTAGCAATGTGTTTATGTCGCAGCCCCGAGTCATCGAGGCTGCTCCTATTTATCCTCATTGGCAGCGCCCCAGCTGATGAAGACTAATTGGCCCCAGCCGTCCATAATGCTGCCAGCTGGGGGCCAGCTGAGACGCTGCTCAGTGGGAAGCAGGGATGAGGGAAAACATGGGCTGAGTGCCGAGACGGCATCTCAACCCGTGGTGACACCTTTGTCTTTGTCTACCTGGATGACATTCTCATCTTCTCTCGATCATTAGAGGAGCACTGGGTGCACGTGAGATGGTTCCTCCAACGACTCCTGGAGAACAAACTGTTCGTGAAGGCCGAGAAATGCGAGTTCCATGATAACAGGACTTCTTTTCTCGGCTTTGTGATTTCCCACAACCAGGTTCTCCTCGACCTGGCCAAGGTCAAGGCAGTTGTGGATCCCCCCCCCCCCCCTGTCCAGGAAGCAGCTCCAGCAGTTCCTTGGGTTTGCCAATTTTTATCGCCGCTTTGTACCCAGGTATAGCATTGTGGCCCGCCAGCTGACCTGTCTCACGTCCCCAAAGGTTCCCTTCCACTGGACGGAGGAGGCTGCAGCAGTGTTCGGCGCCCTCAAAAGGGAGTTCTCTTCGTCCCGCGTCCTCATGCAGATGGACCCGGCCCTCCAGTGCCTGGTCAAGGTGGATGCTTCGGACTCCGGGGTGGGGGCAGTGCTCTCCCAGCGCTCTCCGATAGATGGGGTGATCCGCCCCTGTGCCTTCTTCTCGCACCGCCTGTCTCCAGCAGAGAGAAATTACAGCATCGGCGACAGGGAGCTCTTGGCGGTCAAACTCGCGTTGGAGGAGTGGCGCCACTGGTTGGAGGGAGCTGCCCAGCCTTTTGTAGTGTGGACCAACCATAAGAACTTGGAATATCTGAGGACGGCTAAGCGGTTGAACTCCCGTCAGGCCCGCTGGTCCCTGTTCTTCGGTCAGTTTGACTTCATGATCATCTATCGCCCCAGGGACAAGAACGCAAAGCCGGACGCCCTCTACAGGCAATTTTCGGCGGAGGTATCCAAAGACCAGGAACAAACTATCCTTCCCCCATCGTGTGTCGTTGGCCCCCTCGTGTGGGACATCAGGGAGAAGGTCATGAAGGCGCAGGAGGTTGAGCCCGATCCTGGAGGTGGCCCCTCGGAACGGTTGTTTGTCCCCGCAGCGGTCCGGGGTGAGGTCATACAGTGGGCCCACGCCTCGAAAATTGCATGTCATCCAGGGGTGTCCCGTACTATTGAACTTCTCCAGAGGTCGTTCTGGTGGCCGGGGTTGCGAAAGGACATCAACACCTACATCCAGGCCTGCACTCAGTGCACCACCAGAAAGTCGTCTTCCTCCCCACCGGCCGGGATCCTCCATCCCCTGCCGGTCCCTAGTCGCCCCTGGTCACACATCGCCCTGGATTTTGTGACAGACCTCCGGCCATCTAATCACTTCACGATGGTCCTTACCATCGTTGATCGCTTCTCCAAGGCGGCCCACTTCGTCCCCCTCTGGGGGCTGCCGACGGCGCAGGAGACAGCGGACCTTTTGGTGCAGCACGTCATACACCTCCATGGGATCCCCACTGATGTCGTCTCGGCTCGTGGACCCCAGTTTGTTTCCCAGGTTTGGAGGGCGTTCTGTCACGCACTGGGGTCAACGGTAAGCCTGTCGTCTGGTTACCACCCGCAGAGCAATGGGCAGTGCGAGTGGGCGAATCAGGAACTGGAGGCCGCCCTGCACTGCGTCATTGCTTCCAGCCCTTCTTCTTGGAGCAGCCACCTGCCGTGGATCTAGTACGCCCATAATTTCATGGTTTGTTCGGCAATCGGGATGTCCCCCTTCAGGGCATCCTTGGGTTATGACCCTCCACTGTTTCCGGAGGAGGAGAAGGTGGTGGCGGTGCCTTCTGTCCGTGCCAATGTCAAGCGCTGCCACCGACTCTGGATCACCACCCACAGAGTTCTCCTTCGAACCACCGAGCGTAACACCAGGACGGCCAACCGCTGTAGGAGACCGGCTCCCGAGTACAAGGTGGGTCAGCAGGTATGGCTGTCAACACGTAACATTAACTTAAAAGCAGAGAAGCGTAAGCTGGCCAAACATTTTATTGGACCTTACCCTGTTGTTCGAGTGGTAAACCCTGTGGCTGTTCGCCTAGCTCTCCCCCCCTCCCTCCGCATCTGCCCGACCTTCCATGTTTCACAGGTGAAACCCATCTGTTCCAGTCCCCTTTGTCTGCCCCCCAAGGCTCCATCTCCCCCAGTGGTGATCGGTGGCCATCCGGCGTGGGGAGTCACTGCCATCCTGGACGTCCACCACCGGGGTCATGGCCTACAATACCTGGTGGACTGGGAGGGATTTGGCCCCAAGCACAGGTCCTGGGTACATCCGTCTTTTGTCCTTGACAAACAACTCATCAGAGACTTTCATCGGACGCACCCGGGTAAGATAGGGGAGGTGCCAGGAGGCACCTCTAGAGGGGGAGTACTGTCATGGCGCCCGCAGGGCCATCATCAGTCTCAGCTGCGCGCACACCTGCTGCCAGTCGTCAGCAATTCCCTCAAGTCTGTTTTCTGTCCCCTGGGTCCAGAATTATGTCACTCTGTGTGAGTGGTGGAGCAAGAGAGTAGGAGTGATGGAGCCACCGGAGAACGTGTTTGTAAGGTATGTGTTGCATGCTAAGACTGCAGTAATAGGCTGTAAACAGCAGTAAATGTACAAAGTAACCTGTTTTTAAACAAGAATGGACAGCACAGTGGAGTAGTGGATAGCACTGTGGCAGCATAGCAAGTCACCCTTGGCCATGGGATCTCGGGTTCGATTCCACCCCCTGATCAACAGTGATCTTTCTGTGTGGAGTTTGCATGTTCTCCCCATGTCTGTGTGGGTTTACTTCAGGATTTCTCCAGTTTCCTCCCATAGGGGCCAAAAACATGCAGGCTAGATTAATTGGCATCAACTGGGTAGGTATGAATGTGAGTTATCACTTGCCCCTTCCCCCAAGGCCACAATTGTAAATAAGAATGTGTTCTTAATATGGCCTGCCTGGTTAAATAAAGGTTAAATAAAAAGAATAAATGCTACAGCTGAGGAGCTGTAGCATTTATTTTTGTTTGGCAGGTGAAGCCTCATGGAGCTCGAAGCATTTCATTCTAATTGTGCAGAAAAAGATTCAAAGCGTTGAGGTTTCTTTCTACAGAGTGCAACTGAAGCACTGACATTGTTTTCAACAATGCTTTTTTAGGGCTATAGGATTCAAAAATTAATAGAAAGTGTAGAGGCCCTTGCTTTGAATGAATTCAGCACATCTGCGCCCACAGGACATCACTAGTTTCTCATACTGCTCTGGTTTGGGGAGAGGATTATACGAAGACTGTCAATGGGAGAATCGGTTCAACAATGCAGCTGGAATTGCACACCAGTTCACTACTGAACAGGGCAAGGATCTGTATCAGTACAGTGTCTCTCCGTTTAAGACAATTTGGACTTAAAGCTCACTTTGCAGTGCCCAAACCTCTCATCAGCGGACAGAATAAAAAGACTAGACTTGCCTTTGCTGAGGAGCATGTTGTGTGGACAAAGGAGAACTGGTCCAGAGTGCACTTCAGTGATGAGAATAAGTTCAGTTTATTTGCATCTGATGGGAAACAATATGTTAGGTGTCAAACTTGGGAAAGACTGAACCCAAAGTGTAAAGAAGTCAGTTAAATTTGGAGGAAGAAGTGTCATAGTTTGGGGGATGTTTTGTGCAGCAGGAGTTGGGCCTTTTGTACAACTGCATGACAGGGTGAATGCAAATGGTTTTGTGAACCTCCTTCTGCAATATGCAATTCTTTCACTGCAGTTGTCTCCCAATCAGCCCACAATTTTCATGCAAAACAATACCCTCTGTTACACTGCAAAATGGGTTAAACAGTTCCTTGAATCTAACATTATTAAAACAATGAAATGGCCAGCCCAGAGTCCAAATCTAAACCCCATAGAGCAGGGGTCACCAACTAAAAGTGCAAGAGGTCCAATAAGTCAGTCCTCCTCCTCAGCTGAGGTCTGGATTAGGGCTGGGGATCTTTAGGCACCTCACGATACAATTATGATTCAGAGTCTCTGATTTGTTCCAGTTCCCAAAAGCCAGTTCAGGAAACCTGGGATCAGACCCCCAAGGTCTCTGCCTTTGACCGCCACCTGATCCACGTAGCACCGGGCCCCCATGGTCCCTCCTGCAAGTGGTGAGCCCTCTGGATGGCGGACCCATTTGACTCCTTCGGGCTGAAATGAAATGAGCTTTCTTTGTAGGATTGCTGGACTCACCCTTAGAGATAGGGTGAGGAGCTCAGTCATCTGGGAGAGGCTCAGACTAGAACTGCTGCTCCTCCACATTGAAAGGAGCCAGTTGAGGTGGTTTCAGCATCTGATTAGGATGCGTCCTGGACGCCTCCCACCTGAGGTTTTTCGGGCACATCCCACTGGGAGGAGACCCCGGGGCAGACCCAGGACTCGCTGGAGAGACCACGTCTCCAAGTTGGTCTGGGAATGACTTGGTATCCCCTCTGAAGAGCTAGAGCAGGTGGTTGTGGAGAGGGAAGTCTGGGCTTCTCTGCTTGAACTGCTGCCTCTGCGATCTGGACCTCTGGAAAAGAGGTAGAAGCTGGATGGATAGTCTTCGATTTGATTCTAAAATGATTCTTGATGCATTTTTTGTTTGTTTGTTTTTTTCAGGATATTTTTCTCTTACTGTGTGACAGCTTGGTACTTGTAAAGCCAAGTGTTTGTAATGATCCATGAATTTGCTTCAAACATCTTTTAATTAAAGAAATGGAAGAGAAATGTAACAAGTCACATGGAGAAATTTATCTGAAAACGTGCTTTTAAGAACTGTCATCTTTTCATGGATACTCTTTAAGAAGACTACAGCTGTCTCCAGCAGGCCAATATCCTTTGCTTTTACACATTATTTTATTAAGCAGATGTTTTAGCTGATCTTAGTTTTGTATTATTTTTTAAATGAAAAAATAAAATAAATTCATTGCTCAATTTCAAATAAAACATGTAATAATTTAATCATAATAATACAGGGGGACACTAACTGTGCTTTTGACTTCAAATAAATAGCTCTTAATTTCTAAAATCTACAACTTAAATCCTAAAAATGGAAAGTCTCACAAGAGAACGCAAACTAAATTACATACATTTAAAAAGATTAATATTTAAAAAACCAAAATCTCACAAAAGTTCACCTCTATACTATATTTTCAGTATTAAAAATATGTTTCAAACTGTAAGCCTAAAGAGGGACAGAATATATAATTAATTCCACAGTGCAGAATTCCTTTGAAGTTTTTTTTTTATGTCAACAATGTTTTTATCTTTTTAACCTCATCTGGGTCTGTCTGGGTAACGCTCTGTCACAGGGAGAGAGGAGGTGGATGTGTGGCGCATTTCATGTTCAATAATTCACAGTGCAAATTAGGACTGTGCGATATGACTATATCGATATGACTATATCGATATGACTATGTATATGATATGGCTATACGTATATCGGTGATGCTATAAAAAAAAGTCTACCATTTCATATCCACCTTATTCCTGAGGGTGCTGCTGTAGAAACGATTATGGGCGCAACTTCCGGTTTTGGCTGAAGTAGTGTTAAGAGTGGAGTAGTGGGGCATTAAAAATAGCATTTTTAAAAGTGTTTTAAATTTGTTTTAATGTATAGTCCACATACTTGTTTTGCAGTCAAGTGGCAGATAATTTCAGCACTTGTAGTTTTGTATGTTTGAATGTAGTGTGTAGTTCTGGTACTTGCTGCTGTTCATGATGTGAAACTCCTAAACCTCAGCTAAATCTGTGCCGGATTTAACAGCAATGCATAGTGTTATGTCTTAATAACGGGAGACATGAGCCATGTTGTACCGAGCAACGAACTGAACTTAACTGAGATGAACACAGAACATACATACCGGCCGTAGCCCGCCTGACGTCACCACATTGACTGCCTGGCATTGGCTACGGCAAGCCCCAAGGGCCAAATCCCTATATCACATTTTCCCCCATTTACAAAACGTGAAAGGCACTATAGAAAGCAGAACCCCCCTCCCCCATTAAGGTTAGCATGAGAGAACCCCCCACAGAACGCATGCTATACATATATATTTTTTTCAAACATACTGGGATATTTCTCTCTTTTTTTAACACCCATAGAACAACAGGCCTAGTAAGCTAAAAGGGCACCTGGGCAGACTGCCAGGGTACCCTCCCATGTTGGGGCGGATTATTCTGCCGCCCATGCCCAACACACTTCAGCTAAGGCTACTTCTATAACAAAGTCATCGAAGTGTCTGGGCTTCTGACGCATCCTAGCCGAGCGCCTCACCAGAGGAGGACCTGCCCCAGGCTCTGTCGGCCGCACCTGAGAGTCCCCAACACCCCCATCAGATAAGTCATCAGTCAAATCCGCCGCAGCTCCCGGACCCTGGGCTGGCAACGACTTCCTGAGTCGGCTGGAATGACACCATGACCTGTCTGAGAGCTCGAATGTGTTCCCGGCCCAACTGCCTCCCAATCTGTAGGGGCCCCATCCAGAAAGGCTGCAGCGGCGGTGCGGTGTCGCAGTGGTTAGCACTGTGCCAGCACAACAACTCACCCTTGGCCATGGGATCCCTAGTTCGATCCCAGCCCCTGACCAACATTGTGATCTGTGTGGAGTTTGCATGTTCTTCCCGTGTCTGCGTGGGTTTACTCCGGGATTTCTCCGGTTTCTTCCCACAGGCCAAAAACATGCAGGTTAGGTTAACTGGAGACTTTAAAGTGGCCCTAGGTGTGAATGTGTGTGTGAATGGTTAAGGGATAGCGCCATACCGTGGCTGCTTCATCCATCCAGGTGGATGCCCTCAATTTCCCCTCTGGGGATCAATAAAGTATACAAAAAAAAAAATCAAAAAAGTTTGTGCGTGCAGTTGGGGTGCTTAATCCAGACCCAGTCCGACACATCGAGTCCATCGGCCCTTGCCCTGTGCTTCCTGTGGAAACATCGTTTCATTTTCTGCTGCTGGGTGACAACCTGGTCTCGTGGGGGCTCTGTGTTCCCCGAAGGGGAGGTTGTGGGGGGCCTTAGCCGGTCCAGAGGCAGATGGAATTCACACCCCATCATGAGTTTTGCCGGGAAGCACCCTGTCATGGCGTGGGTCGTTGCCCTGTAGTGGAGGAGCGTATTCTGGAGGGTGTCAGGGAACGTGAAGCCATCCGCCAAATGGGTTCTCAGACCATTTTTCAGAGTCTTGTTGAAATGTTCCATGCCCCCATTGGCTTGGGGGTGGTAGAGTTCTGATGTGCTCCACGCCCCTATCACCCAAAAACTCCTCAAACCCCCAAAGGTGAACTGTGGGCCATTGTCTGTTGTGATGGCATCCGGGACCCCCCATCTGGCAAACAGCAATGAGAGGAAACCCGTGACCACATCCATCGTGACCGAGTTAGTGGGTAGCACCTCTAGTCACGAGCTGAGCACTGGAAGTTTCCGCCATGGTAAGTCTCATGGCTTTTTTTTCTCTGTATCTCTATTTACTTGTATTATTTTGTGCCTCTTTGAGTTTCAGTATTCTTGTACTACTTTCTATTTTTCTGTTTATGTTTCAGTTTTGTTACACTCATGTTTTTTACCATTGACAATTATTTATCAGTCTGTATTTGGTAATATTTATTCTGTATGTCCTTACTGTGGTGCTTTTTCCCAGGGTTGACAGCTGTCAGGTGACGTTTCCGGGTTTGTGCTCTGTGTGGACATCACCCTGTCAGCTGTCAAGCACAGCTGCTTCTCTCTCATTTCTCCCAGCTACCCCAGATTATCAATCAGTGTTTTTTCCTGCCTGCTCTGGTACCCATACCTGCAGCATATTATGCTATGCCCTATTTAACCCTTTGAGTGTGAGAATTTTGCATGCCCCTAGTGGCAGAGCATAGCACTGCACCTGTCATCTCACTCTCACATGATTGCCTGCATTGGGGCCTGCACTGGAGATTTGCACTGAATTGTACTGATTTGCCAGTTTCAAAAGGTGGCAGACATCTGTTGGAGGAGCCAGTGGATGACACGTAATATACCAAAGAAGAAGAACTCATTTCCTTTTCCTGCTTTTAGCATTTAGCCCAGAAAACTAATATGGCCATGATCGGTCACCGTCACTTTTTCGCCTTTGTACGTGGAAAATAGCCGCAGGATACAAGCAAAATTTATGTGGGATAATCATAAGACTTTGTAGATATGGTACAGACTTTAAATGACTGTCAGAACGCAAAATATGGATCATGATTGGTGAAAACGCAGCGACCACGCTAGCCAGCCAGCCAGCCAGCCAGCCAGCCAGCCAGCCCCCCTTTGTCAACAGCAAGTGACTTATTTCTGTTTTTTTAAATGTATTGATTTCTTCACATACTTTGAAGATAAGATGATGAGGTACCTCTGTACAAAAAACGGTGTCAAACGACTGAACCATTCTTTGTTTAAATATGTCCAAAGTCCAGTTTGGACTGTGTTATGGAATTTAAAGAGGTGCCGTGACATTATGCAAACTAGATGTGTAAATTTATTCCTATCTGAAACTTTGGATCATATTTTACATCTTTCTAATTGACAGTAAGCCATTATCTCTTACCACTTTTAAGTTATATTCTTGGAAATCTGAACTATTTTATTGACAAAAAATATTTACCACTCTTGACCACTAGGGGTTATGTCACAATTAGGCGACAGCCACATTCAAAAGGTTAAGACCGCTGTGCTTTTCTGTCCTCGCTGCAGTCTTGACCCTGTTGACTCTGTCGACTCTTGTGTCATTTATGTTCACTCCTAAACATAAGTGTAAACATGCTCTTTTTTTGTCTCGTTAATGGGTTATTCCTCTCGTGTTTTTGAGTTGTTTTGTGCACTTTCTGTTTCCAATAAATCTCACAACTTCACAGTCCAGCGTGTGGGTCTTTCTCTCTGCCCAGAAAGGCAATTCATGACAGAAGACTGTGGCCAGTATTAGACCCAGCTGCTGTAAGTTGTGGGTTTTCGTTTTTCATTTTTATTTTTTATTTTTACTTACCTGGAGCTCATAATGTCCCCGGTGCACCGGCCTCCGCCAACTAAAGGGAGATTAGCAGCGGAGTCCCCGAGCTTGGAGGAGGAGTGGGCTGCTGACTTCATCCAGAGTTTTGTGGATGAAGCTCTCGCCACCCGTGGACCCAAAAAGACCTGGGAGAGCGTGAATGGAGCAGTGGTGATCCTGGAGGCACACCCCGGCCTGTGGAAATTTCCCAATATGCGGAACTGTTGTCCACGGTTTCCGTGCTCCAGCGGTCATTGTCCGGGCTGACGATGGAGCCATCTCCAACGGAGTTGAAGCCGACGCAGAGGAGGTCTCCATGGCAGATGTCCTTCTTCCCTCCCTGTTCACCAGCTTCGCCTCCAGCTCCTGCGTCTCCAGCTCCGAGATGCCGTCATCCAGCCCCGGGCCACCGGAAGAATGTCTCCGCCTCCCTGTCAGCAGCCCCTCCATCACCGAGGGAGAAGACCTCTGCAGCAGTGCCCTCTGTGCCATTTTCCCCTCCGGCTGCCTCATCAGCATCTACTTTTTTCGCAACTGCTGCCTCCCCCTTCTCCTTGGCATCATTTCCCACTGTTGAGGGTTTGGCCGTTTCTCCCCCGGCTCCGCCTGTCTCCGTGCCTGCAGAGGTGGCTCCTCCATGATCTTCTGAGTGGCCTGTGTCCACCGTAGCCACAGAGAGGGATGACTGCAAATCAGCTGCAGCAGAAAACGTCACGCCCTGGAAACACAGGCAAGTGTTTTTTCATTCTCTATCGTTTAAACATGAATTACCTTGTCTTATTCCCGGAGGTGAGGCTCAGGCTGTGCAGTCCCCTGAGTCCTCACTGACTGCTGCAGCCACACACCCTTTACCTGCTCTCCCTGTGTCTCCTCCTATCACTCCTGAGTGTCCACCGGCCCCGGAACTGAACCGCAGGACGATAGTGGAGCCCGTGGCTGTGGAGGACCTGGTTGCAGTCCCACAGCCACGCAATGGATGGAGGGAAAGCGCTGAACCCATGCTGATGCCTGCGCCGACTACGGAGAATCCCCGGGCTTCAGCTAAACAGGAAGCAGCGCCAGCAGGGAGCAGACCCCCTGTCACCATGCAGGGCAAGCCACCTGCGTGGGCCACATCGCTGAGAGTTCCCAGGACTGCACTGACCACCATGCCTGCTGCTGGGGCATTGGAGCTTGATCTCCAGAGGGCCAGGCCCGAGGCACCATTGTCTGGATCGACAGAGTCCTGGACGGTGGTGGAGCTCGAGCTCAGGCAAGTGCTCTCCCTCGTTTTTCTTGTGTCTGTGTTGGAGAAATCTTGTCTGGCTCTTGGTGAGGAGAGCTGGGTGCAGCCGTCAGCTGCACCTGAGCTCACCTCATCAGGCTCCGCTGCTGCCGGTGACCCTGACCCTGTTTCCCTGCCTCTTTTCTCCGAGTCTTTCCCCAGGGTCACGAGGATATTCCACCCTTGCCAGATGTCTCCGTGGGTCCAGGCTTGTCACTCAAGATCACCGTGGGTCCAGCTCCCCCCACTGAGGTACTCGTGGGTGCTGCTCCCCCTTCAGTTGAGGACATCGCGAGTGTTCTGTCCCAGCCCGAGACCTCCGTGGGTGCAGCTTCCCCTCAGTCCGGATCTCCATGGGTGTTGTGTCCCAGTCGGGGACCGTCGTGGGTGCTGCGCCCCAGCCTACGACCAACTTGGGTGCTGCGCTCCAGTGCGGGTCTGTCATGGCCGCTACACCCCAGCCCAGGGGCCACCGTGGGTGTAGTGCTGGCTCAGTCCAGGTCCACCGAGGGCACAGCCTTGACCCAGTCCAGGCCCACCGAGGGTGCAGCCTTGGCCCCGTCCGAACCCACCGTGGGTGCAGCCTTGGCCCAGCCCGGACCCATTACGGGTGCTGCATTGCTCCAGCCCAGAGCCACCACGGGTGCTGCATTGCTTCAGCCCAGAACCACCGCGGGTGCTGCATTGCTCCAGCCTGGAGCCACCTCGGGTGCTGCTTTGCTCCAGCCCAGAGCCTCCACGGGTGCTACCTTGTCCCAATCTGGGACCACTAAGGGTGCTGCTGGTCAGTTTGGGGGCGTCGTGGTTCCCCCTCCACTGCCAGATGCTGTCATGGTTCCCCCTCCGCTGCCAGACGCTGTCATGGTTCCCCCTCCGCTGCCAGATGCCGTTGTGGTTCCCCCTCCTCAGCTTGAGGTCATCATGGTTCACTCGGCTCCCCTTTTCTGCTCGTTGTTTGCCCTTCCTGTCGGGCCCTGACAGACTGTGCTGCAGAGTTGGGTGGCCCATATTCTCTGGGAAGCCACCCGACTTGTTCCGTCATACGATATGGCGGGCCTGGGACTCTGGTTGCCCGTCTGAACTGTTCAGCTCCTCGGTCCAGGGGGCTTAGAGGGGGTTGAGGGTTTGCCTGGTGTGGGTCCAGAGCGGGGTTTTGTTTCATTCCCTCCTAGCCTGTTCCCCCCACCACCCACCCTGGGTGGTTATTGTTGTGCTCCTGTTGGAGCACAACAATAACTAATGTTTTGGGTTCTTATCAATGTTATTAATGTCTGTTTTAGTTTTTAGCAATGCTTGGTTTTAGTTTTTTAATCAATGTTTGGTTTTAGTTTTTTGTCAATGCTTACTTGTAGTTTTAGCAAATGTCTGCTTTTATTAATGCTAACACCAGCCTGCCCAGGGACTACAAGTGGAAATTAGCACTTGTGCTATAACCTGGTTCAATGCATCTTTCCTCTTTAAGGTCAATGTATATTGTGCATGTCCCTGCATAAATAAATAAATAAAAATAAAAAAATAAAAAATAAAAAGGGGACAGGTTCTTTCTTTTTCTTTTGATGTCACCCTGGGGTGTCTGGGTTCCACCCCTTGAGAGGGGAGTTCTGTCACGAGCTGAGCACTGGAAGTTTCCGCCATGCTCAGTCTCGTGGCTTTTTTTCTCTGTATCGATATTTACATTACATTGCATTACATTACTTGTATTATTTCATGCCTCTTTGAGTTTCAGTATTCTCGTACTGCTTTCTATTTTTCTGTTTATGTTTCAGTTTTGTTACGCTCATGTTTTTTTAACATTTGCAATTATTTATCAGTCTGTATTTGGTAATATTTATTCTGTATATCCTTACTGTGGTGCTCTTTCCCAGGGTTGACAGCTGTCAGGTGACGTTTCCAGGTTTGTACTCTGTGTGGGCGTCGCCCTGACAGCTGTCAAGCCCAGCCACTTCTCTCTCATTTCTCCCAGCTTCCCCAGATTATCAATCAGTGTTTTCTCCTGTCTGCTGTGGTACCCACACCTGCAGCATATTATGTTATGCCCTATTTAAGACCACTGCGCTTTTCTGTCTTCGCCGCGATCTTGACCCTGTTGACTCTGTCGACTCTTGTGTCATCTATGTTCACTCCTAAATGTAAGTGTAAACGTGCTCTTTTTTTGTTTCGTTAATTATTAGCGTTATTCCTCTTGTGTTTTTGAGTTGTTTTGTGCACTTTCTGTTTCCAATAAATCTCACAACTTCACAGTCCAGCGCATGGGTCTTTCTCTCTGCCCCAAGGGGCAAACTATGACACCTCTGGCCATTTGGAGAACAGATCGTAGACCACTAGCAAAAACAGCTGTTTGGGGGAGCCGTGTGTAGTACACCACAAATGTCCAATTGGATGTGTTTCCAAGGGCCCTCTGGGTACGATAGTGGTTGCAGGGGTGGGGTGGAGGTGGCCCACCGGTCTTTCCACTCTCCAAACACTGAACACAATCCTTTACCATAGTTTCAAAGCCCTTATCAATGCCAGGCCACCAAACCGAATCCCTGCAACGCTGCTTCACCCTGACCAAACCCAGGTCACCCTTGTGGAGCACTGCAAGAACTCGCAATCTCAGCGACACCAGAATTAATGTGCAGTGGCCTCTTGCCACACACACCATTCCAGCAACTCAGTTAATCTCTGAACTGGTGAAAAGGCACCAGATCGCCCTGTACTTTTGTGGGCCAACCCTCCCTGATGACTGAGCACAGTTGTGACAATGAGGGGCCCCATTCTGACTCCATCTGGAGCTCCTGGAGAGACACTATGTATCGAAGGGGTTTGTGCAGCACGTTGACCAGATCCGTCTCCGTGGGGTTGTGGTTGTCCAGTTCTGCAGTGTTGGCCGTGGCATGGGACAGGAGACTCGCCACTACATTCTCTTTTCCAGGGGTGAACTGGGTAGTGAAATTGTAGGCCTGCAGCCGTTCAGTCCACCTGTGGATCGTAGGGGCCTGTGTCCCGAGCCCGTCATTTCCAGCAGTGTCGTCAGTGCCTGGTGGTCCGTTCGCAGGGTGAAGTGGCATCCGTAGAGGTAAATGTGCCACTGTTTGCATGCCCAGACACAAGCAAGCACCTCTCTCTCACCCACAGCCTATTTCTGTTCAGCTGCCAAAAGGGACCTCAACGTGAATGCCACTGGGCGCTCGGTACCGTTTTGCACTTGAGACATAACCACCCCTACCGCCAAGCCAGATGCGTCACAAGTCCCAAAAGTCAGCCATTTTGGATCAAAGTGGGCCAACACTGGAGGGGAGGGGAGTTGGGACTTCAGCCTGGTGACTGCCGCTGAGTCCACTGCCATGGCGCGTCCTGCTTCAGAAGGGCTCGGAGGGGTTTGATAGTCTCTGAATAAGGGGGAATGAAACACCCGTAGAAGTTCACCATGTCCAGAAACAAAGAGATTTGTGTGGGTGTTGTGGGGTTGGGGAGACGCAGTACCGCCTCCACGTTCGAGTGCAGGGAGCTCAGGCCCTTGGCCACCAGCTGGAATCCCACAAACTCAATGGAATCTGCTTTGAAGATGCACTTTGCCCCATTCAACGTGACTCCGTGCTCCAACAGCACCTCCATCACTCATCTCAAACGGCTGTTGTGTTCACCCCTCGACGCGCCATGGACCACAATGTCATCCAGGTACACCACTACATCCCTGAGGCCGGCGAGATTTGTAGACATAATCTTCTGAAAACAACTTGGTGCTGAGCTCAGACCAAAAGGCATGCGGGTGTACCTGAAGACGCCCAGGTGGGTTACAAACACCGTCAGGTCTCAGCTGGCTGGGTGGAGGGGCACTGGCAGATAACCCTGGCAGAGGTCCAGCTTCGTGAACACCCTTGAGCTGCTGAACATTGTGGTGAGTTCCTCCATCGTGGGGAGTGGGTATTTGTCCGGGATGATTGCTTTGTTAATCATCCTGAGGTCAATACAAGGCTGAATGCCGCCTGTCTGCTTCTTGGCCACCACGATGTTCGAAATCCACAGTGAGGCATCCACTTTCTCGATGATGCCAGCTTTAAGCAGTTTTTCAGTTCTGCTGTGATGTTGTCCCGCAGGGCGAGGGGGAGCTGCCGTAATGGTTGGATCTTGGGTGTTACGCCTGGGTCAATGAGCAGGCGTGAAACCTGGAAGGTAAATGTGGGAATAGTCCTTGACCCACATGTTACCGAGAAGGTGGCTGTGCCCACTATGCCGATTTTAGGGTGACCATACCCAAATATTTTCACCGCTCCTGCTTTAATGGCTTTCTCCGGGAAAAGTCCTCTCAACGTGGCCATGCTCAATATAGATTTACCAGCGCCCGAGTCCACCGTAAGAGGTACATAGACCCCGTCAAGCTGCAAGTCGTACCACTTTAACGGCCCCTTCTTAGGGCCCGCCACACACACCGATGTCATGCCCTTGTGCTCCGAAACCATTGGTTTATTGGCGGTGGTGCAGACCCTGGCCCAGTGATTAGAATGGCCACAGTTGTAGCACTTCTCCCCTCTGGCGTGGCAAGTGTATGTGCCCGCCCAGTGACGAGGATAGCCACAGCCGCCACACAGTCCCCGAGCTCCTGCTCCTGCCCGTGCCACAGTCCGTTGCCTATTGGGGGTCCGCCCCGAGGAATTAGCTGCGCTGCTAGCGGTCTGACATGGAGGAGAAGCTTGGGTGGCTAGACTCTCTTTGGCTAGCACTTGTAGACGTAGCTGGGTAGCGGACTCTATCTGGCTGGTCAATTTAATCACTTGCTTCAGCGTGAAGACGTCCATAGTTAGCATTAGCTTCTCTTTGAGCCACTCGTTGCTCGTACCGTGTGCTAGCTTGTCACGGACTATCTCTTCCTCAATAGGCCCAAAGGTGCACATACTCGCTAGGCTACAGAGTTCCATTAGGAAACGCTGGGTGGACTCACCAGCTTGTTGTCGACGGTCGAAGAACCTATGTCTTCACAGTGTGATGTTGTACTTGTCAGTAAAGAAATTGTCCATTTTGTCCAAACACTCCTTCAACGAGCCTTTGCCACCCAGCGTGCGAAACACATGTCGGCCTTCCTCACCACGGCAGTGAACAAGCAGACTCTTCCGTCTCTTTTCTTTGGCGCTGCCCAGGCCAGCTGTGGCAATGTATTCCTCAAACGCCTCCAACCAGCAGCGCCATGGTGTAGCTGGCACACCTGGAGACTCTAAAAACAGCGGTGGTAGTTTCACGCACACTCCCATGGTTTAATCCGACGTCGCCAAATGTTATGTCTTAATAATGAGAGACATGAGCCATGTTGTTCTGAGCAACAAACTGAACTTCACTGAGATGAACACAGAATATCCATACCAGCCGTAGCCCGCCTGACGTCACCACGTCGACTGCCTGGCATTGGCTACGGCAAGCCCCAAAGGCCAAATCCCTATATCACACATAGATCATGCAGTGAAAACTATAAAGGACTGTTGTTGTGATCGGTGCTACAGACGCAGGACAGACACAACAGCACCAGGTATGTTTTCACTTGTATGAATGTCATAGATTTGATGTTTATATGTGTCAACAGATGCAAGGCTGCATGAAGTAAAATAATAAATAGAAAATAGTAACAGTTTGTTTTCTAAGGCATGATGATTTAAGTAAGATATCAAATAGGTGGGTTTTTTGCATTCTTTGCACTGCTTGGAGCGATATGGACTTGATTTTAGCAGTTTCATCATGCATTAATTTTTAAATCATCACAAAATACAGATTAATAAAATTTTGAACAATTGTCAGAAAAGGTCGGTACGTGTTAAGGTAAATAACAAGCATTCACGGCATGACAGCAGCATGGGCATTTTAATTTCGGGGTAAAACGAACAGCTGCAGCTTTCTGTTTTACCCCGACACCCAAGCACGGTGTTGTGGTTCTTTGTGACTGACTAGATTCTGTGTCTGTTCTAAGGCAAATTTGATTATGTCCTACATATTTTAACAAAATGCAACTTGATGTTTAGTGAATGGTGTGTGTGTGTGTGTGTGTGTGTGACCCTTGTGGCTTGCTGTACCCGCCCTGGGCGTGACATCAGGCGGGCTATGGACAGATTGTTTATAGTTGTATGTTCTCTAATAAAGGGTCAGTTTGCTGTATGGCACAAGACCGACTCCCACCATTATTACATACTGTACATAACAATGAGGAGAAACTATGGGGGCGTATGGGCTACCTCCACCATTATCACCATTTCTGGAATATCCAGGAGAGCCAGCGATCCTGTGGCCGAACTGGGTGGCCATGTTCGAGGGTTACATCATGGCATTGGCTTAAGTAGACTCAATGGAGTACGAAGACAAGCACTTCTGGCCCACCATCTCAGCGTGAAAGGACAGAAAATTCTCTGTATGTTGGAAGAAACGGAGTCTTATGCGGATGCTATCAGGTGGCTGGTCGAATATTTTGCCGAACATATGAGGACCACGAAGCTGCAGGTAATGGAGCTGTTGGTGTCAAAAGAAGCTAAACTAGCTAGCTCGGGGAAGCTAGCAGCTCAGTCAGTGTCTATGGGGAAGTTAGCCACAAAGCTAGGTGCACGACAAAACCAAGCTACGAGCTACCAGCAAGACTTCGAGCTGGAGCCGGGGCCACAAGTGGAAGAGCCCCCGGGCACCGAAGACAGCAAGCCAGCCGAGGAGCTCAGCACGTTGGAGTTGGAGCAGTGACAGCCGGGCGCAGAGGCAGCACAGCGGAGTACCTTGGACAACGGTGCTGGGCGCAGCGACAAGGCGCTTGGGTCTATGAGTGACACCGATGAGGGTGATGTTGAAAGTCCCGGGAAGCAGCAGCGAAAGCCGGACACAGAGACGGCACAGCGGAGCACCTTGGATGACAGAGAGGAGGTGCCGGGCGCCACGGAGGTTGGGCAGGACCTCAGTGCCGGGGCTCACAGTGCCTTGGACGAGAGTGCTTGGGGTTACAGCGAGGTGCCCGAGTCAACGAGCGGTGCCGACGAGCGAGCGTTAGTTTTCCGTGGAGTTCGGCCACAGGGGGCCAGAGTGTTTGGGGCTACAGCGGCGGCAGCTGCAGCAGTGTTGAAGGCAGTCGGGAGCGGACCGACAGGCATGGAGGGACGGCGTGCCGGGCAGCAACACTGCGGGTCCAGACGAGAGAAGCGGCTGAGGGTGTGGAAAGGAGACATTTTCGCAGGGGAGGTCGATTTCAATCCCGGGGGCAGGCGGCAGCCAGGGGCACGCATGCCGCGGGGCTGCCCTGGGCTTCCAAACCGGTTTTATCCTTGGCTGCCAGCGGACATTGGTGTGACATGAACAGTGTAATGTAAATATGTTTGTAGGTTTGCATGAGTGTATGTCGTGACATGGGATTATTTTGTGCATTTTAGTTAAAAAAAAAAAAAGGAGGATCTTATCTGAGTTGTTTTGGGTGAATGTGCTGGGTCATTATATTTCATTGTTCCCTGTTGTTTCTTAGTGTGTGATTCGGGTTCTAAATTGAGGTGGGTCTGAATTGTGTGTATGTGTTTTGCACTTTTAGAAGGGGGAGGGGAATGATGTGTAGTGAATGGTGTGTGTGTGTGTGTGTGTGTGTGTGTGTGTGTCCCTTGTGGCTTGCTGTACCCGCCCTGGGTGTGACGTCAGGTGGGCTACGGCCAGACTGTATATAGTTGTGTGCTCTCTAATAAAGGGTCAGTTCGCTGCATGGCCTAAGACCAACTCCGACCATTATTACATACATAACACAACCGACTTCACTGCGGTGGAAACATTGTTATATTGCAGAGCTTTTATTTGTTTACAGCGTTAGCATCTTAGCAGTGGAGCTTTTTAATGGGGCTACTGTCTGCTAGGCCACTTTTTAAGGTCATCTTCCTATCCCTCGATAGTCGTGGGAAGTCATATGATTATATTACTCTTTTTGAGGTGCAAAAGGCCGTGTTCCCACATTTTTGATGCTGAAGTCATTGTTTTTTAACAAGGAAAAGTGTCCCGTTTCTGTAACAACCCCACTTTCCAAACTAGCACCAGAAGTTACACCCATAATTCATGCAAGGCATCACGGGGGCTAGGAATAAGGTGGATAAAACTTTATCATTTATATTGGGACACATACCCCGTTTCTACTTGTCACCGCCCCGCCTCTCCCCCGCAGTGCACCAGGTGGGTTCCGGTGGTTAGCGCCACAGCAGCTAACAGCAAGCTAATGTTTTGCCACTGCTTCTGTGGAGCCGCTACTTCTGTGCTGGGGATGTGGGACTTTTTCTCACCCTGTTGTATCAGAACGGATAGTCCTCTAATCTTGTTTTAATTGGAGGTAAGTAATGATAACACTATCTCTCTCAAATTATAAAATGGCAAATGCTAAATGACGATGCTAACTTGTTGCTAATAAGAAGCATTATCATGTATCAGACCATTATTCTGGTTTAAATCACTGCCGAGTCTCTTAATTTTGTCTGAAAAAATATTACTAAAGCTGCAAAAGTGCGTGACAGTGGCTGCATACACACTAAATAAATAATAAACTAGAAAAGCACTCGGAGAGCGCAGACCTCCGCCAAGTGCCACAGTTCCCCCTCATACAGTGTTTGTGTGTACGTTTTGAGATTCCTTGACCATGAAAACAGGTGACTAGCAATTGGATTCACAATGATAGGATTAGTGGTTCAGTGTGGGGAGCCTTGAATAACGAAACTGAATTGCATTTAATTCAAGTTTATTTCAAGCAATCATTCCCACAGTCTGCTCTCATTCTTGAGCAGCAAACAAAGAGGAGGAAACACACCAAAGTCCTCACCTTTAAACATTCTCACATAAAGGAATCTCCCTCGCAGGGGAGGTCACACATCTCCATCATAATCCCTTTATTCACATTCATCATCCCTTTATTTACATTACTCCCCCCTCTCTCCTCTCGAGCCTCAGAGGTCAGGAAGTCTTCTGTCCACACCTATGTCTTCTCTCGCTGTCCTCCGCAGGGGGCTCAGACTCTGCGGCTCCTTCATCGTGAGGTTAAATCACATATGCATATGTCCAACATATACATGCACAACTAGTTAAATCACATATGCATATGTCCAACATGTACATGCGCAACTACACAGCCATATACCCCCCCCCCAAACGATGAAGAATGGACTATTCCCTAAAATTCAATAACATCTTACTGACTACTGTATAATCAATATCAACATTCAGTCTGTGCGCCGCCTGGGCTTCAACCGTCTGCTGAATCTGCTGTGAGTTGGCCCCGCCTTGCCTGCGGCGCCTTTCTGCTCCGGCTCTGTTGACTGAGGAAGAGAGTGATTATTTGCCCCCTGCAGGGGCCTGCCTCGTCGAGGCGCCACTGCGACCGGTACAGACCCATCCTTCATGACAAAAGCAGGTTTTAGTCTGTCAATACTGACTGTCTCTTTTCTGTCTCCAAAATCTAGCACAAATTGCTTATCACCTGCCTCCAGCACTCAAAATGGCCCTTCGTAAGGTGGTTTGAGTGTTGCTTTTAGGGCTTCGCGCCTGACAAAAACGAACTCGGCATTTTACAAAGCCTTGGGGATGAAAACTCGTGGAAAAGCGTGATGAACCGGACCCGGAAGCATGTCTGCTCCCGTGCCAACTAACGGTCCCAGAGCAGGGAGAGGTGGGGGCTCCGGGTGGTCTGGTAAAAACTCGCCTGGCAGCCTAAGAGGTTGTGCGAATACCAGCTCGGCTGGGGAGGCGTCTAAGTCCTCTTTGGGCGCAGAACGCAACCCTAATAAAACCCATGGTAGTTTATTTACCCAATCTGCATCCGTGAGCGACGCTCTGAGTGCTGCCTTCAAAGACCTATGAAAACGCTCGCATAAACCATTAGCCTGAGGGTGGTAAGCCGTAGTGCGGTGAATTTTGGCTCCCAAGCCGTTGGCCATCGCTGACCACAGCTCAGAGATGAATTGAGGTCCTCTATCGGACGTGATGTCCGACGGAACCCCGAAGCGCGCCACCCAAGCCGTTAAAAAAACGCGAGCCACCTCCGCGGCTGTGGTCATCGCAAGCGGGACCACTTCTGGCCAACGTGTGGTTCGGTCCACCATTGTCAAAAGATGCGTGAACCCCTGTGATGCTGGTAGGGGGCCCACGAGGTCAACGTGCACATGGTCGAACCTTCTGGCTGGAATGCGAAACGGTTGTAACGGGGCTCTTGTGTGCTTGTGAATTTTGGCCCGTTGACAGGAAATGCAGGTTTTTGCCCATTCCTTCACGTGCTTGCGCAGGCACGGCCAAACAAACTTTTCCGCTACCATTTTCACCGACGCTCGCACCCCCGGGTGCGCCAGTGAGTGGACCGAGTCAAAAACACAGCGGCGCCACGTGGCCGGAACCACCGGACGCGGGCGCCCCGTCGACACGTCGCAGATCAGGGGGGGCATACCGGTTTGTAAACACTTGCTCTCCAGCCTTAACCCTGTTGGCCCAGACTGGAGCGCGCACACGTCTGCGTCCGCCCCCTGGTCCGCTGCCATGGCTGCGTAATCTATACCCACGTGCACCGGGGCTGCGCGCGGCGCAGTCACGGTGGCCCGTTCTGCCTCTGTGCGTGGTGGAGTCGTGACTGCGCGCGAGAGACAATCTGCTACTACATTGAATTTGCCCGCAACGTGCCTAATGTCAGTGGTAAATTCCGAGATCGCGGCCAGCTGCCTCTGCTGCCTGCCTGACCACGGGTCTGAAATTTTGGCCATGGCGTATGTGAGCGGCTTGTGGTCCACATAAGCGGTGAAGCACCGTCCTTCCAGCCAGAACTGGAAATGACGAATAGCCAAATGCAGCGCCAACAGTTCTCTGTCGAACGTGCTGTATTTTCGCTCAGCCGCGCTTAAGGATTTGCTAAAGAAAGCCAACGGCTGCCAAACCCCGGCGACCTGTTGCTCAATAACGGCCCCTATGGCTAAATCTGAAGCGTCTGTCGTCAGCGCGATACGCGCTGTCGGGTCTGGGTGGGCCAGGAGCGCAGTGTCAGCCAAGGCTTTCTTAACCTCTGTGAACGCGCGCTCCCGCTCCAGGGACCATTCGACCGCCTGGGTTGGTTTTTGCTTTTTGAGCGCGGCATATAACGGTTGCATGATTTGAGCTGCGTGGGGCAGGAATCGGTTATAAAAATTCACCATCCCCAAGAATTCCTGCAGTGATTTGACCGTTTGTGGCCGGGGAAAATCCGCTACCGCGCGTACTTTATCTGGTAACGGAACTGCTCCCTCTGGGGAGACGCGGTGACCCAAAAAATCGATCTGCTCGACGCCGAACTGGCACTTGGTTGGGTTAATTATTAAGCCGTGCTCTCCCAGCCTCCTAAAAACTGCTGTGAGGTGCGTTTCGTGTTCGTCCTCTGAAGTACTCGCGACCAAAATGTCGTCGAGGTACACAAACACGAAAGGGAGATCGCGTAACACGGCATCCATCATCTGCTGAAACGTTTGCGCCGCCCCTTTGAGACCAAACGGCATGCGTAAAAATTCGAAAAGTCCGAACGGGGTTATTACCGCTGTTTTAGGAATGTCCTCCGGTTGGACTAGGACTTGGTGATAGCCGCGAACCAGATCAGTCTTTGAAAAAATGCGCGCCCCCGCCAGGTGCACCAAAAAATCCTGCATGTGTGGGATGGGATAACAATTGTGCGCCGTAGCATTGTTTAGCCTGCGGTAATCACCACACGGTCTCCAGGAGCCATCGGCTTTCGGTACCATGTGCAGCGGCGAAGCCCACGGGCTTTTTAACCTACGAACGATGCCCAGCCTCTCTAGGCTGGCGAACTCCTCGCGCGCAATGGCGAGCTTAACTACATCCAAGCGCCGAGCTTTTGCAAACACGGGAGGACCAGATGTAGAGATAAAATGTTTCACCCCGTGTTTCGCGACTGTCGCTGAAAAAGTGGGCACAGTGAGCGCTGGAAATTGGGTGAGGAGTGTGTGAAACTTACCACCTGCTGTAGCGACGTGGGTCTGTACTGGTGGCGGGGACACTCGAGCTGCACAGGGGAGAGAGTAAAAAGAGAGTGCATTTACCAGCCGCCTATTAGCAAGATCAACTAACAGATTGTGTGAGCACAAAAAATCCGCGCCCAACATGTTGAAACTCACCGCCGCTATTACAAAAGTCCATTCATATGTGCGGCCATGTAAGCATAAAGGCAAGGTCCTTTTCCCGTAGGTGTTGATGCTTGAGCCATTTGCCGCCGTAGCTCCGCTACCTCGGGGTCCAGCCACCCGGTCTGCGTATGTTGGGGTGATGAAGCTCACTTGGGCTCCAGTGTCTATGAGGAACTCTCGTCCAGAGCTCGTATCCGTGATGTAGAGCAGCTTGTTGCCTTCTCCGAGAGTCGAAGCTGCTAGCAACCCCCGGTCTTGCCGTTTCCCGAACTCTTGAAGGTGCAGGGCGGCACACACCTGCGTGCCCTATCAGGGAACCTCCGATGGTAAAAGCAGAGATCCTCTCCTCCGCTGTGTCGGGGCCGCGCCTCTGCCACCAGACCATTGGCTCCACCTCGTCACGGCCGTGCTGCCGCCGTCGTCGGCCAGCCTGGGTCTGCCGCCTCTGGCTCCCCGCTGTCTTGGGTCGCCGCTGCGGCTGCTTGCCCGCCGCAGGCGTCCAGAATCCCATCTGCTTCCTGGGCCAGCTCCCGGAACTCCTCCAGGGTGTGACACTTCTTGCCGGCCAGCGTGCTTCTCGCATGCGTCGGGAGGTTGGAGAGGAAGATGAACTGGAAAAGGAAATCATCGTTGTCCGACCCTCTCAGCTGTATCATTTCCTCCATCAGGGCGCTCGGCCTGTGTCCTCCTTGGTCTAGCAACGACAGGATCCTCCTCGCCCTCACTTCGGCCGAGGGGGTGAAAAACTTAATGAGGGTGGATTTCAGCTTGTCGTACCTGCCGGTCGCGGGTGGCTGCTCCACCAAGCTCTGCACACACCGAGCTGTGCTGTTATCCAGTTTACCGATGACATGGTGGAACTTAGTGTCATCCACCGTTACTCCTGCGAGCGCGAACTGTGACTCCGCTTGCAGGAACCACGACCATGGGTTATCCTGCCAGAAATCAGGCAGCTTGACGGCCACTGCGCTCGCCAGAACTGAACTCTGTGAGTCCGGGACCCTGAGACCTTCTCCGGTCATTCTCAACGTCGTCGGTCACCAATTGTGGGGAGCCTTGAATAACGAAACTGAATTGCATTTAATTCAAGTTTATTTCAAGCAATCATTCCCACAGTCTGCTCTCATTCTTGAGCAGCGAACAAAGAGGAGGAAACACACCAAAGTCCTCACCTTTAAACATTCTCACATAAAGGAATCTCCCTCGCAGGGGAGGTCACACATCTCCATCATAATCCCTTTATTCACATTCATCATCCCTTTATTTACATTACTCCCCCCTCTCTCCTCTCGAGCCTCAGAGGTCAGGAAGTCTTCTGTCCACACCTATGTCTTCTCTCGCTGTCCTCCGCAGGGGGCTCAGACTCTGCGTCGCAGGGGTCTCAGACTCTGCGGCTCCTTCATCCTGAGGTTAAATCACATATGCATATGTCCAACATATACATGTACAACTAGTTAAATCACATATGCATATGTTCAACATGTACATGCGCAACTACACAGCCATATTCAGTAGTAAAAGCATTACCTCCTTGGCGGAGGTAATAAACTGAAGTGTTGCTGTTTTGTCCATCTCCTCCATCTGCAAAGTGCCAGGCTGCGACCTGTCAAGGCATACCTCATGCCTCCCTTATTGGGGGCTTTCACACCTGTACTGACCTCATGCCTCCCTTATTGGGGGGGGGGGGGGCTTTCACACCTGTACTGAGTACTTAAAAACTGTATTTATCGGCAGATGAAAGAAAACTGAAGCAAAAACAAACAAACAAAAACTAAACAAACAGCAACTGCAACATGAACTATTTCAAACATATTTATTCAAATGTACACTTATATGGACACAATCTTGAGCCATAACTTTTTGGTAATGTGAAAATAATAAGCCAAGTAGCACAAAAAAATTGAGCGCTCTTGCTGTCAGGAAACAATGTTGGCACCAAATCACAGAAGTGATCTGCCACCAATGGGGGCAGATTGTGCTCTGGCACAAAATGACAAAACATCACTTCTGCTAGTGATGCATTGGATTTGGAAGGCGTTGGTTCTCTCACTGGCTGAAAATGTTCATCCATCCATCGAATTTGGCTACACAGTTTTTGTGGCCCTGTATAGCAAAGTGCGACTTCAGGTGGAAAATCCCTGATGCAGTCACTTTTAGCATTAGAGTCACACATATCAGGCGCAGCATTACTGGCGCCGGGATTCCTCTCTGTTCTGGAGCCGCAGGACAAAAGAAGGTGCGATAATGGTTGCCGTGGGTTTTACATTGGGTTTGTGCTCCGCGGAAAAAAAGAGGATTTGGAAGCTTTCCCGGCAGAGAGCTGGTTTTTGCGCAGCCCCTATGGCTGCCCGGTGAATTTCTGCCAAATAATCCCGCGCCGGACAGCTGCCCGTCTCAGCTTTTGCAGCGTAGCGCAAACACAGGCACTCTGGCGGGCCCTGCCTGTTTCTGCCTGTCTGTTTTCTGCGTGCTTTTGTGCCTAAAACTTTGAAGAACGCGGAGTTTGTGTTTGTCAGACACGACGAGCAGCGCCCTCTATTGCCCCTGCACACATGTTGAAAATGGCCGTATCTCACAATGTTAAAGAATCCTTTAAAAAATTCCTGTATCCAGACGGTGATCCGGATCATCCCCAACATTTAATCAGTTCTTCCTTGTACCATTTCCAACAACGCCTGAAAGGTTCATGGAAATCCGTCCAAAACTTTTTGAGTTATCTTGCTAACCAACAGACAAACAGACAGACAAACAGACAAACAGACAGACAAACAGACAAACGCTGGCAAAAACATAACCTCCTCCTGGCCTTCGGCCTGGCAGAGGTAATAAATTGAAACGTGTTGGAGGAACAAACTGGCTCTTAGTGTAACTTGATTTCTAATCATTTTTAATTAGTCAAGTAGCGAAAATGAATAAAGTTAAAATCGTGTCAAATGCACATTAAAAAACATGTTTATAAGAACACTGCAAAATTAAGAGGGGGAAAACGTGCATAAATTAATGACAGATGAATTTGTACAATTGATTTTTTTCAGTATGTAATTTAAAATGTAGAAAAAGAGATGGTCCTTTTTATTGGTTATCTATAAATTATAGAATTTACAAAAAATGTATATCATGATATATATCCATCCATCCATCCATCCATCTTCTACCACTTTTCCGGAGGTCCGGGTCACGGAGGCAGCAGTTCAAGCAGAGAAGCCCAGACTTTCCTCTCCCCAGCCACCTGCTCCAGCTCTTCAGAGAGGATACCAAGGCGTTCTCAGACCAGCTGGGAGACATAGTCTCTCCACCGAGTCCTGGGTCTGCCCCGGGGTCTCCTCCCAGTGGGATGTGCCTGAAACACCTCAAGTGGGAGGCGTCCAGGAGGCATCCTAATCAGATGCCCATACCACCTCAACTGACTCCTTTCAATGTGGAGGAGCAGCGGTTCTACTCTTTTGGTACGTGGAATGATATATATCGTTATCGTCAAATAAGATTACTTATATTGTGATATGAAATTCTGGTCATATCGCACAGCTCTAGAGCAAATTATTGTTTTTACATGATATCAGAGGGTCACGGAAAATACCTCCATAAACAGCGTCCTGTTGTCCTGGCCCAGTGGGGTTGCTGTCCCAGGAAGATGTGGAGGAGCCATGGGGACCTTCTGTCAACAAACTCCTGGGTGGACCTGTACCATCGCAGACAGTCAGAGTGGCAGTGGACACAATTTCACAGCAGCATTTCATTCCACGGGTTACACCGAGAAGGAAACATGGCTGTCCGACTGCAGCAAACGATGATTTTACCTCCCGCTGTATCCCACGGAGAACGTCCAAGGCCCCACGGCATAAAATGTCCAGGTGGCCACCGCTGATACAGCGCTTGAGTTCTGCTTTTTTGTTCAGTTAAAACAAAACAGTATAATTTTCCCCAAAATCATGTTAAAAAGCTTCAGAGTCCGGACAGAGTACTCTCGAGGTCTGAATCCGGACCGGAGTCCGCTAGTTGGTGACCCCTGCCATAGAGAATCTCTGGAAAATCCTTGGCAACAAAGTAATGGCTAAGAAACCCACTACAGTTACTGAACTGTGGAAGAGACTACAAGAAGAATGGAGCAAGATCAAACCAGATCAGTGTGAGAAACTAGTGATGTCCTGTGGGTGCAGATGTGCTGAAGTCATTCAAAGCAAGTACGTCTACACTTCCTATTACTTTTTGAATGCTATAGCCCTTAAAAAAACATTGTTTAAATCTTCTCAGACAGTTCTTACTGTTCCCTAATTTTGCTCAATGCTTTTCTAAATAAAATAAATGTTTTTGTTGAAGTACCTTTAGTTAGTTAAAAAACACACACACACACACACACACACACACACACACACACACACACATGCTAGTACAGCAGTGGTATAGCCACAGCTGATATTCTGTCAAATTCTGAACAATGAAGAATAACAATATTTCAGAATAAGTCAAGTATTAATACATTGTTCTCTAATTTTGATCTCCACTGTATATCTGGTATAACCAGTAGTTATTTTTAATTCGGCAGATGTTCCAAAGGGGTATTCATTAATTTAGCATAAGCAAGATGCAAATTTATGTATAAATTTGAAAGACTAAAGATGCAAAAATATGATACAAGATGTTAGTTTACAATTTAAAAAGTCAAAAATTTAAAAGCGAAAGTTACAAATTCATGAGAAGAAAAACATGAATGAGGGGAAACTCATCTCTTCATAATGTCATAAATTTATGGCATCAGTCTTGTAAATTTATGGCAAAGAAAAATTTGCAACAAAAAAGCTTTTCTGATAAATTTTCAACCTTTTTTCCATAAATGAGATTTTTTTCATAAATTTTCAATTTTTTTTCTTTTTTTTTTTCTTGTAAATTTGCAACATTCTTATGGATGCTAGGTATTTGTTTTATTATATATATATATATATATATATATATATATATATATATATATATATATATATATATATATTTATTATTATTTTATTCACATTTAGCTAACAGAAGGAATGGCATCCCCCCTCATGCCCCTACAAATCTACTGGGTGTGGGGGCATGGTGCGGGACTTCTCCACCCAGAGAAGAAGGCAGCTGGGGAAGGGGGAACAATGGACCGAAAGAGGAGGTGTCACCGGGGGGGTATCAGACAGGACAGTAAGGACTATGCGCCCCTCGGGGAGAGGAGTAAATGCCGGAGCCACTGGAAGAAGAAGGGTGTGAGAGCGGCACTGGTGTTATGTCATGTTAATGTGCCACACAGGCTTTGTTCTAAACACAATGTATGATGGTCGGAAGTACCGGGTCTCGATGCATGATATTAAAGATATAAAAGAGAAATGCGCACAGACCCAGGATCTTTTTTTGCTGTAATTTATGTTGAAGAAAGAATAAAGTTCTTGTGTTGTCTACCTCATGGCCTCGCCTGTGTCCTTTCTCCACATGGGTATAATTTTCATTATTGACACCTCTGTAGTTGGGTAGGAGCAGCTGTGAAGTTCCCTTGTGTACCAGCAGATGGGGACAGATAAATACCAAAAGATTTGAATCCACATCAGGGTTGGAGGACCAAGTTTTCCCTCAGTGTGATTTCATAAGTTTGCACAGGATCTCTGTTGTAGTCTGCATACAATGGATTTATTTATTAGCTTTCTATGAGCCTGTCCTCCTACAGAATGTCTACATTGTACAGGCAGCTAGTTTTGTAGTCAAGACTACACCGAGACCAGACTGAGACCAAAGTGCACAAAGACCAAGACTTTAAGGGTTGAGACCAACTTAAGACAAAGACCAGTTTATGATGGAAAAACATGTTTAAATTTGGGTGGAAAAAAGTGACAAATTTTCAATAAAAAATTGCAAAGGTAGGAGGGAAAAGTTGCAAATTTATGTGGAAAAATGCACATTTACAAACAAAAGCATGCAAATGTATTAAAAAATAATAACTAATCTTAAAATGCCAATTTATATTTATAACTGTCTGCTTTTTTTCCTTCATTTTAAAGTTCATATGTATTTTGTGGCTTCATGTAGATTACAGTTTTGACCAAAAATCCTGACCAATTGGATTAAGGTGTACAGGAGGTGTCCGTCATCCAAACCAAACAGCCTCAGTGAAACATGCAGGAGGTAATAAACTGCTCTCAGATGTTTGGCCACTTTTTGGACAGGCTGGCTCGTAGCAGGATAAAAATTCATAAGTGAGAACACAAATTGTGTTTGGCGGTGTGCAAAGCCAATCTGGACTGTCATCCTGCAGCAACACATTGACCCCTATTACACCGTAGGTGCAGCCAAAGCTTTTATCAGGGACAAAAGCTGGAAGGTCTTTCACTGGCTGGTCAGCCATGAGATTAAAAGCTTAATTTACAAGCTGAAAACAAACGCGTGAGCTGCAGGCGGCTGCTTTGACAGCCTGGAAAAGAATAAATGTATAATTAAGTCCAGCCTTATGTCACAATTGCTCCCTAATATACAAGTTTTATATTCTTGTCTGGTCCATCCATAGAAATAAATTAAGGGGGGAGGAAGTGTGTGTGTGTGTGTGTGTGTGTGTGTGTGTGTGTGTGTGTGTGTGTGTGTGTGTGTGTGTGTGTGTGTGTGCAGACATGCCGCCCCCCTAAAAAAAGGCAGGAAAAAGAATTCCAAGACTACCTGTAACGTCTGAATAATGGAGGACGGAGAGCTTGCTCTGTTGGACACTGAACACCCTTTATTGAACTTCACAATATATATCCCAGCTGTAGCCTGCCTGACATCACTCACCCCCCCCAACCTCGGCTGAGCTACAGCAAGCCCTGAAGTACAATTCCCATATGTACCCCCCCCCCCACAAAGTTTCAGACCCCACCCCATTTCAACAAACCAATAAACACCAAACTCAACACATCAACATTACAAACTTTTTTTTTGCACATGTATAACTATAAACAGATAAACTCTACAGGCATCTGGGTAGACTGCCAGAACGCCCCGCCTAGTTGGAGCGGATTATTCTGCTGCTAATCCCAACCGGCGTCAAACATAACATTCCTTGTAACAAAGTCCTCCAGGTACCTAGGCCTCCGACGAATTCTAGCCGGGCGTCCCCTAGGAGGGGACCCTGTACCTGGCACCATCGGCCTAGCCTGCGGGCCATCATCCGTCAGGACCCCCAGTCCCAGCTCTCACTGAAATGTCGAGCTGCAGCTTCAGTCCTCTGCTCCGATGGCGACTTTCTCAGTCTACTGGCGTGCCACCGAGACCCGTCCTCAAGCTCAAACGTGTCCGGGCCCTGTCGTCTCGCAATCTGCCTGTGGCCCCGTCCACAATGGCTTTAGCTTGTGGGCGCGGACAGGGTGTTTGATCCATACCCGGTCCGTTTCCCTCAGTCTATGGTCCCTTGCCCTGTGCTTCCTGTCAAATCTCCATTTCATTTTGTGTTGCTGTCTGGTTACCTGGCTCCGCACTGAGTCCGCGCCTTCTTGAGATCCTGTCATTGGTGGTCTCAGCCAGCTCACCGGCAAGGGTAACTCGCGCTCCAGCATGAGCGCCACCAGGGAACAGCCCGTAGTAGCTTGGGCAGACGCTCTATAGTGCAGTAACGTGTTTTGCAGTGTCCGAGAACGTGAAACCATCCGCTAAATGGGCTCTCAGTCCATCTTCAATGTCTTATTGAACCGCTCAATGCCTCCGTTGGCCTGAGGGTGGTAGAATGCATCTTCACATGTTCCACACCTCTGTTACCCAGAAACTCCTCAAACACTCCGGAGATAAACTGCGGGCCATTGTCCATCATAACTGTGCTTGGGGTCCCTCACCTAGCAAACAGGGACGTCAGGAACCCCGTGACTACTTCCGCCGTGATGGAGTTGGTTGGGAGTACCTCCGACCACTTCAAGAACACATCATACGCCATGAGCAGGAACCAGCTATTCGAAGGTGCTGCACGCAGTGGTGGTGGAGGTGGTCTGCCCATCTTGCAGCTCTCCAGACATGGTACGCAGTGTTTCACCATGGCCTCGATGTCCTTATCAGTACCCGGCCACCAGAGTCCTTACTGTGTTGCTTCACCTTGACCACCTCCAGATGACCCTCATGCAGCATTGTCAGGACACGTGCCCTCAGGGATGACGGGATCAGGGCACAGTGCCCTCTGGCCATGCACACCTCATTCCAGCAGCTCAGTTCATCCTTGAACCAGTGGTAAGGCGCTAACTCGCCTTGTGCCCTTGTTGGCCAGCCCTCTCTAATCGCTGAGCGTAGTTCCGCCACTACCAGATCCCGTTCCGACTCCTCCCTGAGTTCCTGAGGAGATACCATCTTCTGGAGGGTTCCGTATAGCAAATGGATTAGATCTGCCTCAGCCGGGTCATCATCACTGTCATCCGGCAGGGAGTAATTAACTGTGGCGCAAGACAAGAGGTCTGCCACAATGTTGTCTTTGCCTGGGGTGAACTTGGTGGTGAAATTATAAGCTCTCAACCTTTCAGACCACCGATGGATCCTCAGTGGTCTGTACCCCGACCCCGATGTCTCCAGTAATGTTGTGAGTGCCCGGTGGTCTGTCCGTAGGGTGAAATGGCACCCATAGAGGTAAATGTGCCACCTCTCACATGTCGAGACACAGGCCAGCGCCTCCCTCTCACCCACGGCATGCTTCTGTTCCGCCACCAAAAGGGACCTTGACGCGAACGCCACCGGGCGCTCCGTGCCATCCTGCACCTGAGACATGACTGCCCCCAGTGCTGAACCGGACACGTCGCAGGTCACGATGGTCTCCTGATTGGGGTCAAAATGGGCCAGTACTGGTGGAGTGTTGAGTTGCTGCTTTAGTTTGGCGACCGCCACCGAGCAGGCTGGGGTCCACTCCCATGGCGCATCCTGTTTCACCAGAGCCAGAGGGGCTCAGTCATCTCCGAATAGCGGGGAATGAACCATCCATAGAAGTTGACCATGCCCAGAAATGACGAGATCTGAGCTGGCGTGGAGGGATCTGGGATGCGCAGAACTGCCTCCACGTTTGAATGCAGCGGTTGGAGCCCTCTCCCGGTCAGCCAGAACCCCATGAACTCTACGGTGTCCGCTGCGACAATACACTTCTCACCATTCAGGGTAACCCCATGTCTTTGAAGTATTGTCAGGACCCTCTCCAGCCTCTCGTCGTGTTATTCCCGCTACATGCAATGCATCACGATGTCATCTAAGTATGGCACCATGCCCTTGAGACGGCCAGCATTGTTGACATCACCTTTTGGAAACAACTGGGTGCAGAGCTCAGACCAAACGGCATCCGGGTATATCTGAAAACCCCCATGTGGGTCACAAATGCCGTCAGGTTCCTGCTGTCCGGGTGGAGTGGCACCTGCAGGTAGCCTTGATGGAAGTCCAACTTCATAAAAATTTGAAACCCACTGAACATTGCCGTGAGCTCCTCCATGGTTGGGAGAGGGTACCTGTCCGGAATGACCGCCTTGTTCACCATCCAGAGGTCTATGCACGGTCTGACCCCCACCCCCCAGGCCACCACCAGGCTGGATATCCATGGCGATGCGTCCACTTTCTCAATGATGCCGGACTCCAGCAGCTTGGACAGCTCCGCCAAGACTTCATCCAGCAGCGCGAGGGTGAGTCGCTGCAGTGGCTGAATCTTCAGTGTCACGCTCTTGTCGATGAGAGGGCGATGGTTAAAAGCGTCTATGCGACCCAGGCCCCTAAACAATGCAGGCCAGTGGAAGTGCCAATCAGGGTACACCGTTAGCACGGTCGAGCCCTCCGGGTCCGTTATGGAGAAACCCAGCTCCCCCAGCAGGTCGATTGCCATTAGGTCTGCCCCCTGGTTTGCCACCTGAAAAGTGAATCTGGACACCATCTTTGACCCACAAGTCACCGAGAATTCCACTGTGCCCATAATCTCAATCTCCGCATGTCCATACCCGAACATCTTCACTGCCCCCACACTGATAGCCTTCGTAGGGAACAGCCTCCTCAGTGTAGCCAAGCACAAGATAGATCTACCGGCCCCCGAATCCACCATAAGGGGCACGTCGACCCTGTCGAGCTGAAGCATGTACCACTTTAGCGGCCCCTTTCCCATGCGTGCTACACACACCCGTCCGGTACCGCTGGGCTCTGCCATCACTAAGCCAGGAGGTACAGTGTGGTCCCTGTTATGTGCCTTTGTCCGCCTTTTCTTCTTCTTAGCCTGTCTTTGAGTCGTAGTTAGCATGCTAACCACTGCTCTCGGCAGGAAACCACAAGCAGTCGGCTTCTCGCTAGCTGCTGTTATTAGCTTCTGCAGGGTTGTGGTCCTTTTATAGCCAATCATGACACTCACCTGTTTCCAGTTAACCTGTTCACCCATGGAATGTTCTAAAAAGCTGCTTTTAACATTCCTCAACTTTCCCAGTGTTTTGTTGACCCTGCCCCAACGTTTTAACAGCATGTTAGTTTAGTTAGTTAATTCCCTTCCACAGCATGTGGAACACCATTTCTGGTGTATGGGCCGGCGCCTGTCTCCGTTTCTCTGACCCTAGGCCGCACAGCAACTGTAAGTAGTGAAAGCTACAGTGGTGGGTTAGTCCTCTGGTAGCTCTGTGCGTAACTTTCCTTTCCCCGTTCTATTATGCTGAGCACCACGCTAGAAGGCGGAAAGTACCATTTTTATATGGTCTTTGGTATGACCCGGCCGGGATTTGAACCCCTGCCTCCTGGGTGTGGGACGGATGCTCTACCAACTGAGCCACCACTCCGGTTTACAGCATGTTACAGGCATCAAATTCAAAATGAGTCAACATTTGCAAAAAACAAAGTTTATCAGTTTGAACATTAAATATCTTGTTTTTGTAGTGTATTCAGTTGAATATAAGTTAAAGGATTTGCAAATTATTGTATTCTGTTTTATTTATGGGGCAGCGCGGTGGTAGAGTGGTTAGCACTGCGGCAGCACAGCAGCTCACCCTTGGCTGGGGGATCCTGGGTTCGATCCCAGCCCCCGGCCAACAGTGATCTGTGTGGAGTTTGCATGTTCTCCCCGTGTCTGCGTGGGTTTACTCCAGGATTTCTCCGGTTTCCTCCCACATGCCAAAAACATGCAGGTTAGGTTAATTGGCATCAAACTGGGGATTCTAAATTGTACTTAGGTGTGAATGTGAGAGTGAATGGTTGTCTGTCTCTCTGTGTTGGCCCTGCGATGGACTGGTGATCTGTCCAGGGTGTACCCTGCCTCTCACCCAAAGATGCTGGGATAGGCTCCAGCCCCCCCGCGACCCGAAAAGGATTAAGCGGAAGAAGATGAATGAAAATGTTTTTATTTACGTTTTAATGCCCCAACTTCTTTGGAATTGGGGTTGTAGAATAATAATTATAGTCCCCCCTCCTCAGTATTTACTCTTGAGAAAATGTTCTGTTTATTGTCCCCCCAAAGGTGAAATGAAATATCTGCCCATGGATCCATGTCTTTATGTGTATATGCAAACATTAAAAAGTGGTTTCTCATTACAGTGACTCTGTAACAAAACACAAAAAGTACGTATCAGCATAAAAACCCTGTGAAACAAGCTAGTTTTTGATGACTAAAAACATCAGATTTCACCCCATTTTCATTCATTCAGACAAAGCCATGAGCGTAATGTGCACTTTATGTAAACAGCTAAGCCTGCTGTTTCAACGGGATGAAAGTTCTTTCAAGAGCACCTGTTATCTGATGCAGAAGACTCCTGGGACTGTGCATCAAAGTGATGTTATTTATCTGATGTAAAAGGGCGCCTTTCCAGCTCCGTTTGTGCTCGCCTGCCGGGCCCGACACTTGACCGACCTTGGTGGTGATTGATAAGTCCTCCACATATGCTGATAGGCAGCTATTCTTCTTTCTTCTTATCACACAGGAGGGGAGATGAACTATGAAGTTCAGAGATGGAAAGTCATTCTTCATCTTTCGCTTTAAGGGACTAAAAATTCAAACTATTGTTTCTTTGTCAGATGTTGTTTAAATGATTTAAATTAATCAGGACACATCTCCAAGTCTTTCTTTGACTGCTTTATTATATTTTCATTCTCTGTGCTGATATTTAACTCTGATTTCAACACATTGCTCAGAAACCCGCAGACAGGTTCACTTCACTGACTGGGGATCTCATTATTATTTTTTGGAGTTGACCATTTGACGTCCAGCAGATCTTCAGAACCGCAGCATGACCTGCCGAAGAAGGGTGATTTATTGACAGATAAAATGTTTTATTTATCATAGACAGTTGCTCTGTGTGCCTGTACAGATGCACAGGTATGGCATTACTGTAGCCCAAACAGAACAGGATTACGGGGGTGCTGGAAAGTTTATAGTGGTCAAATTTGACCAAATGTGGTTTATTTTTCAACAGTCTCCCCTTCAGTCCACACACTTTTTCTATCTGTGCTGCAGCGCTTTGATCCTTGCGGTTGAAAAAGAAACCACAATTTGTCAGTTATGTTTTTTTTGTTTTAAGAAAAAAATGTATTTTGCAGAGTTATGTGGCCTCCTTGCTGCCTGATTTTTGGTCTGTTCCCCCTCAATCACGTCACAGGGGAGGTGCGGGTGAACACCACGGGCTTCTTCACTTCATTGCACGAATGTGAGGAAACAAAGCTGGTCACGCCCTGGATGTACCACCGACTGTCCTGACTCAGACAGTTTAGAGGACCCCCAGAGTCTCCCTAAAACAGAGAAACGGGATCGGATTAGTGTCGCTGTGGACCTGCAGTTCCAGAGGCATTTTGTGTGATAAATCAATGCCCTCTAAATGCCCTCTCAGCCACTAGGGGGCCCTAGAGCTACAAGTTAACTCTCAATTTTTTTATTTTTATTTTTTTTTGGGGGGGGGGGGGTAAAATTACCTTCAACTTTTTTTTCATAAATTTGCAACTTTTTTGTCTTCAACTTGTAACTCTTCTCATAAATTAGTTACCTTTTGTTGTAAATTTGAAATACTTTGTCTTAAAATTTGTGACCTTTTTTTTGTAAATTTCAACTTTTTTCTCAAAAGTTTTTTCTTTTAAATTTCCATCTTTTTTCTAGTAAATTTTCAACTTTATTCCTCATAAATTTGCACTTTTTTCTTATAATTTTTTAACCTTTTCCCAAAAGTTTGACTTTTTCTTGTAAATTTTCAATTTTCATGTAAATTTGTAACTTTTTTTGCATAAATTTTCTTATTATTTCTTAGTAAATTTGCATTTTTTTTCTTAAAAAGTTTTAGACTTTTTTCTCAAAGCCTAGTTGCTTTTTCTTGTAAATTTTCAATTTTTTTCTCATACATTTTCAACTTCTTTCTCATAACTTTTCAACTTTGTAAAATTGCAACTTTAATTTGCAATTTTTCTTTATTCATTTCTCTTTTTTCACTGTAAATTTGTAACTTTCTCTTAAATAAATCTTTTTACCTTCGCCAAGGGAGGACGGAGGTAAAGTTTTTAGTGGTGTTGGTTTGTTGGTTTGTCTGTTAGCAACTTAACTCAAAAAGTTATGAACGGATTTTGATGAAAGTTTCAGGAAAGGTGTGTAATGGCATGGGGAATAGATGATTAGATTTTGGTGGTGATTTGGATCATGATGTGGATGCAGGAATTTTTTGAATATTACAGTGATCCCTCACTTATCGCGGTTAATGGGGTCCAGAACCGACCGCGAAAAGTGAAAAACAGCGAAGTAGCGTCACCCCCCCCATTTTTTACATACATTTTTTTTTGTGTATAATATAAATAATACGTACATTCATTCTCTCACTCTCTCTCTCTCATATGATACGTGTGTGTGTGTGTAAGTGTACATACATACGTAGATGTAAATAAAGTGTACACAAATACGTTTCACCTCTGACAATAGCTCCTCTCCGCTTGACTGACGATGATCTTGATAAATGACGATGAAACACCTGTGCAGTACGATGGAGGTGAAGAAGATGAAGATGATTTACTGCACAGGTTAATGAGAGCTTTACTGCTCCTCAGGTGACGCCTCATCGTCAGGTGCTAGAGGCGCTGGATCGTCGAGGGCAGCTTCCGATAGAGCTGGAGAAGCTGCAGGAGGCGGCGTAGTAACGCATTCTCCATTTGCACAATCCTCTTATTACGAGGAGTCACAACGCGCTTAGTGTCCTTGGAAAACGTTATCGAGGCAGTTTTACGGATTTTCCGTAAAACTGTCTTCCTTCGCTGGGTATGGGCGCTCGGCAGAGAGAGAAGCTGGGTAAAACGTCTCGGCCAATCAGCTTGCGAGATTCCCGAGCCGAGCCAACACAAGAACAAAATCTAGAATCGGGAGCAATCTCTTAGTGGGGGGGATGCTGGCCAGCGAATCAGAGAGGTGGATTTTGAGTTGTGCGGGCTCTCCATGTTGATACCTGATGTTCTAATGTAGTCTCCCTGCCTTCTGCTAGCGCCCGGGCAACTTCCGCGCTATTTTTTCTCAATTTTGAATTTTTGATGAATATTTTTGAAAAATCCGCGATGCACTGAGGGCGCGAAAGGTGAGGCGCGAAATAGCGAGGGATCACTGTATTTTATATATTAATTTGGCACTTTTCATGTACTGCCCCTTTAAGACGTGTCCACTCAGTTACATACATGACCACACCATAGGGCCTCGTGCCTTGGCAACTCAGAAGCCAAATACTGCAGAAAAAGTATTAGGGGGCGTGTCCACCAAACTCGTTTTTTCTGCTGTGGGTGACTATTTTCTATTCATTCTCTATGTAATCCAGTGTTTACAGCACTGAGCACCCTAGGCGCTGAAATGCTTTGAGCAGCAGCCACTTTTTGTTGTGGTGCTCAGGGCTGAAAAAAGTTCAACTTGTCAGACTACTGTACAGCAACACTCCTCAATGTCAGACCTTTCTAAGCAGGCAATCAGAATTAAGAAAGGGTGGGACATAGGATGTTGGTCATAGGCGTAATTCATGGGGGGGGGGGCGGTTGTAACCTCCCAAAAATCAAATCCAGCCAATATAACCCCCACAATAATCATATAATTATAATTAATAAAAAATATATCTACAAGTGAGTATGAAGAAGTTGTTTTTTCATTTGCAAGCAATGAAAAGTAGCATTTCTAATAATCAGACAATGCATCCCTCCCTGCTACAGACTTGGTATTGCCCCACCAGTCCTTGGGCCTTCTCTCAGTCGGAGTCAGTTAAGGGCGGCTGGTGGCTGCAGCAGGTGGGGATGCTCGTCTAGAATGCATTCAGCTCACAGGTGAGAGAAAATGAAAAGAGCTCCACAAGGGCAACAAACCATTTTAAATTGTTGATTGTCAAATAAAAGGCAAACCCCTCTGTCCAAAACAAGGTAAATATCATATTATTGATTTAGCTCATGAATTGTTGCCTGAAGTTAGCTGGTTGCTAGTTTGCTAATGTGAGTTAAAGCTATGGGAGTACACCACAGAATAAATGTGCTGCCTCACAGGATTAAGGTGATCTGAGAAGTGATTAGCTTTTCTCATGCAAATTTGGTCTTTACATTGTATTAATCATTCAAGAAATGTGATCAGAATGGATTTGGTCGTAAACTGTTAGAAAGTTATGTGTTTCAGCATTCATCAAAATGTTAGCAGCTCCAAACATTTATCAAGTACAAACAAAATCTACTTCAACCACCAGTCCTTAAATATAAATGTGTTTAAATATTGCTTGTCATCCCCACAAAATTCAAGTTAACGTTAAACTGTTCTGTATTTTTAAAATGTTATGATTTTGATAATTATAAAATTCATTTGAAAGGCAAGTTTTACCACTTTTGATTACTAAGTCAGTCTGAAGGCTATTCTTAAATATCCATGTTAAAAGAAACTGATTATTTTCCCCACAGATCATTTTCAGATCTTCTACCCTCTGTTAAGATACCACAACTGCACAACAGAGTATCTAAACAAATATATAAGAAATAAACACCAAATAGATGAATGAAAGAATAGATGCATTTCATATTCCTAAACTTTTTATAAACTTTTTACATCTGTTAAAAAGAGTTCAAAAGCACTACAATACAGCATCACTGCTTTATTTAATTTAATTATTGAGCTTAAAATCCCTTTTCTAGTTTTCCGTTCCCATTTTATTTAATCACGAGACAGCATTATACAAACTAGAAAAGCACTCGGAGAGCGCAGACCTCCGCCAAGTGCCACAGTTCCCCCCCATACAGTGTTTGTGTGTACGTTTTGAGATTCCTTGACCATGAAAACATGTGACTAGTAATTGGATTCACAATGATAGGATTAGTGTTTCAGTAGTAAAAGCATTACCTCCTTGGCGGAGGTAATAAACTGAAGTGTTGCTGTTTTGTCCATCTCCTCCATCTGCAAAGTGCCAGGCTGCGACCTGTCAAGGCATACCTCATGCCTCCCTTATTGGGGGCTTTCACACCTGTATTGACCTCATGCCTCCCTTATTGGGGGGGAGGGGCTTTCACACCTGTACTGAGTACTTAAAAACTGTATTTATCGGCAGATGAAAGAAAACTGAAGCAAAAACAAACAAACAAACAAACAAACAAAAACTAAACAAACAGCAACTGCAACATGAACTATTTCAAACATATTTATTCAAATTAATAAAAATTTGGACACAATCTTGAGCCATAACTTTTCGGTAATGTGAAAATAATAAGCCAAGTAGCACAAAAAAATTGAGCGCTCTTGCTGTCAGGAAACAATGTTGGCACCAAATCACAGAAGTGATGTGCCACCAATGGGGGTAGATTGTGCTCTGGCACAAAATGACAAAACATCACTTCTGCTAGTGATGCATTGGATTTGGAAGGCGTCGGTTCTCTCACTGGCTGAAAATGTTCATCCATCGATCGAATTTGGCTACACAGTTTTTGTGGCCCTGTGTAGCAAAGTGCGACTTCAGGTGGAAAATCCCTGATGCAGTCACTTTTAGCATTAGAGTCACACATATCAGGCGCAGCATTACTGGCGCCGGGATTCCTCTCTGTTCCGGAGCCGCAGGACAAAAGAAGGTGCGATAATGGTTGCCGTGGGTTTTATATTGGGTTTGCGCTCCGTGGAAAAAAAGAGGATTTGGAAGCTTCCCCGGCAGAGAGCTGGTTTTTGCGCAGCCCCTATGGCTGCCCGGTGAATTTCTGCCAAATAATCCCGCGCCGGACAGCTGCCCGTCTCAGCTTTTGCAGCGTAGCACAAACACAGGCACTCTGGCGGGCCCTGCCCACCTCTGTTTTCCGCGTGCTTTTGTGCCTAAAACTTTGAAGAACGCAGAGTTTGTGTTTGTCAGACACGACGAGCAGCGCCCTCTATTGCCCCTGCACACATGTTGAAAATGGCCGTATCTCACAATGTTAAAGAATCCTTTAAAAAATTCCTGTATCCAGACGGTGATCCGGATCATCCCCAAAGTTTAATCAGTTCTTCCTTGTACCATTTCCAACAACGCCTGAAAGTTTCATGGAAATCCGTCCAAAACTTTTTGAGTTATCTTGCTAACCAACAGACAAACAGACAGACAGACAGACAAACAGACAAACAGACAGACAAACAGACAAACGCTGGCAAAAACATAACCTCCTCCTGGCCTTCAGCCTGGCGGAGGTAATTAGGCAGTGACCAAACACTGAGATATTGATAGCTTATTATCACTGTATAGTGATTTAGCACCTGGTATAACAAGATTCATCTGGTATAACAAGATTCATCACCTTAACACTGTACCTTTTGAGTTTGTTGATGTTTAAAGGTCCATTTGTAGTGAAGGGAGTGTTAAAAAAAAAATTAATTATTTGATAAATAAAAAGTTGCAATGCTTCTTCCAGCATTTTTTTCTTGCATTTGTCACGTCCTCCAGCCTGTTGCTTTTCCTGTATCTTCAGTACTGAATATGTGTGTGTGTGTGTGTGTGTGTGTGTGTGTGTGTGTGTGTGTGTGTGTGTGTGTGTGTGTGTGTGTGTGTGTGTGTATACATATACAGTGGGGCAAAAAAGTATTTAGTCAGCCACCATTTGTGCAAGTTCTCCCACTTAAAAGATGAGAGAGGTCTCCAATTTTCATCATAGGTATACCTCAACTATGAGAGACAAAATGAGAAAAAAAAAATCCAGAAAATCACATTGAAGGATTTTTAATGAATTAATTGGTAAATTCCTCAGTAAAATAAGTATTTGGTCACCTACAAACAAGCAAGATTTCTGGCTCTCACAGACCTGTAACTTCTTCTTTAAGAGGCTCCTCTGTCCTCCACTCGTTACCTGTATTAATGACACCTGTTTGAACTCATTATCAGTATAAAAGACACCTGTCCACAACCTCAAACAGTCAGACTCCAAACTCCACTATGGCCAAGACCAAAGAGCTGTCAAAGGACACCAGAAACAAAATTGTAGACCTGCACCAGGCTGGGAAGACTGAATCTGCAATAGGTAAGCAGCTTGGTGTGAAGAAATCAACTGTGGGAGCAATTATTAGAAAATGGAAGACATACAAGACCACTGATAATCTCCCTCAATCTGGGGTCCACGCAAGATCTCACCCCGTGAGGTCAAAATGATCACGAGAACGGTGAGCAAAAATCCCAGAACCACACGGGGGAACCTAGTGAATGACCTGCAGAGAGCTGGGACCAAAGTAACAAAGGCTACCATCAGTAACACACTACGCCGCCAAGGACTCAAATCCTGCAGTGCCAGACGTGTCCCCCTGCTTAAGCCAGTACATGTCCAGGCCCGTCTGAAGTTTGCTAGAGAGCGTTTGGATGATCCAGAAGAGGATTGGGAGAATGTCATATGGTCAGATGAAACCAAAATAGAACTTTTTGGTAAAAACTCAACTTATCATGTTTGGCGGAGAAAGAACACCATACCTACTGTGAAGCATGGGGGTGAAAACATTATACTTTGGGGCTGTTTTTCTGCAAAGGGACCAGGACGACTGATCCGTGTAAAGGAAAGAATGAATGGGGCCATGTATCTGACATAATGCACGGCTCAGGAGACGCACACACACAGGCTTAGAGTAGTTCAAAGAGTTTATTAACAGCAGGAGTGAATGAGTGCGTGTCTGCGGGATGTAAATGTGTTGGTGATGGTGTCTGCTCCAGGCACAGAGGCAGGTGACCGTACAGCCGAGCAACCCTATGGAGAGAGCACAGGGAGAGGGTGACGGGCATACACCAACACAGGAGGGATTTATGGCGAGAGAAGGACTTACTTGGTGGGTCAGGACAGCTGGCACAACAAGGGGGCGAAGCCCGGAAGACAGCCACCTGGAGAGCTCCGTACAGCAGCGAGGATTGGGCGATGGAGTGGAGATGTCCGCCGCTGGGGAATCCACCTGTGCACAGGGGAGAAGACTGAAGAAGAGAGGTAAGCGATCTTCTTACCAAAATGGTGATGCTGAAGAGAAGTATGCTCACAACGGTGAGGGACGAAGTCTGACGGCTTCAGGCCGAGCCTCCGGGCGAGACGGCCTTTATCCCTCGCCGCTGATGATTGTCAGGTGCGTGAGCAGGTGGCGCCGCTGATGAATGGCGCGGCGTGACAGTATCGTGAGATTTGGAGTGAAAACCTCCTTCCATCAGCAAGGGCATTGAAGATGAATCGTGGCTGGGTCTTTCAGCATGACAATGATCCCAAACACACCGCCCGGGCAACAAAGGAGTGGCTTCGTAAGAAGCATTTCAAGGTCCTGGAGTGGCCTAGCCAGTCTCCAGATCTCAACACCATAGAAAATCTTTGGAGGGAGTTGAAAGTCCGTGTTGCCCAGCGACAGCCCCAAAACATCACTGCTCTAGAGGAGATCTGCATGGAGGAATGGGCCAAAATACCAGCAACAGTGTGTGAAAACCTTGTGAAGACTTACAGAAAACATTTGACCTCTGTCATTGCCAACAAAGGGTATATAACAAAGTATTGAGATGAACTTTTGTTATTGACCAAATACTTATTTTACAGAATAATTTACCAATTAATTCATTAAAAATCCTTCAATGTGATTTTCTGGATTTTTTTTTTCTCATTTTGTCTCTCATAGTTGAGATATACCTATGATGAAAATTGGAGACCTCTCTCATCTTTTAAGTGGGAGAACTTGCACAATTGGTGGCTGACTAAATACTTTTTTTTCCCCACTGTATATATATATATATATATATATATATATATATATATATATATATATACAGTATATCAATTAAAAGCATATTATAAAAGTTTAAAGGTAGAGCTGTCCTCACTACCAATTTTCGGGGCTTCACATATTCTGTCCAGTGTTTTACACTGGACGTTTCTAATGTGACATTTCTAATGTCACTTTTTTATGTGTGCAACTTTTTTGTCATAGTTTTACAGCTTTTCCTGTAAATCAGAGACATTTTTTTCTTGTAAATTTAAAATGTAGCATTTTTTCTCAAATTTGTCAAGGGAAATAAGCCTTTTCCTTATATATTTTCAGAATCATTAACTGGGGATTCTAAATTGTCCTTAGGTATGACTGTGAGAGTGAATGGTTGTCTGTCTCTCTGTGTTGGCCCTGTGATGGACTGGTGATCTGTCCAGGGTGGACCCTGCTTCTCGCCCAAAGATGCTGGGATAGGCTCCAGCCCCCCCACGACCCGAAAAGGATTAAGCGGAAGAAGATGAATGAATGAATGAATAAATGAATGAATATTTTATATATATATATATATATATATATATATATAGTATATATATATATATGTATATATGTATATATATATAAAACTATCATCATTACTATCATTAAGTTGCTGCCTTTTTTAGTACATTTACTAAATTTGCATGTTTTTTTTGGTAAAGGTAAATTTGTTATTTAACTGAATAATAATACCAGGATGATTTAGTCACAAATCTACTCACAGATTTACTATTATTTCATGAATGAAACAGCACACCTAAGGTGTGGTGTACTTTGTTCATAATGCCTCTGCAGGCAGGATAACTGTTACTTTTGTCATGGTCTAGCTGACTAAATCACAGTAGTGTTCTTAGTTCATCTGCTTGGTAAGAAATCACCACATGGTGGCAAGTGGTGACATCATAAATTAATGAAAAAACATTAGTCCTGTAAGAATAAATGTGTTAATCACCACAAATGATTAATAACAAAATAAAATGAGTTAAAAATAATGGTTATTAAGCATCATTCAGCAACTAGATTAACCTCAGTTAATACTGATTGCACTGTTAAGATGCTATTAAGAGGGAAGAAGAGGTAAAGAATATTTCACATCTTTCCAAGTTTTTGGCATTGGAAAATCTAGCAGGAATTGCTAAATTCCTCCAAAACTGTCCATGAAGGACCTCTTTTAAACCATTTGAACATTAATTGAGCTTGTTTTTATATCAGGAGCAAGAATGTGGCAGCAGCAGGGTGAACCACGAAGGAGAGGAGAGAGGAGGTAAAGGTAACCAGAGAATCAGCACTGGTGTCCAAGAGAGAAAAACACTACTGATGACTAGAGCAAGAGAGGAGGCACAGAAGGCACACATGATCAGCTAACAATAGTCAAAACTTGACTTCTGCCAGTGCTGAAATACTTAACGCATAAAGGGTATTCAATAGGGTGCTGCTTCATAGTGGCATAGACTATTACAAGGCTGAATATATATTTAGTAAATCAGGGAAATAATTTTTTACAACTTTTACTAATGTGGGAATGCCAAAATAAAGACAATAAATTAGCCTTGTCCTTTTATCAAAGTTAATGATTTTGTGCTCTTCCTCCACATTAGGATACATGCTGCATACTGTCATTTTTTGCTTAAAAAATTCCATTTTCTTTAAAAATGAAAAAGAGGACATTGGAAACAAATACCTGTATTGATGTGCTGACAGTTCTATATTAAAAAGACTTTTAAAAAATCCTTATACGATCAGCGATTTCAACCCAGCCCAATGTTTGAAACAACGTTACACCCTTGAATAGGAAGACAAGAACAGGAGGTGACAGACGGTAGAGAGGCTGAACTTTGCTGCATCAAACAACGTGGTACACTTTGATCTGATGCTAAAAGGATATCATGATCAAAATTTGAAAGCAAACGCTTGGAAGAACATGTCCGCATCTGTCGGCGTGCCAGGTGAGCATTTGTGCCTTTGTCATGGTCATATTTCTTACAAGTTTGTTGCGGTAGATAATATGGATACTATGTGAATTTGTAGTTGATAACTGCAAAAAATGGTAAAATACCACACTGTTGTGTAATATTGCTTAATAATTATGAACCTTGTCAGTAAACATTATTCATGTCAATAATGAGTTTTCTTTCAACTCAAAGCTCAGTCATGGAGTTCCACAGGGATCTGTGCTAGGCCCTACTCTTTTTAGTTTATATATGCTTCTGTTAGGCAACATTATTAGAAAGCACTGTATATATTTTCATTGTTATGCAGATGGCACACAATTATACCTGTCAATGAAGCCAGATGATAGTAATCAATTAGCCAAGTTAGAAGCCTGTCTTAAGGAAATCAAGCTTGGATGACTTGCAATTTCCTGCTATTAAATTCAGATAAGACTAAAGTCATTCTTGTTGGTCAAAAAAACCTTAGAAATACCTTTCCAAATCAAACTTTTAGTTTGGATGCGGTTACTCTTTCTCTTAATAGCTCTGTGAGGAACCTTGGAATTATCTACGTATGATCAAGATCTGTCTTTCAATTCACATATTAAATTAGTTTCTAAGACTGCCTTCTATCATTTGCGTAATATTGCCAAGATTAGTCGCATCTTGTCTCAGAGTGATGCTGAGAAACTGAGCCATGCTTTTGTTAGCTCTAGATAAGATTATTGTAACTCTTTATTATCAGGTTGTCCTAAAACATCTTTAAAAAGTCTTCAGTTGATCCAAAATGCTGCAGCAAGAATTTTAACAGACACTAGAAAGAGACATCATATTTCTCCGGTTCTGGCCTCCCTTCATTGGCTTCCCGTAGAGTTTAGAATTAAGTTTAAAATCCTTTTCCTTACTTACAAAGCTCTAAACAATCAGGCCCCTTTTTATTTAAAAGATCTGATACTACCGTATTAACATGTAACAGAGCACTACGCTCCCAAAATGCAGTATTACTTGTAATACCTAGAATCTCCAAAAGTACAATGGGAGGCAGAGCCTTCAGTTATCAAGCTCCTCTCCTGTGGAACCAGCTGCCAATCTGGATTCGGGAGTCAGACTCGATCTCTGTTTTTAAGAATAGAGTTAAAACCTTCCTTTTTGATATAGCCTACAATTAGGGAGGGATCATGTGTCTCTGAACCCTCCCTTAATTATGCTGCTAATAGGTTTAGACAGCCGGGGGACCTCCAATAATGCACTGGGCTTCACTCCTTTCTTCACTCTCAATGAAATATATATTTTTTTTTTTGCTGGTCATTAACATATGTTCTCTCTCATAGATTGAGTCCCCATTGTGCTGTTTGCTCTCTCCATGTCTGCTCTTTTCATCTTCTCTATCCCCTCACTCCCCCCCCCCAGCCAGTCGCAGCAGATGACTGCCCCTCCCTGAGCCTGGTTCTGCTGGAGGTTTCTTCCTGTTAAAAGGAAGTTTTTCCTCTCCACCATCGCCAAGCGCTTGCTCACCGGGGATTGCCTAATATGCTGGGGTTTTTCTGCAACAGTGGGGGTTTCTACTACAGTTGGAAGTGCAGATGACTGTTGTTGTGAAATGGCGCTATATAAATAAAGTTGAATTGAATTGAATTGAATTAGTGGAGAAGAGAGGAGAAAAAAACAAAAGAAAGCTGACCTGAAAGATTCAATAAACCATGATACTGATTTAAGGTGGAATTGCCCAGCCCCAGTGTATGGTCAATACAATTATGACAGTCTTGTTATTATTATTATTATTATTATTATTATTATTATTATAATTATTATTATTATTATCCATCCATCCATCTTCTTCCGCTTAATCCTTTTCGGCTTGCGGGGGGGCTGGAGCCTATCCCATCATCTTTGGGCGAGAGGCAGGGTACATCCTGGACAGATCGCCAGTCGATCGCAGGGCCAACACAGAGAGACAGACAGCCATTCACTCTCACAGTCATACCTAAGGACAATTTAGAATCCCCAGTTTGATGCCAATTAACCTAACTTGCATGTTTTTGACATGTGGGAGGAAACCGGAGAAATCCCGGAGTAAACCCACGCAGACACGGGGAGAACATGCAAACTCCACACAGATCACTGTTGGTCGGGGGCTGGGATCGAACCCAGGATCCCCCGGCCAAGGGTGAGTTGCTGTGCTGCCGCAGTGCTAACCACTCCACCACCACGCTGTAGTCATATAATGTGGTCATATTGTTTTTGTTGCTGTTTCTCTGTCTGTTAATAATAATAATAATAATAATAATAATAATAATAATAATAATAATAATAACTAGAAGAACACTCACAGGGCGCATACCTCCCTGAAGGCTCCTTCCGTTTCTCATGGATCACCTCCAAAATGTAATGGGTTTGTGTGTAGGCCTATAGCCACTTGTGGTGAAAATTGCATCAAAGTCTGTCCATCAGTTTTGGAGTATTGTTGCTAACACACTGTGAGAAGATAAGAGCCTTGGCTGAGGTATGCATTCTCAGATCATCACCAAAATTTCCCCATTGTGGAATTTCCCCATTGTGGGACTAATAAAGGCTTATCTTAAATATAATGGGTTCCTGTCTAGCCCAAGAACCACCTCTGGTGAAAATTTCATCCAAATGCATCCAGTAGTTTTTGTGTAATCCTGCTGCACAAATACAAACAAAGCCCTTGGTGGAGGTATGCACTCTCAGATCATCACCAAAATCTAATCATCTGTTCCCCGTGCCATTACACGCCTTTCCTGAAAATCTTATCAAAATCCGTTCATAACTTTTTGAGTATTGTTGCTAAAACACTGTGAGAAGATAAGAGCCTTGGCTCAGGTATGCATTCTCAGATCATCACCAAAATATAATGGGTTCCTCTCTAGCCCAAGAACCACCTCTGATGAAAATTTTATCCAAATCCATCCAGTAGTTTTTGAGTAATCCTGCTGCACAAATACAAACAAAGCCCTTGGTGGAAGTATGCACTCTCAGATCACCAAAATCTAATCATCTGTTCCCCGTTCCATTACACACCTTTCCTGAAAATTTCATCAAAATCCGTTCATAACTTTTTGAGTTATGTTAGTAATAGACAGACAAACAGACAAACCCCGGTAAAAACATTACGTCCTTGGTGGAGGTAATAATAATGGACAGCATTTATATAGCGCCTTTCATTCAAATTTTCAGGAAAGGTGTGTAATGGCACACTGAACACATGATTAGATTTTGGTGATGATCTCAAAATGCATACCTCCACCAAGGCTCTTGTATTCTCACAGAGTGTTAGCAACAGTACTCCAAAACTACTGGATGGATTTGGATAAAATTTTCACCAGAAGTGGCCCTTGGTCCAAAGATGAACTCATGAGATGTTGAGGTGATCCGTGAGTGCATATTTCCGTCAAGGCCCTACGTATCTCACAATGTACAGATGGATGGCAATATGGATGGACAAAGGGATGGAGGGGAAGACAAATGGAGGGAGGGACGGAGCCATGGCGGAGGTATGCGCTCTCTGAATGCCCTCTAGTTTCATCATAAGTTTGTCACTTTTTGTAAATTTTCAACTATTTTTCCCACAAATTTTCAACCTTTTCTTGTAAATTTGCAACATTTATGTGGCTGCAGGTCAAAATTTTATTCCATGTAATTGGTTAATTTTCTCTGTTCATCTTGACAATGACCCAAGGTTTTTTTAGGGATGAGCTGATACCACTTTTTCAAGACCAATACTGATACTGTGACTTTGAGTATCGGCCGATACCGATCCAAACCTGATACCGTCTCTCTTATTTAAAACAACAAAAGTACAGAACATACTTTGTTAATGACTAGTTGCATTTTGTACACATATAAAAACAGAAATCTAAAAGTCAAAGAATATATTACAAATTTGACTCAGTTCAGCAACGCTGCTGCTTTTTTTTTTATTTTAAACTTTGCAACTATGGCAGCATTTCACTGGTCAGCAACATGTAAACATGCATTCTGGAGTTTTAAGTGCAAGTTTATACAAAACTTTGAAGCTGAGTATTGAAGTAAACATTCAAATGAAATTCAAAGTGCCACTGTATGCATGAGGTTAAAAATGCTGTAGATCTGAAAATAAAAGAACTAACCTTAAAGTTGTGTTTTTGTCATCCAATATTATTTTTATTATTATTATTATTATTATTATTATTATTATTATTAATATCACCATAAGTATTCTCCTGGTTCTCTGTTTATTTAGTAGTGTTTATGATATTATTCTCTGTCCATGCTTAGATTTTAGGTTTGCTCTTATTTTGAAGTAATTCCTGTTCCATTTCATGTTCATGTAGCCTTGCACCCTCTGAGATTAATAAAGTATACAAAGTACAAACAAAATACCAAAAAAAAATGCTATTTATGTTTCTGTCACCTACCACTCATCAACTGTAAGACTCTCCCTGGAAGGTACGCTCCAGTCTAGTTTTTATTTTCAGTTTCATTCTTTTTAATTTTCACTTTTAGCATCCAGCCTCCTGAGCTGGAAAAGCAGCAGCTGCTGCTGTGTGACACATGTCCCTCTGCTCGGTTCTTGACAGAATTAAGCTTACTCCTTTGCCGTGATACTTTTGCAAGTGTTTTATCAAGTTGGTGGTGTAAAATTGTAAATGCTGGTACCACACAGCACCATACTGAGGTGAGTCCACAGACAGGGTCCAGTGATGTGACACTTGTTGCCTGTGTTTACAGAAGCTGCACATGGTGCGGCTGAAAACATGATTGTGCCTTCATTTTATTGTTATTGATGTATCGGCTCGGTAAATTACTTTTATTCTTTACCAGTACCAAGCCAGCCATTTTGCCTGGATCAAACCTGATACCGATATGGCGGATCAGATCAGCTCATCCCTATTTTTTTTTCCTTAATGTTGTTGCTGGAAGGGGAGATTTTTTTTCTATTTTAAAGGTTTTGAACTTTTCCCCTTTACAAAAACGGGGTTCCAAACACAATCTTGCATAGGGCTAAAGCTAGAAATGACCCTATTTGGTTCTAGCAGGTAACAGCTCCTCTCCTTTGATGCCTTACATTGCATCCAGATATAACGTCTTCAGCACAGATCATGGTGGTCTTGACAGTGGTGCCTCAGCAGTCGCTGCGGCTGCACACACTGTGTTCCACCAAGGGCAGCAAAGCCTGCTGCAGTTTATCAGGCATGGGCCATGGGCTGATACACAGAGGGGATAAAGCTGCTCAGCAACACACACGAACATCACACTGTATATATTCTATACAGGTAGTACAGGATTAAGGTTTATGGTCTGCAACCTGCAGCTGTGAGGCTAGTCTTTGTCAACAGTGTTACTTAGTTTTAGAGGGTTAAAATTGAATAAATCTAAAATAAATCTAGTTGAGTTTCTGCACTGCAATAGCCTGCAGTAACTAGCATAGCATTGTGGGACATTACAGTGACAGTACTCTAAAGGTTGCCCCAGCCGAAGATGTAACATGGGCTCCCATGGGCAGAGAGCTCACCAGCCTGTGGAAGACAAGCTACGCCTACACTGTCGTTCATTATGGGGCTCTTATCCAGCTTCAGCAGGGTTAAATCACTGCTGGAAGGAGACAATTATCAGAGTTACATACATTTTTCAGGTACCCGCCATTTACACTTGAGCTTCATGTGCTGTTTAGAATGATTCTGATTGCATTCGCTAGCTCACCCATCGTCTACATGGTCAATGTCCCAGTTAGGGTGGAGAATAATGCACAGGATGTCTCTGATCTGTTCGTTTCCTTTCTGCTGACATGTCGTGCTCCTCCAAGACCACACAGTACACATCTCCTGACCTGAAAGACAGATTCTATTATTAAAAAGGTACATTTAACAGCATTTTTAAAAACAATTATAAATGAGCCCCTATTATGCTCTTTTTCCACATGTTGATACAGCACCCAGAGGTGTTCATGAAACGTCTTTAGTCAAAACACCTTAGTTTAATTACTGATTCAAGATTCAAAGGCTGTCATGCTGTGGCCCTCGCGAGCCACCATAAGACGCCACACCGTCACCAGAGAGTTGTGTTAGAGTCTTTATTTACGGTGAAAATCACAATAATACAAGCCGCTGAGGCTATGACACAAACAAGTCTACACACAGGGAGGCGTAAGGCTAAAAGCTCACTCACGGGTCCACAGGATAAGACGGTCACACTGTAGAGGATGTCTTTCACAAACGAGACTGAGTTTATTTCTCAGGGTTGGTTTATTGAGAGGTCACATACTCCAACAAGAACAGAATCTCAGAAAAGAGGCAGAACAATCATCCTTCACAGTTCTTATCCTCTCCAAAGACACAAAACCCCCAACATCAAATAACACACCCCCAACCCACAGTCCTTGAGTAAAAATACAGCCCCTGAGGCTCCTTGGCATCTCCATTGTCTCTCTCATCCTTCTAGCCTCCGGGGCTCCTGTTGGGACATTCTCTCCAACTTCCCGTCTCCTAAAAGACCAACTTCACACCTCCCGTTGGTCTCTGCAGGGTCAGGTCCTCTTTGGCCATTGAGACGTGAAGCTTCCAGAATATGCACCGTCATGCCTACTAGGTATATGTGGGTGAATATGAATGCCATATATGCGCCCTAAATATGCGCCATATAACCCCCCCCCCCCCCAAACATCTAAATAAGGACAAAGTACACCCCAAAATGCATAGAAACATGTCATATCACACAGAACAGCAAAATGGCACAACATATCACACTTCCAACTGCTTGGGCTTCAACCTCCTGCCATAACTGCTGTAAGCAGGTTTCGATCTGCCTGTAGCTGTCTCTTGCATCTGTGGAGTAGAGTTGTTAGCACATCCTTGTGAAAGCTTAGAACAGTGTCTCCCCAGTGGCCTGCCGCGACGGGGGGCCCTGGCTAACTGCACTTGTTCATCAGCCAACACAAAAGCGGGTTTGAGTCTGTTAATGTAGACTAATTCCCTCCTGTCACCCAAATCGAGCAAAAAATGTTTTTCCCCAGTTTCCAACACTCTGAACGGTCCATCATAAGGCGGCCTTAAACCTGGCCTCTGAGCGTCATGTCTGACAAAGACAAATTCTGCGTTCTTTAAGGCTTTAGGCACAAAAACGCGTGGGAACCTGTGATGAACTGGGCCGGGGAGGGTGTTTGATCCCGTGTCGCTCTGCAGCAGCTGAGCGGGTGGGCGATTTGGTGCGGGGTTCTCTGGAAGGAATTCGCCCGGTAACCGGAGGGGTTGGGTAAAAACTAGCTCAGCCGGAGAGGCTTGCAAATCTTCCTTAGGTGCTGAACGCAACCCTAATAAAACCCATGGAAGTTTATCAACCCAATTTGTGTCCGTGAGAGCCGCTCTGAGGGCTGCTTTCAATGACCGGTGAAAGCGTTCACACAAACCATTGGCCTGAGGGTTATAAGCGGTAGTACGGTGAATTTTCACCCCCAGACTGAGGGCCATGGGTGACCAGAGCTCGGAAACGAATTGGGGACCCCTGTCAGACGTTATGTCTGACGGGACTCCAAAACGCGCGACCCAAGCCGTTAAAAACGCGCGCGCCACGTCTGCTGCTGTAGTTGACGCCAGGGGGACCGCTTCTGGCCAGCGCGTTGTGCGGTCTACCATGGTTAGAAGGTGCGTGAACCCCTGCGACAGTGGGAGGGGTCCCACCAAGTCGATATGCACGTGGTCGAAGCGTTTGGCCGGGATGTGAAAAGGCTCTAAGGGGGCCCGCGTGTGCTTGTGTATCTTTGCTCTTTGACACGCTGCGCAGGCTGCGGCCCACTCTTTGACCTGTTTACGCAGCCCCGGCCAAACAAATTTTTCTCCCTCCATTTTGATCAATGCGCGAACTCCCGGATGTGCCAGCGAATGGATTAAATCAAAAACGCGGCGGTGCCATGCAGCTGGGACCACGGGGCGGGGGCGCCCCGTGGAGATATCGCAGATTAGAGGAGGCATACCTGTCTGATGCACCCTGTGCTCCAGCCTTAGCCCTGTTGGCCCAGACTGGAGCGCGCGTACATCCGCATCGCTAACCTGCTCGGCGGCCATGGCTGCATAATCTAAGCCTACGCAGACCAGGGCTGCGAGAGCTTCTGCGCTGCAAGCCTGGCCCGCGTCCACGGCCACCGTGTCTGCCCCCTGGGGGCCTGGCGTTGCAACTGCGCGCGAGAGGCAATCTGCCACTACATTGTGTTTGCCCGCCACATGTTGAATGTCGGTGGTAAACTCTGAAATCGCGGCCAGCTGTCTCTGCTGTCGGCCCGACCACGGCTCTGAAATCTTGGCCATTGCAAATGTTAATGGTTTGTGGTCTACAAACGCGGTGAAATGGCGCCCTTCCAGCCAGAACTGGAAGTGGCGGATGGCCAGATGCAGGGCTAAAAGCTCCCTATCGAACGCGTTGTATTTCCGCTCGTTATCGCGTAATGTTTTGCTGAAAAACGCAAGCGGTTGCCAGCTCCCTGCTACCAGTTGCTCGACAACCACCCCCACTGCTACGTCGGAAGCATCCGTGGTTAGTGCCATGCGAGCTGCTGGCACGGGGTGTGCCAAAAGCACAGCGTTCGCCAGGGCCGACTTGACCTGGGAGAAAGTGCGCTCCCGTTCCGGGGACCACTCGACCTTATTTGCAGGTTTTTGTTTCTTTAGTGCCGCGTACAGTGGGTGCATGAGCTGTGCCGCGCTGGGGAGGAAACGATTATAAAAATTGACCATCCCCAAAAATTCTTGCAATGCTTTAACTGTCTGCGGCTGGGGAAACTCCGTTATCGCGAGTACTTTATTGGGCAGCGGGACCGCTCCTTCTGGAGAAACGCGGTGGCCCAAAAAATTGATTTGCGCTACCCCGAATTGACATTTCGCTGAGTTAATTATCAGCCCATGCTCTGTCAGCCTCTGAAAAACCGCTGTGAGGTGGCGTTCGTGTTCGACTTCGGATGCACTGGCTACCAAAATATCATCCAAATAGGCGAACACGAAAGGGAGGCCGCGCAACACCGCATCCATCATGCGTTGGAACGTCTGTGCGGCGCCTTTGAGGCCAAAAGGCATGCACAAAAACTCGAAAAGCCCAAAGGGGGTTATTACTGCCGTTTTGGGTATGTCTTGAGCGCGGACTGGGACTTGGTGATAACCGCGCACCAAGTCTATTTTGGAAAAGATGCGCACCCCCGCCAAATGTGCCGAAAAATCCTGGATGTGCAGAATCGGGTAGCGGTCGTGTGCTGAAGCATTATTTAACCTGCAGAAATCACCGCAAGGCCGCTACGAGCCGTCTGCCTTGGGGACCATATGCAGGGGTGACGACCAAGGGCTGTTAGAGCGTCTAACAATGCCCAGTTTTTCCAAGTCGGCGAATTCCTCGCGCGCAATGGCCAGTTTAGCTGGGTCCAAGCGGCGAGCTTTTGCAAAAACAGGGGGGCCGGAGGTAATTATGAAGTGCTCAACCCCGTATTTAGCTACTGACGCTGAAAATGTTGGGACCGTGAGTGCTGGGAACTGACTGAGTAGTGCATGAAACTTACCACCCGCAGCTGTGACATTGGGATGTGCAGAAGGTGGGGCCACCCGAGCTGTACAGGAGATAGAGTTGAAAGACAGTGCATTTACCATACATCTATTAGTAAGATCAACTAATAAACTGTTTGAGCATAAAAAATCAGCACCTAACATGTTGTTGCTAACTGCAGCTACGACGAAAGTCCACTCGAAGGTGCGCCCGTGGAAGGATAGAAGGAGCGTCTTCTCCCCATAGGTTTTGATCATCGAGCCATTTGCCGCTAGCACCAGGGGTCCGCTGGAAGGCGCCAGCAGGTCCACGTAGGAAGGCTTGACAAAACTCAGCTGGGAGCCTGTGTCCACCAGGAAATCCTTCCCTGAATTCGCGTCCGTCACGAAAAGCAGCTTGTTCTTCGCGCCGAGAGCAGCAGCTGCTACCGACTCTCAGTCTTGGCGTTTCCCTGGCGCTTGTATCGGCACGGTGGGATGCATCTGCGTGCCCTCTCGGCGAAACATCGATGGTAAAAGCAGAGGGTGCCGTCTGCTCCGCTTCTCCTGGTCTCTGCCGCTGCTGACGTCAGTGGGTCCGGTGCTGCGACCTCTGGTCTCCCCTCGTCTCGCGGGGGTGCGTTCAGCTCCGTTGCCGCCGTCGTGGCTGCGTGTCGTCTATGGGCGTCGACGAGCCGCTGCGCCTCCTGGCCCAGCCCGTGGTAGTCGCCGTCGTTGAGCAGCTGTGAGCTGGCCAGGGTGACTCTCACTGCTGGCGGTAGTATTCTGAGAAAGAGGTGGGCGAAGATAAAACTGTCATCATCTTCGCCTCTCAGGTTCATCATCCTCGCCATCAGATCTGCCGGCCTGTCTGGTTCCCCTTCTGTCAGCGCCAGAAGTCTCTCTGCTCGCTCTCCCTGCGAGGGAGTGAAAGCTCGAATGAGGGCGGCTTTCAGTGCACCATACTTGTCGTCCTGGGGCGGGTGGTTGGTCAGGCTCTCCACCCACTGCACTGTGAGGCTGTCCAGCTTCGCGACGACATGGTAGAACCTCGTTGTGTCCGCTGAGATTCCCCGAAGGTGGAACTGCGCCTCCACAGTGGTAAACCAGGAGCGCGGGTTATGTTGCCAGAAATCGGGCAGCTGTAGTGTGGTAGCTGCGTTAACCCGGTTGGCTCCTGAAGAGTCCGGTGCGGAAAGATCGTCGCCACCGGCCATAGTTTGTCGTAGGTCACCAGTGTAGAGGATGCCTTTCACAAATGAGACTGAGTTTATTTCTCAGGGTTGGTTTATTGAGAGGTCACATCCTCCAACATGAACAGAATCGCAGAAAAGAGGCAGAACAATCATCCTTCACAGTTCTTATCCTCTCCAAAGACACAAAACCCCCAACATCAAATAACACACCCCCAACCCACAGTCCTCGAGTAAACATACAGCCCCCGAGGCTCCTTGGCGTCTCCATTGTCTCTCTCATCCTTCTAGCCTCCGGGGCTCCTGCTGGGACATTCTCGCCAACTTCCCGTCTCCTAAAAGACCAACTTCACACCTCCCGTAGGTCTCTGCAGGGTCAGGTCCTCTTTGGCCATTGAGACGTGAAGCTTCCAGAATATGCACCGTCATGCCTACTAGGTATATGTGGGTGAATATGAATGCCATATATGCACCCTAAATATGCGCCATAACACCACAGACGGGCAATGTAGTATAATCCATAACGTACGATCGCTCCGACGATCAGCGACGGACACTGCTGCAAGGATGCAGCCGCTAGCGTCGGCTTAAGAAGCCGACCGCTAACGACCACAAATGCAGAACAGCTGTTCAGGTCTTGACAGCTGAGCGGAAGCCTCCCCGAGCACTGTCACAATAAGAGCTCGGAGAGCCGGAATAATAACGCGACCGTTGGAGCTCCACCTGCATCGGGTACCGATTGGATCACAGCTGCACCTGCGTCGGACCCCGATTGGGTCACTGTAGCACCCGTGTCGGACCCCCACTGGACTTCGTCGGACCCCAATTGGGTCACAGCTGCACCCACGTCGGACCCCGATTGGGTCACCGCAGCACCCACATTGGACCCCCACTGGACCTCGTCGGACCCCGATTGGGTCACAGCTGTACCTGCGTCAGACCCCCGCCGGGTCACAGCTGCCCCCGCATTGGACCCCGACTGGGCATCGTCGGACCCCGACTGGGTCGGCACAGCATCGGCGACAGCCTCCACCCCCGAACTTGGGACCTCCTGCACCGCGACCTCGACAGATTCCAAGCCGGCGACACTGTGAAGAGGCTCAGAGGAACAGAGAGGACCGGGATCAGTATCCCCGGCAGCGCCAGAGCCCAGCGAGACGAGTTCGGGCGCAGCAGACAGCTGCCCCTCGCTCGCCTCCCCGCGAGGCAGGCAAAAATGCTCTAACACACCACAAAGGAAAACAAAGAAGAGCACTTGTCTGCACTCGGGCTCTGGAGCCATCCAGGACTCCGTCGATCCAGGTTCGGGTAGAAGCTCGTCGTCGGGCTCCCACTCAGCTGCGTTGGGCTCTGCAGCCGGCATGATGGTCTCTGCAGCTGGATCCTCTCGCGCTGATGTCCACACCAATAACCCGCGCGGCGTGGCGGCAGGGGACCCTCGACCCGCTGGCTCGGGCTGCTCCTCCGTGGAGACCCGGGGATGCTTCCTTGTCCACTCAGGCTCCACACCGCAGTCCATTCTTCTCCTCTGTCCAAAACGTGGCTGCGGGGCCGGGATTATTCCCTGGGCCGCAGGCCTCCTCCTCGTTCGACGACGTCGACCTAACGCCAAGGACCGCTCAGCAGAGGAAGACACAGAGGCAGCAGGTTCAGTAAAGATGACTACAGCTGGTGGTGGGAGCTCGGGGGGGTGCAAACCCCGAACTCCACCCCTAGGAGTCAGACAAGACAGATCACTATTATAAGTAGGGGAGTGAACATGAACTTGCCTGTCCCCCGGAGGGAGGGTGGTGCCAGCTGTAGGGGGCATTGCTCCTTCCTTCTCCCACTGGATGGTAACAGAGGGCCCCCCAGGAGGACAAAGGGGAGCCGCTCTCAAGGACCCATGGACGGGGCTCGCCGAAACAGGACTCTTGTCACACACAGCAGCTGGCTGGTTGATTGGGTCACTCCGGCGGCCCCGAACTAGATCCGGAACAGGAGCTTGCTGGGGCTGCCCTTGGCCGCGGCGCCGATGTCTACAACGACCCCTGGGTGGTGCGAACTCCTGGAGCGGATCGAGGACAGGAACGGGATCCCAAAGCGAGGAGCGTGAATACCTCCTCCTCTGCTTCTTGCCGTATTCCTTCTCCACCATACGGAGTATCTCACGTTGCGCAGCGATGTCATCCCTCCTCGCGGTGACTTCTGGGTGGTCGGTGTAGCGGGGAGGAAGACGATTGAGCGAGTCCTCAGCACAGTCCAGGTACCACAGTACGCTGCGGTCGTAATCGAGGAGGGAAGCAGAGATGAGCGTCTCATCCACATACTCCAGGACGTCTGCCAGCTCGTGGCTCGGACTCCGAGCGTGGCCCCTCCGCGACGGCATTCCTCCAGCACACCGTACCCAGACAAGAAAAAAGGGCAATGGCCAATAAACACAACCTCACTGGTGAAAGGCGTCTCGGGTTGGCGTCACCGTAAAAAACACTGTTTTTAGCAGCAGTGTACTGTCATGCGGTGGCCCTCGCGAGCCACCATAAGACGCCACACCGTCACCAGAGAGTTGTGTTAGAGTCTTTATTTACGGTGAAAATCACAATAATACAAGCCACTGAGACTATGACACAAACAAGTCTACACACAGGGAGGCGTAAGGCTAACAAGCTCACTCACGGGTCCGCAGGATAAGACGGTCACATCACAGACGGGCAATGTAGTATAATCCATAACGTACGATCGCTCTGACGATCAGCAACGGACACTGCTGCAAGGATGCAGCCGCTAGCGTCGGCTTAAGAAGCCGGCCGCTAACGACCGCAGATGCAGAACAACTGTTCAGGTCTTGACAGCTGAGCGGAAGCCTCCCCGAGCGCTGTCAAAATAAGAGCTTGGAGAGCCGGAATAATAACGCCGTTGTCAAGACCTGACAGGAATAGCCCGAGCACAAATAACATTAGTGCTCGGGTCATAACAAAGGCTTTATTATCATATGCACAGTTAAGAAATGTAGTGATCCGCTCTGCATGCCTGTTGCCCTAATTTCCTCCACAGCTGCACGCACACCCGCTCACCTTATTAAGCCTGCCTATTTAAGCCGCGCTGCCCTCAGGTCTGCACGGAGACGTCAAGTGCCCTGGTCTGGCAAGACCTCTTCACCCTCTCCTCGTCTCTAAGATCCGGAGTTCCATCTCCACTGATCCTTCTTGCCTCATCGGAGTCCCCCCTCCACTGATCCTTCCTGCCTCATCGTTCTCCTGGGAGTCCTAGCTCCCCAGTTACAAATAAGCCTTCATCATTCCCTCATCTCTAAGCTTCGCTCTACTCCCCTGTGCACAGGTGGAAGCCCGCTGGCAGAGGACCTCCTCCTCCTGGCGGTGGACTGAGCTCAACCTGCACTCCACCAGCACTGCACGTCTCGTCACCCTCTCACCTCTTCAGCAGCCGGAGCCGAAGCCGCTGTTCCGCTGGCTGGAGCCTCCGGGAATTCTTCTGTGCTACACACCAACTAGCCAACAGTAAGCCTGAACATTCTCTGAGTCGTCCCTTCAAATTCCAGTCTATAATCCACCTGTCTATGCTCTTTCCTAGGGTTGCCAGTCTGAATGTTGCTCTGCTCACCCGGCTGCTATTCCTGCACTCACACACACATTCATATTCACACTTCACAATAAAAGATAATTGAGTTTATTCTGGAGTCTGTGTCTGCCTTCTGGGTCATTAGTCATGTCAGTACATCTTCGTCAAAACAACCCAGCAGACGGTGCGTTGGCTCACAAGCTTAACATCATTGAGGCTCTGGTAGACCAATTATCTCATCAGTAATAGGTCATACTCACACAGCTTGTACAGATTAACACACGCCTGGATCGCCTTTCAGCTCCTCAGACCTTCCCACTTGCTCCCGGGAACACGGCAGGCCCAGCCAGTTCCATCCCTTCTCCTTCTTCACCGTCTCAGCTGACTCCAGTCCCCACGCCCACACGCTTCAGCGGTAAGCTAGGAGAGGCTACGTTTTTTTTATTACAGTGTGGGATAGTGTTTCAGCGGGTGCCGGGGGATTTTCCCACCAATCACAGCCAGATAGGCTATGCTGTCGATCTCCTGGAGGGGCGGGCTTTATCCTGGGCGTAGGCGGTTATGGCTCGGTGTGATTATGCTAGTTTAACTTATGACCAATTTGTGAGTGAATTCAATGAGGCATTTGATCACTCGGACTGAGACAGCGTGCTCACCACCCAGTTACTCAATCTAAAGCAGGGAAATAAGTTGGTAGCCGATTATTCCGTAGACTTCCAGGTGGTGGCTGTGGAGGTGGGGTGGGAGGATGCCTCCCTTTGTAGCATTTTCATCTGTAGCCTTAGCTCTAGCCTGAGGGACGAGTTAGCCTGTCTTGACAAGCCTAGCAAGCTGAACAAACTCATTTCTGTAGCTATTAGCATTGACAACCGGCTGAGGGAGTGGGCCAACGAGCTTAGACCTTCCGGCCGCTCGGGCTCACAGGTTCGCCACTCTCCGCAGCTCCCCCTGCTGGCCCTTCCTCCATCTGATTCTCTAGACTCCACTGAACCTATGGTAATGGGCCAGTCTAAGTTGTCTCCAGCTGAGAAACAGCGCCACCGGGAGCTAGGTCTGTGTTTATATTGTGGTAGTGAGGAACATGAACTAGCTACTTGCCCTATTCGGCCAAAAGAGGGGGTCCATGCGTTGCAGTAGGGGGACTCACGGACTCACTCCAGAGAAGTCCCCTCACTAAGTTCCTGCTGCCCATTTGCTTTTCTCATAATCACCATGAAATTTCCACACACACACTCATTGACTCAGGGGCCGAGCAGAGTTTCATTTCTGAAGATCTGGCAACCCGGCTGGGGCTCGCCTGCCACCAGTTGAAGACCCCGCTAAAGCTAATCGCCCTATCCAAGGCTCCACTTGCCTTAGTATCCAAACAGACTGCCCCGGTATCTGTCCTGGTTTCTGGTAATCACCGGGAGCAGCCCAGACTGTTTGTGCTGCCAGTTTCGACCTCTCCGGTCATTTTGGGGTATCCCTGGCTCCGGTAGCACAACCCCTCCATTGATTGGGGTTCTGGAAATACCATCTCATGGAGCTCTTTCTGCCTAAGTGCCTGCCTCCAGTCCACTGCATGCTCGCCCTCCGTGCCTCTCTGTGCCCCTGACACCCCCCTGCCTGACTTGTATTGGGTTCCCTCTGAATACCACGGTTTGGGTGTTGTCTTCAGTAAATCCCAAGTACTGTCTCTCCACCCTCACTGTCCATACGACTGCGCCATTAACCTCCGGCCCGGGGCTCCGTTGCCATCCAGTCGGCTGTACACCCTGTCGGCCCCGGAGCGGGAGGCCATGGAGACTTATATCAAGGAGTCCCTTAGCTCCAGCATAATTCGCCAATCTTCCTTGGCGGTGGGGGCAGGGTTTTTCTTCATGGGTAAGAAGGATGGCTCCCTGAGGCCCTGCATCGACTTCCGGGAACTGAATAATATCACCATTAAGGATAAGTACACTCTTTCGCTGATCAACACGGCCTTTGATTCCCTCCAGGGGGCCTACTGGTTCACGAAATTGGACTTCCGCAATGCCTATCACCTGGTGCGGATTCGAGAAGGAGACGAGTGGAAGACGAGGTTCCATACCCCTAGTGGCCACTTTGAATACCTTGTCATGCCATTCGGGCTGACTAACGCCCCGCTGTGTTTCAGCACCTGATTAATGACGCGTTGAGGGATTTTTTTTGGGCTCTTTTGTATTTGTTTACCTGGATGGAATTCTCATTTTTTTCCCAGTCCCTTGACAAACACTGAGTGCATGTCAGGCGAGTTCTGCAGCGGCTGCTGGAGACCAAGCTGTTTGTTAAGGCGGAGAAGTGCGAGTTTCACACCTCATCCACTTCATTTTTGGGTTTCGTCATCTCACACAAAGAGATCATAGCCGATCCAGCAAAGGTAAAAGTGGTGGGAGAGTGGCTAGTTCACTCATCCCGGAAACAGTTACAGCAGTTTCTGGGATTCACCAACTTCTACCCCTGCTTCATCGAGAATTACAGTCTTATTGCCCTTCCTCTCACTCGCCTCACCTCCACCAAGGTGCCCTTCTGGTGGACAGAGGAGGCTGAGGCTGCATTTTTGGAATTAAATCTTTATTCTCCTCTTCCCTGATTCTGGCTCAGGTGGACCCCACTCTGCAGTGTCTGGTGGAGGTGGACGCCTCGGACTCCGGAGTCGGAAAAGTTTTGTCCCAACGCTCACCTGTGGATGACAAGATTCACCCCTGTGCGTTCTTCTCCCACCGTCTCTCCCTGGCAGAGAGGAACTACGACATCGGGGACAGGGAGGTCCTGGTGGTGAAACTAGCTTTGGAGGAGAGGCACCACGGGCTCGAGGGGGCCTCCCAGCCGTTCGTCGTGTGGATTGACCATAAGAACTTGGAGTACCTCAGGACAGCCAAGCATCTGAACGTGCGCCAGGCCCGCTGCTCCTTGTTCTTTGGTAGTTTTGATTTTACCATCATCTACCGCCCGGGGTCCAAGAACACCAAGCCTGATGCTCTATCCAGACAATTTGCTTCGGATGTGGCGGAGGCGCCATCTCACCCAATTGTACCTCCTTCGTGCATCGTGGGCGCCCTCTTGTGGGGTATAAAGGAGAGGGTTCATAGAGCTTAGGAGACTGAGACCAACCCGGGTGGGGGGCCAGCGGGAGGATGTATGTGCCTTCTGCCATCCGGGGCAAAGTCATAAATTGGGACCACTCCTCCCAGCTCCTATGCCACCGGGAGATGGCACGCACCGTGGCTCTACTTCAAAGGACCTTTTGGTGGCCATCGCTCCGGAGGGACGTCGGGGAGTACATCCGTGCCCGTCCCCAGTGTGCCACAGGTAAGACGTCCTCCTGTCCTCCGGCGGGTCTCCTTCACCCTCTTCCCATCCTCGGCAGGCCCTGGTCCCATGTGGCACTGGACTTCATCACCAGCCTCCCATCCTCTGACAACAGCACGGTAATTCTCACCATAGTGGATAGATTCTCCAAGGCAGCCTATTTCATTTCCCCTTCAGGGTCTCCCCACGGCCAAGGAGACTGTGACCTGCTTGTCCTCCACGTGGTGCGGCTCCACGGTATCCTCCTGGACATTGTGTCTGACTGTGGCCCCCAGTTCTTCTCGCGGGTGTGGCAGGCTTTCTGCAAGGCCATTAGGGCTACGGTGAGCCTGTCCTTTGGGTACCATCCCCAGAGCAACGGTCAGTTCGAGCGCGCCAATCAGGAGCTGGAGGCAGCGCTATGGTGCATCACCACTGCCAACCCAGCGTCCTGGAGCTCCTATCTGACGTGGGTTGAGTACGCCCACAACACCATGGTCTCATCTGCCATAGGCATGTCCCCGTTTGAGGCTTCCTTGGGGTACAACCTCCTGCTGTTCCCGAAGAGGAGGAGGACATTGCGGTGCCCTCCGTGCGGTCCCATCTGAAGCGCTGTCGCTGGCTGTGGAAGGCTACCCAGGCTGCGCTTCGACGCACAGTGGACCGCAACTCCGCCATTGCCAACCGCCACAGGACCTCGGCTCCACCCTACCGGGTCAGGCAACAGGTATAGCTCTCCACCAAAAACAACAATCTCAAGGCTGAATCTAGGAAACTTTCACAGTGTTTTATTGGTCCCTTTCCTATTACACACATTGTGAATCCTGTGGCTGTGTGCCTGGCTCTCCCTCTGCATTTGTCCCACCTTTCATTTGTCCCACCTTTCACGTCTCCCAGGTGAAGCCGTTCTGCTCTAGCCCTCTGTGCCCTCCTCCCAAGATGCCACCTCCACTGGTAGTGATCGATGGTGACCCCGCATGGAGGGTCAACTCCATCCTGGGCGCCGGGGTCACGGTCTCTAGTACCTGGTGGACTGGGAGGGTTACGGCCCTGAATGGAGGTCCTGGGTGCGTCCTTCCTTGGTGCTGGATCCACAGCTTATCAGGGACTTCCAACAGACGCACCCGGGTAAGTTGGATCGGCCGCCAAGAGGCATCCTGTGGGGGGGGGTACTGTAATGATCTGCTCTGCATGCCTGCTGCTCTAATTTCCTCCACAGCTGCATGCACACCTGCTCACCTCATTAAGCCTAACTATTTAAGCCGCTCTGCCCTCAGGTCTGCACGGAGACGTCAAGCTCCCTGGTCTGGCAAGACATCTTCGCCCTCTCCTCATCTCTAAGATCTGGAGTTCCATCTCCACTGATCCTTCCTGCCTCGTCGGAGTCCCACCTCCACCAATCCTTCCTGCCTCGTCGTTCTCCTGGGAGTCCTAGCTCCCCAGTTACAAGTAAACCTTCATCATTCCCTCATCTCCATGCTTTGCTCTACTCCCCTGTGCACAGGTGGAATCTCGCTGGCAGCGGACCTCCTCCTCCTGGCAGCGGACTGAGCTCAACCTGCATTCCACCAGCACTGCATGTCTCGTCACCCTCTCACCTCTTCAGCAGCTGGAGCTGAAGCCGCTGTTCCACTGGCTGGAGCCTCCAGGAATTCTTCTGTGCTACACACCAACTAGCCAACAGTAAGACTGAACATTCTCTGAGTCATCCCTCCAAATCCCAGTCTCTAATCCACCTGTCTATGCTCTTTCCTAGAGTTGCCAGTCTGAATGTTGCTCTGCTCGCCCGGCTGCTATATTCCTGCACTCACACACACATTCATATTCACACTTCACAATAAAAGATAATTGAGTTTATTGTGGAGTCTGTGTCTGCCTTCTGGGTCATTAGTCATGTCAAGAAATGCTACATTTCCGGAGCAATGAAATTCTTACTTTGCTCTCCGAACGAATGCCAAGGTAATAAGTACAGAAACAACAATCCTAATAAGGTCATGACACACTAACACAATAATTCAATCCTAATACTAATGGATGCCAATAACACACACACCAACACACAGTTAGGCAGTTAGGACTCCTTAAGCACACCTTGATAATAAATACTAAAACTAATGAGTACTAATAACACACACTAGGCAGTTTGGACAGTTAAAGCAGTTAAAACAGTCAGATCAGAGGAATGAAATTGAAAATTCACTGGATGACTAAAGTGATAGTGGTATATTGATATCAGAGATGATATAAACCTGAGATGGCATGAACCTATGTACAGTGTGCAAATGAGCACTGTGCAACCTGATGTGAACCTGAGATGGCATAGACCTACAGTATGTACAATGTGCAAATGAGCACTGTGCAACGAGCAGTGTATAATTACAAATTACAAATTAGGACCCGGCGCTAATTTCTGTACCGGTAGTACCAGTAGACTGTTCATGATAAGGAGCAGCAGAGATGATAATTAGTACCAGAGATGATATGGACATCAGACGGGTGAGACTATATCTACTGTACAGGTGAGCAGTGTGCAAATTTAGCAGCTGGTGTGTGAGTTCCTAGGTGCAAAGCTGTGTTATAGAGTTTTGGGAGTTGTTATCTGTTCAGGAGTCTGATGGCAGTGGGAAAGAAGGAGTTCTTCAGTCTGGTTGTCCTGCATTTCACACTTCTATACCTCCAGCCTGAAGGTAGAAGTGTGAACAGTCTGTGCTGAGGGTGGGTGGGGTCCCGGAGGATGGCGTCAGCTCTCCTTTGGACTCTGTGGTGGTAGATGTTCTGCAGAGAGGGGAGTGGAGTCCTGATGATCTTCTCCGCTGTCTTCACTACTTTCTGCAGGCGTTTGCGGTCCAGGGCAGTGGTGCTGCTGTACCGCGCAGTGATGCAGTTGGTCAGGATGTTCTTGATGATGCAGCTGTAGAAATTGTTGAGGATCTTGGAGGACATGCCAAACTTCTTCAGCTTCCCCAGAAAGTACAGTCGCTGTTGAGCTCTCTTAACCAGCTCTGTGGTGTTGTGTGTCCACATAAGGTCCTCGCTGATGCGGATGCCCAGGTATTTAAAGCTGCTCACCCTCTCCACCTCAAGCTTCCGGATGAACAGTGGCCGATGGGGTTTCCTCCTCCCTTTCCTCATGTCCACTATCATCTCCTTTGTCTTGTCCGTGTTGAGGGTGAGGTTGTTGTCCTCACACCATGACACCAGGTTGGCCACCTCCCTCCTGTAGGATGCTTCATCATCACCAGTGATGCGTCCAATCACTGCCGTGTCATCCGCAAACTTTAGGATGATATTGTCCTTGTGGGAGGCATCACTGTCATGGGTGAAGAGACTGTAGAGGATGGGGCTGAGAACACAACCCTGTGGGACACCTGTGTTTGTGATGATGCTGGCTGAGGTCTTGTTACTCATCCTGCCAGACTGAGGCCTGCCAGTTAGAAAGTCCAGTAGCCAGTCACAGAGGGTGGGGTGCAGGCCAGGTGAAGACAGTTTGTCGGTGAGTTTGTGGGGGATAACCATGTTGAAGGCGGAGCTGTAGTCGACAAAGAACATCCAAATGTAGGAGTCTTTATCTTCCAGGTTGGAGAGAGAATAATGGAGTGCTGCAGCGATGGCATCTGAGGTGGACCTGTTGGGCCAGTAGACATACTACAGGGGTCCAGGGTGCCCGGTATGCTGTCCTTAATGAGGGGCAGCACCACTCTCTCAAAGCACTTCATGATAATTGGAATGAATGCTACCGGTCTGTAATCATTCAGACAGGTCGGCGGGCTCCTTTTGGGGAGGGGGATGATGATTGTCGTTTTGAAGCAGGAGGGGGCTATGTTCTGGTTGAAGGAGAGGTTGAAGATTGCTGTGACAATGTCGGTCAGCTCGGCAGCACATGCTCTGAGGGCCTGCCCGAGTATGTTGTCTGGTCCTGCTGCCTTGCGGGGGTTGATATTCCTCAGTGCTTTGTTTACCTGGCCTAGTGATACTCTTAGTGGGGGGAGGTGCGTGAGTGTGTGTCTCTTCTCTGTGCTGTGGCTGGTGATCTCGAACAGGGTGTAAAAGATGTTGAGATCATCCGGCAGGCTGTCTGTAGAGCTAGGGGTGCTGCTGTTGGTCCTCTTGTAGTCTGTGATGTGTTGCAGGCCTTTCCACATGCGCCCCGGGTCAGGAGTGGAGTAGAGGCTGTTCAGCTTTTCTTTGTACTGCCTCTTGGCTGTTGTTATAAACTTTCTCAGTCCATACTTTGCAGCTTTGTACTCGACGTCACGAGAGCAAGCATGCAGCATCTGATGTACCTGACTGTTGATCCAGGCCTTCTGGTTGGGGAACTTCCTGACCTGTATGGTGGGTACGATGGTATCAACGCACGTGCTGATGTACCCAGTCACGTATTCAGCATAATCCTGTATGTTTTACAGAAGAGTTCTCTCGGGTGGCTACAACTTTAAACACATCCCATTCCATGCAGGCAAAACAGACTTGTAGGGTGCTCTCACTCTCTGGGGTCCAGCGCTTAATTTGCTTGCAAACAGGGTTTGTTTGTTCCAGCTGTTGTCTATAGGCTGGCACATGAACAATGAGATGTGATCTGACTGTCTGAAGTGGGGGCAGAGTGCCGCTCTGTAGGCGCCACGTATGTTGGAATAAACATTGCAGTATTGCAATACCTTTTTTATGACTGTGAACCATCCTATAGTGTCCCACACTATAGGATGAATTGGTTCACAGTCATCTTCAACCACAAACCCAACAGACATGGTCTGGTCTAAAATCAAAGTGATCCTACAAATGTAATCATTGTAACCACTGCACTAACGTAATACATACCAAAACATTTAAGGATTTTACCTCTCAGAAGGAGTAGATCATTAGTCATTTTATCAACTGTAATTGTCTTTTGTCATCTATAGTTTAGAATGGCCAAAATGTAGTTGTTTTTTTTTACATAGGTTGGCGTAAAAGAAGATTACAAGACAGATTGGTAGAACACAAGTATGCGATTTACACAGAAAATGCTAATTATCTGATGGCTAGACATTATATGGATCATCATAATAGTGATCCATCTTCACTACAAGTTTTTGGTATTGATCACATGCCTTTTTCTATTAGAAAAGGTGATAGACAAAGGGAACTCAACCCAAGAGAAGCCTTTTAGATTTATAAACTATAGGCCACAAAATATCCAGGCCTAAATGAAGATTTAGATTTTACTGTTTTTTTGTAGAGGTAGTTTTCTGGAGAATGTTTGGTGTGACCATTTTTTTATTTGTTTGTTTGTTTGTTTTTGGGGGGTTGGGATGCATTTTCTCCCATTTATATCTACATATGTACAGACGTGGACAAAATTGTTGGTACCCCTCTGTTAATGAAAGAAAAACCCACAATTGTCACAGAAATAACTTGAATCTGACAAAAGTGGTAATAAATAAAAATTATATGAAAATTAACCAATGAAAATCAGACAATGCTTTTGAATTGTGGTTCAACAGAATTATTTTAAAAAACAAACTCATGAAACAGGCCTGGACAAAAATGATGGTACACTTAACTTAATATTTTGTTGCACAACCTTTTGAGGCAATCACTGCAATCAAACGATTTCTGTAACTGTCAATGAGACTTCTGCACCTCTCAGCAGGTATTTTGGCCCGCTCCTCATGAGCAAACTGCTCCAGTTGTCTCAGGTTTGAAGGGTGCCTTCTCCAGACGGCATGTTTCAGCTCCTTCCACAGATGTTCAATAGGATTTAGATCAGGGCTCATAAAAGGCCACTTTACAATAGTCCAATGTTTCGCTCTTAGCCATTCTTGGGTGTTTTTAGCTGTGTGTTTTGGGTCATTATTCTGTTACAAGACCCATGACCTACGACTGAGACCAAGCTGTCTGACACTGGGCAGCACATTTCTCTCTAGAATACTTTGATAGTCTTGAGATTTCATTGTACCCTGCACAGATTCAAGACACCCTGTGCCAGATGCAGCAAAGCAGCCCCAGAACATAACAGAACCTCCTCCATGTTTCACAGTAGGGACAGTGTTCTTTTCTTGGTATGCTTCATTTTTGTGTCTGTGAACATAGAGCTGATGTGCCTTGCCAAAAAGTTCCAGTTTTGTCTCGTCTGTCCATAGGACATTCTCCCAAATTTTGGCAAATTCCAGTCTGGCTTTTTTATGATTTGTTTTCAACAGTGGTGTCCTCCTTGGTCGTCTCCCATGAAGTCCACTTTGGCTCAAACAACAACGGATGGTGCGATCTGACACTGATGTACCTTGACTTTGGAGTTCACCATGAATGTGCTTAGAGGTTGTTCTGGGCTCTTTTGTTACCATTCGTATTATCCGTTTCCTCCTGCGGCCACATCCAGGGAGGTTGACTACAGTCCCGTGGATCTTAAATTTCTGAATAATATGTGCAACTGTAGTCACAGGAACATCAGGCTGCTTGGAGATGGTCTTATAGCCTTTACCTTTAACATGCTTGTCTATAATTTTCTTTCTAATCTCTTGAGACAACTCCATCATTTTTGTCCAGGCCTGTTTCATGAGTTTGTTTTTTAAAATAATTCTGTTGAACCACAATTCAAAAGCATTGTCTGATTTTCATTGGTTAATTTTCATAAAATTTTTATTTATTACCACTTTTGTCAGATTCAAGTTATTTCTGTGACCATTGTGGGTTTTTCTTTCATTAACAGAGGGGTACCAACAATTTTGTCCACGTCTGTATATTTTTATACCTATATATGTATGTATGTATGAGCTAATAACGACAAAACTGACCAAATGTCACAGCAGTTGTACACAGCTGGATGAAAAAGCCTCAAAATTGGACAGGCTGTTCTCAGGGTGAAACTGATCCTTGTGAAAGTGAGAATAGACATAGTTGAAAAAGAGGCTCAGAGTGTAGAAGAAGAAAACAAGGGAGACGAGGGATTTAGTATTGTCAGCCGTCTCGGTTCTCAGTGTGCTGCAAAAAATGCGTTTTCTTCCAGCAACCACAGAACTGGATACCTTTGGGTTTCCTTCAAGAGCAACAGTCCTGTAACAACTTTCTCTCCTTTAATAACATGTTCTACATCCATGAAGGGGCCCACACTGCCGAATCTGGATGTGATTTTCCACACCTGACTCAGACAGTATCCTTCCCTCCTGAAGGAAACTACCATCACTCCCTGGAGAATATGCTGTGGGTCTATAAATTCATCTTTTCAAGGAACAAATCGAATCAATATTGCCCAAATGGCAAAAAAGACTTAAGGTGTTTTATCACCATGTTGAGATAATTCCTTGCAATGAGGATTTATGAAGCAGACTTGAGCTGTGTGTTTACATAACATACCAGTGACAGAACTGTGAATAATATACTGTTAAGTGAGGTCAAATGCATGGCTCGCAATGAATTAAGCACTGCTGCTGTTTGGAGAGGGAAGTTATGAATTAGTGTGTGGAGAACAATAAATTCTATAAAGTTAAATGGTGTAAAACAAAATCAAAGGGACTTTTAATTCAGTCCTCTATACCTACTGTTATTTAAAATACAAATATTGGGTTCTATGACAAGATTTTAAATCACAGAGCGAATTTAGAGGTCAATTTATTAAAACACTTTGACTTTAAGTGTTCAGAGACTTTATTGCCATAACTACAAACACACCACAAATTCTTCACAGTTTCCCTGAGAGCAAAGCAGTAGACAGAAAATGGGAATCAGAAAAACATTAACTGTACTGTTGTCATCATTCAGACCGGGGTGAGGCTCAAATGCAGAGCAGCCATAACGATCACTCAGACTCCAATAAAGTTTCACAATATTTATTGAAAACAACAAACAGAGACCCAAAATGAAACACGAAAGAAAAGCAGAACACAAAACACCAACTTAAATCTCTGCTAAAACAGGAGCCCCCTGGAGCGCATGTAGCCTATGGGAGAGAGCAGACAGAGGTGATAAGGGACAGACTCTCCCAAGGGAGAATAATGCAGGAAGGCACACTAGTCTGAGCAGTGGAGCCCGGCAGGGCACTCCAACATAGACCGGGGGCAGGTGGAAGGCAGAACCTGGGTGGCTACGATGATCTTCCTGGTCAGGCGAGCGAGATCAGCTCCGGAAGACACACCTGCTGGTGGCAGCAACCTTGTGAACAGGAAACACGCAAGAGGTAAGCGCGGGAAGACAAGATAATAAGATAAAACTTTGACAAGACTTGCGCCTGCAAACCTAAATGATCTAGCAGTGAGCTCCCCTCATACTGTGCCTTAAATACACCAGCTCATCAGGGGCAGCAGGTGGATAATCATGCAGGTGTGTCCCTCACCGCAGCGGGAAACCACAAACAGGAGGGAAGGGGGAAGCACACTCGCCAGACCATCACAACTGTCTATCATTTAAAATAATCAAATCATAATACTCATGTCAAAAAGCTGCGCTTTCAAATAGGGCAAGTCCAATAAATTACTACAATGCCCATCCATCCATCTTCCACTGCTTAGCCGGGGATCCAGGTCATGAGGCTGCAGCCTGAGCAGAGAACACCAGACTGTAGGTGGTGACTCCATTGGAGGGCGAACCATGTGGCTCATCCAGGCTGAGTCCAGTCAAGTCCTATGGGCAAAGACGTGGTCATCAGGCACTCATTGTCCAGCCCCTGGTTCCAGGACGGGGACCCCTTACCAGGCGGAGTACTTGCTACTTTTTCATAGGGACCCACTGGACCACTCTTGGTTTCGGGCTTCACTCGGGACCAATTTGTCATGGGAAACCCTACCAGGGGCAAGCTGCCCCTGGCAACATAGCCCTGGGATCATTTGGACATGCAAACCCCTCCACTAGGTTAAGGTGACAATCCACAGAGGGGTACTACACTGTCTGGTCCCAAAAACACTTGCTACATAGGTTCTTCATTGAGACTGCCTGGTCATGATTATGTCATGGATCTGGGTGAGTGCTGCACATTGTCATGTCCGCTGCGTAATTGTGCAGCGAACAAATAAAATGGTTCAAGTCCAAAGTGCAGTAAAGTAAACGTATTTATTGACAGAAAGGGAAAAAAACACAAAATGTCCATGTACTGTCCAACTGCGTGATAATGAGACAACCGGCTTCAAACTTCGCTGGCTAGGGGGAGATGCCATACGTGCTCCAGGCAGAGCAGGAGCAGAGAGGAAGGGCATAAATAAAGGAAGAGTTACCTAAGCGTTGGAGTGAGAAAGCTCTGGAATAACAACACGATACAGTCAAAGGAAGGGAGCCAACAATCAGCGAGCCAGGAAGTCCAATGTTGACTAAGCTGCCACACTGACTGATCACACTGCCTCACATAAGTACACAGATCACTAATGAGGGCAAGTGGACACAGCAGTGTGGCAAGCAAGGGCATGACTGAATGTGTGTGTGTGTGTGTGTGTGTGTGTGTGTGTGTGTGTGTGTGTGTGCTGAATGCGTGCGTGCGTACGTGTGTGCATTTGAGTGGTGTTGGCACATAGCCGGTGAATGTCTGGCATGGAGGAAGAGTGAGAGGAGGAGGCATGGCCGTAGGACTGGCAGAGAGCAGCGCTTAAATAATCTGCCAACTGGAATTAATAAGCAACAATCAAAGACCTACAACCACAGATCATGGGTGGGGTTGAGAACAACCCCATACATGACAGAGCCCCCCCCCCTCCCAAGGGGTGGCTGCCAGACACCCACCGTACCATCACAAACGGGGAAAAAAACCCCACAAGTGAAAACCTGCCCCCCCCACCCCACCCAGAAGGCCAACACAACTAACCAGGGCGGGAGGTGGGGGAACAGGTCAGGAGGGATTAACCAAAGAGAAAACAACACAATACAACACAAGAAGTACGAAAATTCCCAACCCCAAAATTACAGTAAACCCCTGCCCCCAAAACCCTAGAGTCCCCAAGTTTTGGGAGCCGGCCAAAGTCCCAAGGCCCATGAACGGCCATAAGTTCAGGGGGCCAGCCAAAGTCCCAGAGCCCATGAATGGCCAAAAGTCCAGGGGGTCGGCCAAAGTCCCAGAGCCCACGAACGGTCATATGAACAAGGCCAGGTGTTCTATCAAAGTCCAACGTGAGCCGGACCACCAGGCAAAGTGATTCGGATGGCCTGCCTGGAAAACCTGGCCACCAACCCCAATGGTACAGTTTATCGGGTGGCTGACTGGGGTTCTTCAGCCACCAGGCCAGGTGAAACGGGCCGGAAAGCGGCCCCCCCACCAGGAGACCCAGTCCTTCAGGCCGCATTGTTGAGTCATCAGGACCAGAGGGGAAAGCAAGTGGGCAGCCTGCCCACCAGGAGACTTGGAGGTGGGCGGCCGGACCAAGGAAGGGAGACCCCTGCGGTCACTGGTGGCAGGACCCAGTAGACCATGATGATGCCCATCAGGAAGAGAAGGATCACCCACCAGGCCTCTGGAAGAGTGAAGGAGACCCTGGTGTCCTTGGACTGGCTGGTGGCACCCTCGGTGGTCCTGACATGAAGCTGAAATTTTGTCGCACCCACGGTGGACCCGGGCTGGGCCATGGCTACACCCGCGGTGATCCTGGCCTGGGACAACGTTGCACAAGTGGTGACCCCCATCCGGGGCCTAATTGCTCCCACGGTGAGCCCCGATTGGGCCAGTGTTGTGTAACCCTTGCCTTATGTTAATTAGGTAAGGGAAATTATTAAGTGTAGACCAGCTGCTAGGTTACAATAGAGTAATACAATAGGGAATTAAAATGAGTGTGGAATGAAATAGCTGGAGGCAAGAAATGAGCAATACTGGTTGTTATTTGTAGAGGTAAAGAGAACAATATATACAAACAATTTACAACTATACAAATATAACAATGGCCGGCATGAAATAAAACCCCAAAAATGTCCTACTGAGCTCAGTGTTTGTTTGTCCTTTTGGTTTAGTCGTTTGACCAGTCAAGATATCTTGTATCTCCAGACTCGGGTTTCTTTTCCTCTTTTAAAGCGGCAGCTTGAGTTGTTACCACTTTGAATCTTGGGCACTGGAGAGAGGAAGGATGTTCTCCAATCGAGATCTTGGTTAGATCTCGGTTCAGTCTCGGTTCAGTCTCGGGTCAGGCTCGCCATCTCCATTCGGAGAGAATCCAGGATCCAGAAGGTTCTTGATCGGCAACCAAAAAAACCTAGCCTGCACAACAATAATGATATTATTGTTTACAGCTGGAGTAATTCGTTTTCCAATCTCTTCTTATATAACACTATAGCTTAGTGTTTAAATTCTTCTCTCATATTACTATTATTACAATCCAGTAATATAGTAAGATCTTACAATTCACATTTCACACCTTACATGCATGTTTTCTTTTCTCAAAATCTCTCTAGTAGTACATGAAATACTTTTTTTTCTCATGTTGTAGCCACACATGTGACTTACTTAATGCTTTACATAATGCCTCACATCTTAGATAAGAACAAAGTGCAGAGTTTCCTTGGAGATAACAGGAAGCTGTGAAAGTGTAATCTTTGGTATGCAAGAGACTGCTTGGAGGATCCTTTGTGTGCCAAGAGTCTGCTGGGAGGATCCTTTGTGGGCCAAAGACTGTGAGGGGGATGCTAAGGGATTAAAGAGGAAATGCATTGTTACTTTTGATTTGAATGCAATGTGACTTGTGAGCTGTGGGGAGACCTGGGTATATAAGGGACGAGTTTTTTCTGAGATGTCCTCTTTCTACTTTGCTCATGATGGAGACGTGTAATAAACTGCCTTGAGACAAACCTGCCTCGTCAATTAAACACTCCACAATGTAACCATCCATCCATCCATCCATCTTCTACCGCTTTTCCGGAGGTCCGGGTCGCGGAGGCAGCAGTTCAAGCAGAGAAGCCCAGACTTCCCTCTCCCCAGCCACCTGCTCCAGCTCTTCAGAGGGGATACCAAGGCGTTCCCAGACTAGCTGGGAGACATAGTCTCTCCACCGAGTCCTGGGTCTGCCCCGGGGTCTCCTCCCAGTGGGACGTGCCTGAAACACCTCAAGTGGGAGACGTCCAGGAGGCATCCTAATCAGATGCCCATACCACCTCAACTGACTCCTTTCAATGTGGAGGAGCAGCGGTTCTACTCTGAGCCTCTCCCGGATGACTGAGCTCCTCACCCTATCTCTGAGGGTGAGTCCAGCAATCCTACGGAGAAAGCTCATTTCAGCCGCTTGTATCCGCGATCTCGTTCTTTCGGTCATTACCCAAAGCTCGTGACCATAGGTGAGAGTAGGAACGTAGATTGACTGGTAAATCGACAGCTTTGCCTTAGAACTAAGCTCCCTCTTCACCACAACAGACCGGTACAACGTCCGCATCACTGCAGAGGCTGCTCCAATCCGTCTGTCGATCTCTCGCTCCATTTTCCCCTCACTCGTGAACAAGACCCCAAGATACTTAAACTCCTCCACTTGGGGCCACTTGTAACCAATTAAATGAATTTCTCTTTTTATCTGTACATCATTTAACCATGAAATTATGATTAATCCCTTTTAACCTTGTCTTTGTAAATCATGAAATGAAATACAATTAATCTATCACATAACCAGGGAATATACTGTCCCATTACTTCCAATATTCCCTTTTAAATCAGTAAAACCCTGTCTGAGCTACTGGGTTTAGCATAACCTATGAATTGACATAGGAGACCAACACCATGTGCTTTTAGCATCAAACTACACATTACATTCGACAGAAATAGTGCATAAGGACTAAAAGTACTTCAGCATACTGTTGGGAACTGAAATCACATTTAGGAAAACCATACAGACACAAAAATAGCCTTTTCCATTGCTTTTAAACAGAAAAAATCCACTCGTGATTAGCATTAGCATGTATTGTTTGGTACACACTCGGTTTTCACTCACCAAGATGAGGTATCAGTGTGAACACAGCAAAAGTCACAGCCTCACGGCCTCTCAAGCTCGTGCTCCCATCAACTTAGGATAATAAAGGTTCCAAATTAGTGTTTGGACAGCGTTTAGATTCATTTACAGCATCTTTCTAAATTAAACTCACCAAGAAGAGGTATCACTGTGAAGACAGACCGTCCACAGCCTCTCTCGTCCGCTCTCAGATCGTAAAAGACCGAAAACCGAGTGCGTGCCTGCTGCCTCTGCTCGGAAGGCGGGGCTAATATCGCTCTTAATGAATGAAAAGACCACAGTCGCCCAACGTGACCATGAAACGGGAATTTAAAAGTTGGATAACGAGGCTCACACTTCCTCTTCCCAAAATAATCATTTTTCAAAATAAAATCACACAATTGTATTAATACAATTGACATCTGAGAAAAAAAAGGGGTCATTTTCTCAGCTGGGTTACAGTTGCACCCACGGTAGAGCCCAGTGGGACCTGGCTGTGCCACCGCTGACTTCAACGCCGTCTTGACCCTGAGCCAACCCGTACAAGAACCTGAGCCAGGAGGCAATCAATCACAGGCACCCCCGGAGACCTGGACTGAGGCGGAACCCAACCCACAACCTTCGGCAGATGGGGAGCTGGACCCATGGAGACCACAGCGGGGGTGGCAGTGGCCACAATAACCTCTAGTGGCGAGCCTGGATCCTCAGTCTCATCCGGCAATGTGGACCTCTCTCCGGCGACCCTAGACAAGGACTCAAACACAGAGGAGGAAGGGTCAGGATCACCGGCAGCGGCGGAGCCTGGAGAGGTGAGCTCATGTGCAGCGTACGGCTGCAACTGGCTCTCCTCACCTAGAGCTAGGCAACAATGCTCTACTATAGAAAGAAGGAAGACAAACGAGAGCACTTGCCTTAGCTTGAGCTCTACCATGGTCCAGGACTCCGACGATCCGGGCAATGTTCCCATGGGCTCGACCTCCTGGAGGCGCTGCTCGGGTGCTGACTCTGCTGTGGTGGCCTCTGCTGCGGTGGCCTCTGCAGCAGGGACGATGGTCACTGCAGTCTTCTTACTTCCAGCCGTCATGACCCGCACTGGTAATTCCTCCGGCTTGGCAGCTGGGATCTGGCTCACCATTGCTGCGAGGGAAGGGTCCTCTCGGACCTCTGGCTCCTCCCGGTCCTGACGGTTCAGCTCCGGAGCACCCTCGGAGGAAGCAGGAATGAGTAGAGAGAGGGCTGGTGAGTCATTCATGGTAGCAGCAGGTGGGGAGAACTCAGGGGACTGCTCCCCCTGAGTCTCCCTACCTGGAATCAGGCAAGACATTTCATTATTAATAGGTGAAGAATGAAAATAAACTTGCCTGTTTGCCTGTTAGCTGGACTTGGATGTTGCCTACTGCTGTAGTGTGTGGAGTGTCAAACCTCTCCCTGGCTCTGGAGAGCTTGGGCCCCACCATGAGAGGAGTAGGGACTGCCCCCGATGTCATGGAGACAGGAATGTCCAGAGACGGCACGGAGAGCCTCCGAGCAGCGGGAGGAGCAATCAAGGAGACGGACAGTATGGCAGCTAGGAAGGATACGCTGGCTGACGGGACAGCTGGCTGAGAAAAACTGGAGGAGTGAGCTGCCGCAAGATGGATCTCACTAGATGACGAATAAGCTGCTGGCGAGGAGGAGATGGTGCCTTTCCGGTGATCCGGGGTCAGACGACTGTTCCGCCCTGAGGCTGAGTATGCCCTCGCCAGAGCCAGTATTAAGTCTGCTGAAATGTGTGTGTGTGTGTGTGTGTGTGTGTGTGTGTGTGTGTGCGCTGAATGCGTGCATGCATGTGAGTAGTGATGGCACACAGCTGGCGAATGTCTGGTATGGAGGAAGAGCGAGAGGAGGAGGCGTGGCCATAGGACTGGCAGAGAGCAGCGCTCAAATAATCTGCCAGCTGGAATTAATAAGCAACAATCAAAGACCTACAGCCACAGATCATGGGTGAGGTTGAGAACAACCCCGCACATGACGCACATTATTTATTGTTGTTACTCTCCTTGCCTCTGTTTACCTCACTCTTCATGAGCAGCTTGAGCCTTAATTGGCAGCAGCTGACTAATTACCCATAGCTGCCTCTGATGGTCCAACACTGCTTCTTAACCCTGGATTTACACTGACTTCGGGTCCGGTCTGTCACGGCTGCAATATGAACTCAGCAGCATATAGTTCCCATTCTCGTCAATGTTCTAATCCCTACCTGGTCCAGACCATTGCGGAACGAATCCAGTTCATCAGATTTGGATCATTAATGAAACACAACAAGTCTATTTTTAACAGCTGCTGGCTCCAATCCGCAAGAAAATGTCGCGGTATGTTGTGGTATTTAGTAGGAGTTTGTTCATTAAAAACGTTTTAAGAATTGTCTGTTATTTTCTGAGGTCTACTCCTCCACCACTGTGTCACTCACTCACTTACTCTAATAGGATCAAAAACCTTTCTGAATGCCATGATTTTGACACATTTTTCCTATTATATCTCATGCTGGTCACAAGCCAACAGTACGACTCTGAAACCCTTGGTATCCCTGTATCAACAGTCCATCAAAATTCTGGATATGAAGACACAACACTATCACCATTGTGGTATACTTGCCAAACACAAGATGTTAAGCTTTGAAAATATGATCATGTATGCAAATATACGGTTGGTCTTTAAAATTATCCATGGTTCTGCACCCCCACCGATTAAGACTTTTGTGTACCTAACTTCTGAACAAAACACCAGAATAACAAGGACTTCCTCTAGGTGGCATTGTTTGCTTTTGGACAATCAACATTCTCAAACAAAGCTATAACGGAATGGAACAAACTCCCCACTGCTTTGAAGACCAGAACAAATTACAGAGACTTTTCCACAGAGACTAAAAAATGGATTTTAAGTAATCACACCTGCCAAAATTGACTCTCTCCCTTAAAAGGGATTTGAAATTGTTTTAAATTGTTTTTATGTGTGCTGTCTCCCTTACCTTTTTACCTTTTAAACTCACTCCCTGCTTGTTTCAGGGTCAACAGTTTCTGAAACCCGACCTGAATTGCTTTCTATATATGCTGTTTTTCTTTTAATATCTTCCTGCTTGCCTCAGGAACTACAGCTGGAAATGAGTGAGAATGCTATAATCTGGTACAGAGCATCTTTACCCTGTGTTGAATGTTTTTTCCGTACATGGTCTCTGACAAATAAACCAATAAACTAAACTAAACTAAACTAGAGAAGATAAAAACTTTGACATAACATACAAACACTTCATAGAATTAAAATTAATAAGATAAGATAAGCCTTTATTAGTCCCACAATGGGGAAATTCCAGGATTGCAACAGCACAGGGATAGCAACACTCAGAGCAACAATCAGAAGGCAAGAAAAAACAAGAGCAGCTAGTATACATATGTACATATTAATATATATATATATATATATATATATATATATATATATATATATATATATAGACACACAGTGCGGAGCATTGTGGTTGGTGGATGTGCAGCAGAAAGTCTAAGCTCTCTCTCCGCGGATGCGGCGGGGCAGCTGGATGTCTTTGGGCATGATGGTGACCCTCTTGGCGTGGATGGCGCACAGGTTGGTGTCCTTGAAGAGACCCACCAGGTAGGCCTCGCTGGCCTCCTGCAGAGCCATGACGGCGGAGCTCTGGAAGCGCAGGTCGGTCTTGAAGTCCTGAGCGATCTCCCTCACCAGGCGCTGGAAGGGCAGCTTACGGATGAGCAGCTCCGTGGATTTCTGGTAGCGACGGATCTCTCTCAGAGCCACGGTACCGGGCCTGTAACGGTGAGGCTTCTTCACTCCGCCGGTGGCCGGAGCGCTTTTTCGAGCAGCCTTGGTGGCCAGCTGCTTCCTTGGGGGCTTTTCCTCCAGTAGATTTACGGGTGGTCTGCTTGGTTCTCGCCATTGCTCTTTATTATTCTGTCTTATATTTCTTGCACGCCGCCTAAACTCCAGCCCGGCACCCACGTCGTTTTCGCTTCAGTTCTCCCGGTATGTCGAGTTTCTCCGTTAGCACCGGGTGGCGGTTGAGTGCTAGCTAGCTCTTCCCTGCTGTATCGTTTCCTGCTGTAAACAGAGGCTCCGTCCGCCGACTTGGGAGACCTTTGGGGCGATCTGTGTGTCCGTGATATATATAGAGTGAAAGGTGTGCCGGATCAGAAAGTTATCACCGGATCAGAAAGAAGAAGGAAGATAAAAAGACTCAGAATTGAGCCGCTGTTGCAAAAGGCAGCCAACTCGTGTGGCGCCGGAACCAAAAAGCTACTAGCTATAGTAGCTATAGTAGCTAGCTATAGTAGCTAATAGGCTACTTACGTATTATTTAGAGCACAAAAATCCATGTGGAGAGCCAGTACATCACGATTCCTTGTTGTTATCACGTGATCACAATTGGTTCTCCTCTGTCACGCTCAGGTCTTTTTCGAGATCTCGCGTTATTTTATATAATTATTGCACAATCTGGTATTTCGAACCTTGCTCTTATCCATGCCGCTTCAAAACACAAACAGAGTTGGTAGGGATGGACACAAGGCTCCATCCACACTGTATCCGTAACGGACTGCATTTTCAGTCAGTGTAAATCCAGGGTTAGGCTCACTCTGAAACTGTAGCAGTGTGGGATTGTCATGCCCGTCTGCCTACCTACCTATTACTCTAGGTGTCCATGTGCTGTGTCTATAATTGGGTCCTCTCATTAGTCAGACCTTCTTTTTCTTCTTCTTCTTCCAGTCAGACCATGAGAGATTATTTGCAAATGTCTTCTCAATTCTGAGGCTGAAATATTTACATATTCCCATGTAAAGATGTTCAGTTTGAGTTGTTTAAACTGTATCTCATTTTTGTCTTCTTCACTCACTACTTTTAGTTTGTTTTTTTAAGGCTTTAAAGCAATGTGTGAGCACAGTTGTTGCATTCACCGTCTTATAGGCCTTTATGTTGTTAATTAGAGTCCTTGAACATGGAGTTTTCCGTTGTACTCCTGGAAGTGTTTGGAGCTTTTTAATTTAGTGATCTGACAAATTGCGTTCAGTCTTTTTTTCTTTCTTTTCTGTCTCTGTGTTTGTATGATTTATTGATATAGCCCTAGCTAAGAACCTAATACTTCAGCCTCTCTTTGATATAGTCATGTTTGGCACTAAATATTAAAAACAAGATATTTAAAATGTGTGAAGGCACAAATCTTCTTCTTTCAGGTACTCCCTTTAGGGGTCACCACAGCGGATCATCTGTCTCCATTTCACCTTATCCCTTGCACCTTCCTCTGTAGCACCAACCCTCTCCGTGTCCTCCTTCACTACATCCGTGAATCTTCTCTATGGTCTTCCTCTTTTCTTCCTGCCCAGCAGCTTCCATCTTCACCATCCTTTGTCCAACATATCCACTATCCCTCTTCTGCACATGTCCAAACCATCTCATCCTTGCCTCTTTTACTTTGTCTCCAAACCTGAGCTGTTTCTCTGATATACTCATTTCTAATCCTGTCCCTCCCAGTCCCTCCCAATGAGAATCTTCACATCTTCAGCTCTGCCACCTCTAGTGCCACCTCCTGTCTTTTTGTCAGTGCCACAGTCTCCAAACCATACATCGTAGCAGGTCTCACTACCATCTTGTAAATCTCCCTTTTCACTCTAGCTGCTACCCTTCTATCACAAATCACCCGTGACATCTCTCTCCATCCACTCTATCCTGCCTGCACTCTCTTCTTCACATCTCTTGTGCATTTTCCATTGCTTTGGATGGCTGACCCCAGGTGTTTAAAGTCATCTACCTTCACTACCTCTACTCCTTGCATCTTCAGCATTACAGCTGCCTATGAAGGCAAGAAAAATGATTCACTTCCATCTCCCATTTTCCCACACATAGATTATGATGGATATACTGTATACTATCTGTTTTTTTTCCATATAAAATCCATAACAAATTAACAAAAATCATCAAAGCGTTCATCAACTATTTGGTTCATGCTTTTATGCCAATATCCAAGGAAGCAGGTAGAACACACTTAGTGTACTGTAGCTGATTGATGGATGTGCTTTTATGGTTTCACAGAACCAAGATTTTCTTTGGTGGACTGAAGCTTTTGTTATTTTAGCTTATTCTGTCTGCACTAAATTTCAGAGCAACATAAATGGTGTGACCAAAAACAAATCCAGCTATTTCCTATTTTAAAGTAAATGATTGCTGTATCATATAACAATCCACTTATACCATATTTAAATTGTAATAAAGAGGCTATATGGTTTGGTATAAAATTATATGAGCTCTTTCTAAGCTGTCTGCTGCTATAAACTTTTATTATTTATTCCCTTCTTTATATAAAGAAAAAAAAAAATCCATCAAGACAATGTTCTGCTGAAGTGCGTAAAACGATATCTCCAAAGAGAAATACAGCCACAGAAGCAGGTCTGCTCTTTATTCAGTGGTGGCTGAAGACAGAGATAAATTATCTGAGAGCAGCCAGTACAGTTTAATGCCAAGTGTATATCTCTCCAGGTTTTCAGATATGTCAGAAATGTGACTGGAGCAGCCAGCAGACGGAGGAAATGCTGCCAATTAGAACTCTGAAACATAAATCACATTTTACTGCTCTATCACGTCAAGCGGCCGATATTCAGTTTCCAGCCTTTGACAGTCATTAATACAAAGAATGAAATAGGTGAAATAAGTGCATGGCCCGCAATATCACCTTTCACCACAAGGGATGAAAAAATGATGCATGAGTCTGTATTGAATTGCATTACATCGTATTCTTTCAAAAGCATGGTATAGTATCTTCCCTTGTTTATCTTCTACAGCAACTGGCAGAAGTGTTTTTGAGGGGTATATGGATATGCCAGTCTTCTACTTGACTTTTCTTAAGCGTATATTTATTAATTTCTTTTCATTTTACTTGTTTTTGTACCCATTCCCCAGTCATTAAACAGTACATTTAGAGAAAATGGGAAACTATAATTCTGTATGCTGTGATACATGTGTATTCAATTCTATACAGACAGTAAATGTGTGCATCAGACAACAGTGAATACTGTACAGCTGTCTTTAATGCACCATACACAGAAACTGCACATAGAAAATGAGCAAATTTAGCAGATTTAGATTTACAGAATGTAGCATTCAAAAGCATAATTAGAATCAACACGACCCAGTCTCACCTAAACAAAACAAAACAAAACAAAAACATAACAATGCAAGGTTTTTCACCCCGAGAAAATGTTCAAGGATTCAAGGATTCAAAGGCTTTATTATCATGTACACAGTTAAGAAATGCAACATTTCCTGAGCAATGAAATTCTTACTCGGCTGTCCGCAATGAATGACAAGGTAATAAATACACATCACTACTAATACTAATAAAGGTAATACACCTTAATACTAATACTAATAAATACACATTAAAAGCAATTAGGACAGTTAAAGCAGTTATGACTCGAAGAAGCAAGAAGAATGAAAATTCACTGGGTGTCATGAATTGCCCTTCGGGACAGAAAGGTTAGACCCACGCGCTTAACTGTTAGTCTGGGCAATTTATTGAAAAACCAACAAACATGAAGTCCAACACAGTGCTAAGAACACAAAAATACAAAGGAGGGAGCAAACTTACTGTTACAGCACACCAGAGAAGGGACAGGGCTCTGGTGGAGACGAAGAGCAGCTTGATTAAGACAGCGGCAATCAGAAATGAAAATACTTGCCCTTAAATAGGGTCAAAAAACAACTGATGGATTGAGCCGTTGCCAACGATGGATCTCCCGCCTTCTGGCTGCATTAAATTGTAGGGGGTGCTTGTGATGGCGATGACTGATAAGGCCGATGCGTGAAGCACATGGCATATCGCAATCAGGACAGATGTACATAATTGGCTGAGTGGATGACACTGACTGCTGTAGACGTCTCTGTTGCTGGGTGGCACTGTGACGTGCTTTATGGCGGGCATCCAAAAGGGCAGTTCTCTCTCTCTTGAAGAGGTCAACACCTTTATGGCAGAGCTTTCGCCAAAGGGGACGGTTCTTGGCCTGCATTTCCCATGTCATAGGATCAATCCCACACGACTCGAGTAAGGCTTTGAGCACGTCTTTATACCGCTTCCACTGACCACCCCGTGACCCCCACCCTTCGTCCAACTGGCCAAATAACAGGACTTTAGGAATGCGCTGATCTGTCATCCGAACAACGTGGCCGGTCCAGCGCAAATGGGAACTTATGATGAATGACTCGATGCTGGTGATATTGCACCAGCGGAGGACCTCTGTATTGGCAACTTTGTCACACCACGGGATTCCACACAGCTTCCTTAAACACCGCATGTGAAACTATTCACGTTTCTTCACATGGGGGCGATAGGTTGTCCATGAATCGCACCCATAGAGAAGTGTAGATAGAACAATGGTACGATAGACCTTGATCTTGGTGCTTAGACGAATGCCACACTTCGACCATAGACGATGCTGTAGGCGTCCATAGGCTGCGCTAGCCTTGCTGATGCGGTGGGTAACTTCATCATCAATCTTGGCATTCTGCGAGATGGTGCTCCCCAGGTAGCAGAACTTGTCAACTGCCTTGAGGGGTTCGCCACCGATGGTAATAACAGGATTTATTGGGAGCATACCAGGATGAGGTTGAAGTAAAACCTCTGTCTTCTTGATACTTATAGTGAATCCATAACGATTCATTGCTCAATTACAGTACAAAAAACAATTACATAAGTAGTGACAGGTGTGGGTTACATGAGTGGGCAGGAGAAAGCAAAGATACAATTTGGACCCAGCTGGGGGCAATGAGAGAAGAGCGGCTGAAGCTGACAGCTGACAGGAGCGACACCCACACGAAGCACAAAACCCGGAAACGCCCTTGACAGCTGTCAACCCAACAGTAAAAAACTAAAGAATAAAATATCAACAAATGCAGACAGAAATCCATCCATCTTCTTCCGCTTAATACTTTTCGGGTCGCAGGGGGGCTGGAGCCTATCCTAGCATCTTTGGGCGAGAGGCAGGGTACACCCTGGACAGATCGCCAGTCCATCGCAGGGCCAACACAGAGAGACAGACAACCATTCACTCTCACAGTCATACGTAAGGACAATTTAGAATCCCCAATTGATGCCAATTAACCTAACTTGCATGTTTTTTTGGCATGTGGGAGGAAACTGGAGAAATCCCAGAGTAAACCCACGCAGACACGGGGAGAACATGCAAACTCCACACAGATCACTGTTGGTCGGGGGCTGGGATCGAACCCAGGATCCCCCGGCCAAGGGTGAGTTGCTGTGCTGCCGCAGTGCTAACCACTCTGCCACCGCGCTGCCTGCAGACAGAAATATAAATGTAAATTAATACAAAATAAGAGTGTAACAAAACTAAAACATAAACAGGAAAATAGCAAACAGTACAAGAATTACAGAAACCCAAAAAGCACAAGATACAACAAATATGTAAATATAAGGAAAAAGCCATGAGACTGAGCCTGGCTGAACCTCCAGAGCTTGGCTCATGACATTGGGTGACTATAACATGTCCCTGAGTAAAATAAAAAATTCACTGAGTGAGTATGACTTATCTCTGATAATACTCAATAGACTTTACAATGGTAATTTAATATCAGAGATGATATGAACGTGAGATGGCACGAGACTATGTACAATGTGCAAATAAGCATCCAGTGTGAGAATTCCTCTGTGTAAAGCCATGCGCCCTGATAATACCCAGTAGACCATACAATGATAATTTAGCAGCAGAGATGATATGGACGTGAGGCGGGGTGAGACTGTGTACAATGTGTAAATGAACAATGTGCAAATTTACCATCCAGCATGGGAATTCCTATTTGCAAAGCTGTGTCCGGAATTGTGTTATTTGTTCAAGAGTCTGATGGCAGTGGGAAAGAAGGAGTTTTTTTAGTCTGGATGTCCTGCATTTCACACTTCTGTACCTCTGGCCTGAGGGTAGAAGTGTGAACATTCTGTGCTGGGGGTGGGTGGGGTCCTGGAGGATGGAGGCAGCTCTCCTTTGGACTATGTGGTGATAGATGCTCTGCAGAGAGGGGAGTGGAGTTCTGATGATCTTCTCCGCTGTCTTCGTCTCTTTCTGCAGGCGTTTGCGGTCCAAAGCAGTAGTGCTGTTGATGCAGTTGGTCAAGATGCTCTCGATGATGCAGCTGTAGAAGTTGTTGAGGATCTTGGGGGACATGCCAAACTTCCTCAGCCTCCTCAGAAAGTATAGCTGCTGTTGAGCTCTCTTAACCAGCTCTGTGGTGTTGTGTGTCTACATAAGGTCCTCGCTGATCTGGATGCCCAGGTATTTAAAGCTGCTCACACTCTCTACCTCAAGCTCTCGGATGAACAGCGGGCGATGAAGTCTCCTCCCCTTCCTCATATCCACTATCATTTCCTTTGTCTTGTCCGTGTTTAGGATGGGGTTGTTGTCCTCACACCATGACACCAGGATGGCCACCTCCCTCCTGTAGGACACTTCATCGCCACCAGTGATGCATCCTATCACTGCTGTGTCGTCCGCAAACTTTAAGATGACATTGTCCTTGTGGGAGGCGACACAGTCATGGGTGAAGAGGTTGTAGAGGATGGGGCTGAGAACACAACCCTGTGGGATACCTGTGTTCATGATGATGCTGGCTGAAGTCCTGTTCCCAATCCTTACAGACTGAGGCCTGCCAGTTAGAAAGTCCAGTAGCCATTTACAGAGGGCGGGGTGCAGGTCAAGTAGAGACAGTTTGTCAGTGAGTTTGTGGGGGATAACCGTGTTGAAGGTGGAACTGTAGTCGACAAACAGCATCCTGATGTAGGAGTCTTTATCTTCCAGGTGGGAGAGAGAATAATGGATTTGCATTAATGGAGTGCAGCAGCAATGGCGTAGGCCTACCGGCCCAACAGATGGACCTGTTGGGCCAGTACGTGGTGCATATAAATGTACAACATTCATGTGCAAATATGTACAACTGTCCACTACAATAAAAAGCTAAACCTAAGAATTAACATTAAGTTAAAATAAGCTAAAAATTAGAATAAAATACTACCTAAAAACTGAGCTAAAAAACTAGAAATGGGCTAAAAAGCATTAGGCTACAGACCGTTCATGAGCTTGAGGCTCCTTCGTTTCAAAAATGCACATAAATGTTTATGGTAGCATGAAATGAAAGAGCTTATGTACACTATTCTGATCACTGTAGAGGCAAAGGGCAACTACATGCGCGAAGACGTAGACGCATGTGCAAAGATGCAGAATAGCACATCTCAATAAGTAGCACAGAATTATAGAACACCGGCACCACATTTGTCTGCCTACCCCTAACATTTATAGAGTGAAAAGCGTAAAAACAACAAAAAAGGCAAAGTGATAAACAGCTCAGTGTGGGATGCAAACTCACCACATGATGATTAAAAGTGCATTTAAAAAACTGCCCAGGAACCAAATAAGCGTTGAAGCCTTGTTAAAGCAGGTGTTGTTTTGGTCATGCGCAGTGAGATTTGTGAGGTTTTTTTTTTTTCATGTATGCACAGAATGACAATGAGTGGTTGAATTCACGCATGCACAGCGAGTCGTTTATGCTCCATGTCTCAGGTGCGTGCTTTTATTGTTTTCGCACAAGTGCAGTAAGTGAAGGCGTTACTCCATATCTACGCCGCTTCTACTCCTCATCTCAGTTATATGTTTTTCTTGTTTTATGTACAAATGCACATTTTTTGAGGTGGTGGAAAATGTACAATTGATATGAGTTTTAGTGAGATCGGGTTGATCAGTCTCTAAATGTCCTTCTAGTACTTCCTTTGGGTGTGAAAAAATAATGTTAACATACAGTAAAGTTAAAAGTATTTATTTTTACTTAACAACATTTACAGTAATCCTGGTAATAAACCACATTATTTTTTTTTAAACTTGGTGACCTAGTAACCTAAATTCACACCCTAGTGATCTTCAAGGTCAAAGCCAAGGTCAAGGTCATTTGACCTTCGGCAGGTGACAAAGACCCAATTCTAACTTGGATTAAACTTTCTTGCCCCAGTTGCAATAATGAAGTCATTATGTTCCCAAATGGATTTTGACCTTTAATGATCCTGTTTCCAGAGTTGTAAACTAATTAAGAAAACAAAAGTTATTTTACTCCCAATTTGTTTGTATAATATAGAGCAGGGGTGTCCAATCATGTGCCATGGAGGGCCAAGACCCTGCAGGCTTTATCTCCAACCAGTGTCTTCATCAGCAGATTCCACTGAATTTCTTCCCACTGATTGCTGATAAGTGAAAACACCTGCTGAAGAGACTGGGTAGAAGAGAAAACCTGCAGGGTCTTGGCCCTCCATGGCACATGATTGGACACCCCTGATACAGAGAATATGAGAGGAGGGTATATGAATCATTTCTGTATTCCCTGAGGTTTTTCTGAACATATTTAAATTATAGATAGATAGATAGATAGATAGATAGATAGATAGATAGATAGATAGATAGATAGATAGATAGATAGATAGATACCAAACTGGTGTGGCAATCCACATTGTAGAGGAGTCAGAAGACAGCGTCTCAGTCAGGAGGCAGTGATTAAACATAAGAGAATAATAGGCAGGAACGTCATGGGGAGTTGGCAGGAAGAAGGAGCTGGGGGTTTAAGGGAGATATATTGTGGGGTTAGATGTCATGCAGTGTGATGTGAAATGTCATGCAGATGTGAGATGATCTGTTGAGTTATAAGAAGAACCTGGCTTGACTGATTCAGCCCTTTTCTGTGTATGGATGATGTGAGAGTGTTAATAAAGCTTTGTCTGTTCGTAAACCGGCCTCATCATTTCCAACACTCTCCACACTGGAAAATTACAGTGTAACAGCAGCATGACAGTAGATGACCAAAATGACGGAAACACACACAGCATAAAAGAAAATAGCAAAGAAGTTCTGCTCTATAGGTGTTGCCTTTACGTGGAGATGGGCTAACTGCTTGGTTCACAGTGTTGAAACAGTGTAAGCAAGCTGGAGAGAAAGTGGATGCTTGGAGAAACCCTGTTACCAAATGTTATTTTTCCAGGGTGTCAAATCTTGCTGTTTATCCAAAAATACAAAAACCAAATTGCTGAACATATTCACAAAAATGAGGAGGAAGATGTGACAAAGGTATGTTTGTTATTCATGTGCATTTATTTGTTTGATTTTAGATCCTGATACGAGGAATGCTACGAAGAATACGAAGAATGCACTGAGCAAAGCAGGGCACAGCCATGTTCAGAACTTTTTCTCTCCCAGCTTTAAAAATGTACAGACTTTTCTATTTACACTTGTTATGAAGGGGTTAATAGCAGGGAGCAGCGTGATGATGCAGCCTGCTGGTATCGTCATCACGCCAGCCCATATAGGGAGAGAGTCGGCCATCTCAGGGCTCTCTTGGCTCATAGCCACCTAGGGGGGGTCAGTATACAATGAACCTGTAATGTACTATTATTGCATCATATAATAAAGTTCAAGTTCCAGCACAGCTGTCCTCTCCATTGGTCATTCCCAGTTTTCCAGACATAACAACACTCATGATAAATCTTCCTAAATCTGATGCAGACATAAATTGAGAATGCAGACTGAATACAGAGAATTTACATTATCCAGAATCAGATATACGAGGGGAACTGAAAAGTTCATGGTGGTCAAATTTGACCAAATGTGGTTTATTTTTCAACATAGTCTCCGCTTTGGTCCACACACTTCTTCCATCGGTGTTGCAGCTCTTGGATCCCTGCAGTTGAAAAATAAACCACATTTGGTCAAATTTGACAACTATGAACTTTTCAGCCTCCCCTTGTATCATGGAGTTCAATGTAAGTAGTCCATTTCAGAAGAATCAACGGACTGCAGTGTCTCTAGCTTCAGTGTTTAGCTACTTCAACAGAAGGGTGCCAAAAATTGGGACTGGATATTTTTGTACACTTCACAGCTTTTGTCAACCAAAACGACAGGCTGCAAAACTAAGGATGGTAAACCACCACTTACTTCCATTGTAGAAAAGTGAAGCTCTATTTCCTGCATTAGCATGGTGAGAACTACCTATGAAAAGAGAAACCATCTTTTGGAAAAATTTATTCAAGGAATTTTTTTTTTTAGAATTCAGTTTGGGAAAAGTGCCACGCACAATAATGGGGTAAAAGGTGGGACTTAAAGTCTTACTGCAATCAGCCACCGTGTTTGGAGAGCTCTCATGTTGTTCCTCTTTATTTATGGTCTACGGTCAAAAGACAAATAACTGCAAAAGAAACTGAACCAAACTATCACTCTTTGGAAATGCAGTACATTATATCAAGATTAATTTATAATGAATGTACATGACAGACATTTTGATGGACATTTTGACGAACATTGACGAGTCAGAAGTGATTTCTGGAAATGACCCCTTTCATAAAGAAACAAGAACAGAAGCAAGAGAGGCCTACAATTCCTGGTGTTGAATATTTTAATAGTGCCACCAAGTGGTAAAAGGCAGGAATAACATGCACACCTGTGTACGCAGAGATGTAAGTGGACTCCACTGCAGCGTATGCATGAATAACAATACTGGGACTTCCTATGAGAATCAAAAAATTTGCAAGTCTGGCCAGACTGTCAAATTGTAACTCAACCCAAAACAGAGAGGCAGCACCATCTTGTGGCATCATTCAGGTAATTACTCAGTTAAAAACCTTCATCCACCATCAGATGGTTGTAAGATGCCAAAAAGCTGTGTCAATATTTAACTACCAAAACACTGAATCTGTTGTGCTTCATTGAAGGATCTCTAAAATTCCTGTTCTTTTCTCAGCCTTCCCTCTCTGTTTTGGTCTCATCTTTCTTTGACTTCTCCGGCTGTTGCCGTGGCCTTTAGCTGGAGACCAAGAAGCAGAATAAATTTTGCCTGAAGACTCCAGTCAGACATTATTATTATATCTGATCGTAGCTCTGCACAAATCGCAGCCTTCAGGTTGGCGTTCTGACAGGTAATCCCTTTTCTCCAACTTCTGAGACTCCCCACTCTGTTCTTCTTGCTGTTCCTCCTCTTGGGTCAGGACGGATAAGATGGGATTAATCTAATTATAGCAGCAGATGTTGGTTCTGAGTACTTTTTTAAACATTTACTCAGCCATGAAACACTGAACAAAAGTAATTTTTTTAAAGTAATGACTGTATTTCACACTTTGCTGCACAGTCTTTGTTTTTTGTTTTTTTTCTTTCTCTGCTGGAGGTGATGTGGTTTGTTTCATAGGATTTCATCAGTAGAACTGAGTTTGATTTAAGTTCATTTAATATGCCATCAGCCAGGGGTTGGCAATCTTTGTTATGCAGGTGGCAATTTTTGCGGTATTTTTAAGTCAAAAAAACCCAAATCTGTGTAGAGCCACAAAATGTACCAAAGGCTTAAAATGAAGGTTAACACTTTATAAGTATGAAGTAGCCCATCAGTGTTTTCCATAGGCGAGGTTTTTCCAAATATGCAACTTATAAATTTGTGACTTTATGGTGAATTTGTGTCACAAATTTTTGTGAATTTTCTTTAGGAAATTTCTACTTTTTTTTTTTTTTTTGTAAATTCAGCTTTTTTTTTAATTTAAGACTTTCTTATAAATTTGCAATGTTTCCTTTTAATTGTGCAACATGGTCAATTTGTGGCTTTTTTCTCATGAATCAGGCTTTATACTCATGAATTTTAGTTGATTTTTTTTTATTTTCTTGTACATTTGTGAAGTTTTTTACACAAATTTGAAAAAGAAGATCCCAAATATTTAAGTTAGTTCATGACAAATTTGTACCTTTTCCCCATAATCCCAAGAAAATTTCTTTTATTTTGAAAAAAAGTTTTTTTTAGCCCTATCCTGTCCAGCAGCTAACTAAGAAGCAGAACAGATATCTGCTTCCCTTATTCTGCCAAAAAGATTTACTTTGCCAAAAGGAGCTCTGCTCATATTTGATATGTGCTGTATATAAACAGTATTTATAGACTCCTCTTGCTATGTAATAACTTTAATACTTTATTTTAATTGCTTAACTTATGATGAACCTGACAGGGAGAATGGGGGAGAGAAGATTTAAAGTGGTCAGAAGGAGTGGGAGGTGAGTGGGTGGGGAGAGGGAGAGAAAAAGAGAGGAACAAACAGAAAAAACACATCCATCCATCCATCCATCCATCCATCTTCTACCGCTTTTCCGGAGGTCCGGGTCGGGGAGGCAGCAGTTCAAGCAGAGAAGCCCAGACTTCCCTCTCCCCAGCCACCTGCTCCAGCTCTTCAGAGGGGATACCAAGGCGTTCCCAGACCAGCTGGGAGACATAGTCTCTCCACCAAGTCCTGGGTCTGCCCCGGGGTCTCCTCCCAGTGGGATGTGCCTGAAACACCTCAAGTGGGAGGCGTCCAGGAGGCATCCTAATCAGATGCCCATACCACCTCAACTGACTCCTTTCAATGTGGAGGAGCAGCGGTTCTACTCTGAGCCTCTCCCGGATGACTGAGCACCTCACCCTATCTCTGAGGGTGAGTCCAGCAATCCTACAGAGAAAGCTCATTTCAGCCGCTTGTATCCGCGATCTCATTCTTTCGGTCATTACCCAACGCTCGTGACCATAGGTGAGAGTAGGAACGTAGATTGACTGGTAAATCGACAGCTTTGCCTTAGAACTAAGCTCCCTCTTCACCACAACAGACCGGTACAACGTCCGCATCACTGCAGATGCTGCTCCAATCCGTCTGTCAATCTCTCGCTCCATTCTCCCCTCACTCATGAACAAGACCCCAAGATACTTAAACTCCTCCACTTGGGGCAGAAGCCTGTCCCCAACCCGGAGAGGACAATCCACCTTTTTCCGGCTGAGGACCATGGACTCGGACTTGGAGGTGCTGATTCTCATCCCAGCTGCTTCACACTCAGCGGCAAACCATCCCAGCAAGAGCTGTAGGTCATTGCTGGATGAAGCCAACAGGACAACATCATCTGCAAACAACAGAGATGAGATCCTGCGGTCACCAAGCATGACACCCTCCATTCCCTGGCTGCGCCTAGAAATCCTGTCCATAAAAATTATGAACAGGATCGGTGACAAAGGGCAGCCCTGGCGGAGTTCAACTCTCACTGGGAATGACTCCGACCGAGTGTTGGCAATACGAACCAAACTCTCACAACGGTCGTACAGAGACCGAATAGCTCGTAACAACAAGCCCGATACCCCATACTCCTGAAGCACCCCCCACAAAAATCCACGAGGGACACGGTCAAATGCCTTCTCCAAGTCCACAAAACACATGTAAACTGGTTGGGCAAACTCCCACAAACCCTCGAGAATTCTCGAGAGGGTAAAGAGCTGGTCCGATGTGCCACGGCCAGGACAAAAACCACATTGCTCCTCCTGAATCCAAGGTTCAACCAACGGCCGGACTCTCCTCTCCAGTACCTTGGCATAGACCTTCCCAGGGAGGCTGAGGAGTGTGATCCCTCTAAAGTTGGAGCACACCCTCCGGTCCCCTTTTTTAAAGAGAGGAACCACCACCCCGGTTTGCCATGCCAAAGGCACTGCCCCCGACCTCCACGCAATGTTGCAGAGGTGTGTCAACCATGACAACCCAACAACATCTAGGGCCTTGAGGTACTCAGGGCGAATCTCGTCCACCCCCGGGGCCCGGCCACCAAGGAGATTTTTAACCACCTTGGCAACCTCAGCCCCTGTGATAGGCGAGTCATCCCCCTCGTCCCCAAACCCTGCTTCCACTGTGGAAGGCGTATCAGTGGGATTGAGGAGATCCTCGAAGTATTCCTTCCACCGCCCGACGATGTCCCCAGTCGAAGTCAACAGTGTCCCATCCACACCATACACAGTGTGGACGGGGAGCTGCTTTCCCCTCCTGAGCCGCCGGACAGTTTGCCAGAATCTCTTTGAGGCCAACCGAAAGTCTTGTTCCATGGCCTCACCAAACTCCTCCCATACCCGGGTTTTTGCTTCAGCAACCACCCGAACTGCACTCCGCTTGGCCTGCCGGTACACCTCAGCTGCTTTGGGAGTCCCACAAGCCAACCAAGCTTGATAGGACTCCTTCTTCAGCTTAATGGCCCCCCTCACCACTGGTGTCCACCACTTGGTTCGGGGGTTGCCACCACGAGATGCACCGACCACCTTGCGGCCGCAGCTCTGGGCTGCCGCTTCAACAACAGAGGTGGAGAACATGGCCCATTCAGACTCCATGTCTCCAGACTCCCTCGGAATGTGGTTGAAGTTCTTCCGGAGGTGGGAGTTGAAGACCTCCCGGACAGGGGCCTCAGCCAGACGCTCCCAGCACACCCTCACTATACGTTTGGGTCTACCAGGTCTGAATGGCTTCCTCCCCTGCCATCGGATCCAACTCACCACCAGGTGGTGATCAGTTGACAGCTCTGCACCTCTCTTTACTCGGGTGTCCAAGACATACGGTCGCAGGTCTGATGATACGATAACAAAATCGATCATCGACCTGCGACCTAGGGTGTCCTGGTGCCAGGTGCACATATGGACACTCTTATGCTTGAACATGGTGTTCGTTATGGACAGACTGTGGTTAGCACAGAAGTCCAATAACTGAACACCACTCGGGTTCAGATCGGGCAGGCCGTTCCTCCCAATCACCCCCCTCCAGGTTTCACTGTTATTGCCCACGTGCGCATTGAAGTCCCCCAGTAGGACAATGGAGTCTCCAAGAGGAGCACCCTCCAGCACCCCAGTCACAGACTCCAAAAAGGGTGGGTCCTCTGAAACATCATTTGGTGCATAGGCACAAATGATGGTCAGGACCCGTTTCCCAACCCGAAGGCGCAGGGAAGCAACCCTTTCGTCCACCGGGGAAAACTCCAATATAGAGGCAGTAAGGTGGGGCGATACAAGAATACCCACCCCTGCTCGTCGCCTCTCGCCCGGGGCAACTCCAGAAGCCAAGCTCCAGCCCCTCTCCAGGAGACTGGTTCCGGAACCGGAGCTGTGTGTTGAAGTGAGGCCGGCTATATCTAGCTGGTATCTCTCAACCTCGTACACCAGCTCAGGCTCCTTCCCCACCAGACAGGTGACATTCCACATACCAAAAGCCAGTTTAGAAAGCTTGGGATCAGTCCGCCAAGGTCTCCGCCTTTGACCGCCACCTGATCCACATAGCACCGGACCCCCATGATCCCTCCTGCAGGTGGTGAGCCCACTGGAGGGCGGACCCATGTAACTCCTTCGGGCTGAGCCCGGCCGGGTCCCATGGGTGGAAACCCGGCCACCAGACGCTAGCCTTCTAGCCCCTCCCCCAGGCCTGGCTCCAGGGTGGGGCCCCGGTAACCCCATACCGGGCGGGGTACACTGAATCCTTGATATACAATTCATGAGAGTCTGATGGATCGTTCTTAGTCTGGCCCTTCACCCAGGACCAGTTTGTCTTGGGAGACCCTATCAGAGGCAAATTGCCCCGGACAACATAGCTCCTGGGATCACTGGGGCACGCAAACCCCCCCACCACGATAAGGTGACGATCCATGAGGGGGAGAAAAAACACAATTTCTACTAATTCAGTTTCTGAGCTGTCATCACGAGCCTGATAACTGCACCTGTAAGAGAACAGAGACATACAGTACATTATGAGTGTATGTGTGCATGCATGCGTACATGTGTGTGAAACGTGCCCATAAGAGATAGTGTGTGTGGTTTACCAAGAAACATACAAAGAGCAGGCTGCAGCAACACCCCCCAGAACCGTGAGCCCTGGCGCAACGCCGGCTCCCCCCCCCCCGCCCCCAGCAGGGCTGCACACCAGCCCCAGGCCCTGGAAGGCCACCCCCCTTCCCCCGGCCTGTCATGTTCTGGTGAGTGCACGCTCCCCCTCCCGTCCTGTTCAACTTTCACCGACTCTGCAGGCAATCACCTCACCTGCGTGATGAGACACACCTGCTACTTCTGCCTCACCAGTGCTTAAAAGGACCTTCTCTTCAACGCTTCAGTGCTAGCTCGTTGGGTATACTACCTTCACAGCAAGTGAGTTTAATTCTCCCTCTCTGAGAGAATATCATTAATCCTTTGTCTTTTCCTCTTCAGATTGCTACCTCCTTTGTGGTGCATCTCCAGGGTTGTTGTGCGCTCACCTGCCTCATCATCACCACCAGTTCAACAGCCATATCCTCCCGGTCAGACGCCTCACCCAGCTCTACCCCTGTCTTCCAGCATCTACTCCTGGTTCGCCGTTTGTGCTGCGTTTTGCTGCCGGGTTCTCTGTTTCTTCCACGTTAGTGCAGTCCTATTTTTCCATCTCAGTCTCCATCCTTATCAAACCTGCTCTCGTCTCTCCCTACAGGCTGGGCCTTCCTCTGATGAGTAGCGTTTTTCCTTATCAAAGCTTTCCTTCTTGCATTAATAAAATCCAATCAAAATTTGCTTCTGTGTCATCGTGTGTTTTCTCTGGTTTCACTCCCTGCACATGAGCTGTCAATTATTACCAATCATGACAGAACGAGACAGCCTAAGTGCAAGTTCAGCAGGTGCAGCATCAGCGGAACACTCTGCTTTGGATTGTTTGGCCGGGCTTGTGCAGCAGCTGGGCACGGTCGCTGAACATTTGACCTATATCTGTCAGGGGAGTCGGTCTGCCTCCAACTACTCTGTAGAGTTCCGGGTCGCTGCGGCAGACTGTGGTTGGAATGACGTTTCGCTATGCAGCGTCTTCCTCCAGGGTTTAAATGAAAACCTCCGCAACAACCTAGTGGTTCATGCTCTTCCCTCTTCCTTGCATGGTCTAATTGATCAGACTGTCATCTTGACAACTGATACCGCGAGTGTGCGAGGGAGTGCAAGGCCTCTTTCAACCTGCCCAGTGCGCGCACACCCTCTTCGGTTTCTGACACAGGTGGAGTCAGCTCCTCCTCTGAGCCTATGGAGCTCGGCCGAGTCCATTTGACTCCGGAAGAGCACCAGTGGCGGAGGAGAGCCGGTGCCTGCATGTATTGTGGCTCTCTAAAGCACACACTGCAGAGGTGCCATCTGAAACCAAAAAGATGCGGCCCGTCAGTAGCCGTGGGGGGTCTGACAGGCGGGAAATCTATTCATCCCCCTGGTAGCTTCTTGATTTCGGCCCTCATTCAGTTTCCAGGAGTCGAGGAAAAGGCCATGGCATTGATTGATTCAGGAACGGAGCAGAACTTCATCTCTGTGCGCTTCATGCGGGATGTAGGCATCCCCACGACCAAATTGCCAATGCCCCTCAGTGTTACTACATTGTCGGGCGGTAATGTTGCCACCATCACTGAAAGAATGGAGCCTGTGTCCGTTCTTCTTTCCGGCAACCACCGGGAGATTATTCTGTTCTATATTCTCCCTAAATCATGTCACCCGGTGTTTCTTGGGTACCCGTGGCTCCGAGAACATAACTCTATTATTAATTGGGCACATAACTCTATCTCTTCCTGGAGTCCGTATTGTTTGGCATCCTGTCTTAGCTCGGCTGAGTGTTCACCATCGCTGCCCATCTCTTCCCCTCCCGCAGAGCTGCCGGACCTCAGCCTAGTACCTGAGGTCTATCATGACCTTGAAGAGGTCTTCAGCAAATCAAAAGCGCTTTCTTTACCTCCCCATCACTCTTATGATTGTGCTATAGACCTTCTCCCGGGTGCGCAGCTGCCATCCAGCAGGCTCTACAGTATTTCTGGGCCAGAGAGGGAGGCGATGGAAAGCTATATTAAAGAGTCTTTGAACGCTGGCCTCATTCGGCCTTCATTGGCTCCTCTTGGGGCAGGATTCTTTTTTGTCGCGAAGAAGGACGGTTCCTTGCGCCCGTGCATTGATTATCGGGAACTTAATGCTATAACAGTTAAGGCTAAATATCCTCTGCCCCTGATAAACTCCACGTTTCACCTCCTTCAGCACGCGCGAGTGTTCACCAAATTGGATTTGCATAACGCATACCATCTGGTTCGCATTTGCGAGGGGGACGAATGGAAGACGGCCTTTAAAACACACTTGGGGCAATTTGAATATCTGGTGATGCCGTTCAGGCTCACCAATGCCCCCACCATCTTCCAGCGTATGATCAATGACGTCCTCCGCGATATGGTCAGTCAATTTGTTTTCGTCTATCTCAACGACATTTTGATTTTTTCTCGCATGCCAGAGGAACACATAGTCCACGTCAGGGCCATTCTACAATGGCTCCTGGAGAACCAGCTCTACGTTAAAGCCAAGAAGTGTGTTTTCCACCCGCTCCACTTCGTTCCTTGACTTTATCGTAGCTGAGGGGGAACTGAGGGCTGACACGGCCAAGGTGAAGGCTGTGCTAAATTGGCCTACACCCCACTCCCGCAAGGAGCTCCAGTGCTTCTTGGGGTTTGCAAATTTTTATCGCCGTTTCATCAGAAACAATAATGGGGTAGCGCAGCCTTTGACCCAGCTGACCTCGGTTAAAGTGCCCTTTAGTTGATCCAAGGCAGCTGAACAGGCTTTTTTCAAACTGAAGGGTCTATTCTCCAACGCTCCCATCTTGGCCCAGGTCGACCCCCAGCTCCAGTTTATTCTAGAGGTGGAAATTTCTAACTCGGGGGTGGGCGCTGTTCTATTGCAGTGCTCAGCCTCAGATCAGACGCTCCATCCATGTCCATATTTCACTTGGTGGCTCACGCCTGCCGAGAGGAATTACGACATAGGAGACCATGACCTCTTGGCCATTAAGTTGGCCCTTGAGGAGTGGAGACACTGGCTGGAGGGGGTGGCCCAGCCCGTAATTGTGTGGACCGACCACAAAAATTTAGAATATCTTCAGTCGGCCCGCAGACTGAATGCCAGGCAGGCCCGCTGGCATTATTTTTTACTAGATTTAATCTTACCATCACTTATAGGCCTGGCTCCAGCAATGTTAAACTGGACGCTCTCTCACGCCAGTTCTGCCCCAACCCCCCCACCCTTCATTCCCTTCCCCAACCCATTGTCCCACCCTCCTGCTTCCTTGGAGCTCTCATGTGGGACATTGAGCAGAGGGTCCGGCAGGCTCAATCCACAGAGCCCAAGCCAGAAGGGGGTGCTGATGGTCATCTGTTCATCCTGGTTGCTCTCCGTAGTGATGTCTTCAGGTGGGGCCACACCAGCTTTTTTGCATGCCATCCTGGGATCACTCGCACCATCAATCTCATCCGCTGAGTGCTCTGGTGGCCCACCCTGAGGACTGACAGCCGGGATTATGTCAATGCCTGTCATGTCTGCAGTCCCAATAAATCTGACTCCTCCCCCCTTCTGGTCTCCTCCACCAACTTCCTATAACCAGCCTACCCTGGTCCCACATTGCCCTGGACTTTATCACCAAACTTCCCCCCTCCCAAGGTAACACCGTTATTTTCACCTGTGTGGACCACTTCTCCAAGGCGGTCCACCTGGTGTCCCTTCCCAAACTACCCTCTGCTTCAGAAATGGCGAACCTCCTCACTATCCATGTCATCTGCCTTCACGGCATTCCTGTGGACATTGTGTCTGACAGGGGCCCCCAATTCACCTCCCAAGTTTGGAAATAATTTTGTCACTCCCTAGGTACCACCGTCAGCCTTACCTCTGGATACCATCCGCAGAGCAATGGGCAGGCTGAGAGCCAACCAATCCTTGGAGTCCACCCTTAGGTGCGTAGCAGCCTGTTACCCTGGTACCTGGAGCACTCATCTGACGTGGATGGAATATTCAAACAACTCTGCTGTCTCAACAGCCACCGGACTGACCCCATTTGAAGCATCCATGGGGTACACTCCCCCTCTGCTACATATTGCGGACAGGGATGTGGTGGTACCATCCATGGGGGCCCACGCACGCCGCTGTTGCTGGCTCTGGGAGGCCACTCGTGCTGCCCTCGTGCGTTCGGCCGATCACAACTGCCAGTATGCGGATCGCAGGCATACTCCGGCTCCCAAATATTCCACTGGGCAGCAGGTGTGGTTGTCAGTGCAGCAGGTACCCTTGAAGACGGAGTCCAGGAAACTTTCCCCTTGTTTCTTGGGCCCATTCTCCATCTCCAGGGTTATTAATGACGTCACGGTCCCCTTGAAGCCCCCACCTGCGATGCGGATTCACCCCACCTTCCACGTTTCCAAAATCAAGCCTCCTCCTCCTCAGATCCTCGAAGGCCAGACCACCTACATGGTCCAGAGAATTCTGGACATTCACCATCAGGGCCGGGGACTGCAATATCTCATCCACTGGAAGGGCTAAGGACCAGAAGAAAGATCATGGATCCCTGGTTCTTACTTCCACGACAAGGGGATGGTCCGGGCTTTTCACAAGGCACATCCTAACAAGCCCAGTGGACCACCAGGAGACGTTCCTTGGGGGGGGGGATACTGTCATGTTCTGGTGAGCGAATTCTCCCCCCTCCCGTCCTGTTCAGCTTTCACCGACTCTGCAGGCAATCACTTCACCTGTGTGATGAGATGCACCTGCTACCTCTGCCTCGCCAGCGCTTAAAAGGACCTTCTCTTCAACACTTCAGTGCTGGCTCATGAGGTAGTTTAAACTTTGTGAGGTAGTTTAAACTAAAGCAAAGCTATGCAATAAAATTGAATATGTGTAATGATAAGTGTAAATATATGATCAATTCTGGGCTCCAGAATACCTCCCCCCAGGCCACGGGGGGCAGGGAGTGGGCGAACAACCTGAATCTGTTTTTCAATAGGTTTGACCAACCGCCCTCCCCCCTGACTGCACAACAACCACTGCTGCCTCTAAAGAAATCAAGTCCTGCTGCCCACTCCCCACTCCACCAACACCCCCCACCCCCAACACACAGACCCCCATCCTGACCCTGACCAGGACCCAGGTGAGGACGGAGCTGAGGAAGATCAAGGCGAGGAAGGCGTCGGGACCGGACGGCATCAGCGCAAAGCTCCTCAAGTCCTGTGCAGACCAGCTGTGTGGGATTGTGACGTACATCTTCAACCTGAGCCTGAAGCTGGGGAGGGTACCACAGCTGTGGAAAACATCTTGTGTGGTACCTGTACCAAAAACTTCCCACCCCAAAGACCTGAACAGCTACAGACCGGTGGCCTTGACGTCCCACTTGATGAAGACCCTGGAGAGACTGCTCCTTGCTCACCTCCGCCCCCTGGTGGAACCAGCGATGGATCCACTCCAGTTCGCCTACCAGCATGGCATTGGGGTGGAGGATGCGGTGATCTTCCTCCTTCACCGTTCTCTGTCCCACCTGGAGAAGCCCGGGAATATGGTGAGGATCATGTTCTTTGACTTCTCCAGTGCTTTCAACACCATCCAACCGATGATCCTGAAGGACAAGCTGCTGCGCGCAGGGGTGGACCAGCACCTGTCATCATGGATCCTGGACTACCTCACGAACCGGCCTCAGTTTGTGAGAACCCGGGACTGTGTGTCCGACACGATCATCAGTAGCACGGGGGCCCCCCAGGGAATGGTGCTGGCTCCCTTCCTGTTCACTCTTTATACTGCGGACTTCTCACACAACACAACACACTGCCATCTACAGAAGTTCTCTGATGACTCTGCGATCGTTGGCCTCATCTCCAATGGAGATGAAGCTGAGTACAGAGGGCTTATCCAGGACTTCGTAGACTGGTGCCATCGGAACTGCCTCCAGATCAACGCAAGGAAAACTAAGGAGCTGGTGGTGGACTGCCGCAGGCATGGGCAGCCCCTCACAGCACCAGTAAATATACAGGGAACAGACATCGAGATGGTGACATCCTATAAGTACCTGGGTGTTCATCTGAACAATAAACTAGACTGGTCACACAATACTGACACACTCTACAAGAAGGGACAGCGCAGGCTGTTCCTGCTGAGGAGACTCAGGTCTTTTGGTGTACAAGGGGCGCTGCTGAAGACATTCTATGACACGGTGGTGGCATCAGCCATCACTTTTGGAGTGGTCTGCTGGGGCAGTGGCATTACAGCAGCCGATAGGAAGAGACTGAACAAACTGATTAAGAAAGCTAGCTCTGTCCTGGGGCAGCGCCTTGATCCGGTGGAGGAGATAGGAGAGAGAAGGACGGTGGCTAAACTGTCATCTCTGCTGGAGTCCGAGTTCCACCCTATGCAGGACATACTGAATGCACTGAGGAGCTCATTTAGCAGCAGACTACATCATCCCAGGTGCACAACCGAGAGGTTTCGTAGGTCCTTCCTACCAACGGCTGTCAGACTGTACAACCTAAGCAGGGCTGCTCGCAGAGATAGCAAAAAGACGTAACAAACTAATAGTTTTTAAATGCAAAACATGCAATAGACTTACACAATGGTCCCCTCCGGCATACAACTAGGAAAATACCGGTCGCTATGGAGGGTGAGAATATGTATGGGCACATAATCATACCATGTAGGATAACTAAGTAGAGGGTTATGCTGTTTCATCCCATCTAGCAACAATGCTGTGTGTGTTTATATATTTACATATTTATTCCACCTAGCTACAATGCTCAGCACTGGGTGTGTTCATATTTATATATCTATATATTTATTCCATCTAGCTACAATGCTCCGCACTGTGTTTTTATATATCTATATATTTATTCCATCTAGCTACAATGCTCCGCACTGTGTGTGTTTATATACTTACATATTTATTCCACCTAGCTGCAATGCTCCGTACTGTGGGTGTTTATATATTTACATATTTATTCCATCTAGCTACAATGCTCTGCACTGTGTGTTTATATATTCATATATTTATTCCATCCAGCTACAATGCTCTGCACTGTGTGTCTGTGTGTGTGTATATATATATTTTATAGTAATATGTACATATGTATATTAGCTGCTCTTGCTTGCTTGTTTTTTTTTTCTTGCCTTCTGATTGTTGCTCTGAGTGTTGCTATCCCTGTGCTGTTGCAATCCTGGAATTTCCCCGTTGTGGGACTAATAAAGGCTTATCTTATCTTATCTTATCTTAAAATCAATTAAACTGTGTAAAATGAGAATGTAACGATTAGTGATGTGATAACAATAAGTGTAATGTGATAAAACCAAGTGAAAGCAATATAAAACCCCAAAACAAATAAAACAATATTTCAAACTTCATAGGTATTTTTGTAAATAGTAAATTTGACACCTCACATCATGATCATGCATTTCCTCTTGGTTTTTAAGATAAGATCAGCCTTTATTAGTCCCACAATGGGGAAATTCCAGGATTGCAACAGCACAGGGATAGCAACACTCAGAGCAACAATCAGAAGGCAAGAAAAAACAAGAGCAGCTAGTATACATATGTACATATTAATATAGATATATATATAGAGAGAGACACACAGTGCGGAGCATTGTGGTTGGTGGATGTGCAGCAGAAAGTCTAAGCTCTCTCTCTGCGGATGCGACGGGCCAGCTGGATGTCTTTGGGCATGATGGTGACCCTCTTGGCGTGGATGGTGCACAGATTGGTGTCCTCGAAGAGACCCACCAGGTAGGCCTCGCTGGCCTCCTGCAGAGCCATGACGGCAGAGCTCTGGAAGCGCAGGTCGGTCTTGAAGTCCTGAGCGATCTCCCTCACCAGGCACTGGAAGGGCAGCTTACGGATGAGCAGCTCCGTGGATTTCTGGTAACGACGGATCTCTCTCAGAGCCATGGTACCGGGCCTGTAACGGTGAGGCTTCTTCACTCCGCCGGTGGCCGGAGCGCTTTTTCGAGCAGCCTTGGTGGCCAGCTGCTTCCTGGGGGCCTTTCCTCCAGTAGATTTATGGGCGGTCTGCTTGGTTCTTGCCATCGCTCTTTATTATTCTGTCTTATATTTCTTGCACGCCGCCTAAACTCCAGCCCAGCACCCGCATCATTTTCGCTTCAGTTTCTCCCGGTATGTCAAGTTTCTTCGTTAGCACCGGGTGGCGGTTGAGTGCTAGCTAGCTCTTCCCTGCTGTATCGTCTCCTGCTGTAAACAGAGGAGTGCATGTCAGTCACACTTTTGGTTGGTACCATTCCTTTACCATCCCCATCATTCTCGGCAATTGCATCATGATACATCACTATGTTCACACGAACAAGCCTCATCATCATACTACAGATACAAGGAGTGACACAGGAAAAGACCAAAATTATCACTACAAAAAATCACTAACAAATTCATGATGAGACTTCTCGATGAAGAGAATAACCAACTTAATCAATTCTGTGCATCAGTGACAGTGACAGGGATTAAAATACAACAATAATTACCTACAATAGTACACACGCCCCAACGGGCGGCAGTTAATTGATCAAGAACCATTCTATTTTGTGTCATCATATGCCTCATAGCCGTCATTTCTTCCCTTTCACCTGACCAAGCATATAAGGAAAAATTTACAAATGATTGTAGCCTATAATTAAGTGTTTCAATCCATAAAGTGTTCTTGCCCACTCCCACCCAAGAAAACAGTGAATAAAGGACCTTTGACCCTGTGCTCTTTATCTTGAATTGCTCTGGTACATCTGTGCCCCAAATGGCATCATGTGGTGCAAAGGTGGCATCCTGCGGTGAAAAGGCATCTCTCTTTACCCTGCCCACCTGGCCTGCCAGCATAATGAGGGTGTGGTCAGTCGCAAGAACAGGGGCACACAACCCTGTCCACTTCATGGGCAGGTGTGAGTACGCCCTATGGCCACATAATGACATAAAGGATCTTCAGGACAACATTTGCCAGCTTCATTGGTCAAGTAGGTGGCAGTACAGGAAGAGATGCACTGTAAACTGTTGCACACTTAGAGAGTGGACATCACTGCTTCCCTTTAGACAAAAGGAGGAGTTCCCTGATGAAATTAACCTTGCCCTCACAGAGTAAGGAGTGTCATCGTGTTTCTGATCGGTGGAATGATTAGTGGTGCAAGTGATGTGACAGGTTTAGCCTCTTTCAAGAAACAGACAGCCTGTGGTAGCTGCATTATTGTAGCAGTCATCGATAATTTGCCCAGCTGATAGTGGCATTAAGGAGCAAACATAACAATTCAAACGATTAGCTGATTTAGCCGTGTAATGAGCAGCATATCTCCATCGGACATTGCCAGCATAAACATGATCATGATGACCTGGATCTTCCAGCCAGTCATGGTGTGTGTGTAATGAATCCTGCTCTACGGTGTATAGGCAGTGGAATGACAAAGAATAACCAAAACAAAAGTGTTACAATGAGAATGATGAGGATGAAAAAGCAACAATACCATTCGCACCCTTTGGTTGCAAACCTTCTTTCTCTTTGCCTCTCCATCATAAACAAACAATTGCTTCACTATACAAGCCGTTACTGGACACCACAAGGGCACCGTCAGCTGACACTTGTATAGAGAAACGGTTAAACAGTCACTTGCTGAGAATTTTTAGTGGGGTAAAGTCCATTAAATGCACCCAAGAGTCATGTCCTTCGGCTTTCATAGCTGTTGGTGTCGCCAGGATAACCTTCGTGTTTTCCTTGCCAGGGAGTACTGGTCCAGTTTTCCTCTCTGATGACCAGATAAGATAAGATAAGCCTTTATTAGTCCCACAATGGGGAAATTCCAGGATTGCAACAGCACAGGGATAGCAACACTCAGAGCAACAATCAGAAGGCAAGAAAAAAAAACAAGAACAGCTAGTATACATATGTACATATTACTATAAGTATATACTGTATATATATATATATATACACACAGTGCGGAACATTGTGGTTGGTGAATGTGCAGCAGAAAGTCTAAGCTCTCTCTCCCTCCGCGGGTGCGGTGGGCCAGCTGGATGTCTTTGGGCATGATGGTGGTGACCCTCTTGGCGTGGATGGCGCACAGATTGGTGTCCACGAAGAGACCCACCAGGTAGGCCTCGCTGGCCTCCTGCCGAGCCATGACGGCGGAGCTCTGGAAGCGCAGGTCGGTCTTGAAGTCCTGAGCGATCTCCCTCACCAGGCGCTGGAAGGGCAGCCTACGGATGAGCAGCTCCGTGGATTTCTGGTAGCGACGGATCTCTCTCAGAGCCACGGTACCGGGCCTGTAACGGTGAGGCTTCTTCACTCTGCCGGTGGCCAGAGCACATTTTCGAGCAGCCTTGGTGGCTAGCTGCTTCCTGGGGGGCTTTTTCCTCCAGTAGATTTATGGGTGGTCTGCTTGGTTCTTGCCATCGCTCTTTATTATTCTGTCTTATATTTCTTGCACGCCGCCTAAACTCCAGCCCGGCACCCGCGTCGATTTCGCCACAGTTCCTCGGCATGTTGAGCTTCTCCGTTAGCATTGGGTGGCGGTTGGAGCTAGCTAGCCAGCTAGCTAGCTCTTCCCTGCTGTATCGTCCCCCGCTGCAAACAGTGGCTCCATCCGCCGACTCGGGAGACCCTTGGGGCGATCTGTTTGTCCATGATATATATATATATAGAGTGAAAGGTGTAGAAAGAAGAAGGAAGATAAGAAAAGGGCAGTTGCAAACGACAGCCAACTCGTGTGGTGCTGCCAGTCCGGCGGAACCGGAACCGGAAAAAAAAAATCCCCTGGTCTAGCCAAAAGATGGGTGCACCCCTCGTGGTTCCTTCGTCACCTGGTCCCTCCTGGGAAGGGCAGCATGGATAATATCTCTGTCAGTTGACATTCTTTGCATGTAATTAACCAAAAACTCCTTCTCATCACCTAAGTTAAATGGCTTTAATGATGAGAGTAGGCAGGGTTTGCCATTCATTATTTTCCTATTTTCTTTGTCACTATTTTCCTAAGCCTTCTTTCATAATCCTATTTGTGCATTATGCTAATCCTACAGATTATGAATGGTGAGCTAAACTGTTTTCCAGGTAACTGTTGAATATTGTACCTAAGTGTGATATAATTTTATTCACAAAATGTATTCCATCATCTGAGTAAATCATTTCAGTTATTTCAAATCTTAACATTATTTAAGCGCTATATAAGTGCAGGTTAGTTAGTAATTTCAGTTAAGGGTTTCTGTGCTACCATAGCAGTATTTTGATGAGTGCAAGGAAAGGCCTTTGTCCATTCAGTAAATATGTAAGTAATCACTAACCTGGTTCCAAGGTTGTCATAGCCAGGAGCGGCACTGGGGTTAAGCTCCCAGTGCTCATAAAATGCTCCTTATGGCGTGCGTCTCGAAAAGTCTCTGACAACTAAGTCCAACTCCTAGCCTGCCCGTGTGGTTTAGTCTCTAAGCCCGGCGGAACTGCTTTTACTAATAGGAGAAGGGGCGAGGGCGGATCTCTGGCGCCTTAAAACCAGATGCTTCGGGTAGATGGTGGCTTGTCAACCTGGGAAGGTAGCCCATCTAGGGGAAGGTAAACCCTGATTTCAAACCTCCGCTGCCTTGCGGCATACCCGGTCACGGGAAAGGCTTCGGGAGTCAACCCTGAGGAAAAATCCGGAGTCGGAGCCCCTAAGGCAGTTCTCTGTTGTGCTCAACATCGTTCTGGCAGCTCCTGCGATGGCACTGGTGCCAAACTGTAGCAGCCCTGCTGTTCCTTTGGATTCATCAGTGACGTGGAGAGGGGGGACATGCTGCATGGGTAACATCTTGTCCTCCATATCTTCCTGCCCAGGCTTGAATCCTACCAACGCCCAGCGCTGGAAGGTAGAACACCGGTGCGCATCGGCCTGTTAAGCCACAGGCGGTGCTGTTCCAGCAGAGTAGACATTTAGGATTCTCTTCCATGGTCATCATAGACCGACGGAGGCCGACGACGATTAATCCCTAACCAATATTTTTTGCCTCCACACTTATTTAACTCAATGAAATCCATGCAAAGGTTTTGAAAAGAATAAGTTGATGTATGGAAGGTCAAATTATTTTTGCTTTAAGTTCCCTTAAGCATTGTTTTCTTTTTACATAACTGAGTGAAAATTTGCTTGAGTTAAAGTTTGCTTTGTCTTTGTAGCAAATTTTAAATTGAATCCCACAGTAAACCTCATCAGCATAAATTGGACTTTCCTTAGAAATTTAGAACTTTCCCCATAAATTTGCAGCTTTTCGTTTTCCCTTATTAGTTTACTTTATATATTTTTTTATTAAAAACATGATATTTTTCCCCTATTCCCCTATTTTTTTTCTCTCCTTAATCTTAGGACCTTTTTCCCACAATAATCTGCAAATATTTTTTTTTCTTTTTCACATAATTTTTCTTAAATATTTGGAAATTTATTGATGTAAATTTGACTTTTTCTGGTGAATGTTGTGAGTTCATTACCAGGCTGCTTCTATATTTGTGAAAATTTTCACCTATTTTTCATACATTAATTATTTCACTGCTAACTGTTCATTATCTGTCTTTACTAATTTGTTTTTCTTTCTAATTGCAATTGTACTACCCCACTTTGCTACATGGGAATCCCCATGTAGCAGAGGCCTGCTGAAACAGTGTATCATGTGAAAGTGTTTTTGTTTGTAGAAAGAGTTTTTGCATGAGTTCCTATGTGACCTTGTGCAGCTGCTTTTTGTAGACAAGTGTTTTCCTTAGAGATTCAGTCTGTGCCATTAATGTGTGTGGGACATTTATATATGATTAATTTAGATTTAAGTTTTGTTTTATGAGTTGATCGATGATACTATCTGTCTACTGTATATTGTGAGTGTTTTCCCTTGACCTAATTTCCAAATTTCAGTTAGAATAATCAACCCAGCAGCCTTTGCAGATTTAATGTGATTGAGCATTTATTGTAACCAAGTCTGCAATTGCCATCAAGCCTACATCTGCTTTCCTGTTGGCCACAGACAATTTTGAATTTGTGAAAGTGCATGTTTTTGAAAGTGCATGTTCCACTCTTTCTGAAAAGTGGACATATTGCTTAATTGGGATGTGGACTTCATTCTGCACAAGGAGTGCTTTATTTATTATTTTTCTTCCTAAACTTTGATCTGGCCTGCAGTTGCTGTGCCTGACTCGGCTGAAAGCCAAGCACCGCGAGTACAGTGCCTTAGCACATCAAAATCATACAACACAATTATTCCTTATTCCTGTCACATGTATGAAATGTGATTCTGTCATACTATTCTCAGGTATGAAGCTTTATTGAAATATCTTGGACCTGCAATGTCACTTCAGGTAAAACACTACATTTTTAAAGTCAAAGTCAGTTAAATTGATCTTCATTATGTCAGTGTTAGTGTCATTTGTTTTACTTAGCTTTGGGTCTGCTTGTTACATGTTGCGGTCAGCCCGTGAGGTCTTCCTCCCCCATTCCGCCACTGCCCCCCGCCAATGGCCCTGATGTCCAGATTGATGACAAATGTCACATTCCCCTTGCCGCAGCCAGCTCGTCCCACATCTCTCTCCATCACCCTTCCACCACAGCGGTCCAGTGTCGGTGTCACCCTGAAAAATAGAATGGGGGAAGCTCTGGGCCTCCCCCTTTGTGTCAGTAATCAAACAAACAGGAGTTTAATTGTGCTTTCATAAATCGTCTGAGTGTTACTCTCGTAGTCATTCAACTTTTTTTTCCATTTAAGTTTTAACAGTGCTTATTTTAATGCTGGTGAAATTTGTAGTCTAACTAATGGCTCAGGTTCTTTTTTCTCTTTCTGTACATCTAGAAAATGACCCAAGCCTTTTTTCTAATGTTTTTTGTTGGAATGGGAGAGAGCTTTTCTCTCCTCATTTTAAATGGTTTGAACTCTTCCCAATTATCTGCAGAAGAGATCATGGTGATATAACAACCGGGCAGCAGTCCACCTTCTTTGCTTAGACTGCTGTCCCTGTGACTGGATAAGTGGTAAAGGATTGATGGATGGAATTCGAGGGCTTAAATTCCACAAGGTGCTTCCCATGCACTATATCATCCTAGAGAAGTGTTTTAGTGCAATGACTGTTATCCCTTGTGTTGAGCTATTAAGCCTATTCAATTTCCTTTTAAAGAAAATTGCCAGAATACAAATTGTCTAAATTATTTACAGTAAATGGGAGAGTCAGACTTGAACTTTCTGAAGTCCTTTTCTAAGTTGAAATTTAGACATTATAGTATTTAAGGAGTAACATGAACTTGTTTTCTTTGCATTATTTGATCCAAAAACTCATCAAAAGCAACATCTTTGTTTTCTTTTTGGATAGCTGCATTTTTCTCTAAATAAATACCATAAATTATATTTTTGACTTTGAAATTTGGTGAGTCATTTTCAATAGGTTAGAGAATAAATAAAATGGTTCCTTTTACTCAAACACTGTCTATTGTAATGTCAACTTTCGCACAGTCTCTCATTTATTTAAATTTACAAGACAGTAAACCAATCAATTTATCATTTTAATACCAACAGAATCAAATCTAGTCAGAGAGCCCAGTATTTGAACTGTGTTCTCTCTTTTTTTTTCAATCTTGCAATCCTTCAGAACTTTGCTGTTTTGTCATGAACAGTAAAAGGATAAAAAAGTTTTAAAGTCACATGATCATTCATTAAGAGCGACTTTCCTATTCAAAAGCGCACAATAATATGGTAAAGAAACATTAAAAGCACCTGCTTGATCATTAGCAGCCTCAGCTCAGTCATATGCATCAGCAACTTTTCCATCATTACCTTGTTTGTGGTTTATATCATTCCATATAAGCTGTATCTAAACCTTAATCTTCTGAGTATTATTTAGTAAGAGCTTTATTCCACAATCTTCAGTTTAATTCGTCATATTGGTGATGACTTTTTAGATGGATACGTTTGACCTTGTACTTAACTCTTCGGCATCTGGCGCGGCCACTGTGGACAGGAGAAGTGGATGCGGGCAGAGGCGAGGTGATATCAGTTGCTGGAGTCCTGGGGCAGGGCCATGGCTTAGCAGCAGAAGAGCGCAGAGGAGGAGGATGAGGAGGGACCAAAGTGCGCCCCTCCCCCTCCCATCCTCACACCAGACCATGCAGGGAAGAGGAGATACATATATTAGTCAGGTATGTTCCTCCTGCTGTAGGTAATCTCTTAAATTTATCAACAAGTCTCACCGTTAGTCCGTCACCCTTTTTCCCTGTGAAGTTCACTGTTGCCCCTCAGTCAGAGAGATGATGCAACTGTGAGCCAATAAAAAAATTGCACTGACACTTCAAAAAAATTGAATAAAATAGCCCAATGTTGTTTACCTGCCCTCAGGCAGCCCAAAAGATAAAAAGTGAAAAAAAAAAAATTCCCTGCCCTGCTAGCAGGCAGTTTCACTCAAATAAGCAAAAACTGGCAATTTACTCCTCATCTTTGCCAAAAAATACCCATTTTTTTTCTTTCCCTGTTTCTCCTTCACTCAGATCAGCTGTAAAGCAGCAGTTTTCACACACAGCAGTTTCAAAAGCATGAGCTGGCAACACACACTTTGTCTCTTCAAGGTCACTCTTGGGCAGCTGCTCACACACACACGAACAGTTGCAAGCTTCAGATCAGCACACACACACGTTAGTAAAACAATCTGAAAACTGCTTAAAACAAGCAGATATGGCAACCCAAAGTTAGAAAACACTCCCAAAGTATAAATCTGGCAACCCCACATTCTCACGTCAACCTTTTTCCACTGCTGTGAGAACTCAATTCATTTTCTCCCCAAAATTATCACTTGCAAACTCCCATACACTGATTCATCAGTTTATACACAATTTTATCATTACCCCATGAGACAATAATCCCATAACCGTCCTTTTACACTTCACAATGACCACAAAAACAAAAGACAACCATGGCTTCAAACCTTTGTGGCACTTTCTACTTCCGCCTTCGTTTCTCTTGCCAGGACAAACCGTGAAATACACAAAACAACCGGACAAACAAACAAAACTGCAGTAATTTTATTTAAACCAGCGCTATTTAAGGTCAACCCTCCTTATGCCGGTTCACTTTGCTCAAAGCTCACTACGGTGTTACTGAAGACTCTTATACTGATCCAATCAATGCTCACTATGGTGTTATCAGAGACTCTTACATCAATTTTGTGCGCGTTAACAATACCTGTGTTATGAATGCCCCTTGCAGGGCATTAGTGAGACGCCAGATGCCAAACAGTAAGTTTGCTCATTTATTTACAAGAAGATGAAACGACAAAATAAACAGCCACGTGGGGCAGAACACAAACATATACTGAGATACAAAACAATAAACTCTGAACATAAACTAGGAGGGACAGCGAGGACGGAGCCTGCGCTGTACAAAAACACTTACAAAGACATGCAGCAAAGAGTTCAAGACACAGGGGAAGACTGGAGTCAGGAGTAGAAGCTCCAGTCCATCGTCACGACAAAGTATGGTTGTGTAGGTCACAGTGAGGAGTGATCCTCAGCTGCTCCCTTAAATATCGAGCACAAACAAATCAGAACAGAGGTAAAGTAATTAACAAAAATGACAAACAGTTGTCACGGCACCGGCTCGGCTTTGACAGCCGGAAGTGCTGCTGTGGCACTGTCACAATAAAAGCCCCTGAGCGGCCCTAATAACAAACCCTGGAATACTGCAGTGGAAAAGGGGAAATACTGAGCAACCTGAGCGTGGCCAGATTCAGCGATCAGATCACCACAACTTGGTCCACTTTCTGCGATACATAACACGTGCTATCCTTCACGGCTTTGACTACCAGGACCACCGAGCCTCTACCTCGTTGAACTGGTCTCTTTCGGGCTGCGCCAAACCGGACCTTGTTCGGGCTGCACCAAACAGAAACGTTCAGACTTTGCAGTATCAAACGCTCAGTTTCACATACACAAACATACACATATTTAACCCCACTGGGACTAAAACCCAGCGCCCATAAGCTTAACTCTCTAAGTGTGACTGTCGCCGAATTGTGACATAACCCCTAGTGGTCAACAGTGGTAAAAAATTTTTGTCAATAAAATAGTTCAGGTTTCCAAGGCTATAACTTTAAAGTGGTAAGAGATAATGGCTTACTGTCAGTTAGAAAGATGTAAAATATGATCCAAAGTTTCAGATAGGAATAAATTTACGCACCTAATTTGCATAATGTTGCGGCAGCTCTTTAAATTTTATAACTCATTCAAAACTGGACTTTGGACATATTTACACAAAGAATGGTTCATTTTTTTGACACCGTTGTGTCTACAGGGGTATGTTGTTATCTTATTTTCAAAGTATATGAACCAGAAAATCAGTACAATGAAAAAAAAAACAAAGAAATTCATCACTTACCAGCAGCTAACAGGACTCGCTCGCTGCCATGGTTGTTGCGTTTTCACCCATCATGGTCATTATTTTATGTTCTGTCGGTCATTTACGCTCTCTACCACATCTACAAAATCTTATGATTATCCCACATAAATTTTGCTTGTATCCCATGGCTATTTTCCATGTACAAAGCTGTATAAGTGACGGTGCACGATGATGGATCACGGTCATATTAGCTTTCTGAGCTAAAAAAAAAAGGGAATACAGGAAAAGGAAATGAGGAGTTCTTCTTCTGTGGTGTATTACGTGTCATCCATTGAGTCCTCCAACGCATGTCTGCCACCTTCTGAGACTGGCAGATGAGTACAAATCCTCAATGCAGCCGACGATGTTAGAGTGAGATGACAGGCGCAGCACCATGCTCTGCCACAGGGGCACGCGAAATCTCACACTCAAAGGGTTAACAATGCATAAATGTACTCACACTTGTCCCACCTGTAGAGTAAACCCGTCACCCAATCCGCACCAGCGTCTCCGGTCCGGATGCCTCGCTGTGGCCAAAACTGAACCTTTGGGCTCAGCGCCAGAGGACTTTCCTTCAGCTGTGCACCTGCTGAGATCAGGCGGAGGCGCCGGAAGCAGGACGGGGTTATCTGGGTCCCTGTTCGGGTGCCAAAATGTTGGAATAATTTGTATTAAAATTAATCTGAGTCCAAAAAAAACAGGCAGGATGAAAAGATATGAGTCAATTTATTCTTCTGGCCAGGAAAAGAATACAGGAAGTATCCCCAAGTCTACCCATGCACACCTCTGGCTCATTCATCCATTGTCCAAACTTTTATATTCCTCAGTGTTGGTGGGAAGCAGGAGAGAATGCCCTTGACAGTCTAGTTCAGTACATCTAGAGAACAACAGATAGTCTAATCTCCCAGGAACTAGGGAGTCACACATCTTCATTCACAAAAGAAACTAACAGGATGAACCCAAAACAAGGATAAACAGTTTGACACCTGTATCATCATTATTTTTCTGCTGACCCAGTCTCACACACACACTGACTCTGGGGCATACTGAAGGCCACATGAAGAATAGTCACACATTGAACAATATGAAACTCACAAGTATATCAGACATGGAAATATAAAACAATATAGAAAATGGAATTTTTCTTTCAGTGTACTACCTTCACAGCAAGTGAGTTTAATTCTCCCTCTCTGAGGAAATATCGTTAATCTTTTGTTTTCTCCTCTTCAGGTTGCTACCTCCTTTGTGGTGCATCTCCGGGGTTGTTGTGCGGCCACCTGCCTCATTATCACCACCAGTTCAGCAGCCATATCCACCCGGTCAGACACCTCACCCAGCTCTACCCCTGCTTTCCAGCATCTACTCCTGGTTCGCCGTTTGTGCTGGGTTTGGCTGCCGGATTCTCTGTTTCTCCCATGAGTACAGTCCTATTTTTCCCATCTCAGTCTCCATCCTTATCTAACCTGCTCTCGTCTCCCCCTACAGGCTGGGCTTTCCTCTGGCGAGTGACGTTTTTCCTTATCAAAGCTTTCCTTTTTGCATTAATAAAATCCAATCAAAATTTGCTTCTCTGTGTCATTGTGTATTTTCTCTGGTGTCACTCCCTGCACATGAGCTGTCAATTATTACCAATCATGACAGGGCCAGTGCCTAAAGGTGGGGGTCCCCCTGGGCACACCCTTGCACAGCGGACCCGTGCCCACCCCAGAGCCCCAGACACACTGCCAAGGGAGGTGGTAACACGGAGCAGGGAGCCACAGGGAAAGCCAACCCCCCTACATGCCGGCCAACATGGCCAAGAGGTACCTGTTATGGTGCGGCCCTCACGGACCACAATGAGATGCTATAGGCGACCAGTGAGTTTGCGTATTTATTAGACAAGGACAAAAGGTACAAAATAATGAGCCACGTGGGGCAAAACACAAACAAGGATTATGACTAAGACACACTGATGATGACACAGACTAAGGAATAAACTTACAGTGAGTAGCGAGGAATTAGAGGATGACTGGAGCCGGGATGTAGGGACTCCAGCCTAACGTTGGGGAGACCAGCGTTATCCATTCATGTATGAGGTCGCAGCCCCGAGAGACCGAAGCTGCTCCCTAAAATAGGCAAGGGAATAGCACAGCTGATGAGGGCGTCATCAGCTCCATTGAGCTGAGCTGGCTGTGACAGCTGGAAGACCCGCAGAGACGCTGTCAGAATAAGAGCTCTGCGGGACCATAAGGAATAGTATCGAATGGGACGAAAATACTGCATGACCCGAGTGCAGATGAGATCGGCGCTCAGACCATGACAGTACTCCCCCCCGAATGACGCACTCTGGGCGTAACCGTAACATCCAAGCCCCACCCCCCACCCCCACCCAGAAGGCTACAAAAACTCACCCAGGGCGGGTGGAGGGCGGAAAAGGCTCGGCAGGCAAGAATCACACAAAGAAAATACACCAAAAAACAACAACCAGGGCCAAAAACAGAACAAATATGAGCATAGTTTACAACAGAGCAAGGAGAGAGAAGAAAAAAAACAACACAGATACACTCCATAATGCACAGGCAGAGGACAAAACCAAAAAAGCAAATAACAGATACACGGTTAACCCACCACCATAAGCAGGCGTCTCTCCACCAGAGAAGGGAAAGCACAAAATCACGCTAAAATAGCGGCAAAATACAGACAGTTCAAATCAATTCAAATAAATGGCCATAGGCAACAAAGGAACATCTCACAGCCTATGGAGGGAACAATCAAAGGGAAAAAAAACACGAGCTAAGGAGCGGCGAAATACACAGAACAATAACACCAGTGCATCCCTAAAATACAGCAGAGGGGCAAAAAAACAGATGACAGCAGGCAAGGACACAATGGCATGAAGCCAACAGTTCGGGGGGGTTTCCTGCGTCAAGCGTCCAAATCACTGGCAGGAGAAAAAGGAAGAGTTCGGACTGCCTACCCCAGTCCCAGACCCGGAGAAACAGTACCTCTGGCGGCTGGACCAGGTCGCCAAGCAGAAAGTTCAGTTTTTCGGGTGGCCGACCCAGAACGCCAAACCGACGAACCAGTTTCCCAGGTGGCCGACCTGCGTCACTCAGCCACCAGGACCACAGGGGAGAACTTGGAAACGGCCTCCCTATAGAGAGGGAAAAGGAGGAAGGGCCGGACAGATAACGGATAGCCCCAGCGGCCCCCGATGGAAGGGGAAAAAGAACAGGGGAAGGATGAGGGGCCAGTCCAGCGTCGCTCAGCGGAGGATCTGCAGCTCCACCTCAGAACTTCACCAGATAAGGCGCTGTCCTCCTGTTGGATCCCACGTGAGCCCGAGCTGCACCCACGATGGACCCCGATCGGATCGCGGTTGCACCCATGACGGACCCCGATTGGATCGCGGCTGCACTCACGACGGACCCCGATTGGGTCGCGGCTGCACCCACGATGGACCCCGATTGGGTCGGAACAGCACCAGGAATGACCTCCAGCCCCGAGCCCAGATCCTCCAGAAAGGAGACCAGGATGGCTGCACCCGGCTTGTCTCCCCGAGAGACAGGCAAAAATGCTCAAGAGTAGAAAGGAGGAAGACAAAATAGAGCACTTGCCTGATTTCGAGTTCTGTCGCCGTCCAGGACTTCGGCAATCCGGGTTCAGGACAAAGAAGGACGTCCTCTGGCTCCCACTCAGCTATGGCGAGCTCCGCAGCTGGCATGATGGTCTCCACAGTCTGAGGACCCTCCAACGTTGACGTCCACGCCAACAACCCATACGGCGTGGTGGCAGGAGATCCTCGACCTGCTGGGTCAAACCGCTCCTCCATGGAGACCTAGGGACGCTTTGTCGTCGGCACAGGATCCAAGATGCAGTCCGACCTCCTCCTCTGCCCGTGACGTGGCTGCGGGGCTGGATCCAAACTCTCCAGGGCCGCAGGCTTCTTCCTCGTCCGGTGGTGTAGTCCTGACCGCAGGGAATGCTCAGAGGAAGGAGACACAGAAGCAACAGGTTCACTATTAATTACTGCAGCAGGTGGAGGGAGCTCGGGGGACTGTAAACCCCAAGCTCCACCCCCAGGAGTCAGACAAGGCAATTCACTTAGAGAGAGAAAAGAATGAACGTGCACTTGCCTGTTTTGCTGAGGACCGATGGGACCCACTCCAGTGGACTTGGATTCCCTCTTCCCCCGCTGGATGGAGACAGAGGGCCCCCCGGGAAGACAAGAAGGAGCCTCTCGCACCGGATCAGGAACGGGAGCAGCCGGAGACAGACTCCAGGAGATCACAGCAAATGGATGGGGCGTCGAGGAGGGGGGAGGAACAGCCGAGGCGAACCAGGATCGAGGAGCTGATGGAACAGCAGGTACAGATGACCCAGAGGCAGAGGCGGCTGTCTTACTCCTCCGACGAGACATGGAGGCTGCAGCTGGCTGGGAGACAGAGTTCGTGCGGCTACCTGGAACTGGATCCGGACGGGGTTCTTGCTGAGGCTTGCAATCTGCATGGAGACGACGTTTACTGGCAGAGGGTGAGGTGAAGGTGAGGTTAGGGAAACGCCGCTCCTGCGCAGAAACAGAGGCGAGCAGGTCAGCGTATTCGGGGTAATCATACAGTTCTGGATTCCTCTCCACCAGCCTGACTGCCGGCGTCACATGCTTTATTATCGGTGTAGGATGGGAGGCGGAGCGAGCTGCAGCCACTTGGTCCCGGATGGAAATCGCTGTCAGCTGTAAATCCTCCGGGGGAATCCCGACTGACGTCTCACTCCGTCGGGGATGACCTCTGGGTGGTGCAAACTCCTGGACTGGATGGGGACAGGAATGGGATCCCGAAGCGAGGAGAGAGGATGCTTCCTCTTCGGCTTCCTGCCGGAGTTTCCCTCCAGCCCACGGAGCTTCTTCCGGTGCGCAGAGATGTCCGCCATCCTCGTTAAGCTGACCATCCTGAAATCACGGCGAGGATGGCGGTTAATGGTCGCCTCAGCAAAGTCCAGGTACCAGCGTGCATCGCAGAGAGTGTCGTAGAGGCGAGCGGTGAAAAGGCTTCCATCAATCTCCTCGAGGGCCCTCACCAGCTCGTAGCCCAGGCTCCTAGCGTAGCCCTTGAGCGGCGCCATCTCCCAGCACACTGGTACATGGTAAGTGGAACTCAAGTCCAAACAAACTCACGGTTACCGGCGTCTCAGTCTGGCTGCGACCTACTGTTATGGTGCGGCCCTCATGGACCGCAATGAGACGCTATAGGCAACCAGTGAGTTTGCGTATTTATTAAACAAGGACAAAAGGTTCAAAATAATGAGCCATGTGGGGCAAAACACAAATAAGGATTATGACTAAGACACACTGATGATAACACAGACTAAGGAATAAACTTACAGTGAGCTGCGAGGAATTAGAGGATGAATGGAGCCGGGATATAGGGACTCCAGCCTAACGTTGGAGAGACCAGCATTATCCATTCACGTATGAGGTCGCAGCCCCGAGAGACCGAAGCTGCTCCCTTAAATAGGCAAGGGAATAGCACAGCTGATGAGGGCGTCATCAGCTCCATTGATTCCAGCTGTCACAGCCAGCTCAGCTCTGACAGCTGGAAGCTTCGCAGAGACGCTGTCAGAATAAGAGCTCTGCGGGACCATAAGGAATAGTATCGAATGGGAGGAAAATACTGCATGACCCGAGCACGTACGAGATCAACGCTCAGACCTTGACAGTACCACCCCTATCAGCCCAGCACCACCGACCAGTGCACACACACACTCACATTCACACGCTCCCTCTCATTCATACTCACACACTTACTCACTCACTCTCACACACATACACACTTACTCACTCACTCCTGAAAAAAATTCTTATAAATTTGTGTTTTTCCAAGTACATTTGACTTTTTTTCATACATTTTTGTCTTTTTCTTGCAAATATGTGTTATGTTTTATACAGCACAATATCATGATACATTGTGATGGTGATACTGTATTAATTCAGACTTATTGTGATAGTTTATTAACAATTATTAATTAATATTGCAAACACAAACATACCTATTTAGGTACCAGAGTAATAAAAAAACAATTGCCTTTTCAGTCCATTAGATGGTGCTAAATGCTCACTGTTTGGTTAGGTCAGCACAGCCAAAGAGTGACTCCTGAGATCTGGCCTGAAATTGAACAAGACAAAGATTGGGATGGAAATGACAATGTAAGGTGTCGTAATACTCAGCATATCACAGGATCATGATAACATTGCATTGCCTCTCAAGTATGGTAATAACATCATATTGTGAGGCCTCTACTGATTGCCACCCCTATTTTTTTTTCTCATAAATTTGCTACTTGATGAGGTTTTTAGAAATTTGCTACTTTTCTCCATAAAGTTTTATTGATCATAATTTTTTTTCTTCATTTCTAACATAAATTTGCAACTTTCCCCCTCTTTTTTAAAGCCACAAGGAAACTCTTTTTGTAACTGCAGTGTGCAGACCCCTGTTGTACTCTAACAATATTTTTTTAAAAAGTTAAACATCTCTGTGGTTGTCTGTTTTGTGTTTAGTCGTCGCTTCACATTTGAGCCGACTTAGTCACAGTTCTCAGGATGAGGTCAATTTCTGCCTCACCCCTGGATGTTAACAAAGTGATAACAAAGTGAACTCTTGCTGTCATAAGGCGTAAGCTGGGAGGAAATAAAATCAAAGGCAAATTTGTTTTGCCCTCAGCTGTCTGAATCTGAGGTCTTTGAAGGAGCATTAGGGTCACATTGGGGGAAAAAAAATAAAAGTTTAGCATTTTGAGAATTAAGTCAAAATTTTGAGGAAAAAGGTCAACGTTTTAAGAAAAAAATCAAAATGGTGAGAAAAAGGGCAAAAAAGTATTTTGAGAAATAAGTAAAAATCTTTGAGAAAAAAGTCTAGTATTTTGAAGGAAAAAAGTCCAAATGTGAAGAAACTTCTTTATAGTCAGAACTAAACCAATTAGATATTTACATGAGCCATTAAGTTTAATATAACGACAAGCAGAGAGCTTCTATCTTGCTCTACTGTGTAGCTGTCACTACAGTTTGACCACTTCAGAAAGGATGGAAAGGCAATGCGCCTCCAACGGCCAACATATGCGACCACTCTACACACAAGCACGCATGACTTTTCTTTTGAGCTTTTTCTTGGAATTTTCATTTTTTTCTCAAAATTTTGACTTTTTTCCTCAAAAGTGATTGTCAAAATGCAAAACTTTTTTTTTTTCTTAATTTTTAATGTAGCCCTAATACTCTTTCGTAGAGGTCACTATCAGGAGGAAGGACGACTACAAAGTAAACGACTACCCTGTCTGCCAGGGAGCCTGAAGCCAGTAAAACAGAGGAAGAAGAGAAGCGAGCCATTCATAACAAGACAATTAGACCCTGCTCTGATAATTGGCAGTGAAAGATGAAGGGAACTCAAATCAAAATAAACCACTCTCTGGGCTGGGCAGCTGAAACTCCACATATTCATCACGGGATAATCTTCTTTAATCATTGTAATCTTTTATTTCACACCCTGTCACGATCCAACCTTAACACCTCAGAACCCCGTTGGCCAGTTCACAACTAGCAGTGAGTTTTTCCTGGTAATCGACTCCATTTGGGTACCTCAAGACTCCCGTGGCGACACCCTTTCAGCCTGATTCATGGCCCCTCTCATTTCTCTACCTCAAACACCCTTCTGTTCCGTCTCTTGCCTAACTGAAACCTTGTTGGCCAAATTAAAAACAGTTTAGCCTGCTGCACTGGCTTGTATCATGTACACATAAACACAAAGTGCTTCGGTCATGTAAGACAGAGGCGCAGTGATTATCTCTGCTCCTTTAACTGTCAGATCAAACACGGGTTGAGCCACAGGCCCTGATGCGATAGAAGCATTTTATTAGGTCGAGTGAAAATGAGAAGCCCACTGGTTTTACCGCGCCACTCAGTTTCACCACAGAGAAGCAGCATGCCGCCACATCTGGCTCACTGTGAGGGACTTTAATTTTGATGGTGAAGCACAATTTTGCACCGTGACAACAAAACCATAGTGACAGATGGGAATGAACTCTGTTAACGTGAAATTTTAGGGCAAGGAAAAAAAGCCTTTCGGAGGTGCCAGCTGGTTATTGTGAGATTAAATTGAAGCGAACAGATCTATAATTCAGGGTCCAGAACATCAAAGACAAAATGACATAATGAGGCTTAATCGTCAACTTTCTGATGGCTAATGACCCCAAAATTAACTGTCGGGTTAGATTAGACCGCTCGATGCTTAACACTAACCTACCAGAGCTGAAATGAAATATGCTACTGAATTTTCCTTTCAAAATGAGGTTTTGGAGATGCAAGGAAAAAGAATAGTGACAGAGAAACCCCAGGGTGAGAGCGTTGAAAGTTTGCCCTCCTCTCCCACAAAGGCTTAAGTTTCTCGCCTGTGACTGATGGACAGTAACAAGGACCCCCCCGGCACGTTACCCCTCCATATTTCTGTTACTGTTGGTGTTGTCATCGCAATGCTGTTTTGTTCTCACAAGATCCAGAGCGCTGTTATCAGACTTCAAATGGGATGGAAAAACCACCCACATTTACATTTGAGGGTGTCTTTGATTCTCAGCATGAATATTTAGTCATTTTTTAAAAGGCTCATATATTCGTAGCTCTGTGAGTATGACAGTTGTTTCACACGTCCTCAAAAGATGTAATGTCTTAAAACGGTGTGGGAAAATATAATCTTTGAAAAAAAAATCCTCTTTCTTTATACCACCCTCAAGATAATTAGAATTGCATGCTCCACCTTAATATCAATGTTCTAGAAATCTGCTTTAATAAACTGGCTGGGTTTCGGTTGTTTGAACCAATACCCTATAGCTTGAAGATTTATTGTATGAAGCACCTGGTCTGTAGGTGCCTGTGTGGATTTCTTCAGAGGTCACTGATTTTCTCCCAAGATCCAAAATTTTGCTTTTATAAAACATGCGATTTTCAAGTTGTTTTTGTCATACGACTGACCAATCCAAGCTGTTGGTGGAGCAGCGTGCCACATCCAAATTAACTCCAGTCCCCAATGACCCTGATAGCTGAATGGATTTTCTGGCTGTTCTGATCACAGATCTACATGTAGATGTTGCCGTAGCTAATGTTTTCTATTGCTGCAATACATCTGTCTTACTGGGAAGTCAGGGAAAGCTGATAAAGCAATACAAACGCAATGAGATTTATCTCCTTTACCAAAATCCATTGTTCCTTGCTTGAAAATGAACTCATTTCCGTGAAATATTGTTGTGTTGTATACAGTATGTGACAAATCAAGCCTGTCCTCTTTGAGGAAAGGAACATGTAAAGCAGGAGTGTCAAACTCATTTTAGCTTGGGGGCCACATGCTGCCGGATTTAGTATCAAGTGAGCCGGACTAGTAAAATAATATCAAAACAACTTAACTGTCATAATGAAAGAGTGATCAGCTCACGTGCAGGGTGCCACACCAGAGAAAACACACACGACACAGAAAGCTAAGTTTAGACAATTTATTAATCCAAAAAGTCTGCACAGTTAGGGGAAAAATGTCACTCGCCAGAGGATGACTCAGCCTGTGGGGAGGAGACAAGAGCTGATTAATAGGAGGAGGGAGATCGGGAAGAGTGGAAGACAAATTGCCACTTACGGGAGCTGAGCAGAGAACCTGACAGAGAGACCCAGCAGGAATAGACGAACCAGCAGGATGAGGCTGGCAGTGAGTAGGGAAGGAGAGGAGCTGGAGACAGTGTCTGACCGGGTGGAGACAGGCAGCTGAAGCGGAGGTGAGGATGATGGAGCAGGTGAGTGCACAACAATCCCCAGAGATGCACCACACGGATGGCAGCAACCTGAGAAGAGAAAAAGAGAGAGGGATTAAATACAACTTCCTCCAGTTTTAGTTCAAAAGGCACTTGCTTGTTAACAGACAGTATACCCAACGAGCCAGCGCTAAAGCATTCACATGATGGTCCTTTTATGCGCTGGCAAGGCAGAGGCAGCAGGTGTGTCAACTCACGCAGGTGTAGTGATTACCTGCAGAGTCGGGGAATCTCTCACAGGAAAGGAAGGGACATGCGCTCACCTGAACATGACACTGCACCCTCCTCCCCCCCACGGGTCGCCTCCTGGCGGTCCACTGGTTTTGTTGGGATGGGCTTTGTGAAAGGCCCAGACCATCCCTTTGTCATGGAAATGGGAATTGAGGATCCATGACCTTTCTTTGGGGCCATAGCCCTTCCAGTGGATGAGGTATTGGAAGCCCCGGCCCCGACAACGAATGTCCAGAATTCCAGAATCCTCTAGACGGTATAGGTGATCTGACCGTCGAGGATCCGAGGAGAAGGAGGCAGCATTGGTGGGTGGACAAAGAGGACTGGAGGAGAGGGGTTTGATTCTGGAAACGTGGAACGTCGGGTGGATGCGAAGTGTCCGTGGGAGCGCTAGGCGGACGGTTACATCATTGACCTATTTTGGAGATGATGAACGGGCCCAAGAAGTGAGGTGATAGCTTCCTAGACTCAGTCTTCAAGGGCACCTCATCCACTGATATGATGCATATTTGGGTGCTGGGACCCGCTTCCGGTCCGCATACTGGCGGTTTCGCTCCGTAGACTAGAGAAGGGCGGCTTGGGTGGCCCTCCAGAGCTGACGGCAGCAGCGGGCGTGAGCACCCACGGATGGCAGAGCGACTTCTCTCTCCGCCATGGGCAATGGTGGGTGGGGGGTGGGGTATACCCCATGGAGGCCTCGAAGGGCGTGAGTCCAGTGGCAGCAGAGACTGCCGAGTTGTGGGCATGTTCCACCCAGGTCAGATGGGTGCTCCATGTGGAAGGATTTTCGGATGCTACGTATCTGAGGGCGGCCTCCAGGGTCTGGGTGGTACCCTCAGCCTGCCTGTTACTCTGTGGGTGGTATCCAAATGTGAGGCTGATCATGGTTTCCAGTGATCAGCAAAAGGATTTCCAGACACGGGATGTGAATTGTGGACCCCGGTCAGTCACAATGTCCAAGGGAATCCCATGTAGACTAATGACATGTGTGGTTAATAAGTTGGCGGTTTCAGAGGCGGAGGGTAGCTTGGGGAGGGGTACCAGATGGATAGCCTTGGAGAAGCGATCAACTATGGTGAGTATAATGGTGTTACCTCGAGAAGGGGGAAGTCCTGTGACAAAATCCAAGGCGATGTGGGACCAAGGTTGACTGGGAACAGGTAATGGGTCAAGCAGGCCAGCAGGAGGTGAGGAGTCGGATTTGTTACGGGTGCAGATCTGGCATGCTTTCACATAATCCCGGATGTCCGTCCGCGGGGTGGGCCACCAGAGCACCCATCGGATGAGATTTATAGTCTGGGAGACTCCGGGGTGGCAGGCACAGTGGCTGGAATGGCTCCACTGGATGACGTCACTGTGGAGGCTGGCCAGGACAAAGAGGCGATCACCCAAGGGCTCGATCTCACAGCAGGAGGGTCATGAAATGGATTTTGGATGTATCGTCTGGATACTCCCCGCCCACCTGGCCCAAATAAAGCCGAACATGACAAAGGAATCCCTTGCATTTTCCCACCTCTCCTGCGTACAGGGCAGGTGAGGGAACGGAGGTTGTTCGGCAGATGGGTGAAGAAACAGGGGTAGCAGATAGAGAGGGAGGACCCGAACAAGACATATGAGCCAAATGATCAGTCACCGTGCTCAGCTGCTGTGTAATTGTCTGCAGCTGCTGCGTGAGTGCAGCCACCTGCCTCTCTGTGATGTCGAGGCGGTATAAAGCGAAGTGTTCTGCTGATGCAGCCCCCACTGAGCTCACGTTTTGTCTGGCTCATTCTGTCAAAACAAAAGAGTTGTCAGCTCATGTGCAGGGTGCCACACCAGAGAAAACACACACGACACAGGAAGCTAAGTTTAGACAATTTATTAATCCAAAAAGTCTGCACAGTTAGGGGAAAAACGTCACTCGCCAGAGGATGACTCAGCCTGTGGGGAGGAGACAAGAGCTGATTAATAGGAGGAGGGAGATCGGGAAGAGTGGAAGACAAATTGCCACTTAAGGGAGTTGAGCAGAGAACCCGACAGAGAGACCCAGCAGGAATAGACGAACCAGCAGGATGAGGCTGGCAGTGAGTAGGGAAGGAGAGGAGCTGGAGACGGTGTCTGACCGGGTGGAGACAGGCAGCTGAAGCGGAGGTGAGGATGATGGAGCAGGTGAGTGCACAACGATCCCCGGAGAGGCATCGCACAGATGGCAGCAACCTGAGAAGAGAAAAAGAGAGAGGAAGTAAATACGACTTCCTCCAGTTTTAGTTCAAAAGGCACTTGCTTGTTAACAGGCAGTATACCAAACGAGCCAGCGCTAAAGCATTCACATGATGGTCCTTTCATGCGCTGGCAAGGCAGAGGCAGCAGGTGCGTCAACTCACGCAGGTGTAGTGATTACCTGCAGAGTCCGGGAACCTCTCACAAGAAAGGAGGGGGCATGCGCTCACCTGAATATGATATTAATGGCAAATCCAAATTTAGTACAAAGAAGTACAAGTACATTATGAAATGTTTACATTTATTGAAGCACTGATCTTTTACAAAACATGAACAACCTGAATAAGTTGGAGTAATGACCCCAGTTACATGGCCTTTATCGGATTATTCTGTTTATGTGGCCACTTGAATAATCAGATAACTGCAGAAATCCAATCTTAACCGGTAGGGCTGTCGTGATAACCGCAATTATGTAGTACCACGCTATGGACAGGCCTACCACAGAGGATAATGAGCGAATGCAACAACCGCAGTGTAAATAACCCCCTGAAAGGTTTATTATTTTAGGTTAATTACCTGATCAATAATTCTGAGATATGTATTTTTTGATCTTTGCAGAAATGTTTTCCTATTAGTAGTTAATTTTACAAAGTACAGAGGCTTTATGCCATCCTATGCGCTTAAGTAAAAAAGCAGGCTTTTATTTTGATAACGGTGGTTTTGTTTTCACTTCCTGTGCTTGCCTGTGGAATTGTCAGTAAGGCTACAGCGCTTAGTAGAGACAGTCAAGCTATGAACGCTAATGGTTTATGGACCTCTAATGAGGCACAAGCTCTTATGATAGTTGTAGTTTATGTGTTTTACTTAATGTGCACTGTGCTAAAATATGAAAATAAAACTAAACTTCACCAGCAGTCAAGACCATTACCATCACATATTATGGGGATCTGTAGACACAGTGTTCACTTTTTTTGTGTGTGTGGCTAAATCTCGTTTAGTTATGTGCCCCTATTGATTATTAAATAAAATGTTAAATGTTAAGTGTATTTTTACGGCAAACAGCATGTTTGCACCCTGTACTGTGAAAGCTTCCACAGCACCATGTGGGGCACTCTCCAGACGGACTCCAGCAGGCAGTTAGTGGCAGAAGCGTTTGGTCGAATTGCTAAATACAGTCATGACAGTGAGCACTGAAATGGCACAAAGCATGTTATTTCCTTCTGAGCGAAGTATTTATGATCCTGACAATTGAGCTCAGAGAGCGAAACAACAATTGCATAGTGCATTGCTTGTTTGAACATGATTTTTTGGACAGTGGCAAAAATCCAAAAATCAAGGAGACAAGAACCACACAGGGTCCTGTAGGGAGGTTGTCCTGTTTAAATAAGCTGAATGTCACTGCAGTCTCCAACCAGTCCACACACTCTGTAGTTGAAATACTGGAGTTACTGCCACTGCTTTATGAAAATAATCAGAATCAGCAGTTCATGCCTGTAGGAAGACAGGAGCTCTGCACAATTGTCACACATGCACAAGTTGAGAGTGGAGCTGCAGCAAGTTTCTCATAGCTCCCATCATTTGCCACAAAAGTTATGAACCCTGTTTAAATTACAAGACCACAGGGTCCTAAAAACATTTTCAATAATACCACATATTGCGGTGTTGAGCTATCCACCATCACTACAGGGGAAATTCCTCCACCTTGACAGCTCTAATAATTGGTTTATTAGTGTGCATGTAAACCTGATCATTGACCATGTTTACATGCACATGAATAAACCAGTTATGACTGGATTTCTGGAGTTTCAATCCAGATTAAGACCCTTAATGTCACGCCGCGCCGTTCATCAGCGGCGCCACCTGTTCGCACACCTGATCCTCATCAGCGGCGAGGGATAAAAGCCGCCTCGCCCGGAGGCTCGGCCTGAAGCCGTCAGACTTCGTTCCCTCACCACCGTGAGCATTACTTTCTTCAGCATCGCAATTCTGGGTAAGAACCCTTACCTCCCTTCCAGTCTGCTCCCCTGTGCACAGGTGGATTCCCCGGCGGCGGACGTCTCCGTTCCATCGCCCATCCTTCGCTGCTGCACGGAGCTCTCCAGGTGGCTGTCTCCCGGGCTACGTTCCCCTTGCTGTGCCAGCTGTCCTGACAACTCAAGTAAGATCTTCTCTTGCCACAATTCATCCTGTGTTGGTGTATGCCCGTCACCCTCTCCCTGTGTTCTCTCCATAGGGTTGCTCGGCCGAACGGTCATCTGCCTCTGTGCCTGAAGCAGACGCCACCACCAACACATCTGCATCCCGCAGACACACACTCATACACTCCTGCTGTTAATAAACTCTTTGAACTACTCTAAGCCTGTGTGTGCGTGTCTCCTGAGCCGTGCGTTATGTCAGTACGGCTTCAGCAGAGAGGCTCGGCGGACGGCGGGCTCGCACACCGGCTTACCACTCTCGAGGCTAGAGTGGATCAAATAGCTTATCAACAGCAGGTGATCCTGAATCAATTGATAATTATCACTGGCCGATTGGACCGCCTGGACCCCCAGCAGCCGTTCCCCCCGGCTCCTCAGGGTGGCGCAGCTCCTGCTGTTCCGGTGGCCGTCCAGCCAGCTCCAGTGGCACCGGCCCGACTCACACCCATTCCGACCCCCGCCCGCTTTAGCGGAAAGCTCGGCGGAGCGCGGGGGTTTGTAATGCAGTGCGAGTCCGTGTTTGACCGTGTGCCCGGAGACTTTCCCTCAGATCACAGCCGGATCGGCTACATAGGGAACCTCCTGGAGGGGCGTGCTTTAACTTGGGCCTACGCTATTATGGCGAGACCCAGTTATGCCACCCTCACCTATGCCGAGTTCGTGAGGCGCTTCCTGGAGGTGTTTGATCACTCCCGTTCCGAGGCGGTCCAGGTCGATCGGCTTCTCGCTCTCCAGCAGGGAAACCGGTCGGCCGCGGATTATGCCATCGAATACCGGGTAGCGGCGGAGGAACTGGGCTGGGAGGAACGCTCCCTCTGCGGCCTGTTTCTCCGCAGCCTCAATAGTGATCTGAGGGATGAACTGGCTGGACGGGATATCCCCGGAACGTTAGCGGAGCTAACCTCATTGGCAATCAGCTTGGACAACAGGCTGCGCGAGCGCTCCTCAGGACGGAAGCCGTCTGCTTCTCGCCCTCGAGGAGTCCCGCTACGCCTGCCCCAAGCTCGCCCCCTGGCGACGCCGCCACCATCGTGCCCCGAGGAGTCGGAGCCGATGGTGACGGGCTGGGCAAAGCTCTCCCCGGCAGAGAGACAGCGCCGCCGTGAGTTGGGTCTCTGCATGTATTGCGGGGACAATCAACACACGGTAGAGCTTTGCCCACAAAAGCCAAACGGTGGGGTCCGCGAGTCACTGTAGGGGGCCTCGCGGACGTCAATCGGCAAAGTCCCCTCACTCAATTAAAGCTGCCCATCCGTTTTTGCCACAACCCCACTGGGCACCTCACCCACGCACTGGTGGATTCGGGCGCAGAGGGCAGCTTCATTTCACAAGGCCTGGCAACCCGATTGGGCATCCGCTGTCAGGCGCTCAAACACCCCATCTCCCTGGTCCATCTCTCCCGTGCCTCCCTTGGGAGAGTTACCCATCAAACCATTCCTGTCCCAGTCATCATCTCAGGAAACCACCGGGAGGAAATGGTTTTCTACGTCCTGCCCAACTCTGTGTCGCCCGTCATCCTGGGGTATCCCTGGCTACGCCTCCACAATCCTGTCCTGGACTGGAGGTCAGCTGGGGTGTCAGCGTGGAGTACCTTCTGCATGGGCACCTGCCTTCAGTCCGCTGCCTGCTCACCGTCCGCGGCTCCTCCTGTGGCGGATACAGCACCCCCGGACCTGTCACTGGTGCCCCCAGATTTTCACGACCTGGGTATGGTATTCAGCAAGTCAAAAGCTATGTCTCTTCCCCCGCATCGACCATATGACTGTGCCATCAATCTCCGCCAGGGAGCCCCCCTGCCATCTGGTCGGCTCTACAGCCTGTCGGCGCCGGAGAAAGAGACTATGAATACGTACCTGAAGGAATCACTGAGCGCTGGGATTATCCGCCTATCGTCATCACCCGTGGGGGCGGGGTTTTTCTTTGTAGGGAAGAAGGACGGTTCCCTCCGTCCCTGTATCGACTACCGAGCACTTAATGACATCACTGAGAGGGACCGTTACACCCTGCCCCTCATGGACACTGCCTTCCACTCCCTCCAGGGGGCGACCTGGTTTACCAAGCTGGATCTCCGCAGCGCTTACCACCTCGTCCGGATCCGGGAGGGAGATGAATGGAAAACAGCCTTCCGTACCCCGAACGGCCACTTTGAGTATCTCGTCATGCCGTTCGGGCTGACCAACGCTCCTGCCGTCTTTCAGCGCCTCATCAATGACGTCCTCCGGGATTTCATCGGCCTTTTCGTGTTCGTCTACCTGGACGACATTCTGATCTTCTCTCAGTCCAGAGACGAGCACCGGGTCCATGTGAGGCGGGTCCTTCAAAGACTGCTGGAGAATCGTCTGTACGTGAAGGCTGAGAAGTGCGAGTTTTACGCTAGGACCACATCCTTCCTGGGATTCATCATCGCCCAAGACCAGGTGCTCCCGGACCCAGAGAAGGTGAAGGCGGTGGTGGAGTGGCCTACTCCCGCATCTCGGAAGCAGGTGCAACAGTTTGTTGGCTTCGCCAATTTTTACCGCCGTTTTGTCCCGAATTTCAGCTGGATCGTCGGACCACTGACCCGCCTCACGTCCCCAAAGGTTCCGTTCCGGTGGACCGAAGAGGTCGATGCTGCCTTTAAGGCGCTGAAGGCGGAGTTCTCCTCCCCCCGGGTCCTTCGCCAGGTCGACCCCGCGCTGCAGTGCATAGTGGAGGTAGACGCATCGGACACGGGAGTGGGAGCAGTGTTATCCCAGCTATCACCGGACGATGGCGCCAAGCGACCGTGCGCCTTCTTCTCCCGGCGCCTGTCCCCGGCGGAGAGGAACTATGATGTGGGGGACAGAGAGCTCCTGGCCATTAAACTCGCCCTACAGGAGTGGCGTCACTGGCTAGAGGGGGCGGACCTGCCGTTTGTGGTCCTGACGGACCATAAGAATTTAGAGTACCTACGATCTGCCAAGCGCCTGAATGCCCGCCAGGCGCGCTGGTCTCTGTTCTTCGCCAGGTTCCGGTTCTCTATCACCTTCAGGCCAGGCTCCAAGAACGGCCTGCCTGACGCCCTCTCTAGACAGTTCACCCCCGTGGGGGCTGAGGAAACGCCCCACACTATCCTGCCCAGGTCGTGCGTCGTGGGAGCTATCTCTTGGGACATTGTGGACAGGATCCGGAAGGCACAGGAGGTGGAACCTGATCCTGGCGTCGGACCGGAGGGAAGACTGTTCGTTCCGTCTGCGGTCCGAGGAGAGGTCATCCACTGGCTCCACACCTCCCGGCTCACCTGTCATCCCGGCACCTCTCGGATGATCAGCCTCCTCCAACGGTCCTTTTGGTGGCCGGGCCTGCGGAGGGATGCAGCCCGCTACGCCCGGGCTTGTCCAATTTGTGCCACCAGTAAATCGGGAAACGCCCCTCCAGCGGGTCTGCTCCAGCCTCTGCCCGTCCCTGGCAGGCCATGGTCGCACATTGCACTGGATTTCGTCACCGGGCTCCCAGTTTCCAACTCATTCGACACCATCCTGACCATCGTGGACCGTTTCTCCAAGGCGGCACACTTCGTCCCCCTGCGAGGTCTCCCTACCACCCTGGAGACGGCGGGCTTCCTCGTCCAACACGTGGTCAGGCTGCATGGGATCCCAGTGGACGTGGTCTCGGACCGGGGTCCCCAATTTTCATCCGAGGTTTGGAAATCCTTCTGCATCGCCATCGGAGCCAAGGTGAGCCTCTCCTCCGGCCATCACCCCCAGTCTAACGGGCAGTGTGAGAGGACCAATCAGGAGCTGGAGGCTGCGCTCCGCTGTGTTGCAAGATCCAAGCCGACATCGTGGAGCAACCATCTCGCCTGGGTGGAGTACGCCCACAACACCGCCCGCTCTTCTGCAACGAGGATGTCCCCCTTCAAGGCGTCCCTGGGTTACGACCCCCCGCTGCTTCCAGCGCAGGAGAGTGAGGTAACTGTTCCGTCAGTTAGGGCGCACGTGAGGCAGTTCCGCTCCACCTGGGCCGCCGCGCGTCATGCGCTTTTACGCACAGCGGAGCGCAACAAGACCGTGGCGGATCGGCGTAGAAGACCTGCCCCGGCGTACAGAGTTGGGCAACTTGTCTACGTTTCCACCCAGGATGTCACCCTAAAAGGCGAGAGGAGGAAGCTGGCACAGCGCTTCATGGGTCCCTTCCCCATCACCCGGATCATCAACCCGGTGGCTGTGCGCGTGGCTATTCCCCCCTCCCTCCGCATCCATTCCACCTTCCACGTGTCAAAGGTGAAGCTGGCAGTCACCGACCCCCTTTGCCCTCCTCCTGCAGCGCAACCCGCGCCCCGGATGATTGGTGGCCACCCGGCCTGGTCCGTCTCCTCCATCCTGGACTCCCGGCGCCGGGGTCGTGGGTTGCAATACTTGGTGGACTGGGAGGGCTATGGGCCCGAGCATCGACAATGGGTGCCCCCGTCGTTTGTGTTGGACCCATCGCTCATTGCGGACTTCCACCGAGCGCACCCAGATAAGCCATCGCCAGGAGGCGCTGCTAGAGGGGGGAGTACTGTCACGCCGCGCCGTTCATCAGCGGTGCCACCTGTTCGCACACCTGATCCTCATCAGCGGCGAGGGATAAAAGCCGCCTCGCCCGGAGGCTCGGCCTGAAGCCGTCAGACTTCGTTCCCTCACCACCGTGAGCATTACTTTCTTCAGCATCGCAATTCTGGGTAAGAACCCTTACCTCCCTTCCAGTCTGCTCCCCTGTGCACAGGTGGATTCCCCGGCGGCGGACGTCTCCGTTCCATCGCCCATCCTTCGCTGCTGCACGGAGCTCTCCAGGTGGCTGTCTCCCGGGCTACGTTCCCCTTGCTGTGCCAGCTGTCCTGACAACTCAAGTAAGATCTTCTCTTGCCACAATTCATCCTGTGTTGGTGTATGCCCGTCACCCTCTCCCTGTGTTCTCTCCATAGGGTTGCTCGGCCGAACGGTCATCTGCCTCTGTGCCTGAAGCAGACGCCACCACCAACACATCTGCATCCCGCAGACACACACTCATACACTCCTGCTGTTAATAAACTCTTTGAACTACTCTAAGCCTGTGTGTGCGTGTCTCCTGAGCCGTGCGTTATGTCACTTAATCAATTTTTGGCAGGTGAAAAAACATATTTATAAGCTATAACAGCCCTTTGAGACTATTCACAAGTTGGACAGAACATGTTATATTATAATCTTCACAATTCAACCTTGAAGAACCAAATCAAGTAATTTTTTGGCAGATAAAATATTTGAATCCTAATTGGGAGCCTTAATGAATTTTTGGCAGATGAAGCATTATACATTTTATGGATTCTACTTACAATATATAATTATAAGAGGTAAATAATGCAAAAACGCTAGTATTCATGGGAAAGAAAAGCTTTATTGACTTTTACATCATTACAGATGCATCTCAATAAATTAGAATGTCATCAAAAAGTTATTTAAATTCAGTAATTTAATTCACAAAATGAAACTCCTATATTATATAGATTCATTACACACAGAGTGATGTAGTTCAAATGTTTATTTCTTTTAATTTTGATAGTTATGGCTTACAGCTAATGAAAACCCCAAATTCAGTTTCTCAAAAAATTAGAATATTTCAGAAAATTAATTTTAAAAAATGGATTTTTAATAGAAATGTTGGCCGACTGAAAAGTATGTCCATGTACACACTCAATACTTGGTCGGGGCTCCTTTTGCATGAATTACTGCATCAATGCAGCGTAGCATGGAGGTGATCAGCCTGTGGTACTGCCAAGGTGTTATGGAGGCCCAGGTTGCTTTGATAGCACCCTTCAGCTCGTCTGCATTGTTGGGTTTGGTGTCTCTCATCTTCCTCTTGACAATACTCCATAAATTCTCTATGAAGTTGAAGTCAGGCTAGTTTTCTGGTCAATCAAGCACAGTGATACCATGGTCATTTAACCAGGTTTTGGTACTTTTGGCAGTGTGGACAGGCACCAAGTCCTCCTGGAAAATGAAACCAGCATCTCCATAAAGCTTGTCAGCAAAGGGAAGCATAAAGTGCTCTAAAATTTTCTGGTAGATGGCTGCACTGACTTTGGACTTGATAAAACACATGACATAATGGCTGACCCAGGGAACAGACATGGACTCAGAAATGGATTCAATTATCTTTATTGACCAAGTGTATAGTGTGTGGATGCATGAATGTGTTATGTTGTGTATGTGAGTGCTGGCTGGAGACTTCGAGCAGCTGGGAGGGAGCAGAGCGCCGTGCAGCCTGGCAACCCTATGGACGGAGCAAGACACACAATTAGCAAGGAGCTAGCTGGGCTCACGCTTAGGTGTAACTGTGGCTTACTTGTTCCAGGCAGATGGTGATCACCCGTTGGCCAGGTAGACAGCACCCACTGTCCCAGCGTCATTGCAGTCGTGCAGATGGTGGAGAGGAGAGAGCAGAAACTGCCGCCGAGGGAGATGATTCCGCTGCTGGGAGATTCCGCCTGTGCACAGGGGAGTAGCGGAGAACAGGTGAGTAAAAGGATTGGCTTACTTGGGTATGAGAGGAGATCCTCCAAGAGTTAATGCCGAGGTGGCGAAGTAGAAGGTCGTGATGATGATGATGGCTAGGAAGTCGGGAGATGCACTTCATAGAGCCAAGGAGACAGACGGCTCCGTGCAGGCTAGCAAAATGAGTGAGGCTAAATAGTCCTGTCCTGACGAGGAGCCGGTGTGCGTGCAGCTGTGGATGATAATGGCCCAGAGCGAGTCATCACAACACAGTGGTCCAACACCAGCAGATAACATGGCTCCTCAAATCATCACTGACTGTAGAAACTTTACACTGGGCCTCAAGTAACAGATTCTGTGCCTCTCCACTCTTCCTCCAGACTCTGGGACCTTGATTTCCAAATGACATGCAAAATTTACTTTCATCTGAAAAGAGGTCATCTGCTGGTGTCGGTCCACTGTGTTTTATCAAGTCCAAAGTCAGCGCAGCCATCTACCAGCAAATTTTAAAGCACTTCATGCTTCCCTCTGCTGATAAGCTTTATGGAGATGCTGGTTCCATTTTCCAGCAGGACTTGGCACCTGCCCACACTGCCACAAGTGCCAAAACCTGGTTTAATAATCATGGTATCACTGTGCTTTATTGGCCATAAAACTAGCCTGACTTCAACTATATAGAGAATTTATGGAGTATTGTCAAGAGGAAGATGAGAGACTGAATTTGGGTTTTCTTGAGCTGTAAGCCATAACCATCAAAATTAAAAGAAATAAACACTTGAAATATATCACTCTGTGTGTAATTAATCTATATAATATAGGAATTTCATTTTCTGAATTGAATTCCTGAATTTAATTAACTTTTCGATGACATTCTAATTTATCGAGATGCACCTGTATGCATGGATTTTCTTCATTTCAGCACACTTTTCTTAACCTGTATTGTGGCAAGGTTTCAAGGAACAGATAGTGCCCCCACTGCCACAGGTGCAGCGCTGCGCCTGTCATGTGATGTTTTTGACGTAGCCAAAAACTCCCCAGTTGATTTAAGTTGTACAAAGGATTCCACCTCACAAGGTGGCAGACACATATAACTTACTGCTCTTGCCTTGGAGGACTGATGGCGGACATAGAAGCATCCTTCTGGACTCCAGAGAAGAAGAAATTCTTTGCAAACAAATGTGGACATTACCAATCGCTGTGGACGTACTCGACTGCAGATGGAGGAGCCATTTGCTCCCAAATTTGCCAACTATGATTCTAAAAAGAGATTATTTAGCTTATGAAAGTAACTGTTTACATTTTGTTATAATAGAGGGTGGGTGAAGCTGGTTGATGTTCACCTGCTGCTGTCCCCAGCGCCATGTGACTAGACAACAATTGCAGCAGTTCCATGTCATCATATAAGATAAATTGCGGCGGAATAAAAGCAAAATTGAGGTGGGATAATCATAAGAGTTTCTGGATGTGGGAGAGAAAGCGCAAATGACCAACAGAAGGCAAAATAATGATGAGAATGTCGCAAAAGGATGAAGTGAGAGCCGCCTGGCCAATGGTAAGTCTGACGAATTTCTTTGTTTGTTGACATTCTACTATTGTTCTGGTTCATATCGTCGGCCTCCGTCGGTCTATGATGACCATGGAAGAGAATCCTAAACGTCTACTCTGCTGGAACAGCACCGCCTGTGGCTGAACAGGCCGATGCGCGAATGGCAGTCCCTGTCACACAGGTCGCACTTGTGGGTGGTCTCTGTGCTGCTGGGTCTGTGGCAGTTCTTCCTGCGGGTCCTTCTTTCATCTGCAGCAGCAGTCAGTCTCTCTTCACCCGCCTTGAGCTGTCTAGTCAGGGTGCCTCTCCATTTGGAGCGGTCCGTTGCAAGGTCCTCCCAGCGCTCTGTGTTGATCTCCAGGGCCTTCATGTCTCTCTTGCAGACGTCTCTAAAACGCAGCTGTGGGCGGCCAACGTCTCTCTTGCCAGTTGCCAGTTCTCCATAGAGGACGTCTTTGGGGATTCTGCCATCCTCCATACGGTGAACGTGGCCTAGCCAGCGGAGCCTGCGCTGTCTGAGTAGAGTGAACATGGAGGGAAGGCCGGCGCGGGACAGAACTTCTGTGTTGGGTACTTTGTCCTGCCAGGATATGTCCAGGATGTGGCGAATGCAGCGCAAGTGGAAGGAGTTCAGTCTCTTTTCCTGCCGGGCGTATGTTGTCCACGTCTCACTCCCATAGAGCAGTGTGCTGATGACGCAGGCATTGTACACTGCCATCTTCGTCTTGACAGAGAGTTTGGGATTCCCCCACACTCGTGTGGTGAGGCGAGCGAGTGTGAAGGCTGATTTTCCAATCCTCTTGTTGATCTCTGTATCAAGGGAGAGGTTGTTGCTGATCGTGGACCCCAGGTACGTGAACTGATTCACGACCTCCAGCTCGTAGTCGTCAATGGTGATGGTTGGTGGTGCTTCCGTGCCTTGCGCCAAGACATTAGTCTTCTTCAGGCTGATGGTAAGCCCGAAGTCCTTGCATGCCTGGGAGAAGCGGTCCATAAGGGTCTGAAGCTCCTGCTGTGTGTGGGTTGCGACTGCAGCGTCATCTGCGAACAGCATGTCTCTGATTAGAGCCTCGTGTACTTTGGTTCTGGCTTTCAGGCGGGCGAGGTTGAAAAGCCTGCCGTCAGATCTTGTGTGCAGGTAGATTCCCTCTGTTGCTGTGCTGAAGGTATGCCTCAGGAGCATGGCAAAGAAAATCCCAAAGAGGGTTGGCGCAAGTACACAGCCCTGTGTCACTCCGCTGCGTATGTTGAAAGGCTCTGAGACGTTGCCATCGTGCTGCACTATCCCCTGCATGTTGGTGTGAAATGATTCAATGAGGCTTTGCAACTTTGGTGGGCATCCTATCTTTGGCAGGATCTTGAAAAGGCCCTCTCTGCTGACCAGATTGAACGCTTTGGTGAGGTCGATGAAGGCGACGTACAGGGGCATGTTCTGTTCTCTGCATTTCTCCTGGAGTTGGCGGATGGAGAATATCATGTCTACCGTCGATCGCTCAGCGCGGAAGCCACACTGAGACTCGGGGTAGACACGTTCGGCAAGCTTCTGTAGACGAACGAGAACAACTCTTGTGTAGACTTTGCCAACAACGCTGAGGAGGGAGATGCCCCTGTAGTTGTTGCAGTCGCTTCTCTCCCCTTTGTTTTTGTAGAGGGTGATGATCTTGGCGTCCCTCATGTCCTGTGGTACGGCACCTTCCTTCCAACACTGGCAGGGGACGTCATGCAATGGCAGCAGTAGGGCGGTCTTGCAGTGCTTGATCAGGTCGGGAGGTATGCCGTCGTTGCCGGGTGCCTTGCCAGCGGCCAAGCTATCAATGGCCTTGCTGAGTTCGTCGATGGTTGGCTCGGCGTCAAGTTCGTCCATGGATGGCAGGCAGTCGATGGCATCAAGGGCTGACGGTGTCACGGTGTTCTGTCTGGAGTAGAGGTCGGAGTAGTGTTCCACCCATCTCTCCGTCTGCTTGTTCTTTTCTGTGATCATCTCCCCAGTGGAGGATTTGAGGGGGGCCGTCTTGCTCTGAGCCGGACCAAGTGCTTTCTTGATGCCATCGTACATACCACGGATGTTCCCTGTTATGGCAGCGGTTTGAATGTCTTGGCTGAGCTGAGTCCAGTACTCGTTGGCACAGCGCTGAACAGTCTGCTGAACTTTGCTTCTCGCAGCCCTGAGAATCTGGAGATTCTTCTCGTTTGGGTACTTCTTGTACTCAGCAAGTGCTGAGCGTTTGGCTTCAATGATGGGGGTCATCTCGGTCAACTTGGCATCAAACCAGTCCTGTGACTTCGAGGTCTTCCTCCCAAAGGTAGCCAAGGCTGTGTGGTGGATGGTGTTTCGTAGCTCTTCCCACTTCTGCTTTGCAGATTCTCCTTCTTGTGGTATACCAAGTTCCTTCTCAAAGGTGGAGGAAAACTGCTCAACAAGTTCTGATTGAGCCATCTTGCTGGTGTCAATCCGTGCCTTTCCAGGTTGTCTAGCACGATGGAATTTCTTCAGCTGCAGCTTGACCTTGCAACACACCAATGAATGGTCTGTGTCGCAATCTGCACTCTGGAACGAACGGGTGATTAGCACGTTCTTCAGTGAGGTGCGCCTGGTCAGGATCAAGTCCAGCTGGTGCCAGTGCTTTGAGCGTGGATGTTGCCAGGAAACCTTGTGTTGGGGCTTGGTCTTGAAGAATGAGTTTGTGATGCACAGATCGTGATATGTGCAGAACTCGAGCAGCTGCTGTCCGTTGTCATTCATTCTGCCCACGCCAAAAGGTCCAAGACAGGAGGGCCAGGAGTCGTGGTCAGCACCCACTCTGGCATTGAAGTCTCCAAGGAGAATGAGTTGTTCAGAGTTGGGGACGATCCTGACAGTTGTTGCGAGATTCTCGTAGAACTCATCTTTTGCCTTTGGTGTGGCTGTCAGTGTTGGGGCATACACACTGACGAGGGTGACTGGGCCTTGAGTGGTGTTCAGGCAGAGGGGGAGGAGTCAAGCAGAGCCAGTGCTGCTCGGTTCCACCATCTTCAGCAAGGTGTTCTTCACTGCAAAGCCCACTCCGTGTTCCCTGTGTTCGTCACTGCCCTTTCCCTGCCAGTAGAACGTGTAGTCCTTCTCTCTCAGTGTGCCTGCGTCAGCCAACCGTGTTTCTTGGAGCGTGGCGATATCCACTCCCAGTCTCTTCAGCTCATTATTGATGATGGCAGTCTTCCTGGTGTCGTTGATGTCCTTGAGGTTAGTAGCGAGTCCTGTCATCATAGTGCGGATGTTCCAAGTTCCCAGTTTTAGAGTTGGTCTCTTTTGTTTTATTGTCTTGCCTGGTGCGAAAGTTCTCAGCCTGCTGTTTGGATTTCTCCTGATCCCCATGCACCCAATGAGGAAAGCAAGCTGTGGCGGGACATCACCTTATTGGCTGGGGGCTGCCCAGCTTGAGGCGGGCGGTAGCTGTCCAGTGAGATCCGATGATCCCTCCCACCGTCGGGAATAATCCCTGGCGCCGAGCTCTACGCCAATTGAGCGGTGGCTTATAACTGGTAACTGTCATTCCCCGTGTTTTGTCTACGCCAAAGGCGAAGCTGGAGTGTCCTCTCCAGTGATCCGGTGTTCTACCTTCCAGCGTTGGGCGTTGGTAGGATTCAAGCCTGGGCAGGAAGATATGGAGGATAAGATGTTGCCCATGCAGCATGTCCCCCCTCTCCACGTCACTGATGAATCCAAAGGAACAGCAGGGCTGCTACAGTTTGGCACCAGCGCCATTGCAGGAGCTGCCAGAACGATGTTGAGCACAACATAGAACTGCCTTAGGGGCTCCGACTCCGGATTTTTCCTCAGGGTTGACTCCCGAAGCCTTTCCCGTGACCGGGTATGCCGCAAGGCAGCGGAGGTTTGAAATCAGGGTTTACCTTCCCCTAGATGGGCTACCTTCCCAGGTTGACGAGCCACCATCTACTCGAAGCATCTGGTTTTAAGGCGCCAGAGATCCGCCCTCGCCCCTTCTCCTATTAGTAAAAGCAGTTCCGCCGGGCTTAGAGACTAAACCACACGGGCAGGCTAGGAGTTGGACTTAGTTGTCAGAGGCTTTTCGAGACGCACGCCATAAGGAGCATTTTATGAGCACTGGGAGCTTAACCCCAGTGCCGCTCCTGGCTATGACAACCTTGGAACCACAGATAAAAAAAAAACAAAAACAAAATCAAAACAAAACTGGTGACAAGAAAACAAAACCATCCTTTGTGTAAATATATCCAAAAGTCCATTTTTGACCGAAAGTTATGTAATTTCTTATGGCTGTGTCACATTATGCAAATTACTGTAGATGCATAAATTTACTCCTATCTCAAACTCTGGATCATATTCTGCATCTTTCTAATTGACAGTGAGCCATTATCTCTTACCACTTACAAGTTATAGCCTTGGAAATCTCTGACATCTGAACTGAATATTTTCTTGAAAAAAATCTTGACCACTAGGGGCTTATGGCGCCACGGAGTGCCTGTCATATTGACTGGATAAGCAACCTGAGTGCAAAGTGCAATTACCAAGAGAACACACAGAAGACGTTTGACCCTTCATTAGAATTTTCAAAATCGCACATTTGTAGAAAATGTCAGTCACTTGCTAGATAAGCAGGAGCCCTGTGGAGGATAGACAAGACTGATTAGGGCGGAATGGAGAAATAATGGAAATCTAATTATACCACTTACGTGGGAGATGAGGAGAGACTGGCACAGAACCCAGCAAAGGAGAAGAACCAGCAGGTAAGAACTGCCGGTCGGGTATGGTTGATGAGGTCTGACCGGGTGGAGAGGATGAACTGAGTTGAGGCTAAGCAACAGGCTGGCGAGTGCACCAAATCCCTGAAGACGCACCACTTTGTTTGCAGCAACCTGGAAGAGGTAGAAGAGAGGATGTGTAAGGAAAAGTCATAAATAACACAACTGCTTGCAAGAGAGCTGTCTGCTGGAGCAGTATACCCAAACGAGCCAGCATTGACTCAATGAAGATCACCTCCTTATAAACGCTGGCCCAGCAGGAATCAGCAGGTGCATCTGATGAGGAAGCCGGTGAGCAGGAAGGAGGGGGTGAGCGCTCGCCAGCACATGACAGTGCCTGTGGCAGTCATTGGGTTAATCCAGTGACATTTGTCATATAAGGCAAAACATTAAAAGCTGCTACAGGATAAAATGTCATATCTGATTCTAACACAAAACTCATGGGGCTAAAATTGTGACTAATCCCTCACCCCATTAAAAATTCACAGACATACCTTCGCTAATTGCATGGACAAAAATTTACGTCCACTTTGCTCAAAAGCAGCCATCAGCCTCAGAATCAGAAGAGAAATGGCTTTAATCAAGTGAGGCATGCTCCCGCAGCAAGATGATCAGTTTCTGGTAGCCCATCACTTTTTGGCATGACACCGCAGCTTCTCTTGTTTTGAACATGTTCAAAAAAAATTTTGTGACAAAAAGAACTGGTTCCAACGATAAAAACATCCAACAAAAGGCAGTGAACTGACACCCCCCTCTACCAAGCTACGAGACACAGGGGTAAATGTATTCTTAAAAAACAATTAATAAATACAGTAAGTACCATGACATTTCAGTGTGTGCTGGATCCGGCATCCATAAAAAAAGCCTTGTTGCATATAGGGCTGGGCGATATGAAAAAAATTCCAGTCATGATAATTTTTTTTCATATTGATCGATATCGATATGTATTGCGAGATGAATCAAGTTACTATTTCTGTCAAGCTTAAAGGTTCTTTTTTACTCCTAAGTGAGACGTGAACAATGGTGGACACTCAGGGCCAGCAAAGCCTTCTCTGCTGGTCTAAACAGTATCAAAATTACATTTACAACCGGCAGTGCGGTGGCGCAGTGGTTAGCACTGCGGCAGCACAGCAACTCACCCTTGGCCATGGGATCCCTGGTTCAATCCCAGCCCCTGACCAACAGTGATCTGTGTGGAGTTTGCATGGTCTCCCCGTGTCTGCATGGGTTTACTCTGGGATTTCTCCGGTTTCCTCCCACAGGCCAAAAACATGCAGGTTAGGTTAATTGGAGACTCTAAAGTGGCCCTAGGTGTGAATGTGTGTGTGAATGGTAAAGGGATAGCGCCGTACCGTGGCTACTTCGTCCATCCAGGTGGATGCCCTCAATTTCCCCTCTGGGGATCAATAAAGTATACAAAATTTAAAAAAAAAATTCTTATATTTGGTCCATAAGGATGTATTAAAACGGGTTAAGGATTTCTACTGCTGATAGGCACCATCTGCACGCACCCTCTGGTGGTGAAGATTTTTTTGAAGAAAATATTCAGTTTGGATATCACAAATTCCAAAGGCTGTAATTTGAAAGTGGTAAGCAATAATGGCTTACTGTAAATGAGAAAGATGTAGAATATGATCCAAAGTTTATGATAGGAGTAAATTAACACATCTAATTTGCATAATGTGATGGCAGCCATATCAGATTACATAAGTTTCGGTCAAACTGGACTTTGGACATATTTACACAAAGGATGCTTGTTTGTTTTTCTTTGTTTTTGTTTTTTGTTATCTTCAAAATATATGAACCAGAAAATCAGTAGAATGTAAACAAACTGATAAAAACATCTGACGTACCGCGCGTCATGTGTTGCCATGCGTCCATGTGTTCTTCCTGGTCCCTTATTTTGTCTTCTGTCTGTCATTTTCGCTTTCTCTCCCACATCCAGAAACTCTCACATTCATCTTCTGATGTATTTCACCTAAATTTTGGTTAGGCAACGCCGCTGAACCGGCAGTATTCCCCTCTCTGTCACGTGCAGCTTCGTCAATTGCAAACAAAAAGTGCACATGCTCCGGTCCATCTTGTGCTGTCACAGAAGGTAAATATTTCCCTTCAGAAACTAAATAATCCCTTTTAGAATCATAGTTGGCCAAACTTGGAGCAAATGCTTCCTTCCCTGTTGAAATATATGCTGCGCAATTTGTACGTCTCTTCTTCTGCACCCCGAAAGTGATATCAGATTCAAAGAAGTTCTGTGGGACTTATCTTAGTCCTCCAGAAAAGAGCAGTAAGTTATATGTGTTTGCCATCTAGTGATGTGAAATGTTTAGTACATCTGGTATTATTTTGTTATTGGTTTTTTTACATACTTTTTGACCTACCACGTGACAGGTGCTCATTGTACCCTGCACAGATTCAAGACACCCTGTGCCAGATGCAGCAAAGCAGCCCCAGAACATAACAGAACCTCCTCCATGTTTCACAGTAGGGACAGTGTTCTTTTCTTGGTATGCTTCATTTTTGCGTCTGTGAACATAGAGCTGATGTGCCTTGCCAAAAAGTTCCAGATTTGTCTCGACTGTCCATAGGACATTCTCCCAGAAGCTTTGTGGCTTGTCAACATGCAGTTTGGCAGATTCCAGTCTGGCTTTTTTATGATCTGTTTTCAACAGTGGTGTCCTCCTTGGTCGTCTCCCATGAAGTCCACTTTGGCTCAAACAATGACGGATGGTGCGATCTGACACTGATGTACCTTGACCTTGGAGTTTACCATGAATGTGTTTAGAAGTTGTTCTGGGCTTTTTTGTTGCCATTAGTATTATCTGTCTCCTCCTGCGGCCATGTCCAGGGAGGTTGGCTACAGTCCCGTGGATCTTAAATTTCTGAATAATATGTGCAGCTGTAGTCACAGGAACATCAAGCTGCTTGGAGATGGTCTTATAGCCTTTACCTTTAACATGCTTGTCTATAATTTTCTTTCTAATCTCCTGAGACAACTCTCCTCCTTTGCTTCCTCTGGTCCATGGTTAGTGTGATACACACCATGTCACCAAACAGCACAATGACTACTTGTCACCCTTTAAATAGGCCGACTGACTGATTACAAGTTTGCTGACACTGTGGAGAGAGGAATAATCAAGCCAGGCATTCACAGCAGACGAACTTTATTCACTTTCTCACATTATTCAGAATCAGAAAAAGCATTGACCTCATGCTGCAGGGTCTCTCTATATTACAACACTCACTCCCCCTGCTGCCTGAGGTCTTGTATCACAATACATTCTCACATCACAGTTCCTATTGTCCCCCAGTTGCTTAATCCTGCTGCCTGAGGTCTTGCATCACAATACCTTCTCCCATCACAATTCCTATTTTCCCACAGTTGCTTAATCCCCCATGCTCTTCTGGCAGAGGAATTTACTGCCTCTCCCTTCCTTCCAGTCTGAGATGAATATCACAGCATGGGTTCCCCATAACACCTGTGATGTTAATTAGAGGACACATCTTGGTTGAACATGTCCCAATGGTCACATTATTTTCAATCTTTTCTAGGGGTACCATCATTTTTGTCCAGGCCTGTTTCATGAGTTTGTTTTTTAAATAATTCTGTTGAACCACAATTCAAAGGCATTGTCTGATTTTCATTGGTTAATTTTCATATAATTTTTATTTATTACCACTTTTGTCAGATTCAAGTTATTTCTGTGACCATTGTGGGTTTTTCTTTCATTAACAGAAGGGTACCAACAATTTTGTCCACGTCTGTATACAGAACGTATTAGTAACTTATACAGAATATTTCCATAACTTATAAACAGTGTTGGGAGTAACACCACTACTTTTGCAGTAACGTTCTGTGTAACGAAATTACTGTTTAAAAATTCAGTAATGCGTTACGGTTACTGAAATTTGATCAGATGCGTTACTCGTTTTATTAATATGGACAGATATTTTTAGTGCAAACAAATATAAACTGATCCCACATAGCTGCCTCAGCCATCAGTCTCCGCAGGTCGGTTTCCTGTCCTCCTCACAGCGCAACCGAGTGGGAAGCAATGCTCTGGCAGTGACAACTTCTCATATCGAACTCTGATCACCTGTTGTCCGAGTGGTGACTAGCCCCCAACAGCTCCTACCTCTTTGGTTAAACATGAGTATTTTTAGAGCAAGAAGCTCACATTTAATGTCTGCAGTTGTGCAAATGTGTAAGTTGTATAATTGTGTAAGTTTTTTTACCATACAGAGAAAAAGTGATTTGTTGCAGTAAAGAACAGCTTCTTAAGGTGAACTTTCATTTATCTTTGCTTTCTGTTTTATTTTATCTTATTCATTTACATGCTGTTGTGCAACTATTTCATGGAAGTAAATCCTCTAAATATGTGTTTTTAATGGGCTGGTCCAGGGGTGTCAAACATATGGCTCGTGGGCCAAAAACAGCCCACCAGGGGGTCCAAAATTTCCTCAGTGAATTTACAACTTTATTTCTAGTAAATTTCTGACTTTCTACTGATTACAATAGTTTATGTAAATCTCAGATATTTTTTCTCTGTAAGATGACTTTTTTCTCATCAGTTTTCTTTTTCTTCTTTTTTCTAATGAGAACAAGGGGCCCTTGATCTTCTTATATGTGCAAGATGATTTAAGTATGCATTTAAAAGTAACGTGAAAGTTACTTTTCCAAGTAACTAGTTACTTTAATCATGCAGTAACTGGTAAGTAACTCAGTTACTTTTGAAAATAAGTAACTACTAACTGTAACTAGTTACTATTTTTTAGTAACTTGCTGTCATGCGGTGGCCCTCCCTGAGCCGAGGAACGCTCGCTCAACGTCTGGCGAAGGAGAATTCTCTGACGAGCAATCGTTCACGAGACTGCCGCAATATTCTGCTCCAGAGCCTTCTTAAATGGAGAGCTGCTGATGAACCAAAATGCAGCACAGCTGTCAGACTTGGCAGCAGGAAGCCCCTCCGAGCGCTGTCACAATAAAGGCTCTGGGAGCCAGAAGGTACACACTGCTGTCAAACCTGGTGAAGATGATGCATGGCTCCAGCGCGGATGAGATCGGTGCTCGAACCATGACAGTACCTCCCCCCCCAAAGGCGAGCTCCGAATGCCCAATGATACCCAAGCCCCCCCCCCCCCCCCCCCCCCCCAGAGTGGACGGGGGAGCAGGCCTAGAGGGAGAGGACCAGCAACAGAAAAACACAATACTCCCCAAAGCACAAATCATAATTAAAACAGGCACAAATGAGGCAATTACAGAGCACATTTAACAGAAAATGCAATACTCCATAATGCACAGTAACACACAGGGCAAGAAAAGAAAAAAAAACCCACAGACGGCAGTGGCTCAGGAGGTAGAGCGGGTTGTCCAATAACCACATGGTTGGCGGTTCGAATCCCGCTCTCCCCAGATATCCTGCCGTTGTGTCCCTGGGCAAGACACTTCACCCCAGTTGCTCCTGGTGGGTCTGGAAGCGCCATGTTAGGCAGCATGCCACCATCAGTGTGTGAATGTGTGTGTGAATGGGTGGATAGCAGGATCTGTAAAGCGCTTTGGTCATCAAGAGATGAGAATAAAAGCGCTATATAAGTGAATGCCATTTACCATTTACCATTTACAAGTTAAAAAAAACATGCTAACAAAGACAAAGCACAGAGCAAAACTGTCACACCGAATGACCCTCAACCTCAATGGGACCACACAACGCAAGAGGATGACAACAGGCAGAGTCCAAAAACAACGGAGACAGTTCCGGTGGTCTCCCTGTGTCCAATGGCCAATGGGTGATTACGGGAAACAGGACATGATTGGGCGGCCTACCCCAGTCCCAGGCCTGGAAAGTCAGAACCTCCGGCGGCCGAACCAGGTCACCCAGTTGCAAGCACAGTATGTCGGGTGGCCGACCCAGGATGCCGAACCAGTGAAACAGTCCCTCTGGTGGCCGACCCGCATCCCTCAGCCACCAGAACCGTGGGGAGACAATCGGCGACAGCCTCCCTGGCGGGGAGAAGACGTGGGCGAGCCTGGCCGAACGTAGAGGCCCTCCAGCGGCTCCCGGTGGTGATGAGCTGGGTTGGTGACTATAACGAGGGAGATGATGGTGACGACGAGATGATGGTAACGACGAGAGAGATGCACAATGTCAGGTGGCAAAGGGTCTGCAGCTTCTTCAATGACCTTGACCCATACCGATGCTGCTCTCGTGGCTGCACCCGCGTTGGACCCCGATTGGGTCTCGGCTGCACCTGCGTCGGACCCCCACTGGGTCTCGGCTGCACCCGCGTTGGAAACCGAATGGGTTGGCGCGGCACCGGTGACGACCTCCAACCCCGAACCTGGAACCTCCAGCACAGCGACTGCGACTGGCTCCGCACCGGTGATTCTGGAAGGAGGCTCAGAAGACAAGAAAGAACCGGGATCAGAATCACCGGTAGCAACAGAGCCCAGCGAGATGAGCTTGGGTGCAGCAACCGGCTGCCCCTGACTCGCTTCCCCGAGAGGCAGGCAGAAATGCTCCTAGACAGAAAGGAGAAAAACAAAGTAGAGCACTTGCCTGCACTCGGGTTCTGTCGCCGTCCAGGACTTCGTCGATCCAGGCTCAGGATGAAGAAGTTCGTCATCAGGCTCCCACTCGGCCAAGGCGGGTTCCGCAGCCGGCATGATGGTCTCTGCAGTCTGAGGACCCTCTGGCGCTGACGTCCACGCCGATAACCCGCACGGCGTGGTGGCAGGGGACCCTCGACCCGCTGGCTCAAACTGCTCCAACGTGGAGAACCGGGGACACTTCATCATCGGCCCAGGCTCCATGCTGCAGCCCGCTCTTGTCCTCTGCCCACGACATGGCTGCAGGGCTGGAACCAGGCTCTCCAGAACCGCAGGCCCCCTCCTCGTCCGGCGACATAGGCCTGGCTTCGTGGACCGCTCAGCGGAGGGAGACACAGAGGCAGCAGGTTTAGTGATAAGAGCTACAGCAGGTGGTGGGAGCTCAGGGGACTGCGAACCCCGAACTCCGCCCCCAGGAGTCAGACAAGGCAAATCACAACTATGAAGAGCAGAATGAACTTGCACTTACCTGTTTCCTGGAGGATGGATGGTGCCTGCTGTAGGGAACGTTGTTCCTCCCTTTCCCCGCTGGATGGTGACAGAGGGCCCTCTGGAAGGACAAAGAGGAGCCGCTCACGAGGGTCCACTAATGGGCTTCGCCAAAAGCGGATTCAGATGGGGGTCTTGCTGAGGTTCGCTGAGAGCGTGGCATCGACGTTGTCTAGCTGGTGGTGAGGTGAAGGTGAGGTCCGGAAAGCGCCGCTCTTGAGCAGAAACGGAGCCAAGCAGGTCAGCGTACTCCGGATAGTCACTCAGCTCAGGATTTCTCTCAACCAGCCTGACAGCCGCCATCACGTTCTTAATGATTGGTGTGGGGTGATCGGCGGAGCGAGCTGCAGCCACTCGGTCCCAGATGGAGATTGCTACCTGCTGCAACCTCTCTGGGGGATTCCCGGCTGACGTCATGCTCGTTCGGCGATGACCCCCGGATGGTGCGAACTCCTGGACCATATCGGGGACAGGAATGGGATCCCGAAATGAGGAGCCTCCTCTTTGGCTTCCTGCCAGAGTTTCCCTCCAGCCCACAGAGTAACTCGAGTTGGGAAGCGATCTCTGCCTTCCTCGTCTTGACTTCCGGGTGGTCGAAGTAGCGAGGAAGGTTATTAAGAATATTCTCAGCATAGCCCGGGTGCCGGCGTATATCGTTGGGGGTGTCGTAGAGCGTAGCGGAGAAGAGCGTTCCATCTACGTAGTCCAGGGCCTCCGTTAGCTTGTAGCCCAGGCTCCGAACGTGGCTCCTGAAAGACGACATCACCTCCCAACGTGCAGGTACCCAGACAGGGAAAACAAACGTCCACTTTAAGCAAACTCATGGTGAAAGGCGTCTTAGTTTGGCAGCAGTCTACTGTCATACGGTGGCCCTCGCGAGCCACCATAAGACGTCAAAAGTCACCGGTGAAGTTTGCAGTTTATTGTTAACAAAGAAAACACAAAACAATGAGCCACGGTGGGCTAAAATGTACAATACTACATACACGTGACCATGAGGCAAACAAGAAGCACACTTACGATCATAACCCAGAGATGGTCGATACGTCAGACCATGAAGGAATAGTTGACGTCTGAGCCGAGGAACGCTCGCTCAACGTCTAGCGAAGGAGAATTCTCTGACGAGCAATCGTTGACAAGACTGCCGCAATATTCTGCTCCCAGAGCCCTCTTAAATGGAGAGCTGCTGATGAGCCGAAATGCAGCACAGCTGTCAGACTTGGCAGCAGATAGCCTCTCTGTGCGCTGTCACAATAAAGGCTCGGGGAGCCAGAAGGTACATACTGCTGTCAAACCTGGTGAAGATGATGCATGGCTCGAGCACGGATGAGCTCGGCGCTCGAACCATGACACTTGCCCAACACTGCTCATAAGTAACAAACCAACTAATGCTTAGCGTGTTGCCGACATTCACAACTTATGCGCAACAATAGTCTAACTTCTGCATAGCACAGCCATGCCAGACTGCCGTTGCCTCTCAATCCATGAATCCTAGGTGTGCAGAGAACATCTCTGTTCAATCAAGATGATTCTCCCCTCCAAAGACCACAGTGGGGGGTATGACTGGCCTGACAGATTTGACAGCTCTGCCAGGTCGGTCACGCCTAAAACAGCTGATGTGACACGTCAGGAACATCAGATAACAGCTGTCACAACCTGACGCAAAGGCACGTGAACTGATGGTGATAAAAAAGTTTATTTTCAATAAAGTGAAAAAAAAAATAAACAAGATCATGCATGGAGTGTGCTTTTGCTGGGAGGCGCAGCCAAACAGCAAAGTGTGATTTATCATGGAAAACAGTTGCGCTGTGCGCTTCAGGTGATCAGCTGATTATATCCTCCTCCGGTGTTCTGGCATTTTGGCATATCTATCAGAACAACATTGGACAGCTGATGGTACAGACTTCAGTCAAATGGAAAAAACACCGACAGGTCCCGTTATACGAACAAATACATGTGTATATGTATGCGCTGCAGGCAGAGAGCTCTGTACCGGTTTTTCCTGTGAACCAATGCTGCAGATATGCCATTTGCTCCTTGAATGCAGGATGTATCAGCCGTATGCTGTGTAGCGTCATATGGGGACACCATTAATATGTATATAATTATTAATAATTAATAGCTGGAATGAATAATTATTAATAACGCTTGTATTAACTAAGTTTAAAGCTTATTAATAATTCTTGTAATACCTTGTTTGTAACACTAGTTGGGGCACCATCCACATTTTACAGAGCCAGAAACTCTTATGGACAAAGACTTAAGCTTAAGAATTTGGCAATTAATAAGTTAAGCCTTAGTTAATGATTTTATTGGCAATATGTATTTGATCAGTCTCATAATCTGGGCATCAGTTTTTGACACTGTGATTCTAGATTCTGGACAGAGAATACACCAATGAAGAGGTTAGTAAATTTATTACAGGAAAACCCAAAATGACAATGGACATCTGTATGACTTGTAAAATGGGAAGATAAACCAAAAATAGCATGAACAGTGGTAATTTTGCATATATGAAGAAACAGCAATATTTACATATTTACAGGTCTTGCATATGTGGAATAAGGGTGAAGTGTGATAGTGTGTTTGAATAGGGAATTGGTGAAGAGAGAACAGTGGCAAAAATTAAGTAGAATGCAAAGTTAAAGAAAAGGGTATTTGGAAAAATGTCATGAAAAAGAAAAACAGATTAACTTTACCTTATGTTCAAAAAGGGATGGTAGTTACAAAAAAGGTTATGGCTTTTCTTGGAGCTAATGCTGTTAACTGCCTTACTCTCTTGGCGTTGCTTGGTTCCCAAGAGGCTTGGAACAGGGCAGGATGGTCGAGCCCCAGGAGGAGTCACCGGCGTGGAAGGAATGACTCTGGGTGTCCCGGCTTTGGTCCAACCTGGGCTGGAGATGAACCTTGGCAGCGATGGTTCTCCCTGCTGTTCTGTGCCCCGGGGTCTTGGCCAGGAAATCCTCGGTGAGGTGAGGCCTGGTTCAGACCCGGAGTTCGCGTTTGCTGGAGGCGGCTGTGGAACAATGGATTTCTTCTAGGCCAGTGTTTGGCAGTGCAGGACAGCAAGAAGAAAGCCTTAAAAATGGATTAATCTCTAAAAAGTGTGATCACGCTTGACTTACAGAAAAATCAAGATTAAAGATAAGATAAGATAAGTCTTTATTAGTCCCACAATGGGGAAATTCCAGGATTGCAGCAGCACAGGGATAGCAACACTCAGAGCAATAATTAAGAAGATAAGAAAATAAGAGCAGTGAATATGCATATGTACACATAAATATATAAATATATATACACAGTGCCGAGCATTGTAGCTAGATGGAATAAACAGCATAACCATCTATTTAGTTACCCTACATGGTATGAATATGTACCCATACATATTGTCACCCTCCGTAGCGACTGATATTGTCCTAGTTGTATACTGGAGGGGACCATTTGTGTAAGTCTGTTGCATCTTTTGCATTCAATACTATTAGGTTGTCACGTTTTTTTGCTATCTCTGCGAGCAGCCCTGCTTAGGTTATACAGTCTGACAGCCGTAGGTAGGAAGGACCTGCGAAACCTCTCGGTTGCTCACCTAGGATGATGTAGTCTACTGCTAAATGAGCTCCTCAGTGCGTTCAGTATGTCCTGCATAGGGTGGGACTTGGACTCCAGCAGAGATGACAGTTTAGCCACCATCCTCTTCTCTCCTATCTCCTCCACTGGGTCAAGGCGTTGCCCCAGGACAGAGCTAGCTTTCTTGATTGGTTTGTTCAGTCTCTTCCTATCGGCTACTGTAATGCCACTGGCCCAGCAGACCACTCCAAAAGTGATGGCTGATGCCACCACCATGTCGTAGAATGTCTTCAGCAGCGCCCCTTGTACACCCCTTGCAAAAGACCTGAGCCTCCTCAGTAGGAACAGCCTGCGCTGTCCCTTCTTGTAGAGTGCGTCGGTATTGTGTGACCAGTCTAGTTTATTGTTCAGATAAACACCAAGGTACTTGTAGGATGTCACCATCTCAATGTCTGTTCCCTGTATGTTTACTGGTGCTGTGAGGGGTTGTCCTTTCCTGTGGCAGTCTACCACCAGCTCCTTAGTTTTCCTCGCGTTGATCTGGAGGCAGTTCTGATGGCACCAGTCCACGAAGTCCTGGATAAGTCCTCTGTACTCAGCTTCATCTCCGTTGGAGATGAGGCCAACGATCGCATTAAAGAAGAAAATCATAGCTTGGTTGGCTTTAGAAAAGATAAAAATTGAAGATTACTTCCACTAGTCATGAATCCCTAGAGAAGGTGTCAAAGTTTTAAAGAAAAATCCAAAAAGTATCAAAGTTTAGGTAGTTAAAGCATGCTAGGAAAAAGGGAGAGCTTCAGTTTACCTTGGCTGATGCACAGAGGTGCATGAGAGGCAGGCAACCTTTCCTCTCCAGGAGTCAGCCAGAAAAGAGAATGAATTCTGGTTTTAGACGTAATGAAGGGGTATTGGAACATACCCACAGGGCAGTCCTGAGTGGTCAGCCAATCAGGGCTTTGCGTGACTATCTCACTACCTCCTTTGGTAAGCTCGCTCATCCAAATGGGAAGCGAAATGGTTATAGGTGTGGCGTAACCCCCACAACAGACTGGGTCAGGCACAGCGCTCGACTAGAGCAATTAACAGAACAGTGAAATGCGTGTATTAATGCCAACAGGCAGCCCCGCTTCTTCTGGCTTTTTCCGGCTCAGTACTGTGATGATAATGTGCCATTCATGCATTGTTCATGCTTCCTGCCCTTACTGTGATCCAATGACTGATAACAATATGTAGATGCGCCTTGTAACCTCTTTTGTCCTACAGCTCCGGAGCAGAGGCGAATTACGGCCAGCAATCTCCTTATTGTTATGTGTGTCTCTCAAATGCAAATGCCCATACCTACTGCTGTGAATGCCTTTCATGTATTGTCTGTAGTTGTGTATATAAGCTGCATTACTCTGTAACTCATTCTCTCACTCTGACGACTGCTCATCTGCACACTTTGCTGGAGAGCCTCCGGGCTCGCCCATGGGGCGAGCTCCGTGATGGCGGTTTGATAATAAACCTACTTAAAAACCTCACTTCGCTGCCTTTATTTTATCATCCGCCGCAATAGGCACTTATCACAAAACTAGGCACACATTATCAAAATACCTCAATCTGAATTTTCTAATCTATGAGGATTCATAAGTAAGAAAAGCATGCATAAATAAAACATTTACTGTATGACAACAGATAATGCAGCAACATTGTAACCACATTTAGGAAGTCTTTAGGACTGCTGTTCTGCAGGAATTTTACAACTGTAGTCATAAAACAATGTCTCAGTGGGGAGTCTTTGTTTTCTGCTTCTCTTGCTTCTCACACTGAGATGTGAATCCTTTGTGTGGAGAAAGAGAGAGCAGGGAGAGGGGTGCAGCATAAAGTGGTCCTCTATAGCTCCTTTTCCACTAGTGTCAGTACAGTACAGTATGGTATGGTACGGTTTGTCGGCTTTTCCATTAGGGACTGTAACTGTAACAGTTCCGATTTTTCAGAACAGTTCCCATTTTTTCAGAACCGCTAGATTGAGGTTCTAAGAGTACCATCCCGGTGACGTAAAAACACTGCAGGCTACTGATTGGTCCAGGCGTAACGTCATGAGAGTGGGCGTAACGCTGACTTTCCAGAATCGCAAGCCACCATTTGCAAAGATTCGTCCGTCAGCCAGCCAGCAAGTGATATTGTGGAGAGTGTGGGAAATGATGAGGCCAGTTTACGAACAGACGAAGTTTATTAACACGCTCTCATCATTCATACACAGAAAAGCATGAAAGCATTCAGGCACGGTTCTCCTTTATATCTCCACCGCTCATCTCACATCTGCGTGACATTCCACATCACACTGCATGGCATCCAACATCACAATACATTCACTCTTAAACCCCCCGTCCACTGTTTACCCTCTGCTTCCTGACTGAGACGCTGTCTGACTTACTCAAGTCTCTACAACTCTACAATATGCATTTTGTGTCTGCTACACCCCCCCCCCCCCCAGACAGAGTTTCAGTTGGCACGTCTTTTGGGCTTCAGTTTCCTCCCATATCTGCTGTAACGGGGGTCTCTGTGCTGGCAGGGGGCTGCTGGACGTGTGTCTGACTGCGGGTGGGCCATGGCGAGGGGGGGAGGAAAATCGCTTTGCCCGTGTGGCTGTCCTGGTGGATCGTTTGCCTGGGGAATTCTCAGTGGGGGTCTTCCACGCCGAGGGGCCCGGGCCAGCAGCACTTGCTCGTCCACCACTACAAAGGCGGGCTTAAGTCTGTCTGTGCATATTTTCTCCCGACGCCACCCCAAGTCTAGCAAAAAATGCTTGTTCCCTGTTTCCAGCACTCTGAAAGGGCCATCATAGGGTGGGCGCAATGGCGGGTGGTGGGCATTGTGTCTGACGAACACGAACTCCGCATTCTTCAAAGTTTTGGCACAAAAGCACGTGGAAAACAGTGGTGGGCCAGGCCGGGCAGTGTGCCTGTGTCTGCACTACGCTGCAAAAGCTGAGACGGGCAGCTGTCCGGCACGGGATTATCTGGCAAAAATTCCCCGGGCAGCCGCAGTGGCTGAGAAAAAAACAGCTCAGCCAGGGAAGCCTCCAAATCCTCTTTTGGCGCGGAACGCAACCCCAATAAACCCACGACAACCGGTCAACTCAATTTGCATCCGTCAACGAAGCCCTGAGTGCTGCTTTCAGTGACCTGTGAAAACGCTCGCATAACCCATTTGCCTGTGGGTTGTACGCGGTTGTGCGATGAATTACAACACTCAGGCTGCGGGCCATCGCAGTTTGTATCCGAACCAAAGTTCGGAAACAAACTGAGGGCCCCTATCGGACGTGATGTCCGACGGGATTCCAAAACGCGCCACCCATGTTGTCAAAAAAGCGCGCGCCACATCCGCGGATGTGGTTGCCGTCAGTGGCACTGCTTCTGGCCAGCGTGTGGTGCGGTCCACCACTGTCAGAAGGTGCGTGCACCCCTGCGACGGTGGGAGGGGGCCCACGAGGTCCACGTGAACATGGTCGAATTTTTTAGCCAGTATACTAAACGGCTCCAAAGGAGCCTTTGTGTGTCTGTGCACTTTGGCTCGTTGGCACGCTACGCAGGCTGCCGCCCACTCTTTCACTTGTTTGCGCAGGCCTGGCCACACGAATTTCGCTCCCACCATTTTGACTGACGCGCGCACTCCTGGGTGTGCCAAAGCGTGAACTGACTCAAACACGCGGCAGTGCCATGCGACCGGGACCACCGGGCGCGGGCGTCCCGTGGAGATGTCGCAGATTGGGGGGGGTTGCCTTCTTGCAGTACTCTGCTCTCCAGCCTTAACCCTGTTGGTCCAGACTGGAGCGCGCGCACGTCCGTATCGCTTATCTGCTCTGCGGCCATGGCTGTATAATCTATCCCTACGCAGACCGGGGCCACAACCGCGCGCGAGAGGCAGTCCGCCACCACATTCAGTTTACCTGACACATGCTGAATATCGGTCGTAAACTCCGAGATCGCGGCCAGCTGTCTCTGCTGCTGGCCCTACCATGGTTCCGAAACCTTGGCCATTGCAAATGTCAGCGGCTTGTGGTCCACGAACGGGGTGAAGCTGCGCCCTTCCAGCCAGAACTGGAAGTGGCGTATGGCCAGGTGGAGAGCCAGCAACTCCCTGTCGAACGTGCTGTATTTACGCTCACTGTCGCGCAAAGCCCTGCTGAAAAAAGCAAGCGGCTGCCAAGAACCGGCGATACGTTGCTCCACAACGGCCCCTATGGCCATGTCCGAGGCATCGGTAGTGAGCGCTATCCGGGCCGCCGGGTCTGGGTGCGCCAACAGTGCGGCGTTTACCAGGGCTGCCTTCACCTCAGAGAACGCCTGCTCTCGCTCCGGAGTCCATTCGACTCCATCCGCGGGTTTCCGTCTCTTGAACGTGGCGTACAATGGCTGCATGAGTTGAGCTGCGCGGGGGAGGAAACGGTTATAAAAGTTAACCATCCCCCAAAATTCCTGCAGTACCTTGACCGTCTGAGGCCGGGGAAAGTTCGCCACAGCGCACACTTTGTCGGGCAAGGGTATCGCTCCCTCCGGTGAGACGCAGTGCCCCAAAAAATCAATCCCCGTCATGCTGAACAGGCACTTCGCCGGGTTGATTATTAACCCGTGCTCCTCCAACCTCTGGAAAACCGTCCTGAGGTGGATTACATGTTTGTCTTCGGACGCACTGGCTACCAGGATATCATCCAGGTAGACGAACACAAATGGGAGATCGTGCAGCACTGCGTCCATCATGCGCTGGAACGTCTGTGCCACTCCTTTTAATCCGAATGGCATGCGCAGAAACTCGAACAAGCCGAATGGAGTTATTACCACTGTTTTGGGTATGTCCTCCGCGCGCACTGGGACCTGGTGGTAACTGCGGGCCAGGTCTATTTTAGAAAAAATGCGTGCTCCAGCGAGGTGAACGAAAAAATCCTGAATGTGGGGAATCGGGTAGCGGTCGTGTGCTATGGCGTTATTCAACCTGCGGAAATCGCCGCATGGTCGCCATGACCCCTCAGCCTTAGGGACCATGTGTAGCGGGGATGCCCATGGGCTGTTCGATCGCCTGATGATGCCCAACCTTTCCAGGTTGGCAACCTCCTCGCGCAGGCCAGTTTAGCTGCGTCCAAGCACTGAGGCCGTGCGAAAACAGGCGATAAAGTGCTCCACCCCGTGTTTAGCGATGGCCACTGAAAACGTTGGGACCGTGAGTGCTGGGAACTGAGTGAGCAGTGTGTGGAACTTACCGCCTGGAGCTGTGACGTTGGCTTGTGTTACTGGCCAGGCCCCTCGAGCTGTACAGGGGAGACAGTCAAAAGACAGTGCATTAACCAGGCGCCTGTTAGCAACATCAACCAGTAAACCATTTGCACACAGAAAATCAGCTCCCAGGATCAGAAAACTCAGTGCTGCTATGACAAAAGTCCACTTTTATGTATGGCCGTGTAGAGATAAAACCAGTGCCCTCTCACCACAGGTCTTAATGTCCGAGCCATTTACTGCTACCCGCCTCTAGGTCCTGCCAGCCGGTTGACGTAGGTCGGCAGGATGATGCTCTTCTGGGCTCCGCTGTCTACGAGGAAACGCCTCCCTGAGCGCGAGTCCGTCACATAGAGCAGCTTGTTCTCTTCGCCGGCGGTCGCAGCTGCTACCGACTGCCGGCCCTGGCATTTCCCGAGCGCTTGAATTGGTACAGTGGCGCACATCTGCGTGCGTTCCCTCTAAAACGGCAGTGGTAGAAGCAGATCGTGTCTCTCTGGCGCTCCTTGGCCCCCGCTGCCGCTACCGTCCGTGGCTCCTCGCCTCCTCTGGTCGTCTCGCTGGGCTCCGACGCCACCGCCGCGTTCACAGTGAGCCGTTATTCCCCGGAGGGCGAACTGGGCCTCGGTGTGGTGGAACCAAGAGCGCGGGTTGTGCTGCCAAAAGTCCGGTAGCTTGACTGCAACAGCGCACGTGTTGCTGGGGGTTCCCGTCTGGGCCGTCTGTGGGATGCTTGCCACGTTGCTGGGGCTTCCCATCCGGGCCGATACCGGGGTTCTTGCCTCGTGTTCCATAATATGTCTAGGGTCACCAGTGTGGAGAGTGAGGGAAATGATGAGGCCAGTTTACGAACAGACAAAGTTTATTAACACTCTCTCATCATTCATACACAGAAAAGCATGAAAACATTCAGGTACGGTTCTCCTTTATATCTCCACCGCTCATCTCACATCTGCGTGACATTCCACATCACACTGCATGACATCCAACATCACAATACATTCACCCTTAAACCCCCCGTCCACTGTTTACCCTCTGCTTCCTGACTGAGACGCTGTCTGACTCACTCAAGTCTCTACAACTCTACAATATGCATTTTGTGTCTGCTACAATATAATATAAACAACAATGATAGAATGGCTTCACAGAAATCAGCACCGCGGTCCAGCAGAGTTTTCTGTGCGTTTTGGCTGATGAGAGAATCCAGAGGGAAGCAGACGGAGCCACCCCGGGAAGTAGACGGAGCCGCCCGAACTGAATTGAATGTACGGCCGCGGGAGCACCCAACTTCAGCAGCTGAAGCCGTGATATTAGGATATAGAAGATGGTGAGTGATGTGATATGCATCTTTTACGTTATTTATCCCAGCAGTGGAAAGTTCACTTTGGACAGACAACAACTTGCTAGTGTTCAAACGATGAGCTAGCTAGTTAGCCGTCAATGCTACGTCCGTCCTTGTATGTTGCCTTTGTGTTGACAATATCTGATGAAATAAGCTAGTTGTAATCCTGGTTAAAAAGGTGGGTTTTTTTTACATGTTGCACTTTCGTGCTGTGCATGTACTTAAGTTGTGTGTATTTTCGTTGTGGAGTCAGACCAGGATCTGCTCTGCCAATGGCTACGTTTGGCACCACACAGCAATGTGACTGGTAAGCTGCACATCTTGTCATTTATAGTCAAATCTTTTGCTTTTTAAATTAAAGTATAGGTCAAGTGCCAAATTTAAAGTCGCACAATTTCCACTTAATATGAAAAGGACTGAACTGAGATTTATTTGATTGTGTGAATAGTAATTACACAATAATTGAAAATGAATGGCACATCCAATAGTGGCCACCGTAAAATAAACCGCCTGTTTATTCATTTATTTTTATATCAGATCACTTCTGTGATCCTTTATGAGTTATAGTCATAATAGTGTATCTTGTACTTTGGGGAATGTGAGTTGTTCAGTCACCATTAGAATTTAGTTTATATGTGTAGTTTATAGTATTTTGTCTTTAAACTCATCCAGTAAAAGAACACATTACAAATATTTGAGACCCATTGTACTGCTTCCTTTTATATTTTAGCAATAGAAGCACAAAACACCACCCACACTTGAAACCAGGGCGACACAGTGGTGGCTAAACTTTTATTGATAACGTTATTTTTCAAATATGTTTAAAACTTGCTTTAATTATCCACCACCCATCTCTGTCTTTCATCTAGGCAAGAGGAAAACGATCCACCCAAACTGGACCTTGCCTCACTATTTACAGAGATGCAGGCTGAAGATCTGCTGAACCGGGACCAGTGTGAGTGGCCGATCCAGTTGCTTCTCAGTGAGGCAGCATGGCCAGCGTGTGTGACCCATTCTAATTTTTTTTTTTCAGTTTGAATTTTGCACATTCTAAATAATCTGGAATTTGCTGCTGATTGTAATAAACAATTTAGTGACTTATGTGTTTGCATCATGATTTTCTATTTTGTCTGTTAAGACACTGGTGTGAAAAGAATAAACAGTACAAACCATTTATCAGTGACTTTGAAAGTAATGTTTCATTTTTAAGAAAAGTAACCAAAAACAATTATTTGCTGAAGACTGTATTGTTGGATGTGACAGTGCAGAAGACACTGCACACTTTTGTGATAGTATCAGTATATGGAGGAATTCTGGGCCATATTAGCATCTGTATTTCCTAATAATGGGATAGAAGAAAGAACCTGCAGGGTCTTGGCCCTCCATGGCACATGGCTGTACACCCCTGAGTTAGGGTTTAGTGGGATTTAACATTTTAACATAAACTTCTTTATGGTTCATAATTCTGTTGGCAGACTTACACCAAACCAAAAGTGACTTCTCAAACTGCTGGATTGTTCTGAGACAGCTTTTCCAATCTCTGTATTTAATTTATGTCACTTGGTGGTAACAACACATAAAAGTCGAGACAGATCTGCAAAATGTTCAAAAGTTTATTGTCAAAATTCCCAGTGCAATACTACATGAATACATGTATAGTTCACTGTTGATGCAGAGAATATATATTTATGCAGTATCTACATGTAGTCAGCAATACTCAATATGATATATATCCAGTTAATCCATGTATTTTTCCATGTAACCTTGTGGTTGCATTATTTTAATAGCTTTTAATCCTAGATCCATTTATTTTTGGCTTAAAATGCATCATAATTGTTAAATATATCTTATTATACCTAACTCAGTACTGTTTACCTGTTGAAATATATATTTTACGGCTCATATACTACAATATGGCACCTGGCAATCAAGTTTGGCAGCTAATCATGTTTTGCCATGATACCACTGGCTGGAGCAGTTAAACTCCATGACAGCTCAACAGTCTCTCCATGATTTTGACACAGATCAATTTGTTGCACAGGAAGCTAAACATATCTACAGACATTCTGCAGTTGTGTAACCACTTCGCGTTCATGAAGCTGGGGTGACATCTCATCACTGTGTTCAATATCCAGACCGACGGTTTGAAGCAATATTTTTGCCACAAGAGAGCCATTTGAAACACACACACACAGAGAATACATATTTTAGTACCTAATAGCGATAACCTGCCGAGATTACAATGTCGTACGGCAGACTTAAGAGCAAAGTAGCATTAGCAATCATTAGCTTACTGTCATACGTGATGTAGTTCGTATCCTAATGTCTTCCTCTTTATACTGCTCTATATGGTTTCCTAAATGCTCCAGTACTTTTCCAGAGTGTGTCGTCTCGCCACCTTTGCCTTCAGTTCTCCTTTTTGGCTTTACTCTGGCAAAAAAAAAAAAAAAAGCCAGAGAACGCAGACGCCTCCTATCCTGCCAGCTTGTCTTTTACCTGCATCGCTTGTTTTGCGTAACGTTACGCTTGTTTTACGTAACGGGACGGTTGCGCCGCCTCCCTATAACTATTCCCACCCATGTCAAGTGGTACTCCATGTGCAGTGGAAACACAAGTGGGCCAAACTGTACTGTACTGTACTGTACCATACCGAAACGGGCTGAAGTGACACTAGTGGAAAAGGGGCTTATCACAGCTGGATCCTGTGGGGGTGATGAAACTCTGGGTGGAGGTAAAGACACTTTTAATATTTCCTACATGAAGCAATTAAAGCTCCAATTTTGACGTTCAATCCAGCTTGAGTCCACTACAGTCGGATACGTTGGAAAATTATCAGCATGCTTAAAATTAATTTTCAGAGGAGCTCGATGAATGACGGCGTAGCATGCTTCAGCATTCTTCAGTGTGCTCTTAACTTATACAAAACTTAGCTATAACTGATTTGACGTACGCCAGCGTATTCTGTGACAGGGCCTTAACCAAGGCAGCAGCCAGACACCAAAGCACAGCCGCCAGCTGGACACTTACAAGTGAAAGGGTTATGAAAAGTTAGAGTGCCAAAATAATAATTCTGTAGGTAATCTCCCTTTATGCTCTACACATATTCTATACATATTCTGTTTACATTCTTATAAGCAAATATGTTAAGTGTTAAACTAGAATCTGAAGTGTTACGCAACCACAATCTGATAAACAGCAATCAGGCAGAGCTATAGAGCCCTCTTTCTCTCTCTCTCCCTTCTTTTAGTCAGGTTTATTACATTAGTTACTCACCCAACCCAACACACATAGTAGATAGTTAACATGAAATAGCGGATGACCTGTTGACGTCAGAGTTAAACTGGCCAATCAGACGGTTGCGTACAAGACCATCCTATTGTACAGGGTTGATCCAAACCAACCCGAGAAGGTGAATGTAAGTTGCACCTGGAAGTCGGGGTCAGTCTGGCGACGCTCCTGAGGGAGCTGTGTCAGACTGAACTCAGCGCTGCTTGCGTTACTTGTGACCTCTGAATAAATGTTGCATCTTTGAATTGAAGAATTCTCCGGCTTATTCTTGGATCTTTCATTCAAAGAATTGGGATTTTAACAATTTGGTGCCGTGACCCGGATTGAACTATTTTGAGACAAGTCCGGACAGATCGGTAGGACCCTTTTAAGACGACTTTGGTGCCCAAACAAAAATGTAAGCAGAAAACCTTCTTACATGAATTTCTGCACTTTGGCCATACTAAATTTACAGTTGTCTGATTAAGGGGTATATCTGATCTCTGAATTTTATAATTTAATTGGGAGTCACATGTAAAGTCTAAACAAATAGTCAAATAGTTTCATGCAAAGGAAAGTGCACGTGTCCTATTATCAGTCTGAGGTAGGACGATCGCGATCAGGACGTACAATTCACGGGTGTATAGTCCATCAAATGATAAAGTATTTTGGAGTCAGTTTGAACCAAAATAAATACGAGACTTAGGGAGCCGGGGAGATCAGTGATCACCCGGGTTCGTCTCCTCAAATGAAAATAGCCAGGGTTAGTAGCCTGATGCCGGGGGTAGCCATTTAAAGTGTTCGACCCGATGCTGCTAGGGAGTGAAGCCACGATCGTTTAAATCAGTATAGCACTGAGCTTTAAGATACAGTACCGCTTGTACTGGAGGACCTGCCGAGGCTTCAGTGAAAGTGCCCTCTGCTAAAAGTTGGACGAGTCGGTGGAATTCTGGGAGCAGTCTGTATCCAAAATTAATAAGTCTTAGGGGACAACGGCCTTGTCCGTCTTCCAAATTAAAATAGCCAGGATTAGCCTGATGCTGGGGGGGGGGGGGGGATTTAACTGTCCGACCCGATGCTGTTAAGGAACGATGCCACGTGGGTGAAGTATTTCGGATGCAGTGTGTTCCAAAATAATTACAAGACTTAGGGAACAGCGGTGATCAGTAATCACCCATGTTCGTCTCCCCAAATAAGGGAACCAGGGCTAGCCTGGTGCCGGTACAGAAAAAAACAAAAACCTTTTGTTAATAATTTAAGGTACAGCGCAAGAATCTTTTAACTATTCCTTAGTGAGTGACTGTCCATATTAAATAAAATAGTAATAATTTACAGTACAGTGCAAGAATCTTTTAACCATTCCTTAGTGAGCGACTGTCCATGATAACAAAAATAGCTGTTTGTATTGCCTACATTGTGCATGCTGATGTCTATGTTAATTCTGTGTCTTTAGGGGATAAATGGGTGGTCTGAGAAATAACAGGGGCTGAAAATATCTACTAAACTTTTCCCATAGTATGATTTAACTAACGGCGCTCTTTGGGCCGTGTGGGGAACAAAGGCTGGTGTGTGTTTTCCACAAAGGAGGGAGACAATTTGCTCCCACTCCTGAGTGGAGTCGAGATTGTTTAAAACAGGCTACTGAGAGGAGATTATTTGAGGTAACAGAATGGAGCGCTAAATTAAAGTTGTAAGGTTATTCTGGCATGTTTATAGCTGAAGTTAAGGAGGAAGTGCTTCAGTTTCTTTGAAAAACAAGTCGTGGTTTGTGGACAATAGGCATCTTGCGCGTTCACAATTGCACATGGCAGAGGCGGCCACATGGCATTCAGTGCGCATGTGCGGGTAAACGCCATCTTGAACCACCTTCAAGCTGCAGCACAGTGCCTCCATTGTGTGGCCAAATGTAGGAAGTGCATTCTTTCATAAATCTACTGCCAAATAGAGCTTCAGATCTTCCTAATAAATAATATCTCTGGCTGAAAGGAAACGTTTAAGTCTGTGCACAGCAAAAGAAGGACGGTGGCTAAACTGTCATCTCTGCTGGAGTCCGAGTTCCACCCTATGCAGGACGTACTGAATGCACTGAAGAGCTCATTTAGCAGCAGACTACATCATCCCAGGTGCACAACCGAGAGGTTTCGTAGGTCCTTCCTACCAACGGCTGTCAGACTGTACAACCTAAGCAGGGCTGCTCGCAGAGATAGCAAAAAGACGTAACAAACTAATAGTTTTTAAATGCAAAAGATGCAATAGACTTACACAATGGTCCCCTCCGGCATACAACTAGGAAAATACCGGTCGCTATGGAGGGTGAAAATATGTATGGGCACATAATCATACCATGTAGGATAACTAAGTAGATGGTTATGCTGTTTCATCCCATCTAGCAACAATGCTCTGCACTGTGTGTGTTTATATATTTACATATTTATTCCATCTAGCTACAATGCTCAGCACTGGGTGTGTTCATATTTATATATCTATATATTTATTCCATCTAGCTACAATGCTCCGCACTGTGTTTTTATATATCTATATATTTATTCCATCTAGCTACAATGCTCCGCACTGTGTGTGTTTATATACTTACATATTTATTCCACCTAGCTGCAATGCTCCGTACTGTGGGTGTTTATATATTTACATATTTATTCCATCTAGCTACAATGCTCTGCACTGTGTGTTTATATATTCATATATTTATTCCATCCAGCTACAATGCTCTGCACTGTGTGTCTGTGTGTGTGTATATATATATTTTATAGTAATATGTACATATGTATATTAGCTGCTCTTGCTTGCTTGTTTTTTTTCTTGCCTTCTGATTGTTGCTCTGAGTGTTGCTATCCCTGTGCTGTTGCAATCCTGGAATTTCCCCGTTGTGGGACTAATAAAGGCTTATCTTATCTTATCTTATCTTATCTTATAAAGCCCTCCCACACTCAATCAATCAATGCGGGTTTGATGTAGTGAGGCAAGGCCTGCCCAATCAGCTGGAGAGAAAGGGTTCAACTTTAATTTGGGCAGAGGGGAGAATAAGGAGATTTATTCCTCCTTATACAATAAAAGTGTAGAAAAATCCTAGGTGGACAATATATAAAGGTGAGGTAATTTAAATAAAGAAAAAAGGAAAATTGCAAATTGGAATAAATAAATAAATAAATAAAAATAAATGACTATATAGATAAATAGAAGTTGTGGAGATGAGCATTGTGGAAGTGAGAGCAGACAGAAAATGGAAAAGGAAATTTGGTTTTAGAGAAAAATTGAAGGCTGATCAATTGTTCAAGTTTTGTGCAGGACACAAGAGAAAATATGGAGAAACAATTGGAAGAAGGAAAGAAAAAACGTAAGAATAAGAGACTCATGCTACAATGGTGAGAACAAAAGCAAAATAATCAATAAACGCGATAAAACGGAAAAGGACAAAAACACGCTGTTTAATGGCTTGTCTGTTTCTCTATTAATCTGAGACAATGGTCGTGGCTGTTGATCACCTCCCTCCCCCAGCGACTGTGTGAGTCCCTCTTCAGGCCCTCTGCAATTGGCTGCGTCCATCTTCCCCCTCCATGCCATTGCTTAGCGACCCCGTCCTCCCTCCGCAACAACAGTGAAAGAATGTAAAACAAAGGGACATCAAAAGATGGGTCAAAGAGGATCAATTGAGCACACAAGTACAATAAATAAAATTGTTGCTTTCCATTTACCTTCGGACAGCGTCTCAAATATTGACTCTCATTCATAAACATTGAAGTGTTACTCTGCGTAAGCCATACATATTTTGCCAGGAAGCTGTGTTGGTGGTAACAAGCCATTCCAGATTCAGCAAACTACTCATATGTTCTCTAAGTGTGCATAAACAGTATTCGTGAATCAGCTGTAGTCAGCACGTGTTCACGAGAATTGAGGATTGCATAACTGGCACCTAAAACTACCGCTAAAATCACATCTCAATATAATAGACCAGCAGTCTCATTTACTAAAAGCCCTATCAGAGAGGTGCCAAAATCATATACTGAGTAAACTGAAGTATTTTTAGAAAAAGCCGTGGATAAGGTAAAAAACAAAATAAAGCCTCTGCTAAGCAGATGCCACAACAACATATGCCCCACCAAACTCTATCTATGCACCCCAGGATCTCACATCACAACAATATGGACCCTACCCTGACCCCCCACCTAATCTGTCCTATCAGTATCAGCCGCAGGGCCACAGGAGATGGCCAGAGGTTTAATAATGAGGCAGAGACCATGTTAACAGTAAACCCCCGGTGGGGGGGGGGGGGCAACCCACGGAACCAATGCTTCCAATGCTGGCAATATGGCCACTGGGCCCACAACAATACTAACAAAGGCACCCTGGAGGGTCCCCCAGTTAGCTACACAATGGGTATCCTCCCCTATATGGTCCTCATTTGGATGTTGATGAAAATAATGGCTTTGTGTTAAAGCAGTTCTGTTTCAAAAGGGGTACAGTGGGACAAGCACGGATAGAAAGGTGCTAATGTACTATAGTAGCAAATTCGAAAGGAAATATTTCTTTTATTTAGTTTTTGGTGGGCATTTCAGGACTCCATACCATCACAAGTCATCACGTTTTCATTCTTGGCCGGGTCTCCCTTGGAAAAGAGGTTTTTAAATCTCAATGAGATTTTTATCTGGTTAAATAAAGGTGCTAAAGAAACATAATAAGATACAGTCAACCTGGACAAGAAATTGTAGAATTTGGATTAAACTAAATGGAACACCTGAGCAAGCAAAAAGTATAATGATCAGAGATGCTACTGACTTAGATAAATACAGATGAACACTGACTATGAAACACAGAGTGAGGAAACTCAAACTCTAAAAATATGCCACTATGCTGAACATAAACCACAAGAGATGGAGAATGATATTGATCCTGATAACCACTTTTTCAATAATATTCATAACCACTGTGAATATTACACTGAAAAGCAATTCAAAAGTCAAGTGCAATTAGATGGTAAACTGTCAATAATACACTTCAATAGCAGAAGTCTTAACAAAAACTTCTCACAGATTCAGGACTATTTAAAACAGCTAAACAGAAAATTCACAGCTATAGCAGTCTCTGAAACCTGGCTTAATGCAGACCAGGCTCCCCTGATGGCAATAGAGGGATATCAGATGTTTAACATTAACAGATCTCAAAAAAAGGGTGGTGGTGTTGCACTGTATATTGATGACCTATATAGATGTAAGCTTGTAAATGAAATGTCCTTAGCACTACCAGGGATTCTGGAATGTGTTACTGTTGAGATTGACCTAGACAAAACAAAAAATCTAATCATAAGCTGCATATACAGAACGCCGGGAACTTGCATTGAGACATTCAGAGATAAATTAGTCGAGCTGTACAATAATATTACTAGTAAGAAAATGGTAGCAATTTGTGGAGATTTCAATATTGACCTACTTAATCCACATCAACAAAATGTAGTTACAGAGTTCATGAACTCTATGTACAGCATGAGTCTATATCCCACAATAACACATCCCAGTGGAATCACAGCTCACTCTGCTACACTTATTGACAACCTGTTTGTCAATGTTCTCGACAAGAAAATAGAAAGTGGATTATTGATAAATGATATAAGCGACCACTTGCCAATCTTTGCACTTATCCATGGCCACACGGGGCCCAACCCAGAAAAAATCTCAAAATCGTTCAGACACAAATCACCAAACGCAATCAGTTCTTTTAAAGAGGACTTGCTGAAGCAAGACTGGACAGAAGTCTATGTATCAGATGTAAATGAAGCCTATGACACATTTACAAACATTGTAACCACTCTTTATGAAAAAAACTGCCCATTAGTTAAAAAAAAGCTTAAACACAAATTTACTGACAAACCATGGCTAACCAAAGGACTACAAAAGGCGTGTAAAAAGAAAAATTTATTATATAAAGCTTTCATAAAGAAAAGGACAAAAGAAGCAGAGCAGCGGTATAAAACATACAAAAATAAGTTAACATATATAATAAGATGTAGTAAAAGAGACTATTACAGTAAAGAACTGGAAAAAAACAAAGACAATATTAAAAATACATGGACAATAATCAACAGTATCCTTGGAAATAAAAGCAGAAATACCAGCTACCCAACTAACACTCCAAAAAATAATAAATCGACTCCGAATGTGAATATAGCTTCACCTGCAGATGAATTTAATAATTTTTTTGTTAACATTGGACCTAAACTGGCCCGAGAAATACCCACTACGGTGCCAACAGGTGATTCAATATGCAATAACACTGCTGTAAAAGACACCATCTTCATAAAGAACACAGACGAAAGAGAGGTCATTGAAATTGTTAAATCGTTCAAAAGTAAAACATCTACTGACTGCGATGGTATTGATATGCTACTAGTCAAAACTGTTATCGAATGCATAGTGAAACCACTGACGTATATCTGTAACCTGTCTCTCCAATCAGGTATATTTCCCAATGCAATGAAAATAGCTAAAGTAATTCCAATTTACAAGACAGGCGACAGAGGGGAACTCTCCAACTACAGACCAATTTCACTATTACCGCAATTTTCCAAGATACTTGAAAAAATATTCTATGAGAGAATTGACAACTTCATACTGAAGAATGATTTATTGTGTGAGCAGCAATATGGGTTCAGACACAAAAGGACAACAGCATATGCCTTAATGGAATTTACAGAAAAAATATCAACAGCCATTGAAAATAAAGAGTATTCAGTTGGAGTATTCCTGGATCTTAAAAAAGCATTTGATACAGTAGATCACAATCTATTATTAAAGAAACTACAAAATTGTGGTATCAGAGGGGTAGCACTGTCCTGGTTAAGAAGTTACTTAAAGAATAGATATCAGTTTGTATGTGTTAACAACAAAAACTCAGAGCTACTGAAGGTCACCTGTGGAGTCCCACAGGGTTCAGTTTTGGGACCATTATTATTCAATATGTATATAAATGATATATGTAAAGTTTCAGAAAAAATGGACTTAATATTGTTTGCTGATGACACTAACCTGCTATGCAGTGGAAACAACTTGGAACAACTTCTGGATACACTCGGAAAGGAATTAGGAAAGCTGAAACTGTGGTTTGATTCAAACAAATTAACGCTCAATTTAAGCAAGACAAAATTTATAGTCTTTAACAACCATCACAACTACCCAGTACCCAAACTCAGTGTAAATGGTGTAGAGATTGAAAGGGTATCCGAAACTAAATTCCTTGGAGTAATAATTGATAACAAACTGTGTTGGAAGCCACATATTAATTATATAAAAGGTAAAGTATCCAAATCAATTGCAATATTACACAGAGTGAAAAATTTGCTGAATCAACCCACACTATACACCTTGTATCATTCATTAATACTCCCATACATGACATATTGTAATGAAGTATGGGGAAATACATATAAAACAAACATATATCCACTCTTTATGCTTCAAAAGAGAGCTATTAGAATAATCAACAAAGCAGCTTACAGGGAACCAACAAACCCACTTTTTCTTAAACAAAAAACTCTCAAGTTGAAAGATCTGATCGACTTTAAAACCGCAATAATAATGTTCAAAGTGAAGAATCTATCACTGCCCGCAAATATCCAAAAGTTGTTCCAAACAAGGGAGAAACGATATCACTTCAGAGGAACATGTATATTTCAAAAGCCTACAGTGAGAACAACTACCAAGCAACACTGTATTTCAGTGCAAGGTGTCAGATTATGGAACGATTTTGGACCTGAATTAAAATCATGTACAAAGCTTGGACAATTTAAACAAAAACTAAAGGAAGAAATACTCCAAACATATTTACAAGACGACATGTAAACTCACATAAGGATTGACATTTCCAGCCTGTGTTGTGTTATAGCTTAGTTTTTCTTCTTTCTCTGTGACACTATGTCTTAGATTTGTTTTTGAATAGTAACCGCTTAACTTAGACTAGCTCAGTTTTCTTTTTCTCTCAGTCATATTTTGTCTTAGCCTTGTTTTAAATTGTAATCGCTCTTGTCTTGTTTTCTCTTTTTTCTCCTTTGAATTCTTGGATGGAATATGGGTGGGCAATATAAGCTGCGGCTTCAGCCATCACCCATTTCGGATAACTCACGTGGAATTGTATAGTAGAAGGAGTCTTTGTCTAATTTGACCTTGTTGTTATATTATACAGTTTCTTTTAACCTGTAATGTACTATCCGAAATAAATTCATTCATTCATTCATTCATTCATTCATTCATTCATTCATTCAAAATAAACAGGAAAAACATCACATTTTGTTTTATTGTAGACAAATACAAAACTAGAGGATGTGCACAAAGCTGCCTCTTCTTTGTAACCTTGTGGGCCGTAGACAACGTAGGAATAGGTCATCCGGCTTGTGTGAAACATGTAGCCGCTATAAGAAAGGCTGTAGAAAAGACATTGTACCTGACAATGGGCAATCAAACCACTATTCACACAGCACATGGAGTTAAAGTCTTTCTTGACTCAAAGTTGGAAATCTAGATAAGAAAGGAAAATAAAATTTGAAGGAAAAACCGGCACTTATTTATGGAATGGCTGACACACGGGGAGTCTGAGGCTCCCCATGAATCTGTTTCTTTTATAAAAGGAAGTCAAAAGGAGGAGGGGGAGGACAGCAGTGGGGCAGGAGGGGCCAACGCACCCACAGTGGAAACAGTGATGGCGAGACCAGCCGCTGGGAGGGGAGGCACCCATGATCCACACCCACTAGGGAAAAACTGGACTGCATGCTTAAGACTAAAACAGATAAGTCGATTCACTTCTACACATATACAGAAAATTAGCAAAAATTAACTTATTAGAAAATAGCAGACATCTTCCATTTACCTGACTATGAGGTTCAAGGTACTTCACTTAAATTTGTATGGTGCAGGTGAATGTAAAGTAGTAACTTCTGGTAATGACAATACAGGACTTTTTAAGGTCAGAAAAGGTAATAGTTAAAATCTGCAAATGGCAAACTAACAGTAGAATACCTATCAAAATCTGTAAAAGTAGCACTGTACCCCATGTACTATAGGCAATTGAACGGATCTGATCCAAATTATGAACAACCATTATTTGCAAATCCATCCACCAGATTGGTCATAAAATTTGTACTTGTAAACAGGAGAATGTTTGGAAGCATCCATTGTCCTAAATGAAGAGGATAAGAGACATTTTAACCAATGGGGGGCTCCACACATCTCGCTGGTTAGACCCAGACACAGGGATTGGAAAAATTTTTTTTTAATTTTTTTTTTTATTATTATTTATTTTGTACCTATAGGTAGATTTGTTTTGCAGTCTGGTGACAAGCCGCCAGCTGCTGGTCGCTGCATGTGCAAGCGCCCCTTAACTCCCTAACCTGCATGTTTTTGGCATGTGGGAGGAAACCGGAGAAATCCCGGAGTAAACCCACGCAGAACATGCAAACTCCACACAGATCACTGTTGGCCGGGGGCAGGGATCGAACCCACGATCTCATGGTCCCCGCGATCCCCCGGCTGAGGGTAAAACTGTGCTGCCACAGTGCTAACCACTGCGCCACCGTGCAGCCCCAAAAAATGTTAGACATTTTGTCACCTCTGCTGGGAGTATAGCCATTCATGGAAAACCAACACCTGACCTCAACATAGAATATTCTCCTAAATTAGAAACATATGCATTGTCTCTTAACTGGGTAACCACTGCACAAAAGGCTGTGCACACTGATGCACAGAAATCTCCTACATGACCAATCTTAGCATCAACAAACGAGGGGATGAGAAAATTTGAAGCAAATTCTAAATTTGTTATGGTAAAAGGTTAAACAGATGTAGATCTAATAAAAGGAGCAGAGTATGACACTATAGACCGTATATCCAGAAGCCCAGAAAGGTGTTAACCAGGTCATAAAAACTAAAAGCAGCAGATGTCATAGCATCATCAGTCCTGAAGGACTGATGACGCAGGGCCTGCAGGAATTAACGAAGCTCTAACTCTTTGTGCTCGTTGTATGCCAGGATCACATATATTGATAAATGAGGTAAACCTCCAAATGCAACTTTCCACAGTGGTAGTCATCAGCAAATCTTGCACATCTCATACCTCCTCATAGAAACCAATTGCTGTGTCCAGAGGAGGAGCTGAAGACCCCAAGACGGAGGATGATGACGAAGAGGACCATTGCACTATTGCGGATTATTTGTAAACACAATGTGCCACTAATAATACATGAATCATACATAGCTCACCACACACATGTAGGGGTGTGAGGCTTATAGTATTCTTGCGTTATTTACATCATGCTAATTGTGGTTAGGTAGTCAGGATAATTGTGAAGGTTAGAAGCCCTAGAGGCCCAAATACAACAAGCATGGATAAGGATGTCTCCTAACTTTGAACAATTTTGCTTACTACCTACTTACACTGCAACACATAGGTCTCATCACCCAGCTCACTTATCACAACACAACCACTGCCTGTAGCTTGCACATAGTCGACAATCATACACTCAAAGGCTAATGGGAGATAACTTACAACAGCACATTGTCAACTACAGATGTAGTGAATAAGGATAAAATGGTACAGGCTCCAGCCATTGCAGTGACAACCCCTCAGGCCATTATTGATCCTGTCCCGGCCAAGCCCTTTGTATCAGCACCCAAGCAAAGGTGTAGGGTGCATGCAGCGGGGGCACCAGACCAACACGATGTGTGCCTGCGACGTAGAAAAGGAGGTCGTAGGGCTAGTGGCTGTACGACTTCAGTCCCTAGAAGAAGGATGGACTGGTACCCATGCATGCCCACCACACCTCCAGGACCCGAGGTGAGCCAGATCAGCCACATGGTGGAGATGGCATTTTCCAACACTACCCCTCACAATGAAAGCTACGGTGGGCACAGGGGCTCGAGCTTCATCAACACCAGCATCTCTACCTCTGTCCACTAATCATAGACCGGTGGATGGCATCCCTGGGACAGCATCACTGAACTGTTCACTGGCTGGACTGGATGTTGTCTACTCTCTGCTGCATCCACCAGACTGTCCTATAAACCTCATGGGACGAGATGTGCCTCTGACAGCATGGGCATACAGTTGTTTTGCTTCTAATGGTACCGGTGTGTGTCTACGAGATGGGACTGTGCTCCACAGCTACGGATACAGGAAGCAGACACAGAGAAGGTCAAACCCCTGTTGCAACTGTGTGATGACTGCAACTGAATGATGCAAGCCCTGGCAAAGGTAAACTGGTGGACAAAATGTTTCGTGGGCTTCGTGGATTGACCCTGTTCGACCTTATGACCCCCACATGATCCACTCCACTGGACAAAGAAGTACAGTGGGGAAAAAAAGCATTTAGTCAGCCACCAATTGTGCAAGTTCTCCCACTTAAAAGATGAGAGAGGTCTCCAATTTTCATCATAGGTATACCTCAACTATGAGAGACAAAATGAGAAAAAAAAAATCCAGAAAATCACATTGAAGGATTTTTAATGAATTAATTGGTAAATTCCTCGGTAAAATAAGTATTTGGTCACCTACAAACAAGCAAGATTTCTGGCTCTCAAAGACCTGTAACTTCTTCTTTAAGAGGCTCCTCTGTCCTCCACTCATTACCTGTATTAATGGCACCTGTTTGAACTCTTTATCAGTATAAAAGACACCTGTCCACAACCTCAAACAGTCAGACTCCAAACTCCACTATGGCCAAGACCAAAGAGCTGTCAATGGACACCAGAAACAAAATTGTAGACCTGCACCAGGCTGGGAAGACTGAATCTGCAATAGGTAAGCAGCTTGGTGTGAAGAAATCAACTGTGGGAGCAATTATTAGAAAATGGAAGACATACAAGACCACCGATAATCTCCCTCGATCTCGGGCTCCACGCAAGATCTCACCCCGTGGGGTCAAAATGATCACGAGAACGGTGAGCAAAAATCCCAGAGTCACACGGGGGAACCTAGTGAATGACCTGCAGAGAGCTGGGACCAAAGTAACAAAGGCTACCATCAGTAACACACTACGCCGCCAGGGACTCAAATTCTGCAGTGCCAGACGTGTCCCCCTGCTTAAGCCAGTACATGTCCAGGCCCGTCTGAAGTTTGCTGGAGAGCATTTGGATGATCCAGAAGAGGATTGGGAGAATGTCATATGGTCAGATGAAACCAAAATAGAACTTTATTGTAAAAACTCAACTTGTCGTGTTTGGAGGAGAAAGAACACCATACCTACTGTGAAGCATGGGGGTGGAAACATCATGCTTTGGGGCTGTTTTTCTGCAAAGGGACCAGGACGACTAATCCATGTAAAGGAAAGAATGAATGGGGCCATGTATCGTGAGATTTTGAGTGAAAACCTCCTTCCATCAGCAAGGGCATTGAAGATGAAACGTGGCTGGGTCTTTCAGCATGACAATGATCCTAAACACACCACCCGGGCAATGAAGGAGTGGCTTCGTAAGAAGCATTTCAAGGTCCTGGAGTGGCCTAGCCAGTCTCCAGATCTCAACCCCATCAAAAATCTTTGGAGGGAGTTGAAAGTCCGTGTTGCCCAGCGACAGCCCCAAAACATCACTGCTCTAGAGGAGATCTGCATTGAGGAATGGGCCAAAATACCAGCAACAGTGTGTAAAAACCTTGTGAAGACTTACAGAAAACGTTTGACCTCTATCATTGCCAACAAAGGGTATATAACAAAGTATTGAGAAGAACTTTTGTTATTGACCAAGTACTTATTTTACCGAGGAATTTACCAATTAATTCATTAAAAATCCTTCAATGTGATTTTCTGGATTTTTTTTTTCTCATTTTGTCTCCTCATAGTTGAGGTATACCTATGATGAAAATTGGACACCTCTCTCATCTTTTAAGTGGGAGAACTTGCACAATTGGTGGCTGACTAAATACTTTTTTGCCCCACTGTATTCACATGATGATCAGGAGGAGACCTTGGTTGGGGTGCAGGACTTGATGAACAAGGACAATGATGTGACTGTTCATCTGGATAAAGACGTGTTGCCTCGGTATGCCCTCTTAGACATCGCTGCACCACGCTGGGGTGTCCGCAAGGGGGGAGGCAAGGGTATCAGAACCAGTGGTGCAACAGTCATCTTGGGTTGACTGACAGGGTTGACACACAATGTAGGGACCTACGGTATTCACCATCTGTTAATCGCTAGCGTCTCTCACACCATGTATGGTTGACATGATAAAATCATGTCAAAAGGGAGAATGAAAGGGTTATGAAAAGTTAGAGTGCCAAAATAATAATTCTGTAGGTAATCTCCCATTATGCTCTACACATATTCTATACATATTCTGTTTACATTCTTATGAGCAAATATGTTAAGTGTTAAACTAGAATCTGAAGTGTTACGCAGCCACAATCTGATAAACAGGAATCAGGCAGCGCTATAGAGCCCTCTTTCTCTCTTTCTCCCTTCTTTTAGTCAGGTCTATTACATTAGTTACGCACCCAAACCAACACACACACACTTTTCATACTACATCCTAGAAGATAGTTAACGTGAATAGCGGATGGCCTGTTGACGTCAGAGTTAAACTGGCCAATCAGACGGTTGCGTACAAGACAATCCTATTGTACAGGGTTGATCCAAACCAACCCGAGAAGATGAATGTAAGGTGCACCCGGAAGTTGGGGTCTGTCTGGCAACACTCCCAAGGGAGCTGCATCACGCTGAACCCAGCGCTGCTTGCTTTACATGTGACCTCTGAATAAATGTTGCATTTTTGAATTGAAGAATTCTCCGGCTTATTCTTGGATCTTTCAATCAAAGAATCAGGATTTTAACACAAGCAACAGTAATTTTAAACCTTTGGGGAAACAAGAGTGGATCTGCAGCTCAATGAACAAGTGTGCAGGGAAATGGAGGTCCACAATGAAAAGGTAAAGATTTTTAAAACTATAATTTTACAGTTAAAGTTATCTTTAACAGGCTTTGTGTGGACAGCCCTACTGGCTATTTTTATGGTGTTTGGTATGAATGGCACTTAGATCGGACAAGATTAATTTTAAATATTTATTTTCTGTCAGAAGTTGAACTTGACAAATGTAGTGTAGAACATTATACAACTGCATTTCAAATAATTATAAAAAATAAAATAATTATAAAACATAAAATACAAATATTTTATAATATTCTGCTTATTATCTTACCGATAGCTGAGTGAAGTACATACCCAAAGCACTGCACCGTTTGTCCCACTGTCTGTCATGATGCAGACTTGTTTGTCTTCACTCAGTCTCCAGGATGCAAGTGCTTCAGTCAGTCCAAAATGACTTCACCTGTATGGTCTTCAGGAAAGTTTGAAAACATTTGCTTTTCAAATTCCAATCTTGATCAGTGAAGTGGACAGTGAGGCTCATATATGGTTTAGATGTGTGACTTGACCACAAATCTGACATAGCAGCGAAGTATGGCAGACTTTGCAGCTCCTTTTCAACTGCTTCTCTACATTCCATGTACAGTTGGGAAAATGTCATCTGGGAGGAATATTTATGGCCAGGGAGTTGGTAACAAGGGTCAATTACTTTAATCAGCCGCTTAAATCCGACATTCTGCCCACACTACTGAATTCTTCAGACCCTTCTTTTCAACAATCTCCTCATCTATTGAGCGTTGGGCAGCATCTGTTTTGGTGTCTTCATTGGTAATGCTGTCACTGGACTTTTCATTAATGCTTTCAATCATTTTCTTTTTAACCACGCTCCGACTTCTACACGGCTGCAATAGCCCAAACATTAGCAGGTGTGTTAAGCCTTGGCTATTGGTCCTACACACCTATGCACATTATTGTGTGCGTCAATCCAACTATACTTCCAGCCACATGATTGGTTCGGTGCGGTGTATTCTCATTTTTATTGGCTTTTTATGTTGTCTGTCAAAACACAGAACGAACGACTTCTATCAACGTTCTATCGAAAATGTATTATGTCTCTATTAAAGAAAAGTTATTTCACAGTTATTATTGTTATCATTTTATTGTCCAGCCCTAGTTGCATATTTTTAGCGATGGGCGAGAAGGGATAATAAAAAGTTTGCCTTTGTAGAAGAAATCCTGTCCTCCCAACCTGCTGCATAACAGACTCCCTCAGTGGAAATCAGGGATCACTTTTGTGTCTGCTGCTCTTGTGTGACCCTAAATGGACAAATTGGGAATAGCAGTTAATTTATTGAAAAAGTGCTGCGTGGGTATTACAGTGTACTATTTAATTTTCACAGTTTGCAAATTCATCCCGTGGGCCAGTTTGGATTCTCTGGTGGACGGATTTGACCCACAGGCTGTACATTTGATACGCCGGTCAACCTCCACATCAGATGAATTGATACTGGTAACAGTGCTGCCAAGGTATGTGGATCTTTGGGAACATATTAGAATCTCCCCATTGACTTGTACTTCTGGTTGCTGTGGATTGTTCTCCAGAGGTGATGGCTGGAATAATAGTTTTGTTTTCGTAGTGTTTATCTTCAGACCAAACTGAGTAGCAGCTGCAGCAAAATGGTTGGTTATATCTTGGATGTCAGCCAGACTTGTGGCTACTAGTGCTGAATCATCTGCAAACAAAAGCTCTCTAACACATACCTCTCTAGTCTTGCTGGATGCTTTCAGTCTTGCTAAGTTGAAAAGTTTACCACCCAGGCGTGTGCAGATGTAAACTCCTTTGGTAAGATTGCTACTCATGGTTTCAAGTACAGCAGTCAAGTACATGATAAAAAAGTGTTGGTGTGAGGACACAGCCCTGTTTGACCCCATGGCAGAAAGAAAAGGGATCACCAACATCACCACCAATAGACACTCTACTGGTCATACCATCATGGAATAGTCTGACCATGCTAACAAACTTCTCTGGGTAACCATAGGCATAGAGGATTCTCCAAAGTGTTGTCCTGTCAACTGTGTCAAAGGTCTTGCTGAAATCAATGAAAGCACCATGGTGCTGATGCCTCAGTGCCAGAGCCTTAGTGGAAGTATGCGTTCTCCGATCATCACTAAAATATTATGGTTTCCTCTCTAGTGCAAGGACCACCTCTGGTAAAAAATTTCATCCAACTCCATCCAGTAGTTTTGGAGTATTCTTGCTAAAACAGAAGATAAGAGCCTTGTTGGAGGTATGCGTTCCGGGATCATAACCAAAATGTTATGGGTTCCTCTCTATGCCCAAGGACCACCTCTGGTGAAATTTTCATCCAAATCCATCCGGTAGTTTTGGAGTACATGCATGCGCAATGAAAATAATCTGCAGTTCACATACTGGCCACAGTTACATGGGCAAAATTTCTTCAATCTGATTACAATTCAGATCAGAATTTTGCTGTTTACATGGATCCTGAAAAAGCTGATCCGATTAGGACATGCGTTTCCATGTGTCACACATTTGAACGAACTAAATCATTTTGACATGCGCACAATTATCCGACATTCCGGAAATAGTAGAAGCAACTTCCGCTTTAAAAAAAAAAAAAAAAAAGCCCGCTTCGTGTCTCTCTTTTTAAAATGGACCCGTTTTGTGCTCTTCAAACTGCACTTTTGTTTCTGCTGGTCTCCATCATGAAGCTACAAGCCCAGCAGTCCATACTGCTGAATATGACGAACAGTGGAAGACAGCAGGACGACACTTGTTTCACCACATTAAATCTAATCCCTCTTCCTCCTCCACGGACAAGGAGTCACTGGATGAAAGTGAGAAGTAAAGACTGGTGGGAAAGGATTGTTCTCTTGGAGTTTACTGATCAAGAGTGGAAGCAAAATTTTTGCATGACACGACCATCATACATGAAACTTTGCACGTTAATGGAGAGTCATATGGCCCCAGAAGATGTTACCATGAGAGCTCCTGTTCCACTCATCATGCATATCGCAGTTGTACTGTACAAACTGGGCAGCTGTGCGGAATATTGAGTTGTGGCAAACCAATTTGGAATTGTCACGACCTGAACGCTATCTTTTCTCTGCGCTCAGGTTGTCCAGTTTCGCTCCTGCTCCGGGGTAGTCCGTGCCGGGTCTTCCATGGCCCGCTCTTTGACAGCGCCCAGCTGATTGCCAGCTGTCTAGTTCAGCTGCGCTGGGACAGCTGTCTCCTATTCCCAAATCATCTCCCCCATTTAAGCGAGCAGCCGAGAGTTACTCGTCGCTGCGACCTCGCTATGGGAAGATGTTCCTTGTGTTTCCCACGACTGTTAGCTCCTACGACTAGCTTCAGTCCGCCGTTACCTCGGCGCTTCACCCAAAGTAAGTGTTGCGACTCGGCGTGTATTTTTCCCTCGCCGCCTCTCTAGCCTTTCTCCCTGGGTGGTATGTTACCCTTAGTTCTGTGTGTGTTTTAGCCCCACGTGGCTCTTTACTTTTTCTGTTCGTTATTTAGTGTAGTGTGTGCTTTGTTAATAAACTACGCTAACTCACTGGTCGCCCTCGTATCTCCTTTCCTGGCTCGTGAGAGCCAGAGTTATAACAGTAGGTCGCAGCCATAGTGAGACGGCCGCGACCGTGAGTTGGCTGTAAGGACTCGACGCCTTTTTTTTCTCTTCCTCTGGGTACGGGCGAGCCAGTATCATGTCTCCTTCCAAGAGACTCATGCGGCACCCAGGCCACGATCTCTCGGAGACTCTGGACCTTGTGGACGGAACGTTGTTCACCACGGACCTCTACGATGCCCCCAGCGAGATACGCTGGCGCCTGGAGCTCGCCGAGGGTATGCTTAACTGCTTTTCTCGCTACTTCCTTCTCCCCGAGGTTAAGGCGAGGAGGGCAGACATCTCTGTGGCCTGGGAGAGGCTCCGTAGGCTGGAGGAGAACTCCGGCAGGAAGCCGAGGACAGGACGCCTTCGCTCCTCGCTTCGGAATCCCGCTCCTGCCGCCGGTCCAGTCCAGGAGTTCGCCTCACCCAGGGGTGATCCCCAGGATAGAGTGACGTCAACCGGGTTTCCCCCGGAGAAGATGAGAATGACAGCGATGCGCATTGCGGATCGAGTGGCAGCCGCTTCTTCCGCCGCCGTTCCCCCCGTAGCCATGAAGAACGTGATTGCGGCGGTCAGGCTGGTCGAGAAGAACCCGGAGCTGAACGATTATCCGGAATACGCTGACCTGTTGGCTTCGCTCATCGCACAGGAGCGGCGTTTTCCCGACCTCACGTTCAGAAGACGTCGCTCCCAAATTCCCCACTCATCTCAGCGAGAGTCCTGTCCGGATCCCGCTCCAGGAAACCACACGAATTCCGCCTCCCAGCCTGCTGTTGCTCCCGTGTCTCGCCGAAGAAGTGAATCAGCTGCTCCCGCTCCTGGGCCCGCTCTCCCCGCTGTCCCGTCAGCTTTGGGCCCCCAGCTCTCCTCAGCTGTTTCACCCCCCTCTTCGTCATTCACTCCGGCCACTGGGAGAAGCGCAAATTCATCTCCAGGTGTTCCAGGTTCCGATCCGGTGCGGGTAGCACCGCCTCATCTGTCCGGGGGGTTCCCCACTTCTATCCGGTTGGGAGAAGAGAGACTCAAGTCCCTTGTAGCGGGTTCCACCGGCCCTCCGGGAATCAGGCAAGTGTCCTTTCATTCTCCTCCCATTATGAGTGAATTGCCTTGTTTGATTCCTGGGGGAGGAGTTCAGGGTTCACAGTCCCCTGAGCTCTCTCCTCCCGCTGCAAAAACTGAATATGAACCTGCGTCCTCTGTGTCTCTTCCCCTTGAGTGTGCCCCGGTGCCAGGTGTACACCGCTGCGCGAGGAGGAGGCGGCCTGTGGCCCTGGAGGGTTTTGCCCCAGCCCCGCAGCCACGTTATGGGCAGAGGAGAAGGTCGAACTGCCTGTTGGAGCCAGCGCCGACGATTAAGCGTCCCCGGGTCTCCACGGAGGAATGGTTCGGCCCAGCAGAGTCCAGATCTCCTGCCCCCACGCCAGGTGGGCTGTCGACGCGGTCTTCGGCGTTTGGAGGTCGTTTGACTGTGGAAACCATCATGCCGGCTGCGGAGCCATTCGCAGTCGAGTTGGAGCCGGAGGACGGAGTCCCGCACGCTGAGCCCGGAGCATCGAAGTCCTGGATGGCGGTAGAACCCGAGATCAGGCAAGTGCTCTATTTTGTTTTTCTCTTCTCTATTCTGGAGCATTATTGCCTGTCTCTCGGGGGGGCGGGCCGGGTGCAGCCGTCTGCTGCGCTCGAGCCTGTTCCGCCAGGCTCTGCCGCTGCCGGTGATCCTGATCCCGGTTCCTTTTGTCCCTCTGAGCCTCTCCCCAGGGTCACCGGAGACGAACCTGCTCTGGGTGCCATCTCGGAGGTTCCGGTTCCCTGCACGGTGTTCGCCTCAGATGCTGCGCCCGGGAGTGTTTCGCCGGTCCAGCTGGGGTCCACCGGGAGTGTTTCGCCGGTCCAGCTGGGGTCCACCGGGAGTGCTGTCTCGGTCCAGCTGGAGTCCACCGGGAGTGTTTCGCCGGTCCAGCTGGGGTCCACCGGGAGTGTTTCGCCGGTCCAGCTGGGGTCCACCGGGAGTGTTTCGCCAGTCCAGCTGGGGTCCACCGGGGGTGCTGCGCCGGCCCGATCGGGGTCCACCGGGGGTGCTGCGCCGGTCCGGGTAACGGTTAGTGTGGGAGCTGGAGGATTGTGTTCGCCTGACGTCAGGCTGACTTCGTCCCTTGCCTCCATCATTTCTCCTCCTGCCGCTGTTGGGGTTCCTCTCACCCGGGCCAGTTTCCCCCTACCCTTGTTGCCATTAGATGGCAGGCTAACTTTGCCCCTGGCCTCCATCTCTTCTCCCCCTACTACTGTGGGGGTTTTTCTCACCTGGGTCAGTTTCCTCCTGCCTTTTCCCTCAGGGAGGAAGCTGCACCAAGACTTCTCCCTCAGCTCTCCGTGGTCTGAGGTCACGGGACGACCGCCTGGGAAGCCATCTGGCTGGTTCGGTGATCTGGGTCGGCCTCCGGAGAAACTGTGTCTCCTAGCCTGGGACTCGGGTAGGCCACCCGAACTGGTGTTGTGGTTCCTGGCCTGGTGGAGTTCGGGCCGCCCGCCGGACAAGCTGTCATCGCCTGCCCCGCTCCACCTGCTGACGTCCTGGAAGAATTGACTGACTGTTTGTTGCCTTGCGTTTGATTGTCCTCCCTAATTTAATACTTTTCAGGACATCAAAGAACTCTCTGCCCTAGAGTCCTTATTGTGGGGTTATCCCAGTTAAAATTTCCTTGGACTATTTTCTTTGTTTTATAATCCCAGTATGATCCTATTCTAATTTCTCCCTTAAGTAGCATTTGCTTCACATTGCCTGGCCTCATTCCGAGTAGTCTTGTTTTTCTGTATTTATATCCTCCTCCAGACTGTTTAGTGACACTTTTGTGCTAATATGTGTTTGAGGAGTTGTTCCTTTTGTATTTTTATCTTCATGCCAATTTGCAGTTCCAGGCTCTATTTTTGGATCTTATGCCCGGTTTGCATCCTTTGTATATTCTGTTTTGGTCGGGGTTTACTTGTGTAAGTCTATTTTAACCATATGTTCAGAGTTTTGTAGTTTTTGGCCTTCGGGACATGAGTTTTTTTTTATTGTCCTCACCCTAAGTTATTGTGAACTTTTTCCATGACTGTGTCGCTATGTTTCTGCATTTTGGTTCTTGTCGTTTCTCCCCACCTCCTGTGGTCACCTGCACAGACCGTCTGGCCTCTGCAGGGGAGGGGGTGATGGGTTTTTTTGGGGGGGGGTTAAGATTATTATGGTATCTGACCCTATACTGTATCTAGGTTTTTTTTTTCTTCCCTGCCTCCTTTTTCTGGTCCCTCCCTTTCTCCCAGATCTGGCCCCCACCGCCCTCCCTGGTCTTCCCTCGGGGGACGGGGGGTGGGGTTAGGCCGCTCCAGGAGGCGCGGCTCGGGGGAGGAGTACTGTCACGACCTGAACGCTATCTTTTCTCTGCGCTCAGGTTGTCCAGTTTCGCTCCTGCTCCGGGGTAGTCCGTGCCGGGTCTTCCATGGCCCGCTCTTTGACAGCGCCCAGCTGATTGCCAGCTGTCTAGTTCAGCTGCGCTGGGACAGCTGTCTCCTATTCCCAAATCATCTCCCCCATTTAAGCGAGCAGCCGAGAGTTACTCGTCGCTGCGACCTCGCTATGGGAAGACGTTCCTTGTGTTTCCCACGACTGTTAGCTCCTACGACTAGCTTCAGTCCGCCGTTACCTCGGCGCTTCACCCAAAGTAAGTGTTGCGACTCGGCGTGTATTTTTCCCTCGCCGCCTCTCTAGCCTTTCTCCCTGGGTGGCATGTTACCCTTAGTTCTGTGTGTGTTTTAGCCCCACGTGGCTCTTTACTTTTTCTGTTCGTTATTTAGTGTAGTGTGTGCTTTGTTAATAAACTACGCTAACTCACTGGTCGCCCTCGTATCTCCTTTCCTGGCTCGTGAGAGCCAGAGTTATGACAGGAATTAGCAAGAGCAGCATCAAAAAGTTTGTTTATATGTTTTGTAAAAGCATGGTACAAGGGCCAATTAAACAACTGATCCATGTACCAACTGATGAGGAAGCAGGGGAGATTGCCACAAATTTTGAGGCATCACATCATATCCCTCAGATTATGGGGCTCATTGATGGAACACACATTCCCATCCTTCCTCCCTCAGATGGCTATAAGGACTTTGTTAACCGTGAAGGATGGCCATCCTACGTACTACAGGCTGTTGTTGATGACAAATTCTGGTAAAATAACATTGAATTTCTACATAAAATCAAAATATCACTAGTGTTGGCAAGAAACCATGTGCAAATATACTGTATTTTTTTCAGTTTATTTCATAATTCTCCCTCCCATCCAGTTTTTGGCACATCAGCTGTAAAATGCCAGGCAGTGCACATGATGCAAATGTCCTATGCCAGTCAGACCTCTTCCAAAGGGCTCATCTGTTGCCCAAGGTAAGTAATTTTTTTTTCTTTTTTGTTGAAAGGAAAATACCTGCAATGTGTGCATTATTGTATGCATTTCAAAAACAAATTGTAGGTGTCAAAATGTGCTTGCAAGCTAAAAATTGAACCAAAAATAATTGAATTTTCCTTTGCTTCAACAGAGTGTGAAGACCACTGAGGCAAAAGAAATCAACCTCCTAGTTGGTGGAGACCCTGCCTACCCACTTCTTGACTGGCTGATTAAGGGATACTCAAACTCACCTCGCCTGACTCCTGAGCAGGAGTCCTTTAACACCTACCTCAGCTCAGTCAGGGTGGGAGTAGAGATGACCCTTGGATTGCTAAAGTCAAGGTGGAGAGTTCTTCTAAAAAGAAGTGACTTTCATTTCACTTTTGCACCAACCATGATTGACACCTGCTGTGTACTCCACAACTTCTGTCAGAAGGAACTAGATCATGCCAACAGCAGCTGGTTAAAAGAGGCTTGTGATCAGACAAATTGTTTCCCTCAACCCAACCAGCCAGTTAATCTTCAGTGCAGTAGTGGTGGGAGCAGCGTAAGAGAGGTGTTGACAACATATATGGCAAAAAATTTCCCATTACGCACAGGGCGCCTACGTTAATCATTTCTTGGGTGCAGTTTAACAAAAAAATGTTTCATGTTGGTGTGTTTTAAATTGTTTTTCATAAAGACCATTTGAAGTATTGTTTATATTATTTAGGCGTGTATATTGTATAGCACTAGGAAAATATAGCATTTTAAAAAAGCCATTAAAGTAACTGAATGTTCTTTATTACACCCATTCTTGTAACAAATATAACAAAGTCACTTGGCACTTGCCTGCTAGTGCTGTACAAAGAAAGGCTCTAGAAATTCACTATTTTCTAGGACATATAAAGTGTAACGACTTTGCAAATACTCTGCCTATTATAAAACATTGGAAATTGACCTTAAGTGTTCTGACTTAACAGCATTTTTTCCTGAGTTATTCTTTTAGAATACTGAGAACAAAAGTTGGCACTTAATTTCTTGTGCTGTGCAAATAAACCTTGTGCAAAAATAAAGTCTACAGAACTTTTCTATTCTGTAAAAAACATAAAAAGGTTGGCAAATACACTGCCCCTAACATAGGAAGTTTAAGTAATAAAATGTTCTGACCTGAAATCACAATTTCACTTGAATTATGCTAAACATAAAACATTTTCCATAATACATTTTTGAATACTTGCATCAAACAATTAGCAGAACAAAATTTAAGAATGTAAACATTTTCAATGAACAACTGAATATGTTAACTGTTTCATTAACATCTGAAACATATTTAGCTCAGATCTTGGAGGGTATAGTCAGAGTTGTACTTTTCACTGTAGTTTTGACTGTGCTGGGCAAAGTTTGCAGACCCACTGTAGCTGCAGTAAGGATGCTGAGAAGATGATGGCATTGGAGGTGGGGGAGGTGGAGGGACGACGCCCCTTAGACCATCCAAACGGTGGCCAATGAGTCGCTCGTTTGACCGGGAACTCTCTTCTATGAATCGTGAGAGGAGACGCTCTTCACTTTGCAGACGTCTTTCCTGCTGTTCTAAAAGCCACCTGTTTTGGGACTCTTGCATCCTTTCCAAAAAAGCTTGTTGTTCAGTTGACCAAATGCTCAGAGCTTTGGCATAACCAGATGAGCTGGGTCTTTTCCTACAAAGTTAGAAAGAATGACTTTGAAATATAGACAACAGAATAACTGTTTTCACAAATTGAGTATAGCAAAAATAATTAGCATTTCACCCAGATAAAAAACAAATCAATAATGATTAAGGCAAAATAAAAAAAAGTTACAATAATAAGTCTCATTTAACAGTTTAACAAATAAGTACTTGTGACATCTAACCAAAAGAAACGATTCTAAAGTGCTACCATCTTCACCAAACCCTTCAAAGAAGTTAAGACTTTTTTCTTGTCTCTTAATAGATAACTTACTCTTCTTGGTAGTCTCTGTAGACAGATGAGAACTGTCTCTTGTCTCTGTGGGGATCTTTTCACTGCTGTTTTCTGACCGTCAATGCTGGATTCATCTGAATGACAAAAGCAATCACAAGCCTAATATTCAGTTTTGTTTTTTTGTTTTTTTCAGAAACAAGTAATAGTATTGAGTTAAGAAGAGAAAGTAATGTAAATTTTGCAAATTTACCAGTAATGCTACCTTCTGTAGCATGAGGGCTTTGGTCCACAGGTGTGCTGAATCTATCCTCCTCGAATCCAATATCCACGCCATTACAAGGCACATTAGACAACGGTCGATCTCCCAACAAGTCATCCATCAAACCATAAAACTGAAAACTCGCAGGGCCAGAACCGCTTTTGCCGTTGTGATTCTTGGCTTTGTAATAGGCGCTCTTCAAACTTTTCCAGCGGTTTTTTATCTGCTTAGTGCTTCGGTTAATTCCGGCTTCCTTCAACCGCTCATAAACTTGAATGAACAACTCGGTGTTTCTAGCCTTTCTACCATCAAGTTTTTCAACAATGCTAAGTTCTTTTAATATTTCTAGTAATGTATTTGTGTCAGGTACAGACCAGTTTTGTTTAATTCCCACCGCCGCCATGTCTTTCCCTAGTTGCTATAAAGGCAGAAATACGTCACGTCAACGTGTGGCTAATGTACAGACATGCCCAGTAAACATATTTTCTGGCCAACCTTCGGAATAAGTGTTTATATGCGCACTAATCCGATTAACAATCTGCATAACCCACCCCTCTCATTTGGAATGAAATTTTGATCCGAATGAGCGTGATCGGGTTAGAATATTCAGACTGCCGTGTTTACATGAAGCATTTTTATTCCGATCAGGCTTTTAATCCGGTTACTTGTGTCCATGTAAATATAGCCACTGTCGGCGGCAGCCAAGAGCCACAAACTGATTTGAACAGCTGCAATCCAAACACAAAAAAAAGAGCACGGTGGCAGATGTTTTAAATAGTGGAAGCAATGGAGGTATGTACATAAATTGACAATCAAGACGAACAGGAGCTTTTGCTGTTTAGTGGCAGAGGAAGAAAACAGACGGGCAAAAAGATGGACATTTGTTCACCCAGTATTGGTGGATTGCTCAGTACTTCCCTCTGGCGGGAGTTTCCAGGTGCATGCTCAGTTCACTGCAACCATTTGCGGGCAAGGAATTTTGGGACTTGTAGTTTTTAGCGAGTTTTTAACGAGTTTAACTTGGCCTTTCTCTGCAAAACTAAACAGCAAAACCAGTGTGAAAACAATCGATGTGATCAATAAATGGTGTAGTTGCTCAATAAGTGTTTTTTTTCAGTAACCGGTATTTCGTAACAGTTCAATTCCACGTGCTGTAAAAAACATGGTGTGTTGTGCTGTAAAAAAGTTGCACTGCCGCCTCTAGTGGTCCGGCATAGTTATTACAATACCCATTTTCCCAGCTCCATTGATGGTACAGGTGAGTTAAATTTGTGTTTATTTTTAAAAAAAAAAAAAGCCTTATCTCAGAATTATGGCAAATTAAAAGTTGAGAAAATATAATGATACAATGATACAAGCCTTTAATTGCACTTAATTTTGACTGGGTGAGCTGAAACAGACAGGCAGACAGAGCCACACACAGACACATTGCTGACAGAGCCACACACAGACACATTGACCGAATGCTGTATGTCTCTGTTTTCACCAAGGCATAATAAATACCTTGTATAGAGGCTGGTTCTGTTCCACTGCTTTTTCTTGCAGTTGTTGAAGTGTAAAAACCATGTCTGATGTGGATCTCAATGCTCTAAAGCCACACTGACATTCCGGTAAAATACTCTCAGAGACTATCTTTAGTCGGTTAAGGAGAATCTTTACAAACTTCTTCCCTGCATGTGACAGTAGGGAGATGCCACAATGGTTGCCACAATCATCTTTCTTTTTATAGATAGTCACTAAAAGAGCATCTTTGAAATTTTGCGGGAGCTCCTCATTACTCCAACAAAGGTTGTATAACAGATGGAGCTGATGTTTCAGACCTTCTCCATCATGTTTCAGAACACCTGCTGGGATTCCATCTTGACCTGGTGCTTTACTACATTTTGCAGATTTTAAATCTTTTTCAACCTCTTTTGTAGTGATGGGGTCATTTAACTCTTCTCTTATTGGTGGAGCAGCTAGTTGACATGTAGTGTTTGCATCAACATTTCCTTCTTGGATTAATAACTGATAGAAATGTTCCTTCCATCGGTTGGATATACTTGCTATATCTGTATATAACTCGCTTCCATCAGCAGATTTCACTGGTGAAACTGTATTGGTGTGAGGGCCGTAAATTACTTTTAGTGCTGAGTAGAATCCCTGGGAGTAATTTGAGTCTGCAAGCAACTGTAATTCCTCTGCTTTCTTGCTCCACCAGCTGTCTTTCATGGCTCTTATATCTTTTTGAACCTTGGCTTTTATATTAGAGAAAGAAGCCTTCCTGGCAGCGGAGTTTTCCTTTAGATGGCATAGATACACCTTGTGCTTCTCCTCTAAAAGAGCTTGGATTTGTTCTTTATTATTGGTGAACCAGTCAAGTGATTTCCGCTTTGGGTGACCGAGAACCTTACTGTTGTATTCACTACTTCCTGAAGATCATTCCACACTGCCTCTTCATAGGGGTAGTTCATCATGCTCCTGTTCTTCTAGTGCTGCCCGCATTGCTTGTGCAAGAGCAGTTTGGTGGTGATCTGTAGCTAATTTCTTGATGTCAAGATTTTTTGGCACAGCACAAGCTGTTTTGCGTCTTGGTAGTGTGACACAGAATCTAACCACAGTCCTTACAAGGTAGTGGTCGGTAAAGCATTCTGCATCCCTCATGGCTCTTGTCACCCACACTTCACTTAGGTTTTCAGCACAGGTGATCACAACGTCCAGCAAGTGAAAGCGCTTGGACCTTGGATGCATTCAGGTGTAGTAGTGTATATCTGGTTGATTGAAGAATGTGTTTATGATACATAGCTGGTGCTGTGTGCAAAAATTGAGGAGAAGGTCTCCAATGGAGTTCTTGTTTCCCTTTCCAAACTTGCACAATACTTTCTGGTGTAATGTATAGTCCTTGTCAACTCTTGCATTGAAATCGCCCATCAACAACAGTTTATCTGTTTTGGGGATAGCTTGTACTACATGATTCAGGGTTCCATAGAACTCTTCTTTCGCTTCATCTGGGCACATCATAGTTGGAGCATAGACATTGATCATGGTCAAGAAACTCTTTTTTCCAATGGGTAACCTAAGTTGCATAAGCCTTTCAGACTGTCCCTTTGGGAAGGCTATGAGCTTACCGGCAATGCTATTAGAGATTGCAAAGGCCACACCAGCCTCCCGTCATTCATCAGTTCTGCCATACCAGAATATGGTATGCATCTTCTCTCTTATATGACTCTGACATTCCAGTCTTGTCTCTTGCAATGCTGCTACAGTATGTTGATCAAATACCTAGCAAGCTCCTTTGCTATAAGTGCTGTTCGCCTCTCTGGTCTATCATCTCTGTCGAGCATAGTTCTGACGTTCCACGTAGCAATTGTCATTTTGGTTTTCATAGTCGTCTTCCCACTTGAATGGAGACCCGTTGACCATGGTAAGCCAACCAAGTTTGCGAAGAGCAAGCTTTCTAGCTAGCTCTGTCCTGGGGCAGCGCCTTGACCCAGTGGAGGAGATAGGAGAGAGGAGGATGGTGGCTAAACTGTCATCTCTGCTGGAGTCCGAGTCCCACCCTATGCAGGACATAGTGAACGCACTGAGGAGCTCATTTAGCAGTAGACTACATCATCCTAGGTGCGCAACCGAGAGGTTTCGTAGGTCCTTCCTAACTACAGCTGTCAGACTGTATAACCTAAGCAGGGCTGCTTGCAGAGATAGCAAAAAAAACGTGACGACCTAATAGTATTGAATGCAAAAGACGCAACAGACTTACACAAATGGTCCCCTCCAGTATACAACTAGGACAATATCAGTCGCTACGGAGGGTGACAATATGTATGGGTACATATTCATACTATGTAGGATAACTAAGTAGACGGTTATGCTGTTTATTCCGTCTTGCTACAATGCTCCACACTTTGTATATATATTTATATACTGTATTTATGTGTACGTATGTATATCCACTGCTCTTATTTATATTTTTCTTATCTTCTTAATTATTGCTCTGAGTGTTGCTATCCCTGTGCTGTTGCAATCCTGGAATTTCCCCATTGTGGGACTAATAAAGGCTTATCTTATCTTATCTTATCTTCTTTACCCCACCTTTTCTAGGGACTTCCCCTACTGCGGTGGGCAGTGCTGTCTCTAGAGCTGCCCAGGTACCCACACAACTGCCTTAATTCGTTGTTGCTCTGTCAACACACCACAACCATCTAGTGTAGGCCGCCTGTGTGTAGAACTTGTGCTAGTAGCTTCTAGCCTCTCAAGCCTGCCACGTCACACTACCTCTATCACCACAGGACTTGATATGATCACCCCCTCCTTCACCTCCACTCACCTTGGACAGTAATCTAGAGTGTTGGAGTTGTCCGCCCACAAAACACTCTCTCTGGACTTCTACTTCTTGACTAAGGGTACACCAGGGCATAACAATCCTAGAAAGCTGTTGAGGCTGCCCCTCAGTAGTCGCTAACTGACCAGATGGCCCATGCCACATCCACTCCATAACAGTGATCACCAAGCGCCATAGTAGTACAGCCGGTTCTAGCAATATGCTCCTGGCTGCATTACCAATCCACTGCCCTGCTGCTAGCAGTTTTGTTGTACCCGGACAAGGGGGGCTAACGGGTACTAGGCCTTGCCCAAGAGCGACCTCAGACCATGCAAGGCAAGGGAGTCCAACACCCTGAGGTAGCACACAGGTCTACCCGCATATATACAGTGGATATAAAAAGTCCATACATCCCTGTTCAAATGCTAGGTTTTTGTGATGTAAAAAAATTAGACCAAGATAAATCATTTCAAAACTTTTTTCCACTATTAATGTGACCTATAACCCATACGACCCAATTGAAAAACAAATGTAAATCTTTTATGGGGAAAAATAAAAAATAAAAAACTTACAAAAACCTGGTTGCATAAATATGCGCACCCTTAAACTAATACTTTGTTGCAGCACCTTTGGCTTTTATTACAGTGTAGTGTTTAGTCCTACACTTTGGAAATGCAATTATTAATAATTATTAAACTAAGTTTAAAGCTTATTAATAACACTTGTAATACCCTGTTTGTAATACTAGTTGGGGCACCATCCACATTTTATAGAGCTGGAAACTCTTATGGACAAAGACTTAAGCTTAAGAATTTGTCAGTTAGTAAGTTAAGCCTTAGTTAATAATTTTATTGGCAATATTTGATCAGCCTCATAGTCTGGAGGTTCCAAGGTTGTCATAGCCAGGAGCGGCACTGGGGTTAAGCTCCCAGTGCTCATAAAATGCTCCTTATGGCGTGCGTCTCGAAAAGCCTCTGACAACTAAGTCCAACTCCTAGCCTGCCCGTGTGGTTTAGTCTCTAAGCCTGGCGGAACTGCTTTTACTAATAGGAGAAGGGGCAAGGGCGGATCTCTGGCGCCTTAAAACCAGATGCTTCGAGTAGATGGTGGCTCGTCAACCTGGGAAGGTAGCCCATCTAGGGGAAGGTAAACCCTGATTTCAAACCTCCGCTGCCTTGCGGCACACCCGGTCACGGGAAAAGCTTCAGGAGTCAACCTTGAGGAAAAATCCGGAGTCAGAGCCCCTAAGGCAGTTCTCTGTTGTGCTCAACATCGCTCAACATCGTTCTGGCAGCTCCTGCGACGGTGCTGGTGCCAAACTGTAGCAGCCCTGCTGTTCCTTTGGATTAATCAGTGACGTGGAGAGGGGGGACATGCTGCATGGGCAACATCTTATCCTCCATATCTTCCTGCCCAGGCTTGAATCCTACCAACGCCCAATGCTGGAAGGTAGAACACCGGATCACTGGAGAGGACACTCCAGCTTCGCCTTTGGCGTAGACAAAACACGAGGAATGACAGTTACCGGTTATAAGCCACCGCTCAATTAGCGTAGAGCGCGGCGCCAGGGGTTGTTCCCGACAGTGGGAGGGATTATCGGATCTCACTGGACAGCTACCACCCGCCTCAAGCTGGGCAGCCCCCAGCCAATAAGGTGTTGTCCCGCCACAGCTTGCTTTCCTCATTAGGTGCATGGGGATGAGGAGAAGTCTGAACAGCAGGCTGAGAACCTTCGCACCAGGCAAGACAATAAAACAAAAGAGACCAACTCTAAAACTGGGAACTTGGAACGTCCGCACTATGATGACAGGACTCGCTGCTAACCTCAAGGATATCAACGACACCAGGAAGACTGCCATCATCAATAATGAGCTGAAGAGACTGGGAGTGGATATCGCCACTCTCCAGGAAACATGGTTGGCTGACGCAGGCACACTGAGAGAGAAGGACTACACGTTCTACAGGCAGGGAAAGGGCAGTGACGAACACAGGGAACACGGAGTGGGCTTCGCAGTGAAGAACACCTTGCTGAAGATGGTGGAACCGGGCAGCAGTGGCTCTGCACGACTCCTCACCCTCCGCCTTAACACCACTCAAGGCCCAGTCACCCTCGTCAGTGTGTATGCCCCAACACTGACAGCCACACCAGAGGCAAAAGACGAGTTCTACGAGAATCTCGCAACAACTGTCAGGATCATCCCCAACTCTGAACAACTCATTCTCCTTGGAGACTTCAATGCCAGAGTGGGTGCTGACCACAACTCCTGGCCCTCCTGTCTTGGACCATTTGGCGTGGGCAGAATGAACGACAATGGACAGCGGCTGCTCGAGTTCTGCACATATCACGATCTGTGCATCACAAACTCGTTCTTCAAGACCAAGCCCCAACACAAGGTTTCCTGGTGACATCCGCGCTCAAAGCACTGGCACCAGCTGGACTTGATCCTGACCAGGCGCACCTCACTGAAGAACGTGCTAATCACCCGTTCATTCCAGAGTGCAGACTGCGACACAGACCATTCATTGGTGTGTTGCAAGGTCAAGCTGCAGCTGAAGAAATTCCATCGTGCTAGACAGCCTGGAAAGGCACGGATTGACACCAGCAAGATGGCCCAACCAGAACTTGTTGAGCAGTTTGCCTCCACCTTTGAGAAGGAACTTGGTGTACCACAAGAAGGAGAATCTGCAAAGCAGAAGTGGGAAGAGCTGCGAAACACCATCCACCGCACAGCCTTGGCTACCTTTGGGAGGAAGACCTCGAAGTCACAGGACTGGTTTGATGCCAAGTTGACCGAGATGACCCCCGTCATTGAAGCCAAGCGCTCAGCACTTGCTGAGTACAAGAAGTACCCAAACGAGAAGAATCTCCAGATTCTCAGGGCTGCGAGAAGCAAAGTTCAGCAGACTGCTCGGTGCTGTGCCAACGAGTACTGGACTCAGCTCAGCCAAGACATTCAAACCGCTGCCATAACAGGGAACATCCGTGGTATGTACGATGGCATCAAGAAAGCACTTGGTCTGGCTCAGAGCAAGACGGCCCCTCTCAAATCCTCCACTGGGGAGATGATCACAGAAAAGAACAAGCAGATGGAGAGATGGGTGGAACACTACTCCAACCTCTACTCCAGACAGAACACCGTGACACCGTCAGCCCTTGATGCCATCGACTGTCTGCCATCCATGGACGAACTTGACGCCGAGCCAACCATCGACGAACTCAGCATGGCCATTGATAGCTTGGCCGCTGGCAAGGCACCCGGCAACGACGGCATACCCCCCACCTGATTAAGCACTGCAAGACCGCCCTACTGCTGCCATTGCATGACGTCCTCTGCCAGTGCTGGAAGGAAGGTGCCGTACCACAGGACATGAGGGACGCCAAGTGTTATGTCCGTGGGTTTCTACTTTAGATTACCACTCGGAGGAACAAACACCAAGACACACATGGCTGCAGGTCATTAGCTTGCTCGTTTACTCAGGCATACGCACACATACACGTTTAAGTTCAGTTCGATGAGCACACTCTTATACTATTGGTGATGCCACAGGATACAGCGCCCACCAATGGGGTGGCATATGCAAATGCAACTCATACAACTCATACAACTCCCATACATCACATCTCTTCCCCACTAAATTTTGTACCCACCCCCAAGATACACAAAGCAAACAACTTTTATTATTTTAAAAACACACACTAGCCTTGAGGCTGGGAGTAGACGATCCCAAACCCCTGAGTCAGTCAAGGGTTTATTCTGCCCTTTTGGTGAGACGTGACTCTCTCATCTAACACATAAAAAAGGTCTCTTATTCAAAAATGTCCAATATATGTCTCTTAAAAATATCTTAAACAAAGTTTATGGAACATAACGCTCTGGTGGTCTAGTAATACAAGAAGGATATCTCTTACCAGTCTCTGGAGGTGATGTGGTGTTTCCCTCTGAGGTTACCTGGGGTAATGGTGAGGGGTCACTCACAGGAACCGGAGTAGCTGGTTCTGCAACAGTCTTTTCCAGCACAGGCAGGTCTGCTGAGATGCACGACGATGCAGCTCCGCCGTCGTCTGTAGAGGTATCCAATTCAGCAACCCTGGCCAACATCTGGTCCGCGTGTCGCCTCCAGTGCAGCGATGCGCCGATGTCGACGGTGTAGGATACAGGGCCAGTCTCAGCTGAAACAACCCCTGGTATCCACTTCTTCTCTCCTCTCCCGTAATCCCGAACAAGAACTGGGTCTCCCACCTTGAACGTTCTGGCTTTTGCATGCATTCCTCGATACGCACACTGTGCCTCTTGTGCTTTCTCTACCTCTGATGTCACGCTAGGCTTCAGCAGGTCCAATCGAGATCGCAGCTTGCGATGCATGAAAAGCATAGACGGGGACTCCTTCGTTGTAGAGTGTGGAGTATTACGGTACGTGAGTAGAAAGGCGTCCAGTCGGTGTTGTATGGAAGTAGTTCCAGTGGAACGCTTCAGTGACTGCTTGAATGTCTGTACAAAACGTTCTGCAAGACCATTTGTTGATGGATGGAATGGTGCAGAGCGAATGTGCTTAACTCCATTGCCTTTCATAAAAGTGTCAAACTCGTGTGAGGTAAACTGAGGACCATTATCGCTCACTAACACCTCAGGGAGCCCATAGCGACTAAATAACCCTCGGAGCACCTGGATGGTATTAGCCGTTGTAGTGGAACTCATAAGGTGTACCTCAGGCCATTTTGAATGGGCGTCTACAACCACCATAAACATTTGGCCTTGGAACGGCCCAGCAAAGTCAACATGAATTCTCTGCCACGGGGATCCAGGCCAGGTCCATGGGTGGAGTGGTGCTGGTCCCGGTGCTTTCTGTGTAAATTGACAGGACTGGCATGTTTTTGAGACTTGTTCAATTTGAGCGTCAATTCCTGGCCACCACATGTAACTGCGGGTGACAGCTTTCATTTTGACAACACCTGGGTGTCCAGTATGCAGTTCCGACAGCAGTCGTGATCTCAATTTTGAGGGAATGACGACGCGCACACCCCACATAAGGCAACCTTGCTGGAGTGTCAACTCATCCCCTCCGGCTGATGAATGGCGCCGATGTGCTGGCCACATCCTGGACCCTCGGAAAGCGACCTGTGGAGACCATCTCCAGGACTTGAGCAAGAACAGGATCACCCCTGCTCTCTCTGCAGATTTCTCGACAGTTCACAGGTAAGGCTTCTAGGTGTTTAATGTGAAAACTGTCCACAGTACTGATTCTCTCTCTTGATAATGTTGGTAATGGAAGGCGTGAAAGCCCATCCGCATTTCCATGACGAGCTGCCTCTCGGTACTGTATGGTGTAATTATGGGCAGCTAACAGGAGAGCCCACCGCTGCATTCTAGCAGCAGCCATAGATGGTGTGGCTTTGCACGGACTCAGAATAGTGGTCAATGGGCGATGATCTGTAAGGAGTGTAAACTGCCTGCCATACAGATAATGATGGAATTTACGAACTCCAAATATAATGCCAAGAGCTTCGCGCTCAATGTGGGCATAATTGCGTTCTGCCTTATTCAGAGTCCTTGATGCAAAAGCTATGGGCCTCTCTTGTCCATTCGGGAAAATATGTGAGATGACACTACCTACACCATAAGGTGATGCATCACACGCCAGCCGAATGGGAAGTTGTGGATCATAATGGGTTAACACGCTTTGAGAGAGTAACTGCTCTTTTGCCTCTTTGAAAGATGCAGCACATTCAGATGTCCATTGTCATTGTTTTCCTTTGCACAGCAGAGTATTCAGTGGGCTTAGGATAGCTGACAAGTTGGGGATAAATCTGCTGTAATAATTAATTAGCCCCAAGAAAGAACGTAACTGACTCACGTCTGTAAGTGCAGGAGCCTCCACAATTGCCCTGACTTTCTCTGGTGCCTTGTGTAGACCCTGGGCATCAATGACATGACCCAGATATTCCAGTGAATCCTTGAAAAATTCACATTTTTCCTTCCGTACTCGCAAACCGAATTCTTCCAAGCGCCCTAGGACTGCATCCAGATTTTTCAGATGCTGCACACGATCCTGTCCACTGACCAATATATCGTCCAGGTAACAGTGAACGTTCGGCAGACCCTGGAGGACTTGGTCCATGGCACGCTGGAATATTGCTGGTGCTGAGGTAATTCCAAATGCCAGCCTGTTGTAACAAAACAGACTCTTAGATGTGGTTATTGTGAGATATTTTCTGGAATTTCCCTCTATCACCATTTGCAAATAGGCATGAGATAAGTCCAGTTTACTAAAATGCTGCCCCCCCCGAAAGTGATGCGAATAGATCTTCAATGCGTGGAATTGGGTATTTCTCCACACACAGGGCAGGATTAACTGTGACTTTAAAATCCCCACATATCCTAACATCTCCGTTCTTTTTCACAACGGGCACAATGGGTGTTGCCCATTCACTGAATTTGACAGGGGATATAATGCCCTGCTCACACAATCGGTCAATTTCAGCCTCCACTTTTGGCCTAAGGGCATAGGGAACGACTCTCGCTTGACAGAACCGTGGCACATGATCCGGCTTCAGCGCTATGGCTACTTCCATGCCTTTCAGAGTGCCTAATTCTTTTTTAAAGACCTCTGCATGTCTTTGTAGCACGCCCTCTAGCGTCTCCTCCTGGACGTCTTTATTTCTCGCCAGTCAATTCGAATCCTCCGCAGCCACTCCCGACCAAAAAGTGGGGGTGAACTTCCCCGAACAACATACAGTGGTAGTCTAGCCCTCTGCTTGTTCATCCTCAAGAAACGGTGATGACACCCTCTGCTGGAATCATCTCGCCCGTGTATGTTTTCAGCATTATATGGGTTTGGCGCAAGGGCAAGTCCTTAAAGTGTGCATCATACAGTTTTCTTGAAATCAGAGAAACGGCAGCACCGGTATCTAATTCCATAATAATCCTTTTACCTTCAATTTTTGGTTTAACACTCATGTATGACAAATTACTCTGCTGAGACACCATATGCAGGCTCACTTCAGTGTCTGTAGTGCTCCCATCACTAGATATTTCTTTTACATCCAGTTGGTGCACCCTTTTTTTCTTTTTAGCTTTATACTCCACTGGTTTCTCCTTATTTACAGTCTCTTTGTTCCTGCACATTTTCGAGATATGTCCTCTCTTACCACATTTATGGCATTTTTGCTCCTTATAAAAACAGTCGCTCTCTTTGTAGTTCATTTTTCCACAGCGCAAACATTTCGTGTGTTGTTTGTCGTGTGGTGACAGTACATGCACTTTCAGCGCGTTGCTCAGCTGATGTGTCTCGCGAGCTGCTGTCTCCATTGACACGGCTAGTTCCACTGCTTTGGAAAAAGTAAGCTTCTCCTCCGTCAGCAATTTTTTCTGGATAGCTTCTATATTCAGTCCACAAACGAGCCTATCGCTCAATGCATCCTGCAGGTGCATATCAAACTCGCAGTGTTCAGAAAGCTTTTTAATGACTGCTATGTATTGCGTCACAGTTTCTCCCTCTTGTTGGTTCCGTTTATGAAAGCGAAATCTTTCAGCAATCACAATTGGCTTTGGAGAAAAATGGTCTTTCAAAACTTCCGTGAGTTGAGCATATGTCTTAGCCCCTGGCTTATCTGGAGCTACGAGGCTACGTAAAAGTCCATATGTTGACACACCAATTACACTTAAGAAAACAGCAAGCTTTTTCTCCTCTGCAATACCATTTGCCGTTACAAAATACTCAAACCTCTCAACGTAGGTTGTCCACTGCTCCACCGACTCGTCGAATGGGTTAATGTGTCCAATAACTCCAGCCATGGCGTGCAGTTAGCTAGCGTTTAGCAATCTTGTCACCTGGCGTCCTGTCACCCGGCGTCCTGTCACCTGGTGTCCCGTCACCTGGCGTCCTGTCACCCGGCGCGCTGTCACCTGGCGTCCTGTCACCCGGCATCCTGTCACCTGGCGCGCTGTCACCTGGCGTGCTGCGTCCAGCCAAACTCCCACCAGGACAAACGTTCCTCTTCCTCCGTCACTCGCAGTCAATACCGCGGCGAAACTTGGAAACCCAAAGTTATCCTCGTCGTCAATGATGTTATGTCCGTGGGTTTCTACTTTAGATTACCACTCAGAGGAACAAACACCAAGACACACACGGCTGCAGGTCATTAGCTTGCTCATTTACTCAGGCATACGTACACATACACGTTTAAGTTCAGTTCAATGAGCACACTCTTATACTATTGGCGATGCCACAGGATACAGCGCCCACCAATGGGGTGACATATGCAAATGCAACTCATACAACTCATACAACTCCCATACATCACACCAAGACCATCACCCTCTACAAAAACAAAGGGGAGAGAAGCGACTGCAACAACTACAGGGGCATCTCCCTCCTCAGCGTTGTTGGCAAAGTCTACGCACGAGTTGTTCTCGTTCGTCTACAGAAGCTTGCCGATCGTGTCTACCCCGAGTCTCAGTGTGGCTTCCGCACTGAGCGATCGACGGTAGACATGATATTCTCCATCCGCCAACTCCAGGAGAAATGCAGAGGACAGAACATGCCCCTGTACGTCGCCTTCATCGACCTCACCAAAGCGTTCGATCTGGTCAGCAGAGAGGGCCTTTTCAAGATCCTGCCAAAGATAGGATGCCCACCAAAGTTGCAAAGCCTCATCGAATCGTTTCACACCAACATGCAGGGGATAGTGCAGCACGACGGCAACGTCTCAGAGCCATTCAACATATGCAGCGGAGTGAAACAGGGCTGTGTACTTGCACCAACCCTCTTTGGAATTTTCTTTGCTATGCTCCTGAGGCATGCCTTCAGCACAGCAACAGAGGGAATCTACCTGCACACAAGATCTGACGGCAGGCTTTTCAACCTCGCCCGCCTGAAAGCCAGAACCAAAGTACGCGAGGCTCTAATCAGAGACATGCTGTTCGCAGACGAAGCTGCAGTCACAACCCACACACAGCAGGAGTTTCGGACCCTGATGGACCGCTTCTCCCAGGCATGCAAGGACTTCGGGCTTACCACCAGCCTGAAGAAGACTAACGTCTTGGCGCAAGGCACGGAAGCACCACCAACCATCACCATCGACGACTACGAGCTGGAGGTCTTGAATCAGTTCCCGTACCTGGGGTCCACAATCAGCAACAACCTCTCCCTTGACACAGAGATCGACAAGAGGATTGGAAAATCAGCCTTCACACTCGCTCGCCTCACCACATGAGTGTGGGAGAATCCCAAACTCTCTATCAAGACGAAGATGGCAGTGTACAACACCTGCGTCATCAGCACACTGCTCTATGGGAGTGAGACGTGGACAACATACGCCCGGCAGGAAAAGAGACTGAACTCCTTCCACTTGCGCTGCATTCACCACATCCTGGACATATCCTGGCAGGACAAAGTGCCCAACACAGAAGTTCTGTCCCGCGCCAGCCTTCCCTCCATGTTCAGTCTACTCAGGCAGTGCAGGCTCCGCTGGCTAGGCCACGTTCACCGTATGGAGGATGGCAGAATCCCCAAAGACGTCCTCTACGGAGAACTGGCGACTGGCAGGAGAGACGTTGGCCGCCCACAGCTGCGCTTTAAAGACGTCTGCAAGAGAAACATGAAGGCCCTGGAGATCAACACAGAGCGCTGGGAGGACCTTGCAACGGACCACTCCAAATGGAGAGGCACCCTGACCAGACAGCTCAAGACGGGTGAAGAGAGACTGATTGCTGCAGCAGATGAAAAAAGGACCCGCAGGAAGAGCCGCCACAGCTCCAGGAGCACAGAGACCACCCACAAGTGTGACCTGTGTGACAGGGACTGCCATTCGCGCATCGGCCTGTTCAGCCACAGGCGGTGCTGTTCCAGCAGAGTAGACGTTTAGGATTCTCTTCCATGGTCACCATAGACCGACGGAGGTCTATGGTGCTCTATCTGCTTTCAGATAGAGCAAATTTAAATCAACCTGGCCACCACAACAGATGACGTGAAAAAGGTGAGTGCCTACTGTGGATATGAAAACCTGGCGAGCGTTATTTCAGGCCAAGGGAAGGTGCTCGGCGCCTTGTGGGGATTTTGGCCCGCAAAATCCGTATGGCTTCTTTGCTAGGTCACTCAAGGCAGGCTTGCTCTAGGGAGAGTGGGGAGACCTGGTCCTGGGTCTCAACCCGGCGATATGCTGGATAATGGCAGCTGGTCTGAATACAGGGCTCATATACGCAGTTTCCGGCTGATTGGTGACTAAGCTAGGTAAGTTCTAAAAACACAAAAACTACTCAGGCTTTAACCCCTAGATCTAACAAAGGCGAACTCTACAGAAAAATGTGAACTACAAAAATCTACAAAACAGTTACTAGAAAATGCAAGCAGTCGCACGGGCAGAAAAACTTAAGAGAGATGCAAGGCAAGGCAAGTTTATTTGTATAGCACATTTCGTATACAAGACAATTCAAAGTGCTTTACATAAAAACATTAAAGCATTAGAGCAAGTTGCAAAGGGAATACCTAAGAATTTAAAAGCAAACTCAAAAGTAAATTAAAGAGAAACAAAAGCAGGCTAAAATAGAATACAACAGAAATAAAAATTTACAGTGCATTGTAGGAGATTGACAATTGTTCTACTGAAAGGCCACGGCAAATAAGAGAGTTTTTAACCTGGATTTAAAGCAGCTGAGAGTTTCAGCAGCGCTGATGCTTTCTGGGAGTTTGTTCCATATATGTGGGGCATAAAAACTAAGTGCTGCCTCACCATGTTTGGTTCTAAACGTGTTTGGTTCTGGGCACAGATAGTAGGCCTGACCCTGATGATCTGAGGGCTCTGGGTGGTTCATAATGGACTAGCAGATCTGAAATGTGTTTTGGCCCTAATGCAGAGAGTGTGTGGCAAAATGAGGAGATGTGAATGCCTGGAGAGTCAGAAGCAGAAGTCTAATTTTCTGTGTGTTCTGGTTTAAACATTCCTCCCTACATGCTGGAAGGGAGGAGCTTGGAATCTCTCAATGAATCAGAGATGCCTCATTTCCACCAAAATAAGAACCAGTGCTAGTTCAGTTCTGGGGCTGGTGCCAGTGCTTATCCAATTCAACTGTAGTCCCTCATAAGAACCAGTTGGTTTTCCACCGATATGGAGCTAATTGGGGATTACATCAGGGCTACGTCATTACGTAGTGTGAAGCGCCTTTTTGTAACCCCACAGAACACCACAGAAGAAGAAGTAGCAGCGTTAGCTTGTCAACAGCTTGTCAACATGAGGAGTTTGTTGTCTCTTTGGGAGCGCTGCATTTATTATTCCAAACCTGTATTACCATCCAAAAACAGTTTTATTCTTAATCGCAGAGAATGGCGACTACGTTTAAGGAGATCGTAATTATCAATATTTCAGTTGTCAGCCATTGTTAGCTCAAGTCTGTAGCTCAACTAGCTAGCATAGACTACACTTTTAAACGTAATATTTACGTCAATTCTGTAATAGGTGGTGTTACGGCGCATTACGAGACGGAGGTCGCCTGTTATGTCATGCCAAAAAGTGATCAGCTACCCAAAAAAATGATCGCCAGGTGCTATATTGTTATGGGTTTATATTAGCCGTTAAATATATATTTCAACAGATAAACAGTACTTAGTTAGGTATAATAAGATATATTTAACACTTATGATGCATTTTGAACCAGAAACAAACTTGATCTAGGATTAAAAGCAATTAAAATAATGCAGTCACAAGGTTACATGGAAAAATGCATAGATTTACTGCATATATACATGAAGATACTGTATCAATATATATTCTATGTACCTCCAAACAACGATGCGTTTGCACATAAATATTGCAATCAATTGCAATCTGATAAATTCTATACATTGTTTTCCAAACTGCAACACTTTGGCCAACACTATAATTTTTCGGATGTGATAAAACCTCAAAACATTGAGACACATTGTAGGTGGACTGAGACCAGGCAGTACACCTTTAACAAGCGGGCACTCCTGGCTCCTGTAGACGGTGATCACTTCTGGCCATGACACCGGATTTCACCTCCCAGCCGACCCCATGCAGAAGTGGCTGATGAAGCCCTTTTCAGACACAGGCAGACTTACCCCTGAACAAAATAACTACAACTACTGGAGGAGCCGTGCACATTCAGTTGTGGAAATGGCTTCCGGCAGCTTGAAAGGATGATGGAGGTCCCTCCTGACAAGGAATGACTGCAAACTGGAGCTGAGCAAGAAAATGGTGCTCACCTGCTGCATACTTGATATTTGTGAGGAACCTGGTGACAACTTTGGACTCCCAGACACACATGATCACAGTCAGCCTCCAGTTCAACCACTACCTGACCATGCCAGTGTAGAATGACATTAGGGCAGCTTTAATGGAGTACTTTAACAGTGGGGAGCAATAACCTGTTTAGTGCCTGCCATATAATTTACAAAATGTAACGTATGTGAAGTAGTTCAGAATCATTAATGAATAAAATATTCAGCTGACAATCGGTCCTCAGTGTACTCTGTTTTAAAGTATTTATGGTGTATTTATATATTTTATAGGCACATTTACAGAGTTGTGAAAGGTATACCCTTCTGTACTTGTATGTCATCTATTCTGGTTAAAGTACTGATTCAAGTTTTTATCCTTGTAGGGGTAACAAGAGACAGATTCTAAAGTGTAAAGTTAAAAGTACTTTCCCCAGAAATGATCCTGTCCAGAGATGATAGAATGTCATGTGGTACTTTGTCAAAAGAATATAAACTCATTATCATTTTTGAAGCTGGCAACTTGGAACATTTTCCACAGAAAAAGTGCATAGATTTAAAGTTTGTTGCTGCTTGTTCTTTAGAAAATGTGAAAAAAGTTGTCAAAAATATGAGTAAAGTCCACAAATACCTGATATATTGTCCAATACCTGAAAAAATGAACTTGCAGTAATTCAGTACTTGTACTTTCACTTCCCACCACTACAATGTTATAGTGATTTGCACTGTTTATCCTAAATATGTAGCTTTACATTTCATGCATATGTTTGGTGTGAGGATAACAATTAATGTAGAAGCAGAAAAACACTTAAGGAAAGAAAGCTTTTATTTACAAAACGTGCAAAAACTTAAGACTGCTACATAAGAAATATTATGTACATACAGCCAAAAATATCAATGCTGTGATAGTTACTTTGTTTGCAGTCCCTCAAGCACAGACAACACGTCCCATCAGTCCAACAAGGGTATTGATACTGTCCTCCATCTTCTGGATGCTTTGCAGCAAAGCGGAGGTCAGCTGCTCCTCCCTCCTGCTCTGCTCATGGTGTCTCTCATCTGACCTCTCCAGGTAGTCAAGAAGGAGGTCCATGTTTGTGTCCCACTTCTGTTTCCCTGTTTTAAAGTACAAAAATAAGAAGCAATATAAAATAACCACACACTGAAAATCGCAGCAATCGTCAATCCAAGATTGAATGTGTCTATTCAACATCCATTTACTGTTAGTGGCATCACAACATTCAATTCAAGTGTATAATTGGTTTAATTCACTCCCTCCTTTGTGTGAATGGGTCATGATCTGAACATATATTACCTAATCTGGTCTGATGAGAAGAGGAAGAGCAGGAGGGGGACAAGCTTGGTGCTGGTGAAAGTGAGCTGGACACCACAGGTCTGGATGGTTCTCCCTCATCACTCAGGTGTGATAAATCTGTAAATACAAAAAAAGTGTTTTTGTTTGTGCAGTGTACAACTTAAGCCTTCCACTAAATGTGCAGACATAGAAGGCAGTTTTATTCAATATCAATATTAGCAAAGCTTACATGTCTGATTATGGAATAGAAGAATATGAATAGAATAGGCTTTACTGTCACTGTACAGTTGTACAGTACAATGACATTGTCGGTGCTCCACCAGGCTGCTGCGCAATAAAGTAAGAGAAGGATTAGATAAAATACGGTTACACAACACACAATTAAGCACGAGTGAAATTTTTTTTAAAAAATGGCCCAAGATTATGGAAATATTACCAAAAGAGTAAAAAAGACGATGTTACTAGTATCTTTGGGAGAAAAAAATCTCCCATAACACAACACAAGCCACCCATTCATACACAGTATCGATACCACAAAAAGCGTATTTTGCGCTGGATATCTTTATAAAAAAGTATTCTGTAAGACGTTAAGATTTTTCTTGTTTTCTCTCAAATGAGCATTTCAAGATGTCGGAAATGGAGCAGAACACTCGGGTGAACGACGTGATCATCACGGGGCTCCACATTAAACCCTGATCATATGCGAGAGCAGTGGCCGCGGACAGCAGTGGAAGTGAGCTAGAAGAGGAATCCATGGAGCAACAAGTTGCGGCCTTCATGCAGTCCAAAGGAATTCAGCTGGACTGCAACAACAGTGAGTCCTGCCACCCTCTGCCCAGGAAAAACGGCGACAAACCGGCTGTGATCATGAGGTTTGTGAACAGAAAACACAAGACTGCGCTGCTGAAACAAGGTAGGAAATTGAAAGGAACGAACATTTACATAAACGAGCACCTCACGAAGGAAAACGGAGAAATAGCCAGAAAAGCAAGATACATGAAAAAGCAGAAAAAGATTCAAAACACCTGGACATCAAACTGTAAAATATTCATCAAATTAAACGGATCACCTGAAGAAGCCAAGGTCATTAACATCCGTAATATTATGGAACTGGACAAATATCAATGAATATTATGAACTGGAGTCACAGTAACAATCAGATAACTGTAGGACACTGAAGGGATATACTCATCTGCTACAAGACATTCAACAACATGAATCAAAAGATCAACAAACAGGAACAACAGGAACTGAAAGTTTTTGAATATATAGATCACAACCCACAGGACGTAGAATATAACATAGACCCTGATAATAATTTATTTAGCTCTATCAATAATGACTGTAATTACTACGCAGATGATCAGTTTAACACAATGGTCACATCTGATTTCAATATTTCTATGATCCACTTCAACAGCAGACGTCTCTATGCCAACTTTACTAACATTAAAGATTATTTACAACAAGTTAAAGAGCCATTCAATATTGTGGCAATATCAGAGACATGGCTCAGTGAAGAGAAAGGAGTGGATTTTACCATGGATGGCTATGAATTAAATTATATAAGTAGAAAAGTGAAAAAAGGAGGAGGAGTTGCAATTTATGTTGACAAGAGCTTGAAATACAAGGTTGTTGAAAATCTGTCAGTAACTGTGGATGATTTATTTGAATGTATTACAATAGAAATCTGTCTGGACAATGTGAAGAATGAAGTAGTGAGCTGTGTATATAGAACACCTGGATCAAACATTGACTTATTTAAGGACTGGATGGAAAAAATGTATGCAAAACTAACTCATAAAGTTATGTTCATCTGTGGGGATTTCAATATAGATCTGATGAACTCAAAACAACATAGTTTGACAGAAGAATTTATCAACACAATGTACAGTATGGGCTTACATCCAACAATTACCGGACCTAGCAGAATCACGTCACACAGTGCCACACTAATAGATAACATATTCACAAACATTATGGAAAATAATATCAGGAGTGGGCTTTTATTGAATGATATCAGTGACCACCTGCCGATTTTTGTTGTCTATCAATGTGATTATAGGAAGAAAAAGCATACCAAAAATATTAAATATAAAAGAATAAGAACTGAAGAATCAATGTATTTACTGACAAAGGAATTATTAATACAAGATTGGAAGATAGTTTATGATGAAAATGACATAAATAAAGCATATTGTGGCGGCATGGAATAATAAGGTGCGAACTGAGAGTTTTTGAGGGTGTTTATTATCATTCATCCCGCCATCATAGAACTCACTCCAGCCCTGTGCAGGCGGGCTGGAGCGGGTCCTCAGGCTCTTGTGAGGAGACACAGAATGCGTGTCGTCAGAAGCAGTGATCAGAGAGAGTGAGCTGCAGATCATATGCAGTTTTTATACCCAGTTACAGACAATACATGAAAGGCACATTATCATCAAAGTAACTGCAGGAAGGCATGGGACATTTGTATTTGAGAGTCACATACATCAATCGGAGGATTACTGACAGTACAGAGCAGGAAGTCATAAATAACAGCAGGATACTGGCACCTGAACTAGACAAAGGGAGGCTGCCTATTGATATCAGCCATTGTTCTGCCAATTGCTCCAGCTGAGCGCTCTGCTTGTCCGTGGCTGTTGTGGGGGTCACCCATAATATGATAATTTTGTTTTACAAATATTTCAATCATTGTACAATAAAAACTGTCCTATAAAACAATACAGTGACAGACAACAACAAAAAAATATTCCTTGGGTCACCAAGGGGTTACTAAATGCATGTTAAAAGAAGAATACATTATATAAACACTTCATTAAATGCAGAAGGGTGGAAGCTGAGATCAAATATAAAAGATATAAAAATAAGCTTACTAATATAATGAGGACCTGTAAGAAAGAATATTACAACAGAATATTAGAGGATAACAAAAATAACTTAAGAGGAATATGGCAAGTACTCAATGGGATTATTAGTAATCATCCTAAGAATGCTAATTATCCAGAATATTTTATTGAAAATGGCAATTTGATAAATAATATGGAAGATGTGGTCAGTGGTTTCAATAAATTTTTTGTAAACGTTGGCCCTGAATTAGCAAAATCAATAGTGACACCAGAAACAAACTACAGTGGTTCTGTGAATGAAATAGAAGACAGAAATCCAAACACAATCTTTTTGGGTGCAGTTACTGAAAAGGAAATTATCGAGACTGTGAATAAATTTAAGAACAAAAAATCAACGGACTGGAATGAAATTGACATGACAATAGTGAAAAAAGTAATTGAAGGAATTGTTAAGCCACTCACCCACATCTGTAACCTGTCATTTCAAACTGGTACATTTCCAGACAAAATGAAAATAGCAAAAGTTATATCTCTATACAAAACAGGAGACAGTCATTGTTTCACAAATTACAGGCCAATCTCTTTACTCTCACAATTCTCCAAAATACTTGAAAAAATCTTCACTAAGAGACTGGATGATTTCACTGAAAAACACAACCTCCTTACAGATAGCCAGTATGGTTTTAAAGCAGATAAATCTACATCTTTGGCACTGATAGAACTTATAGAAGAAATTACTAGTTGTATAGATTAAAAAAAAGGTTGCTGTAGGAGTATTTATAGATTTAAAGAAAACTTTTGACACCATTGACCACAGAATACTACTAAGGAAACTGGAAAGGTATGGGATTAGAGGGGTAGGACTGAGTTGGGTGGAAAGTTATTTAAGTAACAGACAACAATTTGTACAAATTGGTGAGCACAAATCACCCTTCATGGACATCACTTGTGGTGTGCCCCAGGGGTCAGTTTTGGGACCCAAACTCTTTATTTTGTATATAAATGACATATGCCAAGTATCAAAAATTCTGAAATTTATTTTGTTTGCGGATGACACAAATATCCTTTGCACTGGTGAGAATTTGCAGCAGGTTTTAGAGGTGGTCACAACTGAAATGGAAAAGTTAACGCAGTGGTTCAACAAAAATAAATTATCTCTAAATCTAAAAAAACAAAGATTATGTTGTTTGGAAATTATAAAATAAATCATGAAATAATGGTAACGATAGATGATACCAGAATAGAAACAGTACAGGAAAATAAGTTTCTGGGGGTGACGCTAGACAATAAAATCTGCTGGAAATCTCACATCAGTCACATCCGGGCCAAGTTAGCAAAATGTATAGGCATACTGGGGAAGACAAGACACATCTTGGACTATAAATCATTGGTCTTATTGTACAATTCACTGTTTTTACCTTATCTTAACTATTGTGTAGAAGTCTGGGGAAACACCTACAAGACCAACCTACAGTCAATATGCACATTACAAAAAAGAGCTATAAGGATAATAAGCAATGTAGGATATAGAGACCATACCAATTCGTTGTTTTTAAAGTCACATGTCATAAAGTTAATCGATTTAGTTAAATTTAAGACAGCACAAGTAATGTACAGGGCAATTAATAATCAACTCCCAACTAATATACAAAAAATATTTAAAAAAAGAGACAATGATCATAATTTGAGAGGAGACTTAAACTTTACAAAACCCAAGATACGAACAACCAAGAAAAGTATGTGCATATCTGTCTGTGGGGTGGATTTGTGGAACAGTCTGGAGCCGGAACTGAAACTATGTACAAACAGAAATCAATTCAAAAAGAGGTATAAACACCATTTGCTGAAAGGATATATGTTAGAAGGGTAGTATTTACATGTACGATTCATTATGTTCACTCTGGGACATTATGGGACACTATGGAATGGTGGGTGGGACAGCACTGTGTATATCTGTGTTGTTTGAGGCTGGTATTGATGTATGGACATCAATGTATGTTAGGATGGATGGGTGTTAATGCTGATTTGTAAAAAATACAGTAAATTGTTTACTTGGGGTCTTAAAGGTGGTAATTTGTATAAAATTCACAAGGGTGTATTTATGGAAAAGAGGAGATGGAACTAATAAGTGTTCACTTCTTCCTTCTCCCTTTCGAACAGTGTATACTGTTACTTAATTGCATTTGTCATTTGTTTGTTTTTTGTTATACTTTTTTTTGTTCGAAATAAAGTATCTATCTATCTATCTATCTATCTATCTATCTATCAAGATATATGGCGACGTCACTAACATCATTTGAGACAACAATAAACCGTATTGAGACTGAACAAACAGCGTATTTTGCACTGGATATCGAAGTATTCTGTAAGACGCTAAGATTTTTGTTCTAGTTTCTCAAATGCACATTTCTTTATGGTGAGGAGAGATGCTCATGGTAAAAACACTGTTAGCTTGTTAGCATAGCTAACCGACAATAGTATAGGCACAAGAGTGAATAAAAAATCCGCACTTTGGCTGTTACATATCAATACAAGCGATATACATTTGTCAGCAGAGACGGCCTGTTCATTTCTTTATGGCGAGGACAAATGTTTGGTCGTAGTAACAGCACTGTTAGCTTGTTAGCATAGCTAACGGAAAATATTATAGTATTTTAGTATACTACATATATCCACGCTTTGGCCGTTCAGTACAAGCGGATATATATATATATATATATATATATATATATTCGTTAACTTTTGACATTTTAAAGGCAATACACTTACCAATGTGTTTTGAGCAGTTTGTTGTACGGACCAATCCATGGCAGTTCAATGGTCCAGGTGGCTGGCCTGTCCCCCAAAACAGTTCATCAGATGAGCGGCCCCCTCCAGCTTATCCTGTACTTCTGCTCATGTCCATAGAGCCAGGAAATGTGTCTCCTCTTTGCTCAAAATTTGTTTGGTTTTGGAATCCATTGCTTGTTCTGCTGTTTGGAATGTAACATGGCGGTCAGTAATGTTTTGAAGCTGGTTGGTTAACCACGCCCATGGCTGTGGATGTAACCAACGTACACTGGTACTGCCACTGGACCAGGTAGGAGTTGGGGCCATCATAGCCCCACTTTTGAGAGCCTGGGAGTGGTGCTTCAGGTGGTGGAAAACCAAAGAACTGGTGCCAATCAGGCTCTGGCTCCAGTTAAGCACTGGAACCGTCTTGGTGGAAAAGGTCTAAGAGAGAGCTGCACAGAGGTCAGCTTTGTTACTCTGGTTACCCAGCAGTGGAAGAGGAAAAGGGGGAGAGGTGTGATTCACTGAGCTGGGAGAGAACAAAAGATGGTGATTACATCATATTAATATTGTAATGAATCTTAAGGCACCTTTGTCTAAACTAAGCAGTTCTATTTGGCTAAACATTTAGCTTCACTAAAATAACTTGATCATAAAACATATAGATATTTACAAGGCAGACATGGGTAAGGTATATTAGAAGTCCAGATGCATGAAGATTAGAATTCTGACAGTGAATGACCCAGTTCATGTGACTGTGAGTCCTTATTTCCAGTTGTCTGTTGGTGTTAAGAGAAGGGCCAATGAGCCTTTGTTCCGCATTGTTTGAATGGCTGTGAAGAATGAGTTGGCGGTTGGTGAGCAGAAGGACAGCCGAACTTCCTTTGGTCCTGTTGTTGGTGGGGGGACCCTTGAGACAAGTTTGTCTACCTGGTACCGGCCACTACAATAGCATTCAGTCTTTTTGGGTAGGAGTCTATCAGCGTGGCACATCTTGTTGTGGCAATATTTGTCCACTCTTCTTTGCAATAATGCTCTAAATCTGTCAGATTGCGTGGGCATCTCCTGTGCACAGTCCTCTTCAGATCACCCCACAGATGTTTTATTAGATTCAGGTCTGGACTCTGGCTGGGTCATTCCAAAACCTTAATCTTCTCCTGGTGAAGCCATTCTGTAGTCGGTTTGGATGTGTGCTTTGGGTCATTGTTGTGCTGAAAGATGAAGTTCCTCTTCATCTTCAACTTTCTAGCAGAAGCCTGAAAGTTTTGTGCCAACACTGACAGGTATTTGGAACTGTTCATAATTCCCTCCACCTTGACTAAGGCCTCAGTTCCAGCTGAAGAAAAACAGCCCAAAAGCACAATGCTGCCACCACCATGCTTCACTGTAGGTATGGTGTTCTTTTGTTGATGAGCAGTGTTGTGTTTGCGCCAAATATACCTTTTGGAATTATGGCCAAAAAGTTCAACCTTGGTTTCATCGGACCATAACACATTTTCCCACATGTGTTTGGGAGATTTCAAATGGCTTGGATGTTTTTCTTCATAAGATAAGGCTTCTGTCTTGCCACCCTACCCCATAGCCCAGACATATGAAGAAGATGGGAGATTGTTGTCACATGTACTAAACAGCCAGCGCTTGCCAGAAATTCCTGCAGCTCCTTCAGTGTTGCTGTCGGCCTCTTGGCAGCCTCCCTGACCAGTTTTCTTCTCGTCTTTTCATCAGTTTTGGAGGGACATCCAGTTCTTGGTAATGTCACTGTTGTGCCATATTTTCGTCACTTGATGATGACTGTCTTCACTGTGTTCCATGGTCTATTTAATGCCTTGGAAATTCTTTTGTCCCCTTCTCCTGACTGATACCTTTAAATAATGAGATCCCTCTGATGCTTTGCAAGCGCTCTGTGGACCATGGCTTGTCAGGAAACCCTACTAGAACAGCTGAACTTTATTTGGGGTTAATCACAGGCACTTTTAATGGTGGCAGGTGTGTGCTGACTCCCATTTAACATGAGATTGAATGTGATTGATTAATTCTGAACACAGCCACATCACCAGTTATAAGAGGGTGTACATATTTATGTAATCAGGTTATTGTAAGTTTTTTTCCCCTTAAAAGATTTAAGTTTGTTTTTTTCAATTGTTATACAGGTTACTGTATACGTCACATTAATGGTGGAAAATTTTTTGAAATGATTTATCTTGGTCTCATTTTTTTACATCACAAAAATCTGGCATTTGAACAGGGGTGTGTAGACTTTTTATATCCACTGTATGTATGTGTGTGTGTGTGTGTATATATATATATATATATATATATATATATTGTATATATATATATATATATATATATATATATATATATATGTGTATATTAGTGGTGTTGGTGTTATGGCGTCAATCACCCATTAATGTTCTGTCTTTTGTGATTGTGGTTAACGGCAGAAAGCACAAACAGTACTTTTTGGCCTAGTAGCTCCCTGTACCAAGGCCGTTCTGGCCACAGACACTGTGCGCGCCATGCATATATCGCTAAGACAAACAAGCTGGATTACAGCCATGGAAATCCCCAAAGTGCTGTCATGTTTAAGTTTACAACGTTATCTATCGGAGCTCTCACCTGGATAATCGTTACAGCCTCCTCCAAAACTTTGGCTGGATGTTGTGTTGTTCTTCTTCTGTGGAAGCTAGCTAGCTCGTATCTAGTAGCTACTAGCTCCATGCTAGGTTGTAGCTGACCTACAGCTCCTGACATGGACAGAAATTTGCCTGCTTTCATCCTCAAACGTCCAACTGTTGGTGAGTACCAGTCTAAAAAAAAATTCTCAAGCTGTGTTTGTAATGTCCATTCACTCCCCTGCTGTTTTTGTAGCATGGTGGAGGCATCATCACGAGCGAGATAGTTGTTTATGTTTGCAATTATTCTGCTAAAAGGGAAATTGTCTTTTGTGACACACAAGGTTTTGTGTTGATCTTAAAAGTGGTGGATGTTTGCTTCTCTTTCCTTTTATTTTATTGACTGTGGTTTCTACTCGTGCTGAGTTTTATATTGCTTTGTTGGTTTTATATTGTTTTGTGTGCTAGTGTCCTGCTCCTTGCTTTTACGTTTTTTTATGTGTGTCCTTGTTGTACAGCACTTTATGTAGTGAGTGTTGCTTTTTAAAGTGCTTTATAAAGTTGATTGATTGATTTGCTATGGGAGAAAGCGCAAGCTCCTTTTCAGTAGGTGCTGGTTGTTGTTCAGTGATGTTATTGAGACCTGGCATTCTGTTGTTTGCACATGCAGTAATACTTTTGAGAATTTTCTGGAGAATATTCTGGATAGTTTTTGTCATGTTGAATATGTTGAGAGCTTTAATAAACTTGCAGGTGAAGACAGCAGGCATATTTGTCCACTCCCATGTTCATAACAGTATGACAAACGAAAAATTACCGACTTAAGGCTTTGAGTGTGACTGTCGCCAAACTGCAACATAACACCTAGTGGTCAAGAGTGGTCATGATTTTTCTCAATAACATATTGACTTTAAAGTGGTAAGAGATAATGGCTTGCTGTCAATTAGAAAGACGTAGAATATGATCCAAAGTTTCAGAAAGGAGTGAATTTATGCATCTAATTTGCATACAAACAAACAATGACATTCGTCACTTACCTCTGGCAAAGTGGAGCCCTTTAGTGGCATTCTAGTGGTTATTTTGTCCTCTCCAGGTCATTTTAGCTCTCTGTCCTACATCCAGAAAATGTTATTGATTATTCCACCGTCATTTTGCTTTTATTCCGCCGCAATTTATTTTATATTGACAACATACAACCGGTGATTGTGCTCCAGTCACAGACACATCCGGGTACCGGCAGGCGAATTCAATGAGCCTCACACTCCCTGTGTTGTAAGAACATGTAAACATCTACCTTCATAAGCTAAATAATCTCTTTTTAGAATCATAGTTGGCAAATTCGGGGCCAAATTCTCCAAATTTCCTTGTCCGTGGGTGATCGTGAATGTCCACAGTGATCGGTGCCTCCATTTTGTGATGTAATCTCAAAAACAAGGAAGGAGAAGGAGAACTTCTTACTCTTTGGTGTATTACGAGTCATCAGTGAGTCCTCCAATGCGTGCCTGCCACCTTGTGAAATGCCATGATCAGTACAAATCGTCAGTGAAGGTGAACAATGTTGAGGAAAGTAAAATCAGTTGACAGGCGCAGCGCCGTGCTCTGCCACTAGGGGCACGCGAAATCTCACACTCAAAGGGTTTTAAGGTACACTGTATCTGTATGGGAAAAAAAAAAACGTGATTAACGCATTATTAGCTGAACATTCCAAAAGATTAATCGCAATTAAAAATTTTAATCGTTTAACACCACTATGTGTATATCAGAATCAGAATCAGAATCAGGTTTATTGCCATTGTTCATGTGATACACAAACTAGGAATTTGTCTCGGTGCCATGCTGCAACATTAAAAACATAATGAGAAAAAGGGATAAACTAAAAAACTAAAGGACTAGAAACGTGCAATAAGTGTAGAAAAATAAGTAATAATAAGTAATAATAATAATAATACTAGTAATAATGAGTAGTACTAGTCAAGGCAGTTTTAAAAAATTAGCATGTAGCAGATAATGTGAAGTACCACATAGTGCAGTCAATAATGCAACAGAAAAACAGTGATGATTGACATGAGTCTGGTTGAGCTGCTGTACATAGTGCACGAGAGTCAAAAGTCACTTAGTGTTCAGCAGTCTGATGGCAGAGGGGAAAAAGCTGTTCATGTGCCGGGAGGTTTTAGTCCGAATGGACCGAAGCCTTCTACCTGAGGGGAGGGGGGCAAACAGCACGTGACCAGGATGTGAAGGATCGGCTATGATCCGGCCAGCACGCCTCCGGGTCCTGGAGATGTACAGGTCCTGGAGAGATGGGAGCTTGCAGCCTATCACCTTCTCAGCATATGTATGTATACACACACACACACACACTGTATATATATATATATATATATATATATATATATATATATATATATATATATACACACACACACACACACACACGCACAGTGGTGTGGAAAAGTCTTTGCCCCCTCTCATTTTTCATTTTTTTTTATGTTTGTCACACTTAAAAGTTTCAGATTATCAAACAAATTTAAATATTTGACAAAGATAACATAAGTAAACACAAACTGCAGTTTTTAAATGAAGGTGTTTATTATTAAGGGAAAAAAAATTCAAACCTACATGTCCCTGTGTGAAAAAGTGATTGCCATCCTCAGCAGCAACAACTGCAATCAAGCATTTGCGATAACGGGCAATGAGTATTTTACAGCGCTGTGGAGGAATTTTGGCTCACTCATCTTTTTAGAATTGTTGTAATTCAGCCACATTGGAGGGTTTTTGCGCATGAACCACCTTTTTAAGGTCATGCTACAGCATCTCAGTTGGATTCAGGTCAGGACTTTTTACTAGGCCACTCCAAAGTCTTCATTTTGTTTTTCTTAAGCCATTCAGAAGTGGATTTGCTGGTGTGTTTTGGATCATTGTCCTGCTGCAGAACCTAAGTGCACTTGAGCTTGAGGTCACAAACAGATGGCCGGACATACTCCTTCAGGATTTTTTGGTAGACAGCAGAACTCATGGTTCCATTTACCACAGCAAGTCTTCCAGGTCCTGAAACAGCAAAACAGCCCCAGACCATCACACTATCACCACCATATTTACTGCTGGTATGATGTTCCTTTTATGAAATGCTGTGTTACTTTAACGCCGGATGTAATGGGACACGCACCTTCCAAAAAGTTCAAGTTTTGTCTCATCAGTCCACAGAGTATTTTCCCAAAAGTCTTGGGGATCATCAAGATGTTTTCTGGCAAAACTGATGAGCCTTTATGTTCTTTATGCTCAGCAGTGGTTTTTGTCTTGGAACTCTTTCTAATGGTGAAGTCATGAATACTGACCTTAACTGAGGCAAGGGTGGCCTGCAGTTCTTTGGTTGTTGTTGTGGGGTCTTTTGTGACCTCTTGGATGAGTCTTCGCTGCACTCTTGGGGTAATTTTGGTTGGCCAGCCACACCTGGGAAGGTTCACCACTGTTCCATGTTTTCGCCATTTGTGGCTAATGGCTCTCACTGTGGTTTGCTGGAGTCCCAAAGCTTTAGAAACTGCTTTATAACCTTTTCCAGACTGATAAATCTCAATAACTTTGCTTCTCATTTGTTTCTTTGGATCATAGCATGATGTCTAGCTTTTGAGGATCTTTTGGTCTACTTCACTTTGTCAGGCAGGTCCTATTTAAGTAATTTCTTGATTGAGAACAGGTGTGGCAGTAATCAGGGCTGGGAGTGGCTAGAGAAATTGAACTCAGCTTTCCAAATATGTGACAAACCACAGTTAATTTATGTTTTAACGGGGGGGGGGGTCACTTTTTCACACAGGGCCATGTAGGTTTGAATTCTTTTTTACCCTTAATAATAAACACCTTCATTTAAAAACTACATTTTTGTCTTTACTTCTGTTATTTTTGTCTAATATTTAAATTTGTTTGATAATCTGAAACATTTACGTGTGATAAACATACAAAAAAATGAGAAATGAGGAAGGGGCAAACACTTTTTCACACCACTGTGTGTAGCTATATATTAGTGGTGTTGGACGATTAAAATTTCTAATCATGATTAGTATTTTGGAACGTTCAGTTAATCACGATTAATAACGTGTTAATCACATGTTTTTCCATTCAGATACAGTGTACCTTAAGTTGGTAATTTTTCAAGTTTCTCATACTGTTATAAACATGGGAGTGGACAAATATACTTGCTTTCTTCACCTGTAGGTTTATTAAGGCTCTCAACATACCTAAAATGACAAAAACTATCCAGTATATTTTTCAGAAATAATATTTCTGGTGCGCACCGTGTCATTACGAGTTACAGGCACAAGAAGTGCATAAATCATAAATTGTGACTTTTTCTTTGTTTGCTAGCAGCAAGTCCCGGGAAAGCCCCCATGAATGCCTCATATCATTGGAAAGCTTAGAAATCGTACTTTCTAAAAATATATGTTTTTGCGGAAGACATAACTCCCGACTGATCGAACACGCGTTTTCATCGTAGCCAAAATATAAACAAATCGTCTTTTTCCGGGCCATTTTGGCGTACTTCCTACAAATTAAATATCATTTTGAAGGTTGTTCAATACAGGATATGGAAATAACGTTATATCAGTTTTGAAAATGTCCTCAAAGTGGCTCATTTTGCTAGCACGAGTCATTTGTTTACAGTGTTAGCATCTTAGCAGTGGCGCTAGCAAACAGAGCTACTATCGCGCTTGTGACGACACCCCAACGTGCTACAAAACGGCAAGGGAGTGAATGGACATTCCGGAGACAGCTTGAGAATTTTTTTTAGACTGATATTCACCACCATTGGACCTGTAGGGATGAAACAGGTGAATTTCTGTCTGTCTCAGCAGATGGAGATCAGCTATAACGTAGCATGGAGCTAGTAGCTACTAGCTACAAGCTAGCTAGCTTCCACAGAAGAACAACCCAATGAAGTTTTGGAGGAGGCTGTAACAATTATCCAGGTGAGAGCTCCAAGAGATAATGTTGTAAAGTTAAACATGACAGCACTTTGGTGATATCCATGGCTGTAATCAAGCTTGTCTGCATGGTGCACACAGTGTCAGTGGCCACAACGGCCTTGCTATGGAGAGCGACTAGGCCAAAAAGTACTGTTTGCGCTTTCTGCTGCTAAGCGTGATCACAAAATCTGTCGCCGTTAAGGGGTGCACTGCGTTAATTGGCGATTAACGCGATAACACCAACACCACTAATATATATATATATACAGTATATACACATACCTGTATATATACCTGTATGTATGTACTATGTATTTATGTGTGTGTGTGTGTGTGTGTATATATATATATATATATATATATATATATATATATATATATATATATATATATATACGTATATATACAGTATATATACAGTATATAGTATTTATAATTTATGCCACTTACATGCCATACCCCACTTAAAAACGGGGTCCCTTCCTCTCATTCATTGCTACTGCCTTTTCATTTCTGTCTCAGCTGCTGTATCTTTCTGTGCTTGGTCTGAAAGTTCAAACCTTTCTGAAAATTGCTTTCACCTCTAAATGAACCAGACCAGGGTGAGTTTGATCTGGATTGAGACCTTTTACTTTTTGATGGACCAAATTTTGTTTGCTGGGGGAGCGGTTTCACACCTAAATTTTTTTGTCAAATTGAAAAGTCCGAACTAAAAGGGTTAGGTGTGAAAACACATTAGAGTTTGTGAGTCTGGGGGCTGCAGTCACAGAAATACTGATATAAGGAGTGTTAATCTAAGAGTAAAGGAAATTATTCTGTAGTGTACAGCATGTATATTTTGCTGAGTGACTATATGCATATTTGTTTTCAAGCTTTTATCACATAAAAGATTTTGTTTCAGGATTTTTTTTTCTCAGTTCTTCAAATGTGTCAGGTTTACAATGGGTCCACTGACCAGCTTAAGCTCACCTCACACTCACAACCAACACCTGCAACAACCCCACAAATTGGCAGGCCGCTGTGGTTTAATATACAGAGCTGTGAAGGGTTCATAAATCTCTTTCAACCTCGCTAATAGTGTAGCTTTGAGACCACTGAAGAGAGAAAGCCTTTCCAGCTGCAGACTTACAAAATAACTTTCTCTGTCACATGCATGAGAAAAGAAAGCAAAAATCCAAAATATTTGTGATGTAACCCAACACCAGACATGCTTATAGGTAACACAGGTGCAACAAAATTAGCACAGTCAGAACAAATGAAATGACAGCAGAAAAATATATGAAATGACATGATTTACAGAAGCAATTTAGACAAGCTCCCCAGTACAGACATTTCCTGTATGCAGATATATACTTTCTAACACATAAATTGAAAGCCTGTTGGTAACCACAAAGTAAAAATGTGTAACTCTAGAGGACCTTGCATTCACATGGCCGGCGGCACGGACGTGTTAATGAAAATGACTGAGTCTGAAACCCAAGGCTTAAAAAAACACGAACTAATCACTGCCACGATGCGTTCAACAGCACCTCCAGTGTCTAACCTCAAACATGATGCTGGAAGGAACAGACTCCCCTCCACCGACCCTGCAGGTAAATACACCTGTATGTTTAGATTTTTATGCAGACAATATATACATTTTGTCATTACATGGTTGACATAAACTTACTGAATGCTGGAGCCTCCAGGAGATTTTAGAGGCAAAAAGAAAGCGTTCTCTGTGTGAAGTGTAAGCAATCACATGTGCTCTCACATCGCTAAAACTGTACTGCAGCATTCACAAGTCCTTCTCCTTTAAATATTTCACTATCATATATATCATGTCACGTCACCTACGTGGGTTTATTTTTATTGTTTTAAATTAATATTAAATGTTGGGACTAGAAGTGGGTAATGCTGCCATTAGTTATACTCATGTAAAAGTAGCATTATCTCATCATATTAATAATTACCGAAGAGTAATAATTTTTGTCTGGTAAATTTATGATTTTTTTCTTACATATTTTAAACATCAGAGATGTTCTTCTGACCTTAGTTGTAATGAGTGGTTATTTGAGTTACTGTCTCTTATCAGTTCAAACCAATTTGGCTTTTCTCTTCTGACCTCTGGCATCAACCAGGCATTTTCATGCACAAAACCACTCACTGGATATTTTCTCGTTCTCAGACCATTCTCTGTAAATGATGAGATGGTATGTGAAAATACCAGAAGATTAGGGTAGATGAAGGTGCATGACGCTGTGATTGCGAGAGGTTCCGAGACTGTTGCACAATAATCCAAAATGGCGACTCGCGTCGACCAAGCAGAAACAAACTTTTTCACAGATAGCATTTCTTTTTTTGTAATTAATCCGCTAATTAACTATTTGTTCCCATCTTTATTTTTTCGTATATTATCTTGCCATCTTCTTGACAGAGCTGGAGGAACTTGATAATTATATAGATGAGTTTTGTAATCGCTGCTGTAAAATGGAGGCAAATGTATCTCCTGCTCTTCCTTCTTCCCCTTGCCTAAACGGCCTAGACCCACGGATTCTCCAAAATTAACACCCGAGAAATCATGGGAGGGCTCAGATGTTAGTGAAATCCTTTTCTCTATTGAAAATAAACTTACCAGCATGGATGGTAGACTAGCATTGGTTGAGCTGCGCCATAAAGAATTCCAGAGTGTACAGGAGAGTCTAGAATACAGCCAGGCACAGCTTGTTTCTCTTTTAGAAGAAAACAATAGTTTGAAAAAGTCAGTAAACACGCTAACCACGCAACTTGGCATTGAAAGAGAGAACTGGAAATTAAAGGAAATGGTTCTCAATTTGCAGTCATGCAGCATGAGAGATAACCTTGTTTTTTCCAGAACTGCTAAAAAAAATAAATAATGAAAATCCAAAACGCCTGGTCCGTGAATTCATGGCCACGCAGCTTAAACTGTCCCCTGGAAATACAAAATCAATTACCTTCCACCAAGTCCACCGCATTGGGCAAAAAATCCCCAAAATAAAGTCCCAGACCTGTAGTTTCCAAATGTGAACATTTCAAGCAAAGCATTCTGGTACAGAGGCAGGGCAGGCAGCTTAAAAACACCAGTTATGGTCTCTAAATGATCAATTTCCACAGGAAATCATGGAAAGGAGAAGGAACCTTTTTCCCATTAGGAAACAAAAAATCCAAGAAGGTAAACAAACTTGTCACCATGGGTTGAGATGCCGTCTCGGCACTGAGCCCATGTTTTCCCTCATCCCTGCCTCCCATTGAGCAGCGTCTCAGCTGGCCCCCAGCTGGCAGCATTATGGACGGCTGGGGCCAATTAGTCTTCATCAGCTGGGGCGCTGCCAATGAGGATAAATAGGAGCAGCCTCGATGACTCGGGGCTGCGACATAAGCACTGCTAGGCTGAAGCCCCTTCGTCTGGTGTCAGCCTCAACTCCCCTTGCAGCATTCCTGTGTTTGTATCCCGCTGTGAGGATGTACGTCTTGCTACCCCCACGTCCGGTACGAGCTGCTTACCTCTGCGCTGTGCAACCTGTGAGTGTACCTCTGCATGAGTATCTGTGCTCTCCTCATCCCTTATCCCTTACCCAAAATAAACCATCTCGACTCACTGGCTTGTCCCTGGCTCTGATTGCCCGGCTCCCTAGAGCCGGATATGACAGTATGTCGCAGCCAGAAGAGTTGCCGGCGGCCGTGAGTCGCTGTGGAAATGTACCTTTCTGTCCGGGTGTCAGCGCTGCTAGCATGCCGTTTCCCAGGAGTCACTTCCGGCGCCAGGGCGACGAGCTGAGGTCCATCTCGGAGGCTGTCGACGGGACGTTCTTCACCCTGCACGACGTCTCCAACGCGAGACGCTGGCATCCGGGCCGTGCTGAGGAACTCCTGGACTGTCACCCTCACTCTCTGTACCATCTGGAGGACAGTGCCAGGATAGACGCTGCAGGTACACAGCGAGAGAAGCTCCACGGGGTGGATGGAAATCCCGGCAGGGAGTCGAAGTGGGCGACGTCTTTCCCCGCTTCGGAGTCCCGTTCCTGCCGCTATTCCAGTCCGGGAGTTCGCGCCAACCAGAGGACTTCCCCCGACCTGCGCCACGTCACTCGGGATTCCCTTCAAGGAGCCGCAGCTGACAGCAGTTATGTCCGGGGTCGAGTGGCTGTCGCGAGCTCTACTGTGTTTCCTGTCACCACCTTCAGGCATGTGGCGGCGGCAGTGAGATTGATGGTGAGGACTTCAGGGCTACGAAGCTTTCCCGTGCTCGACGCCTTCCTCGTCTCGATCTCCGATCTGGAGCGGCGAATCCTGGGTTTCCCCCTCGCTTCGTCCCCTGGGAGTAGTCGTCATCACATCGCCGAGTCACCTCTGCACGAACCTCGTCCGGATCCAGTTCTGGGTCATCGTCAGGACCGTTCCTCCCACGCAGCTGTCATCCCTTCGCCTCGTCAGTGTGGAGATTCTACAGCCCCGTCCCCTGAGCCTCGTTCCCCCGCTGTCATTCCTGGACATTCGGGCTGGCTCACCCCGGCTGTTTTCCCCTCCTCCTCGACGCGCTTCCTGACCGCTGTGTGTGCCTGGAATTCCGGCCTGGTGAGCTCTCTGCTGGAGACAACGCGAGCGACCCTCAGACGAATTCCCGGGGGGTCCTCCGTTATCGCCGGGCGGGGAGAGGAAGAAGCAGATTCCACTACAGCAGGCGATACTCAACCTCCAGGGGGCAGGCAAGTCATTGTTTTTTCACACCTGCTTAATGATTTGCTCTGTCACATCCCTGGAGGAGAAGTTCAGGGTTCGCAGCTCCCTGAACTCTCCCCACCTGCTGTAACCTGTATTCCTAATCCCGCATCCTCTGTGTCTCTCTCCGCCGAGCGGTCCCCGGCTCCGGGTCAACGTGGTGGGATATGGAGAGGGCCTGTGGTTCCGCAGCTACATTGCGGACGGAGGAGGGGGACTGACTGCTGCGTGGAGTCTCCGCCGACGACTGAGCGTCCCCGGGTCTCCACGGAGGAGCGGTTCGGTCCAGCGGGACGAGATTCTTCTGGCTTCACGCCGAGTGGATCGTCGGCGGGGTTACCTGAGCTGGAGGGATCTCAAGCTGCGCTGACCATCGTGCTGGCTGCGGGGCCCGACGCGGCTAGATGGGAGCCTGACAACGACCTCCTGACGACGGATCCTGGATCTTCGCAGTCCTGGACGGCGTCAGAACCCGAGATCAGGCGAGTGCTCTCCTTTCTTTTCTCTCTTTTTATCCCCGAGCACTTCAGCCTATCTCCAGGGGAGACGAGCCGGGTGCAGCCGTCCGCTGCGTCTGAGCTCGTCTCGCCGGGTTCTGGCGCTGCCGGTGATCCTGATCCCGGTTCTGTTTTCTCTTCTGAGCCTTCTTCCAGGGTCACCGGCAAGGAGTTGCTGTTCCTCGTGGTGCTGGAGGGTCCGGGTTCAACGTTGGAGGTCGGTTCTGGTGCAGTAGTCAACGTGGGATCGCCCGAGACCCAGTCGGGGTCCAACGTGGGTTCGCCTGAGGCCCGATCGGGGTCCGACGTGGGTGCTGCCCCAGTATTGTCCAGGTCCGGTGAGGAGGTGGCCGTTTCCCTGAGGCCCGCCGCCCTCGTCATCGGCTCTCCCCTGAGCCTCTTCCACCGGGATCCGCTCTGACCCTTCGTCCGTCTCAACGGTCCTGGTGGTTGAGTGATGCGGGTCGACGACCCGACCCGCAAAACTTTCGGTTCGGTGATCTGGTTCCCCCCACTGGTCTGTGTTTCCCTCTGGGCAGCCTGGTTCGGCTGCCGGTGGACTGGATTCCTGGGATCTGGGTCCAGAGTTCGCCGTCCGAACACTTCTTCCCCTGATTCGCCAGCTGGACAATGGGCGGGGAGATCTCCGGAGCCATCTCGGCTATTTTTGGACTCTGCCTGCCATACACCTCGGGTGTCACTTTTTCTTTTCTCGTTATTAAGGTCACTTGGGTGTAATGTCTGTCCTGTTGGTGGATGTGTATTTATAGTGCTGTGTGTTTTCCTTCCCTCGTACCCAGCATTTTATTTTTTGTACCATGTTTTTAGTCTCGTTTTTGCATTGTAGAGTTATGTTTTGTTCCCTTTCAGACCATACTCTGCAGTTGCCCATTCATTCCAGTCACTTTCATTTCTTTAGGTGACTGGGTATTTATATATTCATGTGTGTGGGTTTTTCTTTGCCTGCACTCAGTATTTCTTTTTTATGCCCTGTTGGTTCATTATAGAGTCATGTGCCTTGTTTTCCGTAACACCATGCTCTGTAATTGTCCATTTGTTCCAGTCACCCTCACTTTTCTTGGTGACTGTGTGTATGTACTTATATTGGTGCTGTGTATTGTGTTTTCCCTTTATTTGACCATACTCAGCATTTTTTGCCCTGTACCTTTTTGGTGGTTCTTTTTTTTTTTCTTGCTCTGGGTCACGCATGGTTGGTACTCTCTGGGTAGTATGTAACCGGCGTGCTGACCCAGTTCTTCTCCCCATCTGTACCTGGGTTAATTATTCTGTTGTCAGTATTGTATTTGGGTTTTTCTTTCCCGCTACCCTACATTGCCCCATTGGTGTTGTCCTTCCCTTGGCTTCTTCCCCTCCGGTCCGCCTCCCTTCCTCCCACCCTAGGTGGGGGGGGGGGGGGGGGCTGGGATGTTCCTGGTCGTTCAGGAGCCCGACCTTGAGGGAGGGGCTCTGTCACCATGGGTTGAGATGCCGTCTCGGCACTGAGCCCATGTTTTCCCTCATCCCTGCCTCCCATTGAGCAGCGTCTCAGCTGGCCCCCAGCTGGCAGCATTATGGACGGCTGGGGCCAATTAGTCTTCATCAGCTGGGGCGCTGCCAATGAGGATAAATAGGAGCAGCCTCGATGACTCGGGGCTGCGACATAAGCACTGCTAGGCTGAAGCCCCTTCGTCTGGTGTCAGCCTCAACTCCCCTTGCAGCATTCCTGTGTTTGTATCCCGCTGTGAGGATGTACGTCTTGCTACCCCCACGTCCGGTACGAGCTGCTTACCTCTGCGCTGTGCAACCTGTGAGTGTACCTCTGCATGAGTATCTGTGCTCTCCTCATCCCTTATCCCTTACCCAAAATAAACCATCTCGACTCACTGGCTTGTCCCTGGCTCTGATTGCCCGGCTCCCTAGAGCCGGATATGACAAAACTATTGTTTCTGTGGACTGATTGTTTATGGATGAAACCATAACCCCCTGGTTTTTCTAGAGCCTCCTTTGTTTCCTTAGCTACATGTGGAAAAAGAGTGTGATTGTGCACATGTCTCTTATTCGATCTTGGTTTAATTTGTTAACATTTGTCTAATGTTTTTTTTTTCTTTTTTGCTGAGGTTGTTGTTTGCTTGTTTGTCTGTTGTAGCTAATTTTGTTGAAGTTGTTAGGTTACTATGGTGTTACCTATATTTTTTCACCATTTACTAACCTTTATGTCTGTTTTCTCTCATACATCTGGTTTATAGGAAATAACCTTAGGTACATGCACCTCATTTGCTTGCAAATGCAAGTAAATGGAACAGAGACATCATGCGCACACACCCAAGCACACATGCGTAGGCATATATTTTACACAAAGCATACATACATACATACACACATACATACTGTACATACATTACAGACATATAATCACATAGGCACATTTAGTTAGCCTTTAGCACAAAAACCAGAGAGTGAAAACATGTCTACATTAAAGTTTCACGTGGAACATACATAGAATTGGTACCAGGGAGAAGAGGCTAAAAGTTTTTAATCGACTGAAGGATCTACAGGCAGGCTTTGTCTTATTACAGGAAACACATGTTTCTAAGTCTTCTGTAGATGCGCTGACCTCCCCGGAATTTCCCCACATGTGTTCAGCCTGCTTTAATTCCAAACAAAGGGGTGTAGCAACACTGGAAAACAAAAGAATACATTTTGTTGTGAACAATACCATAGCAGATCCAGAAGTTACATTTATAATATTAAAAATCTCAGTTCAAAATTTGGATCTATGTATTGCAAGCGTTTATGGCCCAAATGTTGACGACCCATCCTATTTTCATACTTTCTTCACTTCTCTTTCTGAGCACTTGGACACTACACTCATAATAGGAGGAGACTTCAACCTGGCATTAAACCCAGCAATCGACAGGCTCAGTACATCGGGGAATTATCAAAAATGGCAGGCTACTGACACTCTCAAACAATACATGGATGATTTTGGTCTCTGCGATGAATGGCATTCTCTTCACCCAACTCTTAGGGAATACACTTTTATGTCATCAGTTCATAGGTTATGTTCACATTTAGACTTCTTCTTAGCCAGTAACTCTATTGTGAGGGACATCACAGACACTAAAATTTGTTCAAACCAAGCTATTAGTGATCACCATCCAATATCTCTTACATTAGTAAATAGAAAAGCTATAAGGAAAACTAGGAGTTGGAAATTTAATACATCACTACTAAAAGACAAAGACTTTATTAATTACTTTAATAAAGAGTAGGAATCATGTCTGAAATACAATGATGTACCAGGAATATCCTCGTGTGTTCTTTGGAAAGCAGCAAAAGCGGTCATGTAAGGTAAAATAATCTCTTACTGTTCGTGTCATGAATCCGGTTCTGACTTATTATTATGATTTGTCCTAGTTTCCTCCTGACAGCTCTGGCACACCCCCTCTTCCTGTCAAGCACCGTCAGTTGTACTGTCACGGGTGCTCTCACACATGCCCACACCCACACACACACATGCACACACTCCATTCACTCTCATTCACATGCTCTCTCATACACCTGGTGTCAATCAGTTCTGCCCACGCATTTTTGCAGTGGCAATCTCTTTCCTCGTTAGCTTCAGGAGTATATGTTTGCCGCTTCTGAGGAGAGAGATTGTTGGGGCATTCGCCTCTATATGCGGCAGCTAGTTCTCCCCGTATATTGTATCACTCCCTTTGTTATTCTCCAGCCTGTCACTGCTAACCTGTTTATTCCGTTGGTGTTTTGGCTGGCCCTGCATCTCTACCCCATCCTCCAGACTGCACAGTTCGCCCCGGATTAGCTCCAGCCCTGTAAGTGTTTTTCCCCTTTCTTTCCTGTGCTGTTTGTAGCCCTGCAGCACTAGGCTGATTGCCTTTCCTGTTTTGTGTGTAACGCAGCCCTGCAGCACTAGGCTCTGCATTCACCAGGTTGTAGAGCATTCGGCAAGCGCCTTGTATGTCTGGTGGCCTATTTTTGTGGTGTACTTAAATAAACATTGCATTCTCTACTCCTGCGATTGGGTTTTTCATTCTCTCCCTTGTGCGCCATGTTATGGCACTTGGGGGTATGAGACAGAATGCCCCGACTATAAAAAAAAAAAACAGCGGAGTAGTGTTTTTTTTTTTCCATTCTCGCTTTTGGGCACAATGATCTGGACAGACAAGGAGCTGGAAGCCCAGGAGTTGCTGGAGGAGGTGATTTTCACCTTTCAGTGGTCTCGGTTCCCCGAGGACCGGGAGTGGGCACGACTCGTCGCGGAGGAGTTCGAGCAGCACTACCCTCACCTTTGGGTCGTCCATAGGGTAGACGCCATCCTCTCTGTTATCCTTCTAGTTCCAGATGTAGAGCCGGAGGATGCCTCTCCGCGATCGGAGCCGGCCCCTCACCAGAAGAAATGCTCCCATCGGAGGAGGACTTCCTCCCTCCTCGGATCTTCTTCATCTCCCCACCCAATCTTCGGATGAGAGGACGGAGGTGGAGCGCTGTGAGGATGAGACACGAGGACGCGCTTCTCCGGCAGAGAGGGTTTCCACCCCCGTGTCTTCCCAATCCACGGACGCGACGGAGGAGTGGCAGGCTCTGCTCACTCTGATAAATCGCCAGGTGAAGGAGGAATGCCAGATGAAGGAGGAGCGGAGACTGGCCCAGCTTGGCTGCCGAATGGAGGAGGATCTGGATGAGGATCCCTCAGCACTCAAACTCTCCGTGGCCATGCTGCCTCCCTCTCTGGAGAGGACGGAGTCTCTCTGTGTGGGTGACCCGCTGCCTGGCACGGTGCTCTGCGTCCTGGATTACCTCATCCCTGCATCACCCAAGCAGAAGAGAGGGAGGAAGCCCCGCAGTAAGAAGCGTCCAGTCTCGCGTACTGCAGCCTCGCCCTCCCGCTCCAGGCTGTGCTCCGCCCCATCACGGGAGGAGATGGCGGAACGTAGGCAGGCTCTCCTGGCTGAAACGGACCTCATCTTGGAGGTGAAGCTGTGGCTCCTCTCGGAGATGGCTGAAAGACTTAAAGAGCTTTCCCTGAGGGAGGAGGAGCCTCATCCCAATGAGGAACACCAGGATAGTAGAGAGGATGCCTCAGAGGCTGCTGGGAACCTCCAGTGCCAGGAGAACAGACAAGTTTCTTTTCATTTGAGGTCCACAGTCGATGATCAATTTTGCCTGCCTCTTGGCGAGGAGACTCGGGGTGTGCAGTCCCCTAAGTTCTCCACCCCAGCAGCATACAGTGCTCTCGTGCCTGGTCTCAATGACTCTTTTCTGTGTGCCCCCATGAGCCCATCGGTCCCGGATCCTGGTTGCTTGGAGAAGGAGGAGCCAAAGGACCAGGAGGGTCCAGCCTATGGTCGAGCGAAGGAGTCATCCACGGCCGCCACGCCAGAGGAACCAGGGGTGTGGCGGACAGCGCACGAGAGTTCCACTCCTGCTACCATCACCACACCTGCTGCGGGGGCCACCGCAGTGGAGTCACCCCCCAGACCGGACCTCCAGTCGATGGGAACTGGGGCATCGTCGTCGGAGTCCTGGATGGCGGTAGAGCTTAAGCACAGGCAAGTAGTCTCTCCTGAAGTTCATTTGTTGATGGTGGAGGGATCTTGCCTGGCTTTTGGAGTGGAGTCGGGTGCAGCCCCCAGCCACATCTGGACCTCCCTCGCCGGGCTCTGCTGCTGCCGGCGACCCTAATTGCTCTCACTCTCCTATTCCCTTTGAGCTCCATCCTAGGGTCGCCGGAGAGGAGCAGCCACCATCTGGGCCACCCATAGACGACGAGGCGGGTCCAGCCTTCTCGGAGGTTGCCAACGGGGATGAAGCATCTGACGGACTGGAGGAACCCCCTCACCCAAGATCATCGGAGTCCTGGACGGTGGTGGAGCCAGAGTTCAGGTAAGTGTGCTCCATTATATCAGGAATTTCAATATTAATGTCACACTGCCCAACTCATGGTGAGGTGGACCCGGGGCAGCTCACAGTAGCCCTCGGGTCCGCAACACTGGGCTCCACCACTGCCGGTAACCCTGACCCGGTTTCTCTTTTTCTTCCTTCGGGCTTGGGCCTCCAGCCAGGGTTGCCAGACAGTTGTTGGAGGCAGCCAAGGATCAGGGCTCAACTCCTGAGGACGTGAGGAGCATCACCTCCCTCGCTGGGGAGGCCACCGCGGAAGCAATGAGGCCTCCGATGGGGGTCACCGCTGGTGCAATAGTGCTCTAACCGGAGCCCACCGCTGGTGCAGCAGAGCCTCAGCCGGGGTCCACCGCCGGTGCAGCAGAGCCCCAGCTGGAGCCCACTGCTGGTGCAGCCATGTCCCAGACCGGGACCATCGTGGGTGCTACGATCCCCCCGCTTCAAGCCTCAAACGGCAGGGTGGCCCCTGTTCTTTGGGTTAGCCGCCAATATTCCCGAGTATGGAGGTTGCCCCTCCACCCTTCACTCAGGTCCTGGTGGCTCCACCACTTTAGTCAGCCACCTGAAGGACTTGGTTTTTGGGTCAGGTGGCCCATCGGCCCCGGCAGGCCGCCAGACACTATCCCACGGGCCGCCTGCTGGACTTGGGAGCTGGGTAGGCTACCCGATCTGCCACTCCTCACCATGCTGGGGGCCTGGGACTCTGGTCGACCCCCCAAACTTTGGACTTCTGGAGAGGGGGGGTTAGTGCTCCAGGTTGGGGGTCGCTAGGAGGGGTTCATTCTTTATTCTGTTTTTGTACTAATTGTGTTTTCACTGGTTGCTTCCCTCCTAACCGGTTTCCCCCCACCTCCCACCCTGGGTTAATGTTCATTGCCGGGGGGGGTCCCTTGAGGGGTGCTGTTTCTTTTCTTTTTTTGCTGATGGTACTGGAGTGTCTGGTCTCCACCCCTGGGGGGGGGTGGCCCTGTCATGAATCCAGGTTTGGAGGCCAAATCCGGTTCTGACTTATTGTTATGATTTGTCCTAGTTTCCTCCTGACAGCTCTGGCACACCCCCTCCTCCTGTCAAGCACCGTCAGCTGCACTGTCACGGGTGCTCTCACACATACACACACACACATGCACACGCTCCATTCACTGTCATTCACACACTCTCTCACACACCTGTTGTCAATCAGTTCTGCCCACGCAATCTCGCACCGGCAATCTCTTTCCTTGTTAGCTTCAGGAGTATATGTTTGCCGCTTCTGAGGAGGGAAATTGTCGGGGCATTTGCCTCTATACGCGGAAGCTAGTTCTCCCCGTATATTGTATCACTCCCTTTGTTATTCTCCAGCCTGTCACTGCTAACCTGTTTATTCCGTTGGCGTTTTGGCTGGCCCTGCATCTCTACCCCATCCTCCAGACTGCACGGTGCGCCCCGGATTAGCTCCAGCCCTGTAAGGGTTTTTTGCCTTTCTTTCCCGTGTCGTTTGTAGCCCTGCAGCACTAGGCTGATCGCCTTTCCTGTTTTGTGCGTAACGCAGCCCTGCAGTACTAGGCTCCGCATTCACCAGGCTGTAGAGCATTCGGCAGGCGCCTTGTATGTCTGGTGGCCTTTATTCCATCATCTCCTCATTCTGTACCTTGTGGTTGAACTGAACTGTATTTTTGTGGTGGACTTAAATAAACATTGCACTCTTTACTCCTGCGATTGGGTTTTTCATTCTCTCCCTCGTGCGCATGGGGGTTTGTGACAGTTCCTATAAGAATAAGAAAGAAAAGCACTGGTACTGGAGTAGAACAGAAAATTAAATCACTGATGATGACCTGTGCCGTTTCTCCACAAGAACAGGCACTTAATCTGAGAAAAGTAAAGCTGGAATTAAAAGAAATTACAAACAAAAGGACACAGTTTTTAATACAAAGACTGCATCTTGAGAAGTTTGAACACAGTAATAAATCGGGGACATATCTCTCTAACCAGCTTAGATTGAATAAAGAAAAAGACAACTATCAACTCTATTAAGGCTACGACTGGAAATATTACCTGTGAGCCTGAAGAAATTAATAACTGCTTTAGAAAGTTTTATGAAAACCTCTACTCATCTCAGATTAACCCATCTGACTCAGAGGTAAATAAATTTCTGGACAATGATAACTTACCACAATTAAATAATGAACGGATTGCAGCTCTGGATGCACCTCTTCTGGTGTCTGAACTCCAGGAGGCACTGAAGCACATCCCAAACAACAAAACCCCGAGACCAGATGGTTTTCCAGTAGAATTTTATACAGAATTTTGGCCTGTGATGGCACCTACTTTCTTTAAAATGGTGAACCAAATTAAAGAAGATAATGTAATCCCTTCAAATATGGACTTGGTTTTTATTATCCTGCTCCTTAAACCTGGAAAAGAACCTACGCTTCCAGCCAGCTACCGTCCCATCTCACTTATGAATGGCGATCTTAAAATAATTTGCAAAGCTCTCGCCAAAAGACTGGAAAGGATAATTCTGGTTATTATATACCTAGATCAAACAGGTTTCATCAAGGGTAGGCACTTGGCTATCTGTGTTTATTACACACAGTCTATTTAATTTAATAGACTACTGTAAGATTAATAACTTAGAAACTACAATTTTGTGCCTGGATGCAGAGAAAGCCTTTGTTCATGTTAATTGGAAATTTCTTTTCATGGTGTTAAACAAGTTTGGGTTTGGTTCATCTTTCATAAACTGGATTAAAACACTATATAGCTGTCCAACTGCATCTGTTCGAACAAATGATCAAACTTCTCAAAGCTTTAATCTCCAGAGAGGTACTAGGCAGGGTTGTCCACTCTCTCCCTCACTTTTTACCATGGTTTTCAAACCATAAGCAACAGCGATACAACAAAATGTTGATATCAGAGGTAGCCAAACTGGAGAAAAAGAACACAAGATAAGTATGCTGATGATGTATTGATTTTCCTTGAAAACTCACAAAGATCTCTTCTTCAGACAGTGACACTCATTGATAAATTTTCATCATTATCAGACTACTCTATTAACTGGGGTAAATCAACAGTCTTACCTATAAATTGTAATGTTTCAAATATATCCATTATCCCATTACAATCAGGTAATGTTAAATATTTAGGAATAGATATTTCCCCCAAACTCTCAGAGTTACTACGACTAAATCACATTCCCCTTTTAAAAACAATACAAGACGACCTTACGCACTGGAGAACACTGCCTATATCACTAATGGGAAGAGTTGCAACCATTAAAATTGTGGTCCTTCCTAAAATTAACTATTTATTCTCAATGATTCCTACCCAACCATATATGGCCTGGTTTAAGTCTCTAGACTCAAATATACAGTAAGTAAATTTTTATGGAAGGATAAACCATCACGGATCAGTTTAAAAACTCTTCAAAAAGCAAGAGAGTGTGGAGGTTTAGATTTACCAAATTTTTTTAGTTACTTCTTAGCCAATAGACTGCAGCTTTTTTTTTTCTAAATGGACAAAAACAACCCCACTAGGAAACCCATGGCTAGATGCTGAACAGGCTCTCTGTGGGTCGCTAAATATCTCTGACTTACATTTTATGAGTTCCTGTATTAAATGCCATGACTGTTTTAAAAGCATTAATATCAGCTCCTGTCTGACAGCCTGGTGGAAATTTTTAAAAATAACAGGGTCTTCACTTGTCCCTTGTGAACTCATGTCCATTTGGAATTATCCTGATATTCTGTAACAAAAGAGGATGTTAAACTTTCCACTATGGCATGAGAATGGAATAAAAAAAACTTAGAGCATCTTATTCAAGGTGGAAATTTTATCCAATTTCATGAACTAGTGTCACAATACGACATCAGTGATAAAAAGTTTATTGAATACCAACAGCTTAAATCCATAATAAAAGCAAGATTCAGTCTTAATCAGACATATTTAGAGGTACCAGTTAAGGTGACAGAGTTTCTAAATCTTCATTCCCCTAAATTGATGTCAAAAATATACGGACTATTATCAAAACTGGATGAGTCAGTATCTCTTCCAAAATCAAAATGGGCGACAGACTTATCGATCAATAAGGATGAAAGCTTCTACCAGTCCAAAAGCTCTGGCAGAAGACGTGAGGACTTGTCGGCATGGCTTGGGTATTGTATCCCATCCTGACCCACACTTTGCATATTAGGTGATTTAAAGGTCTGATGACACGATTTTGACATTTTTTTAGCATGTTGTGTAAAAAGACATTGTCGATGATCAATATAATATTTACAACTGTGCCTGCATAAACTAGTTATCATCAAAAAAAACTGCAGCCGCTGACTGGACTGTGGTGCCACCCACCGAATGAAGGGTGGCATCACCATGACGTAAGCGACAAAACAGATGCCGGTGTTGTTGACTGGAATGACAGCAGCTTTGTAGCTCACAGTTTCTCTGGTTTTTTGTTATAATTTTACGGCTATGCCTTCGCATTGTGTCGCAGACTTAGATAAACAGCAGGCCTTGAAAGACCACATCACACGCTTCAGCTACAACTGTCATAAGCCTCCTCGTGCGCTCCTTGTGTGCTTTTACGCAGGAGGAGCAAACGAGAAGCACACGAGGAGGGGAAGGATTAATGGATTTACGCGCAGCTTTGACCTACTTTCTGTGATCACATGCTGACGCTCGCCGGTCCGGCCACGTCCCCTCTCTCATTATCACCAGCTGATTCAAACTCCCGCTGATCATCTTTCCCAGTCCTTGCCCAGGTGCTTCTCATCACATCATCACCAGCATTGCGTGTACTTAGCGGCCGTTTGACAGTCACGCACTGCTGGTCCATAGTACTGTCATCTGTGCTGTTAGTCTGCCAGTATTTTCAGCACTGTCGCGACGTGTTAGTCACTTCATGTTCACTGTGGTTTTCATGCGTCCTTGAAGCGATGTCGGCTCTGGAGTGCACCTGTGGCTTTGTCTCCTCTCATTCATTCTCTGGGCAATGCCGGCCTCCGAACGCCATCGCTAAGTGTGTTTGTGTTTTTTGTACGTCTTCACCTTTTTGGGAATTGTCTTTCTGTATTAAATGTGCTGTGGTTAACCCTGCACATAAATCCTCGTTATTTCATGCCCCCTCTCCGTGCCCTGCGTAAGAGCGCACGGACGGTCATGATGAATGGATTTACACGCAGGATTCACCACAGCACATGCATTGAACATAAGAATTATGACAACAGTTCCCAAAAAGGTGAAGACTTACAAAAATAAACAGAAACACTTACAGTTGGCATTCGGGGCAGACATCGGCCAGCGAACATGGAGAGGAGACGTGTTAAACACGGTTGCGCCCCAGGGCTGACATTGCTTCAAGGGGCGCAACAGAACCACGGCTGTGTGGAGTGGCTAACACGTTGTGATAGTGTTGGCAATATTGGCTGGCTGACAACACGGCTGATGATACACACAAAACATGAACAGCTGACTGTCAAAGAGAGAGGGCGTGTGGTCGGACCAACGAATCTTGGACAGTGCCCACCTGAAAGTGGGTCAAAATGACACATAAACCACATGTACAAAACAAAAACAACAAGAACTCAAAAGATAATGCATAATAAACCCGATGCCTACAGAGAATACACTGCTATGATTTTATTGAAAAATCAGGTTTAAATAAATTATGTTTATGAACAAATAATTTGTTGCAATATCTGTAACAAAAGCATAACACTCGGTGTTCCCCTGCCATGTGTTTGTCGTTCCTGCTGCATCGGCCATGTATGCCTCTCCCCTGTCACTCTCTGACTCATGAGGCACGATGCCCGCTTGGCACGGCTCAAACCTATATGGTCTGATGCCTCCAGATGCTTCATTGTCATCCCATTCTTCGGAACTATAATCATCTGAAGACTGGACAACACAAACCAATTCCAGACTACATGTGCTGGAACCATCATTGATGTTTTCTACCGTTTCCATCTTGTGTGTACAATGGGCAGCCAAGCGCTGTGTTCTGTCGATGACGCTACAACATGGCCGGGGGTTTTTCCAGCCACTGACGCAATTGGTGACGTGGCGCTCATGAAAACGTCAGATATTCACGTGAAAAAAGCCTGTTTGACTTAGAACTGCACAGAGCAACCTATTTCGTCATATTGTACTATATGTTGAAAAATTAGATGAAGTCAAAAACGTGTCATCAGACCTATAAGTGAAATAAATATAGAGGCAAGGATGTCACACATGGTTCTCACTGCCTTATGCATCGCAAAGAAAACTATCTTCATGAACTGGAAATCAGGAAATAATTTATGCATGACTCACTATAATAACCTACTATCAGATTATATTAGCCTGGAGAGAATGTCTGCCTCCTCAAATAACCAACTGGCTGAGTTCAATTCTCTCTGGTCCCCGCTTATTAATTCTAAAACCTGAGGGGTGGCGGGCGGTGGTTCACTCTGTCCAGGGGGCTGGGGGGGGGGGGGCTGTGGCAACAGGCCAGCTGGCCTTGCCTCCTGGGAGGGGCTGGGTCTGGCCCTGGGCCCCTGGGGCTGGGGTGGTGTTCCCCCTCTGGATCAGGGTTGGGTGTGCGCCGGTGGTGCGGGCCAGCCCCGGCGCATCCTTGCGCAGTGGGGTCGTGCCCACATCGGGGCCCTGGCGGCACTTTTGGATGGGCGCCTGCATCCTGGGGGGTCGCCCTCCCCGTCCTCCAGGGCCTGCGAGTGTGCATGTGTATGTGTGTACGTGTGTGAGTGTGTGTGCGCATGCAGGTGCCTGTGGGTGTGAGTGGGTGCATGTGTGTCTGCGGGTGCAGATGTGGGTGCGTGTGCATGTATGTGTTGTGTGTGGGCATGTGGGGCTGTGTGTGGGTGTAGGTGGGCATGTGTGATGGTGAATGTGTGTTTGCACATGAGGGTGGGCGGGAGTGTGTTTGTGTGTGAGTGCGGATACCTGTGGGTGGATGTGAGGGGGTGAAGGATGTGTGTGTGTGGGGGGGGACCTTGTTGGGTGGGGGGGGCAGACCATGTAGTGGCCTGGGGGTTGGCGATTCGGGGCCTGCTTGTCCAGGCCACCCTGGTGTTGTGTTACAGGGCGGGGCACTTTGTCGCATTGCCCCTTGTGTCTTTGGCACCGGGTGTTTGTGGGTGCTTGGGGGTGGTTGGGTGACACAAGTTGGCGGCTATGTTGCCATTGGGCTGCTCCGGAGTGGCTGTGGCTGCAGGGTGGCCTGTTGCTGTCGGTGTGTGTCTGGGGTAGGTGCTTGGTGGACTTGCGGTGGGTGTCGCTTGGGGTGTGGGACCCTGTATGGGTCTGCCCCATTGTTCACTATTGTGATTATTGTTCTTGTGCATGTTTGCTTGTGCAAGATGAGTGGGAATGGGTGTGGCTGCTGCACATGTTTGTGATGCTGGGAGTGCCGGGGTGTGACGCTGGTGGGTCCTGGGCTGCTCAGCCTGGCGGACCTCGCCCTGAATTGGGATTTGGGGGCAGTGGGTGGCCTCCTGAACCAGTTTGCAAGCTGGCTTCTGGGGCAAGGGGACGGGTTCCCTTTTGGACCGCCTCTCTCCCAGTCTTATCCACCCCATCTTCATGGATACACTTAGGGTTTTGGGGCGAGGGTGTGCCGCACTATGTCGGTGAAGGGGAACCTCTGCTGTGCAGTGGGGCTGCCCTCACCTCAATTTTAATTGCATTTTAGACACTGAGGGCTTGGGGGGATGGGGGCTCCGGTGCCTATCACAGTAGCTCGTGGAGCTCCAACCATCATCCCCCCAGTTTTAACTGCACTATATGGTAGTTCACACACCTGCACACAGTCACATCATACAGTTGACACACACCTATCATGATTTGTGCAAGGGGGAGGGGGGTGGGGGGTCTTCTCCCACCCCTGTTGCCCTCCTTCTGCCAGGGGTCTGGGGGCTCGTGGGGGGCTTGGGACCCGTCATATTGTCAAAATCCCTGGGTGCTGCCGAATGAACAGATCCGAGCAAGGGAGTGAGAGAGGGAGTGAACAAGAGAGTAAGCAAGAGTGAGGGAGTGATGAGTGGAAATAGTGATGGTGGGTCAGTTTTGTGTGGAGCTTTGCATGTCGGGTGGCATCTCGGGGCACCTGTGGTGGTTTGCTGATCAGTCGCACGGGTGTTGCTGGGGGTGGGATCACGGCTGCCCTGGGATGGGTCGGCGGGGGGTGGCTGCTGGCCTGCGCGTTCAGGCTCGCTGCATCTGCATCGCGGTCACCCTAAGTAATAAGGGTGAATGAGGGTGGGTGATTGTGTGGGGGAAAGCATGAATGGATGTGAGTAGATCGGAGTGTGAGTGAGAGGGCATGTATGGGTGAACGTGAGTGAGCGTGGGGGATCCTGAGGGCAAGTGGGAGCGAGATTGAGCGGGTGAGCTCAAGGTCACCCGCACTTGAGCGGGGAGCTCGCACTCCCGGGTGGGTCCGGGAGTGCGAGTGTGGGACTGTGTGGGGGAGTGGAGGAGCGAGAGTGAGTGAGTGTATGTGGGTGTGTATGAGAGCATGAGGGTGTGAATGTGTGGGAATGGGTGTGTCTGCTAGTCAGGAGGTGCTGGATTGAGTGGGTAGTGCCTCGGCTACGTGGGCTCCCCTGTATGGGGGGGGGGCTTCTTTGGGCGTGGGGGTCCTCAGGGTGTGCGGCAATGGTGCTGGGGCGGGCCCACTGTGGGTGACTGGGGGAGCTTGCGCTGGTCTTCGGCCCGGGGGGTGGTAGTGCTGGCCTTCTGGCTCCTGGGGCCCAGGGGCTGGCGTTGACCCCGCTGGGGGAGTAGGGGGTTGATGGGCCTGGGGGCATGGGCCTTCCACGCTGGCTGCCTGGTGGCCTGGCCTTCCTCGGCTGTCCCTTCTGGGGTGGATGCCTGGCTTTCCTGGGGTTTGTTGACCATGGGCATTTGTGCCCTGTGGGGTTTGGTGGTGCTGCCTTGCCTGCTCGGGGTTTCCGGTGGGAGTTGCTGTGACCTGCCGTCCTCTTCGTGTGTTTCCTAGCAAACCACTCACATGCACACTTATTTTGCACATGCTCTCATATGCACGCACATGGACGCACACGCACAGGTGTCTCCCCTTTATCAGGTGTGGATACCAGACTCGTGTTGATACCTCTTCGGTCGAAGAAGCAGTCTGTCTTCTGTTTGTGTTAGTTGTTGGTTTGTCTGTATTTTTTTGTCTGTTCCTCTCCTTTTTCTTTCCCCCTCCTTGCACTTCCCTTCCCCATTCCCCATCCTGTCGGGTCCTTCATGGGTAAAATAATTTAAATAAAGTATCAAACGTTATTTCAGAAGGAGTTTACAACAATATACAGTACATAGATAGGTACTGTGTAAAGCTCCTTTTTGCAAAGTAAATCTGTTTTGGCACCATAAAGGTAGCAAATTTCTGTTCTGTTCACCTAGCTGCCTCACAGGACAAGGGGGAAAAAAAAGAAAATGCCAGTAGATAATGCTATTTTCTGAAATACTTAGACCAGTCCTTCCAGCTCAGAAGAATCACCTTTCTTTCCTATTATGATACTTCGTTTGAACTCCCCCACATCACCTTGACAATGTCTTCATACTTAAACACACAGAGTTTCTGCCATATGATTGGCTGATTAGATATTTACATAAACAAGTCGTTAAACTGATGTACCTTATGAAGTGGCTTGTGAGTCTGTGTATACTGGCACAAATCCATTATTTATTTCGAAGTCATGGGGGAGGGGGTCCACACAAACCAGGAAGTCATCCCTTATCGCTCATAAGCGGTCTCACATGAACAATATAAAACTATAAACCTTGGTGTAGTTAAAGTGCATTTCCGTATGATATTTGGAAATTGGCACACAGTGATATTTTTTGAAAGTTAAAATAAGTGTAATTTGATTAGTTGTTTGAAAAGAGCATTCTTTTTTTACATTAATTTGATCACAGTGCATCTGTAAAGTCACTCTCCACCGGAGTGGTGGCCTAGTTGGTAGAGCATCTGCCCCACAACCGGCAGATCATGGGTTCAAATCCCAGCTGGGTCATACCAAAGACCATATAAAAATGGTACTTTTCACCTTCTAGCTTGATGCTCAGCATAACAGAATGGGGAAAGGAAAGTTAATGTGCTGACCTACCAGAGGACTGACCCCCCACTGTAGCTGTGTGGCCTAGGGTCAGTGAAATGGAGAAAGGCGCCGCCCCTATACACCACATGGTGTCTCACATGCTGTGGAAGGGGATTAAGAAAAAGAAAACATCTGTAAATGGGCACCCAATAAAATTTCAGTTTTTCTGTAAATAATCAAAAGGGATCAGTCATGTTAGTGAGAGTTGAATATGTTTCTTCTCCCTTACCCATCCGTTGATCGCCACCTCATCGTGGAGGTGTTTGTGTCCTCTAAGGATTCCAGGAGCTATGCTGCCCCTAGCTGGTCTCCCAAAGCAAACTGGTCCTGGGTGAAGGGCCAAACCAAGAGCGATCCAGTGGATCCCCATGAAATGGTAGCAGCAAAGACCCAGTGTACCCAAAGGAGCCACATGTGTCCTACCTCCAGTGGACTCACCTCCTGCAGGAGGGGATCATGCTACTATGTGAACCAGGCAGCAGTCCAGGCTTCTCTGCTTGGACTGTTGCCCCATGACTGCTGTCCCATGACTCAGACCTGCTGCAGAGGGCCTACTAGCCATCCCCCGGCATCCACCTCTCCTGAGCAGCCAGGAGAGAACAGGTGGGTGACAGTGAGAAGGAAGCATCGTCGCAAGCCCCTGGTTTACCGCCAACCTGTTCACATTTCTAATTGATATTCCCCGCTCAGTGACACACTCGTTGAGGAAAAAACTCTGATCACTGGTGACTCTGTAGTCAGAAACGTGAACCTAGAAACTCCAGCGGCTATAGTAAAATGCATTCCCGGGGCCAGAGCAGGCGACATCGAATCAAATTTGAAAATGCTGACTAAAAGTAACTGTAAATACTCCACAATTGTTATCCACACCGGCATGAACAACATCCGACTGGCAGTCGGAAGTCACAAAACAGTGTGGAATTGGTGTGTAACTTTGCCAAAACAATGTCAGCCTCTGTAGTATTCTTTGGGGCCCTCCACAACCTAACCAGTGATGACATGTTTAGCTGCGTGTTATCCTTCAACCGCTGTCTGTCTGTGGAGTGTCCTGCAACTGATGCAGGCTACATAGACAATTGGAAGTCATTTTGGGGAAAACCTGGTCTTGTTAGGCGAGATGGCGTCCATCCCACTTAGGATTGTGCCTCTCATTTATCTAACAATCTGGCATCATTTTTATCCAAAGTTCCAAAGCCTTGACTACTACTCAGAGTTGGGACCAGGAAGCAGAGTCGCAGTCTTACACACCTCTCTGCAGCTTCTCTCCATCTGCCACCCTTCAACTTAGCCTCTGCCCCCCCCCCCCATCAGAGAATCACCGTCTGCTCCCTCTAAAGTAAATAAAAATATAATGTATTAGCACCCCAAAGTGATTAAACATAAAGCTGATAAAACCCAAATTAAACATGTAGCCTCTAAATCTAATGTCTTGACCTCTGTTCCTCCTCATAATTTAAAAATTACAAAAATTAAATGTGGTTTATTAAATATTAGGTCTCTAACTCCCAAGTCTCTGCTACTCCATGATCTGTTAATTGATCATCAGAATGATTTACTATCCCTTACAGAGACTTGGTTAGGGCAAGAGGATTATGTTAGTTTAAATGAATCAACTCCTTCTGGTTATTTAAACTGTCAAAATCCCAGAAGTTCTGGTCGTGGAGGAGGAGTAGCAACAATTTACCATTCCAAATTTCTAGTTAATGTAAAGCAAAAAAACATGTTATAATTCCTTTGAGGGCCTGGTCCTTAGTATTGGGCATTTTAGCAATTTTAAATTAAAACCAGTTTTATTTGCCATAGTTTATCATCCTCCCCCAGCTTACTCAGAGTTTTTAATTGAATTTGATTAGCTCTTAGCATGTTTTTATGATTGTTGTGGCCCAAAAAGCCTGAATTTTATGGGAGCTTTTTAAAAAAGTTGCGATGTTTTGAAAGGTTTTTTTGCACTAAAAGTTGTGGGAAGAATTACAAATTTTCAAGCAGATGTTTTTTTTCCAGTTTAGTGCAGTGATATTCCATATAACAATATAAGAAAAGCACACGATTATCAAAAATTTCCTATTAAACAGTGATTTGTAAATTAAGCAGAAACTTCTGCTATACAGAAAAACTGTTTTGTGCAACAGCAAATACAGACTTTAACACAATATCCATTAGAATAGCTAAGTTGCACTGAATACATGTTAAAGAGTATAGATTTGGAAATTATTGGCAGCACCTTCATTTGAAAACTCCCTACGGTCCCCAATCACTCGGTACCGAGCGGAGAGGAAAAAATAAATAATTTATTCTGTTGCTCTGTATTGTCTATTGGAGTCTGTGTTTTTCTGAAAAAAAAAAAAAAAAAAAAAAAAAAATAAGGACAGTAGTATCTCTCTTTCCATGCCTAATTCCTACGTGTCTGTCTATCTGTTGCCCATCTTGACACACACCTGTCTCATCAGATACTGATCTTTGATTTACCAGTGGGGGGTTGCTGGGGGCACATATTTGTCCGTGTCCACACCGGAGATTCACAGTTTTAAAGCTCTTTGACAAGATGTAGTAATGATTTTACCTCTAAAGGTGTATTAAATGTTACAACACTGGCTGTAGTGTTAAATTTGCTTGTTTTTACGACGTCTCTCCTCATGCGCACTCCTGCAATGGGGTGCTTTTGTTGCAGGCGAACAGTTTTCAACACAAACCCAGCACTTCGTACACGCGGTCAGGATGGAGACGTGGCAAGACATCCACTGGCAGGCTGGGGGAGGCGGAGGAAGGGACGGTGCTGGAAACCTCGCAGGCGAGTGTTTTTTAAATCACACACTCTGTTTTTGCAGCTGTGGTGCAGGTGTAGTGTGGCCGACTACTGATTGGAGGGTCAGGGGTTCGATTCCCGCTCTGTCTGCAGTCTGCATGTCAAAGTGTCCTTGAGCAACACACTGAACCCCCAGTTGCTCTTGATGGATCAGGCCAGCGCCAGTGTATGACAGCAATGCCGCCATCAGTGTGTGAATGTGTGTGTGAATGGGTGGATAGCAGGATCTGTAAAGCGCTTTGGTCATTTAGAGATGAGAAAAAGCGCTATATAAATGAACACCATTTACCATGATGTGTTTGGTTAATACTCACTGTAAACAGAAGTGAGCGCAGTGCAGCGACACATTTGATTGGTTAGACTGAGCATTTGAGTGCCACTCGGACAAATTTGATTGGTGAAATTGGCGGAAGTTGATGAAGATTGGTTAAAATTGTGGGAAAGTTGTGGTGATTGGACAAAGTTGGAAGGTCGTGTAAAAATCGCACTGACTGGCTGATTTCACATGAATTAATGTGATCGCAACATCGCAAAATCCTGGAGGGATTGATATACATGTAGATAGTGATTGCCTTAATATGGCATTTAATTCAATATTAGACTCGATAGGGTTTTCTCAGTGTAGGAAATTCTACCCATTATCTCCACCACATTTTGGACCTTGTGCTGACATATGGCATAGAAATAGAAAATCTGGTAGTATCTCCTCATAGCCCTGTACTGTCAGACCATTATGTGTTAACTTTTGATTTTACTATTTCTGACTATGTGGCTCGTAATGAAAATATTACTACACTAGATATCTCTCAGATGATACTGTTACCAAATTTAAGCAGATTGTTTCCTCAACATCATGTGTCAACACAATGGAGATAAGTTATGGATACTTTACTCCTTCTGTAGTTGATAGCATGGTAGATAGTGTTACTGTTATAAAGATGAGGTGCCAGAAGCCAGCAGTGAGTTTATTTTATTAACAAAAGTTCAAAATAACGTGCCATGAGGGGCAAAACACAAACCACTATACATACAACCCCGACGGGTGAATCACAGGAGAAATAAAGAGTCAAAATACAACACTGAAATGAGAATAGCAAGGGAGAAACCTAACGCTGAAAAGGACTGACTTCGGACGTAGGGGAACCAGTCTCGATAGGGCAAGGTCACAGCGAGGAATGAATCTCGACTGCGATCTTAAATAGTGCACAAACTAATCACAAACAGGTGGGGAGACAAGATAATGAATAAAACGTGAAAAGCTGTGACTGGCCGCAAGCCGGCTGACAGGCGGAAGTCCTGTCGCAGCGCTGTCAAAATAAAACCACAAACACCATCATAAAACGTCCAAATGAAGAGATGAAAAGAGAAAAATAATAATCAAATCAAATCAAATCAAACTTTATTTTCATATTGCTGTACATACAACTGTAGTGCAGGCAAGATGAAATTGCGTTTCTCTCGGCATCCATGTAAATAGAAGCAGCATGATTTAAGACACACTCCCACATAGCTTCACCCCCCCCCCCCATCCATTCACACATCCCTGAGACATACTTGGGAAAAAAACTAACTAACTATAATATACAAATAATATACAAAATGTCCGTAGGTGCAGTAGTGTGTATGAGAGATTCCGGGTCAGCTGTTCAGCATCCTGACAGCTTGTGGAAGGAAGCTGTTGATCAGTCTGGTGGTTCTGCCTCTGATGCTCCGGAATCGTTTACCAGATGGAAGAAGTTCAAAGTGTTTATGCAGAGGGTGAGAACGGTCCTTGACAATGTTCAGTGCCCTGCTCCTACAATGGTTCTGAAAAAGTTCTTGGACAGAGGGGAGGGAGACTCCAATTACCCTCTCAGCCCCCTTGACTATCCTCTGCAGGGCTTTTTTGTCTGACATACTGCAGCTGGAGTACCATGTAGCAATGCAGTACATCAGAACACTCTCCACCACACCTCTGTAGAAGGTCCTGAGGATGCAGATGGGGAGAGAGGCCTGTTTGAGTTTCCTCAAGAAGTGCAGTCTCTGCTGAGCCCGCTTCCTGATCCCCAAGGAATTCTTGCTCCAGGTCAGGTCCTGCGAGATCTGCACTCCGAGGAACTTGATGTTCTCCACTCTCTCCACTAAACGGCCGCCGATGCTGAGGGGGACGTGCTCAGGCTGTGACCGCCAGAAGTCGATAATCATCTCCTTCGTTTTGTCCATGTTGAGCACCAGATTGTTCTTCCTGCAACAGCCCTCCAGGTCTCTCACTTCTTCCCTGTATATTGATTCCTCATCCCTCTGAATAAGTCCCACCACCGTGGTGTCGTCTGCAAACTTAATAATCTGGTTCCCCTCGTGTCTGGATACACAGTCATGTGTTAGAAGTGTAAACAACAGTGGACTGAGTACACAGCCTTGAGGGTATCCGGTGCTCAGCGTGACAGAGTTGGAGATGTTGTTTCCAACCCGGACAGACTGAGGTCTCTCAGTCAGGAAATCCAGGATCCAGAGACATGTGGCGGTGTTCAGACCGAGAAGGAGTAATTTCTACATCAGTCTCTGGGGAATAATGGTGTTGAATGCTGAACTGAAATCAATGTACAGGAGTCTGGCGTAGGTGTCTTTCTGGTCCAGGTGGGTGATGACAGAGTGTAGGGTGGTAACTATAGCATCCTCCGTGGAGCGGTTTGAATGATATGCAAACTGGAGCGGGTCGTGTGATGCAGGGAGGCAGGCTGTAATGTGTGGTTTGACAAGCCGTTCAAAACACTTCATCACAATTGGTGTCAGTGCAACAGGACGATAGTCATTCAAACAGGACACAACTGGTTTCTTTGCCACCGGTACAATGATAGAGGTCTTGAAGCATCTGGGAAACGATGGCGTGACTCAGGGAGATGTTATAAATGTCAGTCAGGACATCTGCCAACTCGCTCGCTCAGTCTCGGAGCACACGTCCCGGAATGTTGTCCGGACCTGCAGCTTTGCGTGGGTTGACTCTGGTTAGGGTCCTCCATGTGTCCGCTGTGTTGATGGTAAAAGCTGGTCCTACCGATGGTGGGGGTGGGCCAGCCCTCCCTCTGATTGTCGAGTTTGATGCTTCAAAACGTGCAAAGAAGTCGTTAAGCCTGTCTGGAAGCAAAGCGTCGTCATCATCGACCCCCTGCCTAGACTTATAGCCCATCAGTGTCCGAACTCCCTGCCACATCTGCTTGGTGTTCCTAGTGTCACAGAAGTGTCCCTGGATTTTCTCCGCATAGGCGTGCTTTGCTGCCTTAATTCCCTTTGAGAGTGCAGACCTGGCTGAGCAGAGGGCGATCCTGTCCTTCGCTCTGAAGGCTGCATCTCTGGCTGTAAGCAGTGAGCGCACCTCTGCAGTCATCCAGGGCTTATGATTACCCCGCATAGTGACGGTCTTCACTGTAGTGACATCCTCTGTGCACTTCGCAATGTAGCTGGTGACTGTATCAGCATACTCCTCCACATCTGTCTTGTCTTCCTGGGAGGCTGCTATTTTGAAGACCTCCCAGTCTGTGTGCAGAAAACAGTCTTTCAGTGCAGAGGTTGCACTCTCTGGCCAAATTTTAATTTGTTTCACTGCTGGCCTGCTGCGCTTCAATGAAGGTTTGTAGGCAGGCAGCAGCATCACGGATATGTGATCAGAAAGGCCGAGATGGGGGCGGGGTATCGCCTTATATGCATCTGTGTTTGTGTACACTAAGTCCAACATATTCTCTCCTCTGGTCTTAAAGTCTACACATTGTTTAAACTTGGGGAGCACAGTCTTTAGGCTGGTGTGGTTAAAATCCCCCACAACCACCACAAAACTGTCCGGGTGTGAAGTTTGGATTTCACTAATCGCATTGTGCAGTTCCCCGAGTGCCTTCTTAGCATTAGCTTTAGCATTAGCGCTCGGCGCTATGTAAACACCAGCTACAAACACGTTGCTGAATTCCCTGGGCAAATAATATGGCCAACAATTTACAATAAGGAACTCTGCCAACGGAGAGCAGTGTTTAGACACTAACGTGGCATTGATGCACCAGTTCTTGTTAACAAAGATGCATAGCCTCTTCCCCCCCCCCCCCCGGCTCTTACTGGAGCTCGCCGTTTCCCTGTCGGCACGGAACATCGCCATATCTTCCAGTTGAATGGCCTCGTCAGGGATGTTGTGGTGGAGCCATGTCTCCGTGAAAACAAACACACAGCAGTCTCTCCACTCTCTCCGGGTTTCTCTCAGCAGGCGCAGCTCGTCCAGCTTGTTTTCGAGGGAGCGGACGTTAGAGAGAATGAGCGACGGTACTGCTGGTCTGGAGGGGTTAGCCTTTAGCCTAGCATGGATCCCGGCCCTTTTTCCACGCTTTTGCTTGCGTTCGCTCCGCTTACGCCTTCTCCTCTCTCGGGTAGCTTCCAGCGGGGACTCCGCCAGAATTCCATGCTGGCGTAGAATGTCCAAATCACAACCGATCGCCGCGATTCTTGCAGCGTGCAGTACCTTGATGTTTAATAAGGTCTCACGGTTGTAAGTTTTACAGAATGTATGTCTGGGAAGATCAAAACACTCAAAACTCTCACACTCGCTGATGCCAACAGGGGCCGCTGCGTCCGTGCGTGCTGCCGCCATCTAATCATGCATAAGTGACTCAAGTGCGGAGCAGACCCGTGCTTGGGATCACCACAGTGCCCCGCATTTAAGGGATGGATTCCAGACATCCCCCTGTAACATCCAGGGAGAACAGAACACTCACCCCCCCCCCCCCCACAAACCAGAAATAACTACCAAGAAAAAGCCTTGGGAGGGTAGAGGGGGAATCCAGGCCTGGAGGGAGGGACACTGAAAAGAAAGAAAAAGAAATAACAAAATGCTCAGCAAAACTCCCAGAACAACAATGTACCAAACACAAAACAATATAGTAAAACCCCAAAACTATGAGTACAAGTGAGGGTTCTTCTCTTCCCCCCCGCCACCCCGGAAATGTCAGCCCAGAAAAGAAATATAGACTACAAAGGCTGAACATACAAATTTAAACTAATTAACAGGGGATAACCACAATAAATAATTCATGCAGGTACCATTGAATAAACAAGGAGCATAGGGCTAAGCAAGGCAGGGTAATAGAAAAAAAAAAAAAAAACTGCTCTGGTGGTCTACCAAAGTCCCACCACAGCCGGACCACCAGGAAGCATGAGTTGGGTGGCCTGAGTTGGAAAGTGGGCCACCCAACCCAGTGGCACAGTCTATCAGGCGGCCGGCCTGGGCGCTTCAGCCACCAGGCGAGAAGAGGCGGCCCGGGAGGTGACTCCCCCACAGCAACACCCATCGGGACTATGACAACGTCAAAAGGCAGAGGGCAAACAGTAGAACCTGCAATGGTCCCCACCCGGGACCTAGCTGCACCCGCGGTGGCTCCGGACTGAGGCATGGCTGCACCCGGAGGAGAACCAGGCTTGGAGGGCATCTCCACCACAACCTCGACCGGAAGAGCTGGACCCCTGGAGACTACAGGTGGCAGACCAGAACCCATGGAGACCTCTGGAGAAGTAGGATGTTCCTCAGTGACCCTGAGAGAAGACTCGAGAACCAGAGGAACAGAAACAGAGTCAGGGTCACCGGCAACAGTGGAACCCGGCAAGGTGAGCACAGATGCTGCTGATGGCAGCACCCGGCTCTCCCTACCAAGAGCCAGGCAAGATCTCTCCAAAACTGAAATAATGAAAACAAAGGAGTACTCGCCTCAGCTCAAGTTCCACCACTGTCCAGGACTCCGTCAATCCGGATGGCAAAAACTCGGGCTCGGCCTCCTGAAAGTCCAACTCGAACTCTGCTGTGGCAGCCCCAACAGCAGGCATGATGGTCCAGGCAGTCTCAGAACCCCCTGGCGCTGTAACCCCCACCGATGGCTCGCTCGATGGGGCGACCGGAAGTCCGTCTCCAGCTGGGGCAGAACTGTGCTCAATGGAGACCCAGGGATGCTTCCTCATCGGCACAGGCTCCAAATGACAGTCCGCCCTCCTCCTCTGTCCAAATCGTGGCTGCGGGGTTGGAACCAGGTTCTCCAGGGCCGCAGGCTCCCCCTCCATCCAACAGTCTGATCCTGGCACCAACAGTCACTCGGGGAATAAAGGAGGAGACACAGAGGAAGCAGGAGGTGTATTAATGGCTGCAGCAGGTGGTGGGGGCTCAGGGGACTGTGTGATCTGAGCCTCACCCCCAGGAATCAGACAAGGTAATTCACCAATTAGAGATAAAGAATGAAAACACACTTGCCTGTTTTCCTGGGGAACAGTGGCCACTGCTTCAGCAGGCTCTATTCTTTCTTCTCCCATTATAGCGATGAAGATGGGCCCCTCGGGAAGACAGAGAGGAGCCGCTCCTGACGGATCGAAGATGGAGGCAGTCGGAAAAGAAATCCCTGGGCTCGCAGCAGCTGGAGGAAGTGCTGTAGTGGGGGGAGGAGCAGCTGAGGCAGTCCGGGGTAGAGTAGCTGGCGAAACAGCTGACATTGAAGACCCGGAGGCTGAAGCTGCTGTAATACCTCTTTGCCGTGGCGAGGAAAAAAACAGGGAGACAGGGGGGAGACAGGGGAGTTTTTCTGGCGGCCCATAGCTGGATCCAAACGGGAACCTCGCAGTGCATTGACCCAGTCATTATACTCCCTCCGCTTCGGAATGGCCGTGTCCCTGGGAGGAGATGGGTTCTGTGCAGGGTGGCAATGTCTTCTGGCTAGAGGCGAGGTTAACTTCAAGTTAGGAAAACACCGCTGCTAAGCGGAAACAGTGGCCAGCAGCTCGGTGAACTCTGGATAATTGTTTAACCTGGGATGTGCCTCCACAACCCTAACTGCTGCCACCACGCTCTTGAGAACCTTGTCTGGGATAACGGAAGAGAGAGCTTCAGCCATCCGGTCCCCGATGAAATCAGCTGCCCACTGTTCGTCTTCGCTGGGACCCACGGTTGCCCTCCTCCTCTGCTGCGCTGGAAGACGGTCTTTCGGCGATGCAGATACGGGAGCTGGAACCATGGCAGGAACTTCATAAAGAGTCGAGGAATGGGAGTGCTTCACCGTTGGCCCCTCTTAGGCTTCCTGTAGAATTTCTGGTCCAACTCACGGTTCTTCTGTTGAAGCGCTGATAGCTCAGCCATCCTCTCCCTGCCCTCAGAGCGATCAGCAAAGTGGGGATGACGTTTGACAGCCGCCTCCGCGAGGCCCAGGTACCATAATGCGTCTTCGAGGGAACGATCACGAGCTATGGCTAGGAGGTCATCTATCTGCATTACAGCCTGGACGAGCTCAAAACCCAGGCTCATAGGATAACATTTCTTTAATGACGCCATAACCCCCTCCTCCCCAAAACAAAACAAAACACTGGCACCCGGTGAAGGAAAAAATACAGAGCCAAAACAAAACTCTCTAAGGCTGGCACCTGCTTTGGCTGTGACCTAGTGTTATGTTTGCCCCTTGCAGGGCAAAGATGAGGCACCAGAAGCCAGCAATGAGTTTGTTATTTTATTAACAAAAGTACAAAATAATGTGCCATGAGGGGCAAAACACAAACCACTATACATACAACCCTGACGGGTGAATCACAGGAGAAATAAAGAGTCAAAATACAACACTTACATGAGAATAGCGAGGGAGAAACCTAACGCTGAAAAGGACTGGCTTCGGATGTAGGGAAACCAGTCTGGATAGGGCGAGGTCGCAGCGAGGAATGAATCTCGACTGCGATCTTAAATAGTGCACAAACTAATCACAAACAGGTGAGGAGACAAGATAATGAATAAAACGTGAACAGCTGTGAATGGTCGTGAGCCAGCTGACAGGCGGAAGTCCTGCCGCGGCACTGCCAAAATAAAAACACAAATAAACACCATCATAAAACGCCCAAATAAAGAGACAAAAAAGAGAAAAATAATAAGTGGCTCGAGCGCAGAGGAGACCCATGCTCGGGATCACCACGATTACAGCTTCTCTGCAACAGACTCTAGACATGGTGGCCCCTTTAACCCTTTAACTACCCAGATACCCCCAGTACCCCCCAGTGGCACAGTGCAGCAACTGCGCCAGTCAACTTATTGACATCCCCCGACATGTCAATAAGACATGCGCCGAAGGAATCATGGCTGACATGGAATACAGCAAAGAAGAAGAAATCCTCATTATTATTATTCCTTTTTCTGCTTTGAGCTCACAGCACCAATGTGGATGCCTTCACGATTGGTCATCACGGTAGCGATGATGACTAAAACTGCATGAAACGGGGAAAATAGCTGCGTAATACAAACGAAATTCATGTGGGATAATCACAAGGGTTTGTAGATGTGTAAGTGGGTGTAAATTACTAAGTAAACGCAAAACATCAGCAACGATGGACAAAAACGGACCGGTCACATGAGCGAGCGAGCCCCCACCCCACCCTGCAACAGGTAGAGAAATAATGTTTTTTCGACATTTTATTGATTTTCTGGTTCATATACTTTGAAGATTAGATGAAAACATACCCCTATAGACAAATTGGCATCAAGAAAAGGTCCATTTTTTATGTAAATGTGTCCAAAGCCCACTTTTGACTGAGTTATGAAGTTTATATAGCTGCCGTGACATTATGCAAATTAGATGTGTAAATTTATTCCTATCTGAAATTTTGGATCATATTCTACATCTTTTTTAATTGACAGTGAGCCATTATCTCTAGCAACTTTCAAGTTATAGCCTTGGAAATCTGAACTATTTCACTGAAAAATTTTATTACCACTCTTGACCACTGTTGACCGCTAGAGGGGGCCTTGACCACCCTTTAAGTGTTCCTGTCCTCATACGGCGCCTGGGGCAGCTAAAGAGTTAAGAAAAAGTCTAATCAGGAATTTCTGACTCCTTGGTTCAACACAGAAACTCATAGCTTAAAACAGAAGACTCATCAATTAGAAAGAAAAAGGCACTCCACTAAATTAGATGAAATCTTATCTACCTTGGAAAAATGTACTTCTAATTTATAAAAAAAAAAATCTCTTAGGAAAGCCAGAACAACTTATTATTCTGCGTTAATCAGTCCTTCCAAGATTTTGCAATGTTGCGATCACATCAGTTCACGCAAAATCAGCCAATCAGAGAGACTCTTGTGCGACCTTGCAACTTTGTCCAATAACCGCAACTTTCCCGTAATTTTGGACAATCCTCATCAACTTACGTCAATTTCACCAATCAAATTTGTCTCTGAGTGGCGTGCAAATGCTCAGTCTAACCAGTCTAACCGATCAAATGCGTCGCTGCACCACATTCACTTCCATGTTTACAGTGAGTATGAACACATCAGCAAAAACAGTGATTTTAAAAAACACTCACCTGCGAGGTTTCCAACACCATCCCTTCCGCCGTCTCCCCCCCAGCCTGTCGGTGGGTGTCTCACCACGTCTCTGTCCTGATCGCATTTACAAAGTGTTGGGTTTGTGTTGAAAAACGTCTGCCTGCCCCAAAGGCACCCCGTCACGGGAGCATGTGCGAGGACATAAAGGATGCCATAAAACCACAAACAAAATGAGCAAACCTAACACTACAGCCAGTGTTGTAACATTACCTTAAGAGGTAAAATCATTACTACATCTTGCCAATGAGCTTTAAAGCTGTGAATCTCCAATCTGGACATGCCCCCCCCCCCCCCGCCAAATGAAAGATGTGTGAAGAGACAAGTGTGTGTGTCAAGACGTGCAGCAGATAGACAGGTAGGAGTTAGGCAGGGAAAGAGAGAGAATATTGTCTGTAATTTTTTTTTCAGAAAAACACAGACTCCAATAGGCAATACAGAGCATTGATTCATTGATTCATTCATTCATTCATTCATCTTCTTCCGCTTAATCCTTTTCGGGTCGCGGGGGGGCTGGAGCCTATCCCAGCATCTTTGGGCGAGAGGCAGGGTACACCCTGGACAGATCGCCAGTCCATCGCAGGGCCAACACAGAGAGACAGACAACCATTCACTCTTACAGTCATACCTAAGGACAATTTAGAATCCCCAGTTTGATGCCAATTAGCCTAACTTGCATGTTTTTGGCATGTGGGAGGAAACCAGAGAAATCCCGGAGTAAACCCACGCAGACACGGGGAGAACATGCAAACTCCACACAGATCACTGTTGGTCGGGGGCTGGGATCGAACCCAGGATCCCCAGGCCAAGGGTGAGTCGCTGTGCTGCCGCAGTGCTAACCACTGCGCCACTGCGCAGCCTTCAATACAGAGCAACAGAATATATTATTTATTTTGTCCTCTCCGCTCGATACCGAGTGGTTGGGGACTGTAGGGAGTTTTCAAATGAAGATGCTACCAGTAGTTTCCAAATCACTGCTCTTTAACATGCATTCAATGCAATTTAGCTGTTGTAACGGATATTGTATTAAAGTCTGCATTTGCTGCTGCACAAGTTTTTCTGTATAGCAGAAGTTTATGTTTAATTTACAAATCATTGTAATAGGAAATTTTTGACAATCGTGTGCTTTTCTTGTATTGTTATATAGAATATCACTGCAGTAAACTGGAAAGAACAATCTGCTTTAAAAATGTTTAATTCTTCCCACAACTTTTAGTGCAAAAAATCCTCTCAAAACATCGCAACTTTTTAAAAAAGCTCTCATGAATTCAGGTTTTTTGGACTGCAACAATCATGAAAACATCCCGAGAAATCCTGGAGGGACTGATTAATAGAAGAGAACAAGAATAATCCCAGGCAATATTATTAGAAAACACTGCATACAGTACATTTTCATTGTTATGCAGCTGATACACAATTATATTTGTCAATGAAACCAGATCCAAATTAGAGGCTTGTCTTAAGGAAATCAGAGCTTGGATGACTTGTAATTTCTTGCTATTAAGAACTAAGAACTATTAAGAGAAAGAGTAACCCCATTCAAACTAAGACGATGATTTGGGGTTACACTTTCTCTTAATAGTTCTGTGAGGAACTTTGGAGTCATGTTTGAACAAGATCTGTTCTTTAATTTACATATTAAACTTGTTTCTAAGACTGCCTTCTATCATTTGCATAATATTGCCAAGATTAGGAGCATCTTCGTGGACTGGTGCCATCAGAACTGCCTCCAGATCAATGCAAGGAAAACTAAGGAACTGGTGGTGGACTGCCACAGGTGAGGATAACCCCTCACAGCACCAGTAAACATCCAGGGAACAGACATTGAGATGGTGACATCCTACAAGTACCTGGGTGTTCATTTGAACAATAAACTGGACTGGTCACACAATACCGACGCGCACTACAAGAAGGGACAGCACAGGCTGTTCCTCCTGAGCCGGCTCAGGTCTTTTGGTGTACAAGGGGTGCTCCTGAAGACCTTCTACAACTCAGTGGTGGCATCAGTCATCACATTTGGAGTGGTCTGCTGGGGCAACGGCATCACAGCAGCCAACAGGAAGAGACTGAATAGACTGATCAAGAAAGCTTGCTCTGTCCTGGGGCAGCGCCTCGACCCAGTGGAGGAGATAGGAGAGAGGAGGATGGTGACTAAGCTGTCATCTCTGCTGGAGTCCGAGTCCCACCCCATGCAGGACACGCTGAACGCACTGAGGAGCTCATTTAGCAGTAGGCTGCACCATCCTAGGTGCACAACCGAGAGGTTTCGCAGGTCCTTCCTACCTACGGCTGTCAGGCTTTATAACCTAAGCAGAGCTGCACATACAGGTTGTAAAAAAAACTTTACGACCTAATAAGTACTGAATCCACAAAATGTAACAAACTTGCACAATAATGGTCCCCTAGGCTGACTCAAATACGAAATATGCTGTGTGGATACATATTCATACTATGTGGGGTAACTGAATAGACTGTTATGCTGTTTATTCCAGCTAGCTACAATGCTCCGCGCTGTGTATATTTTTGTGTACATATGTATATTCACTGCTCTTATTATCTTATCTTCTAAATTATTGCTCTGAGTGTTGCTATCCCTGTGCTGTTGCAATCCTGGAATTTCCCCATTGTGGGACTAATAAAGGCTTATCTTGTCTTATCTTGTCTCAGCGTGATGCTGAAAAACTAATGCACACGTTTGTTAGCTCTCGATTAGATTATTGTAACTTTTTATTATCAGGCTGTCCTAAAACATCTTTAAAAAGTCTTCAGCTGACCCAAAATCCTGCAGCAATAATTTTAACAGGTACTAGAAAGAGAGATCACATCTCTCCGGTTCTAGCCTCCCTTCATCGGTTTCCTATAGAATGTAGAATTAAGTTTAAAATTCTTCTCCTCACTTACAAAGCTCTAAATAATCAGCCCCCTTGTTATTTAAAAAGATCTGGGAGTACCTTATCATCCTAGCAGAGCTCCCAAAATGAAGAATCTCCAAAAGTACAATGGGAGGCAGAGTTTTCAGTTATCAGGCTCCTCTCCTTTGGAACCAGCTGCCTATCTGGATTCGAGAGTCAGACTCGATCTCTGTTTTTAAGACTAGCGTTAACACCTTCCTTTTTGACATAGACTATAGTTAGGATGGGATCAGGTGACCCTGAACCCTCACTTAGTTATGTTGCTCATAGGTTTAGACAGCCGGGAGACCTCCAATGATGCACTGAGCTTCATTCCTTTCTTCACTCTCAATGAAATATTTTTGCTGGTCATTAACATCTGTTTGTTCTTGTCAGGGGCCGAGTTGGCTTGGCTTTCCCCCTGCTCAGCCCTGATCTCTCTGTGGGGTTTTGGTTCTACTGTTTATGTGCATTTTTGTGTATTCTGGTACTTATGATGAGGGCTGCGTCCTCATCATTTCGGCGATACCACATGCTTCTGTCTGTTATCTGAGTCTGAGTTTACCTGCCAAGCCTGAGCCTTGTATGTCGTCCAGCCCTTGAGCTGTATTATTTCGTATTTGTGTTTAATTTCTGTTAATAAAACATTAACCTTCTAAACAGCTGAGTCCCGTGTCACGTCGCGTCGCGTCAAAGTGTTATCTTGTCCACTTTTGTTTGTTTTCATTAACTTCGTTTTTAATTTTTTATCTCTTTTTACTGATATTAGCTTTTTACTTAGTGTTAGCTTAGTGTTGGCCTAGCAGAAAGCCCGATTGGCACACAGGTGAATCAGACCCCGGGCAGGGCTGTTTTCACCAGGCTAGGCTAACCTGTTTTTAGCAGTTTTTTAGCTGTTTTTAGCTAGCTAGCTGTTCACTTCTCTCCTGGAACATCATGACTCCCTCCCTGACGTGTGTCAGCTGTGTGTCCCTCCTTAAGAAGGTTTCCGAGTTGGAAGTGAGACTCTCCAACCTCTATAAGATTTGGGAGGCTGAAGACCACCTAGACACTATAATTCTCGGGAGAACATCTGCCCCGGCAACCGACTCGCAGCTAGCAGAGACGGCTACTTATCTGGGTGAATTCAGCACATCGCCATCCACTTCCACCCCTGCTCTGGTTTCCTCAGCTGTCCAGAACCCCAGCAATAAACACTGGCTTCAGCTCGGAGCTAAACCCAAAGCCCCAGGTGGTCTTTCACATCCTCAATGCGCACCCTGGACCTTGGTTGGGCCAACTAGCAAACATCGGCAATTGACCAGACATGGCCGCGCCTTTTCTCTCCCCTTGCTACTGGAAAACAGATTCGACATCCTTTCCCTGGAAGATTTTCCCCACCTGGACGTCGATCATCCTCCCATGGCCGCCACCCTCCCCCTCCTCCTTCAGCAGCGGCCCAAAACCGCAAGCCCCCCGGATTAAAACTACTTTATGTGTGCCAAACTATACACCAGCTCCAAAAAGAAGAGAGCACATCACCCCGCCATTACAACAACAACATCGGCAAAATTATCCACCATTTCAGAAACCACTGGCAAGGCTCCCCCAGACGACATTGGTAATTGGTAATTCGATTATGAGGAATGTCAGAAGCAGGTACTGTGTCACTAAATTTTTTTCCCGGGGCTTAAGTGTCAGACATTGAGGCTCTTACCCCTGATCTATTAAATGAATACCCCCACGCTAAAACTGTCATTGTACATGTTGGATGCAACAACATCCCAGATGAAGCGTCGGAGATCTTAAAGAGTGACTTCAAGAGCCTTCTGTCCACTCTTATGAACTGTGGCAGATGTGTGTTTATTTCTGGGCCCTTGGCCCCTTTCAGATGAGGTTGCAATTATTTTAGCAGAACTCTCAGTCTTAATACCAGGTTGTGTTCTACATATCCTATTTTTAACATTGGTTTTGTAGACAATTTCTACCTGTTTTGGAACCGCCCATCATTTATGAGGCCAGATGGCATCCATCCAAATAGACTTGGTGCACGTGTTTTAAGGAACAATCTGTTCTATTCCATTCAGCGTTTTTTAGTACAGTGACTGAAATTTGGTGCGTTAACTCACCCCGAAGTTCCTGGGTCTGCCAACCAGCCTTTCGTTGTTTCCACTTCTCATATTAATCCTATTAATCCAAATAATCCTTACTGTTTAGATCAGTCTTCACTTGATAACCCCATAGAGATTGTGTCTGTCTCCTGTTACCCAAAATATTATAACCCAAGACAAACACAACATAACTTGATAAATTCACCCCTTTCTGCAGCTCCTTCTCATCCGCCACCCCTCAACTCAGCCCCTGTCTTCCCCCTCAGAGAACCTTTGTCTACTCCCCCCAAAGTTAATAAAAATATAATGTATAAACATCCCAAAGTGATTAAACAAAAAGTTGGTAAATCTCAAATTAAACATCAAGTCTCTAAATTTAGTGATTCGGCCTCTCTTCCTCCTCATAATGTGAAAATTAAAAGCAGTTTGTTAAATATTAGGTCTCTAACTCCCAAGTCTCTACTAGTTCATGATCGACTAATTGATCATCAGATTGATTTAATATCCCTTACAGAAACTTGGTTAGGGCAAGATGATTATGTTGGTTTAAATGAATCATATACTGTGCAATACAGCAGTGCAATACTGCACTGCTGTCCTTTGCACTTCTGATTGGATGCTAAACTGTGTTTCTTTACCTTGTATTCATACATGTGTAATGACAATAAAGTTGAATCTAATCTAATCTAATCTAATCAGCTCCCTCTGGTTATCTAAACTATCATAATCCTGGAAGTTCTGATCGTGGAGGTGGAGGAGCGGCAATTTACCATTCTAAATTACTAGTTAATGTAAAGCAAAAAACATGTTTTAATTCCTTTGAGGGCCTGGTCCTCACTATGGGGCATGTTAGCAATCTTAGCTTAAACCCAATTTTCTTTGCTATAGTTTACCGTCCTCCCTCAGCCTACTCAGAGTTTTTATCCAAATTTGCCAAATTTTTAGCTGATTTAGTGCTGAAATCAGAATAATTATAGTAGGGGATTTTAATATACATGTTGATGTCGACAGTGACTGTCTTAATAAGGCATTCAATTCAATATTAGACTCATTGGGGTTTTCCCAGAAAGTAGAAAATTCTACCCATTATCTCCACCACACATTGGACCTTGTTCTGACTTATGGTATAGAACTAGAAAATCTGGTAGTGTCTCCTCATAATCCTGTACTGTCAGACCATTGTCTGTTAACCTTTGATTTCACTATTTCTGATTATTTGACTCCTAAAGAGAAATATTACTACAGCAGATGGCTTTCAGATGATGCTGTTACCAAATTTTGCAGATTGTCTCCTCTACACCATGTGTCAGCACAACGGAAATAAAAGATGGAGAGTTTGCTCCTTCCGTAATTGATAGCATGGTAGATAGTGTTACAGCCTCTCTGCATCAGACTCTAGACTTGGTGGCCCCTTTACAAAAGAAAAAGTCCAATCAGAGATTTTTAACCCCTTGGTTTAACACAGAAACTTGTAGCTTAAAACACAAGACTCGTCAATTAGAAAGAAAATGGCGTTCCACTAATTTAGATGAATTCTATTTAGCGTGGAGAAATCATCTGCTAATTTATAAAAAAATCTCTTAGAAAAGCTAGAACAAGTTTTTACTCTGCATTAATAGAAGAGAATAAGAATAATCCCAGGTTTCTTTTCAATGCTGTAGCCAGGCTAACAAAGAGTCAGGACTCTCAATCCTTGCATCCCCCTAGAGCTTACTAGTTAGGACTTTTTGAACTTTTTCAATCATAAAATTTTATCTATAAGAGCTAAAATCAATCAGATTATTCCCACTGTAAACTTAAGTACAGCAACTACTACAACTCCTTCAATTGATATCTGTTTGGATAAGTTTATTCCAATTGACCTTTTAGAGTTAGATAAAATAATTTTCTCATCCAAGCCTTCAACTTGTCTTTTAGACCCTATTCCTACCAGGTTATTTAAAAAAGCCTTCCCATTTATTGGTAGCCGTATTCTTCAAATAATCAATTCTTCTTTAACCTTAGGTCATGTACCGCAGGCTTTTAAGATTGCTGTAATTAAACCCTTACTCAAAAAGCCAACGCTCGACCCAGGAGTTTTAGCTAACTATCAACCAATCTCTAATCTGCCTTTCATTTCAAAAATCTTAGAAAGAGTTGTTGCTATGCAATTGTTTGACCACTTACAGGGAAATGGTTTATATGAAGAGTTTCAATCTGGGTTCAGAATTCATCATAGTACTGAAACAGCCTTAGTGAAGGTCACAAATGACCTTCTTATCATCTATCATCTTCTTCATCTGATAATGGACTCGTTTCTGTACTTGTCCTTTTAGATCTTAGTGCAGCCTTTGATACTATCGATCATGATATTCTACTTGATAGATTAGAACACTATGTTGGACTAAATGGTACTTCACTGCAGTGGTTTAGATCTTATTTGTCCGACAGATTTCAGTTTGTTCATATCAGTAATGAGTTTTCTTCCAACTCTAAGCTCAGTTATGGAGTTCCACAGGGATCTGTGTTAGGCCCTTCTGTTTTTAGTTTATATATGCTTCCGTTAGGCAACATCATTAGAAAGCACTATATACATTTTCATTGTTACGCAGATGACACACAATTATACCTGTCAATGAAGCCCGATGATTGTAATCAATTAGCCAAGTTAGATGTCTGTCTTAAGGAAATCAAAGCTTTGATGACTTGTAATTTTCAGCTATTAAACCCGGATAAGACCGAAGTCATTCTTGTTGGTCAAAAAAAACCTTAGAAATACCTTTCCAAATCAAACTCTTAATTTGGATGCGGCTACTCTTACTCTGAATAGTTCTGTGAGGAACCTTGGAGTTATTTTTGATCAAGATCTGTTTTTGAATTCACACATTAAATTTGTTTCTAAGACTACTTTCTATCATCTGCACAATATTGCCAAGATTAGCAGCATCTTGTCTCTGAGTGATGCTGAGAAACTGATCCACACTTTTGTTAGCTCTAGATTAGATTATTGTAACTCATTATTATCAGGTTGTCCTAAAATATCTTTAAAAAGTCTTCAGTTGATCCAAAACGCTGCAGCAAGAGTTTTAACAGGTACTAAAAAGAGAGATCATATAAGATAAGATAAGATAAGATAAGATAAGCCTTTATTAGTCCCACAATGGGGAAATTCCAGGATTGCAACAGCACAGGGATAGCAACACTCACAGCAACAATCAGAAGGCAAGAAAAAACAAGAGCAGCTAGTATACATATGTACATATACCGTATATATATATATATATATATATATATACAGTATATGTGTGTGTGTGTATATATACTGTATATGTATATATATGTATATATACACTCACCGGCCACTTTATTAGGTACACCTGTCCAACTGCTCGTTAACACTTAATTTCTAATCAGCCAATCACATGGCGGCAACTCAGTGCATTTAGGCATGTAGACATGGTCAAGACAATCTCCTGCAGTTCAAACCGAGCATCAGTATGGGGAAGAAAGGTGATTTGAGTGACTTTGAACGTGGCATGGTTGTTGGTGCCAGAAGGGCTGGTCTGAGTATTTCAGAAACTGCTGATCTACTGGGATTTTCACGCACAACCATCTCTAGGGTTTACAGAGAATGGTCCGAAAAAGAAAAAATATCCAGTGAGCGGCAGTTCTGTGGGCGGAAATGCCTTGTTGATGCCAGAGGTCAGAGGAGAATGGCCAGACTGGTTCGAGCTGATAGAAAGGCAACAGTGACTCAAATAACCACCCGTTACAACCAAGGTAGGCAGAAGAGCATCTCTGAACGCACAGTACGTCGAACTTTGAGGCAGATGGGCTACAGCAGCAGAAGACCACGCCGGGTGCCACTCCTTTCAGCTAAGAACAGGAAACTGAGGCTACAATTTGCACAAGCTCATCGAAATTGGACAATAGAAGATTGGAAAAACGTTGCCTGGTCTGATGAGTCTCGATTTCTGCTGCGACATTCGGATGGTAGGGTCAGAATTTGGCGTCAACAACATGAAAGCATGGATCCATCCTGCCTTGTATCAATGGTTCAGGCTGGTGGTGGTGGTGTAATGATGTGGGGAATATTTTCTTGGCACTCTTTGGGCCCCTTGGTACCAATTGAGCATCGTTGCAACGCTACAGCCTACCTGAGTATTGTTGCTGACCATGTCCATCCCTTTATGACCACAATGTACCCAACTTCTGATGGCTACTTTCAGCAGGATAATGCGCCATGTCATAAAGCTGGAATCATCTCAGACTGGTTTCTTGAACATGACAATGAGTTCACTGTACTCAAATGGCCTCCACAGTCACCAGATCTCAATCCAATAGAGCATCTTTGGGATGTGGTGGAACGGGAGATTCGCATCATGGATGTGCAGCCGACAAATCTGCGCCAACTGTGTGATGCCATCATGTCAATATGGACCAAACTCTCTGAGGAATGCTTCCAGCACCTTGTTGAATCTATGCCACGAAGAATTGAGGCAGTTCTGAAGGCAAAAGGGGGTCCAACCCGTTACTAGCATGGTGTACCTAATAAAGTGACCGGTGAGTGTATATGTATATATATATATATTTTTTTTTTTTTTATTTTTTTTTTTGTATCTCTCGGCGCCACACCAGTCGGCTGCCTTTTGCAACAGCGGCTCGATTCCGAGTTTTTTTTCCCTTCCTCTCTCTTTTGATCACTTTTTTTTTTCACCCCACTTATATCACGGACACACAGATCGTCCCAAATGTCTCCTGAGCCGGTGGACGGAGCCACTGTTTATAGCAGGATTCGATACAACAGGGAAGAGCTGCTAGCATTTAACCGCCACCCGGTCCCACTGGAAAAACTCGACATACCGAGAGAACTGAGGCGAAAACGTCGCGGCTGCCGGGCTGGAATAAGGCGGAGGACAAAAAATATAAGGTACAGACCCTCCCTTCCATCTGTTGTCATGGGAAATGTACGGTCGATACTGGGAAAGTTAGATGAGCTAGCGGCTATCTCCCGTTATGATAGCACTTACCGGGAGTGCTCTCTCCTTTTGTTTACTGAGACGTGGCTAACTGAACTAGCAGCAGATGCTAACATTGAGCTGGAGGGTTTTCACATGATACGAGCTGACCGAACACCAGAGAGTGGCAAAACTAGGGGCGGTGGAGTGATAATGTATGTTAACAACAACTGGTGTAGACCGGGACATATCACTGTTAAACAACGACACTGCAGCAAAGACATTGAGTTGCTAGCTGTTAGCATGAGGCCTACATATCTCCCGAGAGAACACTCACACGTGATCTGCATTGTTGTTTATGCAAATCCGACGGCGAACGCTGGGACAGCGCGTGACGTCATCCATTCAGTAACCAGCAGGCTGCAGACAGAACACCCAGATGCTCTTCTCCTCATCTCAGGCGATTTCAACCACGTTTCACTGTCTCCCATTCTGCCCACTTTCACCCAGTATGTCACATGCCACACTAGAGACAATAAAACACTGGATTTGTTCTACGCAAACACTAAGGAGGCGTACACCTCATCACAACTCCCCCCACTTGGGAAATCGGATCACAACTTGGTTCATCTCCGACCGGTGTACAAACCCCTAGTGCACAGACAACCTCCGGCCATGCACACTGTGGAGTTATGGTCTGAGGAGACAATGGACACTCTAAAGGACTGTTTTGAAGCCACTGCCTGGAAGCAGCTCTGCGATCCACATGGTGAGGACATCGATGGCCTCATTCACACCTTCACGGGCTACCTCAGCTTCTGTGTGGACAAATCCGTTCCCACCAAGACCATACGGCGTCACTCAAACAACAAACCCTGGATCAACCCTGAGATAAAAACACTTCTGAGAGAGAAGAAGAGGATCTTCAGGTCGGGGAACAGGGAGATGCTGAAGTCCGTACAGAGGGAGCTGAGGAGAAAGATCAGAGAAGGCAAGGACAGCTTCAGGAAGAAGATGGAGGACAAGCTGCAACAGAGCGACATCAGCGGGGTCTGGAGAAACCTCAAAACCATCTCGGGGCTCCAGAATACCTCTCCCCAGGCCACGGGGGGCAGGGAGTGGGCGAACAACCTGAATCTGTTTTTCAATAGATTTGACCAACCGCCCTCCCCCCTGTCTGCACAACAACCACTGCTGCCACTAAGAAATCAAGTCCTGCTGCCCACTCCCCACTCCACCGACACCCCCCCCACTCCCAACACACAGCCCCCCATCCTGACCCTGACCAGGACCCAGGTGAGGACGGAGCTGAGGAAGATCAAGGCGAGGAAGGCGTCGGGACCGGACGGCATCAGCGCAAAGCTCCTCAAGTCCTGTGCAGACCAGCTGTGTGGGATTGTGACGTATATCTTCAGCATGAGCCTGAAACTGGGGAGGGTACCACAGCTGTGGAAAACATCTTGTGTGGTACCTGTACCAAAAACTTCCCACCCCAAAGACCTGAACAGCTTCAGACCGGTGGCCTTGACGTCCCACTTGATGAAGACCCTGGAGAGACTGCTCCTTGCTCATCTCCGCCCCCTGGTGGAACCAGCGATGGATCCACTCCAGTTCGCCTACCAGCATGGCATTGGGGTGGAGGATGCGGTGATCTTCCTCCTTCACCGTTCTCTGTCCCACCTGGAGAAGCCCGGGAATATGGTGAGGATCATGTTCTTTGACTTCTCCAGTGCTTTCAACACCATCCAACCGATGATCCTGAAGGACAAGCTGCTGCGCGCAGGGGTGGACCAGCACCTGTCATCATGGATCCTGGACTACCTCACGAACCGGCCTCAGTTTGTGAGAACCCGGGACTGTGTTTCCGACACGATCATCAGTAGCACGGGGGCCCCCCAGGGAACGGTGCTGGCTCCCTTCCTGTTCACTCTTTATACTGCGGACTTCTCACACAACACAACACATTGCCATCTACAGAAGTTCTCTGATGACTCTGCGATCGTTGGTCTCATCTCCAGCGGAGATGAAGCTGAGTACAGAGGGCTTATCCAGGACTTTGTGGACTGGTGCCATCGGAACTGCCTCCAGATCAACACGAGGAAAACTAAGGAGCTGGTGGTGGACTGCCGCAGGCATGGGCAGCCCCTCACAGCACCAGTAAATATACAGGGAACAGACATCGAGATGGTGACATCCTACAAGTACCTGGGTATTCATCTGAACAATAAACTAGACTGGTCACACAATACTGACGCACTCTACAAGAAGGGACAGCGCAGGCTGTTCCTGCTGAGGAGACTCAGGTCTTTTGGTGTACAAGGGGCGCTGCTGAAGTCATTCTATGACACGGTGGTGGCATCAGCCATCACTTTTGGAGTGGTCTGCTGGGGCAGTGGCATTACTGCAGCTGATAGGAAGAGACTGAACAAACTGATTAAGAAAGCTAGCTCTGTTCTGGGGCAACGCCTTGATCCGATGGAGGAGATAGGAGAGAGAAGGACGGTGGCTAAACTGTCATCTCTGCTGGAGTCCGAGTTCCACCCTATGCAGGACATACTGGATGCACTGAGGAGCTCATTTAGCAGCAGACTACATCATCCCAGGTGCACAACCGAGAGGTTTCGTAGGTCCTTCCTACCAACGGCTGTCAGACTGTACAACCTAAGCAGGGCTGCTCGCAGAGATAGCAAAAAGACGTAACAAACTAATAGTTTTTTTTGAATGCAAAAGATGCAATAGACTTACACAATGGTCCTCTCCGGCATACAACTAGGAACATACCGGTCGCTATGGAGGGTGAGAATATGTATGGGCACATAATCATACCATGTAGGATAACTAAATAGACGGTTATGCTGTTTCATCTCACCTAGCAACAATGCTCTGCACTGTGTGTGTTTATATATTTACATATTTATTCCATCTAGCTACAATGCTCTGCACTGGGTGTGTTTATATTTATATATCTATATATTTATTCCATCTAGCTACAATGCTCAGCACTGGGTGTGTTTATATTTATATATCTATATATTTATTCCATCTAGCTACAATGCTCCGCACTGTGTTTTTATATATCTACATATTATTCCATCTAGCTACATTGCTCCGCACTGTGTGTGTTTATATACTTGCATATTTATTCCACCTAGCTGCAATGCTCCGTACTGTGGGTGTTTATATATTTACATATTTATTCCATCTAGCTACAATGCTCTGCACTGTGTGTTCATATATTCATATATTTATTCCATCCAGCTACAATGCTCTGCACTGTGTGTCTGTGTGTGTGTGTGTATATATATATTTTATAGTAATATGTACATATGTATATTAGCTGCTCTTGCGTGCTTGTTTTTTTTTTTCTTGCCTTCTGATTGTTGCTCTGAGTGTTGCTATCCCTGTGCTGTTGCAATCCTGGAATTTCCCCGTTGTGGGACTAATAAAGGCTTATCTTATCTTATCTTATCTTATCTTATATATATATATATACAGTATATATATACATACATATATATACATATATATATATATATAGACACACAGTGCGGAGCATTGTGGTTGGTGGATGTGCAGCAGAAAGTCTAAGCTCTCTCACCGCGGATGCGGCGGGCCAGCTGGATGTCTTTGGGCATGATGGTGACCCTCTTGGCGTGGATGCCGCACAGTTTGGTGTCCTCGAAGAGACCCACCAGGTAGGCCTCGCTGGCCTCCTGCAGAGCCATGATGGCGGAGCTCTGGAAGCGCAGGTCGGTCTTGAAGTCCTGAGCGATCTCCCTCACCAGGTGCTGGAAGGGCAGCTTATGGATGAGCAGCTCCGTGGATTTCTGGTAGCAACGGATCTCTCTCAGAGCCACGGTACCGGGCCTGTAACGGTGAGGCTTCTTCACTCTGCCGGCGGCCGGAGCACTTTTCCGAGCAGCCTTGGTGGCCAGCTGCTTCCTGGGGGGCTTTTCCTCCAGTAGATTTATGGGCGGTCTGCTTGGTTCTTGCCATCGCTCTTTATTATTCTGTCTTATAATTCTTGCACGCTGCCTAAACTCCAGCCCGGCACCCGCGTCGTTTTCGCTTCAGTTCCCCGGTATGTCGAGTTTCTCCGTTAGCACCGGGTGGCGGTTGAGTGCTAGCTAGCTCTTCCCTGCTGTATCGTCTCCTGCTGTAGACAGTGGCTCCGTCCGCCAACTCGGGAGACCTTTGGGGCAATCTGTGTGTCCGTAATATATATCGAGTGAAAGGTGTGCCGGATCAGAAAGTTATCACCGGATCAGAAAGAAGAAGGAAGATAAAAAGACTCAGAATTGAGCCGCTGTTGCAAAAGGCAGCCAACTCGTGTGGCACCGGAACCGGAAAATATCTGGAGATATCTGTATGACTGGAGATATCTCTCCAGTATATGACTGGAGATATCTCCATGACTGGAGATATCTCTCCGGTTCTGGCCTCCCTTCATTGGCTTCCCATAGAGTTTAGAATTAAGTTTAAAATCCTTCTTCTCACTTACAAAGCTCTTAATAATCAAGCCCCTTTTTATATAAAAGATCTGATATTACCCTATCATCCTAACAGAGCACTACGCTCCCAAAATGCTGGATGACTTGTAATACCTAGAATCTCCAAAAGTACAATGGGAGGCAGAGCCTTCTGTTATCAAGCTCCTTTCCTGTGGAACCAGTTACTAATTTGGGTTTGGGAGTCAGACATGATCTCTGTTTTTAAGAGCAGGGTAAAAACCTGCCTCTTCAATATAGCCTACGATTAGGCAGGGATCTTGTGTCTCTTAACCCTCCCTTTGTGATGCTGTTAATAGATTTATACTGCCGGGTGACCTCCAATAATGTCCTCGGCTTCTCTCCGTTAATGTTTCCTCGCTTTATGTCTGTTCTCTCCATCTTCTCTATCCCCTCACCCCCCAGCCAGTCACAGCAGATGACTGCCCCTCCCTGAGCCTGGTTCTGCTAGAGGTTTCTTCCTGTTAAAAGTGAGTTTTTCTCTCCACCGTCGACAAGTGCTTGCTCACAGGGGATCGCCTGATTGCTGGGGTCTTTCTACAATTGTGGGGTTTCCCCTACATTTGAAAGTGCCATGAGATGACTGTTGTGATATGGCGCTATATAAATAAAGTTGAATTGAATTGAATTATGTCCATATCCATAGCTACTGCCTGACCGACAGCTGTTAGTCAGCATCAGTGACCTATTTTCTCCCACGCTGCTGACAGTCTGTCGGCCCAGCCACGCCCATTCGCTGTCCCTCTGAATTCCATCTGCTGTTCCCAGCCCCAGTAATTATCTTTCCCACGCCTCGCCCAGGTGTGCCTAATTTGTTTGGCCAGCAGTGTTTGTACTTAAGCAGCTCTTTGCTAGACAAACACTGCGGGACCATTATACGAGTCAGATGGTTATTCTCCACCATCTAACCGTCATGTCTCGAAGGATTGTTCGCGTTTGTGCTCACTGTCTGTCTTGGATGACTTGGACTGCTCCTGCACGGTGAGTAAGAGCTTTTTCCGCATTTCTGTTTGCAGTTGTGCTGCGACGCTTGTCTGTAGCGTTTCCTCTGGCAGCACAACTGCTACGCTCGGGCACTGCTGCCCGGCTCTTCTCCCATGCCAGTCGAGCATCCTGGAGAACTCCAAATTTACACGAGCACTTTGTCCTGTTAGTTTTTGTGGCCACGGTGCATAGTGGTCTGCCTGCTGCACGCTATTTGTGTGAGCCATTATGTGCACAACTGTTCTATTCCTGTAAGTGTTTACTTTTTGAACTGTGTGTTGTCAATAAATGTGTGTTTGGTGTAACCCTGCATGTAAATCCTCATTCCTCCTTTTCTTCCTCCGTGCACTGTGGAAAAGCACACGGGGAAGTTTATGACAGAATGGTCCAGCCCATAAAAAGGATTTAGCGGGTTCACCCACACATCCCTTTTTCTATTTTTTGCATTGCTTGTGGGAACTATCTGGTTTGGAGATGTCTTGGGGCTGGCGTTATCCGATGAATCTCGGCTGGGAATGCTGCCAAGCTCTCATGGATATCGGCGATCTGATAGCTACGGCAAGCGAATATTCCTCCCTGGCAGACGTCATGTGGTATGCCAAGCTGGCGGAGGCAGAGGTTTGGCGATGCCCTCAGCTCTCCGAACATTCCGAGGGAGTTGAGCGGATTTCCCAGCTGGCAGCGCTCTGACGCGAGTACGGCGAGAGGAGGAAGGCTCTGAAGAAGACTGGGCTCGCGCCGAGGGGAGGGCACTCCCAGGACGCTGCTGAGACTGTCCCCCGCCAGGTCTCCGCTCCCGCTCTCACCAAGCCGGCTCCAGCAAGCAAAGGACAGCGTCGTTCCGTGTGGAAGCGCCGGGAGAGGCCCTCTCCTCCGTCAGCTGCCATCATCCCTCCAGCAGCTGTGAGGTCCGCTGAGATCATCCTGGAAACGCCCACCTCCGTTGCCATGGAGACGGCTTCTCCTCCACCCATTGAAGAGGGCCGTATCACTGTGGACTCGGAGAGGGATGACAGCCTGCCAGCTGCAGCAGTTAACATCAAAGGCCGGGATGACAGGCAAGTGTTTTTTTCTTTCAACTCATCTTGACAATAATACACCTTGTCTGTCTCCTGGGAGAGGGGCCCAGTTACAGCAGTCCGCTGGGCTCCCTCTACTGGCTGCAGCTACAGACTTTTTTTCTACCCTCTCTGTGTCTCCTCCTTTAATTCCTGAGTGCCTGCCGGTCCAAGAACTGAGCCGCCAGACGTAGGAGGAGCCAGTGGTTCCGGACGATTCCTTCCCAGAGCCAGCACGGAGAGGTCCCCCTGCAGCCACACCAGTTGAAGCCCCTGTGTTGGAGCTGCTGCAGGAGGTTAATAGGACTGCTGTGACCATCACGCCTGCTGTGGAGGATGATGCAGCGGAGTGGGAGCCGGAGATGGATCTGAGCATTCATCTAGGGTCACGGGAGAGGGTGTGCCTTCGCCGGAGGTCGTCGTGGGTCCGGTCCGTCCAGTGGAGGAGGCCGTTGCTCCTGCTTCTCCTGCAGGGGTCGCCTTGGAACCGGTCCCGCCGCGTAACAACACCGTGGGTCCAGCTTCTCTGCTGCCTGAGGCCATCATGTGGGTCCCTCTGCAGGCTGCATCTCTGTGGGTGCGGCAGGCTGGCTTTGGACCATCGTCGGGGCTGTGCTCCAGGATAAGTCCAACGAGGGTGCTGCGCTCCTGCTCGGACCCATCATGGAGGCCACGCTCCAGCGCGGGTGCCACCAAGGGTGCAGCCTTGGCCCGGTCGGGGTCCACCACGGGTGCTGCAGAGCCTCAGCCCAAGGTCACCGCGGGTGCAGCAAGGCTACTGCTGGAGTCCAACGTGGGTGCAGTGGAGCCGGCCCAGTCGGGGGCCACCGCGGGTGCAGCTGGGTCCCAAACCGGGACCACCAAGAGTGCTGCGGATCGCCATGAGGACGCCGTGGTCCCCTTCTCCTCCTGGTCTTACGCGATGGGGGTTCCCTCCCTTCAGTCCGGTCACCCACCAGTGAGCTTCCCGGTAGGCAGGCCACCTCCTGCCTCACCCCATCGGCCCTGGTGGATCAACAACGCTGGCCGACCGCCTGAGGGACTGAGTATCTGGGCCAGATGGCCCGTGTTCTCCGGCAGGCCACCAGACTGGGTTTGCCAAACTGCCTGCTGGGCCTGGGACTCAGGGCGGCCTCCCGAGCCTCCATTTCTTTGGACTTGGGGGGTTAATTGTGGACCCTGGGCGGGGTATTGTGTTCCCTCCTTCCTGTTCCCCCTACCTCCCACCCGGGTTTGTGTTGTTTGTTGTTGTTGCTCCTGTTGTGGGGGGGGGGGGTGTCTTCTTGATGTTACCTTGGGTGTCTGGGATTCCACCCCTTAAAGGGGGGGCTCTGTCAGGAGCCGAGCTGGCTTGGCTTTCCCCTGGCTCGGCCCTGATCTCTCTGTGGGGTTTTGGTTCTACTGTTTATGTGCATTTTTGTGTATTCTGGTACTTATGTCCATATCCATAGCCACTGCCTGACCGGCAGCTGTTAGTCAGCATTAGTGACCTATTTTCTCCCATGCTGCTGCCAGTCTGTCGGCCCAGCCACGCCCCCTCGCTCTCCCTCTGAATTCCATCTGCTGTTCCCAGCCCCGGTAATTATCTTTCCCGCACCTTGCCCAGGTGTGCCCAATATGGTTGGCCAGCAGTGTTTGTACTTAAGAAGCTCTTTGCTAGACAAACACTGCTGGACCATTATACAAGTCAGATGGTTGTTCTCCACCATCTAACCGTCGTCACGTCTTGAAGGATTGTTCGTGTTTGTGCTCGCTGTCTGTCTTGGATGACTCGGACTGCTCCTGCACGGTGAGTAAGAACTTTTCCGCGTTTCTGTTTGCAGTTGTGCTGCGATGCTTGTCTGTAGTGTTTCCTCTGGCAGCACAACTGCTACACTCGGGCACTGCTGCCCGGCTCTTCTCCCGTGCCAGTCAAGCATCCTGGAGAACTCCAAATTTGCACAAGCACAAGCACTTTGTCCAGTTAGTTTTTGTGGCCACAGTGCACAGTGGTCTGCCTGCTGCACGCTATTTGTGTGAGCCATTATGTGCACAACTGTTTCATTCCTGTAAGTGTTTACTTTTTGAACTGTGTGTTGTCAATAGATGTGTGTTTGGTGTAACCCTGCGCATAAATCCTCATTCCTCCTTCTCTTCCTCCGTGCGCTGTGGAAAAGCGCACAGGGAAGTTTATGACAGTTCTCTCCCATAGATTTGAGTCCCTGTCATGCTTTTGCTCTCGACATGTCTATTCTTTTCTTCTTCTTCTCTATCCCCTCACCCCCCAGCCAGACGCAGCAGATGACTTCCCCTCCCTAAGCCTGGTTCTGCTGGAGGTTTCTTCCTGCTAAAAGGGAGTTTTTTCTCTCCACCTGTGCCAAGTGCTTGCTCACAGGGATTGCCTGATTGCTGGGGTCTTTCTGCAATTGTGGGGTTTTCCCCTACAGTTTGAAAGTGCTATGGGATGACTGTTGTTGTGAAATGGTGCTATATAAATAAAGTTGAATTGAATTGAATGAGACCTCCAGATAAGTGGTAGAAATGGATGAATCTTCTCCCTTATAATTCGCTGACAAGGCTCGTAATTAAACCACATGAGTGCAGCATTAATGAATATATAACTGCGGTGATTAGGCTGTAAATGAACATATTATAATAAAGAATAAGCCTGTTGGAGCCAAACATGATATGAATGGGAGATTGGCTTGTGTCTACACTCTTGATTAGTATAGGGTAGTGTGTCATGATCCTAGGCACGGCGGGGACTGTGCCCAATCTCCAGTTTGAGTGTAGTCATTTTCTGTTTATTATTTTCTGCTGTATTGGTTCTGTTTGCTTATGAGTTGTCTAGTTATTATGTGTCATGTTGTAGCTTTGTGATTGTTTATATCTTTTGGGGTTGTGTTATTTTATTCTATAGTATTTAGTTCCAGCCTGTACTTTTATTTTGACAGTGCTGTGCAGCTTCCGGCTGTCAAACTGTTTCGTGGGCTGCACAGCTGTCACTTGTTGTTTTGATTATGTTGTCTCTGATGTTCCCCACACCTGTCCCCAATCTAGGGATCCTTATTTAAGAGTTGCTGTGAGGCTTTTGCCTCACAGTGGTCTTCTGGATTAGACGTTATTCCTACTTCTCTTCTCTCCCTCAGACAGAATTCCCGTCTGTTATTATTCTCTGGGTGTTCCCTGTGTCTCTGCCTATTTTCGTAAGTGTGCATATTTGTTATTTTATGTTTTCTTTAATAAATCTCTGCAACTCACAGCTCTTGCGCATGGTGTCGTCTGCCTGTCCTTAAAAGGAGTGACTTATGACATAGTGATATTATCGGTCATGAAGAAAACAGTTCGTAGAGCCAACTCTTTGAAGTGAACAGTCCGAGATGGGTCCTTCCTTTTTTTCCTCTTATTTTTTTTCCTCTGTTCAAGCCACACATGATTGGTCAACTACATGATGTGTGGTGACATCTATGTCTGTCCACATTGAGCAGAAGGGGGAGGGGCAGTGGATACAGACACAACACACGCACTAATGTAGAGGGAGGGAGAAAAATAGTAAAATATGAATGCATTTCAATTACACTGATAATACAAAGACAAATTTAAAATCTGTAAGCAAGCTCCACAAATAATGCACATTGAGATGAGTATTTGTTTTTGTACTTGAAAACTTATTTTTTGTACCATTCTGTTCCATGTTGAATATAATAAGCTATATAAATAATAAACATTTAAAATAATGTATGTTTTGTACATTTGTGGTGACCCACCACAATCTACATGGACATTCAATCTCACACTCAGCTAGCCGGCAGGAAGCAGAGGACAATTTGCATACGGACAGAGAGCCCCTAGGAGACAATCAGAACAATGGACTATTGTTACTGTATACATCCCCGGATTAAGGAGCGGAAGTCCGGGCGCCAGTTGGTCACACAATTGATATGTATTGACTGTATATCAATATGCAAATGTGCCATGCATTCTCTCTCTTTGTATAACATGTATAAAAGAGCTTGCTATACATGCCTCAATAGCACACACAGCACAACACAGCGCACAGCGCTACAAGTGCGTCTCATGATGTTGGAGGAAAATAAAACTCTGCAACCTCTCAGCTCGTCGTACCTCGCCTGAACTTATTTGTTCCTCCACACATTAGTAACTAATTTTACACATAACTTAAATTTTTTTTGGTAATAATTTAAGGAACAAAAAATCCAAGGAGCCACTTGGGGGCCGAAAGAGATGGCTCTTTTCAGTGAGCAGAGCCACTGTTAAAAGAGCTGCAATTCCCATCACTAGCAAAGGGTTTAATGGTGTCTCACTGTGGGTGTGGTTTTAGTTCATTATTAATTAGTGGATTCACCTGCTCACTTCACATGGCGCTTGAGTATGGAGGTAGGGTGATCATGGGTGAGAAATCTTCTGTTGAAAGTAGCCAATAGTTTTCTTTGTTGTTTTTTTTGGGGGGGGGGGTAGTTTGTGTTTTGTTTCCTTATTTACTTTGCGCTTTGTCTTAGTTTGCCATTTCTTTTGTAATGGACCTCTTGCACAATGTAGAGTAACTTACTTCCGCATTCCAGTCCACCCGCATTTCAGGTTTCTCTTCCATTATATTTTCCCATTCCCTGGTGCTTTCTCATCAACAAATCAGTTTTATCACTTTCACTTATCATTGTACATACTGGAAATAGTGTACAGGCAGATCATTTTTTCTTTATAAAGTTTGTGTTTCACATTTTGATTGTTTTTGTAACCATACTGAGCTGCCGAATAGTTCCCCAGTTAGCTTAGCAGCTTTCAGCTATTGTGTTTGTCTGTACCAAATACTAATGCATGGGCTGTAACAGACCTGTGTAATGGACATGTATTGTGCAAAGTCTTTACACGAGCTCAGTCACATTCATTTGAGTCCATGCAGTGTTACTTGGAGTGAGTCAAAGTTTATTAAGAGAATAAATAACACACTAGCAACTGGAAGCTAACTAAGCTAATATCAATAACAGTAATAATAACATCAATAACCAAGGGATTCTGCATACACAAAGCAATGTTAAAAGAAGTCAGGTAACAACTGGGAGTCGGACATGTTTCATTGAGTTTCAATCCAATCACTCCACCTTTCCCACAATTTTGGCCAATTGTCGTCAATTCCCGCCAATCAAATTTGTCCATGAGTAGCGCTCAAACGTGTACATCATCACTCCGACCAAACAAATATGTTGTTGCACCATGCTCACTTCCGTGTTTACAGTGAGAATAATTGGAACACATCAGCAAAAAAACAGAGTGTGTGATTTTAAAAAAAACCCACTCACCCGCAAGTTTTACCACACATTCCCTTCCTCTGTCTCCCCTGGCCCGCGGGTGAACGTCTCACCTTGTCTCCATGCTTGACCACATGTACAAAGTGCCGAGTTTGTGTTGAAAAAAGTCCGCCTTCCTGAAAGCACCCCTATTGCGGGAGTGTGCATGAGGAAAGATGCTGTAAAACCACAAACACATGAGCAAATATAACACTACAGCCAGTGTTGTAACATTTTATACATCTTTAGAGGTAAAAGTCACTACTACATCTTGCTAATGAGTTTTAAAGCTGTGAATCTCTAGTCTGGACACAGACTAATCTGCATTTCAGGTAACTTCCCAGGACAGCCCTGCAACTAGAGCCGCACTATCAAAAGAAAATCCTGCGAAATCCTGGAGCGCATGCCTAGCTGGGATTAGGTCTGTGTTATGTAGAGCAGCCCCATTTTAGCCCCCCCCAAAAAAAATCCTGGCAAGAGAACTGCCAGAAAACTGTTCAACAGTTGAACTCTGCTGTTTAGCTCTGCATACTTATAAGCCTTTTACCATAATTTAAGCACCACATTTGTAATATACTGTATACATTATTTTTAAAAGAAAAAAATGCTGAATTCACTTGTCAGGGTCTTTAAGGGGAATTTTGCACAGTGGAGACAGGGGGGTAGGAGTGGAGTGAGCGTGGAGGCACACAATTGTGTCAACTTCTTTACCTCAGAATAAGTTTTCGAGCATGTTCAGTCTGCTTTATGCTGCCTTGAGAGCTCTTGTGGAAAAGTCAGGAAAGTCAACATGGCATTGGCAGTAATTTCCTAAATTTTGGAGTGAGAAATGAGATTTGTGGTGTGAGAGAGAGGGCAAAAGAGTGAGACTCACTCTAAAAAAGAGTGAGAGTTGGCAACACTGTAGTAACTCAATTGTATTATCATAAAGTATATTGTGTCAGTTTTCCTTCCTACTGAGAGCAGGTGCAGACTCCCTCTTGGACCTCTGGGGTCCAGGATGTTGCCGTTTGTCTCACAGCGGCTCTGGTGTTTGTCTCCTCAAACCAGACCAAATTCACATAAGACCTGTTGTCTCCTCGATGATCTTCTTCAGGGAGATTCTTCAGGGCTTAGGTCAGCCTTTGGGTGTGAGGAGAGGAGACTGAGAATGTCTTAAATCCCAGTGGATGCGCTCGCAGTCATCTGATCAGGGATGACATGCTGTTGGTCTGAGAAATGTTATGACAGGCTCCTTGTCGTCTTTAGCACCAAGCAGATGTTTCAAATTAAACTATGAACTGTATTAATCTTTTCTATAACAAGTGGCAGAGGAGGTGTGAACAGAAACTTCCACTAAAACACTGGATTTATTATGATAGCCTGAGTTATTCGTTTTATGAGCGGTTTGTTTTCATTGGCGTTTACCACCCACAGATGTGCACCTGTTACAGTGAAATATTGTTTAAAAATTATATGCTGCTCACATAAGTGTGAACATGGACATAGTATTGCGTGTGACTTGTATGGAGTCGAAGGCCTTAAATAATTTTGATAAGTTGATCCAGAGGGGGGCACTGTCTCAAAAGACATTAAATTTTACATCACAAATTCCACCATGTCTTCTGCTGTATTACTTGTGTTTAAATATTATGCAGCATGTGCAACACTTTTTGTTAATAGTGTTTAAACAGATTTAAATTGCTTTCCTGAAATATTTAGCAGCTAATGAATTATATTAGCTGTTTTTAACATGTAAGATCAGGAACTCAGCTTCTGAACAAGTACTGATTTTGCAGTTCCTAATTATAAGAGGAAACCTGTGCTTTGAATTATATAGTTGACCTTCATGAGCCTTGAGGAATGATTTTTCTTTATTTCTTTCATCTGGTTCATGATTTTTATAACACTGGCAACAGGAGAAGGCCCAAAGAAACCTGACTTCATCTCAGTAAGCAGCTCCTGCGTCCGGTGCGGCTCGTACTTGCTGTTTTATTGATGCTTTTTTTGGCCAAAACCCGCTCCACTCTCACACAAGTGTTCTGAAGTCATAGTTGGATATCAAAGTTATAATCCTCCTGAGAAGTGTTGGATTATGGGCTGTGCTTTCACATCAGTTGAATTTCATCAGTGTCTGTTGTGTTTTTAGACTCATATTTCTTGTTTAGTGATGATTACCGTTCCAATACCTGAAACCCTAGAAGGTCATCCCACTTTAATGCTGTCAATGGTGCAGGTGGCTGCGATATGAAACAACGGCGTCCAGTAGATGGTACTAGTGGGCAACTCTAGATGAGCTTTGTACACTACAGGATGCCTTTGAGTTTGTTTAAACATCAGTTAATGTAAAATATGAATCACATACTCACAAATAGGTTTTTTTTTTTTTTTTTTTTTTTGGGGGGGGGGGGGTATTTATGAAATGGGGAAGAGTTCAAACCTTTTAAAATAATAAAAAAAATCTCCCCTCAACAAATACATATTAAAAAATGGGTTATTGTCGAGGAACAGATTTTTTTTTTTAAATGCAGGGAATTTATGAGAAAAAAGTGTCAAGTTTTACAAGAAAAAGGTCACAAATTTACAAAGGTTGCTTATTTACAAGAAAAAAGTAGCAAATGTATGAGGAAAAAGTTTACAAAATTTACAAGGAAAAGTCACAAATTTTCAGCAAAAAGTTACAAGTTTATGAGGAAAGAAGGAGCAAACTTGTGAGGAGAAAAAGTTGAAAAATTACAAGAGGAAAAAAAAATGAAGGTAATGTTAATCCCCCCCTAAAAACTGCTGAGGGTGAACTTGTAGCTTAGAGGCCCCTAGTGGGGTCTTCTTCCCAAGTGAGGTTAGAATGGAGCGGGAGATTGGCCGATGGATTGGAGTAGCAACCACAGTGATGCGGACATTTGTCCCCATCTGTTGTGGTGAAGAGGGAGCTGAGCTCCAAAGCAAAGCTGTTGATTTACCAGTCAATCTATGTTCCTACTCTCACCTATGGTCATGAAGTTTGGGTAGCGACTGAAAGAATTAGATCACTGATGCAAGTGGGTGAAATGAGCTTTCATCTTAGGGTGGCTGGGCTTATCCTTAAAGATAGGGTGTACTGTTGTAGCATCCGCAGAGATTCAGGGATCACCAACTGAATCACCTGCCTAGGCAGCAAGCAAGCCCCTCCTGCTTCTTTCAGCCAAGTCTCAATTCAGCGATTGGCAGGCAGTTAGAGCTCCAGTACAGCACTGAGTGATTCGATGTATTAATCTATCGAACAGATCTTTTTAGTGAACGAACCGGAAGTGACTCAGTATGTTTTAATGAGCTTTGGATCCCATCACTAATAGGGAGAGGAGCTCAGAGTAGAGCCACTGCTCCTAAACATAAAAAAAGCTACCTGAGGTGGTTTGGGTATTTGGCCAGGATGCCTCCTGGATTGCTTCAACCTGAGGCAAGTCCCATCGAATAGACATGAATTCGCCATCTGGGTGAGATGCAGACAGGCGAAGTTGCCTTTATAAAATGTCACACTTAAGTTTACATTATCTGACGGGGGGGGGGGGGCTCACCTGAAAAAGTTGCCCCTGCCTTGAAAGCTTGATGGTTGTTTACGTTGCTAGCTTGCTAGCGTTGTTAGCACATCCGTGACAGGAATACATGGGAAAATAACTCTGACATCCTGATTCAGCTGAAAGCTCCCAGTCGTTCTGTCTCCAGGTGAGTGTCAGTCTCATTTTCAAACTAGTTTACGCTCCAATGTTGATACTTTTACTCTGATGATGGCAGAATCTCAAAGCTAGCACTATGCCTTGGAGAGAGCTTTCAGTTATCAGGCGCCTGTCCTTTGGAACTAGCTGCCAAATTAGATTCGAGAGTCAGACTCAATCTCTGTTTTTAAGAATAGGGTTAAATCTTTCTTTTTTGACTAAGCCTATAGTTAGAGTGGGATCAGGTGACCCTGAACCCTCCCTTAGTTATGCTTTTAATAGGTTTAGATAGGTTTAGACAGCCGGGAGACCTCCAACGATGCACTGGGCTTCACTCCTTTCTTCACTCTCAATGAAATATTTTTGCTGGTCATTAACATCTTTTTGTTCTCTCCCGTAGAGTGAGTCCCTGTTGTGCCGTTTGCTTGCCACATGTTTGTTCTTTTCTTCTTCTTCTCTATTCCCTCACCCCTCCAGTCAGTCGCAGCAGATGACTGCCCCTCCCTAAGCCTGATTCTGCTGGAGGTTTCTTCCTGCTAAAAGGGAGTTTTTTCTCTCCACCGCCACCAAGTGCTTGCTCACATGGGATCGCCTGATTGTTGGGGTCTTTCTGCAATTGTGGGGTTTTCCAATACAGTTTGAAAGTGCCATGAGATGACTGTTGTGAAATGGTGCTATATAAATAAAGTTGAATTGAATTGCTTGGACTCTGTGACCCAGACCCCAGATAAGAGGTAGAAGATGGATGAATAGATGGAGCTAAAATAGACATGTAGTCTGGTAAAAAGCATTATTAGCTTGCAATGTCTAATTTCTGCAAAGGAGGTACACTCATGGATGCCGTAACTCTCATGTCTGCTGGGTGCTTTTGCTAAAAATCGTAAACCAAGTTTGTGAAGCACTGGGTGCCCAAGTTTGATGCTTTAGTATGTTAACCTACTGGATGTAATAAATAATATTGATAGAAATATTACTACCTGGGGCCATAAAAATAAGCAGAATGATACTCAGTAAATGTGGTGATGGAGAATTACCAAAATATTATCATCCTGTTGTGAGTTAATGCCTTTATATGTGGTACTGAATGAGTTTTCCCATTATGCACTAGGGCAATAATTTTCTCATCTATATTTGGTTATTTAATGTAACACTTAAAAAGTGCAATGTTTAAAGTGTACGACAGTGTAACGGTATGACATCATTACCCAGCCAAATCTGAATATTGCAATACAAGCATTCACCCTGGGATCAAAATTTACACTAGGATTATCATAAACAGTATGCTATGGCACAGGCCTATTTGGAAGAAGAGGTGGCTTAATTTAAAAGTCCCTTTACAGGAGTAAATATATTTTGGTTAATAGAGTTGTGAATCTTTCTGTGATCACTTAACCTGATCTCATACTATGTGACAGTAGCTTTCTTCTTTAGGCAAGGCAAGTTTATTTGTATAGTACATTTCGTATACAAGACAATTCAAAGTGCTTTACATAAAAACATTAAAGCATCACAGTAAGTTGCAGAAGGAATACATAAGGATTCAAAAGCAAACTAAACAGTAAATTAAAGAGAAACAAAAACAAGCTAAAATATAATACAACAGAAATAAAAATTTACAGTGCATTGTAGGAGATTAACAATTGTTCTGCTGAAAGGCCACAGCAAATAGGAGAGTTTTTAACCTGGATTTAAAGCAGCTGACAGTTTCAGCAGCCCTGATGCTTTCTGGGAGTTTGTTCCATATGTGAGGGGCATAAAAACTAAATGCTGCCTCACCATGTTTGGTTCAACTCTGGGCACAGATAGTAGGCCTGACCCTGATGATCTGAGGGCTCTGGGTGGTCCATAATGGACTAGCAGATCTGAAATGTATACTGCTCAAAAAAAATAAAAGGGACACTTTTTAATCTGAGTAAGCTGGACTAGCCTGCCACAATTTCTTCACTTTAAGTTTTGGAGTGTTTTCATTTCCATCAAAAGACGTGGCATCTTTTTATTCTTAACACATTATCCAGTCCATATCAGTGTAGATATCCAGCTTATTTTTTCCCATTAAAATCTGATGTGTTTTCAAAGTGTTCCTTTTATTTTTTTGAGCAGTATATTTTGGCCCTAAACCAACAGCAGTATTTTGAAATCTATTCTTTGACAGACAGGAAGTCAGTGTAAAGAGTTGAGAACTGGAGTTGATGATCTACGTACTTTCTTGGTCTTAGTGAGGACTTGAGCTGCAGTGTTCTGAACCAACTGCAGCTTCCTGATGGACTTTTTAGGGAGACCTGTGAGGACAGCATTACAGTAGTCCAGTTTACTGAAGATAAATGCATGGACAAGTTTTTCTAGCTCCTGCTGAGACATCAGACATCTAATCCTCGCTATATTCTTTAAGTTATAATAGGCTGATTTCACTACTGTCTTGATGTGGGTGTTAAAATTCAGGTCTGAGTCCAGAACCACACCCAGATTTCTGGCTTGGCTGTTGGTTTTTAGCATCATTGATTGAAGCTGAGTATTAACTGAGTCTTTCTTCTGTGGCTCCAAAAACTGTTATTCTGGTTTTGTCTTCGTTTAACTGAAGAAAATTCTGGTACATCCACTCTTTTAATTTGACCAATGCATTTGATCAGGGTTTTAATTGGACCTTAGTCTCCTGGTGAGACAATTATGTAGGTTTGTGCATCATCTGCATAATTATGGTAATATATTTTGTTGTTTTTTTATGATTTGAGCTAGTGGGAGCATATAGATGTTGAAAAGCAAAGGTCCCAAAATGGAACCTTGGGGAACTCCACAGGTTATTTTTGTTTGCTCGGATTTGTAGTTACCTATAGACACAAAATAGTCCCTGTCTTTTAAATAGGACTCAAACCAGTTAAGTGCTGTACCAGAAAGTCCAACCCAGTTTTTTAGCCGGTCTAGTAAGATGCTATGGTCAGCCATGTTGAATGCAGCACTGGGTCCAGTAGAACTAAGACTGAAATGTTGCCATTACTGTATTTGTATTGGAGTGGCTATCATTAAGGACCTTAACTAGAGCTGTCTCAGTGCTGTGGCGTGACCGAAAACCTGACTGGAAGACATCAAAACAGTGTTTTAATGTCAGGAAGTTGTACAGTTGTTGAAAAACAGCTTTTTTCTATTATTTTACTAAGAAAGGAGAGGTTTGATATGGGCCTATAGCTGTTCATGAGTGAGTTGTCTAGGTTGCTTTTTTTTAGAAGTGGCTTGATAACAGCTGTTTTTAAGCACTGAGGGAAGACACCTGAATGCAGAGACATATTTATGATCTGTAGTAGATCTGAGGCCATACAATATGAAACGTTTTTTTAAAAACACTGTTGGGAGGGTATCAAGGCAGCAGGTAGTGGATTTCAGGTGTCGTATGATGTCATCCAAGATTTTATGATTGATTGGAAAAAATTTTGCCATGGTGTTTACATCTTCTCTACAGGGACACAGAGGAAGCACATGTCCAGCACCTGGCATAGGAGCACTGACTGACTGTCTAATTTTCTGAATTTTGTCAGTAAAGAAAAGGCATTGCAGGCATGGTTTGATAGAAGTTCAGGAGGTACTGACACAGGGGGATTTGTTAGCCTGTCAAAAGTAGTGAACAAGGTGCGTGCATTATTGTTGTTTTTAGCAATGATGTAAGAAAAATATGCTTGCCTTGCATTTCTCAGCTCCAGATTATAGTTCATAATGAACCTGTAATTTAGTTTTTCACCACCTGTGTTCAGCTTTTCGACACTCTTTTTTCAGCTCTTACTAGTTTGGCATTTCTCCATGGAGGTTTCTTTTTAATAGTGACCACCTTCACCTTGATGGGAGCAATGGTGTTGATAATATTTGTAATTTTACCATTGAAATTTTCCGCAAGCTCATTTACTGAAGGTGGGGAGGGGGGGGAGAAAGCTTGGATAAATGTTTCACTGGTATTATCATTGATGTACCGTTTTTTGATGACCTCTCTCTGGATATTTCTGTTGACAAATGACACTTATTTTCTGTATAACTATTGTTCTTAGGGCTAACATTATAAACCAAATTATTACATGCTGCAGCCAAAGGACACCTTCTGTTTAGTTGAGTGTTGTCAGTGATTTATGGACTAACAAATTACACATTGGATGAATGAAGACTGGTTAGAATTACTGATTGGAGTAACTTACGTAAATTTGTTACAGAATGATATTCAAAGGTGTTTTCATACCTGAAAGGTCGTCAGAGAACTTCTGTAGGTGGCAGTGTGTTGTGTTGTGTGAGAAGTCGGCAGTATAAAGGGTGAACAGGAAGGGAGCCAAAACCGTTCCCTGGGGGGCCCCCCGTGCTGCCGATGATTGTGTCGGACACACAATCCCAGGTTCTCACAAACTGTGGCCGGTTAGTGAGATAGTCCAGGATCCATGATGACAGGTGCTGGTCCACCCCTGCGCACAGCAGCTTGTCCTTCAGGATCATCGGTTGGATGGTGTTGAAAGCACTGGAGAAGTCAAAGAACATAATCCTCACCGCATATCCTGGGCTTCTCCAGGTGGGACAGGGAACGGTGAAGGAGGAAGATCACTGCATCCTCCACCCCAATGCCATGCTGGTAGGCGAACTGGAGTGGATCCATCGCTGGTCCCACCAGGGGGCGGAGGTGAGCAAGGAGCAGTCTCTCCAGGGTCTTCATCAAGTGGGACGTCAAGGCCACCGGTCTGTAGCTGTTCAGGTCTTTGGGGTGGGAAGTTTTTGGTACAGGTACCACACAAGATGTTTTCCACAGCTGTGGTACCCTCCCCAGCTTCAGGCTCAGGTTGAAGATGTACGTCACAATCCCATACAGCTGGTCTGCACAGGACTTGAGGAGCTTTGCGCTGATGCCGTCCGGTCCCGACGCCTTCCTCGCCTTGATCTTCCTCAGCTCCGTCCTCACCTGGGTCCTGGTCAGGGTCAGGATGGGGGGCTGTGTGTTGGGAGTGGGGGGGTGTTGGTGGAGTGGGGAGTGGGCAGCAGGACTTGATGTCTTTACAGGCAGCAGTGGTTGTTGTGCAGTCAGGGGGGAGGACGGTTGGTCAAACCTATTGAAAAACAAATTCAGATTGTTCGCCCACTCCCTGCCCCCCGTGGCCTGGGGGGAGGTATTCTGGAGCCCAGAGATGGTTTTGAGGTTTCTCCAGACCCTGCTGATGTCGCTCTGTTGCAGCTTGTCCTCCATCTTCTTCCTGAATCTGTCCTTGCCTTCTCTGATCTTCCTCCAGGGTCTTCATCATGTGAGATGTCAGGGCCACTGGCCTGTAGCTGTTCAGGTCTTTGGGGTGGGAAGTCCACAATCCCACACAGCTGGTCTGCGCAGGACTTGAGGAGCTTTGCGCTGATGCCGTCCGGTCCCGAGGCCTTCCTCGCCTTGATCTTCCTCAGCTCCGTCCTCACCTGGGTCTTAGTGAGGGTCAGGTTGGGGGGCTGCGTGCTGGGAGTGGGGGGGGTGTTGGTGGAGTGGGGTGTGGACAGCAGGTCTTGATGACTGTAGAGGCAGCAGTGGTTGGTGTACAGTCGGGGGGGAGGGCGGTTGGTCAAACCTATTAAAAAACAGGTTCAGATTGTTTGCCCACTCCCTGCCCCCCGTGGCCTGGGAGGAGGTATTCTGGAGCCCAGAGATGGTTTTAAGGTTTCTCCAGACCCCGCTGATGTCGCTCTGTTGCAGCTTGTCCTCCATCTTCTTCCTGAATCTGTCCTTGCCTTCTCTGATCTTCCTCCTCAGCTCCCTCTGTACGGACTTCAGCATCTCCCTGTTCCCCGACCTGAAGATCCTCTTCTTCTCTCTCAGAAATGTTTTTATCTCAGGGTTGAGCCAGGGTTTGTTGTTCAAGCAACACCGTATGATCTTGGTGGGTACGGTGTTGTCCACACAGAATTTGATGTAGTCCGTGATGGTGTGAGTGAGGCCATTGATGTCCTCACCATGTGGATCGCAGAGCAGCTCCCAGGCAGTGGTTTCAAGACAATCCTTTAAAGCGTCCATTGCCTCCTCAGACCATATCTTCACCGTGCGCATGACCGGAGGTTGTCTGTGTACTAGGGGTTTGTACACCGGCAGGAGATGAACCAAGCTGTGATCCGATCTCCCGAGTGGGGGAGTGGTGATGAGGTGTACGCCTCCTTAGTGTTAACATAGAATAAGTCCAGTGTTTTATTGTCTCTAGTGTGGCATGTGGCATACTGGGTGAACGCGGGCAGAATGGGGGACAGTGAAATATGGTTGAAATCACCCGAGATGAGGAGAAGAGCATCTGGGTGTTCTGTCAGCAGCCTGCCAGTTACTGAGTGGATGGTATCACGCGCTGTCCCAGCGTTCGCCGTCGGATTTGCATAAATAACAATGCAGATCACGTGTGAGTATTCTCTCGGGAGATAGGTAGGCCGCATGCTAACAGCTAGCAACTCAATGTCTTTGCTGCAGTGATGTTGTTTAACCATGATATATCCTGGTCTGCACCAGCTGTTATTGACATACATTATCACTCCTCCGCCCCATACCTTCCCACTGTCTGGTGTCCGGTCTGCCCGTATTGCGTGGAAACCCTCCAGTTCGATGTTAGCATCTGTTGCTAGTTCTGTTAGCCACATCTCAGTAAACAACATCAAGCTAATCTCTCTGAAGACGCTCTCATAGCGGGAGATAGGCGCTAGCTCATCAGTCTTATTCAGTAGCGATCGTACATTCCCCACAATAACGAATGGAAGGACGGGTCTGTACCTTATATTTCTCGCCCACCGTCTTGCTCTAGCACGGCATCAACGTTGTTTCTGTCTTATTTCACCCGGTATGTCGAGGTCTTGCGCTAGCATCTTGGTTCGGTTAAGTGCTAACAGCTGGTCTCTGCTGTAACATATCCTGCTAAAAACAGTGGCTCCGTCTGCCGGCTCAGGAGACATTTGGGCGATCCGTGTGTCCGTCCGATGTATAAGGTATCACTGGATCAGAAAGATTAGCATATTGTAACACCTAGAATATTTCAAGGAAAATACCTGCATAGCAAGAACCACTGAAAGTTTTAAGGTTTGGATGGGCCCAGTGATGACACCCAGCCACCCCCACATGCACACACGTGTGCATATACACAGACATAACCATGATTGGGCAGTGATAGCAATACTTAATATTAGGAAGAAATTTAAAGAGATTCAAATGCACCACTGCTGCCAAAAAAATGCCTTCATTGTGTCAGAGGAAGTCCATTGTAGTCAGTTAGCTTTTGACATTTCATCATTCACCCAAGCTCATTCTGAAACACTTAAAATTAACCCGCACTTCCCTCACATCAGCTGCACCGAGCCAACTCTCCAGGAAAATTATGAGGATAACCTCAGTGGTTAAATGTGATTATTTTTTTAGAGCCAGAAGCTCCTGTTTATTCTCCGCAGTCGTACAAATATGAGTTTTGAAAGGACAAAGAAAAAAGTAACTGCAGCTCTCTATTTTTTTCTTGTGAATGTATACATTTTCCACATAATTTTAAATTTTTTCCCACAAATTTACAGCTTCTTTCTAGTAAATTTCTTGCTTTTTCCACTCATATATTGTGCTTTTTTCAAGAAAATTTTGAGACTTTTTTCCTCATCCTTTCTCTTTTTCTTTCTCTTCTTTTTTCTGCTGAAAGGTGGTCTGTTTACTTTCAGGCCAACAGCAACTACTCATGTAACGCAGCCCTGAAAGTATCCCCTGCCTTCAGGGTAGTTTTCAACCACTACCCCTTGTAACCTGGTTTCAAGGGCCAAGGGGTAGGGGGGCAACAGCAGCCTAGGTGAAAATCCAGTTCTCAAAATTAACCAGTAAATGCACACTAGGATGCACAATCAGTAGCTGACTGTTTCTCTCTCTTTTTTACATTTATTGCCAAAAAGTATGTTGGGCCGGAGCCCTACTGGCCATAGACATTAAAGAAATTCTGTCTCTTGCAGAGTTTAACCTTTCTACTGCTTTAACCTGTGACTGTTCAGATGAAATCTTGCTACAGAGCGTAACGTTTTCATAAGTTAACGACTTCCTCTGTGAACAAAGACACACTCGCAGGAAAAGGGAATTCTCCATACCTGTTAGCACCGCTCGGTTCAGAACTCCCCCGCGTCTCGAGCTCACGTTCTTCCAAACCAAAACCAATTGATGCCATTCCTAACCAAGATAAAAGAGCCAGTTGTTTTGATGAAGTCATTTCGTACTGTAATGAAACTGCCTCTGTGTGGTGGGGGTCTGTTACAAGTTTAACACAGATGAAATTTACTGATAGATCTGGATGTTTGTTTAAGAATTTATTGGGCGCATGGCTGCTGCTGAAAAACAGGAAATAACAGTGAAGATATTTAAACATCTTTCTGCCAGATGATTTTAATGACACTACTAAAAAAAACCAGTTTAAAATCTATTTTATTTATTTCACATTTTTTTCCTTTATAATATTGTTTGGACTCTGAGTGTGTGTGTTCATGCGTGCACGCTTAAATTGTCGACAGGATCATTTCCAGGAGGCCGTAATGAAACGCAGATCATTTCATCGCACCGTAAACTAATAAAGGAGGACAAACAACAGCTCATGAACATAATCAAACCTGACGACAAGTGACAGGCAAGCATTAGCTGCGTTTCACAAAATTAACATTTAACTCCCTGGCAGGGCTAAAAGTCACATTTGGATGGGCTGTGGGTAGTTCATGGAAGCTATTATGTGGCATGGCCTGCAGCCCTGTGAAGACCCTAAAAGAAACACAAGGTCAGAGGACACGCACACCATTAGTGGCCTCATTATGGGGGGTTTGCTTCAGTATTTAAATGCTGCAGAGAGAGAAATACCAGAGCAAGAATTTAGAGGACAAAAAAAGAGACAAAATGAAGAGCCCAAAAGCTGACAGGAATGTATGCATGTGCGTGCGCACTTCTTAAAGAGCATTAGCCACTTGCCGTCGTTTTCCCCCACTTCATTAGAGCTCCATTTCTGGAGAGAGTGAGCTTTGTGTGGCAGCTGAAACTACCCCAGACAGAAATTTGTCATAATCCAGTTGATCTGCGAGATGTTTGCCAAGTTTAAGCGGGGCTTGATTGTACCGATAACCCACTTTGCTGAGGCTCAGATGTGCATTCAAATGTGTCGGGAATTTAGAGTAAAGAAAAGTATGAAACGCTCAGTTTGAGAGGGTCAGGGTTGAGTTACTGTTATCAGGACAATCACATGATCCCATTGATCTCCCGATAAATTCACAAAAATGTGTTTGTGGTGTTACGTTGTCAGCGGTGGTGCTGGTGTGGATTTGGAAGCTCCGAACTCTGCTTCTTATTCATGGACCGATGGGGGAAGGCGGGCGGGTGGATGAGAGGAATTTCACCCGCCTACTTGCCCACTGTTGCTGGTGTATTGTCACACTTTGGAGCACGCACAACACGCACACACAGACTCATGCGCACAAAGGCTGCAGAATGGTGTTGGACTCTAATGGCCCTTCCTTTGGGGGCACTTTTAATTGTTTGGTCATCGTCTCCATGCTCAGTGTGTCACAGTCAATAAAGCCACATTAGAGGAGACGAGAGGTGAGGGGTGAGGGGGGCCGACACAGGGGGGTTAGGACCTCGGCGTGGTGAGAATATAAAGCGACTAAACCCTCCCAGAGTGGCATTCTCCTGCTATCAGACCCCTGCGGAGGACAGGCTGTCACTGTGGCCCATTGTGAGGCCAATGACTCATTCTTACTCGGGGAACAACTTTTAAAAAAGTCCCAGGGATTTCAAAAAGTGGGGACAAACCTCTTGGATTTGCATCAGCTGATGTGTATGTGTGCATTTGCATGTGTGTAGAGCAATTTAAAATTAGAATAGGCTAAAGCGGAGGCAAATTTTAAGCCAATCAGATCCAAACATCGCCTAATTTTTTTTTATCAGATACCATATCGCTTTTTTGTAACCTTTGCTGAAGTGTAATGAAATAACAGAGAGCCTCTCAGGCAGAAAATAAACTGAGCAGAGTTTAATTTGGCTCATATGTTGCAGCAAAGGGCTTTTACACGCTTGGCTGCAGCCCTTTATTTGATGTAATTCACGTTAAAGCTGTTGTCACTGATAGCCATAACATGTCACCAGAACCTGGGAGGTGTGCGATGGTGAATGCGATAACCTCGGTGCTGTGGCTGAGCCTCGCAGATCGCGGGTCTTAACTGTCACTCTCCACATCTACGGACCACCAAGCTAGTCCCTGCGACCTTCCCGTGACCTGCTCCACCTAACTATCATGAGCTCCGCTCAAAGCTCAACCACCTATCTGTGTAATGCAGGCCTTTGTTCCACTGCTCACTTCATGCTTTTAGTTTTATCCTATTCATGTGTAAATTCAGGCCAGAGTTTATTTTGAAGGAATAATCAGAATCTGAGGTGACTGAAACCAGTTGCACAGGTTTAGATGATCATCCCAAAACTGAAATCTAAGTTCAACCAGACTCCGACAGCTGCACGTTTCTGGTAACGTGGTAGTGTAGCATGGATGAACTTGTGATCCACAGTCTGACCTGAAGTTTCTCAAATTACCTGGCTGTGTCACCTTCGGGCTCGAATATCAAGATATGTTCCCTGGAGTCCCAGCTGAATCATGTCGTGTATTGTTGGACCAATGAGAACAAATCAACACTGAAAATTTAAAAAACAAACAAACACGGGCTTACCTTTCAATTCACTACTATGTATATAAATCAGTCAATCAAACAATCAATCATTTATTTATGTAGCACCTTGCAACACAAAAATTGACCAAAGTGCTTTACAATAAAATCAAATATTTCATGCTAGTCATGCTTTTATTAGCTTGAGGCTGGACTATTGCAATGCTCTTTATTATATTGTTTCCAAGTCATTTTTAAATCATCTACAACTTGGACAAAATGCCGCTGCCCACTATTTTTAACAAGCACTTCTAAATGTCTGCATATTACCCCCATACTGTTCTCTTCACTGGCTTCCTGCTCATTTTAGAATTGATTTTAAATTTTTAATGTTTGTTTTTTAAAGTTCTTAATGGTTTTGCTCCCCCTTGTTTATCTGACTTGTTAATAATTAGGAGGCATAAGTATATAACAGCATGGGTCAACATCCAGGGAACAGACATAGCGATAGTGACATTTTCCAAGTTCCTGGGTGTTCACCTGAACAATAAACCTGATGGAAGGGGCAGAGCAGGCTGTTCTCTCTGAGGAGACTTGGGTCATTTGGAGTGCAGGGGGCACTCTTGAAGACCTTCTCCGACTCTGTGGTAACATCAGCCATCATGTATGGAGTGGTCTGCTAGGGCAGCAGCATCACAGTGGCTGACAGAAAGAGACTGAGCAGGCTGATCAAGAAGGCCAGCTCTGCTCTGGGGTGCCACCTCGACCCAGTGGAAATGATTGGACAAAGGAGGATAAGATAAGATAAGATAAGATAAGATAAGATAAGATAAGATAAGATAAGCCTTTATTAGTCCCACAACGGGGAAATTCCAGGATTGCAACAGCACAGGGATAGCAACACTCAGAGCAACAATCAGAAGGCAAGAAAAAAAAAAAACAAGCAAGCAAGAGCAGCTAATATACATATGTACATATTACTATAAAATATATATATATACACACACACACACAGACACACAGTGCAGAGCATTGTAGCTGGATGGAATAAATATATGAATATATGAACACACAGTGCAGAGCATTGTAGCTAGATGGAATAAATATGTAAATATATAAACACCCACAGTACGGAGCATTGCAGCTAGGTGGAATAAATATGCAAGTATATAAACACACACAGTGCGGAGCAATGTAGCTAGATGGAATAATATGTAGATATATAAAAACACAGTGCGGAGCATTGTAGCTAGATGGAATAAATATATAGATATATAAATATAAACACACCCAGTGCTGAGCATTGTAGCTAGATGGAATAAATATATAGATATATAAATATAAACACACCCAGTGCAGAGCATTGTAGCTAGATGGAATAAATATGTAAATATATAAACACACACAGTGCAGAGCATTGTTGCTAGGTGGGATGAAACAGCATAACCGTCTATTTAGTTATCCTACATGGTATGATTATGTGCCCATACATATTCTCACCCTCCATAGCGACCGGTATGTTCCTAGTTGTATGCCGGAGAGGACCATTGTGTAAGTCTATTGCATCTTTTGCATTCAAAAAAAAAAAAAAAAAATATTAGTTTGTTACGTCTTTTTGCTATCTCTGCGAGCAGCCCTGCTTAGGTTGTACAGTCTGACAGCCGTTGGTAGGAAGGACCTACGAAACCTCTCGGTTGTGCACCTGGGATGATGTAGTCTGCTGCTAAATGAGCTTCTCAGTGCATCCAGTATGTCCTGCATAGGGTGGAACTCGGACTCCAGCAGAGATGACAGTTTAGCCACCGTCCTTCTCTCTCCTATCTCCTCCATCGGATCAAGGCGTTGCCCCAGGACAGAGCTAGCTTTCTTAATCAGTTTGTTCAGTCTCTTCCTATCGGCTGCAGTAATGCCACTGCCCCAGCAGACCACTCCAAAAGTGATGGCTGATGCCACCACCGTGTCATAGAATGACTTCAGCAGCACCCCTTGTACACCAAAAGACCTGAGTCTCCTCAGCAGGAACAGCCTGCGCTGTCCCTTCTTGTAGAGTGCGTCAGTATTGTGTGACCAGTCTAGTTTATTGTTCAGATGAATACCCAGGTACTTGTAGGATGTCACCATCTCGATGTCTGTTCCCTGTATATTTACTGGTGCTGTGAGGGGCTGCCCATGCCTGCGGCAGTCCACCACCAGCTCCTTAGTTTTCCTCGCGTTGATCTGGAGGCAGTTCCGATAGCACCAGTCCACAAAGTCCTGGATAAGCCCTCTGTACTCAGCTTCATCTCCGTTGGAGATGAGACCAACGATCGCAGAGTCATCAGAGAACTTCTGTAGATGGCAATGTGTTGTGTTGTGTGAGAAGTCCGCAGTATAAAGAGTGAACAGGAAGGGAGCCAGCGCCGTTCCCTGGGGGGCCCCCGTGCTACTGATGATCGTGTCGGAAACACAGTCCCGGGTTCTCACAAACTGAGGCCGGTTCGTGAGGTAGTCCAGGATCCATGATGACAGGTGCTGGTCCACCCCTGCGCGCAGCAGCTTGTCCTTCAGGATCATCGGTTGGATGGTGTTGAAAGCACTGGAGAAGTCAAAGAACATGATCCTCACCATATTCCCGGGCTTCTCCAGGTGGGACAGAGAACGGTGAAGGAGGAAGATCACCGCATCCTCCACCCCAATGCCATGCTGGTAGGCGAACTGGAGTGGATCCATCGCTGGTTCCACCAGGGGGCGAAGATGAGCAAGGAGCAGTCTCTCCAGGGTCTTCATCAAGTGGGACGTCAAGGCCACCGGTCTGAAGCTGTTCAGGTCTTTGGGGTGGGAAGTTTTTGGTACAGGTACCACACAAGATGTTTTCCACAGCTGTGGTACCCTCCCCAGTTTCAGGCTCATGTTGAAGATATACGTCACAATCCCACACAGCTGGTCTGCACAGGACTTGAGGAGCTTTGCGCTGATGCCGTCCGGTCCCGACGCCTTCCTCGCCTTGATCTTCCTCAGCTCCGTCCTCACCTGGGTCTTGGTCAGGGTCAGGATGGTGGCTAAGCTGTCATCTCTGCTGGAGTCCAAATCCCACACCATACAGCTCAAGCTGAGTGCACTGAGCAGTTCGTTTAGAGGCAGGCTGCTCCATTCCAAAAAAAGGTTTCTGTCCGGATAGATAGTTCTTATCATGCTTATTTATGTCCAAGTCTTAACTTTTCAAATCAGTTTGGGTTTTAATTAGGTATTTGATGCTAAAATATGAATTTGGTCGCAACAATGATTATGAAACTGCCATTTTAGTTTACAGTTTGGTTCACATTAATTAAGGAAGGAGGAGCTTATTGTCATGCTGCAGAGGGCAGTCAAAACACCCAAGTTTCATTTTTGGAGAGTTCTCATGCCCTCTGTCTTCATTACCTCCGCCAAAGGGGGAGGTTATGTGATCATCGGCGTTGGTTTGTCTGTTTGTTTGTTGGTTTGTTTGTTTGTCTGTTTGTTTGTCTGTTAGCAAGATAACTCAAGAAGTTATGGACAGATTTTCATGAAATTTTCACAGATTGTCAGAAATGGGGTATCCTACAGATGATTAGATTTTGGTGGTGATCCGGATCACCGTCCACAAGAAAACCGCCATTACGCAAAATGCCATTTTCGTGAATAACTACTGAACCACTAATCCTATCATTGTCAATCCAATTGCTAGTCATATGTTTTCATGGTCAAGGAATCTGAAAACGTACACACAAACACTGTATGGGGGGAACTGTGGCCGCCATTACCGAAAAGGCCATTTTCAACAATAACTACTGAACCACTAATCCTATCATTGTCAATCCAATTGCTAGTCATATGTTTTCATGGTCAAGGAATCTGAAAACATACGCACAAACACTGTATGGGAGGAACTGTGGCCGCCATTACGGAAAATGCCATTTTCGTCAATAATTTTTTTTTTTTTCCGGTTCCGGTTCCGCCGGACCGGTGGCGCCACACGAGTAGGCTGCCCGTTGCAACAGCCTTTTTTTTATCTTCCTTCTTCTTTCTACACCTTTCACTCTGTATATATATCACGGACGCACGGATCGCCCCGGGGGTCTCCCAGGTCGGCGGACGGAGCCACGGTTTGCAGCGGGAGACGTTACAGCGGGGAGGAGCTAGTGCTAGCTAGCACTTGTCTTCTCTTCTCAGGATTCTGTTTGTGGACTTCAGCTCCGCATTCAACACCATCCGCCCCGATCTGCTCCAGGACAAGCTGTCCCTGCTCAACGTGCCTGACTCCCTCTGCAGGTGGATCACCGACTTCCTGACGGACCGGAGACAGCATGTGCGGCTGGGGAAGTCTGTCTCAGACTCTGTTAGCATCAGCATTGGATCACCCCAGGGCTGTGTACTTGCCCCCCTACTCTTCTCCCTTTATACCAACTCCTGCACCTCCTCCCACCAGTCTGTTAAGCTGATTAAGTTTGCGGACGACACCACCCTCATCGGGCTCATCTCCAACGGCGACGAGTCCGCCTACAGGGAAGAGGTGGCCCAGCTGGTGTCCTGGTGCAGCCACAACAACCTGCAGCTGAATGCTCTGAAGACAGCGGAGATGATTGTGGACTTCAGGAAAGTCACAACCCCCCTGCCCCCCCTCACCATCACAGGCTCTCCCATCACCATTGCAGATTCCTTCCGCTTCTTGGGCACCACCATCACCCGTGACCTCAAATGGGAGCCAACCATCAGCTCCCTCATCAAAAAGGCCCAGCAGAGGATGTTCTTTCTGCGGCAGCTGAGGAAGCTCAAGCTACCCACCAAGATGTTAGTGCAGTTCTACACGGCCATCATCGAGTCCATCCTCACCTCCTCCATAACTGTGTGGTATGCAGGAGCCACTGCCAGGGACAGACTAAGGCTGCAGCGCGTCGTGCGCACTGCTGAGAAGGTGATAGGCTGCGAGCTCCCATCTCTCCAGGACCTGTACATCTCCAGGACCTGGAGGCGTGCTGGCCGGATCATAGCCGATCCTTCACATCCTGGTCACGTACTGTTTGCTCCCCTCCCCTCAGGTAGAAGACTTCGGTCCATTTGGACTAAAACCTCCCGGCACATGAATAGCTTTTTCCCCTCTGCCATCAGACTGCTGAACATTAAGTGACTTTTTGACTCTCGTGCACTATGTACAGCAGCTCAACCAGACTCACGTCATTCATCACTGTTTTCTGTTGCATTATCAACTGCACTATGTGGTACTTCACATTATCTGCTACTTGCTAATTTTTTAAAACTGCCTTGACTAGTACTACTCATTATTACTAGTATTGTTATTATTATTATTATTATCATTATTACTTATTATTACTTATTTTTCTACACTTATTGCACGTTTTCAGTCCTTTAGTTTTTTAGTTTATCTCTTTTTCTCATCATGTTTTTAATGTTGCAGCATGGCATCGAGACAAATTCCTAGTTTGTGTACTACATGAACAATGGCAATAAATCTGATTCTGATTCTGATTCTGATTCTGATTCTGACTTGGCCGCCGCCCGGTGCTAATGGGAAACTCGACATACCGGGAGCTGTAGCGAAAACGACGCGGGTGCCGGGCTGGAGTTTAGGCGGCGTGCAAGAAATATAAGACAGAATAATAAAGAGCGATGGCAAGAACCAAGCAGACCGCCCGTAAAACCTACTGGAGGAAGAAGCCCCCCAGGAGACAGCTAGCCACCAGGGCTGCTCGGAGAGGCGCTCCGGCCACCGGCAGAGTGAAGAGGCCTCGCCGTCACAGGCCCGTGGCTCTGAGAGAGATCCGTCGCTACCAGAAATCCACGGAGCTGCTCATCCGTAAGCTGCCCGTCCAGCGCCTGGTGAGGGAGATTGCTCAGGACTTCAAGACCGTCCTGCGTTTCCTGAGCTTCGCCGTCATGGCTCTGCAGGAGACCAGCAAGGCCCACCTGGTGGTCTCTTCTTCGCTAAGGGGGTCACCATCATGCCCAAAGACTTCCAGCTGGGCCGCCGCATCCGCGGAGAGAGAGCTTAGACTTTCTGCTGCACATTCACCAACCAACCATAATGCTCTGCACTGTGTGTCTATATATATACATTTATAGTAATATGGACATATGTTTACTAGATGTCGTTTTTTCTTGCCTTCTGATTGTTGCTCTGAGTGTTGCTATCCCTGTGCTGTTGCAATCCTGGAATTTCCCCATTGTGGGACTAATAAAGGCTTATCTTATCTTATCTTAACTACTGAACCACTGCTTGTCATATGTTTTCATGATCAAGGAATCTCAACACTGTATGGGCGGAACTGCTGCGCTTGGCGGAGGTCTGCGCTCTCCGAGTGCTTTTCTAGTTTACAGTCTGTGGTATGAACTGGTGCAGACTGAAACCTACAGATATTTTATGATCTTTTCCTGGTGAAGCCAGGACTTTCACAGTTGGAAGCAGAATAGCCATCATGTGTCAAAAGTGAAGCGAATGTGCTTACTTTTCAGCAAGGGAGACATCTCAAGTTACAAAATTCGGTAAAAACATCAATCTACACTTTCTCAAATTTTCTAGATGTAATACTAAAATTGTGGTGCAAAAATGAATGAAATAAATGACAAAGCAGTTTGTGTTAGTGGTAAACAGCACTAGTGTAAGGGTGGGGGAGGCTCTACTTTACAAATTACACATTAGAGCTGTAACAAGTTGTACACTCACTACTTGTTGCTAGTTTCACAACCATTTCCCTAGCCTACTTATTGCTCCTTATTCCTGCTGGTCTTGAAACTACATGCAACAATAAAAAATGTGTTTAAAACAGGTGTGCACTTCCATGCGTTCAAGCTGTAAAGTGTAAAATATCTTATAGCATTCCTTTTTTCTAAACATCAGCTGCAATACCAGTTTAATAAAATTTCAATACTGGCGATAAAAATGGACTTCTACTAATATTTCTATTGAATGTATAGTTTTCTAATTGTGATTAAAAAAACAGTAATTGTTCAAATTCTTTGTGACCTGTATATGTACGCAAATGTGTTGTAATTGTGTGTTTATTGAAATCATTTTTGCCGTTTTAATAAGTGCTTGTTACCACTGGGAGGTTCTGACAGGCATCTAAATAATCCAAACATCGACCAGATGACTGGGTTTCACTGGTGCTCATCTCTGCTCTGTGTCTGAGGACAAGTCTCCGCTGGACACATAACTCAGAAGTGGTTCTTGGACAAACTGTTGACTCCATATAAATCCTTGGTCATTTTATGAACCCCTGGTTTTCTAACGCATAGCTCAGTCAAGCCTCCACTGGGAAGGTCACTCGTTTCACCCTAGTTTGGAGACATGTCTGTGTCTTTTGCACTTACAGACTCATTAAACAGATGTGTTTTTGCCTAACTATGGCGTATCCTTCAGAGTCTCAGTCTGATCACACTGGCCAGTCTAAAACATGTGAAGCAAGCCAACATGACTTTTGCAGGCAACCTGGCAAGTGGCTCTGTGGTTGAAATTTAGAAGTCACAGTCTCATAGGTTTGGGTTCTTGTCTTGTGTGGCCCTCATTTCAGACATAATTTATGATCCAGTTAAGAGAAACAGTGCCCAGTGCCTCTTGAAGGCTGAATTTCTGGCCCCGGCGCTGCTACAGTATTTCATGATTATCGGGCTATCCCTGGTGGCCTCGTAAAACACCTCATATTACCACATTTCCCTGTCTGTCTGTGCCTTTTTTTTTGTTTTACACCCTTCTCTGTGGTGGGTAAAAAATAAAGGCACATAGGAGGAGGCCATAATTTATCCCATAACCCCAAAATTGGCGCAAGGTTGTTGGGTGTCATTAAAACAGGGAGTTGGCCAAATTCTGTCATTGTTTGCATATCGTATAACAATACACATTTCAGAGCAGATCTTTTTTTTTTGACACTAACACTGGTGTAGAAAGGAAAGGAAATCACAAAGGGAGAACCCTCATCAGCCTTTCTCACCAAAGTGTTTTACTAGCAACTCTTTCACTAAAGCGTATAACACTGGTGTTGATTTTAGCTGGCTGTAGACGAACTGCAGTTAGCCCAGTCACTGTCAGCGTTTGAGGCCTCTCCATCATCTTCTGAAAGCAGAGCTGCGATTCGCTCGTAAAGCCAGCCATAAACTGGCACTAACAGAGCCGGCCCAGCCCGGCACTCAAAGCTACACACAGACGGCTTCAACCGCATGGCAGTCACAACAGTTTAAAGTGCCAGTGGGTTTTTTTTTCACCTGATTGGGACCAATGAGAGTGCATGATTAAAGAGGTTTTAAACTGATAAAGGTTTCATTAAAACTTTATGTTGAAACTTTTGCACATAATGGCATTGCTTAAATAGGTGAAGTTATAGAAATCAATGGAAAGGAGTAAGAAGAGGGTTGAATTAAGACATTAAGTTTAAACCTCTTACTGTAGGATGAACTATTATAATCATGCAGAGTGCAAGGAGATTGACCCATCAAGTTGGCACTGTACAGGCAGCTCAAATAATGGTCTCTTCTGAATTTGTTAATCCTGCTATTCTGTAAAATAAGACCTGTCCAGAACATTTGACTGCTTGGCTGAGAATCTGTTTTCTGTCTTTGCTTTTGGTTTTTTAAATTGTAACAAACTGGGGAGAAAGCAGAAGGACTGAAATCTTTCATGCCAGTGTCACTCGAGCAAGCATTCCCATCGGAACATCACAGCAGAAAGAGGTCGTTAGGTGCAAATTCCCACCAGAAGGCCACAAAAACCCAGCCAGGAAAGCCAAAGTCAGGTCCAAAGAGAAGCAACCTCGTTTTACTGGAAAATTGTTAAATTGAGAAAACTATGAGGTGCAAAGATTGCAGTCGGATGAAGCAACAAATGGAGTAGACAAAAGGGGTCGAAGGTTTTTGTTTTTTACCGTGAATGGAGGCACGACGACTGAGGGATGAAGACAGAGCAGCATTTAAGGACCCACAAAGCTGTGCATTTAAATAAACAGGGTTACGTCGTTTTCCTTTGGGCCCAATGAAGTCCATCAAAGGACATGGAAATGCCCCAATGAATGGATGCAAGGACTCCCAAACTCCTGCCTTTTCACTTCGTGTGAAAGAATGTGACATAATAAACACAGAAGCCTCCTGCCATGAAAAACGGACATAAACTCAGCTTTAAATATTTTCCGCCCCGGTTACAACTTTAAATCATTATCGGGGTTGCCATGTAGGCCTTTCCACAGTGTGCAGATGTCACCATTTGCTGGAAGTTGAATTAGTAATGCTTTGCCCTCGAGTCGTAAAACCAATAATGGAGAAATCAATAATTATTGCTCTGGGGCAGAGACACTCCAAATAGAAATGGAAAATATGTCGGATATGTTGTAGCTAATAATTTGTGACTGGCTTCCGGAATCATCAGTATGCACAACTGGTTGATTTATTAGAAAAACCGGAAAGTATCCTGCCAGAAAGAAAGAGAAAATTTTAGATTTTTTTTTTCCCTGAGTAAAATCAACAATACCACAAAATGTACATCTATTAACTGCCTTCTATTAGCATTTCAGAAAAAAGACAATACCCACAAATCACACAGCTATTGTCATGTTCGCATCACCCTGTGTTTAGGTAATAGTAGGGGGAGTTCAGCCTATAAGCAAGTTACGCAGCGTCACTCCTCTTCACTAGTTATTAGCTCAAAAGGAGTTCATGCAAAGACACGGTGTCCATTTGCCCAAATTTCATAGGAATCACTGCTCCTAGCCATTTTCCCCAATGGTCACCAAAATTGCTCACAATGAGCCTTGAGTGGGTCTGCATCCAGGTTGTGCTCAAGATCAGTGTCAAAGGTTAGGAGAGCTGGGCACTTAGATGACTTTATAAAAATTGTTACTCCATCCAGCCATCATTCTTCCGGGTTACAGGGGCACTGGTCAAAGCCAAGAAGTTCGAACTGCTGTCTAGCTCACATACCAAAATGGTCCCTCCTGCAGGGGGTGTGCCCACTAGAAGTTGGACCCATGTGGCTCCTTGGGGTACGCTGGGTCCTTAATGTGACTTTTTTCATAGGGATTTGCTAGACTGCTCTTGGTCTGGCCCTTCACCCAGGACCAGTTTGTCTTGGAAGACCCTACCAGGGGCAAGTTGTCCCTGAAAACATAGCCCCTGGGATCATTAGGGCACACACTATGATAAGGTAGGGATCCACAGAGGGAGGAAATTGCTACTCCTCCTAGGCAATTGCCTCAGTGGTCACCAAACCCATTCACTATGATTTTCAGGTTGGTCTCAAGGTCAAAGGTCAGGAGATCTGGGCATTTATGTAATTTCAGAAAAATCAATACTCAGTCAAGGCAATTTGCCCTAATTCTCAATAAATTTATGCACACTGATCAGAATCAAAGGTCAGGTGATCTCAGCATTTATATGATTTTATGCAGAGATCCTCAATAGGGTTGAGCAGTTTGACCTTAAATCAGTGTTATGGTTATTTGACCTTTTCATCTTGGTTTTCTTTTTTAACCATTTTTTTCTCCCTTCTTACTGACAAGGCTTGTAATTAATCAATCGATCAAACTTTATTTATATAGCACTTTTCATACAAAAAGATGCAACACAAAGTGCTTCATACATTGAAATAAAACACAATTACCCCCCCCCCCCCCCCCAACACACACAAAGAAACTTTTGTCAGTGTAAAGCAGCATTCAGACCACAATAGTCTGGGGGTCTCGGTTCGACTGGTTGGGGAATGCTGAAAATTTTCTCACCTTTGTTTGGTTTGGTTTGCATTCACACTGCAGTGGACCAAACTGCCTGGACAACGTCATGCAGTTACAACAACTGCTCATTTTGGGCGCTGTAGCCCAAACCACCACTGACCAGGAAGAAAACAAAAATCCATTCCCTTCAGCCAGGTTTTTTTGTACGTCACAAACGAGACATTTTTTTTAAACTTTTCTCCTCTGTTTAATCCAGTAAAAGGATTTCTCGGATTTGCACGGTTGTCTTTATCGTTATTTTCTACCCAAAATGTACTACGGTAAACGCCACTTTCTCTTCTCAGACTATGTGTTGCAATGGTAACACTAATGCCGAGGGTCACTTCTGCCCTTTGGTCTGCTGGATAGTCCGTTTGGATTCACACTGCAAGCGAAGTGCACCAGACTTCGTTTGTAAGTGAACTGAAACCCCCGTTTTCAGGGGGACCAGACTTTGCTTGTTTGGTGCGCACCACAGTTCCAACACGCATTCAGACTGAACCGAACTATCCGTGGAAGTGGAGCAGAGTTCCTTTGGTCCAGACCAAACAATGGCCGTCTGAATGCACCCTAAAACTTATGGCTTATGGCTGGGCACCGAGGATCCAAATGTGGAAGCACCATCACTAGGAAGCCATCACCAGCAGGGAAAGTTTCAAGTCCACGGCTACAGGAACACCACCTCTGAGACCGCCCAAGTCCAATCCGAGGGGTCGACACTGCAGATGTGGTGCCGCAGTGTACAGTCCCCTCAGCCAGGTAGATTATGGCAATCGCAGGCCAGCGCCCTGCAGCCAGAAAACAGGTACAATTTCCCATGGGAGGGCTCCCCACGAGGAAACACCAGAGCTTGGACAGGGTGATAAAAAAAAAATAAAACAGTCACTGATAAATAATAAGATAATTTGCTGATAAAAAAGACTAGGCAGTTAAGATGACTAGAAGAATAAAACAACACTTAAATACAGTCAAACAGACATATGCAAAAGTATTAATAATTTGCAGTAAGATAAGTAATTCTAGCATAAAATAGGTTTAAATCATAAATTAAAGTGTAACATGTTTCTTTTGGTTTACAAGACATATCAGCAACAACTGCTTCTCCAACAACAAACCATGGGTCACCAGTGACCTGAAAGCACTTCTGAACAAAAAGAAGAGAGCTTTTAGGGCTGGAGACAAGGAGAAGCTGAGGGGAGTGCAGCATGAGCTGAGAGAGATGCTGAGGAGGTGCAAGGACCATTATAGGAGGAAGTTGGAAGAGAAACTCAGGCAAAACAACTCTAAAGATGTGTGGGAGGGAATGAAACAAATCACTGGGTACAAGGGGAGAGTCCGGCAGCCATCTGGGAGCCAGGAGAGAGCTGAGGAACTGAATCTGTTTTTTTTAATAGGTTCAACTCACAGCCTGTCACCCGGGCAACACAACCAGACCCCCACGCACCCCTCCCCACCCACGTTCCTGTGCAGAACCTCTCTCCATCTCCCTCCTCCTCCTCCTCAGGGGGCACCAGGACCCTCCCTTACTTCACGGTGACTACAGATCAGGTGGAGAAACAGCTGGAGAGATTTCGTCAGAGGAAGGCTTTGGGCCCTGACGGCATCTCTGCAATGACCCTGAGGACCTGTGCCAACCAACTAGCTCCGGTACTGAAACATCTGTACAACCTGAGCCTGAATCTGGAGAAAGTACCAGTGCTGTGGAAGACATCCTGCCTGGTTCCTGTCCCCAAGAAGTAATCTCCATCGGATATGAATTACTACCAACCAGTTGCCCTCACATCTCATGTGATGAAGGTCCTGGAGAGACTGGTCTTAGCCCACCTGAGGCCGCAGGTGAAGACGTGGCTGGACCCTTTGCATATCAGCCCCATTTAGGAGTTGAAGATGCTGTCATCTACCTGCTGCAACGAGCCCATCTGCACCTGGATGGTGGAGGAGATACTGTGAGAATCACTTTTTTTGATTTCTCCAGTGCCTTTAACACCATCCAGCCACTGCTGCTGGGTGAGAAGCTGCGGGTGATGGGGGTTGACAGCTCTGTGATCTCCTGGATTACTGACTACCTGACAGGCAGACCACAGTTTGTCAGGCTGGGCAGTGTCTTGTCTGGAGTGGTGGCTAGTGATACGGGAGCGCCACAGGGGACTGCGCTCTCTCCTTTTCTTTTTACCTTATACACCACTGACTTTCAGTACAACACTGAGTCATGCCACCTGCAAAAATTCTCTGATGACTCAGCTGTTGTGGGGTGTATAAGAGGAGGAGAGGAGGGGGAGTACAGGGCACTGGTAGACAGATTTGTGGAGTGGACGAAGCAGAATCACCTGAGGTTGAATGTCAGCAAGACCAGAGAGATGGTGATTGACTTCAAGAAGAGGAAGGCTCCTTCTTAGCCACTGCAGATTGGGGGGAGGATGTGGGAGTGGTTGAGGACTACAAATATCTGGGTGTCAGGATCAGCAGCGGGTTGGACTGGAGAGCCAACACTGATGCTGCGCACAAGAAGGGGATGAGCAGACTCTACTTCCTGAGAAAGCTTTTCTACCAGACTGTTGTCGCCAGCGCCATCTTCTTTGCTGCGGTCTGTTGGGTTAGCAGTATCAGGGCCAGAGATACCCAACAGACTTGACAAGATTATCAAGAGGGTTGGCTCTGTAATTGGTCTCAGACCGGAGACCTTTGAGACAGTGATGGAGAGGAGAACACTAAATAAACTGCGATCCATCATGGGCAATCCTGATCACCCCCTCCACCACACACTAGATAGAAAGCGAAGCACTTTCTCCAGTAGACTACTACAGCTTTGTTGTCAAACAGCCAGGTACAGGAAATCTTTCCTGCCACATGCAATTTCACTGTACAATAACTCACTATGATGTTGTATTCTGGTCATAGCTATGCTGCCACACTGCATCTTACAGACTAACTGGTACATCACTTTTCACTCTGCTCCTGATAGTCCTTCTTTGTGCAATGGGATGATTCATGTGTTTATACGGGTCATCATAGTATATTAAGCTATGATGTATATAGGTTTTATAGTTGTGTTAGTTTTTCACGTTCCATGGGTAATCCCTTTGTCTGTCATGTGTATGTTTCTGTTGTTTGGTTGTCAACTGTCATGCTGCTGTTACACTGTAATTTCCCAGTTTGGGATCAATAAAGTACATCTATCTATCTATCTATCTATCTATCTATCTATCTATCTATCTATCTATCTATCTATCTATCTATCTATCTATCTATCTATCTATCTATCTATCTATCTATCTATCTATCTATCTATCTATCTAATTCCAAACTCCCAAGTATGTTTTTTTCTGTTGTGAGTGTCTGCTTAAAACCCTTGTATTATGTTAAGGGTCAATTTGACCCATTTCGGTTTTTGTGTTGACCAAAGTACGGGTTATCCTTTCTTTTTCTTCATGAAATTTTGTGACTTTTCCTCATCTAGGGTCATGAACTGGTGTGTAAAATCTGGACACTTTGATGTGTAGTGGAATGTATGTGCAGAGTTTGTATACAAAGATGATGTTGCGGGTCATTTTGACCCGGACACTTTTATGTGGGTAAGTAGCTGTACAGATCCAAAATAAACATGCCTCTTTGATGTACTTTATTTTGACTGCCCAGTTAATTGTATTTTGGCTGCCAGAGACCCAGGTGTGTGTCGAGGAGGGACTTTCTCTCCCTTGTCCTTGTCACTTTTCTCATGCCATCTCTTTGACAAACACACCAAAAATGAGCTCCAGAAGGTTTACAGCTGAAGAAGCTTCATCGCATATTTTGAACTGGGATAGTGACACAGAGGAAGAGATTTCAGAGACTGAGGACAATGTAATTGATGATCCAGATTGTCAATTTTCCAACGATGAGGAGGATTCAGAGGACGAGCCTGCCGTTATGTCTCCATCGGATGAAAGCCAAGGAATGCAGCAATCGTCATCCACAGAGGGGACATGGGCATCTAAAGATGGTAATATAAAATGGTCAACATCACCACACCAAAGCCGAGGTAGACTGCCATCTTCCAATGTCATCAAAATGACTCCCGGTCCTACAAGATTTGCTGTCACACGAGTTGATGATATTCAATCAGCATTTCAGCTCTTCATATCCCCACCAACAGAGAAGATTATACTGGAAATGACCAACTTGGAGGGGAGGCGTGTATTTCAGGAGAAATGGAAGCCACTGGATCAGACTGACCTGCATGCTTACATTGGAATTCTGGCATTAGCTGGAGTGTACAGGTCAAAGGGAGAAGCAACTGCAAGTCTATGGGATGAAGAGTATGGAAGGCCAACCTTTCGAGCAACAATGTCTCTGGAGACATTTCACATGATATCTCGGGTGATCCGATTTGACAACCGTGACACCAGAGCTGGTCGACGTGAAAGAGACAAACTAGCTGCGTTTAGAGATGTATGGGATAAATGGGTTGAAATTCTAGCTTTGTTGTACAATCCTGGTCCCCATGTTACTGTAGATGAGCGTCTTGTACCATTCAGAGGGCGCTGACCTTTCAGACAGTACATGCCCAACAAGCCTGCCAAGTATGGCATCAAAATGTGGGTAGCCTGTGATGCAAAATCTAGCTATGCATGGAATATGCAAGTGAATACTGGAAAGCTACCTGGAGGAGCATCTGAGAAGAATCAGGGGATGCGTGTGGTGCTGGAGATGAGTGAAGGGTTGCAAGGTCATAACATCACATGTGACAACTTCTTTACATCCTACCGCCTTGGAGATGAACTTCAGAAGAGAAAGCTGACTATGTTGGGAACAGTCAGAAGAAATAAGCCAGAACTTCCCGGTGAAATTCTGAAGATGCAGGGCAGACCTCTGCATTCCTCAATATTTGTTTTCACTGAGAAAGCAGCAGTTGTTTCATACTGCCCAAAGAGAAACAAGAATGTTCTTGTAATGAGCACAATGCACACAGATGCATCTCTGAGCACAAGAGAAGACATGAAGCCACAAATGATCCTGGACTACAACTCCACCAAAGGAGGAGTTGACAATCTGGAGAAAGTCACAGCAACATACAGCTGCCAGCGCAAGACTGCCCGTTGGCCCTTGGTGATTTTCTACAACATTGTCGATGTGTCTGCTTACAATGCCTATGTCCTGTGGACTGAAATCAGCCAGCAATGGAATGCCGGCAAATTGTACTGACGTCGGCTTTTCCTGGAAGAACTCAGCAAAGCACTTGTCACTCCCAAGATCCAGAGGCGAGCCAGGCCAGCTCGATCTCCAACAGCTGCAGCTGTCATTGAAAAGGTCAAGGTCAGGTCATCCAACCAATCTGCAATGGATCCAGTGGACACAGGTGTAAAGAAACGGAAAAGATGCCAGGTCTGTCCCTCCCGAGAGGACAGTAAAACAAGTACCTCTTGTGTGAAATGCAAGAATTACATCTGCAGAAAGCACACAGTTGCATTCTGTCCATCATGTGGAGAGCATTGAAAATGTTGAACATTGAAAATGTGAGAAAAAGGGGTAAGTTAAATGAAAAAAAAATGCAGAGGGAAAAACTTGAACAAAATAGTTCTTAAATATAGTGTTGAAATTAAAAATGTATTGTTATGTCTCTTTTATAAATGTTTATATAATCTAAAATAAAGTTGTTATTGGTTTAACCTGTTTTTTGAATGTTTTGAGTGGATTTACACAGTACGGGTCAAAATGACCCACAACATAATCAATGTAATTTTTTTTTCAACATAATACAAGGGTTTTAAGCTCCACCCCTCCCCCAAAAAAGGCAGATTTGGACAGAGTGTTTCTAGCTACGTCAATATTCCTGCTTAGCCTGATTGGTTATAACACTAACCAATCAGGCTAAGCACTGAGACCTCTACTTGACTCTCTGGGGGGAAGAGAGAGGAGCAAACAGGAGCTCAGGTTTTTACAAGTTGGGAAAGATGGCAGATTATACCGGGGGTGGGGGTGGGGGAGCTGAAAAGTTTGTAAAGGAAAAATTTATCTGTCTTATTTGCATCTGGTCCTGAACAAATAAAGAGAAGGAAAATCTTCTGCCAAGTTGAATGTCCTTTTATTCTGCAGAATAAACAATGTGAAAAAAAAAGCTTTCAGTGTCCTTCAGCCCTGCTCCCTGCACAGAGAGAACACACCGTTCTTATATCCTAACAGGAGGACAAAATCATTGCCTAACAAGATCTCTCGACCAAAAAGTCCTTATCTGGTTAGACAGCACAAGGTCACTTGATGTGGCTGTTTACACATTTCCTGCAGAGCAACTCAGGCTGTTATCTTCCCTTACAGAGTAAATGTCTCAATATGGGGAAACAATTTATAAATGTGTGTGTGTGACCAATACTTTCAACATCCAGTGAACAAATTATCATAGTGTAAGGCCTTACATGGAGATAATAATCAGATCATTAAACAACTCATACATAAAGACACACTTACAAAACATATGATCCTTGATTACACATATGATCCTTGATTACATAACAGATTAATGTATAAATGATAAATTTCTACCACAAGTTCACAGGCTGAAAAGTTCATAGTGGTCAAATTTGACCAAATGTAGTTTATTTTTCAACCGCAGGGATCCAAGCGCTGCAACACGAATGGAAGAAGTGTGTCGACCGTAGGGGAGACTATGTTGAAAAATAAACCACATTTGGTCAAATTTGACCACTATGAACTTTTCAGCCTATGAACTTTTCAGCCCCGTGTACAGTATGTGTTCAGTTTTTGGCTGTGTGAGCAAGAAATCCTCTTTTAAATTACATGTCTTACCCACAGACATGAAAATACGACAACGATGAATAATTTTATTTGGAAAAACCCCAGTGTCCCTGCTAAAATACCAGAGAGGACATGGGTTTGCAGCCTGCATGCTGGGGGAGACAGCCATGGTGTGCGTCGTGCAACGGCCAGGCGAGTATCATCATAGGTGAACCTGCAGAAGGATCACTTTTGGTGGAGCGGAGAGGCAGTCGCTGCCGGCTGGAGGGCTCCTCTTGCCTCGCTGGGAGGACCCGCCAGTGTGCCCTGCCAGCCGCCTTGCCTCTCCCAGGAGTAAGCCGGTGAGAACGCTCCAAAGGAATTGAGCACTCCTTGGCCTCTCCTTCTTCACCCAAAGGAACGGTCTCTGGTTACCCATTCACCGCGGATTGCCTCGTTGAGGGCTGGTGAGCAGTTCCCCTTGGAGCAGCTCGAAGTGAGGTAAGCTCCCAAGGAAGGAGGCCGGGGAACATCTCAGAGGTGAGCCGGCTGTTGGTGCACCGGACCGAGGCGGACTGCTTACCAGCCCCCAGCGAGGCGATCCGTGGTGAGTGGGTAACCAGAGACCAGTGGGGATCCTTCCAGCCACCATGACTGGACGGGCAGTGACTCTTCCATGGGTTCACCTACGGTACCTCCTCAAGTTAGATCGCCTTCTCAGATCCTTTTACAATGTCCTTGTCTTCTTCCAGCTATTTGTGGGTGGGCGTATGGGTGGAGCTAATTAAAATATTCATAAATCTGCATATACTTAAGTAGGTCAAACACATAAAAGCTCTTTCCAAGCCATTCTAAGGCAATGAAAGTTTTTTTGTGTATAAAAAGCCACAATATACTATTTTGGGCAAAACACTTTGGTTTTTGAGGTGGTTTTATAGCTGCTGGAGTGGGTCTTTAAGACAATTAAAATAGGAAACTAATCAAAAGCTAGGTTAAAATAGTAGGTCTTGAGCCTGCTTTTAAAAACATGAACATTCTCAGCACCCCTGATATTCTCCAGCACGCTGTTCCACAGATGTGGGCTGTAGTAACTAAAAGCCACAAGTGATTTGATACCACATAACAGTGTTTTGTCACAAGCCATCTTTAATTGTGTTCTGCTGCATCTGAACAGCGTTGACTGTGCTGCTTCTGGAGTTAGGTGCCCACACCTGTAATTCTGTGGGCATATCTTAAAGGAGCAGAGAAAACTTCTCGCATACATGCACACAACAGGGAGGGGGGGGGGGGAAACCAACATGAGCAAATTATGTTGGCGCTATATCCCAGAATATCAGTTCTGTTTTTATTTCGATTAATCGCACAGCCCTAATCCTCAGGTTGGTCTGTATCCAGGTTATTATAATAATAATAATAATAACTAGAAAAGCACTCGGAGAGCGCAGACCTCCGCCAAGCGCCACAGTTCCCCCCCATACAGTGTTTGTGTGTATGTTTTCAGATTCCTTGACCATGAAAACATATGACTAACAATTGGATTCACAATGATAGGATTAGTGGTTCAGTAGTAAAAGCATTACCTCCTTGGTGGAGGTAATAAACTGAAGTGTTGGTGTTGTGTCCATCTCCTTCATGTGCAAAGTCCCAGGCTGCGAGCGTTATCACTGAAAGCAGCACTCAGGGCTTCACTGACGGATGCAAATTGCGTAGACAGGTTGCTGTGGGTTTTATTGGGTTTGCGCTCCGCGGAAAAAAAGAGGATTTGGAATCTTCCCCGGCAGAGAGCTGGTTTTTGCGCAGCCCCTGTGGCTGGCCGGGGAATTTCTGCCAAATAATCCCGCACCGGACAGCTGCCTGTCTCAGTTTTTGCAGCGTAGCGCAAACACAGGCACGCTGGCGGGCCCGGGCCACCACTGTTTTGACGGATGCAAATTGGGCAGACAGGTTGGCGTGGGTGTTATTGGGTTTGCGCTCCGCGGAAAAAAAGAGGATTTGGAAGCTTCCCCGGCAGAGAGCTGGTTTTTGCGCAGCCCCTGTGGCTGGCCGGTAGTGATGTGCGGATCGATCCTGAAATATGGATATCTCCGATACCGGATCTTTATGCTCTAAAATCGATACTCAAATCAAGATATCGATACTTTTGATACTTAAGTCATTTGAGGTAAGGTATAAGATAAGATAAGATAAGATAAGCCTTTATTAGTCCCACAATGGGGAAATTCCAAGATTGCAACAGCACAGGGATAGCAACACTCAGAGCAATAATCAGAAGGCAACAGAAAAACAAGAGCAGCGAGTATACATATATACAGTATATCCTTAACAGAAACACGGTAAAAAGTAACTAAACTATTGAGATGTTGTCTAAGTGACACGCGGTTGGTGGGACTACTTTTTCTTCCGCCTGGGTAAGTGCGTCATGCGTTTTTTTAGATTTAAAAGACATATTGAAAAAAAATAAATAAATAAAAGACATATTAGGTGTAGTCGCAAAAAATATCGGTATCGGTATCGGTATCGCCGATACCAGCCTGAATTTTACTCAGTATCGGATCGGAAAGGAAATCAGTGGTATCGAACATCACTACTGGCCGGGGAATTTGTGCCAAATAATCCGGCGGCGGACAGCTGCCCGTCTCAGCTTTTGCAGCATCGCGCAAACACAGGCACGCTGGCGGGCCCTGCCCACCACTTTTTTCCGCGTGCTTTTGTGCCTAAAACTTTGAAGAAGGCGGAGTTTGTGTTCGTCAGACACGACGACCAGCGCCCTCTATTGCCCCTGCACACATGTTGAAAATGGCCGTATCTCACAATGTTAAAGAATCCTTTAAAAAATTCCTGGATCCAGACGGTGATCCGGATCATCCCCAAAATTTAATCAGTTCTTCCTTGTACCATTTCCAACAACGCCTGAAAGTTTCATCGAAATCCGTCCAAAACTTTTTGAGTTATCTTGCTAACCAACAGACAAACAAACAGACAAACAGACAAACGCTGGCAAAAACATAACCTCCTCCTGGCCTTCGGCCTGGCGGAGGTAATAATAATAATGTATTAGACTTACAGTAGATTTCACATTACACGTCAAGTGACTCCTCAATGCATTTTTTTTTTTTATTACTTATTTTGTACCCGTAGGTAGATTTGTTTTGCAGTCTGGTGACAAGCCACCAGCTGCCGGTCGCTGCGTGCTCAAGCACCCCGTATCCCTAACCTGCATGTTTTTGGTATGTGGGAGGAAACCGGAGAAATCCTGGAGTAAACCCACGCAACACGGGGAGAACATGCAAACTCCACACAGATCACTGTTGGTCGGGGGCAGGGATCGAACCCACGATCTCACGATCCCCGCGATCCCCCGGCCGAGGGTAAACTGTGCTGCCACAGTGCTAACCACTGCGCCACCGTGCAGCCCATACAGAGGACTCACTTACAGTGAGTCCTCTGTATCCACAGCTGCTCTGGGGCAGACTGACAGAAATGTGGCTGTTAATCGTCTCTCCGACCACTACCAAATATTTATAGACATTCATCTTCAGTGTCATGGACACTAGAGACAAGGTGGGTAAAATGTCTTGCCCAGGGACACAACAGCAGGATGGCTGGGGAGAGTGGGATTCGAACAGCCAACCCTCCGGTTATTGGATGACCCTCTCCTGAGCCACTGCCGCCCTGGTTGAAGTCAAGGTCATTGTCAAAGGTCAGGAGATCTGCATATTTACGTATGATTTCATGAAAATTGTAACTCCTTCTAGGGCAGTTGCCACAATATCTGACAAACTCATGTATTTCTGTCTCTGATTTTGGAGGTCAGAGATCAAGTCCCAGAAGGGGTGGTGATAAATTTTACTGAAGCCCCACTCTTTCTATACAGTTCTCTAAAAATCACATTGTATATGAAAAAGAAACAAGACATCTAGGTCCAGTCTAGTACAAACGCTTTTTTATATGTTAGATAGGGATGCTAATCTCTGCACTGTTACAAAGCAGTGCCTGATGGTAAATGGCATTCACTTATATAGCACTTTTATTCTCATCTCTAGATGACCAAAGTGCTTTACAGATCCTGCCATCCACACACACTGGTGGCAGCATAGCTGCCCAACATGGTGCTGTCCAGACCCACTAGGAGCAATTAGGGTAAAGTGTCTTGCCCAGGGACACAACAGCAGGATATGTGGGGAGAGCGGGATTCGAACTGCCAACCATCTAGTTATTAGACGACCCGCTCTATCTCCTGAGCCACTGCCATTCCCAAATGATGGAAAATAATTATCAGTGGGGCACAGGACCTTCACTGTTTAGAGTCATGTGACTGGTTATCCAGTCTTAACACCAGGGCATCAGTTGGTAGTTATCTGAAAGCCGTGTTTCCATGAAAGAAACTCAAAGAAACTGATTTTGGTGAAACTCATTCTGTGGCGTTCCGCTCTGCATAAAGAACTGCCCTTGGTAGGAAAAATTTTGAGAACTTGTACAAGGCCAAAATATGCCCCTGTCTCAGAGTAGGTATTTAATCCCTGAACAACTGCAGGCTTGAGATTAACTCAGTGTTTATTGGATGTAATTCATGAAGGCATAAATGCAACAAAACAGAAGCCAATAAGAAGCACAATTTTTAAAAGCCACGAGAAGAGTTTAATATTTGCTTTAACAGTGTTGATAAAGTATAGAGAAGGTCAGAATTAGTTGCACTGTGTCTTTATGGATCCAGAGAAAGCATACGATAGGGTGCCAAGAGAGGAAGTGTGGTACTATATGAGGAAGTCAGGCATGGCAGAGAAGAATGTGAAGGTGGTGCAGGACATACAGTAAGGATGGTGGTAAGGTGTGCTGATGGAGGGATAGATGGATTCAAAGTTGGGGGTGGGATTACGTCAGGGGTTGGCTCTGAGCCTCTTGTTTGCAGATAAAGAAAAGCATGCCTGGTGTACTTCTATATTTATAAATACTTAAAGCATTATTCAAGCACAGAATTCAATACCCATCCATTGCAGCTGAGAGATTAGAGGACAAAAAAAAATAAAATGTAATTTACACTGAAAAGATTTGACAGACTTAATCCTATTGGCCAAAATGAGCCAAAGTCATGAACAACTGATGATTTTACGACCCTGGACAGATGTTATGTCAGTTAATATGATCTAGGTTTGTGCATGCATACACACCCCAAACACACATAAGTACCCACAGAAAATTTTGTTTACGATGTCGGCTCAGAGACTGCGCACGAATCCACTCCAGAGACAGGTGTTGTCTGCCAGCTCCATTACAGCTGAGCCGCTCCTTTGACACATTTATTTTTTTCTCTGCAAGCATCCACATTCCAACTTTGGATTTTTACAAGAGCCCAGGGGCCACTAGAACCAGTCTGGCTCTGGATCGATCAGGGCTTGGTCTGGATTGTCTCCTTGGACCAGAGCTGTGTTCATGCACACTATCCCATGTACAAACTGCAGTCCCACATCTGTTTTAGGGCCAGATGGGTTGGCAGCATTTTGGTACACTTTTTGAATATCTGTTAGTGTAAATGTTAAATAGGGCACATTCTCAGGTGGGCTAACATTAATAGCAATTTTTTAAGTCAGAGAGACAGATTATGTTGTACCTGTGTCATTCTTGCACAATATTCAGAAAGTGTACTCAAATAAATTATGATTCAGAGGCTCCAATTTGATTGTAAAACAATTTTTGATGTATCTTCATGCATTTTTTTTTTTTAATTCAGGAGTTTTCTCTTCCAATGTGTCACAACTTGGTACTTTTAAAGCAAAGAATTTGCATTGACCTATGAATTTACTTCCAGTATCTTTTAATTAAACGAATGGAAGAGAAATGTGTCATGTCACATGGTCAAATTTATCTCAAAATGTGATTTACAAAAAGTCATCCTTTCATGGACATTCTTTCAGAAGACCACAGCTGTCTCCAGGCAGGCCAGTATCATTTAACTTGCTTTCATGCAATATTTTATTAAGCTCATGCTTCAGATGCTTTTACTTCTGTATCAATTTTTTAACAAAAGAAGTCAAATTAATTCTTTGCTCAATTTAAAAAAAAACCCATGTAATATAAAATTTAATAATACAGGAGTACACTAAATGTGTTTGTTGACTCCAAATAAATAGCTATAAAATTCTAAAATCTACAATTAAAATTATAAAAATGTAAAGTTTTACAGGAGACACAAAGTACATAGCAATGCAAAAAGTGTCACGATCTGCCCTCTGGGCAGGTCAGGGTGCAAAGGAGGACCCAGAAACGCAGGCAGGCAAGGTGCAAACAGTGATTTATTAACACAACTAAACTGCACAAAACTAAACTTGGCAAACGAAGCATAAACATGGCATGGCAAAACTCATGTGGCATAGACATGGAACTAGACATGGGAATGAGACATGGAAACGGCACGATGTCCTCACAAAGAACACTGAACGGAGACAGGCATAAATAGGGAATTCATAATTGGGAAACACAGAACAGCTGGGAAGGTAATCAGGCCAACAGGTGAACTCACAGGATGGGACGGGCTGCACAAAGACACTCACAGACAGGGCGATACAGACAGAACAAGCAAGGCACCATACAAAAATATAATGAAATACAAAAGGACAAACATAAGGCACAGATACCAGACGATAGGAGAAGACATGACAACAATAAACAAGGGACTAAATAAACTCATAATAATAATACAATGAAAAGAAACCCATAAATGAACATAAAGCGTGGGCACAGTTCTAACCGTGCCCCTGATCACAACAGAATACCCCCTCCAACCCAGACACCCCAAAGTACCATCAACCGCCCCCCACCAAAAAAAACACAAACAAAAGAAGCAAACCCCCCCCCCCCCGCACAGAATCCAAAACCGACACTTCGGGCCACACAAAGTCCAAGACACCAAATCAAACAGACCAAAATGGGTCAAGTGGTCTACCCAAGTCCATGGACCACTGGACCGACCCACCAGTCAAGAGGCCTTCCCCAGTCCAACGATCCCTGGACCGAAATCCAGGGCCGATCCAGTGGCTCGCCACTGTCCCTAGGCCACCGAACAGGGGAGCAGGGTGGATTGGCGGGTGGAGGTTTCCCAACTTCCTGGAAGTCCAGCGTGGCTGGCGAGGATTCCACAACCTCCGGTGTGGCTGACAAAGGTCCTTTGATCCCCTGGGCAGCGGCCCCAAGCTGGGGCATAGCTGCACCAACGGCGGCCCCGGGCGGCGGAACAGCATCACCCTCAGAGACCATAGGTGACGGGACAGCAGCACCCTCCAAGACCATGGACGGTGGGACAGCAGCACCCTTGGAGGCCATAGATGGCGGGACAGCAGCACCCGTGGTGGCCTCGGACTGAGGCGTTGCACCCGCGGTGGCCTCGGACTGAGGCGTTGCACCCACGATAGCCTCGGACTGAGGCATTTAGTTAAGTTTAGTTTATTCACACATCACACATTATCAACAGCATGAATGAATTACAATATGCATTATCAACAGCATGATTAGCAGTATACAATAGGCTTTTTTTAACATTGTTTTGGAGTGTGAATGGGTCATCCCAAATAAGCTATTTAAAGGTTTTAGTAGGGAGCCCAGTTCCACAATGAAATGATGACGGAAATCAGTCTGATGTCTGTGTGAAAGAACAAACATATGACAGACATATAGCACATAATCCCAGCATTTGCTTACATTGAAATAGTAGGTGAGTTCAAGATATATAGTCAAGTTATTAAATACTATTGGAGTGAATCAACATATAAAACAAAATTACAATGGCGTAACAACTCATCAGTAAGCAAGTCTGTGTAACAGCAGATTAATTATATAATGATAGGAGTTGCATTTTTAGCTTTTTCTTGAAGATGGAGATGGAAGGTGACATTTTTAGATTCTCATCAAGCTCAATCCAAATCTGTGGTCCTCTGCACACAATACTAAACCTGGTGGATTTTAGTCTTCATTTTTTCCCAGTAATTTGGTTTTTATTTCTGGTGGTATAAGTGTGCATAGGAAGGAAGGTTGGAATGAGTTCACATAATTTATAGTTGAGTTTGTGGAAAACCTGATATATTATACAGGCATTCTGGAAGTAATTATGCTCAGCAAGTCTTAGAAGATTATAACGATGGAAAAAATGACTAGTAGGAGAATTATATTCAGACCATGATAAAGCACGTATGACTTTCTTTTGGAGAATTTCTAGCTTTTTTAGGTGAGTTGGAAAAGTGTTACCCCATATGATATTGCAGTAATGTAAGTGAGGCTCAAATAAAGTTTTATATAGAGTGAGAAGTGCTGAAAGTGGTAGAAAATGTCTCACTTTAAAAAACAGAGCAGTGTATTTGGCCAGTTTCTTGGTTAGATCGTCAATGTGACATTTGAAATTGAGAAATTTATCTATGAGGACCCCCAAGAATTTTATAGAGCTAACTCTTGTAATATTCTGTCCATTAATTTGGGGGCAAAGTTCCTTGGTGTCTGGCTTTTTATTGGAACGGAATACAATATAATTAGTTTTACTGATATTAAGTGAAAATTTGTTACACTGAAGCCAGGTGTCTATTTTCATAAGTTCACTATTCGTTATTTGTTCATTTGGATTCTGGTGAGCAAAAAATAAACTAGAAAAGCATTCAGAGAGCGCAGACCTCCGCCAAGAGCAACAGTCCCCCCCAGTATTGTGATTTATACCATAAATATTCTACACTAATTTTGTTATTGTTCTTTCCCTGTATCATGTGTTTCTGTATGTGATATGATTGGTCAAGAAAACAAAAAAAAATGTTATTTGAACTACACAAATACAATTTATTTAATTTAACAAGAGATACAACATGTACAAGTCTTTAGTTGGAGAACACATTCATGAAATTTATTCCTAATAATAAGTTCTGGATATTGAAAAGCTACCATTAACATAATTTTTCTAACTTCGTTTCTTTCCCGGAAATTAAAAATATGCACATATCCATAGTGTAGAATAGAACAATATTAACTCCAATCTTCTTTTAAAAAAAAACATAACCTCCTGGCGGAGGTAATAAGAAAAAATCTCTGTGTCTGTCTTTAGCACGGCGAGAAGCAGCAGCCTGTGGGCTCTCATTCAGTCTATGCTGCATTTTAGCGGCTCTGTCATAAGCTCAACGAGCCTGTGGGCTCTCATTCAGTGTATGCTGCATTTTAGCGGCTCTGTCACAAGCTCGACGAGCTTCAATATGTAGTTCAGTGCTTCCTGCTGGCGGAAGCACTGAACTACACATTACCTCCGGGCCCTATCTCACAATGTTAAAGAATCCTTTAAAAAATTCCTGGATCCAGACGGTGATCCAGATCATCCCCAAAATTTAATCAGTTCTTCCTTGTACCATTTCCAACAACGCCTGAAAGTTTCATCGAAATCTGTCCAAAACTTTTTGAGTTATCTTGCTAACCAACAGACAGACAGACAAACAAACAGACAAACCCCGGCAAAAACATAACCTCCTGCGGCCTGCGGCCTGGCAGAGGTAGTTAGTGTCATCGGCAAACAGTCTTTTATGTAGTAGAGATGAGGAGTTAGCAATGTCATTTATATACAAAATGAATAGAACTGGTCCTAAAATGGAACCCTGGATCCATGGATCGATGGATCGATCCATGGATCCATGATCCATCGATCCCCATGATCGATGGAATTATATGATGACTTGTGGTTATTTATATAAACATACTGAAGTCTTCCAGACAGATAATTAATAAACCAATCTAATGCAAGGCCTCTGATACCGTAATGTTGTAATTTATTAATTGGGATGTCATGGCTAATGGTATTAAATGCTTTAGACAGGTCTAAAAAAATGCCAATACCATAATTGTCTCCTTCAATTGCATCATTGATTTTTTCAGTTAGGTCAAGTATTGCCATATAGGTAGTGTGTTTCTTTCTGAAGCCATACTGAGATGGGATAATAATGTTGACCTTATCAAGGTAACTGGTAAGTCTGTTATAATCTACTCTTTCCAAAACCTTTCAAAGAGTAGGCAGAATGGATATTGGACGATAGGGTTCAAATCATTCTTCTCACCTGATTTATAAATTGGTATAATTTCTGCAATTTTTGCTATCTGTCACACTACTCTGGAGATTAGAGACAGATTAATGCAGTAGGTAAGGGGTTTCTGTCATGAACCCTCCCATGCGCTTCTCCAGTGCGCACGGTGAGGGGAGAAAGGATGAGGATTTACACGCAGGTTAACACCACACACATTTATTGATATGACAAGCAGACAACAGTTACAGTTTATGCTTCCTCAGAGGCTAGGGAGTCCTACTGGACGCTCTACAGTCTACAGGGAGAGACACTGGGGAAAAACACACGCAGTAGTTATTCACAGCGCTGGAGCAGTCCAGTGGTCCAAAGTAGCCCCGAGGGAAACCGTCCTTTGACGTGACCTCATACGATGGCAGGTGATCGAATGAAGCACAATGACCCAACAATGCATGACTGGAGACAGGCTCCTTAAGAGCACGCATTGCTGGTTTCACAAATTGGTTACACCTGGGCGAGGAGCGGGAAGATGGCATACGGGAGTGGGAACAGCTGGTAGCAATAGAGAGGGGGTGTGGTCCAACTGGCAGACAGTTAGACAGTTCTCATTCCAGCGTGAGCGCAAGAGGCTGCCTCCCCGCTGCCGGTCAGAAGGCAGTGGCTATGGGCACGGCAAGGCACACAGAAATACATACTAACATACATACAATGTGGCACGTACCCAAAGAGCGGCCAGGACCGAGCCAGGGGAAACCAAGCCGGCTCGGTTCCTGACAGAGCCCCTCCTTTAAGGGGTGGATTCCCAGACACTCAAAGAGACCCCCCCCCCCCCAACAGGAGCCAACAACCCAAACCCGGGTGGGAGGTAGAGGGAACAGGAAAGGTGGGGAAGCAGAAGGTCTGGTGGATGGAGTCTGGCAGCCTGACGGAAAACATAAGCCAGCTGACCCGGGGAGTCAATTCTTCTGGCAGCCAGCCAGCGTTGCTCAGCCACCAGGACCGAAGGGGTGAAGCAGGAGGTGGCCTACCCACCGGAAGGCTCACTGGTGGGTAACTGGACCGGGAAGAGGGGACCTCCACGGTATCCTCAGGGTGGTCCGCAACAGCACCCGCGGTGGACCCCGACCGGGCCAGCTCCACTGCACCTGCGATGACCCCTGATCGGGCCGGCTCCACTGCATCCACAATGGACTCCAGCAGGAGCCTAGCTGCACCCATGGTGACCTCCGGCTGAGGCTCAGCTGCACCCACAGTGACCTCCGGCTGAGGCTCAGCTGCACCCATGGTTACCTCCGGCTGAGGCTCAGCTGCACCCGCTGCAGCCTCTGGCTGAAGCTCTGCAGCACCCGCGGTGACCTCCGGCTGAGGCTCTGCAGAACCCGCAGTGACCTCTGGCTGAGACTCTGCAGCACCTGCGGTGTGCCCCAATTGGGCCAGTGCTGCACCCACGATGCTCCCGGTCTGGATGTGGCTGCACCCACGATGGGCTCCGGTTGGAGCACTGTTGCACCAGCGGTGACCCGCATTGGAGGCCTCATTGCTCCCATGGTGGCTTCCCCTGTGAGGGAGGTGGTGCTCCCAATGTCACCTGGTGCTACATCCCGATCCTCGGCAGCTTCCAGCGAGGTCAGCTGCTCTCCGGCGACCCTGGCAGAGGGCTCCGACCCTGGAGGGGGAGAAAAAGAGACTGGGTCAGGGTTGCCGGCAGCGGCAGAGCCCGGTGAGGTAGCCCCGAGGGCTACTACGAGCTGTCCCGGGCCCTCCTCGCCATGAGTCGGGCAGTGTGACATTGACATCTGAGGTACTGATATAATGGAGCACACTTGCCTGAACTTGGGCTCCACTGCCATCCAGGACTCCAGTGATTTGGGGTGCGTAGCCTCAGTTGTCGCGCCCGTTACTGTGCCCCTGTCAACCTCCTCAGGGACCATTGGACCTGTGTTGTCGTGGGCTGGAACCTCCCGGGCCTCCGGTCCCTCTCCCCTCAAGCAACCTGGATCTGGTGCCTGCGAGCTTGTGGGGGTACATAGAAGGGGTTGGATGAGATTAGGTATGGGCGCATCGCATGCCGCTGGGGCTGAGCACTCAGAGGGTTGCTCACCCCGAGTCTCCTCACCAGGAGGCAGGCAAACTTGTTCATCAAGCATAATAGTTAAATGAGAAGTAACTTGCTTGTCCTCCTGACATGAGACGTCCTCCATGGCCTTAGAGATGTCTCCCCCCTCCGGGCGTTCCTCCTCGTGCAGTGCCGGCGAGACCGGAGGCCTCCTCCGGCGGGGGTTCCTCCTCTTCTTCCTCCCGGATGGCTCAGAAACCAGGTAGTCAGGGACATGAAGCGCCATGCTGGACAGCTCCGTCTCCTCTGGGGGGGAAAGCGGAGTAGTTACAAGGATTTCGAGCACTGGGGGACCCTCATCCAACCTCTCCTCGACCTGGCAGTTGAGCGCAGCAAGCAGGTTCGACCATTCCTTGTCCGTCGGCAGATCCAGAGATGGACCCTTCACAGCCAAGAAGGGGCATTCTCGGGCCTCCCTCTCACAGTGCTCCTCCTTGACCCAGCATTTGAGCGCGACGAGCAGGTTCGACCATTCCTTGTCCGCCGGCAAGCCCAGTCTCTCATCCTCCGTAATGACGTCCAAAGATTGGGCGGGCGCCGGACTGGAAGAGGATGCAGATGACTCCAACGGTGTGGTTGCAGGAGAGCGCCTCCGTGCGGGCCCCTTGGCAGACCTCACGACTGCTGCAACATCCTCCACAGCAGGCGAGATGGTCCCAACAGTCCTAATCTCCCCCTGCAGTAGCTCCAATGCTGGGAAATCCTCCAGCATGGTTGCAGGGGGACCCCTCCATGCTGACTCCTCCGGAGCCACTGGCTCCTCCACCATCTGATGGCCCTGACCTTGGGCCGACAGGTCCTCAGGGAGAATTGGGGGAGACACAGAGAGGGGGAAAAATGAATTAATGTATGTAGCTGGAAGAGAGGACCCAGCGGACTGCTTAAACTGGGCCTCTCCCTCGGGAGACAGGCAAGATTCAATATTAATGAATTGTTTTGAATGAGAAAATACTTGCCTGTCCTCCCAGTCGATGATATCCACAGCTGCAGAAGGTAGACACTCATCCCTCCCCGTGCCAGCGATAATGTGGACCCCTCCACAGGCTATTGGAGAAGCCGTCTCCCTGACGACGGAGGTAGGCGGGGCCGGGTAGAATTCGGTAGACCTCACCGTAGCTGAAACAATGACGGTCACTGTCGATGAGGAGGACCTCTCCCGGCATCTTGCCATAGGATTACGCTGTCGTGATGGAGCTGGAGACACATAGACTGAGGCTGGGACCTCAGACTGAGCTGGAGAGGAAGCGGATGGCCGACGAGGGGAACAACTCCGCTTCGGTTCAGCGGGAAGTGTCTTCGCAGATAATCCAGGAAATGAGCGCTCGAGCGCGCCGACCGTGGAGAGCAGCTCAGCGTATTGTGGGCACCTCCAGAGCCCAGGATGCGCTTCGAGGATGCCCGTAGCCCCAAAGCAAATTCTCCCATTTATTCTTGAGACCACAGGATGCGAGAGCCTCCTCCACAAAGTCCTGGATGAATTCTGCTACCCACTCCTCCTCCAGCATGGGGACGCCAGCTGCCGGTCCCTCCTTATGGCAAAGAGGTCGGCGAGCCCTGGGCATGATGAGCTCCAACAAACAGGTGAGTGAAAAATATTCAAAAAGTGGGAAAGGTTTGAACCTGCTAAATCCTCTTTACCGGCTGGGTCATTCTGTCATGAACCCTCCCGTGCGCTTCTCCAATGCGCACGGCGAGGGGAGAAAGGATGAGTATTTACACGCAGGTTAACACCACACACATTTATTAATATGACAAGCAGACAACAGTTACAGTTTATGTTTCCTCAGAGGCTAGGGAGTCCTACTGGACGCTCTACAGTCTACGGGGAGAGACACCGGGGAAAAACACACAGTAGTTACTCACAGCGCTGGAGCAGTCCAGTGGTCCAAATTAGCCCCGAGGGAAACCGTCCTTTGATGTGACCTCATACGATGGCAGGCGAAACCAAGCCGGCTCGGTTCCTGACAGGTTCCAATATTAAATTAATGATACTTTTCAAAATTTTGCTAGAAATTTCATCAGCTCCAGTAGAGTTTGAGTTCTTCGTGTCCTTGATGATTTTCCAGACTTCCTCACAATCAGTTGGCTTCAGGAAGAAAGAATTCCAATAGTTTTCTGATAGACAGTGTTTGAAAGAGGCAGCCTGGGGTTGGTTAATTTTATTAGATATATTTTCTCCAATAGAGACAAAATAATCATTAAATTTGTCAGCGAGAGTGGCATTACGGTGAGATTACTGACTGCGTTATTGTTCGGAAGTGTGGGGGCTTTTTGGTCCCTATTTAGAACCTTATTTAGTATTCTCCAGGATTTCTTGGAATCACCCTGTGATGCATTTATAAGTTCTGCATAGTAATTACTCTTACTCTTTCTAATAATATGTGTTAATTTATTTCTATAATTAATATATACATTTTTATTGTTAATATTTGGATTTTTTTATGTAGCGTTTATATAATTTATTTTTGTACTTAATAGATTTTAGTACGCCCTTAGAAAGCCATGGATGTTGAATAGTACGATTACATGTGATAGTCTTGACAGGAATTATTCTCTGGATGGATTCTGTTATTTCCTTAGTCAAGGCGTCAAACACAGCATCAGCATCACTACAATTGTAGATTCTATTGCATGCCTTGACATGCAAGTCCTCACTCAGTCATTGTAAGGTTTCTTCATTAAGTATTTTTATTTTTAGTTTATGTTGCGAGATTGAGGGCCTAACGGCAAGGTCAAGAAACAGAACAATGGGGAAGTGATCAGAAATCTCAGAGAGCGTGAGTCCAGATACCAGTGTGGAATTGCAAATGTTAGTAATGATATTATCAATAATGGACTTGGTGGAATGAATGATTCTAGTATAGGTATTAATGGTAGGGAAGAAGGAAGAGGAGTGTAATGTATCCATAAAGTAATTTTTAGCTGCATCATTCCTGGAGAGGTCAATGTTGAAATCTCCAAGGAGAATACAACTTTTATTTTTGTTGTTGATTAAGAATAAAATTTCTTCCAGTTTGGTTGTGAAAATATTAAGGTCGGTGTCCGGGCGGGGGGGGGGGGGGGATAAATCACACCTACAATTAAATTTTTCCCATTTTTCACCCATGGTGGCCTTAGACTGAGGTGTCTCACCCACGGTGGCCCCCAGGCTGGAACGCAGCACCCTCCATGGACTCAGACTGGGGTGCATCATCTATGACAGGCCCAGGCTGGGGTGTAGCACCCACGATGGCCCGGACGGAGGGGGAGCAGCACCCATGGAGATCTCGACCGGAGGGGGTGCCACACCCACGGAGGCCTCGGGCTGAGGCGTAGCACCCACGGAGACCTCTGGTGAAGTTAGACATTCCACGGTGACCCTAGGAAAAAGCGCGAACGGGGGGGGGACATAGACACAGGGTCAGGGCTGCCAGTGGTGGTGGAGTCCGGCAAGGTGAGCTCAGGTGCAGATGACGGTTGCTCCTGGCCCTCCCCACCAAGAGCCAGGCAAGATCTCTCCTAAACAGACAGAGTGAAAACAAAAAGAGCACTTGCCTGAGCTCAAGCTCCATCGCCGCCCAGGACTCCATCGATCCAGGCAGAGGCGTCTCGAACCCGGCCCTCTGGACATCCAACTCTGGCCCTGCTGCGGCAGCCCCCACAGCAGGCATGATGGAAGGTGCAGTCCCAGAACCCCCAGGCGAAGTGGCCCACGTAGGTGACTCGTCTGGCGTGGCAGCTGGAGGCTGACTCACCACTGGCGCTGGATCCCGCATAGTCGAAGCCAGGGGACTCTCGATTGTCGGTGCAGGCTTTGGGTTGCTGGCAGCGCTGTCCCCCCATCTGGAGTGTAGCTGCGGGGCTGGAACCAGGTCCTCCAGGACTGCAGGCTCCTCTATTATCCAGGGGCTCAATCCCAGGACCGGCAGACACTCAGGGGAAATAGGAGGAGATGCTGAGGGAACAGGTGAGGAAAAATTATCTGCAGCAGGGGTTGAGGACTCAGTGGGCTGCAAAAGTTGAGCCTCACCACTGGGAACCAGGCAAGATAATTCATGTTCTGGTAAATGAGAATGAAAAACCACTTGCCTGAATTCCCGGGGCATGATGGTGTCTGCTGCAGCTGGCCCAGTGTCCTCCCTCTCCGTGGCTTCGGCGGTCATGGGCCCCCCTGAGGAACATGGAGGAAACGCCCCTGCAGCCTTGGTGACAGGCGGAACTGAGGAGAGACAAGCCGGAGCTGGGGCGGGGCGCCGACAGCAAGTACATCTCCCGGAGCGTTTCCTCAAGCTGGGACCGCCAAGTGGGACCCCCAGTATTGTTCTCTCTCAGCGGTGGACATCTCCCAAGGAGCTCGTGGAGTGGCAGGTTGCTTCTTGGAAGATAGGGATGAGGCTGGTGCAGCTGGAACATGGTGAGGTGGAGAAAACACCGGAACCTGGGAATGCTTCGTCATCTGTGGCGCTGCTGGTGAGTCTCCTACCATCACTCGATACATCTGCCGGAGGGTTGTGAGGTACTGTAGCAGCTCCGTCAGGTCAGGGTAGCGCCACAGACTTGGAAATGCCTCCATAATTGCAGCTGCAGAATTAAAGCTGCCCAGAGCCTCCTCCGGCGTGGGGGAAGAGTAGGCATCTGAGGCAAATCCCTCGATCATCTCCACTGCCCATAGTTCATCCGCATTGGCCCCTCCGGCCACCAGCCTCCTCCTACCTGCTGAATCCAGTCTTGATGATGGCATATTGTCACAATCTGCCCTCAGATCAGGGTGCAAAGGAAGACCCAGAAACACAGGCGGGCAAGGTGCAAACAGTGATTTATTAACACAACTAAACTACACAAAACTAAACTTGGCAAACGAAGCATAAACATGGCATGGCAAAACTCACGTAGCATAGACATGGAACTAGACATGGGAACGGTGCAATGCCCTCACGAAGAACACTTAACGGAGACAGACATAAATAAGGGAAGGTAATCAGGGCAACAGCTGAACTTACAGGATGGGAGGAGCTGCACAAAGACACACTCACATACAGGGAGATACAGACAGAACAAGCAGGGCACCATACAAAAAGATAATAAAATGGACAAACATAACACACAGACACCAGATGACAGGGGAAGACATGACAACAATAAACAAGGGACTAAATCATAAACAAACCCGTACTCATAATAATAACACAATGAAAACAAACCCATAAATGAATATAAAGAGTGGGCATGGTTAGGACCGTGCCCGCAATCATGACAAAAAGTCCACCTCTATACTGTATATTCAGTGCTAAAAAAAAAAAAAAACAGTTTTAAACTGTAAGCCTTAAAAAAGACACACACACAAAAAAAGATAAATTCCATACTACAGAAATCCTGGGAGTTTTTTTTTTTTTTTTAATTTCAACCATAAACTCTGCATGGATGGAGCTAGAAGTCGATGATTACAGGGAGAGGGGAGGTGGAACTTTTCATCTTCAGTAACACATACAGCTGTTACGGAGTTTTTATGTGATATCAGAGGCTACAAAAAGGACCTCCATAGCCAGCACGGGCCCAACGGGATCACAATCATGGGTGAAGTGACTTCACCCCTGCATCCCATCATGAAATACTCTCGGAAGAATCACCGCGGTAGATACAGTATATTAAATTTCACAATAGCACTTCATTTTGTAAATACAGACCGGGAACAAAGCATCTTTGTCTGGGTGGATACCCTGGCCTATGTGTGTGGCTCCCGCAGCAAACCGTGATTTTGCTGTGGGTCCGACAGTCAGATCCAGAGTCTCTGCAAGGAACAAGTCAGTGGGACAGTGGAGAGTGAAGAGCACCCAAGGGCTCACACCAACCTCTCTGTGAAACTAAAGAACAGTGTTGCATTTAATTCATACAGCATGAAAAATTATTGGAGTTAAAGAGTATTTACCCATGCAGATCTTATATGACCAGGCAGCCTGTAGACAAGCTCAAAAAATAATCAGTGACATGAGCCATGTACTAAACAATGAATATGTGCGGCTGCCCTCAGGGAGGAGATACAGAGTCCCCAAGTGCAGGTTCAATAGATGCAAGAACTCATTTATCCCAACGTCAGTAAAACTTTTAAACTCAGAAAAATAGGTCAGGGACACTTATAAGATAAGCCTTTATTGATAGATAGATAGATAGTTTATTTCGAACACAAAAATATAACAAATACAAGCAAATGGCAAATGCAATAAAGTAACATTATACACTGTTCGAAAGGGAGAAGGAAGAAGTGAATACTTATTAATTCCATCTCCTCTTTTCCATAGATACACCCATGTGAATTTTATACAAATTACCACCTTTAAGACCCCAAGTAAACAATTGACTGTATTTTTTACAAATCAACATTAACACCCATCCATTCTAACATACAATGATGTCCATACAACAAAACCAGCCTCAAACAACACAGATATACACAGTGCTGTCCTACCCACCATTCCATAGTGTCCCATAATATCCCAGAGTGAACATAATGAATCGTACATATAACTACTACCCTTCTAACATATACCCTTTCAGCAAATGATGCTTATACCTCTTTTTGAATTGATTTCTGTTTGTACATAGTTTCAGTTCCGGCTCTAGACTGTTCCACAAATCCACCCCACAGACAGATATGCACATACTTTTCTTGGTAGTACGTATCTTGGGTTTTGTAAAGTTTAAGTCTCCCCTCAAATTATGATCATTGTCTCTTTTTTTAAATATTTTTTGTATATTAGTTGGTAGTTGATTATTAATTGCCCTGTACATTACTTGTGCTGTCTTAAATTTAACTAAATCGATGAACTTTATGACATGTGACTTTAAGAACAACAAATTGGTATGGTCTCTATATCCTGCATTGTTTATTATCCTTATAGCTCTTTTTTGTAATGTGCATATTGACTGTAGGTTGGTTTTGTAGGTGTTTCCCCAGACTTCTACACAGTAGTTAAGATAAGGTAAAAACAGTGAATTGTACAATAAGACCAAAGATTTATAGTCCAAGAAGTGTCTTGTCTTCCCCAGTATGCCTATACATTTTGCTAATTTGGCCCGGATGTGACTGATGTGAGGTTTCCAGCAGATTTTATTGTCAAGCGTCACCCACAGGAACTTATTTTCCTGTACTGTTTCTATTCTGGTATCATCTATCGTTATCATTATTTCATGATTTATTTTATAATTTCCAAACAACATAATCTTTGTTTTTTTTAGATTTAGAGATAATTTATTTTTGTTGAACCACTGCGTTAATTTTTTCATTTCAGTTGTGACCACCTCTAAAACCTGCTGCAAATTCTCACCAGTGCAAAGGATATTTGTGTCATCCGCAAACAAAATAAATTTCAGAATTTTTGATACTTGGCATATGTCATTTATATATAAAATAAAGAGTTTGGGTCCCAAAACTGACCCCTGGGGCACACCACAAGTGATGTCCATGAAGGGTGATTTGTGCTCTCCAATTTGTACAAATTGTTGTCTGTTACTTAAATAACTTTCCACCCAACTCAGTCCAACCCTTCTTATCCCATACCTTTCCAGTTTCCTTAGTAGTATTCTGTGGTCAATGGTGTCAAAAGCTTTCTTTAAATCTATAAATACTCCTACAGCAACATTTTTTTTATCTATACAACTAGTAATTTCTTCTATAAGTTCGATCAGTGCCAAAGATGTAGATTTATCTGCTCTAAAACCATACTGGCTATCTGTAAGGAGGTTGTGTTTTTCAGTGAAATCATCCAGTCTCTTAGTGAAGATTTTTTCAAGTATTTTGGAGAATTGTGAGAGTAAAGAGACTGGCCTGTAATTTGTGAAGCGATGACTGTCTCCTGTTTTGTATAGAGGTATTACTTTTGCTATTTTCATTTTGTCTGGAAATGTACCAGTTTGAAATGACAGGTTACAGATGTGGGTGAGTGGCTTAACAATTCCCTCAATTACTTTTTTCACTATTGTCATGTCAATTTCATTCCAGTCCGTTGATTTTTTGTTCTTAAATTTACTCACAGTCTCGATAATTTCCTTTTCAGTAACTGCACCCAAAAAGATTGTGTTTGGATTTCTATCTTCTCTTTCATTCACAGAACCACTGTAGTTTGTTTCTGGTGTCACTATTGATTTTGCTAATTCAGGACCAACGTTTACAAAAAATTTATTGAAACCACTGACCACATCTTCCATATTATTTATCAAATTGCCATTTTCGATAAAATATTCTGGATAATTTGCATTCTTAGGACGATTACTAATAATCCCATTGAGTACTTGCCATATTCCTTTTATGTTATTTTTGTTATTAGTCCCACAATGGGGAAATTCCAGGATTGCAACAGCACAGGGATGAATGAATGAATGAATGAATGAATCTTTATTTCGGATAGTACAGGTTAAAAGGAACTGAATAATATAGCAAAAGGGGGAAAGAAAATCCAACGAGGTCAAATTAGACAATAACTCCTCTGATTATACAATTCAACATAAGTTATCCGAAATGGGTGATGGCTGAAGCCGCAGCTTATATTGCCCACCCATATTCCATCCAAGAATTCAAAAGAAGAAAAAAAAAAAAAAAAAACAAGACAAGAGCGATTATAATTCAAAAAAAAAAAAAAAAGAAAAGAAACGAAGCTAAGACAAAGTGTGACAGAAAAAAAAAGGACTAAGCTACAACACAACACAGGCTGGATATGACAATCCTTATGTGATTTTACATGTCATCTTGTATATATGTTTGGAGTATTTCTTCCTTTAGTTTTAGTTTAAATTGTCCAAGCGTTGTACATGATTTTAATTCAGGTCCAAAATCGTTCCATAATCTGACTCCTTGCACTGAAACACAGTGTTGCTTGGTGGTAGTTCTCACTGTAGGTTTTTGAAATATACATGTTCCTCTGAAATGATATTGTTTCTCCCTTATTTGGAACAACTTTTGGATATTTGCGGGCAGTGATAGATTCTTCACTTTAAACATTATTATTGCAGTTTTAAAGTCAACCAGATCTTTCAACTTGAGAGCTTTTAGTTTAAGAAAAAGTGGGTTTGTTGGTTCCCTGAAAGCTGCTTTGTTTATTATTCTAATAGCTCTCTTCTGAAGCATAAAGAGTGGATATATGTTTGTTTTATATTTCCCCATACTTCATTACAATATGTCATGTATGGGAGTATTAATGAATGATACAAGGTATATAGTGTGGGTTGATTCAGCAAATATTTCACTCTGTGTAATATTGCAATTGATTTGGATATTTTACCTTTAATATAATTAATATGTGACTTCCAACACAGTTTATTATCAATTATTACTCCAAGAAATTTAGTTTCAGATACCCTTTCAATCTCTACACCATTTACACTGAGTTTAGATACTGAGTTGTTGTGATGGTTGTTAAAGACTATAAATTTTGTCTTACTTAAATTGAGCATTAATTTGTTTGAATCAAACCACAGTTTAAGCTTTCCTAATTCCTTTCCGAGTGTATCCAGAAGTTGTTCCAAATTGTTTCCACTGCATAATAGATTAGTGTCATCGGCAAACAATATTAAGTCCATTTTTTCTGAAACTTTACATATATCATTTATATACATATTGAATAATAATGGCCCCAAAACTGAACCCTGTGGGACTCCACAAGTAACCTTCAGTAACTGTGAGTTTTTGTTACCAACACATACATACTGATATCTATTCTTTAAGTAACTACTTAACCAGAACAGCGCTACCCCTCTAATACCACAATTTTGTAGTTTCTTTAATAATAAATTATGATCCACTGTATTAAATGCTTTTTTAAGATCCAGGAATACTCCAACTGAATACTCTTTATTTTCAATGGCTGTTGATATTTTTTCTATAAATTCCATTAAAGCAAATGCAGTTGTCCTCTTGTGTCTGAACCCATATTGCTGCTCACACAATAGATTATTCTTCAGTATGAAGTTGTCAATTCTCTCATAGAATATTTTTTCAAGTATCTTGGAAAATTGCGGCAATAGTGAAATTGGTCTACAGTGTGAGAATTCCCCTCTGTCACCCGTCTTGTATATCGGAATTACTTTAGCTATTTTCATTGCATTGGGAAATATACCTGTTTGGAGAGACAGCACCAAAGTTGCTGTTGGGATAGCAACACTATAACTCCTGTTCTTAATGACTGCTGTTATATATTTATGTATGTATGTACTTGTATTATTTATTGGGTTTTATTTCATTTATCATGTACTACATCCATTGTGTATGTGTGGATTGTGTGGTTGCAGCATGGGTGACAAGCCCAAGACAAATTTCCCCTTGAGGGACAATAAAGTTTATCTTATCTTATCTTATCTTACCACAAACTGTTCGATCGGCCTTTTTCTCACTAGAGATCGCTTCTTCTGATGCAATGAACCTCAATTCTGCATACAAAGGCCTACTCTTGCGCCACAGCACCCTCTGGTGGCGCTCAACCATAAAAACAACAAAATAGATGGAAATGAAAATGTGGCAGTTACACTCCCACCAAATCTCACAACTCTTACTGTGGGATTTCTATGACTTAAACTCAAATTGACACATAGTGTGAACATGAAAAATAACTAAAACCTTAGTCTGCTTCCAGCAAAACAATAACCTTGTGTATAGGTTGTTCTAGTGAAACTGTTTTAGTCGTAAGTTTGCCATGTTTGTCATACAGTGGGGCAAAAAAGTATTTAGTCAGCCACCAATTGTGCAAGTTCTCCCACTTAAAAGATGAGAGAGGTCTCCAATTTTCATCATAGGTATACCTCAACTATGAAAGACAAAATGAGAAAAAAAAATCCAGAAAATCACATTGAATGATTTTTAATGAATTAATTGGTAAATTCCTCGGTAAAATAAGTATTTGGTCAATAACAAAAGTTTATCTCAGTACTTTGTTATATACCCTTCGCTGGCAATGACAGAGGTCAAACGTTTTCTGTAAGTCTTCACAAGGTTTTCACACACTGTTGCTGGTATTTTGGCCCATTCCTCCATGCAGATCTCCTCTAGAGCAGTGATGTTTTGGGGCTGTCGCTGGGCAACACGGACTTTCAACTCCCTCCAAAGATTTTCTATGGGGTTGAGATCTGGAGACTGGCTAGGCCACTCCAGGACCTTCAAATGCTTCTTACGAAGCCACTCCTTCATTGCCCGGGCGGTGTGTTTGGGATCATTGTCATGCTGAAAGGTCCAGCCACGTTTCATCTTCAATGCCCTTGCTGATGGAAGGAGGTTTTCACTCAAAATCTCACGATACATGGCCCCATTCATTCTTTCCTTTACACGGCTCAGTCGTCCTGGTCCCTTTGCAGAAAAACAGCCCCAAAGCATGATGTTTCCACCCCCATGCTTCACAGTAGGTATGGTGTTCTTTCTCCTCCAAACTCGACAAGTTGAGTTTTTACCAAAAAGTTCTATTTTGGTTTCATCTGACCATATGACATTCTCCCAGTCCTCTTCTGGATCATCCAAATGCTCTCTAGCAAACTTCGGACGGGCCTGGACATGTACTGGCTTAAGCAGGGGGACACATCTGGCACTGCAGGATTTGAGTCCCTGGCAGCGTAGTGTGTTACTGATGTAGCCTTTGTTACTTTGGTCCCAGCTCTCTGCAGGTCATTCACCAGGTCCCCCTGTGTGGTTCTGGGATTTTTGCTCACCGTTCTCGTGATAATTTTGACCCCACGGGGTGAGATCTTGCGTGGAGCCCCAGATCGAGGGAGATTATCAGTGGTCTTGTATGTCTTCCATTTTCTAATAATTGCTCCCACAGTTGATTTCGTCACACCAAGCTGCTTACCTATTGCAGATTCAGTCTTCCCAGCCTGGTGCAGGGCTACAATTTTGTTTCTGGTGTCCTTTGACAGCTCTTTGGTCTTGGCCATAGTGGAGTTTGGAGTCTGACTGTTTGAGGTTGTGGACAGGTGTCTTTTATACTGATAACAAGTTCAAACAGGTGCCATTAATACAGGTAACGAGTAGAGGACAGAGGAGCCTCTTAAAGAAGAAGTTACAGGTCTGTGAGAGCCAGAAATCTTGCTTGTTTGTAGGTGACCAAATACTTATTTTACTGAGGAATTTACCAATTAATTCATTAAAAATCCTTCAATGTGATTTTCTGGATTTTTTTTTTCTCATTTTGTCTTCCATAGTTGAGGTATACCTATGATGAAAATTGGAGACCTCTCTCATCTTTTAAGTGGGAGAACTTGCACAATTGGTGGCTGACTAAATACTTTTTGCCCCACTGTATGTCTTTTCACTAACCAAAAGTCGAACCTTTCTCACTTTGTTATCTGTTCCAGGATAGACATCTGTCACTTTGGCTAGCTTCCATTCATTGCGTGGTGCAAGATCTTCTTGTAGAAGCACTACATCATTTATCTTCAGATCTCTTCTGTGTGCATTCCATTTCTGTCTTGGTTGCAAGTTGAGCAAATATTCTTTCCTCCAACAGATCCAAAACTCGTTGGCCAAATATTGTACACTTCTCCATCTCTTTTGTAGATATAGGTCTTCTTTCATGAACTCTCCTGGTGGAGGTTGAACAATGGTTGACTTCATAGTTAGGACGTGGTTAGGTGTTAACGGTTCAGGGCCTGTTGGATCGTTCAAGTGTTCTACTGAGAGTGGCCTGCTGTTGATAATCGCCATAACTTCGTACAACAAGGTTCTCAAAGATGTACTGTCGAATCTCTTTGCTGACTGGTCAAGGATAGCTGAAAGAACACTACGGATGGTCCTTATCTGCCTTTCCCACACTCCGCCCATGTGGCTTGCTGATGGGGGATTCATGAGAAATTCACATCCAAGTACTTTCGCTTTCTCTTGATCCATATCTTTCATGAGATTTGCGAATTCTCTCTGGGCACCAATGAAATTGGTTCCTTTGTCACATCTTAGTTGACAAACATTCCCACTGATTTCAATAAATGCTCACAAAGCATTGAGGAATGCGTCTGTACTTAGGTCGTCTACTACTTCGATATGTACGGCTCGTGAACATAGACAGGTTAGTACGAGTCCATGTCTCTTGAGCTTCTTTCGTCCGTCTTTGACATAAATCGGTCCAAAACAATCCATTCCGACATAAGTGAAGGGTGGAGTAGATTCTGTCCGGTCTACTGGTAAATCTCCCATATTTTGGTTCTCTGTTTTCCTTCTGTACTTGCGACACTTGACACATTTGAAGATGTATGATGAAACTGTATGGCTGCTTCCAAGGATCCACCAACCATTGGCTCGCAGTTCATTTATTGTCATTCCACGACCTTGGTGCTGAACTTTTGAATGAAAATATGTGATTAGCAAAGTTGAAATATGACTGTCCTTGAGGAGTATTGCTGGATGCTTCACATGTGGGTGTAGTACAGCTTGACTCAAATGTCCGCCAACTCTGAGGATTCCGTCTTCATCCAGAAATGGACTTAGTTTGTACAGTTTACAGTCTTTGGTCTTAGAAACTGTTTTCTTTGATTTCAGACTCTTTATCTCTTCTGCGAAAGCTTTCTCTTGAACAAGTTTAATGACAACCAGCTCTGGTTCTTTTCTCTCTTCCAAACTCATACTTTCTTTGGTCCTTTGTAGTTCACCCTTGTGTTCTTTGACCTTTCTTCTCAAGATTGCAAGTGCTCTTATCAATCTGGACCATTCTGAGAACTTCTCACATCTGTCGAGAATAGTATGCTCTTCTTTTGCGTTGGTGGTACACACAAATGCTTTGCAAAGTTCTGGATCATTTTCCTTGATCTCTCCCCACCTTGACATCTCTATCAGGGAGGTACCTTTCCCAAAGAAATGCTGGTCATTTAAACCAATCAGAGTACTTTAGGTTTTCTGCAGTTAAACCTCGAGAAGCGCTATCCACAGGGTTCTGCTCTGACGCAACATACGCCCATTGTTCAGGTCTTGTGCTTGACTTGATTCTTTGTATGCAATTAGCTACAAACACTTGAAACCTTCTGGCGTCATTATTTATGTAGCCAAGAACGACAGTGGAGTCTGTCCAGAAAAACTCTTGTATGTTTGGGATTTCAAGCTCTGTTTTGAGTAGATCACTGACTCTAACTGCAACAACTGCTGCTGAGAGCTCGAGTCGAGGGATAGTCATAACACTAGTGGGTGTGACTCTTGTCTTGGCCATTACTAAGCAACAGTGGACTTGATCTGATTGGTTAATGACTCGCAGGTAAGTACATGTGCCATATCCACTGACACTGGCGTATGTGAAGTGATGAAGCTTGTAGCTTTTGACTTGTCCAAAATCTGTAGGAATGAAGCATCTTTGGATCTGTACATCAGCTAAACTTGGAAGAGCTTTGATCCAGGACTCCCACTGGGGTTTTAAGTGCTCTGGAAGCTCTTGATCCCAATCAACTTTATCTCTGCACATTTGCTGGAGAATTTGCTTGCCTAGGAGGACAAACGGTGCGATAAAGCCTAAGGGATCATAAATAGAGGCTACAGTGGAAAGTACACTTCTTCTTGTCAGTGGGTTTGACTTGACTTGAACTCTGAACTTGAAAGTGTCTGATGTGATGCACCATTCTACTCCAAGAGCTCTTTCGATGCGTGGTAAACCTAGAGACATGTCCAGGTCTTTCACTGTAGCATGCTCTTCTTCTGGAATAGTGGGCATAACACTTTCACTATTGGACACAAACTTGTGGATTCTTAACTTTCCTGTGGAGCAAAGCTCTCTTGAATCTTCGATGAGTTGAATGGCTTCACTTTCAGTTTGAACGCTTGCCAAGCCGTCATCGACATAAGAGTTTCTTTGTATGAAGCTTATGGCGTTCTCTTGGAATTGACCTTGTCCTTGAGCTGCGAGGTGTTTCAGGCCAAAGTTGGTGCAGCCTGGAGAAGACGCTGCTTCAAAAAGATGGACTTTCATTCAGTAGACTGATGGTATTGCTTCCAAATCTCCCTTCCCCCACCAAAGAAACCTTAAGTAATCCAGATCTTCCTTCGTGACGTGGAATTGGTGAAACATTCGCTCTATATCACACATGAATGTGACAGAACTTTTGCGAAAATGACAAAGAACACCCACCAATGTGTTCGTCCGGTCAGGACCGGTTAACAGATGGTCGTTGAGAGAGGTATCTTGGTACTTGGCAGAGGCATCGAATACGACTCTGATCTTTCCTGGTTTGTGTGGGTGATAGACCCCATGGTGTGGGATATACCATGCAGGACTGTTGTCTAACTCTTCATCATGGACCCTTTCTGCGTCACCTCTGGAGATTATGTCGTCCATGAAGTTTGTGTAACCATTGTAATATGTTTTGTCTTTCTTAAGTCTCCTTTCCAGACACTTCAGGAGATGCATTGCACATGGTTTACTGTCTAGTAACTTGGGTCTTTCGTCACAAAATAGTAATGGCATCTCATAGTGTCCGCTTTCGATTTGTCTGATGTTCTCTCTGAGTTTCGTGAGAAACTTCAAATCTTCTTGAGACACAGGATTGTCATCAATGGCCTTTTCAGAAAAGTCTGCTTCAAGAGCTTTTACAATGTCTGAAGGAGTGACATCTGTTACTTTCGTTCTGTTTACATAGTGGACCTTGTTCTGAAGCTTTACAGAGGGCTTGAGCTCCGGAATGACTTCCTTGACAATAATGCAATGACTGATCCCCATCGCATCTCCATAGTTTAGACAGGGATTACTTTGTCCACCGATGCTCCAACCAAGACCTGTGCGCTGAGCGTACGGTTTATCTTTGCCTGACACAATTTCTCTTGGGAGGAGAGCTTGTGAGCAGTTGTAGCCAATCAACAATCCTATTTCACAATCTTGCATAGGTGCAATTTCTGATTGAAGGTGTTCCAAATGTGGCCAAGATTTAGCTGTCTCATTAGCTGGAATGTGAGCTTTATTGGCTGGAATAAACTCTTGTGTGTATGTAAGAGGTAGAGTGATTCCCTTGCTTGAGTTAAAGCCACGAACTTGAAGATTTTGAAATCTGTGAGACTGAACCACTGTAGTCTGGGAAGACATAGTAGACAGCTCTAGTTTGACAAGTTCTTGGTTTGCCTCTAGCGCGTCTGCAACTTCACTGAGAACAAAGGTAGTATCACTTTGCGAGTCCAGTAAGGTGTATACGAGGACTTCTTTGGGTTTAGCAGAAGATGAAAGCCACACGGGAATGATTGCAGCTGTTTGTGTGTGATTTTCTGGACTTACAACTCTGTTTGTCATAGCTGTGGCTGTAATTTGTTCTTGAACTTGTTCGTTTTGAGTTAGTCTTTCATTACTTGGGTTTGGCTTGTCTGGTGGTTGTCTTTGTTCTTCTTTGTCTTTAACTCTATCTTAATGAAGACAGGTAGGATGCTTTTTACTGCACTTTTCACAAACATTGCAGTTGGTACAGTTCTTCAAATGGTGACCTGGTTTGAGACAACCAAAACAGCTTTTCTGACTGAATGAACTTGACTCTGTCTGCCACAGCTTTGTCCAGAAAACTTCTGCATTTGTGTAGACTGTGCTTGGGTTTCTTACAGAATATGCACATTAGTTGTGTCTTTTCTTGTGAAGTTGTCATCAGTGTTTTAGCTCCAATTTGTCTCTGTTTCATAGGTTTTGACTTTTCTGATTTGCCAGGCTCACCTTGTTTTAGCGACTGTAGCGATGTAACAGGGTTACAGGCAATCTTCGCTTCTCTTGTTAGAAACGCAACAAACTGGCTGAAGGTGGGAAACTGATTCGTTTGTTCTTTGATTTCAATAACTTTGTGGTTCCAGCTAGCAGCGAGCCAGTCTGGTAACTTGGAAAGAATCTTTCTGTTCTCACTGCAGTTGTTAAGAATCTCTAAAGACTTGATGTGAACCACTGCTGTTTCACAACTGTGCAAGAAATCTGCAAAGTCTCTTAGCTCAAAACCATCCTTTGAGTTCATTTTGGGCCATACTTGTAACTTGTCTCTGTAAGTTTTTGCAATTGTAAATGGGTTCCCGTATCTTTCATCTAGAATCTTCCATGCAGCAACATATGCAGATTCAATTCCAAGCAGGAAGTATCCTTCAAGTGCGCTCTTAGCTTGTCCACTCACATATCTCCGAAGGTAGAATATTTTCTCATTATTCGGGATGTTCTTTTGGTCAATCAGTGTTTGAAATGAAAGTTTCCAGTCACTGTACCTTAAGGGATCCCCACTAAACACTGCAGGTTCAGGAACGGGGATACGACTAGCATTTAGTGCACTTGCTAGGTTCAGGTTCAGGTTCAGGTTACTTTATTTGTACCCGTAGGCAGATTTGTTTTGCAGTCAGGTGACATCCATATTTACAAACCACAATTACATTCAACATAAACACAAAACACAGACACATATGAAGCTGACTATAAACATGATAAAAGTACTCAAGGCTCCATCAATCAGGACATAAGACAAAGAGGTAAGAGAAAAAAACAAAACAAAACAAAGAGATAACAGAGAAGGGTCATACTAAAAAGTTAAAGACTAGTCAAAGAGGTTAAAAACTCAAAAGTTTAAAACCCAATAAAAGATTTAGAACCCAAATAAAAAACCTACAAAAATAAGTAAATATAAAATGAAATTAATAAATACGTAACTAAATTATGTGCAATATATTGTTACAACTTGTTCAATTCTTTGACAGCAGCAGGAATAAAGCTGTTTTTGTAGCGCTGGGTTTTACTTTTTGGGACAGCAAACCTCCGTCTGGAGGGAAGAAGCTGAAAGTGGCTGTGCAAAGGGTGGGAGTCATCATTTAAAATGGAGGTAGCAATCCTCTGTACCTGTCTGTTGTACAGGGATGTCAGGCTCAGCTGTGACTCACCAAGCAAACGACTGGACCATCTAACTACCTGATCCAAGGCTTTCCTCTGTTTCATTTTTATCTGACCAAACCATGACACTAAAGAAAAGGATAAAACAGATTCAATAAAAGCCCGATAAAACATTATCATTATGGTTCGGTCAATTTGGAAGCGTGCAAGTTTCCTTAAACAATGCAAATGTTGCTGACCCTTGCTAGCACTTTAACAAGATCTGATGTACCATCACTTGGAGAGATGGCTGCAGCTTGGGGTAAAACTTGTTCCAACAGAGATGGGAAACTTACATGTTAATCATCTTTAACTTCTGTGTTGATCTTTGTTACATCAACTTTGGGCTCCTCTGTTACACTCATCTGGTCATACACCTGCATCCTTGCTTGTGCTGCCTTGAGATCTTTGACCTTTTCCAGGTGCTGTACCTTTCTTTTCTTTTCATCAAGAGTTCTTTGCAGAGCTGCATACTCTTCTTCTTGTTGAGCTTTTAACTTGGCTTCATCCGCTCCTCTTTGCATTCTTAGTCTGATTTCCTCTGCAACCTTCTTTCTGACTTCAGCTTCAAGTATAGCAGTTTCTATTTCTTGCCATTCCTTTTCTTGTTCTTTTAATACTATCAGAACAGCTTGACTTGCAGCTGCTTCTGCTGCAGCTTCTTGATGCTTTACAGAGAATCTATTTGAATGTTCAGATGTGTTCTTAGTAGTGTTAAAGGAGCTTAACTTACTGCTTGTTGTCTGAAAGAGGGAGACTGCTTCTGGCCAGTCTTGTTCCTCTTCCTCTTTTCCATCCAATCGATTGGTTACTCTTTTCACAATAAACCCTGAGATCTCTGTACATAGATCTCCGTACATAGATCTACCCTGCGACGTGTCTCCTGATCTGGTGGGGTGAGCTTGCGTAACTCATCATAAACTTTAGTGACATCTGCACAAAGACCTGTAACATCACCAATAATATCTTTAAGTAGGTCTTCACTTAAGGGGTCTGCCTGAGAGAGGGGTTGCTTGGATGATTTGGCACGTGTTCTCCACTTTTCATAGTTATAGTTAAATCTTTGCTGGAGTCCTTTAATTATTTCATCCTGCATTTCTATTCCTTTCTCTGTGAGTGTTTTCACTCTTTGACTTCTTCTCGATTGTACTTCCTGTTCACTAGACTCAGGAACTTGTTCTTCTTTAGACTGCATCTGCGGGTCTGCACTAACTTCAATTCCAACTGTTAACTCACTTGGCTCAGGCATGTTAGTGTCTTGTCACTTAACTTGTCGCTAAGAAGTGAAAAATGTCTCATGTAAACAAAAGGTCACCTTTAAACTGTACTTGAAAATATACACTTCTTATATAGTCTCATAATCAAAGGCAGAATAAAATTAAAATGTAATTTGTCACCTTAATAAAGTAATACGGATGTAACTTAAATTGCTCTTAAATCAACTTTCCCAAAATGTATTCAAAACATTAATTATTTATGTTTCAAACTGTTTAAATAAAATACAGCATTCACTTGACTGTTACAAATGTCTCAATATTCTGTCCTGATAATACGGCTGGGTATTGTAGACAGATAGCGAACAATAAAGACAGCAGGCTGATTCCAGGTTGGCTGATTTACTGAAATCGTTTTTGTCTTGTTGTCTTTTTTGTAAAACTGAAACACAATGAAATATACATAGTACAGAATGTTACATAAGAAATAATAATACAACACTCTGTATATAAACAGTTTCTCTTATTACAGGCACTTAACTCAGGTAAGTAATTTGCTTTACAGATTCAAACTAAGGTAAGTATTTCACAGTTTCCACAGGTTACAAAGTTAAGGTAAGTTAAATCAGGTAAGTATTACGAAATTATACTAATACATTTTTATTTTACAGAGGACAGCTACACAGCTAAGTAAGCAGGTAAGCATAGCCAAATGAATAGCTAACTAGCTTTCACACAAAGCACCATTACAACACAATATAACTTGGGCTAACAAGGGCTAAATGACTCAGCAGTTAGCTAAGTACCATTGCAAACGATTAGCCATTAACACCTTTTAATCGTGATCTTTTTATAGCTTAAATTTAGCGTTTTTAACATCATATTCCAAACTATGGTCATCTTAAACAAGTATTACAACAATTTTCAGCATTAACTTACTGTTGGTTCCACTCCTAGGTTAGTACAACCAAATTTCTGGCGAGCACATTTTCACATTGCTTTCATCATGGCAGATTGAACAGAAAAAGGGTTTATATAGAAAACAGGAAGTAGCTACAATTAAAGGTGCAGTAACGCAAACCACCACTAGAGGGAACATAACCCCACCCAATATCTGACAGGTCAGCACACTCCCCGCTTGGTATACATGTATACCACTATTTACTCTTCTCTAGTGACATCAATAGCACAACATCAGAGATGGGTCTAAGGTACTCTTTAACTACCCCTTGGCTAGAGGTCTTAACTGTGACCTTACGGACCTTGTTATCTGAACTAGGAATGGCCTTAACTATTCGCCCTAGAGGCCACATGTTGCGCTTTGCTTGATTGTCCTTTATCAAAACAATGTCACCTTCCTGGAGACTGGACTTCTCGGAGGTCCACTTCCTCCGTGGTTGAAGTGTGGCCAGGTACTCCGACCGCCACCTCTTCCAGAAGGAGTCCGCCAAGCTCTGGACCTGGCGCCACTGGACCTGGCTGAGGTGATCCAGGTCGAAGTCTCCCAGGGGTGCAGGACTGACACTCGCCTTCTGGGTGAGCAGAGTGGCAGGTGAGAGGATTTCAGGTACCTCTGCATCGTTGGAGACTGGGACTAGCGGGCGTGCATTCATGATAGCCATAACCTCAGCCATCAAGGTTGTAAGAACTTCATGAGACAGTCGGGTAGCACCATCCTTCGCAAGCAGTCCATCCAGTATGCGTCTTGCCACTCCAATTAACCTCTCCCAGGCTCCACCCATGTGTGAAGAATGGGGAGCATTGAAGGTCCATGTACATCCCTGCTCTTGCAGATAGTTCTTGATCTCAGGATCTTCAGAGGAGATGTCTCTCACCAATGCCTTTCCCTGGACAGTGATGGGAGAAGCGAATCCAAGGGGATCGTAAAGACTGTTTATGGTGGACAGCATGCCTCTCCGACTAAATGGCTTAATGTCTCTTGAGACTCGGAATGTGAAGCTGTCAGTCTGGAGCACCCAGTTCAGGCCTAAGCTCCTTTGAAGGGGCAATGGGTCTGCTCCCAGATCGAGATCTTTCAGGTCACTTGCTCGTTCCTCCACTGGGAAAGCCTCCATGACCCTCGGACAGTTTGAGGCGATCTTGTGGAGTTTTAAGTTGCTCTCAGCTAGCAGAGCCTTGGTTCGCTGCAGGAGATCGATCACCTTATGCTCCTTGGCCAATGACGTGAGCCCATCGTCGACGTAAAAGTTCCTGAAGATGAACTCCTTTGCATCACTACCATGCTCAGCTTCTCCTTGCTCTGCAGCTCTCCTCAGCCCATAAGTCGCAACAGCTGGAGACGGGCTGTTGCCGAATACATGCACAGTCATCCAGTAGTCAATGATGTCCTTGTCTGGATCATTGTCTTTGTGCCAGAGAAACCTGAGGAAGTGGCGGTGGTCCTCTCTGACCTTGAACCCATAGAACATTTGCTCTATGTCGGCGGTAGCAGCAATTTGTTCTCTTCTGAACCGTAATAGGACTCCTATTAGTGTGTTGTTCAGGTTGGGTCCACTGAGAAGCACATCATTCAATGATGTCCCCTTGTACTCCGCGCTGGAGTCAAATACAACTCTTATTTTCCCCGGCTTCTGGGGGTGGTATACGCCAAATGTCGGCAGATACCAGCACTCCTGCCCGAGCTGTAGTGGAGGAGCTGGCTCGGCCTGTTGGTTGTCAATGACCTTTTGCATAAAATCAAAGAAGTGCTGTTTCATGTCAGGTTTCTTCCCGAATGAGCGTTGGAGGGATTGGAGTCTTTGAGCAGCCTGCTCTCTGTTGCACGGAAGACGCTTACGAGGAGTATGAAAGGGTAGTGGCGCCACCCAGTGGTTTTCATTGTCCATATACACCTCGTCTTCCATTATTCTCAGAAACTCACTGTCATCTACTGACATGGCTGGTTTGTTGTCGGCTGGTGTTGTCTGGAACATACTTTCACCAAGACCATCCCTACATGTCTCTGGAATGGCTTCCTCACTGCGAGTTGGGAACTGAAGGCTGCACTGAATCGGTTCACTGGGTCTCTCCTTGATGTGAATGCTGTTAGTGCAGGGCTTAAAGAAGGAAGGGCGTCCATTTTGGAGGACATGGGTCTTATAAGCATTGACTTCCTGAGTCTTGTGAGCGCCACCCAGACACAGCTCTCCCACTATGACCCAGCCGAGATCAAGGCGCTGAGCGTATGGCGAGTTGTGTGGTCCATTGCGCTGCTCTCGCACCTTGTGCAAGCTCAAAACATCTCGGCCTAGTAGCAGAAGAATGGGTGCACTGTTGTCAAGTGCAGGGATTTTGTCAGCCACTGGTCTGAGGTGAGGGAAATATTGTGCGCACTCAGGGGTCGGGATCTCTGACCGGTCACCAGGTAAGTATTCACACTCCAGCAATGTGGGCAGTGTGACCTTGGTCTTCCCATCGAGAGATTCCACAATGATGTTGGTTGCTTTCCGTCCTGCAGTCTCCACTCTGCCTGAGCATGTTTTTAGCGTGTAGGGGGATGCCCTGCTGTTAATACCCAACAGACTGAAGAACTCAGATTTCGCTAAAGACCTATTGCTTTGGTCATCGAGTACAGCATACACTATGTGAGACTTGCTTGGATTATCAGCATGGGAAACCTTGACCAAGCAGATTTTAGAACAGGATCTAGGCTGGGGTGCATCGCCACATATCTCTGTGCATTTAGAAGTGACAACAGGAGTTGCTGCAACTTCACTCTCCCCGCTTTGCTCCCCTCCTTGCTCCCCGCTCTGGTCATTCCCAGGTGAGTGCCCAGCCTGCCCATGAGGCGACCATGGTGCTGGACCAGGATGCATCGCTGAAGTGTGCTTGTCACTCTCACACTCTCTGCATTTGAGTGCGGTCTTACAGTCTTTGGCAATGTGCTTGGTGCTGGCACAACATCTAAAGCAGATCAAGTTCTCCTTTAAGTACGCTTTCCTCTCATCCAGGTGCTTTCCTCGGAACCCACGGCATTTTGTGAGCGGATGTGGTTTGTTGTGGATTGGACATTCTTTGTCCGGTTCAGTTTTCTTCACAGATGTGCTGTCCTGAGATGCACCACCTGCGGCTGTGACATCAGTTTTCCTCACTGTTACAGCGGATTTGTAGATGTGTTTTTGGTCTTTCTCACCTTTTGACTGATTGGGAGTAGAGGAAAGGTTGAATGCGAAACTGGGGTCATTGCGAGTCTTAGCTTGAGAACATACAAATTCCACAAAGTAGCTGAATGGTGGGAAAGGCACATGATAAACTTCCTTGTACCTGGATCCCTGTGTCATCCAGCGTTCACGAAGTGAGAATGGAAGCTTCTCCACAATTGGATTTACCCCTCGAGCTGTATCAAGATACATGAGCCCAGGTAAGAATCCCTCTGACTTAGCAGCTTGTAGCTCTTTTAACAAGTCTCCTAACTCTCTGAGCTTGTGTGTCTCTTTGTTAGAGATGACTGGAAAGGCGTCAAATTTTTTCATTAGGGCACTTTCAATCACCTCTGGGCTTCCATAAGTTTCCTCCAAGCGCTCCCATACCGTCCACACACCTAGTCTAGGATTGTTTACATGCACAGACCTGATCCTCATGGCTTGAGCTGACGACTTGGGCCCCAACCATTTGATCAGTAGGTTGAGCTCTTCTTGCTCCGAGAGGTTAAGCTCCTTTGTGGCTGCTAGGAAGGAGGCCTTCCACGCCCAGTAGTTTTCTGGGCAGTCGTCAAAGGTAAGGAGTCCTGAGCTCACCATCTCTTTTCTCATGAGATACTGGGCCAAGACATGGGTTTGTGTTGATGGAGGTGAGGATTTGTTTCCCTGGTTGGGATGAGAGGCTGGAGGGTTAGCTGCAGTGTCTTTCCTTTTAATGTCAGGGAGAACAGGTGAATGTTCCTGCTTTGGAACAAATGGCTTTGGGGCAGAATGAGGAACGTTGTGTCCAACCATCATGGGCTTGTGTTCATTTCTGTCCACGAAAGACTCATACAGTGAATCTAGTTCTTTAATGAATGGCTGTGTTTCCACGTAGCGTTGTGTGCGTCTCACTGGATCATCAAGGGCTAGATTCTGTAGCTCACCAAGAGAGTCGCTGTGTCTTGGATCGAGCTCTGCTGCTGCAGCTTCTTCCACTATAGCTGCAGTTGCTTCTTTCTCTTGTTGCAGCACGTGAAGATTTGCGTCTATTGAAGCCCTTTCTTTAATCATGGCAGCCTCTACTGAAGCCCTTTGTTTCATCATGACTGCCTCCTTCTCTGCAAAGGATGCTTTAACTTTAGCTGCTTCAGCCTTAGCTCTGGCTCTTGCTGCAACGATGCTGGCAGATGACCGGGTTGATGCTCTGGAGGACTTGTGTGAATTTGAGGCTTGAGACCTTGTCTCCAACTGAGACGGACGGTCCTCCTCACCAGCGTGGCTCATCTTGGCTTGCTTCTGTATGCTGTTCACCGTATTTCAGCTGCCTATCCCCGCTGCGTGGTCAACATTTTACTATTCTGTCCTGATAATACGGCTGGGTATTGTAGACAGATAGCGAACAATAAAGACAGCAGGCTGATTCCAGGTTGGCTGATTTACTGAAATCGTTTTTGTCTTGTTGTCTTTTTTGTAAAACTGAAACACAATGAAATATACATAGTACAGAATGTTACATAAGAAATAATAATACAACACTCTGTATATAAACAGTTTCTCTTATTACAGGCACTTAACTCAGGTAAGTAATTTGCTTTACAGATTCAAACTAAGGTAAGTATTTCACAGTTTCCACAGGTTACAAAGTTAAGGTAAGTTAAATCAGGTAAGTATTACGAAATTATACTAATACATTTTTATTTTACAGAGGACAGCTACACAGCTAAGTAAGCAGGTAAGCATAGCCAAATGAATAGCTAACTAGCTTTCACACAAAGCACCATTACAACACAATATAACTTGGGCTAACAAGGGCTAAATGACTCAGCAGTTAGCTAAGTACCATTGCAAACGATTAGCCATTAACACCTTTTAATCACGATCTTTTTATAGCTTAAATTTAGCATTTTTAACATCATATTCCAAACTATGGTCATCTTAAACAAGTATTACAACAATTTTCAGCATTAACTTACTGTTGGTTCCACTCCTAGGTTAGTACAACCAAATTTCTGGCGAGCACATTTTCACATTGCTTTCATCATGGCAGACTGAACAGAAAAGGGTTTATATAGAAAACAGGAAGTAGCTACAATTAAAGGTGCAGTAACGCAAACCACCACTAGAGGGAACATAACCCCACCCAATATCTGACAGGTCAGCACACTCAATATAAAATAAAATATACTGGTTCTTAAACTTGTGTGCCTTTAAGCTTATAAACTTGGGATAGCTGTCACTTTATAAACAGAAAAACCTGGGATGGCCAAGGACTTTACCTTCATTCACAGTTTGATTAGTCAACCTTTAAACCTTTCTTTTTTACTTGGACAAACTCTTAACTTGTGAGTGTTCAAGCTTCTTATGGCCTTATCTTGAAGTGTTGCTCTTCAAACTGCGTGCTTCTGGTCCTGTGCACGCTCCCGGCTCCACTGTCCCTTCGCAGCTCCGCTCCATGCACGCACTGATCATGCCCCGACAAGACTGCTGCTCCTTTGATCATGCCGCTTCATCATGTGCTCTCCACTCGCGCAGATCAGTCCGAGTTTTTTACTCGCACAGATCAGTCTGAGTTTTCACTATAATTCCTCCAGGTACCGACAGACACAAGTGATTTCCTCAACAGATGAATTTATTCAGTCCATCTTGGTATAGACTTATAAACACACCGTGAAAACTAAAAAACAGACAAGACGATAATTAGCTTAAATCAATAGACAATAAAACTACTTCAACAAAATAAAACAGACAAAAAATACCTTGTTGGCTGAGTACTGAGAGAGGAATTAGCCTTGGTTTTCTTATTTCTTTTAATCTTCTTTATCTTCTTAAACTTTTAGGTTAGTGTCCATACTTTTAATCATGCTTCCTTTTCTCACTAGAGATCGCTTCTTCTGATGCAATGAACCTCAACTCTGCATAAAAAGCCCTACTCTTGCGCCACAGCACCCTCTGGTGATGCTCAACCATAATAACAACAAAATACACAAAGTAGATGGAAATGAAAATGTGGCAGTTACAATAACCTTTCAGGTTTAACTTTAAGTTTAATGTTTATTTGAAAGGGACATTACATACTAATGAACATTAATGCAAATGTAAGTATCCCAGTACACATGTATCCCAGTATACATGTTCGGTAAGGCATTGGTTTGCTTGCTACCAGATAACCATGAAAACCGGTACTACCTGTCTCATGGGTCGGGCCGTCGGCGACTCAACCGGCAACCCCGCCCTTCCAAGGGTGTGGAGGGTGAAACTGGGCATCCTGGCAGAACTAAAAACAATATTTGTCACAGGTCTGTGGTGGACCACTCCCAGTTGCACGGGGTGAGACTGGACATCCTGGCAGATAAGCACATCTGTCGCAAGGTCTGTGGCGAACTTTTGCCAGTCAGTGCATCGTGACATGCACTACACAAAGAGCAGAGATAAACAAACCTATCATCTGGTCAGTCACTGCAATAGATACTGGAGTCAGTTTGTCTTGGCCTGTCCTTATATACTTTATTGATCCCCAGAGGGGAAATTGAGGGCATCCACCTGGATTGATGAAGCAGCCACGGTACGGTGCTATCCCTTTACCATTCACACACACATTCACACCTAGGGCCACTTTTAGAGTCTCCAATTAACCTAACCTGCATGTTTTTGGCCTGTGGGAGGAAACCAGAGAACTCCCAGAGTAAACCCAAGCAGAAACAGGGAGAACATGCAAACTCCACACAGATCACTGTTGGTCAGGGGCTTTTGAATTGTGGTTCAACAAAATTATTTTAAAAAACAAACTCATGAAACAGGCCTGGACAAAAATGATGGGTGCTGGACGTGGCCGCAGGAGGAGACGGATAATACGAATGGTAACAAAACAGCCCAGAACAACCTCTAAACACATTCATGGTGAACTCCAAGGTCAAGGTACATCAGTGTCAGATCGCACCATCTGTCATTGTTTGAGCCAAAGTGGACTTCATGGGAGACGACCAAGGAGGACACCACTGTTGAAAACAAATCATAAAAAAGCCAGACTGGAATTTGCCAAACTGCATGTTGACAAGCCACAAAGCTTCTGGGAGAATGTCCTATGGAGAGACAAGGCAAAACTGGAACTTTTTGGCAAGGCACATCAGCTCTATGTTCACAGACGCAAAAATGAAGCATACCAAGAAAAGAACACTGTCCCTACTGTGAAACATGGAGGAGGTTCTGTTATGTTCTGGGGCTGCTTTGCTGCATCTGGCACAGGGTGTCTTGAATCTGTGCAGGGTACAATGAAATCTCAAGACTATCAAGGTATTCTAGAGAGAAATGTGCTGCCCAGTGTCAGACAGCTTGGTCTCAGTCGCAGGTCATAGGTCTTGCAACAGGATAATGACCCAAAACACACAGCTAAAAACACCCAAGAATGGCTAAGAGCAAAACATTAGACTATTCTAAACTGGCCTTCTATGAGCCCTGATCTAAATCCTATTGAACATCTGTGGAAGGAGCTGAAACATGCCGTCTGGAGAAGGCACCCTTCAAACCTGAGACAACTGGAGCAGTTTGCTCATGAGGAGTGGGCCAAAATACCTGCTGAGAGGTGCAGAAGTCTCATTGACAGTTACAGAAATCGTTTGATTGCAGTGATTACCTCAAAAGGTTGTGCAACAAAATATTAAGTTAAGGGTACCATCATTTTTGTCCAGGCCTGTTTCATGAGTTTGTTTTTTAAAATAATTCTGTTGAACCACAATTAGATAGATAGATACTTTATTTCGAACAAAAAAAAGTATAACAAAAACAAAACAAATAACAAATGCAATAAACAGTATACAGTGTTCGAAAGGGAGAAGGAAGAAGTGAACACTTATTAATTCCATCTCCTCTTTTCCATAAATACACCCATGTGAATTATATACAAATTACCACATTTAAGACCCCAAGTAAACAATTAACTGTATTAACTGTATTAACTGTATTAACAATTAACTGTATTTTGTACATATACAAATGTACATATGTACATTAATCAACATTAACACCCATCCATCCTAGCATACATTGACGTCCATACATCAAAACCAGCCTCAAACAACACAGATATACACAGTGCTGTCCCACCCACCATTCCATAGTGTCCCATAGTGTCCCAGAGTGAGTATAGTGAATCGTACATATAAATACTGCCCTTCTAACATATATCCTTTCAGCAAATAATGTTTGTACCTCTTTTTGAATTGATTTCTGTTTGTACATAGTTTCAGTTCCGGCTCCAGACTGTTCCACAAATCCACCCCACAGACAGATATGCACATACTTTTCTTGGTTGTACGTATCTTGGGTTTTGTAAAGTTTAAGTCTCCTCTCAAATTATGATCATTGTCTCTTTTTTTAAATATTTTTTGTATATTAGTTGGGAGTTGATTATTAATTGCCCTGTACATTACTTGTGCTGTCTTAAATTTAACTAAATCGATGAACTTTATGACATGTGACTTTAAAAACAACGAATTGGTGTGGTCTCTATATCCTACATTATTTATTATCCTTATAGCTCTTTTTTGTAATGTGCATATTGACTATAGGTTGGTCTTGTAGGTGTTTCCCCAGACTTCTACACAGTAGTTAAGATAAGGTAGAAACAGTGAATTGTACAGTAAGACCAATGATTTATAGTCCAAGATGTGTCTTGTCTTCCCCAGTATGCCTATACATTTTGCCAACTTGGCCCGGATGTGACTGATGTGAGGTTTCCAGCAGATTTTATTGTCTAGCATCACCCCCAGAAACTTATTTTCCTGTACTGTTTCTATTCTGGTATCATCTATCGTTACCATTATTTCATGATTTATTTTATAATTTCCAAACAACATAATCTTTGGTTTTTTTTAGATTTAGAGATAATTTATTTTTGTTGAACCACTGCGTTAACTTTTTCATTTCAGTTGTGACCACCTCTAAAACCTGCTGCAAATTCTCACCAGTGCAAAGGATATTTGTGTCATCCACAAACAAAATAAATTTCAGAATTTTTGATACTTGGCATATGTCATTTATATACAAAATAAAGAGTTTGGGTACCAAAACTGACCCCTGGGGCACACCACAAGTGATGTCCATGAAGGGTGATTTGTGCTCACCAATTTGTACAAATTGTTGTCTGTTACTTAAATAACTTTCCACCCAACTCAGTCCAACCCCTCTTATCCCATACCTTTCCAGTTTCCTTAGTAGTATTCTGTGGTCACTGGTGTCAAAAGCTTTCTTTAAATCTATAAATACTCCTACAGCAAACTTTTTTTTATCTATACAACTAGTAATTTCTTCTATAAGTTCGATCAGTTCAGGTTCAGGTTCAGGTTACTTTATTTGTACCCGTAGGTAGATTTGTTTTGCAGTCTCGAGATCAGTGCCAAAGATGTAGATTTATCTGCTCTAAAACCATACTGGCTGTCTGTAAGGAGGTTGTGTTTTTCAATGAAATCATCCAGTCTCTTAGTGAAGATTTTTTCAAGTATTTTGGAGAATTGTGAGAGTAAAGAGACTGGCCTGTAATTTGTGAAACAATGACTGTCTCCTGTTTTGTATAGAGGTATTACTTTTGCTATTTTTATTTTGTTTGGAAATTTACCAGTTTGAAACGACAGGTTACAGATGTGGGTGAGTGGCTTAACAATTCCTTCAATTACTTTTTCCACTATTGTAATGACAATTTCATTCCAGTCCGTTGATTTTTTTGTTCTTAAATTTACTCACAGTGAAGAGGATGATAAAATAAAGGCAGCGTTGGATTTTTAAGTAGCTTTATTATCACCCGCCTTCATCAGAACTCGGCTCCAGCCCATAGTGTGAGCAGGCTGAAGCCGAATTCCTCAGGCTCTCAAAGAGGAGACAGTGTGTGTGTGTCTCGCAGCAGATGCAGAACCAGAATGAGAGAATGAGAGGGTTTGCGTTACAGAGTTGCAGCATATATACTCGACTACAACAATACATCAAGGGCATACCCCAGCAGTTGGTATGATCAAAGAGATAACAGAACAGGCATAAGACATTTGCATTTGAGAGACATATTGATCTCAGTCCCTAGGTCACAGTGAGGACAGGACGCATGAGCACAATGCATGAAAGGCAACATTAACATCACAGAAGTGAGCCAGACGAAACGAGTCTGCCTGTAGACATTAATACACATTTCACTGTTCTGTTATTTGCTCTAGCCGAGTGCTGTGTTTGACCAGTCTGTTTGTGGGGGTTACACCAAAGCACATCTACATATCAGTAGTGCAGCAGAAAACCAAGAGGAGAGAGCTGAGTGTCCTTAATCTGTTGTGGGGGTTAACCGAACCGCCACAACAGTCTCGATAATTTCCTTTTCAGTAACTGCACCCAAAAAGATTGTGTTTGGATTTCTATCTTCTATTTCATTTACAGAACCACTATGGTTTGTTTCTGGTGTCACTATTGATTTTGCTAATTCAGGACCAACGTTTACAAAAAATTTATTGAAACCACTGACCACATCCTCCATATTATTTATCAAATTGCCATTTTCAATAAAATATTCTGGATAATTAGCATTCTTAGGTCGATTACTAATAATTCCATTGAGTACTTGCCATATTCCTCTTAAGTTATTTTTATTATTATTATTTTTTCCTCTAATATTCTGTTGTAATATTCTTTCTTACAGGTCCTCATTATATTAGTAAGTGTGGCGGCATGAAATAATAGGCAGCGAACTGAGAGTTTTTGAGGGAGTTTATTAATCATACCGCCATCACAGAACTCACCCCAGCGCTGTGCAGGCGCGCTGGAGCGAGCCCTCAGGCTCTCGTGAGGAGACACAGAATGCGTGTCGTCAGAAGCTGTAGTCAGAGAGAGAAAGAGTTACAGAGCGATGCAGTTTAAATACCCCACTACAGACAATGCATTCACAGCAGTAGGCATGGACATTTGCATTTGAGAGTCACCCACATCCATAGGAGGATTACTGACAGGAAGACATTTGCATTTGAGAGTCACCCATAACAATAGGAAGATTACTGGCAGGAAAGAGCTAGACAAAGGGAGGCTGCCTATTGATATCAATACACACATCTCATTGTTCTGCCAATTGCTCCAGCTGAGCGCTCTGCTTGTCCCAGTCTGTTGTGGGGGTCACCCACAGTACTCCCTCCCAGAGGGCTCAGCGGGAAGCTGAGGCCTCGATAGTCCGGCTTTGGGAGCAAGCTGCGGGGAGAGCTCGCTGCAGGCGGCAGTGGAGGGAGGGGGGGTGGGGGTAGCAAGTGCCGGCCCGGGACGGCGAAATTGTCTGGGCCGCGCAAAAATTGCCTGTGGCTCTGCGATGTTGAGGGGCTGTCCCGTTGAACGTGCGGAGGTCCACAGCAGCTGTAAGAAGAAAAATTAGTCTCTGACTCCTCTCGCGGCCATGAAGAAAAAAGGAGCTGCAGCAGTGTGGGACTTGGCGTGTTGACTTTAGGTGCGCACGCAGTCCTAAAGTCCTCGGGGACAGCTGACGGCTGAATTCCCTTGTGCACCGTGGCTGAGACCATTACAAAATCCTATGAGCGAGCTGTGTGCGTGCTTCAGGTGTGTGAGCAGCCCTGAAGGTTCTGTGTGCAGCGGCGAAGGACGATGGCGATCTGTGTGGAGCCGGTATTGTCCCATGCGTGGTGCGCTGTCCTCATAACCCCCCTGTGTGCGTGCAGGGTTCGGTGCATGGCAGGACCGCTGTATAGGCAAGTCAGGGTCAGGGAGCTTGCTGGAGATCAGCGTCGTCGGCGCCGATGGTCATCCCTGTTAAAGCTGTTGCGTCGTTCGCTGTGTCGGGTCATGGTGAGTTGGAGCGGTGAGAGGGAGTAGACGATCTCTGTCCCTTGGGCTCATGTAGATGCATAGGAGCGGTGAGAGGGAGGAGACAATCTTTGTCCCTCGGGCTCGCGTAGATGCGTTGGAGCGGTGAGAGGGAGGAGACGATCTTTGTCCCTCGGGCTCGCGTAGATGCGTTGGAGCGGTGAGAGGGAGGAGATGATCTTTGTCCCTCGGGCTCGCGTAGATGCGTAGGAGCGGTGAGAGGGAGGAGACGATCTTTGTCCCTCGGGCTCGTGTCGATGCGGAGGAGCGATGAGAGGGAGTAGACGTTTTGTGTCCCTTGGCCGGTTCCAGCGTGGATGTGCAGATCTCACCATGAAGCTTTCTGCAGCTTTCCCGGTCGTGGATGATCTCCGGAGAGTTTCGCCTGGTGGTGGCTCTGCGTCGAGGTCTCCCTGTAGCAGAAGGGAGGGCAGATCATTTGCGTCAGGCTGCTGCGTTCGTTTGTCGTCGGAGAGTCACCGCCGGGGGCTGCCAGCGTGTTCTTTTCTTGGGTTGGGTCACCAGTGTGGCTGTCCAGACCAGAAAGTTGCGTTGCACAAAGCGTGTGCTTTCTCGGGGTCACCAGTGTAGCGGCATGAAATAATAGGCAGCGAACTGAGAGTTTTTGAGGGAGTTTATTAATCATACCGCCATCACAGAACTCACCCCAGCGCCGTGCAGGCGTGCCAGAGCGAGCTCTCAGGCTCTCGTGAGGAGACACAGAATGCGTGTCGTCAGAAGCTGTAGTCAGAGAGAGAGAAAGAGTTACAGAGCGATGCAGTTTAAATACCCCACTACAGACAATGCATTCACAGCAGTAGGTATGGACATTTGCATTTGAGAGTCACCCACATCAATAGGAGGATTACTGACAGGAAGACATTTGCATTTGAGAGTCACCCATAACAATAGGAAGATTACTGGCAGGAAAGAGCTAGACAAAGGGAGGCTGCCTATTGATATCAATACACACATCTCATTGTTCTGCCAATTGCTCCAGCTGAGCGCTCTGCTTGTCCCAGTCTGTTGTGGGGGTCACCCACAGTAAGCTTATTTTTATATCTTTTATATTTGATCTCAGCCTCCACCATTCTGCACTTAATGAATTGTTTATATAATGCATTCTTCTTTTTACATGCATTTATTAACCCCTTGGTGACCCAAGGGATATTTTTCTTTTGTTGTCTGTCACTGTATTGTTTTATAGGACAGTTTTTATTGTACAATGATTGAAATATTTGCAAAAATGTATCATATGCTTTATTTATATCATTTTCATCATAAACTATCTTCCAATCTTGTATTAATAATTCCTTTGTCAGTAAATACATAGATTCTTTGGTTCTTATTCTTTTATATTTAATATTGTGACGTTGGCAAGGTTCACACAAAGAAAGTGGAGCAAGATGGTTGTGATGAACGGGCTTTATTTTACAGACCACCGACCCCCAACTTACTTCTGAACACAGATAGGAGGGGAGGTCATTCTCCCAGACCTCCGTTTCAATCATGGTTACACACACATGATACATCTTGCCCTAATCCTGCTAAACACTGCTGGGTCATTATAACGCCGGGGCGGCATGCACGGGCCATCCAGTGTCAATCGGAGTATCTGGTTGGGGTAGGGTTCCGGTTTGTCCACCAGCGGGTGGATGGACACATCTGACAGCCTCTGTAGGACCACGCACAGTCCCTTCCCTGGCAGCGGGAGTCCCATGCCCGCTCCGGCCGACTCCCACCGCTGCCAGGTTTCCCAGGAGGCCGCTGGCCCGCGTCCATGCGTCCAGCCCTTGCCGCGCCTGGAAAATGGCCGGATCTTTGTCCTGCTCGCTCCACTGCTGCGCGTCTGCTGCGCCGAGGGCCTCCGTGACGTCACCGAAAGGGAAAGCATCTGCGGGTGGCAGTAGGACTACGCAGTTCCTCCTCTGGCAGCGGGAGTCACGACTCCCACCGCTGCCAGGACCTCCCAGGCGGCCGCTGGCCCGCGTCCAGGCGTCCAGCCCCTGCCGAGCCCGGGAAAAGACCGGATCTGTCCTGCTCGCTCCGCTGCTGCTGCGCTCCAAAGGCCTCTGTGACGTCACCGCCGGGGGGAGCATCTGCAGGAGGCGGCTTTTTCTCCGTCCATGCCACCTCGCTCTAATTTAAAGTCGGCGAGGGGCCAGTTTGTCGTGCGCTGTGTGCGGGGCAGTACCATGCAATGTACCCTGGCTCTGTGCAGCAGAAGCCCCCCTTCCTCGCGTCACCGCCGCTGTCTCCTTCGTGCACGCGCTGCTGTGATCTGCCGTAGCTCCTCCTCCCACTCGCTCTCAGCACGGTGGTTTCCTCTGATGACCAGTCGTTCAGCGCGGCAGCCAACTCGACCTGGGCCCGGTGGTCATCCAACAGGTTCTCGCCGTTGTAGCGGGGAATCTTGGCCCGCTGCTGGACGGATGGGACGGTAATCTCCCGGTCAATCGCTGCTCCTAATTGCTCTGGAATCGCCAGCCCGTCCCGCCCTGAAAAGGGTGGGAAACGGGGCTGGTTTGCTCTGCTCAGTCCCGTCGGGTCCGCTGCTCCGTCCATCGCGGCGAGCCTCTCCGGGGCCCGGCGTCTCAGCTCTACACTCCGTTCCCAGCCGAGCAATGAACCGCTCCGGCCGCTGGATCCTCATCTTGCTCCATCCCCACTTCTGACACCAGTGTGACGTTGGCAAGGTTCACACAAAGAAAGTGGAGCAAGATGGTTGTGATGAATGGGCTTTATTTTACACACCACCGACCCCCAACTTACTTCTAAGCACAGAGAGGAGGGGAGGTCATTCTCCCAGACCTCCGTTTCAATCATGGTTACACACACATGATACATCTTGCCCTAATCCTGCTAAACACTGCTGGGTCATTATAACGCAGTTATAATGACACAGCAGTATAACTCAGTAATAACACATTTAATACACACACAGTAACGTTTTCAACTGGCAAAGCATGCTGGGAAATCCCTGCCCCCCTTAACATGGCCCCGACATTACAATATTTTTGGTATACTTTTTCTTCCTATAATCACATTGATAGACAACAAAAATCGGCAGGTGGTCACTGATATCATTCAATAAAAGCCCACTCCTGATATTATTTTCCATAATGTTTGTGAATATGTTATCTATTAGTGTGGCACTGTGTGACGTGATTCTGCTAGGTCCAGTAATTGTTGGATGTAAGCCCATACTGTACATTGTGTTGATAAATTCTTCTGTCAAACTATGTTGTTTTGAATTCATCAGATCTATATTGAAATCCCCACAGATGAACATAACTTTATGAGTTAGTTTTGCATACATTTTTTCCATCCAGTCCTTAAATAAGTCAATGTTTGATCCAGGTGTTCTATATACACAGCTCACTACTATATTCTTCACATTGTCCAGACAGATTTCCATTGTAATGCATTCAAATAAATCATCCACAGTTACTGACAGATTTTCAACAACCTTGTATTTCAAGCTCTTGTCAACATAAATTGCGACTCCTCCTCCTTTTTTCACTTTTCTATTTATATAATTTAATTCATAGCCATCCATGGTAAAATCCACTCCTTTCTCTTCACTGAGCCACGTCTCTGATATTGCCACAATGTTGAATGGCTCTTTAAACTGATGTAAATAATCTTTAATGTTATTAAAGTTGGCATAGAGACTTCTGCTGTTGAAGTGGATCATAGAAATATTGAAATCAATTCAAAAGCATTGTCTGATTTTCACTGGTTAATTTTCATATAATTTTTATTTATTACCACTTTTGTCAGATTCAAGTTATTTCTGTGACCATTGTGGGTTTTTCTTTCATTAACAGAGGGGTACCAACAATTTTGTCCAGGTCTGTAGAGTGATGATAATGAAGTCAGTGGCGGTAATGCACCTGTAGGCTGGTTGCCATATATGCGCATGCCGCAGAGCAACCACTAGTTATGGGTACAGTTTTGGTTGTTTTTACAATGAGTCTTAAAGTGTTTAGTGTGGTACATTCTCTGATTGCAGGTGGTATATCTTTCCAGATCTTGGTGCCCCTTACTGATAGTACAGATTGAGCAAATGTGGTGTGTCTGTGGGGGACCTCACAGTCTCCTCTAGTGATTGCTCTGGTGGTTGTACCAGTGACAGGTGAAGTTAATTTGACCTTCTCTAACCTTTTGAATGCACATGTCCAACTATTCAATGTTTCAGTACTTTTTGTGTAACTTGCTGTTCTCTAACAAGGTGCTTAACTGCAAAATTCACAACAGATGTTTGATCTATGAATCGACCAATAAATCTTCTAGTTCAATTAGAATTGGTATTTAAACAGTCCTCTTCATCATGCTGTTCACATTTTGACATCATGAGACCAAGACGCCACCTCACAATTGATCAACATCACCTCACCATTGCGAGGCTTCAAACAGGATGTTCTCAGAGGAAAGTGGCCACTGAGCTTAGAGTGTCACAGAGTGTCATCAGCAGGTTGCAAAAGAGATACAGAGAGACTGGAAGAGTCACAGAAAGACATAGAATTGGACGTCCTTTGGCCACATCCCATGCTGATGACCGCTTCATTGTGAACAGTGCCCTGTGAAACCGGATGATGAATGCCACTCAACTCCAGGCACATTTAAGGGAGGTGAGAGGCACCCAAGTGTCATGTCAGACCATTCAAAACCATTTACATCAGCGTGGTCTGCGTGCTAGACAACCTGCAAGGGTATATGACCACACCATCAGGCACAGGCATCATCGTTTGCATGCGCCAGGGAGTATTTACGCTGGATAAGGGACCAGTGGGCTTCGTGCTGTTCTCTGATGAAAGTTGATTCATGTTGAGTAGAAATGATGACTGCCAACGATGTTGGCGACGTCAAGGAGAGCGCTATGCATCAGTCACTGCTGTCACCACATTACAGTCTAGGCAGGTGTGTCTAGTCAATATAGAACTCCTCTATACCTTGTGAATGGTACAGTGACAAGCTAATACTACCTGAATAACATCATTAAACCAGTCATTGTGAACAACACAGGGCTAATTTCATCTTCATGGCCGACAATACTCCAGCTCATCGAGACAGCATCGTTTAGGAATGGGTGCTGGAGGGTGGGGTACCTCAAATGGAGTGGCCTGCACTTTCTCCAAAACTGAATCCCATAGAAAACCTATGGGATCAGCTGAATCACCGTGTAGAGGCTCGTAACCCTGTACCCCACAACCTCAATGACCTGAGGTCCACCCTTCAAGAAGAGTGGAATGCCATGCCTCAGCAGACAATAAGCCGACCTGTGAACAGCATGAGGTGTCGTTGTCAAGCTGTAATTGATGCCCAAGGGCACATGACAAGTTACTGAGACATTGACATCTTTTGTTGTGGTGTAACCACTGTAAAGCCACTGTTGTTGGCTTTTGTTTCAATAAATTGTTTGAGATGAGGAAATCTCCATTGCATGCTTCTACTTAAATGCCCTACTTTCATGATATAATATCACTGTAGAGTGAACTTTTTACATTTTCCGTAAATTTCACCCGAAAGCCAAATATCCCTAATTTTTTGTGAGTAGTGTAGGTTGTGCTCAACGTCAACAGTCAGGAGATCTGAGCACTTTGGGCTGATTTCATCAGGTTGGAATGGGCTTTTCTGTCAATGAAGGAATAGTTTGTGTAAATTAAGTTTCTTTTTTGAAACATTTCTAACTTTTTTCCTCCTAAAAATGTGCCTTTTTCCTAATCAATTTATTATTTTTTAATAGGAATTTGTAGCTTTTTGGGATGAGTTTTATTCACTTTTTCCAAACAAATTTACCATTTTTAAATCATAAATCTGAAACTTTTTATTGTAAATTTGTTTTTTTTCCCCCTTGATAACATTGCAGCTTTTTTCTAGTACATTTTCAACAATTTAGCTGTCAATTTGCAACTTTTCTTTCACCAATAATAAATCAAATAGCCAGGAAAAACAAAAAAATCCAAATCTGATGGCAAGAAAGCCACGACTCATTCAGTTTAAATATATGAAATCTGAAGGCACTAAAAGAGAACAATCAAATGTACTTAAGTAAAATTACAGTTTTTTCTTCAAAGATGTACTCAAGTCTTCTTCTTTCGGCTGCTCCCTTTAGAAGTTGCCACAGTGGCTCATCTGCCTCCACCTCACCCTATCCCTGCATCTTCCTCTGTAACACCAACCCTCTCCATGTCCTCCTTCACTACATTCATGAATCTTCCCTGTGGTCTTCCTCTTTTCCTCCTGCCTGGCGGCTCCATCTTCAACATCCTTTGTCAAATAAATCCACTATCCTTCCAGTGTTGCCAAGTCTCGCGAGAGAAACAAGCAACCAGCTCTATGGAAACAAGCCCAAAAAAAGCCCAACAGGCAACCTACCACATCATGTAAAAGAGAGGATGCTTGATAACAGTATAGATATGTAGATTTATTTTTGTTTGCAGTGAATTGACTGTAAACACAGCATTGAATAGCTGAATTTTATAAACTCTAATTAAAGGAAAATACATATGCATTCTGCATAAGCAACAGCAAATTTATAGTAAACACAGTCAACATATAAACTTTGAATAAATTAAATTTTTAAATTCTGATCCAAAGAAAAGACATGAGCATTCTGCATAAGTAGCAACACTAAACACGATTACAGTTTAGTGATGTGAGATGATGGGAGTTGTTGTCTGCTAGTCGTTTGAACAAAAACTAAATATTACTCTGTTATTATATGACGGCCGACAATTTTAATTACGTGGAAAATTATCTTGTAAATTGACAAACATCATATGTGTAACTCGTGGCAATAGGGCTGTCACAGTAGAGGAATATCCCCTGCGGTGATGGTGGATAGCTCAACAGCACGATATGCGGTATTATTGCAAATGTTTTTAGGACCCTGTGGTCTCGTAATTTAGACAGGGTTCATAAATTGTGTGGCAAATGATGGAAGCTATGATGAGAAACTCGCTACAACTGCAGCTCCATGCTCAACGCCGTGAACAAAATTGTTGGTACCCCTCTGTTAATGAAAGAAAAAAACACAATGGTCACAGAAATAACTTGAATCTGACAAAAGTGGTAATAAATAAAAATTCTATGAAAATTAACCAATGAAAATCAGACAATGCTTTTGACACTATCTTTTTGGGTGCAGTTAGTGAAAAGGAAATTATCGAGACTGTGAGTAAATTTAAGAACAAAAAATCAACGGACTGGAATGAAATTGACATGACAATAGTGAAAAAAGTAATTGAAGGAATTGTTAAGCCACTCACCCACATCTGTAACCTGTCATTTCAAACTGGTACATTTCCAGACAAAATGAAAATAGCAAAAGTAATACCTCTATACAAAACAGGAGACAGTCATCGCTTCACAAATTACAGGCCAGTCTCTTTACTCTCACAATTCTCCAAAATACTTGAAAAAAATCTTCACTAAGAGACTGGATGATTTCACTGAAAAACACAACCTCCTTACAGATAGCCAGTATGGTTTTAGAGCAGATAAATCTACATCTTTGGCACTGATCGAACTTATAGAAGAAATTACTAGTTGTATAGATAAAAAAAAGGTTGCTGTAGGAGTATTTATAGATTTAAAGAAAGCTTTTGACACCATTGACCACAGAATACTACTAGGGAAACTGGAAAGGTTTGGGATAAGAAGGGTAGGACTGAGTTGGGTGGAAAGTTATTTAAGTAACAGACAACAATTTGTACAAATTGGAGAGCACAAATCACCCTTCATGGACATCACTTGTGGTGTGCCCCAGGGGTCAGTTTTGGGACCCAAACTCTTTATTTTGTATATAAATGACATATGCCAAGTATCAAAAATTCTGAAATTTATTTTGTTTGCGGATGACACAAATATCCTTTGCACTGGTGAGAATTTGCAGCAGGTTTTAGAGGTGGTCACAACTGAAATGAAAAAATTAACGCAGTGGTTCAACAAAAATAAATTATCTCTAAATCTAAAAAAAACAAAGATTATGGTGTTTGGAAATTATAAAATAAATCATGAAATAATGGTAACGATAGATGATACCAGAATAGAAACAGTACAGGAAAATAAGTTTCTGGGGGTGACGCTAGACAATAAAATCTGCTGGAAACCTCACATCACTCACATCCAGGCTAAATTAGCAAAATGTATAGGCATACTGGGGAAAACAAGACACATCTTGGACTATAAATCATTGGTCTTATTGTACAATTCACTGTTTTTACCTTATCTTAACTACTGTGTAGAAGTCTGGGGAAACACCTACAAGACCAATCTACAGGCAATATGCACATCACAAAAAAGAGCTATAAGGATAATAAACAATGCAGGATATAGAGACCATACCAATTCGTTGTTCTTAAAGTCACATGTCATAAAGTTCATCGAATTAGTTAAATTTAAGATAGCACAAGTAATGTACAGGGCAATTAACAATCAACTCCCAACTAATATACAAATAATATTTAAAAAAAGAGACAATGATCATAATTTGAGAGGAGACTTAAACTTTACAAAACCCAAGATACGTACAGCCAAGAAAAGTATGTGCATATCTGTCTGTGGGGTGGATTTGTGGAACAGTCTGGAGCCGGAACTGAAACTATGTACAAACAGAAATCAATTCAAAAAGAGGTGTAAGCACCATTTGCTGAAAGGATATATGTTAGAAGGGTAGTATTTATATGTACGATTCATTATGTTCACTCTGGGTCATTATGGGACACTATGGAATGGTGGGTGGGACAGAACTGTGTATATCTGTGTTGTTTGAGACTGGTTTTTGGATGTATGGACTTCATTGTATGTTAGAATGGATGGGTGTTAATGTTGATTTGTAAAAAATACAGTAAATTGTTTACTTGGGGTCTTAAAGGTGGTAATTTATTTTTTTTTATTTATTTTTTTTTCCGGTTCCGCCGGACCGGTGGCGCCACACGAGTCGGCTGCCCGTTGCAACAGCCTTTTTTTTATCTTCCTTCTTCTTTCTACACCTTTCACTCTGTATATATATCACGGACGCACGGATCACCCCGGGGGTCTCCCGGGTCGGCGGACGGAGCCACTGTTTGCAGCGGGAGACGTTACAGCGGGGAGGAGCTGGTGCTAGCTAGCACTTGGCCGCCGCCCGGTGCTAATGGGAAACTCGACATACCGGGAGCTGTAGCGAAAACGATGCGGGTGCCGGGCTGGAGTTTAGGCGGCGTGCAAGAAATATAAGACAGAATAATAAAGAGCGACGGCAAGAACCAAGCAGACCGCCCGTAAAACCTACTGGAGGAAGAAGCCCCCCAGGAGACAGCTAGCCACCAGGGCTGCTCGGAGAGGCGCTCCGGCCACCGGCAGAGTGAAGAGGCCTCGCCGTCACAGGCCCGTGGCTCTGAGAGATCCGTCGCTACCAGAAATCCACGGAGCTGCTCATCCGTAAGCTGCCCATCCAGCGCCTGGTGAGGGAGATCGCTCAGGACTTCAAGACCGTCCTGCGCTTCCTGATCTTCGCCGTCATGGCTCTGCAGGAGACCAGCGAGGCCCACCTGGTGGGTCTCTTCTTCGCCAAGAGGGTCACCATCATGCCCAAAGACTTCCAGCTGGCCCGCCGCATCCGCGGAGAGAGAGCTTAGACTTTCTGCTGCACATTCACCAACCAACCATAATGCTCTGCACTGTGTGTCTATATATATACATTTATAGTAATATGGACATATGTTTACTAGATGTTCTTGTTTTTTCTTGCCTTCTGATTGTTGCTCTGAGTGTTGCTATCCCTGTGCTGTTGCAATCCTGGAATTTCCCCATTGTGGGACTAATAAAGGCTTATCTTATCTTATCTTAATTTGTATAAAATTCACATGGGTGTATCTATGGAAAAGAGGAGTTGGAATTAATAAGTGTTCACTTCTTCCTTCTCCCTTTCGGACAGTGTATACTGTAACTTTATTGCATTTGCCATTTGCTTGTTTTTTGTTATATTTTTGTGTTTGAAATAAACTATCTATCTATCTATCTATCTAATTGTGGTTCAACAGAATTATTTAAAAAAAACAAACTCATGAAACAGGCCTGGACAAAAATAATGGTACCCCTAGAAAAGATAATAAAGAAAATAATGTGACCATAGGGACATGTTCAACCAAGATGTGTCCTCTAATTAACATCACAGGTGTCTACAAACTTGTAATCAGTCAGTCGGCCTATTTAAAGGGTGACAAGTAGTCACTGTGCTGTTTGTTGACATGGTGTGTACCACACTAAACATGGACCAGAGGAAGCAAAGGAGAGAGTTGTCGCAGGAGATTAGAAAGAAAATTATAGACAAGCATGTTAAAGGTAAAGGCTGTAACACCATCTCCAAACAGCTTGATGTTCCTGTGACTACAGTTGCACATATTTTTCAGAAATTTAAGATCCACGGGACTGTAGCTGTCACAGCTCGCTCCCACCTGTCATCTGCTCCACCCGTGCGCACACCTGTGCTTCATTAGGCTGCCTCTATTTAACCTGCTGTGCCTGCAGCCTCGGCCTTGAGCCGTCAGCTCATCTCCATGCTCAAGCTCTGCGTTTGCCTACTCCTCTCGGCCAACGCCGCTACTCGTCATCCTCATGTAAGATTATCACTTACCTGCTTTCCAAGATCTTCCCCTGTGCACAGGTGGATCCTCCCTGCGGCGGAAGAATCCCTTCATCGCCTCACCTCTTCAGTCTCTTCCCCGTCGAGCGCAGCAGGGCGCTGTCTCCCAGGCGGGAGCATTTCTTGCCAACGCCAGCCACCAAGACATCTGCAAGTAAGCCACATTACAACTTTCATCACTTCACCGTGATAATTGCTCATCCATTGTCCTCTGCTCTGTCGACAGGGTTGCCTGGCTGTACGGTGTTCTGTTCTGCCCTCGGTGCTCTCTAGTCCCCAAGAAGACATTCTCATTCCTCACTCACGCATTCATACACCTGTTGTTGAATAAAACTCTTAAATCTCACCTGAGCCTGCATGTGTGTTTCCTGGGCCAGATAACATGTCAGTACGGCTCCAGCACAGCGGCCCAGCGAACAGCGGGTACGTACGCCGGCTCTCCAACCTCGAGGCTCGGGTGGACTTAATTGTTCACCAACAGCAGGTCATCCTCAATCAGCTAACCACCATTACTAACCGGTTGGACCGCCTTGACCCTCCGCAAGGCGCTCCCTCCGTCCCAGCTCGGTGGGTCCGTTCCTCCCGCTCCCCAAGCCAGCTCTTCTGCCCCGGGTTCGCCAACCCGTCTCACTCCTATTCCCACCCCCGCGCGCTTCAGCGGAAAGCTTGGCGGAGCGCGTGGGTTTATTCTGCAGTGTGAGACGGTGTTCCAGAGCGTGCCCGGGGACTTCCCGTCAGACCAAAGCCGAATTGGGTACATTTCTAATCTTCTGGAAGGGCGGGCGTTAGCCTGGGCTTACGCTGTAATAGCGAAGCCCAGCTACGCAACCCTGACCTATACCCAGTTCGTGCAAGATTTTTTTGAGATTTTTGATCACTCGGATCGCGATAACGTATTGGCTGAGCGGCTACTTAGCCTTCGCCAGGGTAGCCGCTTAGTGGCTGACTACGCTGTCGACTTCCGGGTGGCGGCGGAAGAGGTTGGTTGTGCAATGCCGCCCTTTGCAGCCTATTCCTCCGCAGTTTAAACTCTAATTTGCGGGATGAACTGGCCTGCTGGGACCAGCCGGATCGGCTGCCAGAATTAATTTCTTTAGCCATCAGTTTGGATAACAGGCTGAGGGAGCGGGCCGCCGAGCAGAAATCATTCAGCCGCTCACGCAGAGCTCTCACCCACGCTCCTCAGTCTCGCCCCCTGGTGTTGCCTCCTCCGGAGGTCGCCGACGAGCCCGATGTTATGATCATCGGGCGGGCTAGACTTCCTTTAGCAGAGAAACAGCGCCGCCAAGAGCTGGATCTCTGCATGCATTGCGGAGACGACCAGCATCTCTTGGAAGCCTGCCCGGTGAAGCCAAAAGGGGAAGTCCGCGAGTCGCTGTAGGGGGCCTCGCGGACGTAGCCCAGTCAGATCCCCTCTCCAAATGTCAGATCCCAATTAGACTTTGCCACAACTCCATTGGTCATGCTTCTCACGCACTGGTGGACTCGGGGGCGGAACAAAGTTTTATTTCTAAGAGTCTGGCAACCCGCCTGGCCATCCAGTGCTAAGCCTTGCCCACTCCTCTTCATCTTGTCGCTCTCACTAGTTTTCCCCTTGAGAAGGTCACTCATAAGAACAAGCCCATTCCCATCATCATTTCCGGCAGTCATCGTGAGGACCTTAGCTTTTATGTCCTTCCCACCTCTGCGGCACCCATCATCTTAGGCTACCCATGGCTACGCCTCCACAGCCCTGTTTTTGATTGGCAGACCGGTTGCATCCTAGCTTGGAGCACCTTTTGTTGGGAACCTGTCTCCAGTCTGCGGCCTGTGCCCTGTCTGTGCCCCCCCCCGCCCTTGACCCCGCCCCGCCGGACCTCTCTGCAGTCCCACCGGAGTTTCACGACCTGGGTCCTGTGTTCAGCAAGTCTAAGGCACTGTCCCTCCCACCCCATCGCCCGTATGACTGTGCCATCGATCTCCTGCCGGGAGCGCCTCTTCCATCTGGCCGCCTTTACAGCCTGTCTGCCCCGGAACGGGAGGCCATGGATGCCTATATTCGGGAATCCCTCAGTGCCGGCATCATTCGCCCCTCTTCGTCCCCCCTGGGTGCTGGGTTCTTTTTTGTGGCGAAGAAGGACGGGTCCTTAAGGCCATGTATTAACTTTAGAGCCCTTAACAACATCACTGTGAAGGACCGTTATACTCTGCCACTGATGGACTCGGCCTTCAATTCCCTCCAGGGGGCGTCCTGGTTCTCCAAGTTGGACCTCCGCAGCGCTTATCACCTCGTCCGGATCCAGGGTGACGAGTGGAAGACGGCCTTCCGAACGCCCAGCGGCCACTTTGAACACCTTGTCATGCCGTTTGGGCTCACCAACGCTCCGGCCGTTTTCAAACGCTTAATCAATGATGTTCTTCGTGATTTTCTGGGAGTCTTCGTTTTCGTCTACCTGGACGATATTCTGATCTTCTCCCTATCCCTGGAGGAGCATCTTGTCCATGTGAGGCGGGTCCTTCAATGCCTTTTGGAGAATAAGCTGTATGTCAAAGCTGAAAAGTGTGAATTCTTCGCTAATAAAACCTCCTTCCTGGGCTTTATTGTCTTGCACAATCAGCTCCTCCCTGACCCGGCCAAGGTTAAAGCAGTGGTCGAGTGGCCCACCCCCTCCTCGAGGAAGCAGGTTGAGCAATTCTTGGGGTTCGCTAATTTTTACCGACGCTTTGTTCCAGGGTTCAGCTCCATCACTCCCCCTCTGACCCGCCTCACCTCGCCTAAGGTGCGCTTCCAGTGGATGACGGAAGCGGAGACCGCCTTCGAGACCCTAAAAAAGGAATTTGCATCCTCCCGGGTCCTCACTCTTGTGGATCCAGTGCTGCAGTGTTTTGTCGAGGTGGATGCATCTGACACTGGGGTTGGGGCGATTTTGTCTCAGCGCTCCCCGATGGACGGGGCGCTGCACCCTTGCGCTTTCTTTTCCAAGCGCCTTTCCTCGGCCGAGCGTAATTATGACATTGGCGACAAAGAGCTCCTGGCCGTTAAGCTCGTGCTGCAGAAGTGGCGCCACTGGTTGGAGGGGGCAGCTCAGCCTTTTGTGGTCTGGACCGACCATAAGAACTTGGAATACATCAGGACAGTCAAGCGCCTGAATGCCCGCCAGGCGCGCTGGTCGCTGTTCTTTGCTAGGTTCAGATTCACTATCACTTACCGCCCGGGGTCCAAAAATAAGAAACCAGACGCGTTGTCCAGACAGTTCGCCCCAGAAGCACCGGAAGAGGAGGTCCATACCATTTTTCCCACTTCATGCGTCGGGGGGCCTGTTTCCTGGTCCATCAGAGACAAGGTCCTGAAAGCGTTGGATTCCGAACCCGACCCTGGCGGCGGGCCAGCGGGGAGACTATTTGTGCCCTCATCGGTCCGAGGTGACGTCATTCACTGGGCACATACCTCAAAGCTCGCTTGCCATCCTGGTGTCTCCCGGTCGGTGAATCTCCTCCAGCAGTCCTTTTGGTGGCCCGGGCTCCGGGAGGACGTCTCCATCTATGTACACGCCTGCCCTCAGTGTGCCATGAATAAGTTGTCCAACTCTCCCCCTGCGGGTCTCCTCCACCCCCTGCCGGTCCCCGGTAGGCCCTGGTCACACATTGCCCTGGACTTTGTCACCGGCCTGCCCGTCTCCAACTCATATAATGCCATCTTGACCATTGTGGACCGGTTCTCCAAGGCTACCCACTTTGTGCCTCTCCCCGGGCTCCCCTTGGCGCACGAGACTGCTGGTCTTTTGGTGCAGCATGTGGTCAGGCTGCATGGCATCCCAGCTGACATCGTCTCTGATAGGGGGCCACAATTCGTGTCCAAAGTCTGGAAGAGCTTCTGCAACGTTCTGGGAGCCACGGTTAGCCTGTCTTCGGGACATCATCCACAGTCTAATGGGCAGTGCAAGCGCACCAATCAGCAGCTGGAGGCCGCTCTGCGCTGCGTCACCTCCTCCAGCCCCTCTTCCTCGAGCACTCATCTTCCCTGGGTGGAGTACGCCCATAACTCCACCTTGTCTTCAGCCATTGGGATGTCCCCCTTCCGGGCGTCCCTAGGTTATGACCCCCCGCTGTTCCCTGAGGAAGAAGGTGAGATGGCAGTCCCCTCCATCCAGGCTCACATGAGACGGTGTCGACGGCTATGGACCAAGACGCGCCAGGCCCTGTTACGCACGGCAACACGCAACTCCAACTCTGGTAATCGCCGCAGGAAGTCCGCGCCACGCTACCAGGTGGGTCAACAAGTATGGTTGTCAGCCCAGAATATTAACCTGAAGGGGGAAAAGAAGAAGCTGACTCAACGCTTCGTGGGACCTTACTCTGTAACTAAGGTAGTCAATCCGGTGGCTGTGCGTTTGGCTCTTCCCCCCCCACTCCGTGTTCATCCCACTTTTCATGTCTCTCAGGTCAAACCTGTGGTGTCTAATCCTCTCTGTCCACCCCCCCCAAGGCGCCGCCCCCTCCTAGAATGATCGACGGACACCCGACGTGGAGCATCACTGCTATCTTGGACTCCCGACGTCGGGGCCAGGGGTTGCAGTATTTGGTGGACTGGGACGGTTATGGCCCGGAGCACAGACGCTGGGTGCACCCCTCCTTCGTGCTGGACAAGCAACTCGTTGAGGAGTTCCACCGGGCGCACCCGGACAAGCCAGCGCCAGGAGGCGCTGCTCGGAGGGGGAGTACTGTCACAACTCGCTCCCGCCTGTCGTCTGCTCCAGCCGTGCACACACCTGTGCTTCATTAGGCTGCCTCTATTTAACCTGCTCTGCCTGCAGCCTCGGCCTGGAGCCGTCAGCTCATCTCCATGCTCAAGCTCTGCGTTTGCCTACTCCTCTCGGCCAACGCCGCTACTTGTCATCCTCACGCAAGATTATCACTTACCTGCTTTCCAAGATCTTCCCCTGTGCACAGGTGGATCCTCCTGGCGGCGGAAGAATCCCTTCATCGCCTCACCTCTTCAGTCTCTTCCCCGCCGAGCGCAGCAGGGCGCTGTCTCCCAGGCGGGAGCATTTCTTGCCAACGCCAGCCACCAAGACATCTGCAAGTAAGCCACATTACAACTTTCATCACTTCACCGTGATAATTGCTCATCCATTGTCCTCTGCTCTGTCCTCAGGGTTGCCTGGCTGTATGGTGTTCTGTTCTGCCCTCGGTGCTCTCCAGTCCCCAAGAAGACATTCTCATTCCTCACTCACGCATTCATACACCTGTTGTTGAATAAAACTCTTAAATCTCACCCGAGCCTGTGTGCGTGTTTCCTGGGCCAGATAACATGTCAGTAGTCAGCCTCCCTGGACGTGGCTGCAAGAGTAGACGGATAATACGAATGGTAACAAAAGAGGCCAGAACAACCTCTAAACACATTCATGGTGAACTCCACGGTCAAGGTACATCAGTGTCAGATCGCACCATCTGTCGTTGTTTGAGCCAAAGTGGACTTCATGGGAGACGACCAAGGAGGACACCACTGTTGAAAACAAATCATAAAAAAGCCAGACTGGAATTTGCCAAACTGCATGTTGACAAGCCACAAAGCTTCTGGGAGAATGTCCTATGGACAGACGAGACAAAACTGGAACTTTTTGGCAAGGCACATCAGCTCTGTGTTCACAGACGCAAAAATGAAGCATACCAAGAAAAGAACACTGTCCCTACTGTGAAACATGGAGGAGATTCTGTTATGTTCTGGGGCTGCTTTGCTGCATCTGGCACAGGGTGTCTTGAATCTGTGCGGGGTACAATGAAATCTCAAGACTATCAAGGTATTCTAGAGAGAAATGTGCTGCCCAGTGTCAGACAGCTTGGTCTCAGTCGCAGGTCATGGGTCTTGCAACAGGACAATGACCCAAAACACACAACTAAAAACACCCAAGAATGGCTAAGAGCGAAACATTGGACTATCCTAAAGTGGCCTTCTATAAGCCCTGATCTAAATCCTATTGAACATCTGTGGAAGGAGCTGAAACATGCCGTCTGGAGAAGGCACCCTTCAAACCTGAGACAACTGGAGCAGTTTGCTCATGAGGAGTGGGCCAAAATACCTGCTGAGAGGTGCAGAAGTCTCATTGACAGTTACAGAAATCATTTGATTGCAGTGATTGCCTCAAAAGGTTGTGCAACAAAGTATTAAGTTAAGGGTACCATCATTTTTGTCCAGGCCTGTTTCATGAGTTTGTTTTTTTAAATAATTCTGTTGAACCACAATTCAAAAGCATTGTCTGATTTTCATTGGTTAATTTTCATATAATTTTTATTTATTACCACTTTTGTCAGATTCAAGTTATTTCTGTAACCATTGTGGGTTTTTCTTTTATTAACAGAGGGGTACCAACAATTTTGTCCACGTGTGTATGTGCGTGTGTGACAATTGTGCAGAGCTCAGGTCTTCCTACAGTCATGAACTGCTGATTCAGTAAAAAAAAGAAAAAAAACTTGATCATTTTCATAAAGCAGTGGCGGTAACTCCAGCATTTCAACTACAGGGTGTGCGGACTGGTTGGAGACAGCTGTGACGTTCAGCTTATTTAAACAGGCAGACGACGTGTAGGACCCCGCGTGACTCTTGTCTCCGTGTCTCTCCATAGTGATTTTTGGACAACGCCGCTCTCCGAAAAATCACATTCACACTGCAAACAAGCATTGCACTATGCAGTAGCAGAGCTTAATCATCAGAATCATAAACACTCCGCTCAGAAGGAGTCCATCTAGCCATTATTTTATTAAATTTAGGATATTTCCTCACCTCGTTCACCCCCTCCCCCATCTGCCACAAGCAATCTGATCTCACCAAAAGTAGTACAAATAACACCCCTTATGCCCTGCAAACATGCTGCTAGCAATAAAAATAAGCTTAACATTTAACAGTTCATTTAATATTCAGTAGGGGCACATAAGTGAACAAGATTTAGCCACACACACAAAAAAAGTGAACACTGCAGTTGTTGCGGTTGTACATTATCCTCCATGGTAGGCGTGTCCATAGTGTGGTACTACATAATTGTGGTTATTGTGACAGCCATACGTGGCTAAATTTGATTAGGATCAAAAGATAACTTTGCTCTTGCCATTCATTTCAGTGGAGAATTTTTTCGATTTAAGGTCCCATATGCAGAAGTAGAGAGAGTGCGACTTAGGCTGGGAGCTGGAAGAGCTGTCACACAGAGAGCAAAGCAAGTCCAAATAAGCAACTACACATTAAAAAACAAGCCCAAAACCCGCAACCCTCGACTGACGAGATTTGCAAGCGACTTTAGAGAAAAACAAGCCCAAAGTTGCTTATAATAAGCAGACTTGGCAACACTGTATCTCTCCTCTGCACATGTCAAAACCATCTTAGCCTTACTTCTCTTACTTTGTCAACCAGGGCTGATATTCATTTCTAATCCTGTCCCTCCTAATGAGAATCTTGGCGTCTTCAACTCGGCCACCTCCAGTTCTGCCTCCTGTCTTTTTGTCAGTGCGCCATCTCCAAACCATACATCACAGATGGTCTCACTGCTGTCTTGTAAATCTTTCCTTTCACTCTTACTGTTGTCCTTCTGTTGCAAATCACCCCTGACACTCCTCACCACCCACTCCACCCTGCCAGCACTTTCTTCTTCACCTCTCTTCTGCATTTTCCATTGCCTTGGATGGTTGAGCCCAGGTATTTAAACTCATCAACCTTCACTACCTCTGCTCCTTGCATTTTTACGGTTACACCTGCCTCCCGCTCATTCACACTCATGTATTCTGTCTTGCTTCTACTGACTTTCATTCTTCTTCTCTCCAGTGCATACCTCCGCCCCAGCAGGTTCTCCTCCACCTGCTCCCTACTCTCACTTAAAGGTGCAATCCATTACTTTTTGACCTCTTGCCCAGTAGGTGTCGCACTCTCTGTTGCCTCATGATAACATTGCACATGTTGCCATGTCAAAACAGAAACGGTGCTGGAAACAAGCATTCACAGGCTGCAGCAGACTGTATGGAAATCATTTTCTTTGTGATTACGAGCCAGTGAAATCATGTCAAGCGATCAGTCTTTTGTGGTACAGTTCCCAGTGATTTTAACTGAATCTTCTTTGATGTTTATCTCCATTTGACAATTTTTTCATATAATTATTAATAATTTATGGTAATGCTAACGTTTCACAGACATGATTGAACCTGATAATTACATAATTTTGATAATGTAATCATGTCAAAACTGTAGCTGACTTTAAGGACTTTACTGTTGGTAGAGTATTTTTTCCAGACATCCTGTAACACACTCTTGTGCTTTATGTTCAGTGTTTCAGCTAAGAATGCTGTTCTAAAATGAGCTGTTGCTAAGGCTAGTCCATTGCCTTGATCACCCCCAGTTGCTGTGTGTGGGCAATCAGAGACCGTTACCCTGATCCCTACGGACAATACAATGGGTTTGTTCTAGCTCACGCTCATGGTCTGTGGCAGGTCCACATGTACATCCATGGTACAAGATGCATCATTAGGGCATCAAAAACCAGGAGGTGGCAATTAATTTTGGGGTTCTGTCTCATTTTTTGTTCATTTAAATTTTATTTATTGTTATAGTTATATATTATTAAAATAAATGTAAAATAGATGCCTGATATTGTTTGTGCCTTTTCTACTTTATATGTAAAGGGTGTTGATTCATTGTTAGATTTACCAAGTGATGGCTTACCTATCCTCAGTGCACTACTGAAATACTGTCAACCTTTGTATAACCTTGTGAAAATTACTGAGAACTTCAGTTATACATACCTGATCAGACATGTGCAGAGCATTCTCTTCAATAAGCTCACTTTTGAAAATTTTTGTAGTGCAGTAATAGTCCAGTTGTTCTCATATGGATACTCAGTGTAAGAAATTCAGTGCATTTCAGAAAATAAGCGCATCACTAATCCAATCTGACACAAAATCACTAGTTATAGTCCTCATATCTGTAAAAAAGTATTCTTTAAATATTTAAATTTATATTGGATTACTGTATAATCTTAAAGTTTTGTTAGTATTTCACAAAAGTTAAATTCTCAGCAATATTACATTTTCTGACAGTGTACTAACATAATGTTATAAAGCAAATCAACATCAACTAAAGTTGTCTTTGAAAAAAGGGCTTTTTTAATAAATTTCATTAAATAACACAAATTCACAACAACAGTCAGCTCATAGAACTTTGAAGTGTTGTATAAAGACCCCACAATTCCAGAAAGACCTCAACAATCAGGTGATCCCCTGTGAGGATCACTTAGCCACGGTGCAGAGTAAAAACTTAATTTTAACAAGAGGAAGCCTCCAGCAGAAGTGGTTTTGGCATCTGATCAGGTCGCCTCCCACTTCAGGTGTTTGGAACACGTCCCCCGAGGATGAGACCACGAGGCAGACTATGACTCCCAGCTTGCATGGAACACCTTGGTGTCCCCTCTGAAGAGCTGTAGAAGGTGGCTGGGGAGAGGGAAGTCTGGGCTGCTCTACTTGGACTGCTGCCTCCATGACCCAGATCCCCAGAAAAGCTGTTGAGGACGGATGGACGGACAGGTGGATGGGCAAAAGAAAATTTTGACAGTATTGTCAAAAGTAGAAATAGTCTTTTATTTTTCGGAGTTCATTTGTGGATAGTTAGGATATTGTAATGACTGGCAAGAATTGCGTGCAGATGAGATCCTTTTAGATTTTTGGCCCCATGCCACATGTCAAAGTTTTGCTCGACAGCAGGAAAAATGCCACAGTCTGAATGACAGATATTGCATTTTGAATTACATCACTAATTAAAATATTCTGCAAGAGAATTTTAATACCCACGTACCCATGAGTGCCGAGATCTGTGAATGGGCATCATTGCACATTTCGACCACCTTCACTTCTGTGAGGAGTTGGGTCATAGTGTCCACAAAGGCCTTCTTCTCCATTACAACGGAGTTGTGGTCAGTCTGACGCTTGTCAGCAGTCCAAACTGAAATGATGTCTTTGCTTTCATGGTCCATAGCCGTGTATGTGCAGTACTGAGCACAGTGACCGGGGTTGTCCATCCTCCCATCAGCTATAGACACAGATTGAAATTAATTAGCTTTGAATTTATTGAAAACATTTAATACATAAAAAAAAATAATCTGTCCACATCAAAGCAACCACCCCAAAAACCAAAATTAAAAATGCACCGATTAGCACAACTTCTCTGTCTTGGATCCTGTTTATTATCTCCCGTCTGTTCTCATTCCAGCCATCCTTGATACTGTCCACACAGTAGGTGTCCTGGATGATATGAAATGTATTCTGTGCCACAAACCCTATATTCATAAATTTAAATAATAGGGCAACTTTGCTGTAGTTATTCCCTGACAGTAGAATGTTAAAATCCATCAGAAAATGTCCGGCTTGCACCCCAAATTTGAGGGTGGGTTGTGAGTTCCATCTCCAGATAAGATGGCCTTGTGCACATGTCTGAATAGAGAGACAAACAAAACATTTAGTGATGAAGTGATTTAACATCCAAACAACCGTTTAGATTAATAAAAGCGCAGTGCTCTGACACAGTTTGCTGTTTTTTGTAAATTTTGTTATCATGTACCATGAAAAAAAAGGTGAATTTTATAACAAGAGTACTGACACAAAACTACTTTTTGTGCCTCAATTAGAACTGAGAATTAAAAAAGTCTGCTGCAGTTACTCACCCAGTCATAATGCTTGCTGATCCCCTTCCATGGATGGAGACATCATAGGGTGGATGACATTTGCATTGCATCCCGGTAACCTATTGGTTACAGTTATTTTTTTTACAGTTATATCTGTTTACAGTATGCATATTCACAGGTACAGAAAGTACACAAGTGTGGCATCAACAATACTGCTAATAAACAATGTTTGTCATCATTACGTTGCACATGTATGAGCATCTGCTTACTGGCAGCACAAGGAACAAAGCCAGATGTTTCAGATTGTCTTCATACACTATGGAAGGCACGCTTCCCTATGATGTCTTCTACACACTGAACGCTCAGTGGTGGAGGGACGTTTGGTGGTATGGTGTCTGTCTGACGTGGTGGTGCCGGCTCTGCGTTGCCTTGGATGTCAGGGACCGTCTCATCCACACCGATGACAGGCAGACTTTCAATACATATACATGATTTCAGAGCTGCACCAGTCCTTATGTGGAAAAATTGAAAACAATCACAAGAAAGTAATTGTTTTATGTTGAAAATTCAATACACCATCAAAGGCCAAAATAATTAAAGTAATAACAACTCTCGAAAAACAATGTGTGCTAACGTATACATGTTTTTGTTCAGAGTAAATGTACTCTGAAATAACTTTATCAACCAAACCTAGAAAGATTTGTCACGCTTTTTTACAAAATTGATGAAGAACAATTTTTTAAATTTTTATGCTTTTGAAAACACTAAAAAATAACATACCGTACACAAAGACCAGGGACGAAGTCCTCATCTGATGTGTCACTCTGAGTACCATCTACCTCATCCCAGTCTATACTGTTAGATGATTTTTGATGAAAACCATTACCACCATAAAATTATGAATAAGTACACTTCAAGACATAATGTCTTTATTCTCCTAGTCACTTACATACCGTTTCTGAGGTCATTGATTTCACCCATGTCCACATTAGGCTTCTCTTCCATATTTGTCTCCTGAAGGCTGAACAAAAGTTGTCAGATGTTTTCTTTCGGCCAGTAGAAGGGTGGAGAGAATAATTACAACAGTCATAGACGTAGAAATTACCATAAGCTCTATATATGTCACGAGGCTGAGCTCGGTGTTTTCACCGTTCTCATGCTCTCTACTTACTTATGGTTATTTCCTGCATTTTCTCATGGCTGTCTGATTATTTTACTCTGCACTGTTCCTGGATGTATGATGTGTTTTGATTTGACACTTATTTCTGTTTATGTAACTCTTGTTGTCAGCATTATTTTGTCATTTCCTTTAGGCATCTTTGCTCATCTAGGTCATAGTGTTTATATTGTGTTTCCTGTTTGACATGAGCTACCCACCTTGTTCTCCAGACACTACCACCCTGTCAATATCTTGTATGTGTTGCTCCATATTTCATGCCTAGTAATTAGCTAAACCTGCCCGCTCAATTGATCCACACCTGATGCCATTTGTTATGATTGATTTCCTGCCCTATTTAAGACGGGCTTTGTCAGCCACTCCTTGTCAGAGTCTCAACTTAGAATCTACTCACTCCCGTTGGAACCCTTCCCCTGTTCTGACATGTATTCCTGTGTTTCATCCCACCCTATACCTGCTCACCTCATTTGTACGTTTATTTTTGTACACTGTTGGAAATTTGTGTTTCCTTATTAAACACCACAAACTGCAGTCCAGCAACAGGGTCTCTCCTCTCTGTCCCGTAGGGGCCTATTCATGCATATGTAGTCATAAAAAAATCTCAATACAATTTCATTTCAGCAACACACAATGATAATCTACATAAAATTTCACACAAAATTATACCTCTCCTCCAGGTGTGAAAGTTCAGTAGCTGTGACTGTCTCTTCGTCACTGCAGACAAGCTCACTAAAAGGAATTATTCCATTTAAATATCCAATGCCCATACATCTTGTTAATTTGGATGACAATAGTTATGTGTAGCTAAAAATAAATAACTGCATTATTGTTTATTATTATTCTACTGTTTGGAGTACTCACCGTTTGGGTGAAAGTGACCCTTGTATACTTGATAAAGGTGGCACTGGTGTCACAGTACGCTTCCTTTTTGTTTTAACAGGAGTTGATGAGATCGGGTCATAACTGCCATAATACCTGTAAACAGATAACATCAGTCTCTTCATTAAGTTACGGTGCTACATATTACATGACTTTATATATTTATATTTTGACCAACAAAAGACATGTACAATAGTTAAGGTCATTCGAAAATTTAAGTTATAATAAGTAGTAGGCTCGGTAAATCCAACAAAAAACACGTCATGGGCGTCTAGGCTGATCACCCGCATTGAAAACAAACCAAAAATACTGAATGATAGATACAGGTCAAGTGGATCACTGACCAAGTGAGCACCCTAAGTGGACCACGGGATCCTATATGTTCATGTACAAGTACATCCTCAATCCTATGATTTATAAAAGTGAAGAAGGAGAACAATATTTTTATAAAACTTTTGGGAATACTTTTCACAGACACCAAGAAGTTTAAAAATTATACATAGATGGACGATGACAACTAAGCTGACCCTGAGAAGGTTTTTGCTCTGTTTCTGCTTTCAAAAGACTTTTATTGTCCACCACTGCTGCTCATCACTGCTGGCCACACCCAGATGAAATTCACCAGGGATGTGATTTGGGGTTGGGGAAATTACCTGAAAATTTAGCAGGGGGTCTGGGGGACACAGTCTCCCAGCGGGGTCCGTGGCAGAGCCCTGGTGGGGGGGCAAGGGGGGCGAAGCGCCTGGGTTTTTCTGATTTTTAAGTACCAGAACTGTACTTAAATGACATAAAACAAACAGCTGAATGCCACTTATTACTGTATAATATTGACTTATGTTCCAAGAAGATAGCATTCCTAAAATATTCCAACAAGCATTATCCATCACATGCTTTAACACTTGATCAAATCAAAATCAGTTAATGTTATCTATTCCATAATAGAAATAAAATTCCAACATACCATTACTTTTTATAATTTCAGCATTCATTTCAGATCACTTTGCATCGTTAACAAAGGGTGGAGGCCGTATGGTTTCGATGTTTTTTTCTGAACACCGAAAGTTCCAGCAATTGAATAATTAGTGGACCTCGATTTGACCTCTTGTACATGTTTTTTGCTCCTAGCATGACTCTCGAGAGACTTAAATCCTCTTCCACCATAGTCAATTGTGTCGTGACACCACGTGCATATCGCCTTCCCGACACGGTCGATTTTCCGTATAAAATTGCTAAACAAAGTTGTCACAGTTTTCTTCCCAACATCCGTTGCAATCTCCTTTTCTAGCCAATCCCAACGAAACTTGTTTTTCACGATTTTGTCAATTTCTTTAATTCTCGGAGCATCTTTACGTTCAATCACCGACATCACTGCAATGCAAATTAAGTCAGCTATGCGAAAGCGAGGAAAACAAAGGATTGCCTTTAAGATAAGAAACAGCCGCGTTCATTGGTCACTGCAAGGACGATCAGCCAATCAGGCGCGTCGTTTCATTACGGTTAGGGAATTACTAAAAGTCGGAATCCGGTATACACGAAATTGGATTTTGCTTACTGAAAAATTGGAATTTTATTTATTTATTTTTTTTATTTTGGAAGATAAAAGAGCGGAATTCCGCAAATTAGCGGAAAAATCACATCCATGATTCACACAATAGGTATGTGGGACTAGAATGTTCTGAATGAGGCTTTAAAAAGCTCTGAATCATTTTCTAAATCACTGGATTGAAAATGTACTTGTGCATGGATAGACTGGACACCGGGGTCCACATGGGGGGCTGACTTGGTCAGGGGTCCAACTGACCTGTTCCCCTGCCTCTCCAGTTACATACATTGACACAGCGACGTTTTGGGCAAAGAGTGCTTCTTTCAGTAAATGGGGATAAATTGGGGGATGATCATCTATCACAATGTAAAAGCAAGGTACTTTATAAAAGTCAAGAACATGTGACCCCGTAAACAAAACATCCATTGTTCGACGTATCATAAGCTATTGCTAACTGTAGCAAATTTTGATTCTGGCTAAAGTAGACCACATTAAAATTACAGGCAAAAAGTTCTTATTTAGATAAATGGCCACAAGTGTGTGGTAGCTCATCTAACACAAAGTAAAACTAATGTATTTTTAAAAACTTATAACGTTTGTTAGAGAAAAATGTTGTTCATTCCTTCACTGTATCGGAAGCTAATGCTAACTTTAGCAAGAGGGGATTTTAACTACACTAGACCAGAGTGGAAAAATTACTGTTTGGAAAGGATTAGCGAGCAATTACTGTGGTCTATCCCATCACAATACACCAGCTGATATCATCACACAGTCACATTAATAACAGGAACATCTCAGAGACCATTTTTACGTTACAGAAAGCTATGTAAACACTAGTTAACTTAGCTTAGCTTACCGGTCCAGGAGCAAATTAGCGACCTATGTATGGCTTTTCAGACCATTATGATTCTTCACTTCGCACCAGCGATCAAAAGTTGAACCAGTACTTATTCTGGTATTGCCCCTTAGTTTATCATTTCTTACTTGAGAAGGATAATGGAATGACTTTTTACTTGCAGAAGCGTCCATGGTAGCATCCTAATCGCTTTTTGGCAACCCGCAGGGGGACGGAAATGCAATAACACATGACATCCAAAAATTCATTTTATTGGATCTGGACCACTGACAGAACACTATTTTGTCTAAAAAAAAATCTTCTGGAATATAAATATTTACATTATTATCGGTCCGGAAAAAAATTACAAAATATTTTTTTCATCAATATACTAATTTTTGGAAGAACTTACATTGTGACTTACATTGTGCAAGTTTCTAAATGTTTTTTTGATGTATTATTTTTTTAAATAATCTTTGTTTTCATAAAATTCTTATGAATTTCACCTTTAAGAGCTCAGTGTCGTCTGTGAACATTATGGTCCACAGAGACTCCTGCCTGACCTCATCTGTCAGCCTCTCCATCACCATGGCAAACAAGAAGAGGCTCAGAGCTGAACCCTGATGTAACCCCACCCCCACCTTGAATCCATCTGTCACTCCTACAGCACACCTCACCACCATCTCACCGTCCTTATGCATGTCCTGCACCACCCTCACATACCTTTCTGCTACAATCTGCCTTCTTCATACAGTACCATATTTCCTCTCTTGGTACCCTATCCTATGCTTTCTCCAGATCCAGAAAGACACTGTGCAACTCCTTCTGACCTACTCAAGTAAGAGTGAAAATGACCCTACGCACAAAATTACAGTTCTGTGAAAAAGTTACTTGAGTAAAGAATATGTTCTTGCATTTACTTAGTGTCAAAGCTACTCTGAACTTATTAACAGGGTATTTATGTGATGTCTGAGTGGAAAAGGTGTATGCAGTATGTTTCTCCCTGCAGTATCTCATGCTGCATGTGCAGTCCCTCTCTTCCTCCATATAAATGATTAAAACCCTCATTAGTGTTAGGTGATATGACTGCAGTGGAAAAGGCCTCAAACATAGGCCAGAGGGTGGAAAAGGAGACAAATAGCAGCCATGGCAAAGGGAAAGGGGGTGGCAAACCAGTAGAGAGGAAAAAACATTTTGGGTTGAGGGTGGGAGGGGTGGAAAAAAGAATGGGTGGCAGGAAGTAAGAGGGTTGGGCCCACTAAGACACTGAAACAGCAAAGGGAAAAGGATGATGGATGAACTGAAAGGATTTAAATTTTAATGTCAATGGAAAAGGATGAAAGAGTTCCAACCGGGAAGACAGCTGGGTTTCACTCAGAAAATATAGCATTTCCACCAGAGGATTTGATGAACTGTATTATGTCCAGTGCAAGTATGTGAGCTTAGAGGAAAAAAGGAAGCAGCTGAGAAATGAAACAGATTCAGGGAGCTTGACCTGTGGGTATAAGTCTAAATTATCAGTAAACCCTTTCTATGAGCCGTTGATCATAAGTTCAACTCTGTTCCTTAAAGAGCATAAGGGCTGCACAGATTCAGGCAGGGAGGTCCAGTCTGGATGAACTGACTGAGGTTTATTTGCTTGACATCTAAAATTGTGTAAATATCTCCCGGTAAACTTTGCCTCTGTGGCAAAATGCCTGTACGCGTGTGTGTGTGTCCTCCCATAAAAGCTGATGTTACAGTATTGTGCAGCGATAAATAAACCTACAGATTATTGCGTTAATCAATTATTTACAGGTAATTATTTTGAGGTGATGACTCAGCTTGGCTTATGCCAGCACCTGTTATCTTTGGCTGTGATAATGTAAGGTATTAATCTACTTCTGGCATGAAACACCTGAGTGCTAAACAAGGATCCAAGTCCCAGGAGAGATAGGCTTTGAGCTATAGTCTAAACCAAAAATGAACTCTAACAGTAAACCAATGTCAGTTTGCTTTATGATTTTAGCTATCTTTTAACTATGCTAAAGCGCTTTTTATATATTGTGGAGAAAGGAAGCAGGTGAGGCAACGAGCCCGACGACACATAAACTTTATTCTTTCCCCAACATATCAGTACAGCAAAAGAACTCCCGGGTCTCTGTGCATTCCTCTTTTATATCTTTAATACCATGCATTGAAACCCGGGACTTCCGACTATAATACATTGTTGTTTAGAACAAAGAACTGTGTGGCACATTAACATGACATAACGCTGGCACCGCTCTCACACCCTTTCCTCTTCCAGCGGCTCTGGCCGTTCCTCTTCTCCCCGGGAGGCGCACAGTCCTTTCTGTCCCGTCTGATACCTCCCAGTGACACCTCCTCTTTCGGTCTGTTGCTCCCCCCTTCCCCATCTGCCTTCTCTGGGTGGAGAACTCCCACACCATGCCCCCAAACAGCCCCCTCGAACACCCAGAAAGGGCACTAACTCCCCTGTCCTTTGGGCTTGAGCTGGCGCCCATAGCGGCTGTAGCGGCGGGTCGCCGATCCAGTCGATCCGCCCTGCTGGCGAGGTGTACAGGAGGGCATGTCAGTCTGTGGAGGGAAAAGGGAGGGGGAAAAAACACATTCGCTTTGCGAGCGCAGGTCCCTGCCGAGGGATCACCAACTTGTAGATCCACCAACCGTGGGCGTCCGCACCAGGGCGCTTGGGTCAACACTACCTGCTTGTCTGCCAACACAAAAGTGGGCTTCAGCCTGTCGTTGCAGGCGGTCTCCCTATGTCCCCCCAAGTCTAACACAAAATGCTTCACCCCAGGTTCCAACACCCTGAACAGTCCATCGTATGGAGGGTGCAGTGGGGTCCGGTGCGCATTGTGCCTGACAAAAGCAAAACTGGCATTCTGCAAGGTTTTTGGGATGAAGGTGCATGGAAAACAATGGTGGGCCTTGCCTGGTACATTAAAAGCCTCCGTACTGTGCAAAAATTGCATGGGTGGATCAGCCTCAGGTGAGGGGTTATCCGGTAAAAACTCTCTGGGGATCCGCAACAGCTGAGAAAAAACAAGTTCTGCCGGGGAAGCTGCCAAATCCTCCTTAGGTGCGGAACGCAACCCTAAAAGAACCCAGGGCAGGCAGCCGACCCAATTTGTGTCCATGAGCGAAGCTGTGAGCGCTACTTTAACCTGTTGCACTCCTGTGTACCGCGGACGGGCACGTCTCTGCGTCCTAGAGAGCACGAGGGCGCTCTCGTGCGCTCTAGGACGCACGAGGGCGCTGCGCCAAGAGCGCACTGAAAAAAAAAAGCTGCATTTCGGTTCTTCCACAACAGAACAGATCAGATATGATTGACCTCTAATTCGACTAATAAGAGCCTTGAATTGGGTTTCTGAAACCTTGAAGAACCAATGACTGAAAACCTAGCAAGAAGGACCTGCCTACCAACGCTGCGAATGCAGCGAGCCAATTGAAGCACAGAAGTTTGAAAGTTGTTTTGTGTAAGGCTTGGTGAAGACAGACTGCTGCAGCAGATGAAAAAAGGACCCGCAGGAAGAACCTGCCACAGACCCAGCAGCACGGAGACCACCCACAAGTGCGACCTGTGTGACAGGGACTGCCATTTGCGCATCGGCCTGTTCAGCCACAGGCGGTGCCTTTTTTTTTTTATTCCAGCAGAATAGACGTTTAGGATTCTCTTCCATGGTCATCATAGACCGACGGAGGCCGATGATGAAGGTCGTAAATCATTCACCAAAACCTCAATCATGGAAGCGCAAAACCGCAATAATGGAATTATGTTTTGACCGGGTCGCGAGACCAGAACCACGAGTCCGTAACAAGGGACTAGCGTCGCGTTCATCTGACAATGAGGAAGAGAAGTTCGCCAGGACACCGCTGCTGTGAAGAGGTAAGTGTTATAAGCTAAATTATTCTTTATCCCTGAAAATTGTAATCAAAAATGACTTTTGACCGATCGGTAAAGTACAACTGTGCGACGCATGAAGTCCGAAGTCCGTGTGCCGCGGTACACGGTTCGTGCGCCGCGTCCGGACCGTAAACGCCCCCCCCCCCCCCCGCTACTCTTCTGTAGCGAGGGGGGGGGAAGCCGCAGTGACTGCGCCGTGGTCGCCACATCGCATGACTGTTCCGTCATGTAGCGATGGCCGATGTCCGTCCTCTGTAGCGAGGGGGGGGGCAACCCCCCCCCCACACACACACACACAGCCCTGAGTGTCACCTTTCATTAGAGCCCAAGATGAAGCTTCTGTATTGAATCATTCAAAAGTTACAGACGTTTTTTCCAAACTGTGCCATTTGGCACAATTTGGCAAAGTTCAAAAACGCCTGGGAACTACCTGAGGAAAAAGCTGTGTAATATATTCATTTTTTTGTGGTATTGTTACAAAATTTTGACCTCAGCTGGATAACACTTGGTTCTACATTTCTGTTGCATTTTCCAGCCTGGATCTGAAGCTGCGTGCTATTTGCAAGCATTTGTATCCAAAAAAACACCCAGGCCAAATTTATTTTCTTCAAGTTTAGTATGTTTAGATGACTGTAACTCAGTGGCCGGAGCACTTAGAGAGATTATGACTGTTTTGCCAAAAAAATCAAAGTGTTTTCTTTTAAATGAGACCAACCCCATGAAGATGCTGCAAAGGGTTGAAGAACAGCTTTCGATTTACTTTGGGCACGTTATTTTTTGGCGTTTTTAGGGAAATTGACCGGAGTGCAAGGGGTTAAGCGACCTATGAAAATGCTCGCATAACCCGTTAGCTTGGGGGTTGTACACGGTAGTGCGGTGAATTTTGACCCCCAGGCTCTGGGCCATCGTGGACCAGAGTTCCGAAACAAATTGTGGACCCCTGTCAGAAGTGATGTTCACCTGGGATCCGAACCATGCCACCCAAGCCGACAAAAAAGCACGAGCCACTTCTGCGGACGTGGTAGAAGCCAGTGGGACTAGGCCAGTGCGTGGTGTGGTCCACTATTGTTAAAAGGTGCGTGAAACCTTGCGACGGTGGGAGGGGTCCCACCAAACCCACATGGACGTGGTCAAACCCCCTGGCCAGGATTTTGAACAGCTCGAGGGGGGCTCTGGTGTGCTTGTGCACTTTGGCCCACAACGCAAGCTGCAGCCCACTCTTTCACGTCCTTGCGGAAGCGCGGTCAGACAAATTTCGCCCCCACTAGCTTCACCAAAGTGCACACTCCCGGATGCGAAAGGGAGTCAAAAACGCAACGGCGCCAAGAGCTCGGGACCACCGGGTGCGGGCGGCAAGTGGAGATGTCGCAGAGCAAGGGTGGGCTCCCTTCTTGCACCACTCTGTTCTCCAGCCTTAACCCAGTAGGTGCAGAATGGAGCGCACAAATGTCCGCGTCCCCGGCTTCCTCCGTGGCCATGGCAGGGACATCTATTCCCATGTAGACCGGGGAGACTAACGCACATGCCAGACAATCGACCACGACGTTGAGCTTACCGGTGACATGTTGAATGTCGGTAGTAAACTCCGAAATCGTGGCCAAATGCTGTTGCTGCCGGGCCGACCACAGTTCCAAGACCTTGGACATCGCGTATGTCAGTGGCTTATGGTCCATGAACGTGGTGAACTCGCGTCCCTCTAGCCAAAACTGGAAATGGCGCGCCGCCAGGTGGAGAGCCAGCAATTCTTTATCAAACGTGCTATTTGCGTTCGTTGTCACGCAAAGTTCGGCTGAAAAATGCCAGCGGCTGCCATGAACCTGAGACATACTGCTCCACCACTGCCCCTATGGCAACATCAGATGCGTCCATAGTGAGCACTATCCATGCAGACGGATCCGGGTGGGCTAACAACGCTGCATCTGCCAGCTCTGTTTTGGCATTTATAAAAGCCTGGACTCGCTCGGGAGTCTAGTCAATAGTTTCTGCGGGCTCCTTTTTTTTTAAGCGCAGCATACAATGGTTGCATCAGCTGGGCTGCCCGGGGAAGAAAATGGTTATAAAAATTAACCATTCCCAAAAACTCCTGTAGTGCTATCATGGTCTACGGACGCGAAAAGTCCGACACAGCGCGTACCTTGTCCAGTAACGGAATTGTGCCCTCTGGCGAAATGCAGTGGCCCAAAAAATCAATCACTGGCACACCAAACTGGCACTTCACCAGGTTAACTATCAGCCTGTGCACTTCCAACCTCTGGAAAACTGTCCTGAGATGGGCAATGTGCTCTTCCTCGGACGCGCTAGCTACCAGAATGTCTAAGTAGACAAAAACGAAGGACAAGTCACGAAGCATTCTCTGGAAAGTCTGCGCCGCGCCTTTTAATCCGAACAACATGCGTAAAAATTTGAAAAGGCCAAAAGGAGTTATTACCGCTGTTTTCGGAACATCTTCTGCACGCACCGGGACCTGGTGGTAACCGCGGACAAGATCCACTTTGGAAAAAACATGCGTCACAGACATGTGCATGGAAAAATCCTGGATGTGCGGAATAGGATAGCAATCGTGTTCCGTGGCATTGTTCAAGCGCCGGAAATCACTGCACGGTCGCCACGACACGTTGGCTTTAGGCACCATGTGTAGCAGGGATGCCCACGGGCTGTTGGAGCACATGACGATGCCCAATCGCTCTAAGTTGGCGAACTCCTTGAGCACACTGGCCAGTTTAGTTGCGTCCAGGCGCCGAGGTCGCTCGGACACCGGCTGGCCTTTTGTAGTTATGAAGTGTTTGACCCCATGTTTTGTTACAGTAGCCGAAAAAGTCGGGACTGTGAGCACTGGGAACTGTGTGAGTAACTGTTGGTACTTAACCCCTGGAGCTATAACATTACCCAGTGTTGTCGACCCAGCTCCCCGAGCTGTACAGGGCAGTGACGTAAAAGAGACGGCATCCACTAATCACCTATTAGCAACCTCTACTAACAACCCATAAGCACATAAAAAAATCTGTGCCGAAAATGGGGGCGGAACATGCAGCTATCACAAAGTCCCACTGAAAGTTGCATCCGTGTAAGCATATCATCAGTCGTGTAAGCATATCATCAGTGTCTGGTCGCCAAAAGTCCTGATGGTGGATCCGTTTGCACCCGTGAGCTTGGGACCACTGCCTCCTGTCACCCTGTCTGTGTTGACCAGCAGGATGAGGCTCTTCTGGGAGCCGGAGTCCACCAAAAACCGTCTCCCCGAACGTGTGTCTGTGACATAAAGCAGTTTGTTCCTGTCACCAGTGGTTGCAGCTGCCACTGAATGCCGAACGTGCCGTCTTCCCTGCTTCTTGGCATGGTGACAGGCAGCGCTGGGCATTAGAACCAAAATGGCAGTGATCAAAACAGATCGCCCCGTTCCTTCATCTCCTGGTGTTCGTCCCGGCTACCACCAACGGCTCCTCGACCTCGCTGGAGTCCCTCATGGATGCTGGTGCCCCTCATGGATGCTGGTGCCACTGCCTTGCATGTTGAGAGCAACCAGCCGCGGCGAGTTGGCCAGGATCGCCCTCACTGTAGCCAGTGGATTCCTGAGGAACAAGTGGCAAACAGGAAAGATCCATTGTCCTTCCCCCTCACCGCCAACATGCTCTCCATGAGCTCCACTGCTGATCTGTCATCTAACTCCGAACGCGTTAGGAGTCTCTGTGCCCTCTCACTGTAAGAAAGGGTATAGCACTGGAGTAGCATCCTCTTGAGCGCTTCATATTTCCCCAGGGCTGGGAGCACCTGGAGCAGGCTTGTCGCCTGTTGCATGGTGCACGCATCCAGCACAGCGACCACGTCATAATACTTGGTATTGTCCATTGTTATCCCACAGAGTGCGAGCTGGGGTTCTATGTGCAAAAACCACACGGTCTGGTTGTGAAGCTAGAAGTCTGGGAGCTTGACTGAGCCAGCGCATGTTGTGCTGGTGATCTCCCTCCAGGTAGACTCTGGGGCAGTGCTCAGCTCGCTTTCCATGGCACGTCTTGGGGTAACCAATGTGGAGAAAGGAAGCAGGCGAGGGAACTAGCTGGATGACACTCTGGGTGGAGAACTCCCACACCATGCCCCCACAATATATAGTTAAGTTATTCCCATGCCAATGACATTTGGTGGCGCCTATCTCCGTTTTGAGACCCTAGGCCACAAAGCTACTGTAGGTAGTGAAAGCTACGGTGGGGGGTTAGTCCTCTGGTTGCTCTGCGTGTTAACATTCCTTTCCCCATTCTGTTATGCTGAGCACCAAGCTAGAAGGCAGAAAGTACCATTTTTACCTGGTCTTTGGTATGACCCGGCCGGGATTTGAACCCCGGCCTCCTGGTTGTGGGGCAAATGCTCTACCAACTAGGTCACCACTCCGGTGTGTGTGTTTGTGTGTGTGTGTGTGTGTGTGTGTGTGTGTGTGTGTGTGTGTGTGTGTGTGTGTGTGTGTGTGTACATAATATATATATATATATATTTTTTTAAAACCCATCTTAAAACACACTTTTACTCCCTGGCCTTCGACCCAGTGTGAGACATTGATTTTACTGAATGAAATGGATTTTATTTATTTATTTATTTTACCTTTTATTTTATTTATTTATTTATTTTTTGACTGTGGTCCTATATTGTTTTTGTGTTAGTGCCCTACTTCCTGCTTTTATGTTTTCTTGCTGTACAGCACTTTGTGTAGCGAGTGTTGCTTTTAAAGTGCTTTAGAAATAAAGTTGATATATATACTATATATATATATATATATATATATATATATATATATATATATATATATATATATATATATATATATACTGTATATATATATATATATATATATATATGTATATATATACTAACAAAAAAGTTAGGGATTTTTGGCTTTCAGGTGAAATTTCGGGATGCACCTAAAATGCACTATTGTAGAGGATGCCTTTCACAGACGAGACTGAGTTTATTTCTCAGGATAGGTTTATTGAAGGGTTACATCCTCTATCAATCACAGAATCTCGAAAAGAGACAGAACAATCGTCCTTCACAGTTCTTATACTCTCCCCAAGTCACACACCCCCAACCTACAGTCCTTTAGCAAACATACAGCCCCCGAGACTCCTTGGCATCCCCATTGTCTCTTATCCTTCTAGCCTCCGGGGCTCCTGCTGGGACATTCTCTCCAACTTCCCATCTCCTGCCAGACCAACTTCACACCTCCCGTAGGTCTCTGCAGGGTCAGGTCCTCTTTGTCCATTAGGACGTGAAGCCTCCAAAATATGCACCGTCATGCCTACTAGGTATATGTGGGAAATATGGATACAATATATGCGCCCTAAACATGCGCCATACTATATCCTTTACAGATTAACTTAATTTGACCTTCTCTAACCTTTTGAATACACATGTCCAACTATTCAACGTTTCAGTACTTTTTGCATAACTTGCTGTTTTCTAACGAAGTGCACAGCAAAATTCACAACAGGTATTTGATCCATGAATCGACCAATAAATTTTCTGCTTCAATTAGAAATGATATTTAAACAGTCCTCTTTATCATGCTGTTCACATTTTGACATCATGAGACCAAGACAACACCAAACAATTGATCAACAGTACCTCGCCACTGTGAGGCTTCAGACAGGATGTTCTCAGAGGAAACTGGCCACTGAGCTTAGAGTGTCATAGAGTGTCATCAGCAGGTTGCAAAAGAGATACAGAGAGACTGGAAGAGTCACAGAAAGACATACAGTGGGGTAAAAAAGTATTTAGTCAGCCACCAATTATAAGAGTTCTCCCACTTAAAAGATGAGAGAGGTCTCCAATTTTCATCATAGGTATACCTCAACTATGAGAGACAAAATAAGAAAAAAAAAATCCAGAAAATCACATTGAAGGATTTTTAATGAATTAATTGGTAAATTCCTCGGTAAAATAAGTATTTGGTCAATAACAAAAGTTCATCTCAGTACTTTGTTATATACCCTTTGTTGGCAATGAGAGAGGTCAAACGTTTTCTGTAAGTTTTCACAAGGTTTTCACACACTGTTGCTGGTATTTTGGCCCATTCCTCCATGCAGATCTCCTCTAGAGCAGTGATGTTTTGGGGCTGTTGCTGGGCAACACAGACTTTCAACTCCCTCCAAAGATTTTCTATGGGGTTGAGATCTGGAGACTGGCTAGGCCACTCCAGGACCTTGAAATGCTTCTTACGAAGCCACTCCTTCGTTGCCCGGGCGGTGTGTTTAGGATCATTGTCATGCTAAAAGACCCAGCCACGTTTCATCTTCAATGCCCTTGCTGGTGGAAGGAGGTTTTCACTCAAAATCTCACGATACATGGCCCCATTCATTCTTTCCTTTACACGGATCAGTTATCCTGGTTCCTTTGCAGAAAAACAGCCCCAAAGTATGATGTTTCCACCCCCATGCTTCACAGTAGGTATGGTGTTCTTTCTCCTCCAAACACGACAAGTTGAGTTTTTACCAAAAAGTTCTATTTTGGTTTCATCTGACCATATGACATTCTCCCAATCCTCTTCTGGATCATCCAAATGCTCTCTAGCAAACTTCAGATGGGCCTGGACATGTACTGGCTTAAGCAGGGGGACACGTCTGGCACTGCAGGATTTGAGTCCCTGGCGGCGTAGTGTGTTTCTGATGTAGCCTTTGTTACTTTGGTCCCAGCTCTCTGCAGGTCATTCACTAGGTGCCCCCAAGTGGTTCTGGGATTTTTGCTCACCGTTCTCGTGATCATTTTGACCCCATGGGGTGAGATCTTGCGTGGAGCCCCAGATCGAGGGAGATTATCAGTGGTCTTGTATGTCTTCCATTTTCTAATAATTGCTCCCACAGTTGATTTCTTCACACCAAGCTGCTTACCTATTGCAGATTCAGTCTTCCCAGCCTGGTGCAGGTCTACAATTTTGTTTCTGGTGTCCTTTGACAGCTCTTTGGTCTTGGCCATAGTGGAGTTTGGAGTCTGACTGTTTGAGGTTGTGGACAGGTGTCTTTTATACTGATAACGAGTTCAAACAGGTGCCATTAATACAGGTAACAATTGGAGGACAGAGGAGCCTCTTAAAGAAGAAGTTACAGGTCTGTGAGAGCCAGAAATCTTGCTTGTTTGTAGGTGACCAAATACTTATTTTACTGAGGAAATTACCAATTAATTCATTAAAAATCCTTCAATGTGATTTTCTGGATTTTTTTTTCTCATTTTGTCTCTCATAGTTGAGATATACCTATGATGAAAATTGGAGACCTCTCTCATCTTTTAAGTGGGAGAACTTGCACAATTGGTGGCTGACTAAATACTTTTTTGCCCCACTGTAGAAGTGGACATCCTTTGGCCACATCCCACACTGATGACCGCTTCATTGTGAACAGTGCCCTGCGGAACCGGATGATGAATACCATTCATCTCTAGGCACATTTAAGGGAAGTGAGAGGCATCAAAGTGTCAGGTCAGACAATTCCAAACCGTTGACATCAGTGTGGTCTGTGTGTTAGACGACTTGCAAGGGTACCTGACCACACCAGGCACAGGTGTCATTGTTTTGCATGGGCTAGGGAACATTTACGCTGGACAAGGGACCAGTGGGCCTCAGTGCTGTTCTCTGATGAAAGTCGATTCATGTTGAGCAGAAGTGATGGCCTCCAACGATGCTGGAGATGTCAAGGAGAGCACTATGCATCAGCCACTGTTGTAGCCTAGTTGGTAGAGCATTTGCCCCACAACTGGGAGATCGTGGGTTCAAATCCTGGCCAGGTCATACCAAAGACCATATAAAAATGGCACTTTCCGCCTTCTGACTTGGTGCTCAGCATAATAGAATGGGGAAAGGAAAGTTAACACACATAGCTACCAGAAGGACTGACACCCCACTGTAGCTTTACTAGCATTTCACTGGCCTAGGGTCAGTGAAATGAAGATAGGCACCGCCCCAAACACAACATGTTGTGGAATGGGATTAACTTAACTTAACTGTTGCCACAGATGAGCCTTTGGTGGTGGTGGTGTTACAGTCTGGGCAGTTGTGTCGATTCCAGGGGTCTCCAACCTGGGGTTCCTGGAACGGTCAGGTTTCTGTGGGAAATTCTCTAATTTCACTTCTTAATTGGTCCAATGATTTGCAGATAATTTGCTGCTGTTGTGCAAAGGTGCCTACAGAACACATGCCCAACAACGACAAATTATTTGCAAATCTTTGGACTAATTAAGAAGTGAAATTAGAAAATTTCCCGTAGAAACCTATATGTTCCAGGAGACTCAGGTTGGAGACCCCTCTGGTGGTGGACTGGGGTATGGGTGGAGCTAATTAGATTATTCATAGATCCACGCATACTTAAGTAGGTGCAAGATGTAAAAGCTCTTTCCAAGCAATTCTAAGGCAATGAAAGGTTTTTTGTGGGTAAAAAGTCGCAATATACTATTTTGGGCAATACACATTTGTTTTTGAGGTGGTTTTAGGTGGTTTTAGAGCTGCCGGAGTGCATCTTTGAGCACTGCGACCATAAATAATGCTTTATTGTATTCTTTCTTCTGGCATGATAGCTGCAGCACCTCCTGTTTTTAAGCAAGCAATGGTTCTCTTCCTGTCTGTAAATGTTGACGTACTGTACTTACACCACTGTGAGGAAATCAGTGTATCACAAGATATTAGTTTGCATTTGGCCACAGTGGGAGAAAATATGAGGTAAATACAAATTTTATTCCTCCCATCTTAATGCTGATTTTGTGATTATGCTCTTAAAATAGACTTGAAAAACATTTGCCCTCAGTGTTTAAAACATAGATAATATTCCCTTGAGGAACTTTAATATGGACTGTAAAACGATAAAGCTTTAACTGACAGTAGACATGTTCCCAAGCAGTCAGAAGCACTGACTGACAGAAACTAAAGTCATATACTGCTGTTGATGTTCTGCTGAAGTAGAAATTAGATCATTTACAAATGACTTACTTTTAGGGACTGATAAAATTCACATCATAGCTTAGCAAAATATTTGCTTGCTATCATTATGGTCCTCTCACAAAAAAATCTCGAACTAATCTAGATACAGATATCCTTAGGCTTTTCCATTTAAACTGGGTCAACAGAGCACAAAGTCAAAGATCTACTGAAGGCTGGAAAACATCACAGCTTGTTTTTCTCCCTCTGATAAAAAAAAATAAAATGTTAATCTACATACCGCATTCTCCCAACTCACCTTTGATCAGTGTGCTGTCACCAATGACCTGGGCTGTGTGAGTTAAGAACATGAAAGATACTAACACTATGAACCATTAACCCCAAAGATGTTATTATGTAACACTGAAAACTCACTTTGACAGTCAGCCTGACTGGGGTAAGTTCAGAGTCGAGGTCCCACCCCTCCCTCTCTACTTACTACAGCCAAATGACCTTTACACAGGCTTGGAATATTTTGCTTAGATGTACATGTAACCCTTACCTTCATGCTTACCAAGTCCTTTCAGTTATTAGTGACTGGTTATTATTTCTAAGCATTGATAAGGAATCACTTTCAAATTGTCAATCACTGATTTCACCGGTTCCAGTCAAAAATTGAACTGATAAACAGCTGACTTTACAATGAAAATATGAGGTAATGAGACATGCTAGAATACAAGCAAAGCCTGAAGGGTAAAAGACACCTCAGTATTGAAAAAAATTAGCTTGAACCTTAACATTTTCTCAATACTGCAACTCCACCCATGAGGCAGAGGTGAGCACACGAGATTGTTTTAGGGTCTTACACCTCAGATGAGCTAAAAATAAAAAGGTAGGCCTGAGGTACTCCAAAACAAAATTGGGTATTAACAATTGCATCCATTGTTGTTTTAGTCAGGGAAAATAAATGAAACAATAATCTTGTGAGCTTGACCTTTGACCTTTTGACCTCAAACTTACAGCATATGTAGAAGTTTAGTGCTTATATGTACACCGCGTTCCAAGTTATTGTGCAAATGGTATTTGTCTCTGATTTTCCTAAATAGTCGATGCAAATGACGGTCAGTAAATTTTCAAGTCATCAACCATTAGCGCATAATTCAAATTTTATTGAACAAACTTCCCAAAGAATAACTTTTTTTTTTTGCAAAAATAAAAAACTCAAAATTTAAAACTTTTTATTGGTTGTAAAGAACTGAAAACAGTCATTTGTTGAATGTGCAGCATTAGGAGGTCATATTTACTGAAATCAAAAGCTATTTAAAAAAACCCCCATCTTAACAGGCCAAGTAACATATTAACCTAGGACCCCTTCTTTGATGCAACCTTCACAATTTTTGCATCCATTGAACTTGTGAATTTTTGGAGCGTTTCTGCTTGAATTTCTTTGCAAGATGTCAGAATAGCCTCCCATGGCTGCTGTTTTGATGTGAACTACCTCCTACCCTCATAGACCTTTTACTTGAGGATGCTCCAAAGGTTCTCAATAGGGTTGAGGTCAGGGGAGGATGGGGCTACACCATGAGTTTCTCTCCTTTTATGCCCAAAACAGCCAGTGACACAGAGGTGTTCTTTGCAGTATGAGATGGCACATTGTCTTGCATGAAAATAATTTTGTTATGAAAGGCACAGTTCTTCTTTTTGTACCATGGAAGAAAGTGGTCAGTCAGAAACTCTATATACTTTGCCAAGGTCATTTTCACACCTTCAGGGATCCTAAAGGGGCCTACCAGCTCTCTCCCCATGATTCCAGCCCAAAACATGACTTCGCCACCTCCTTGTTGATGTCGCAGCCTTGTTGGGACATGGTGGCCAGCCACTACTCCATCCAACTAGACCATCCAGGGTTGCATGGGACTCATCAATAAACAAGACTGTTTGAAAATTAGTCTTCATGTATTTCTGGGCCCACTGCAACCATTTTTGCTTGTGAGCATTGGTTAGGGGTAGCCGAATAGTAGGTTTATGCACAACTGCAAGCCTCTGGAAGAGCCTACACCTTGAGGTTCGTGGGACTCCAGAGACACCAGCAGTTTCAAATACCTGTTTGCTGCTTTCTAATGGCATTTTAGCAGCTGCTGTCTTAATCCGACAAATTTGTCTGTTAGAAACTTCCTCATTTTACCTTTATCTGCATGAACCCATCTGTGCTCTGAATCAGCCACAAATTTCTTCACAGTATGATGCTCACACTTAAGTTTTCGTGAAATACACACGTGGACAAAATTGTTGGTACCTCTCTGTTAATGAAAGAAAAAACCACAACGGTCACAGAAATAACTTGAATCTGACAAAAGTGGTAATAAATAAAAATTCTATGAAAATTAACCAATGAAAATCAGACAATGCTTTTGAATTGTGGTTCAACAGAATTATTTTAAAAAAACAAACTCATGAAACAGGCCTGGACAAAAATGATGGTACCCCTAGAAAAGATTGAAAATAATGTGACCATAGGGACATGTTCAACCACGATGTGTCCTCTAATTAACATCACAGGGGTCTACAAACTTGTAATCAGTCAGTCAGCCTATTTAAAGGGTGACAAGTAGTCACTGTGCTGTTTGTTGACATGGTGTGTACCACACTAAACATGGACCAGAGGAAGCAAAGGAGAGAGTTGTCTCAGGAGATGTTCCTGTGACTACAGTTGCACATATTATTCAGAAATTTAAGATCCATGGGACTGTAGCCAACCTCCCTGGACATGGCCGCAGGAGGAAACTTGATGAAAAATGGAAGAGATGGATAATACGAATGGTAACAAAAGAGCCCAGAACAACCTTTAAACACATTCATGGTGAACTCCAAGGTCAAGGTACATCAGTGTCAGATCGCACTATCCGTCGTTGTTTGAGCCAAAGTGGACTTCATGGGAGACGACCAAGGATGATACCACTGTTGAAAACAAATCATAAAAAAGCCAGACTGGAATTTGCCAAACTGCATGTTGACAAGCCACAAAGCTTCTGGGAGAATGTCCTATGGACAGATGAGACAAAACTGGAACTTTTTGGCAAGGCACATCAGCTCTGTGTTCACAGACGCAAAAATGAAGCATACCAAGAAAAGAACACTGTCCCTACTGTGAAACATGGAGGAGGTTCTGTTATGTTCTGGGGCTGCTTTGCTGCATCTGGCACAGGGTGTCTTGAATCTGTGCAGGGTACAATGAAATCTCAAGACTATCAAGGTATTCTAGAGAGAAATGTGCTGCCCAGTGTCAGACAGCTTGGTCTCAGTCGCAGGTCATGGGTCTTGCAACAGGGTAATGACCCAAAACACACAGCTAAAAACACCCAAGAATGGCTAAGAGCAGAACATTGGACTATTCTAAAGTGGCCTTCTATGAACTCTGATCTAAATCCTATTGAACATCTGTGGAAGGAGCTGAAACATGCTGTCTGGAGAAGGCATCCTTCAAACCTGAGACAACTGGAGCAGTTTGCTCATGAGGAGTGGGCCAAAATACCTGCTGAGAGGTGCAGTAGTCTCATTGACAGTTACAGAAATCGTTTGATTCCAGTGATTGCCTCAAAAGGTTGTGCAACAAAATATTAAGTTAAAGGTACCATCATTTTTGTCCAGGCCTGTTTCATGAGTTTGTTTTTTAAAATAATCCTGTTGAACCACAATTCAAAAGCACTGTCTGATTTTCAATGGTTAATTTTCATAGAATTTTTATTTATTTCCACTTTTGTCAGATTCAAGTTATTTCTGTGACCATTGTGGGTTTTTCTTTCATTAACAAAGGGGTACCAACAATTTTGTCCATGGCTGTATCTGATGTTTTTATACCTTGTCCAAGGCATTGCACTATTTGACACTTTTTGGCAGCAGAGCGATCCTTTTTCTTTCCCATATTGCTTGAAACCTATCAGTGATCCAAAGAACCCTGAGACACAATACCATCCATGAATTTAATTGAAAAACAAAAAAATGAATGTTTATGACACTAAAATCCTATTTGCATAATAATTTGGAACGTAGTGTATATGTACTTGTGAGAACGAGCCATCTATAAAAAAAAAAAAAATTAACCTAGCACCTTAAAGGGCTGATGACACGTTTTTGACTTCATCTAATTTTTCAACACATAACACAATATGACGAAATAGATTGGTCTGTGCAGTTCTAAGCCAAACAAGCTTTTTTTCATGCAAATATCCGACGTTTTCATGAGCGCCACGTCATCAATTGCGTCAGTGGCTGGATAACCCCCCGGCCATGTTGTAACATCATCGACGAACACAGCGGTTGGCTGCCCATTGTACACACAGGATGGAAGCGGTAGAAAACATCGACGATGGTTCCACACACGTGAATTGGTTTGTGCACTCAAATACTTTGCAAGCAGTTTCATGAAATGGTCAGTCAGAAGGCAACTCATACCGGCTCGGATGTCACCTGGGTTAACAAGGCCAGGAGTTCCTGGCAGTGGAGGGCGAAGGACAGAGCTGCGTGGAAGAATCTGATCAGACCTAAATAAAACAGTCATTGTTGCCCCTGACAGACTGCTATGATGATGATGATGTCCAGTCTTCAGATGATTATAGTTCCGAAGAATGGGATGACAGTGAAGAATATGGGGGCATCAGACCGTATAGGTTTGAGCCATGCCAAGCGGGCATCGTGCCAAGCGAGTCAGACTCATATGCCCGCCGCAGCAGCAGCGACAAACACACGGCAGGGGAACACGGAGTGTTATTCTTTTGTTACAGATATTGCAACAAATTATTTGTTCATAAATATAATTTATTTAAACCCGATTTTTCAATAAAATCATAGCAGTGTATTCTCTGTAACTCAGGCATCGGGTTTATTATGTGTTATATTTTGAGTTCTTGTTATTTTTGTTTTGTACATGTGTTAAATGTGCGTTTTGGCCCACTTTCAGGTGGACACTGTCCAACATTCGCAGGTCCAAATTGCGTGTGTGGAGGAAAAAATAAGTGCAGGCGGACACGACAAGCTGAAGGTTAAAGGTGTTTTATTCCTCCATCACGAGACTCACTCAGCGCTCTGTTTGTGCGCTGTGAGTGAGCTCTGAGTGCGTACTGAATGCGTTTTCAGTGAGCTTTGAGTGAGCACATTTATACCATCAAGAGAGAATGCATGGGACATTTACATAACAGTCAAGAAAGAATGCATGTAACATTTACATAAGAGTCGCACATATCAATAGCTTGATTACTGGTGCCGGAATTCCTCTGTTTGCTCCGGGGCTGTAGGACAAAAGAGAATGCAAGGCACATTTACATATTGATATCAGTCCATACATGTCATTGTTCTGTTTCCTGCTCAAGCTGAGTGCTCTGTCTGTCCAAGTAGGTTGTGGTGGATCACTCCATACCGCTCCCCCCCAGAGCGCTCAGCAGGGGAATGAGATGGCGATCGGCCGCTGAAGCGAGGTGCGGGAAAAGCTCTGTGCAGGAGGAGGTGGAGGGGGGGTGGGAGTAAGCAAGTGCCGGCCCGGGAAAGGCAAAGTTGTCCGGGTCGCGCAAAAATTGCGTGTTTCTGTATGGAGTTTGCATGTTCTTCCTGTGCTGCGTGGGTTTACTCCGGGGGCTCCAGTTTCCTCCCACAATCCAAAGACATGCATGTTAGGTTAACTGGTTGTTCTAAATTGTCCCTAGATGTCTGTTTCCTATAGGCCCTTAGAATAGAGGGTTAGTACTAGTGAAAGCGCTTTGAGTGGTCTTTGTGACTAGAAAAGCGCTATATAAGTGCAGGTTAGTTAGTAGTTAGTTAGTTAGTCCAACCACGTGCCCTCTCTCTTTGACAGTCAGCTGTTCATGTTTTGTGTGCATCATCTGCCATGTTGTCAGCCAGCCAATATTGCCAACACTATCACGACGTGTTAGCCACTCCACACAGCCGTGGTTCTGTTGCGCCCCTTGAAGCGATGTTGGCCCTGGGGCGCAACCGTGGTTAACACGTCTCCTCTCCATGTTCGCTGGGTGATGTCAGCCCCAAACGCCAGCTGTAAGTGTTTCTGTTTATTTTTGTAAGTCTTCACCTTTTTGGGAACTGTTGTCATCATTCTTATGTTCAATATATGTGCTGTGGTGAATTCTGCGCATAAATCCATTCATCATGACCCTCTGTGCACTCTTACACAGGGCACGGAGAGGGAGGATGAAATGACAAGGATTTACGTGCAGGGTTAACCACAGCACATTTAATACAGAAAGACAGACAATTCCCAAAAAGGTGAAGACGTACAAAAAACACAAACACACTTACTGATGGTGTTCGGGGGCCGGCATCGCAGAACGAATGAGAGGAGACATGTTAGCCACAGGTGCGCCCCAGAGCAGACATCGCTTCAAGGATGCATGAGAACCATGGCGAACATGGAGTGACTAACATGTCGTGAGAGTGCTGAAAATACTGGCAGACTGACAGCACAGATGACAATACTATGGACCAGCAGTGCATGACTGGCAAACGGCCGCTGAGTACACACACTGCTGTTGATGGTGTGATGAGAAGCACCTGGGTGAGGACCGGGAAACATGATGAGCGGGAGTTTAAATCAGCTGGTGATAATGAGAGAGGGGACGTGGCCGGACTGGCGAGAGTCAGCATGCGATCACAGAAAGTAGGTCAAAGCTGCGTGTAAATCCATTAATCCTTCCCCTCCTCGTGCGCTCCTCCTGCGTAAAAGTGCACGAGGAGCGCACGAGGAGGCTTATGACAGTTGTAGCTGAAGCGTGTGATGTGGTCTTTCACGGCCTGCTGTTTATCTAAGCCTGCGACACAATGCGAAGGTATAGCTGTAAAATTAAAACAAGAAACCAGAGAAACTGTGAGCTACAAAGCTGCTGTCATTCTAGTCAACAACACTGGAGTCCGTTCTGTTGCTTACGTCATGGGGGTGCCGCCCTTAATTCGGTGGGCGGCACCACAGTCCAGTCAGCGGCTGCGGTTTTTTGATGATAACTAGTTTATGCAGGCGCGGTTGTAAATATTATACTGATCATAGACAATGACTTTTGGGTTTACACAACATGCTAAAAAATGTCAAAATCGTGTTATCAGCCCTTTAACCTTTTCTGATTTCAAAGTCAACATTAACATTGGATTGAACGCATACATTCATGTGAAAAAATTTGGACACCCCTTTAAATATTCATTTCTTTATTAAGAAATGTTAACATATCTATGTCTAACCTTGGTTTTCTTTTTATGTGCATTTTTTAAAATTTATTTTAGCCATTTTAAGTGGGAATGAATGTGGGGGTGTTCCAAAAATGATGGGGAGTGGACTAATTTATTCCTTACTATTTGTTTAGAATTACATTTTACAGAAAATTTGAAAAAAGTCTTTAATTCAGTTTTAATTGTTTAGTTGTATTATGTGAATCTCCCAGTATTTTTTTAACATTGATATTAAATATCCATATGGCCAAATATGTTAAAAAAAAAAACAGGCTTATACAGGATGTCCTAATTTTTTCACATGACTGTAAGCTCACTTCTGGGTCTGCCAGCCTTGATTACCTAAAATCATATCATCGTGGATCAGCCATCATTGTCGCTTTAGATATAAACATGCTACGTATTTCTTGGCATGATTAAGATAATAGCGAGCTCAACTAGACTATCTTCATTGTTATAATTTGACACATTATGTTTGTTTTTTTTCCTGTGGTGCCAGGTTTGCATAGATCAGCATGTCATTTCATGCCACATCGCTATTGGGTGGTCAGCAAATGGCAGCAGCAGCAGTTAAATTAATCACAATTTAGCCCTTTAGTACATCAACAATCAGAGTATGTTGCTGAACTGCAGTGATCTCTGGTTTGAGCCCAGGCCAGGGGGATCCTTCCCGTTTGTCTCTTGTCTGCTCTTTATCCATTTCTTGTTTCTGTCTCAACTGTATCTGTCCAATTAAAACTAAATCAGAATTAATTAATTAATTAATTGTAGGCTGCCTCTCATTCTGCGGCAATCTTAGCAGCATTAGTCACACCCAAACCTGTTTTTTTTTTATGCTGTCACCCCGCTGGGCAGCTGGGCAGCGGCATCAACGCCTACCTTGTAAACTCAATAACCAGAGAAAGAAATGATGCCTGCTTTTCAAATTGATGCCACAGTCTATGAAAAATCTTGGACAAGTTCGAATTTGAGTGACCTTGAGGTCAAGATCAGAGATCAGATTTTCCATAACTCCCGTAAACATGATAACTCAAGAAGGAAATGAGGGAGACCATTGATATTGACACCATAGTTGTATCTACAAGAAATCTCAGACGAGTTGGAATTTGGGTGACCTCTGACCTTAAGGTCAAGGTCAGAGTTTTTTAAAATTGTAAATGTAATAACTTGTGAACGAAATGATGTTGCCTTTTCTTACTGATACCATAGTTGTATCTATGACTTTGAACAAAAATTCAGCCAGCCAGCGCTCTTTATGCCAGCTGGCTGAGGGGCGCCACTGACAATCGCCAGTATTTGTTTAAAAACAGGGTTAAAACAAAGTGCATGAAGCTTTAAATAAAGACTTTCAATACAACTTTAAATTAAATTTAACACAAAATTTGGTTATATAAATACAATAAAAAATGAAATACACATTAGGAAGCCACATACCTTACACAGATCAACGTCCATTTTGTTGTGATTAAATATTGGGGCATTGTGTTATAGAAATTTAAACCTAGCTAAAACCTGTCCCTGCTGAACTTAAAACAATTTATAACTTCTTATCCACCCATAAGCACCTAGAATAAAATTTATGGTTGGTAGAAGCAGTATTGTTTTATTGCTTGTGCAGCAAAACACATGGAGTGAATAAAAAGCAAAAAGGGGAAATGACATCTAAAATATGCAGAGTGAGCAATTTTCCTTCATTTTATTTTGTGACAAAGAAAAGCAATTAAGCGGTGACGATGCCAACGCCTCTCATTACAGACCTTTCACAGCCTCAGCAAGGCCCCACACAAAAGGACGAATTTCACTGAGGAGGATGAAAAAGAGTATGTAGCCGTTTTAGGTCGATCTGCGTAATCTATCTTTTCTGTGGACTCTCATCAGGGGGAAGGGTGGACACAATAAATGAAACTCTTGTACACCAGAATGCAATCCAGAAGAAACTGACTAATTAAAAGTGATTTAAGGACTCGCATGATGTACCACCTTCATCTGGGTAACAAGCTACAAGAAGGATGTTTTATGTCCACTCAGGGATGAGCAGGTTTAATCTGATCTCTTACAAAAAATCTCGAATTCATTTAACTGAAGACTCATTAACATTGGCCACTGAAATGAATTCAAATGCAAGACAGTAAACTTGGTGTTAATGTTTAAGACTTTTTTGAAAAAGCTTGCAGTAGATGATCCATGCAGACAAAGTCAGCAGTGGCTGAATGTAAAGAAGGTAGTTGAAAATTGAAGCTACAATCTGCCCACACAACTGCGGTACATCCAGAAGGTGTAGAGTGCAAAGACAGCAAATTCAGCAAACCTGAGATCCTTTCAAGAGTGGAACCTGAGAGCAGTATAATGAAACAGATCAATGTGGAGAAGTGAATATGTACTGCAGGGCTGATTAGTCGATAAACTTAAAGGTATCCTGCCTGAGACTGAGCCATGTGGATTTACTCAGCAGGAGGAAAAATACAGAAAATTTATCTGAAGACTGTAGGACTAACAAGGTGTAGCACAAAAAGTCATAGTTCAAGTGTAAGAGGAGGTAAAAACCTTACATAAGATAGATATAGAACGGACACCAGAATGTGCCCACAGATTTTATGACTGCATTCACATTCTAAGCAAATTTGTTAAGTTCAAAATTGTTGCCTCTGTTTATTTGGTCAGATCAGATTTGCCGGTCATGACAGTTTACATTCATAATTACAAGTGACTTTTATCTGACTGGAATATGAATAAATCTGTCCTCTGAAATGGCATTTGTGCAACGTTGATACATAATTACATCATCAACAACAACACATAGCATTTATTGCAACCATTCATTTGCTTTAAACAAAAAATATTGGTGTATTTTTGTTACTTCCGTCAAGGAAGTAATGTTTTCATGTTGGTTGGTTTGTTAGCAGGATTACGCAAAAGCTACTGGACAGATTTGGATGAAATTTTCTCCAGAGGTGGCCCATGGGCTTCGGATGAACCCGTTTGATCTTAGAGGTGACCCAGGTCAGGATGTGGATTCTTGATCACTTTTTGCCTTTTTTTTTTTTTAACTTTGTGAGATGGGGCCTTGGTGGAGGTATGCACTGTCTAAATGCCCTCTAGTTAATATGTTTTGTATTTTTCTTTTGACGACTGTAGCAGTCAGTCAGGTATAGATGATGATGTTCAGAAGAAGGAAGGAAGCCAGATAACATAAACTGTTTGCATGGATGCTAAAGATGTATTCACACCAAATGGGAAGCGAATTATTTGCATAGCACAATTACATGTGAATTTAATGTAAACATGTGAATACACGCAAATTCCTGCATTTGCATTCAAGGGATTTGATAACAATAGCTGATCAGTCTTGAGATTCCACTGTCACCTGAGAAAAAGTATCAACACTGGTGGACAAACTAGTACACTGTTGGACAAACTAGTACTAGTACAAACTAGTACTAGTACAAACTAGTTTGAAAATGAGACTGCCACTCACCTGCAGACAGATGGACCAGGAACGCTGCAGTTGAAACAAAGTGTTGGGAGTTTATTCATCCATGTACTCCTGCTACGGTCGTATATGCCCACAAAGGCTAGCAGTGTAAACAGCCATCATCCAGGTGCAGTTTCTGGAGGAGGCAGTGCCATTTTCCCAGTTGGATAATGCTATAAACCTAAACATGACAGTGTTTTGGGGATTTCCACAGCAGGAAGAAAGCAGCTGCAGAAGTTATGAAGGCAACCCCACCCCTCTGCAAAATGCATGTTCCCATTTGATCTGAAGTAGTGCAGTGCCCGGTCACATGACCATATAAGTTGTTGTTCAGTTCCTGCTGAACTGAACAACACCTCATAAGGACTTGTTCAGAATTCCTTATAAGAGCTCCTTTTAAGGAGTCTGAGGTCAGGAGTTCTGAGCAACTCCTTATAAGGTCTTCTAAGGAAGACCGAGCTTGGATCGGGCCCAAATTTTTATCATTTTTTTATCACCACCAGCCTCCAAAGCCTGCCCTGTGAATTTCAGCACCCAACTCCCAGCAGTTATACCTTTTCCACCTCTGTGTTCATTTAGCTCCACTATGGACGTTCAATAAAGATTTCCCCTCCTAAACTTCCACATATCTGGGGAAGTTGAAATTTTACAGGGGTTATTGGGCTTAATACTATAGCCCTAAATGCAAATTTTCAGCCCACAAATCCCAGCAGTTATACCTTTTCACCTCTGTGTTAATTTAATAGCTCCTCTATGGATGTTCATTAAAGATTTCCACTCCTAAACTTCCACATATCCGGGGAGGCTGAAATTTGGGGGTGCACACCCTAGTAACCTCAGCAAAGCACTTATAAAATCTGAGGCCAGTCTGACAAACAGTTCCAGAGATATGCGTGGAACAGACAGATAGGCACACGTACAGACAGAGATTCTTTGCATTTATAGATAGATGCACCCTAACAAGGGCACTAATACTGAGTTTATTCTTGCATGTCTGCATGTATGCTTCGTACCATGATGACATGCGCATGGCTTAGTTGAGGCCCTGAATTTCCCTCCGTGGATCAAAAAAAGTATATAAAAAAATATTTATAAACGTGTCCGTTAGTTGACTTGATGTCACTTGGTCCCATTAGGTATAATTTAATGCGCTATTTGGGCATTTTGTGTAATGCTAGCTTCTACAAGAATGGCTATTTGTTAAAATGATTTAACTGATTTTTGGGGCGTTTGGTGTCCCATAAAAAATTATTTCATTTATTATTTGGATGTTTTCTACGGCGTTGGGGTCACGGGAGTCCCGTTTGGTCCCGTTTGCTGTTTAGTACAACCTTGCTCAACAGGATGGCACTGCTTCAGATGGTAAAAAAAAGATTTGTAGTGTTACCTGATTTTGTGGGAACGTGCTTGACAGTTTGCAGTGCATGCAAAACTGCTTCTTGTCAGACTTTATGACTGACATCAGGCCGGGGCAGCCTAGCGGCTGCCCCGGCCTTGGATGCGCTCTGCAGAGCGTGCCCAAATGCCAAGTCACGTTTCGTTACCTTGTATTCATACATGTGTAATGACAATAAAGTTGAATCTCAATCTCAATCTCACTTTAAATAATCAAAATATCTCCACATTACTGAATTCCTCAGACTGTTTTTTTTTTTTTTTTTTTTTTCAACAATCTCCTCATTTGTTGAGTATTGGGTGGCATCCATTTCGGTGTCTTCTTTGGTAACGCTGTCAATGGACTTTTCATTAATGCTTTCTGTCATCTCCTACATGGCTGTGCTAGCCCAAACATTAACAGGTGTGCTAGGCTAAGCCCCAGCTACGTGCTGGTCGTATGTGCCTACGCACACTGTTGTGTGCGTCAATCAAACATGACTTTCAGCCACATGATTGGTTCAGTGCAGTGTATTCTCATTTTCATTGGCTTTTCTTGCTGTCTGTCAAAACACAGAATGAATGAGTTCTGTCAAAGTTCTATCGAAAATGTTTTATGTGTCTATCGAGGAAAAGTTATTTTGCAATAATTATCTTTATTGTTTTATCGCCCAGCCCTGTGTGCAGTCCAATCTGTCAGTGTCTGTACCTACACTACCGCGTATTATGGCTCCACTTTTTCTGTACATAGGGTTGCTGGGTTTTATCTTTTATTTTTATTTGCACTACGGGTAGCATTACTGTACATAGACTGCTGTTGTTGTTTTTCATCGTTGCTCTTTCTTTTCTTATATATTGCGCACACCACTAAGAGAGAGAGAAATGGCGTTTGAATTATCCTGTATGTCCTGTACGTATAGAAGTAATGACAAAAAAAAATCTTTGAATCTTTGAATCTATCCAGTGTAAAATCACATATTAAACTGACTCAGATCTGATCTGAAAGTTCAGATTGTAGATCAAATTTGTGCAGTGTTTGCCTTGCTAATTATTGCTAAGTGATGGACTGATGAAACAAGCTGTGCCTCAAGTCAAGTTATGAAGGCTCAAATTCCCAAGGGAAGAGTAAATTGAAAGTTGTTAAAAATATAATTATGTTAATATGTCTGTAAACAAATTTAGAAGCTGCATTTAACTAATAACTAACTAACTAACTAACTATTTAGGCATTTAAATGTGCTGATGGACTGACTTTTGGAGCCAGATTCAAGCAGTGAGAAAATGCATTTTAAGGTATGCTGTCATGGTGCCATGTGACTTGTCCCGTGTGAAGTGAAATGGCCCTCTACTTCTTTGTCAGTGGGTGGCCTGGACCGGCCCGCACTCACATTGTTTTTGTTTAGCACGGTTCCCAGACTTCCTTAAGGAATCCCTGACAATAGAATTGCAGCTTCTTCACCTTTCGCCAACAACATTTGCATTCATTCTGTTCCTGGGACCACCTCTGCCAACCGTTCCAAAGCTGGGCAAATTCTCTGTTCTGCAGAACGCTTATCAAGGGTTCCAGACTTTAGGTGTCAAACTTTGGTCATTTCAGAAACAGACACTACAATGTGAGAGGACCCTTAGGCTCTTCCGTTATTAGTTAATTTTTCAGCCACACAGGTGGCTGCTTGATGAAGAGCAGAAATCTATCAGTTGAACACTGACCCTCGTCTGAACAGCTGCTTTAGCCATTGTCCTGCTGTTGTTCGCACAGCCACAAACCGCACCGGTAATGGGGCTGAGCGCAGAGGAATGCCACACACATACACACCTTGCACGTTTTCTCAGAGAACAGGGAGGAATAATGTTGGGACCAAAAATGTCTCACCTCAGCAGCAGGATTGTAAAGTTTAGTTTAGGAGAGCTCTGAAAAGGAAGCTTTGTCCCTAAAATAGCTCCTGCTATTACAGAATTTAATCACCTATTGGGCTGCATATTTTTGTTTTAGTTATGTTTAAAGTGACAGTCATGACACCAGTCATGGATTGCAGACTAGAGCATTTAACCCCTCAAAAATGAGAAAACGAGCAGTTGGTTCTCTCCTGATTATAACCTTACAGCCTGAGATTTTCACCTTTCCTGCCTCCCTCCACGGTGTTTTTGGACTCCTGTCAAACTTCATAAGCGCGATCCAAAGTTCTTTCCAGAGGTCTCTCCAAACTCCAGCTCATCCGTCACTGTGATCTCTATTATGGAGCGAGCTCCCTGCTGTGGTCAAGGACTGTGATAACAAGACAGCACAGAAACAGATGTGTGTAAAGATGAGCAGAGTGTGTGGCGATAGTGGAAAAGGTGAGCAAACACCTTTATTCATTAGTGAGATTTTTTTTTTCCTTGAAGAGAAGGGCTCCTGAAGTTTTGGAGAGTATTTGAGGCGAAGGGCAGTCGTTGGTCATATGGAGCGCCCTGAGTAGCTGTACCAGTCCACCTTCCCCTCCTCCAGATCTGACTTCTTGCACACACAGCATTTAATCACAGAGTAATGACCCTGGAGTTGTCTGTCATCTTCAGTTTGGCACAGTCACGCCATCGCACAGTGGGACATTACTGCCTCACCTCCTCACCCTCAGCTTAATTTATAGGTCCCCTTGGAGAATACAGGACGTCTCACACTAAGACTTTGGTAGCTTTTTCTCTTATTAGCAAATAATCTCTATAATCACATTAAATTTGTTTGTAATGTAGGAATGTAACACATAATAAATGATGTGATTATAGCTACAAATTGAAGAGAGATGTTAAATCCAGTATTTTCTCATGTTTGGCAAAAAAATTAATTCAAACTTATCTTTACCTGGAAAACAGTTTTGTAACTGCAGAAAGTAAGCTTTCAAAAACAAGAACAGAAAGGCTAAAGTATGACATATAAGAAAATTATAAGAAAATTATCTTCCAACAGTACAAGAAAATTTGACTTTGGCTTAAGAAGCAAAGTGCTGAAAAGAAGTGAAATAGGCTGACATACATACTATTTCTTATTAAGGCTAAAGATGCTTGTTTTTAGTCTGACAAGATTTTTTCTTCCGAAACAGATTATATTTAACAGTGTTTCCCTTGCCATACATCAAAGCAAGCCTCACTCGTCTCTACCCTGCCTACACTCTGTTCTTCACCGTCCATTGCTTTGGATGGTTGACCCCAGGTATTTAAACTCATCTACCTTCAATACCACTACTCCTCACATCTTTACCATTACACCTGCCTCCCTCTTATTCACATGCATATATTCTGTCTTGCTTCTACTGACCTTCATTCCTCTACTGTCTGGTGCATACCTCCGTCCCTGCAGGTTCTCTTCCACCTCCTCCCTAGTCTCACTTCAGATCTCAGTGTTGTCTACAAACATCATGGTCCACTGAGACCCCTGCCTGCAGGCCTCATCTGTCAGCCTGTCTATCACCATGGCAAACAAGAAGGGGCTCAGAGCCGATCCCTGATGTAACCCCACCCCACCTTGAATCTCCCTTACCACCGTTTTGCTGCATGTCCTACACCACCCTTGCATACTTTGCTGCCACTCCTGACTTCCTCATACGGTCCCAAACTTCCTCTCTTGTCACCCTATCATATGATTTCTCTTGATTCACAAAGACACAATGCAACACCTTCAGATCATCTCTGTACTTCTCCATCAACAGTCTTAAAGGAAATGTTGCATCTGTAGTACTTTTTCGTGGCATAAAGCTGCACAGCTGCTTGCTGATTCTCACCTCTCTTTTTGACCTGCCTTCATGTCTTTCTCATATCTTCACAGTGTGACTGATGCCTCTGTAGTTACTACAGCCCTGAGCATCACCCTTGTTCTTAAAGATCAGTGCCACCACACTTTTCCACTCCTCAGGTGTCCTCTCACTCTCCAAGACTGTGTTTGACAATCTGGTCAGAAGATCCACTGCCATCTCACCTAAACATCTCCATACCTCCACAGGTCATCTGGACTAACCACCTTTCTGTTCTCCAGCCTCTTCATAGCTCTTGTCACTTCCACCTTGCTAATCTTCTGAATCGTCCCCTCTCTCTTTTTCTTCCAGCATGCCCATGTGGGCCCCACCAAAGGTTTATACTTGGCTGTCTTATGGGTCCCATGTGGGTTTGTCTGCAGGTTCCATGTTGGCCCCATCTGTGTTTGCCCACATGGACTTTACCTGTGGTAAGCAGGAAATCCATTTACCCACTTAAAATCTGTCTGCGCCCCACATGGGTTTAATGTGGGTGAGCAGGTTTCAGTAACACTTGTGCCATAGGCAAGATTACTCAAAAGTCATAAATATTCAAATTTTTTCTTGTAAACTTGTAAGAAAAAAGTGACAAATTTGCAAAAAAAAAAGTCACAAATTTATGAGAAAAAAGTCACATATTTACTAGAAGAGTCACAAATTTAATAGAAAAAAGTTGCAAATTTATGAGAAAGTGAAAATTTAGAAGAAAAAAAGTTGCTAATTTACAAGAAAAAAAATTGTAAAATTACTTGTAAAGAGTTACAAACGCTCAAGAAAAATTTAGCAAATTTACAAGAAAAAAGTTATAAATTTATGAGGAAAAAATTAGAAAAAGTTGCAAATTAACAAAAAAGTAACAAATATATGAGTAAATAAATTGAAAATTTATGAGAAAAAGTCCTAATTTTGTGAGAAAAAAGTTTCAAATTTTCAAGAAAATTCATCAAATTAGGAGTAAAATGTCACAAATTTACAAGGAAATAGCAAATTTATGAGAAAAGTTGAAAATTGGTAAACAGGTAAAGTCCATGTGGGCAAACACAGATGGGGCCAAGATGGAACCTGTGGACAAACCCACATGAGACCCATAAGACAGCACAGATTTAACCTTTGGTGGGGCCCGCATGGACATGCTGGCTAGGAGCATCTAAAAGTACTCCTTCCAAAACATCACAGGGTTCCAAATGTTAATTTCAATGCCTAATACTGCCTGTATCCCTATTACAGTATATATACATTTTTTGGGAATCATTGAACCCATCAATGCTGATCCCTTTCAAAGATGTAACAGCTCTTGGATAGAGTTCCTGATCATATTCTCACGTTGTGACACTTATATCTCTGTTGTGTTTTCACTGCCATCAGTCAGGGGCGTCCCCAGGGCGGGATGGGGGGGGGGGCATGTAACCCCTGCCACCACTTGGGAACCCCCAGCAGCCACGCCTGGTCCCTGCCACTGGACAGTCTAACATACAGTAATTTTATAACTTGTTTTTCTATGTCATATTTTGCATGTAGTAGATGTTTAAGAATAATTGATGTGTGCTGTATATTATTAACAAATATTAGTCATTCCATGAAAATGGTAAGATTTGAGCCTCTCTGAGGTTTTAATGTGTATTTTGTCTATTGGGTTATCAAAATCGATATTTTAATAGCTTTAAATATACATTGAAATTGCCCCTTTAATCAGTGTAAAACATAATTAAATTTTATCTTCTTATGGGAAATTATTGTTTTCTCAGGTGACACCACCTATTTTGCCATGTTCCCGATGGCCATCAATGAAAGTGTACTTGCCATACAACAAATAAAATAATAAAAAAGTCCATACATTTTGATATCAACATATACATCACTTTGTCCTTTTTTAATGGCAATGATATTTTTCAAAATATATTATTAATTAATAATTCAAATCAAATTATTCAGTTCCGTCCCTGAGTAACCCCTCAAACCCCTTACACAAAAGATACCCCCCCATAAAAACAATGGTATCATCCATACGAGCAAGGAATGTAGAGGGAGGGAAAAAGAAAGGAATCAAGGACTTAAGTGAAAGAGAACTGCAGCAGAAGCGTAAAAAGTGGAGAGCAGCTTACAAAAGACGCAAGGAGAGGAGGGTTAGGGTTAACCCTTTAGCCGTCCCAGGTGCCATATGGCTACTGTAACATAACCCCTAGTGGTCAAGAGTGGTAAAAAAAAAATGTGTCAATAAATTAGTTCAAATTTCTAAGGCTATAACTTGAAAGTTGCAAGAGATAATGGCTTAATGTCAATTAGAAAGATGTAGAATATGATCCAAAGTCTCAGATAAGAATAAATTTACGCATCTAATTTGCATAATGTCACAGCAGCTATATACATTACCTAACTCAGTCAAAAGTGGACTTTGGACACATTTAGACAAAGAATGGTTTGTTTTTTTTGATGCCATTTTGTCTACAGGGGTATGTTTTTATCTAATCTTCAAAGTATATGAACCAGAAAATCAAAAAAATGTAAAAAAAACCCCCAAACCATATATTCGTCTTACCTGTTGCCGGGAAGGGGGGGGGCTCACTAACATGGCCGGTCTGTTTTCGTCCATCGTGGTCGATGTTTTGCGTTTGCTCTGTCATTTACACTCTCTATCACATCTACAAACTCTTATGATTATCCCACGTGAATTTTGTTTGTATTAAGCGGCTATTTTTCCTGTTTGATGCATTTTTCCTGTGAGAATCTATGATGACGTGGGCACTGCCATCTTAGCTCTGGTAGCTCAGTTTTTCACCCATCATTGTCGTAGTTTCGCGTTTGGTCGGTCATTTACACCCTCTACCACATCTACAAACTCTTATGATTACCCCACGTGAATTTCGTTTGTATTACGTGGCTATTTTTACTGTATGATGCGGTTTCAGTCAGAATCGCCGCCGCCATGACCGATCATGGTGGCGACCACATTGGTGCCGTGAGCTCAAAGCGGAAAAAGGAAGAATAATAATGAGGATTTCTTCTTCTTTGCTGTATTCCATGTCAGCCATGATTCCTCCAGCGCGTGTCTGCCACCTTCTGAACTGTCAGATCAATGCAGATCAGTACAAATTCTCAGTATAGTCGGGGGACGTCAATAAGTTGACAGGTGCAGTTGCTGTACTGTGCCACTGGGGGCGCACGACCCATCCATTTAATGTGGACAGTTAAAGGGTTAAAGAAGGGTGTTTGACAGAGACGAACACAAGAGTGAAATTTTTCTTTGTGAAGATGTGGAGTTGACAATGGAGAAAATGCCAAAGCCATCACCAGGTGGTCACTCGGGCTCCAGGAGAACTGATACTTCGTAATGTCAGCTGCATGTGCACGACACGGAAGCAGTTTAACTGCTAGTGCTTCATCACACAGAGTTTCAGATTTGGCCAGAAGGCACCAACTGCTGTCATGCCACAGCCAGCAAGTGGAGGGAATCCACAGTGAGAAAAGGAAATCCAGTAGGACAGTCCAGACCTGATTGGGCAGTGGTGTATTCTCAGATATGATGATGATCTGTATCCAGCCATCATTCTTAATATACATGAAACACATGGCCAGGTGAAATACATGCATCGTGTTGGGTCAAGCCGATTCTTCTGGCCACATCGGGATGATATTCTCTGGCACCTTTTTGATGATGTCCTTGAACTCATTCCACCCCCGCTGCCTGTGACAAAGCACCATGTTGAGGTTTCGAAAGAGGTGTGGAAGCGACTTACAGAGTGAATCCTGTGAAGCAAAAGCCACCCCCCCCCCACACACTCACACACCAAAAGCTCATGTTATCTTATTTAGTTTAGTTTATGTCATATCCGGCTCTAGGGAGCCGGGCAATCAGAGCCAGGGACAAGCCAGTGAGTCGAGATGTTTTATTCTGGGTAAGGGATAAGGGATGAGGAGAGCACAGACACTCATACAGACGTACATTCTCAGGCTGCACAGCGCAGGGGTAGGTAGCTCGTACCGGACATGGGGGTAACAAGACGTGCATACTCACAGCGGGATACAAACACCGGAATGCTGCAAGGGGAGTTGAGGCTGACACCAGACGAAGGGGCTTCAGCCTAGCAGTGCTTATGTCGCAGCCCCGAATGATCGAAGCTGCTCCTCTTTATACTCATTAACAGCGCCCCAGCTGATGAGGATTAATTGGCCCCAGCCGTCCCGTGACACTGACAGCTGGGAACCAGCTGAGGCACTGCCCAATGAGAGGCAGGGATAAAAGGAGCATGGGCTGAGCGCCGAGCCGGCGTCTCACCCCATGGTGACAGAGCCTCCCCCTCACGGTCGGGCTCCCGAACGACCAGGAACATCCCAGCCCCCCCCCCCCTCCCCACCTAGGGTGGGCGGAAGGGAGGCAGGACCGGAGGGGAAGATGCAAAGGGAAGGACAAAAAAAAACAATAGACCAATGTAGGGCAGCAGGGCAGAGAAAAAAAAACCCAAATACAATACCCTACAACACAGGGAAAAGGATTAACCCAGAGCACAGTTAGGGAGAAAACTGAGTTAGGACACAGGTAGGGAAAATACCAAATACGACTACAGACAGCATACAAATAACGTATAGATCGGGGCAAAAAAAAGAAAACCAAAAACCCACCAAAAAGGTGGCAGGAATGAATAAAGCAATCACAGAGTATAGTTAAGGGGAACAAAACACACTACTCCATAATGCACCAACAAGACAAAGGTCAGGACAAAAAATGATGAAAAACGCTGTGCATGGATACTAAAGAAAACAAAACACACAGCACTGAATATATAAAAGATCACCTAAAGAAACAGAGGTGACAAGGACAAATGGGTAATAATGAAGTACAGTTAAGTGGGAATGAAACACATTACTTCAAACAATAACAAACACAGTCAATGTTAAAGTCGGGGCCAGGGAAGGCCCCCCACGAGGATAATAAGACAGAATGGGGTGATCACAGAGTATGGTTGAACAGGAAACCACACGCATACTCCATGATGCACCGACGAGGCCAAGGCTAAGGTAAGGATGAATGAAAACGCTGAGTAAAGATAAGAAAATGCAATACACAGCGCGATACATAAGGTGAGTCACCAAGAGGAAAAAAAGGTGACAGGGTAACAATACGATAAAAATGCTGAGTATGGTTAAAAAAAAACAACACACAGCACAAAAACATATATTCCCCTAATGGACAAAGAAACTACACCCGAGTGACCTCAATAATAATAAAAGAAGTAAAGGACACCCGAGGAGACGGCAGGCAGAGTCCAAAACGGCCGGAATTGTTCTGGTAATCTCCCCGCCCATTGTCCAGTTGGCAACCCGGGGAAGAGAAATGTTCGGACGGCGAACTCTGGGCCCAGATCCCAGGAATCCAGTCCAACGGCTGCCGAACCAGGCCGCCCAAAGGCAAACAGACCAGTGGGGGGAAACCAGATCGCCGAACCGAAAGTTTTGCGGGTCGGGTCGTCGACCCGCATCACTCAACCACCAGGACCGTTGAGACGGACGAAGGGTCAGAGCGGATCCCGGTGGAAGAGGCTCAGGGGAGAGCCGATGACGAGGGCGGCGGGCCTCAGGGAAACGGCCACCTCCTCACCGGACCTGGACAACACTGGGGCAGCACCCACGTCGGACCCCGATCGGGCCTCAGGCGAACCCACGTTGGACCCCGATTGGGTCTCGGGCGAACCCACGTTGGACACTGCACCAGAACCGACCTCCAACGTTGAACCCGGACCCTCCAGCACCACGAGGAACAGTAACTCCTCGCCGGTGACCCTGGAAGAAGGCTCAGAAGAGAAAACAGAACCGGGATCAGGATCACCGGCAGCGCCAGAACCCGGCGAGACGAGCTCAGACGCAGCGGGCGGCTGCACCCTGCTCGTCTCCCCTGGAGATAGGCTGAAGTGCTCAAAGATAAAAAGAAAGAAAAGAAAGGAGAGCACTCGCCTGATCTCGGGTTCTGACGCCGTCCAGGACTGCGAAGATCCAGGATCCGTCGTCAGGAGGTCGTTGTCAGGCTCCCATCTAGCCGCGTCGGGCCCCGCAGCCAGCACGATGGTCAGCGCAGCTTGAGATCCCTCCAGCTCAGGTAACCCCGCCGACGATCCACTCGGCGTGAAGCCAGAAGAATCTCGTCCCGCTGGACCGAACCGCTCCTCCGTGGAGACCCAGGGACGCTCAGTCGTCAGCGTAGACTCCACGCAGCAGTCAGTCCCCCTCCTCCGTCCGCAATGTAGCTGCGGAACCACAGGCCCTCTCCATATCCCACCACGTTGACCCGGAGCCGGGGACCGCTCGGCGGAGAGAGACACAGAGGATGCGGGATTAGGCATACAGGTTACAGCAGGTGGGGAGAGTTCAGGGAGCTGCGAACCCTGAACTTCTCCTCCAGGGATGTGACAGAGCAAATCATTAGGCAGGTGTGAAAAAACAATGACTTGCCTGCCCCCTGGAGGTTGAGTATCGCCTGCTGTAGTGGATTCTGCTTCTTCCTCTCCCCGCCCGGCGATAACGGAGGACCCCCCGGGAATTCGTCTGAGGATCGCTCGCGTTGTCTCCAGCAGAGAGCTCACCAGGCCGGGATTCCAGGCACACACAGCGGTCAGGAAGCGCGTCGAGGAGGAGGGGGAAACAGCCGGGGTGAGCCAGCCCGAATGTCCAGGAATGACAGCGGGGGAACGAGGCTCAGGGGACGAGGCTGTAGAATCTCCACACTGACGAGGCGAAGGGATGACAGCTGCGTGGGAGGAACGGTCCTGACGATGACCCAGAACTGGATCCGGACGAGGTTCGTGCAGAGGTGACTCGGCGATGTGACGACGACTACTCCCAGGGGACGAAGCGAGGGGGAAACCCAGGATTCGCCGCTCCAGATCGGAGATCGAGACGAGGAAGGCGTCGAGCACGGGAAGGCCTCGTAGCCCTGAAGTCCTCACCATCAATCTCACTGCCGCCGCCACATGCCTGAAGGTGGTGACAGGAAACACAGTAGAGCTCGCGACAGCCACTCGACCCCGGACATAACTGCTGTCAGCTGCGGCTCCTCGAAGGGAATCCCGAGTGACGTGGCGCAGGTCGGGGGAAGTCCTCTGGTTGGCGCGAACTCCCGGACTGGAATGGCAGCAGGAACGGGATCCCGAAGCGGGGGGCAACGTCATCCACTTCGACTCCCTGCCGGGATTTCCATCCACCCCGTGGAGCTTCTCTCGCTGTGTACCTGAAGCGTCTATCCTGGCACTGTCCTCCAGATGGTACAGAGAGTGAGGGTGACAGTCCAGGAGTTCCTCAGCACGGCCCGGATGCCAGCGTCTCGCGTTGGAGGCGTCGTGCAGGGTGAAGAATGTCCCGTCGACAGCCTCCGAGATGGACCTCAGCTCGTCGCCCTGGCGCCGGAAGTGACTCCTGGGAAACGGCATGCTAGCAGCGCTGACACCCGGACAGAAAGGTACATTTCCACAGCGACTCACGGCCGCCGGCAACTCTTCTGGCTGCGACATAAGCACTGCTAGGCTGAAGCCCCTTCGTCTGGTGTCAGCCTCAACTCCCCTTGCAGCATTCCGGTGTTTGTATCCCGCTGTGAGTATGCACGTCTTGTTACCCCCATGTCCGGTACGAGCTACCTACCCCTGCGCTGTGCAGCCTGAGAATGTACGTCTGTATGAGTGTCTGTGCTCTCCTCATCCCTTATCCCTTACCCAGAATAAAACATCTCGACTCACTGGCTTGTCCCTGGCTCTGATTGCCCGGCTCCCTAGAGCCGGATATGACAGTTTAATGTTCATTTGAAGGGGACATTACATACAAATGAACATTAATACAAATGTAAGTATGCCAGATTTAGCAATACTGCAAATTTGCATCTGTAGTCCCCCAGCGGGTCACAAAAACACACAAACAATCATACACAAGAAGGACAACTGCAATAAAACTGTACAAAGTGGATATGCTAAAGTGCAAGAGTTAAGATGCTGCTAAACACTTGAGCTGTTCAGTTTACAATATTTTCTTGTACAATGTTTTAATGTATAATGTGTTGTTGTAGTTGTCATTGTTTTTTTTATTTGGGTTAATAATCTTTTGGTTACATCATGAAATATAAAGTTTATAGAAAATCGTATGGTGAATTGAGAGTAAAAAAACAACTATTTATATGTTAAGCTGTATTTGTCCCATCAACCCCATTACTATCTTCAACCCCATTACCCTAGGTCTCAACCCTGTCACACCTATATTTACCTCCGCCAAGGAGGTTATGTTTTTGCCGGCGTTTGTCTGTCTGTCTGTTTGTTTGTTAGCAACATAACTCAAAAAGTTATAGATGGATTTTGATGAAATTTTGAGGAAAGGTGTATCATGGCATGGGGAACAGATGATTAGATTTTGGTCATGATCTGAGAGTGCACACCTCCACCAAGGGCTTTGTTTGCATTTGTGCAGCAGGATTACACAAAAACTTTAGATTTAGATGATGGATTTAGATGAAATTTTCACCAGAGTTGGTTCTTGGGCTAGAGGGGAAGCCATTACATTTTCGGAGATGATCTGACAATGCATACCTCCACCAAGGCTCTTATATCCTCATAGACTGTTAGCAACAATACTCCAAAACTACTGGATGGATTTGGATGAAATTTTCACCAGAACTGGTTCTTGGCCTACACACGAACCCATTACATTTTGGGGGTGATCCATGAGTGCATACCTCCACCAAGGCTCAATCTTCTTGCAGTGGTTTAGTAGGATTATGTAAAAACTACTGGATGGATTTTGCTGAAATTTTAACCAGAGATGGTCCTTGGCCTGCACACAAACCCATTACATTTTGGAGCTCATCTGTGAGCACATACCTCTACCAAGGCCCAATCTTGCAATGTATGGTGGGATGGAGGCAGGGAGATACAAACACTTGGATGGACAAAGGGAGGGAAGGAAGGTGCCTTGGCAGAGGTATGAACTCTCTGAGTGCTTTTCTTGTTTTATAATTTTTTTGTTTGTTTATGAAAATGTAATTTAATGTTTGTTGGCTTCTGTTTGAAAAGTTTAGAGGTATAATAGGATTATTGATTTCGGTTAAAATTCTCAAGTTAAACTACATTTTTGATGAAAAATGACAAGGCTGCCTTCACAAAAAGTGCCATTTCTTTAGGACAGCAAAAGAGATTTTGCTGTCCTATCATGTCCTGTGAGATTTTATGGCATCTTTGTATTTGCAATTATTGAATTAATGTGAGGGACATCTGATTAATCTGAAAATGTTGATTTCATTACAAATACATTTTATGATCATATCAGAGAGCTTCCATACTGTACACGGACGGTTGAAGAAAAACAGTGCCCACATCATTAAATTTTGATCAATAGTAAAAGGAATATGATGCTTGAGATGGGAAAATATGTTTTTCTGGTAGTTAAATACTGTATGTCATTAATGTTGTGAGGTATTCAAAAGAGTAATATATTTCAGTGAAAAATATGAAAATGTCAAAGCCTAATCTGTGCTGTTCTCGTGGAATGACTCATATTAACAAAATACAGCAAAGTAGGACAGATCACACTGTCAAGGTGGGTTCAAACCAAACGCAAATGGGCATGCAGCGTAATTACATTTTAAAGTGATTTTGATGTGCCACCCCAACATTTTCAGTGGCCCCTATGTGCCCCCCCCCCCCCCCGAAAAATTTCTGGAGGCACCCCTGCCATCAGTAGGGAAATAAGACAGTCCCCCATCTTTGTCTTTGCCTGTTTCTATGTTTAACTGTCTCTGCTGTCGGCCGGCTGTCTCGTTCTGCTGCAGGGGGGCACAAGGGCACAGAGGCGATTGTTTTACCCGAGGTTACCTGAAGGTCAGATCCAAAATCAATAAGAAAATGGCCCCGCTGCTCTAAACTCTATATCTGCCGAGCAAGATCCTCAGAGGGGAGCTGGGATATGAGAAGGGCCCAGAAGGGAGGATCATTAACACGACAGAAGGAAGAGGAGGGGAAAAGAGGAAATGAGAGGAACAAGAGAGTTAGTCGTGTGAAACGTGAGACATACAGGTGTAATTGAGGTAACATGTTTTCTTGTAAACATGCTTGATGCTAAGCACAATTTAATCCTAGATCCATTTCATATGTCAAATTTCATTCTGCTCAATATAACAAGTGTTGTTTCATACTGTGAGCAGGAAATTATTTTAAACCACAAAACGTTTGAGCTTAGGATTTAAATGATCAAAATAGCAAAAAAAGTAACACACCATATTTTGTACCAAAATTGGAATTTATAATGAGTGGGCTTCAACTTCAAGAAATGTAATAAACGGCTCTTCTCTTAAGCATTACACAATACAATGATGTCCAGGGGAAACCTCAGGGGGGTTCTTTAATGTTTCCTTCCATCTCTGCTTCCCTGGAGCAAAGCGGATATTACAGATTGGAGGCATATATTGAGTTTATAAAGTTTCACACTGAGTATGAGCAATGGCTTGGCTTTCAAGTTATGTTTTGCTCAGTGGTGCTGAACCAAAATGTCTTTAGTTTTTTGGACAAAGTGCTGAACTTTGGCTGTGGTTCTACTGGCTCCACAGTAACAGAGCTGAATAGTGCTGCTGATTTCCAGAGGGGAAAGCATTTGTCATCTGTAGTACATGCACCTTTAAAAGAATTAACAGGATAAATAAATATGTACTGATTGATTCTCATGACTAGATAGATGACGTAAAATCTTGACCATTTTTAGCTCACTATTTTCACCTTTCACCTCAACCCAAGAGCTATTAAGAAGCTCTTGGGTTGTTTTTTCTTTACACATTGATGAGTTTTGAGTGCAATTTGCACAAATTTTCAGCCTACTGACATGGTCACTGCAGCATCTGTGCTCACTGCAATATCCACTATGAAAGTCTGCAAATAGAATACAATGAATATGTAGCTGTAACAGTATGTAAACTATGTTGAATTTCACTAAAACTTTTTTTTGTATATTTGGCTTATTTAATTTAATTTAATTTAATTTTATTTCAATAATCTTCAGCCTTTGTATGTGTGTGTGGCAGCGCTTGGCGTGCTGACACAGTCACGTCTGTGTACGTTCCCAGCCAAAGCCGTTTTTGCTATGGCTGGAGGTAAGTGACAGTAGAAATGTGCTTCGCAAACAAAAGTTACTATTGAATTACTTAAAGGGCCTATATCATGCAAAATCGACTTTTTTGAGCTTTTAAGCATGTTATAATGTTAATTCCTCAGCAAAAACACCCCCAAAGTGGTATTTTGCTCCATTCACGCATCTCTGAGTATTCCTCCTCAACCCTGTCCCTGGACCCTGTCCCTGATAATGACTGGGTCCCCACGTTCAGCTGCCCACTCCAGAAAGTGCCTGTGCTGCCAGCACCGCCCCCAGGCTAACGCACACACCCACTTTCTCCGCGCAGCTAACGGAGCGGTGATCGGCAAAACTCTTTCACTTTAGCATTGACGCTGTGAAGAAGTAGTTCCTCTCGCACCTAATCTGCTCAGTGACAACAACTGTTTGCTTTTTTACGTAAGACAATGTCTTCAAAGTGGCGTAAATGTGTCTTTGGCTGTGAGAGATTTAGGAGTTTGTTCAGCCTTCCTAAAGAAGCGCCTACTCGTCAGAAATGGTTGGAGTTTATTATCGTCATGAAATGGGCGGCAACCACAAGAAGGAGAGGCGGAGCCTCAGAGATCGAGGCATCTTACTTCCGGGTTGGAAAAGTAGCTCGCGAAAATAACTCATATTTCATAAGAAATTCATTCTCCAGTGTACCAAAGGTAATATACTAGCACATACAGTACATGCATATAGTTTACTCTGAAAGGCTTAAAATAGCATGATATAGGCCCTTTAAAGTGTTTTAACTGTTGTAACTTGTTCTATGTAATGGGCACTTCATTTTGTAAGAGCCCTGCTGAGTGCTGAAGTTTGATAGTTCAAGTTTTGTATGAGTTTTCAGTCTAAAGAGGGCTACTCGTACATTAGCATCCTAAGCTAACTGCTAAGTAACCGTTAGCTTATAACGGCTAGTTAATAACGGTCATTATGTTTCTTATCAGGAGGTGAGCATGGCAGCTGCTTCCGCACAGCTCATACATGTCTCTCTGTTACTACACAGGCATGGAGATTATTTTCTGATGAATGTGTGTTTTTGCACGTTAAAGGAGTTCTGGTGGTTTACATAAGCACTAAAGGGTTTTGTAGCGATTAAAAGGGATTTACTTGTTGAAGTGGATAATATATATTTAGCTGCATGTGAATAAGATGTTTTATTTCTATAATTTTTATTGCACTTTATATAACTCATATTAAAGGTGCAATTGTTTTTCTTGCTATTAATAAGAGATTTTTAATTTGATGTTTTTGTTTTTTTATGATTGAGAACAAATGAAAAGCAGTTTTTGCTATGAGCATGGCAGCTGCTTCCACACAGCTCATACATGTCTCTCTGTTACTGCACAGACTTCAGTAAAGAAACCTGTGAGATCCTGAGCTGCTTCCTGTCCTTTTGTTGAAGAATCCAGAACACAACGCAGAAATAAGACATGGGTTACATTGGTGCCGTGACCCATTGGATCTCCTGAGCATCGAAATCACCTCAGTCACCGTGGGGAGCTCATCGTCATCTCCTGCATCCTGAGTTGATTATTCCAGTGGTTTCAGACGGTTAACAATTATAAGACAGTAGTTAATCACTATATTGCATGGTCTAACGTGACGTTAATAGTTTTATCTATTTGCAACTTTCTGCAGTTTTCTAGTTTGTATGTGCATGTGCCATATTGATACTTGCTGTTATGGAACCAGCTACTCCTATTGAAGGGATTGGGTTGTCGGAGGGAGGGGCTCACTCTAATACAAACTCTGGTAGAGGGTAGTTTCTTAAGGATGGGGCTCAGACACCTGGGGTGGGTGGGTTGAGAACTCCCAGACTGTGTTCCACATGTGTCCAGGTTCCCCCATGTGAGTTATAATCCCCACAGACATCACCTCATGCTGAATTGAGTAACCTAATCTCAGAATTAGCCATTCAGATTGGTCAGTCTGTTGCAGCCCAGCTACAGGGTGACAAAAGAAGCAATGAGTCTGTATCAGCAGAGACTACTACAGCAGAGCAGATGCTTCCTGAGCTGAACCTTTCAGGTGCTAAACTTATAATCCAGACAGATGTAAAGGAACCACCAACTTTTAGAGGTGACACGAGTGATAAATGTTCAGTACATGAATGGATCGAAATGGTTGAAGTTTATTTTGCAAAGGGAAACATACCAACACATCAGCAGTCACAAGAAGTAATATCTAGATTATTGGGGAGGGCTAAAGATGTAGTGAAGGTCACATTACACCACAACCCTTCACTTAATCACATTCAAACTCCAGAAGTAATCTTCGACATCCTGAAACAACACTTTGGCAAATTGGCTTACTCCTCGATGCCAATGGCTGATTTCTGCAACACCAAGCCACTGCAAAACAAGGATGTGATGGAATACTGGATTAGACTGAACAATGCCATTGATGTCGCAGACGAGTGCTTACGGAGGCAAGGGTGCAAGTGTTGAGGATCCAGGGCATGAAATGTCGATGCTTATAAAGCATTGCCCAGATCCCATTCTTTCCAACAGGCTCAGTTTTAAAGCAGCTGAAGAGTGGACAACTAGGGAAGTTCAGGAGCGCATTGACAGCTTTCAACGTGAACTCAGGACTCGCATGCATGCTGACTCCCCAAACCCTTGGAGATGCACAGTCAGCCACACTCAGACTGCTATGTCTCAAAAAGCAGACTTGTTACAGCCAGTACAGGTTAGTACCTTGCCACAGCTTCATCCGGCCCCAGGTCTTGTTTCACTGGCTTCAACATCTGCCAATACAGTGCCAGCCTCAGTCCATGCTTCACAACTTTCACCCACTGCTGCCAAGTTTATTCCTGCTTCAGTAACTGCTGTCAGCCAGCATTTCTCCAGTGTGCCAACAGCCCCTTGGTCAGCAACAGTGCCAGCCCCTCAGCCTGCAGAGCCTCCAACATTTTTCCCAAGTGCTCTTCCCAGTTTTGCATCTGTTCACTGTCAACCTGTCCCAGTTGCTACTCCAGTAGTTGAAGTGAATGGCATGCAGGCTCTGCTTGGTTTCTTGGACCGCATGATGGCACACCATATTGCACAGGTTGCAGCCCCTGCACCAGCTTCACCACACCAGTCCTTTCCAGGTCCTCGCTACAGATGGAACTGTCAGATTTGTGGTGATGCTGGCCACTCCACGCTCACACACTGCAGGAAGGAGAATTTGTGTCTCTCCTGCTTCACTCCTGGCCACTGGAAGAGGAACTGCAACAAGAGTGCATGGGTCCAGCCTGATACCAGCTACAGCCAATCATCGGAAAACTACAGTACCCACACTTGGAAAGGGGCAGTGTGGGAAATAGGGAAAACACCCTCAGTGGAGGAGAACCAGATCTTGAGCTTCTTTATGTTAACACCTGTTCAGTTACACAAGAAAACTACAAAGTTGTGGTTCAGGGACCACCTAAGGTGCCAGCTTTCAGTGAGTTGTTCTTTACTCAGGTTGGAGTAAATGACAAGATTGAACTGAAAGGCATGATAGATTCAGGATCCATGGCCTGCACCTTAAGTGAGGAAGCTGAATGTTTACTCAGAGAAGCTGGAGCTCTGGGGGGAGAACCTTAATCAGCAGAACGTGTCGTACTGGTAGGCTGTGGCGGGAAGCAGACCCATCCCAAATGCCTATATGATTTGATGCTGTCAGTTTTTGGAGGTAAGTGTGTTGTCCCTGTTTTAGTCATGTCAGGCCAACAAGATGAACTCATCTTTGGCTCCAATGTACTCAAGTTCATAATGCATGTTTTGAAAAGGAACAGTGACTACTGGAAGCTCATATCTGCAGGCTGCAAACCTTCGCCCTTTGACTATGAGCATTTCTTGGATGTGATGTCATGCACAACCAGATGGAGAGGGAATAAGGTACCCGACAAGATTGGCACTGTGAAGTTACCCCGTTCCGTTACCTTGCTACTTCAATGTGAGCACCTGGTGTGGGGCAGACTGCCTCCCAATGTGCCAATGTCCCCAGGCAGCACAATTACTGTAGAGCCTTGTACCCCCAAATCCAAACAGAGAGATGTCCTTGTTAGGCAAATCATCACACCGATGTGGGGCGATTGGTGGGTACCAATGAAAATGACAAACCTCTCATTAAAACCAATCACCCTTAAGCGCAATGCCAAAGTTGCCGATGTTTCACCATGCATTGCAGGGGAGGACTTTGACATCCAACAGGGCTCCTGTGTAATAGAGGAAAAGGAGCCTGAGCAACCCCACAGACCACCCACCACCGATACTGACTTCAGGGAAAAGCTTGTCAGTTTGGTTTTGGCCAGCCTTGACACTGACACGTGCCAAGCCAGTGTCCACTCAAAAAGGAAGTTTGTTGAGATCATAGAAAAATATGAAGATGTTTTCTCCAGGCATCCCGTTGATTGCAGTGAGGCTAAAGGCTTTGTACACCGCATCTGCCTGACAGATGACTGTTCTTTTCGCATGCCATACAGAAGAGTGCCACCTGCACACTATCAACAACTCAGACAAGTGCTCACGGATATGGAGGAGAGGGGGATTATCCGCAAATCCGTCAGTGAGTACACATCTCCTCTTGTCTTGGTTTGGAAGAAGGATGGTGGGCTGAGGATTTGTACAGATTTCAGGTGGTTGAATGCACGGACTCTTAAGGATGCCCATCCACTCCCTCACCAAGCAGATTGTCTTGCAGCACTCGGAGGCAATGCTGTCTTCAGTACCATGGACTTAACCTCTGGGCTTTATAACATCCCCATGTGCGAAGAACACAAAAAGTGCACTGCCTTCACTACACCAGTTGGCCTGTATGAGTACAACAGAATGCCAGAAGGGCTCTGCAACAGTCCAGCGTCATTCATGCGCATGATGTTAAACATCTTTGGTGACCTCAACTTCACCAGCCTGCTCTGCTACTTGGATGATTTGCTTGTCTTTGCTCCAACTGAGAAGGAGGCCCTGACTAGGCTGCAAGTAGTCTTCCAAAAATGAGTGAGAACAATCTGAAGCTGAGCCCAAAGAAATGCCATCTGCTGCGTAAATCAGTCAAGTTTCTTGGTCATGTCATTGACCAGAGTGGTGTTGCTGTAGATCCGGCTAAGGTCAGCGTGATTTCTAACATGCCGAGAAAAGCCCTAATGGGGGAGGACAGTTGCAGCCCATCTGTGAAAAAGCTTAAGTCCTTCCTAGACATGGTCTTTTTTTTAATCAGAACTTCATTCCAGGACGCTCTAGCCCCTGTTCACCTTAACTGCAGGACAAAAGAGGAAGGGTCGGGTTGCGGGGGGTGCAGGCATGTTCCAGAAGTTATCTGCTTCAGATTGGAGCCCTGCATGTGAGGAGGCCTTCCACAGACTCAAAAGCAAGCTTCTCAACTGTGCTGTGCTCGCTCATCCTGACTTTTCAAAACCATTCATTCTATCGGTAGACGCATCGCAAGACGGAATAGGTGCAGTGTTGTCCCAACTACCAGCTGGAGAAGATAAGGCACATCCCATCGCCTTTGCCAGTAAAACTCTCAATAAATCACAGCAAAGGTATCCTCCTCATCGTTTAGAGTTTTTGGCTTTGAAGTGGGCGGTCACTGAAAAGTTCAGTCACTGGTTGAAGGGTCACAACTTGACGGTGTGGACAGATAACAACCCACTAATTCATACCCTGACCAAGCCTAAGCTAGATACTTGTGAACAATGATGGGTGGCGAAGTTGTCGTCCTACAACTTTGACTTGAAGTACATCCCAGGTCCTAAAAATATTGTGGCAGATGCACTGAACCGTGATCTCTTTGCCTCCTCTGTCAGCAAACGTATCGTTCAGGAGCCCTACAGTTGTTTGGCACAGGAAGCAGGAGGCACAGAAGTTGATGAAATACAGGATGCTTTCAGAATCGGACTCCAACACCTTCAAGTGATCCAGCAAAAAGGGTCTGCCCCATTTGTAACAGATTCCTGTAACTCATGTGAAGTCAAGGCCACCTTGCTACACCACAGTGCCTGGGAGGAGCATGCAGTGACTAGGGCTTTTTTTTTTTTTTTTTGTTACTTATTTGTACCCGTAGGTAGACTTGGTTTGCAGTCTGGTGACAAGCCACTGGCTGCTGGTCGCTGCGTGCGCGAGCGCCCTAAACCTACATGTTTTTGGTATGCGGGAGGAAACCGGAGAAATCCCGGAGTAAACCCACGCAACACGGGGAGAACATGCAAACTCCACACAGCTCACTGTTGGTCGGGGGCTGGAATCGAACCCACGATCTCATGATCCCCGCGATCCCCCGGCCAAGGGTAAAACTGTGCTGCCACAGTGCTAAACCACTGCGCCACCGTGCAGCCCGGGCTGCTCACTTGTCCAATCTGTTCAACAACTACAGTTTCCGGGTCAGGACACCTTACCCTCCTTTACTTGGCGTGAACTGGAAGATCATCGACACCATGATCCTGTCATCTCCAGTATCCTGCAATTCGTAGTGCGGTGGAGACGTCCCTCCAGATGGGAGAGGCACAGTATGGATGTCTGGTCATTGGTTATGTTGAGGCAGTGAGACAGACTCAAAGTCCAGGATGGACTCCTGTACAGGAGACTAAAGACCCTGTGACAAAGTTGAAGAGACTTCAGCTGATTTTGCTAGGCAGCTTGAGAAACAAGGCCTTGGAAGGAGTCCATGACCTGGCAGGACACCAGGGCCAAGTCAGAACTCTTCACCTGGCAAGGCATCGGTTTTTCTGGCCCAATATGGAGAAGGATGTGAAGGAGTATGTTCACTGCTGCCAGAGATGTGTGCTTGCCAAGACTCCAGAGCATGCCGCAAGAGCTCCTTTGGAAACCATACAAACTTCTGCCCCCATGGAGTTTGTTTGCATTGACTTCTGGTCAGCAGAGGACAAGAACAAGAGTACTGTTGATGTGCTTGTGGCAACTGACCATTTCACAAAGATGACTTATGCCTTCCCGTGCAAGAACCAGACTGCTAAGCAGATTGCTAGGAAGTTGTAGGACTGCATATTCTGTGTCTGTGGGTTCCCTGAATGCATCCACTCGGATCAAGGCCCTGGTGTCTGAGTTGCTGCGACTGCCTGGTGTAGCCAAGTCCCACACCACTGCTTACTACCCTATGGGCAATGGAGGCACAGAAAGGTTAAGTTGTACGCTTGGCAATATGTTGCGAGCCCTTCCTCTTTGAGCCAAGCCAGACTGGAAGCAACAGATCCAGACATTGACTTTTGCCTACAATACTACTGTTCATGAGACCACCGGCTATGCGCCATTCTACCTAATGTTCAGCCGTGTCCCCAGGCTCCCAGTAGACATTGTGTTCATGTCCGTCCTACATGATCCCGTTGTAACGAACTTCAACAGTTATCTGAAATACTCTTGTCTTACCTGTCTGACGCCGCTAAAATCATTCAACAGCACACCAGAAAAGAACTGGAGCATGAGGGCCACCAGTACAACAAGAAAGTTAAGGGTGTTGGTTTGCATGTTGGAGATCGGGTACTGCTTGTTAATAAAGGAGAACGGGCCAAGAAAAAACTGGCAGATAAGTGGGAGCCCACTGTATACTGTCGTCGACCTGAACCCCAAAACTCACATCTACAAGATCAAAGATACCTCAGGCCAGTGTAAAGTTGTGCACAGGAACTTGCTATTGGATGTTAGTTTTCTTCCCCATCTAGGAGACATTGGAAAGTCAGTCCAGTGGCAGCTTTTCAGGCACTGGTGATTTCAGCACCAGCAGGCAGCCAGATGGTCTCAGCAGTTTGGGGGTGGAGTCTTCTCAAGCGTGGACATCGTTGTGGGTTTTGTCAGAATCAAATTATGCAGTACCTGAAAATACTGCAGAAGAGCTCCCTTCTCAGCTTGTAGCGGAAACAAACAATCACTGTGATGAACTGGTCAGTGTACAGATTTCTTCTGACATTCCCGACTCTCAGCCTGCCACAGCCTGCTCTTGTGCCACCCTCAAAGAGCCTCAGTCTACCAGAGTTCCCTCACTTGTCATATCCAGGACACAGTCTACCACTGCCCTTGATCAAGATCTACCTGTTTCGACCATCGCCCCCGTCCCGCCTCAACCTACTGGTCACTGCCGGGCCAGCCTGCAGTCAGATCACCACCACTGTGTTCATGACCACGTTCCACCTAGAGGCAGGGTTATCACAAGAGCTGGGAGGGTTATCAAACCAGTTACCAGATTAATAGAGACTATGGTTTAGTTGAGACTAGTTACATGGAGTCTGTTATCAGTACAAAACATTCATTTTATAGAATGGGTAGTTTTTTTGTGCATTTTTCTTTGTCTTTGGTTGGGAAACTATTACACCTATGTGCCAGGGAACCAGTCTGTAGTGAGGTGTAGTCTGCACCTCTGTGTTCATCAGTGTTGGGAGTAACGCGTCACTGTAACGCCACTACTTTTGCTGTAACGTGCTGTGTAATGAAATTACTGTTTAAAAATTCCGCAATGCATTACAGTAACTGAAATTTGATCAGATACATTACTCGTGTTACTTGTTTTATTGATATGGATTGATATTTTAGCGCAAATAAATACAAACTGACCCTTCCTAGCTAATGAGTGCAGTCAGTCAAAGAGCCTCTTCACTGCTGCAGCCATAAATGGGGGTTGCTCCTGCTGGGAAAAGATGAAGCTACTTTGTTTTTGTGGAAATGGACAGATTATTTTTTTCATTTTTGAGGTTAAAGATAAAAGCATATTGGTGGGTTGCAAGTTAAATGCGTTTGAGACCGACTGCAATCTCCAGAAGCGCCTAAGAACAGCAACAAGGTCCTGCAAAGCTAGTGCTATGTTAAGCTAACACCATGTTAGTGGATTTATACGCTATCTGAACAGCAGCTGGATTTTGAGTACAGGTATGGGTCTGGACTGCTGGTGACCCAGCAAGAATTAAACCGACTGATTGCCAGATACGTCGTTACAGAACGAAGATCTGATAACAGTCATTTTCCATCAGACAGCTGTTAAAGTGTTAAAGTGTTGAAGTGAAAACACATTTGCTTGCTACCTGGATAAAGATTTTTCAAAAATGGATTTGATCTCCAAAAGGACTGGATCATGTCTCTGTCACAGCAGACATTTGGACTGTGGATAATGCCCATTTTCTTTGGATCACTGCACATCAGATTAAATCCAAAATACTGTATAAAGGTAAGAAACTGACAGCTTTATGCAGTGTTGTCAACTCACTATTTTTCCCCCTCTCTCACTCCACAAATACTATTTCTCACTCCAAAATGAGGAAATTACTGGCAATTTTGTGTTGATTTTCTTCAGCTTTTTCCCACATTAAGAGCTCTCAAGGCAGGATAAAGCAGACTGAACATGTTCTCAAAACTTTGAAAGTCTGTTTTCAGCCTGACATTAATAAGCCCCTAATGTAATCCATTAATTAAATTATCTCGCTATGTGTGCAGGATGATTTAAATGTGTATTTAAAAGTAATGTGAAAGTTACTTTTCCAAGTAACTAGTTACTTTAATCATGCAGTAACTCAGAAGTAACTAGTAACTAACTAGTTACTATGTTTTAGTATCTTGCCCAACACTGATGTTCATGAAGGGTTAGAGGCCTGATCAACCTTTTTATCGCCTTCTGTTTCACAGAAAGTTTTTTAACTGACATATAAGATGCGATGTTAGTGACTATTGGTTTAGGGTACTATGGAACATTGAATGTGTCCACTGTTGCAGTGATGAACAGGTGTAAGATTATTTTGGTGAAATTCAGGAGGGGTGAATGTAGCTGATACTATATATAAACTATGTCGAATTTCACCAAAACTTTTTTTTTTCTATATTTGGCTTATTTAATTTAATTTAATTTAATTTTATTTTATTTCAATAATCTCCAGCCTTTGTACAGTGGGGAGAAAAAGTATTTAGTCAGCCACCAATTGTGCAAGTTCTCCCACTTAAAAGATGAGAGAGGTCTCCAATTTTCATCATAGGTATACCTCAACTATGAGAGACAAAATGAGGAAAAAAAATCTAGAAAATCACATTGAAGGATTTTTAATGAATTAATTGGTAAATTTCTTGGTAAAATAAGTATTTGGTCAATAACAAAAGTTCATCTCAGTACTTTGTTATATACCATTTGTTGGCAATGACAGAGGTCAAAAGTTTTCTGTAAGTCTTCACAAGGTTTTCACACACTGTTGCTGGTATTTTGGCCCGTTCCTCCATGCAGATCTCCTCTAGAGCAGTGATGTTTTGGGGCTGTCGCTGGGCAGCATGAACTTTCAACTCCCTCCAAAGATTTTCTATGGGGTTGAGATCTGGACACTGGCTAGGCCACTCCACGACCTTGAAATGCTTCTTACGAAGCCACTCCTTTGTTGCCCGGGCGGTGTGTTTGGGATCATTGTCATGCTGAAAGACCCAGCCACGTTTCATCTTCAATGCCCTTGCTGATGGAAGGAGGTTTTCACTCAAAATCTCACGATACATGGCCCCATTCATTCTTTCCTTTACACGGATCAGTTGTCCTGGTCCCTTTGCAGAAAAACAGCCCCAAAGTATAATGTTTTCACCCCCATGCTTCACAGTAGGTATGGTGTTCTTTCTCCTCCAAAGACGACAAGTTGAGTTTTTACCAAAAAGTTCTATTTTGGTTTCATCTGACCATATGACATTCTTCCAATCCTCTTCTGGATCATCCAAATGCTCTCTAGCAAACTTCAGATGGGTCTGGACATGTACTGGCTTAAGCAGGGGGACACGTCTGGCACTGCAGGATTTGAGTCCCTGGCGGCGTAGTGTGTTACTGATGGTAGCCTTTGTTACTTTGGTCCCAGCTCTCTGCAGGTCATTCACTAGGTCCCCCCGTGTGGTTCTGGGATTTTTGCTCACCATTCTCGTGATCATTTTGACCTCACGGAGTGAGATCTTGCGTGGAGCCCCAGATCGAGGGAGATTATCAGTGGTCTTGTATGTCTTCCATTTTCTAATAATTGCTCCCACAGTTGATTTCGTCACACCAAGCTGCTTATCTATTGCAGATTCAGTCTTCCCAGCCTGGTGCAGGTCTACAATTTTGTTTCTGGTGTCCTTTGACAGCTCTTTGGTCTTGGCCATAGTGGAGTTTGGAGTTTGACTGTCTGAGGTTGTGGACAGGTGCCTTTTATACTGATAATGAGTTCAAACAGGTGCCATTAATACAGGTAACGAGTGGAGGACAGAGGAGCCTCTTAAAGAAGAAGTTACAGGTCTGTGAGAGCCAGAAATCTTGCTTGTTTGTAGGTGACCAAATACTTATTTTACCAAGGAATTTACCAATTAATTCATTAAAAATCCTTCAATGTGATTTTCTGGATTTTTTTTTCTCATTTTGTCTCTCATAATTGAGGTATACCTATGATGAAAATTGGAGACCTCTCTCATCTTTAAAGTGGGAGAACTTGCACAATTGGTGGCTGACTAAATACTTTTTTGCCCCACTGTATGTGCGTGGCAGCACTTAGCGTGCTGACATAGTCACGTCTGTGTACGTTCCCAGCCAAAGCAGTTTTTGCTATGGCTAGAGGTAAGTGACAGTAAGATAGCAATAGCAAATAGCAATAACAATAGTTATAACAAATAACAAAAGTTGCTATTGAATTACTTAAAGTGATTTAACTGTTGTAACTTGTTCTATGTAATGGGGACTTCGTTTTGTCAGAGCCCTGCTAAGTGTTGAAGTTTGATAGTTTGAGTTTTGTACAAGTTTTCAGTCTAAAAGAGGGCTACTCGTACATTAGCATCCTAAGCTAACTGCTAAGTAACCGTTAGCTAATAACGGCTAGCTAATAACGGTCATTATGTTTCTTATCAGGAGGTGAGCATGGCAGCTGCTTCCGCACAGCTCATACATGTCTCTCTGTTACTACACAGACTTCAGTAAAGAAACCTGTGAGATCCTGAGCTGCTTCTTGTCCTTTTGTTGAAGAATCCAGAACACAACGCAGAAATAAGACACGGGTTACAAATGTCTTTCTAGGCATCTTATTAATATAAGTTTAAAGCTGAAGTTCACTGTATATGAAGGTGAAGTAACCAAATATTTCATCCCATTGACGTTTCAACGGCCCAACCGCAGGCCCTACGCGTACCCTACGACAGTGGTCCCTAACCACCAGGTCGTGACCCAGTACCGGGTTGCACGCCACTTGGTACTGGGTTGCAGAGAGCAGCAGGGGCGGGGCCACCGGGGTGGCCGGAGGTAGCACCGGCCACCACTGCAATCTCACTGGCCACCCTAAGTGTCACCCTAACTGAGCTGGAATGTGAATGGTCATTGAGCCTGTCAGCATTAACTCTCTGCAAGCAGTTTGTAACTCTGAGTTTCCTTTTTAACCAAAAGTAAAACATTACAGCATTTTAATTAAGGCTATATTATTTATTAAAATGTTACAGACATATGCAGTCATTCCTCTGACTGTTTTGGTTGTGGCACACTTGACATGGACCTACTCCACACTGGGGAGGAGCCTCTACAGCAGAAGGGAACAGTCAGCCAGCAGCCAAAGTTGAGAGAAGCTTATTGAGGCCAACTTTCTCTTGTAAAATCAGCGGCATTGGTGAGTAAAGGAATGCTTTGTGTGTGTGTACTGTATAACCTTTAATGTGGGAAGTTATGGGAAGCTAAGATCCACTGTGACTATTAAAGTTTGATGAAAAGTGCTGAGATATACAGCTAATGCTAGCGGTAACATGTTAACACAGAAGCCAAACCGAGAAATAAAAAGGCAGCACCTTGTTTAGCCAAAAGTTGAAATATCGGCTGTAGTAAACCCAGTATGGGCCGGTAGCAGCACTTCTAGGTTTTACTCTAGCATGCGTAACTTTTTCTTATATATAATCTAAGATCCCAAGAAAGCAGTAAAATATACATTTGTGGGTGTCTCTGCTATATTATAACCAAGCCTTATGCTATGAGTGTAATGTTTGACCAAATAATTATTACAGACCCCGATAAAGCCCATAGTAAAAGTCAAACCTGCTCAAGTATAAGACCAACAAAAAGGCTAAGGTTTTCATGTACAGTATATTTGAGACTTTATTCTGATGAATTTGTCAGATGCTGCTCTTCAAATTAAGACCTTTTTTTGGTGAATTTATAAATTTTTAAATCACAAATTTGTTTTTCCCCTCCAAAAATTTGACAATTTTGTCATAAATGTGCTACTTTTAATTAGATTTTTTAATGATAATTTTGCACCATTTTCCTTGATACATTTGTGGTTTTCTCTTTCTTTTGCAGCTTTTTTTGTGAATTTACAGTTTATTTCCTTAAAAGTTTTTTTTATCTTCAGTGTGTTTATCTGAAAATAATTACCACACGTGAAAATAAAATGCAAAATATACACATGTACTCTCTAATATAACTCACATTGTATCATATAGCAAAGCGGTAGACCGTAATAAATTATATATTTGCTAATTCAGAATAAAAGAACAATGATTTCTGTTCTGATTTAAATAAACAAAAATACATTCATTAAAATATCTAAGGTTCCATCCATCCATCCATCTTCTTCTGCTTAATCCTTTTCGGGTCGCGGGGTGGCTGGAGCCTGTCCCATCATCCCTGGGCGAGAGGCAGGGTACACCCTGGACAGATCGCCAGTCCATCGTAGGGCCAACACAGAGAGACAGACAACCATTCACTCTCACAGTCATACCTAAGGACAATTTAGAATCCCCAGTTGATGCCAGTTAACCTAACTTGCTTGTTTTTGGCATGTGGGAGGAAACCGGAGAAATCCCGGAGTAAACCCACGCAGACACGGGGAGAACATGCAAACTCCACACAGATCACTGTTGGTCAGGGGTGTCACCATGGGGTGAGATGCCGTCTCAGCGCTCAGCCCATGTTTTCCTTCACCCCTGCTTCTCATTGAGCAGCGTCTCAGCAGGCTCCCAGCTGGCAGCATTACGGACGGCTGGGGCCAATTAATCCTCATCAGCTGGGGCGCTGCCAATGAGAATAAATAGGAGCAGCCTCGATGACTCAGGGCTGCGACATAAGCACTGCTAGGCTGAAGCCCCTTCGTCTGGTGTCAGCCTCTGCTCCCCTTACAGCATTCCTGTGATTGTAACCCGCTGTGAGTATGTACGCCTTGTTACCCCTATGTCCGGTACGAGCTCCCTGCTCCTGTGCTGTGCAACCTGTGAGTGTACCTCTGTACGAGTATCTGTGCTCTCCTCATCCCTCATCCCTCACCTTTAATAAAACATCACAACTCACTGGCTCGCCCTTGGCTCTTATTGCGTGGCTCCCTAGAGCCGCGCGTGACAGTATGTTGCAGCCAGATGAGTTACCGGCGGCTGTGAGTTGCTGTGGAATTGTACCTTTCTGTCCGGGTGTCAGCGCTGCTAGCATGCCGTTTCCCAGGAGTCACTCCCGGCGCCAGGGCGACGAGCTGAGGTCCATCTCGGGGGCTGTCGACGGGACGCTCTTCACCCTGCACGACGCCTCCAATGCGAGACGCTGGCATCCGGGCCGTGCTGAGGAACTCCTGGACTGTTACCCTCATTCTGTGTTCCATCTCGAGGACAGTGCCAGGATAGACGCCACAGGTACACAGCGAGAGAAGCTCCGCGGGTTGGATGGAAATCCCGGCAGGAAGCCGAAGTGGATGACGTTGCCCCCCGCTTCGGGATCCCGTTCCTGCTGCCATTCCAGTCCGGGAGTTCGCGCCAACCAGAGGGCTTCCCCCGACCTGCGCCACGTCACTCGGGATTCCCTTCAAGGAGCCGCAGCTGACAGCAGTTACGTCTGGGGCCGAGTGGCTGTCGCGAGCTCCACTGTGTGTCCTGTCACCATCTTCAGGCATGTGGCGGCGGCAGTGAGATTGGTGGAGAGGACTCCAGGGCTACGAAGCTTTCCCGTGCTCGACGCCTTCCTCGCCTCGATCTCCGATCAGGAGCGGCGATTCCTGGGTTCCCCCCCTCGCTTCGTCCCCTGGGAATAGCCGTCATCACATCGCCGAGTCACCTCTGCACGAACCTCGTCCGGATCCAGTTCTGGGCTGCCGCCAGGACCGTTCCCCCCCACGCAGCTGTCACCTCCTCGTCTCGTCAGTGTGGAGATTTCACAGCCTCGTTCCCTGAGCCTCGTTCCCCCGCTGTCATTCCTGGACATTTGGGCTGGCTCACCCCGGCTGTTTCCCCCTCCTCCTCGACGCGCTTCCTGACTGCTGTGTGTGCCTGGAATCCCGGCCTGGTGAGCTCTCTGCTGGAGACTACGCGAGCAACCCTCAGACGGTTCCCCAGGGGGTCCTCCGTTATCGCCGGGCGGGGAGAGGAAGAAGCGGTATCCACCACAGCAGGCGATATTCAACCTCCAGGAGACAGGCAAGTCATAGTTTTTTCACATCTGCTTAATGATTTGCTCTGTCACGTTCCTGGAGGAGGAGTTCAGGGTTCGCAGCTCCCTGAACTCCCCCCACCTGCTGTAACCTGTGTTCCTAATCCTGCATCCTCTGTGTCTCTCTCCGCCGAGCGATCCCCTGCTCCGGGTCAACATGGTGGGATAAGGAGAGGGCCTGTGGTTCCGCAGCTACGTTGCGGACGGAGGAGGGGGACTGACTGCTGCGTGGAGTCTGCGCCGACGACTAAGCGTACCCGGGTCTCCACGGAGGAGCGGTTCGGTCCAGCGGGACGAGATTCTTCTGGCTTCACGCTGAGTGGATCGTCGGCGGGGTTACCGGAGCTGGAGGAACCTCAAACTGCGCTGACCATCGTGCTGGCTGCGGGGCCCGACGCGGCTGGATGGGAGCCTGACAACGACCTCCTGACGACGGATCCTGGATCTTCGCAGTCCTGGACGGCGTCAGAACCCGAGATCAGGCGAGTGCTCTCCTTTCTTTTCTCCCTTTATATCTTTGAGCACTTCAGCCTGTCTCTAGGGGAGATGAGCCGGGTGCAGCCGCCCGCTGCGTCTGAGCTCGTCTCGCCGGGTTCTGGCGCTGCCGGTGATCCTGATCCCGGTTCTGTTTTCTCTTCTGAGCCTTCTCCCAGGGTCACCGGCGAGGAGTTGCTGTTCCTCGTGGTGCTGGAGGGTCCAGGTTCAACGTTGGAGGTCGGTTCTGGTGCGGTGTCCAACGTGGGTTCGCCCGAGACCCAATCGGGGTCCGACGTGGATGCTGCTCCAGCGGTGTCCGACGTGGGTTCGCCTAAGGCCCGATCGGGGTCCGATGTGGGTGCTGTCCCAGTGTTGTCCAGGTCCGGTGAGGAGGTGGCCGCTTCCCTGCGGCCTGACGCTCGTCGCCCTCGTCATCGGCTCTCCCCTGAGCCTCTTCCACCGGGACCCGTTTTGACCCTTCGTCCGTCTCAACGGTCCTGGTGGTTGAGTGATGCCGGTCGACGACCCGACCTGCAAGACTTTCGGTTCGGTGATCTGGTTCCCCCCGATGATCTGTTTGCCTCTGGGTGGCCTGGTTCGGCTGCCGGTGGACTGGGTTCCTGGGATCTGGGTCCGGAGTTCGCCGTCCGAACATTTCCCTTTCCCTGGTTCGCCAACTGGACAATGGGCGGGGAGATCTCCGGGGCCATCTCGACCATTTTTGGACTCTTCCTGTCATATTCCTCGGGTGCCGCTTATTTTTGTTATGGTCACTCGGGTGAGATATTTTGTCCTTTTGGTAAATACATATTCATAGTGCTGTGTATTGTTTTTTTTTTTCCCGTATTAACCGTACTCAGCATTTTATCCCATTGTTATCTTATGTACCTGTCACCAGTATTTCCCTAGGTGACCCCCCGTATATTTGCCGCCGTGTATTGTGTTCTCCCCTTATCAACCGTACTCGGCATCTTACCTCATTATCTTGTGAACCTGTCCCCATTTTCCCTCTAGGGGACCTCCTGTAGATTCCGCGCTGTGTATTGTGTTTTCCCCTTAACCATACTCAGCTTTTTACCTTATTGTTGTTCTTTTACCCTGTCACCGTTATTCTCCTAGGTGTCCCTCTTTGTTTTTGGCGCCGGGTATTCTGTTAGCTTTTTATTTACCGGTGCATGTCATTCCCATTATTTTTGTCCTGTTGGTGGATATATATTCATAGTGCTGTGTGTTTTCCATTTCCCGTACTCAGCATTTTCCTTTTTGTGCCTTGTTTTTAGCTTTGTCTGTGCATTATAGAGTTATGTGTTTTGTTTTCCATCTTACCATGCTCTGTAGTTGTCCGTTGTCCCAGTCACTTTCACTCCTTTAGGTGACTGTGCGTGTTGATATATATATATATATATTGTCACGCCGCGCCATTCATCAACGGCGCCACCTGCTCACGCACCTGACAATCATCAGCGGCGAGGGATAAAGGCCGTCTCGCCCGGAGGCTCGGCCTGAAGCCGTCAGACTTCGTCCCTCACCGTTGTGAGCATACTTCCCTTCAGCGTCACCATTTTGGTAAGAAGATCGCTTACCTCTTTTCTTCAGTCTTCTCCCCTGTGCACAGGTGGATTCCCCAGCGGCGGACATCTCCACTCCATCGCCCAATCCTCGCTGCTGTACGGAGCTCTCCAGGTGGCTGTCTTCCGGGCTTCGCCCCCTTGTTGTGCCAGCTGTCCTGACCCACCAAGTAAGTCCTTCTCTCGCCATAAATCCCTCCTGTGTTGGTGTATGCCCGTCACCCTCTCCCTGTGCTCTCTCCATAGGGTTGCTCGGCTGTACGGTCACCTGCCTCTGTGCCTGGAGCAGACACCATCACCAACACATTTACATCCCGCAGACACGCACTCATTCACTCCTGCTGTTAATAAACTCTTTGAACTACTCTAAGCCTGTGTGTGTGCGTCTCCTGAGCCGTGCGTTATGTCAGTACGGCTTCAGCAGAGCGGCTCGGCGGACGGCGGGCTCGCACACCGGTTTTCCACTCTCGAGGCTAGAGTGGATCAAATAGCTTATCAACAACAGGTGATCTTTAATCAATTATTGAATTTAACTAACCGGTTGGGCCGCTTGGATCCTCAACAGCCGTTCCCCCCGGCTCGTCAGGGTGGCGCGGCTCCTGCTGTTCCAGCGGCCGTCCAGCCGGCTCCAGTGGCACCGGTTCGGCTCACACCGATTCCGACCCCCGCCCGCTTTAGCGGTAAGCTCGGCGGAGCGCGGGGGTTCATTATGCAGTGTGAGTCCGTGTTCCACCGTGTGCCCGGAGATTTTCCCTCGGATCACAGTCGGATTGGTTACATAGGGAATCTTCTGGAGGGGCGTGCGTTAACTTGGACCTACGCCGTAATGGCGAGGCCCAGTTATGCCACCCTCACCTATGACCAGTTCGTGAGGCGCTTTCTGGAGGTCTTTGACCATTCTCAAACCGAGACGGTCCAGGTCGATCGGCTCCTCGCTCTCCAGCAGGGAGGCCGGTCGGCAGCGGACTACTCGGTCGACTTCCGGGTAGCGGCGGAGGAATTGGGCTGGGAGGAACGCTCCCTCTGTGGCCTGTTCCTCCGCAGCCTCAATAGTGATCTGAGGGATGAACTGGCTGGACGGGATATCCCTGGGACGCTAGCGGAGCTGACATCCTTAGCGATAAGTTTGGATAACAGGCTGCGCGAGCGCTCCTCGGGGCGGAAGTCTTCTTCTTCTCGCCCTCGTGGAGTCTCGCCGCACCTGTTCCAAGCTCGCCCCCTGGCGGCGCCGCCAGCATTGTGCCCCGAGGAGTCGGAGCCGATGGTGACGGGCTGGACCAAGCTTTCCCCTGCGGAGAAACAACGCCGCCGTGAGTTGGGCCTCTGCATGTATTGCGGAGGTGACCAACACACTGTGGAGCGTTGCCCGCGGAAAGCCAGTCGGCGGGGTCCGCGAATCGCTGTAGGGAGCCTCGCGGGTCCCAACCGGTTAGACTCTCTCACTCAATTAAAGCTGCCCATCCGTTTTTGCCACAATCCCACTGGGCACCTCACCCACGCACTGGTGGATTCGGGCGCAGAGGGCAGCTTCATTTCACAAGGCCTGGCAACCCGATTGGGCATCCGCTGTCAGGCATTAAAACACCCCATCTCCCTGGTCCATCTCTCCCGTGCCTCCCTTGGGAGAGTTTCTCACCAAACCATGCCTGTCCCAGTCATCATCTCAGGGAACCACCGGGAGGAGATGGTATTTTACGTCCTGCCCAACTCTGTGTCGCCCGTCATCCTGGGGTATCCCTGGCTACGCCTCCACAACCCTGTCCTGGACTGGAGGTCCGCTGGGGTATCGGCATGGAGTACCTTCTGTATGGGCACCTGCCTTCAGTCCGCCGCCTGCTCCCCGTCCGCGGCTCCCCCTGTGGCGGATACAGCACCTCCGGACCTGTCACTGGTGCCTCCAGAATTTCACGACCTGGGTATGGTATTTAGCAAATCTAAAGCTATGTCTCTTCCCCCGCATCGACCATATGACTGTGCCATCAACCTCCGCCAGGGGGCTCCCCTGCCATCTGGTCGGCTCTACAGCCTGTCGGCACCGGAGAAGGAGACCATGAATACATACCTGAAGGAATCTCTGAGCGCTGGGATTATTCGCCCATCGTCGTCACCCGTGGGGGCAGGGTTTTTCTTTGTCGGGAAGAAGGACGGATCCCTCCGCCCCTGCATAGACTACCGAGCGCTGAATGACATCACTGAGAGGGACCGTTACACCCTGCCCCTCATGGACACTGCCTTTCACTCCCTCCAGGGGGCGACCTGGTTTACCAAGCTGGATTTACGCAGCGCTTACCACCTCGTCCGGATCCGGGAGGGAGATGAATGGAAGACAGCCTTCCGTACCCCGAACGGCCACTTTGAGTATCTCGTCATGCCGTTCGGGCTGACCAACGCTCCTGCCGTCTTTCAGCGCCTCATTAATGACGTCCTCCGGGATTTCGTCGGCCTTTTTGTGTTCGTCTACCTGGATGACATCCTTATCTTCTCCAGGTCCAGGGACGAGCACCAGGTCCATGTGAGGCGGGTCCTCCAAAGACTGCTGGAGAATCGTCTGTACGTGAAGGCTGAGAAATGCGAATTCTACGCTAGGACCACATCCTTCCTGGGATTCATCATCGCTCAAGATCAGGTGCTCCCAGACCCAGAGAAGGTGAAGGCGGTGGTGGAGTGGCCTACTCCCGCATCCCGGAAGCAGGTGCAACAGTTTGTTGGCTTCGCCAATTTTTACCGCCGCTTTGTCCCAAATTTCAGCTCGATCGTCGGACCGCTGACCCGCCTCACGTCCCCGAAGGTCCCGTTCCGGTGGACTGAAGAGGTCGCTGCTGCCTTTAGGGCGCTGAAGGCGGAGTTCTCCTCCTCCCGGGTCCTTCGCCAGGTCGACCCCGCGCTGCAGTGCATTGTGGAGGTGGACGCATCGGACACGGGAGTGGGAGCAGTGTTATCCCAGCGGTCACCTGACGATGGCGCCAAACGGCCGTGCGCCTTCTTCTCCCGGCGCCTGTCCCCGGCGGAGAGGAACTACGATGTGGGGGACAGAGAGCTCCTGGCCATTAAACTCGCCTTACAGGAGTGGCGCCACTGGCTAGAGGGGGCGGACCTGCCGTTTGTGGTCCTGACGGACCACAAGAACTTAGAGTATTTACGATCTGCCAAGCGCCTGAATGCCCGCCAGGCGCGCTGGTCTTTGTTCTTCGCCAGGTTCCGCTTCTCGATCACCTTCAGGCCGGGCTCCAAAAACGGCCTGCCTGACGCCCTCTCTAGGCAGTTCACCCCCGTGGAGGCTGAGGAGACGCCCCACACTATCCTGCCCAGGTCGTGCGTCCTCGGTGCCATCTCTTGGGACATTGAAGACAAGATCCGGAAGGCGCAGGAGGTGGAACCTGATCCTGGCGGCGGACCGGAGGGAAGACTGTTCGTCCCATCTGCGGTCCGAGGAGAGGTCATCCACTGGCTCCACACCTCCCGGCTCACCTGTCATCCCGGCACCTCTCGGATGATCAGCCTCCTCCAGCGGTCCTTTTGGTGGCCAGGCCTGCGGAGGGATGCAGCCCGCTACGCCCGGGCTTGCCCAATCTGTGCCACCAGCAAGTCGGGAAATGCCCCCCCAGCGGGTCTGCTCCAGCCTCTGCCCGTCCCCGGCAGGCCCTGGTCGCACATCGCACTGGACTTCGTCACCGGACTCCCCGTTTCCAACTCCTTTGACACCGTCCTGACCATTGTGGACCGTTTCTCCAAGGCGGCGCACTTCGTTCCCCTGCGAGGTCTCCCTACTGCCCTGGAGACGGCGGGCCTCCTCGTCCAACACGTGGTCAGGCTGCACGGGATTCCGGTGGACGTGGTCTCGGACCGGGGCCCCCAATTTTCATCCGAGGTTTGGAGATCCTTTTGTAACGCCATCGGAGCCAAGGTGAGCCTCTCCTCCGGCCATCACCCCCAGTCTAACGGGCAGTGTGAGAGGACCAATCAGGAGCTGGAGGCTGCGCTCCGCTGTGTTACTAGATCCAAGCCGACGTCCTGGAGCAACCATCTCGCCTGGGTGGAGTATGCCCACAACACCGCCCGCTCTTCTGCAACGGGGATGTCCCCCTTCAAGGCGTCCCTGGGTTACGACCCCCCGCTGTTTCCAGCGCAGGAGAATGAGGTGACTGTCCCCTCCGTTAGGGCGCACCTTAGGCAGTTCCGCTCCACCTGGGCTGCCGCGCGTCATGCGCTTTTACGCACAGCGGAGCGCAACAGGACCGTGGCGGACCGGCACAGAAGACCTGCCCCGGCGTACAGAGTTGGGCAACTCGTGTATGTGTCTACCCAGGACGTCACATTAAAAGGCGAGAGGAGGAAGCTGGCACAGCGTTTCATGGGTCCCTTTCCCATCACCCGGATCATCAACCCGGTGGCTGTGCGCGTGGCTATTCCCCCCTCCCTCCGCATCCATTCCACTTTTCATGTGTCGAAGGTGAAACTGGCAGTCACTGACCCCCTTTGCCCTCCTCCTGCAGCGCAACCCGCGCCCCGGATGATTGGTGGCCATCCGGCCTGGTCCGTCTCCTCCATCCTGGACTCCCGGCGCCGAGGTCGTGGGTTGCAATACTTGGTGGACTGGGAGGGCTATGGGCCCGAGCATCGACAATGGGTGCCCCCGTCGTTTGTGTTGGACCCATCGCTCATCGCGGACTTCCACCGAGCGCACCCGGATAAGCCATCGCCAGGAGGCGCTGCTAGAGGGGGGAGTACTGTCACGCCGCGCCATTCATCAACGGCGCCACCTGCTCACGCACCTGACAATCATCAGCGGCGAGGGATAAAGGCCGTCTCGCCCGGAGGCTCGGCCTGAAGCCGTCAGACTTCGTCCCTCACCGTTGTGAGCATACTTCCCTTCAGCGTCACCATTTTGGTAAGAAGATCGCTTACCTCTTTTCTTCAGTCTTCTCCCCTGTGCACAGGTGGATTCCCCAGCGGCGGACATCTCCACTCCATCGCCCAATCCTCGCTGCTGTACGGAGCTCTCCAGGTGGCTGTCTTCCGGGCTTCGCCCCCTTGTTGTGCCAGCTGTCCTGACCCACCAAGTAAGTCCTTCTCTCGCCATAAATCCCTCCTGTGTTGGTGTATGCCCGTCACCCTCTCCCTGTGCTCTCTCCATAGGGTTGCTCGGCTGTACGGTCACCTGCCTCTGTGCCTGGAGCAGACACCATCACCAACACATTTACATCCCGCAGACACGCACTCATTCACTCCTGCTGTTAATAAACTCTTTGAACTACTCTAAGCCTGTGTGTGTGCGTCTCCTGAGCCGTGCGTTATGTCATATATATATACATATATGGTGCTGTGTATTGTGGGTTTTTTTTTCTCCCTCTTCTTTACCCGTACTCAGCGTTTTTTATCACTCTTGTCCTGTTCTTAGTTTTGTTTGCATTATGGAGTAGTGTTTGTTCTGTTATCCACACTCTGTAATTGCTTTATCCGTTTTTTGTCATTCTTTTGGTGGGTTATCTGTTCCCGTGTCCTGTATTCTCCCCATCTGTGCCCTGGTTTTTCTTTTTTTCTCTTTTTTGGTGCGATGTAGAGTACTGTATTTGGGTTTTTTTTTTGCCCTGTTACCCTACATTGGTCTGTTGGTGTTGTCCTTCCCTTTGCTTCTTCCCCTCCGGTCCTGCCTCCCTTCCTCCCGCCCTAGGTGGGGGGGGGGGGGTGCTGGGATGTTCCTGGTCGTTCAGGAGCCCGACTTTGAGGGGGAGGCTCTGTCACCATGGGGTGAGATGCCGTCTCAGCGCTCAGCCCATGTTTTCCTTCACCCCTGCTTCTCATTGAGCAGCGTCTCAGCAGGCTCCCAGCTGGCAGCATTACGGACGGCTGGGGCCAATTAATCCTCATCAGCTGGGGCGCTGCCAACGAGAATAAATAGGAGCAGCCTCGATGACTCGGGGCTGCGACATAAGCACTGCTAGGCTGAAGCCCCTTCGTCTGGTGTCAGCCTCTACTCCCCTTACAGCATTCCTATGATTGTAACCCGCTGTGAGTATGTACGCCTTGTTACCCCTATGTCCGGTACGAGCTCCCTGCTCCTGCGCTGTGCAACCTGTGAGTGTACCTCTGTACGAGTATCTGTGCTCTCCTCATCCCTCATCCCTCACCTTTAATAAAACATCACGACTCACTGGCTCGCCCTTGGATCTTATTGCGTGGCTCCCTAGAGCCGCTCGTGACAGGGGGCTGGAATCGAACCCAGGATCCCCCGGCCAAGGGAGAGTTGCTGTGCTGCTGCAGTGCTAACCACTCCGCCACTGCGCTGCTAAGGTTATTTCTGTCAATTGTCTTATTATTGCATCTGGTCCTTTCTGTTAAGAACAAGTTATTACGTATAAAACAACCCTTTCGAAATCAGAAGTAACTCAGTATCACCAAACGTACTTAAACAGTAAAAGTAATGTTTCTTCTTGATAAATGGATTCCAGTAAAACTACAATATTTTATTTACAAAACTGCCTCCAGTCAAGAGATGTTTTTCTTCCTACAGCATGATTTGATGTTTCTGTTTTCGACTACTACTATCTTGTAGATGCAATAATGGAATTATTTCATTATGTGACCAGATGCTAAACCTGATAGTGACCAGTGTGAACAAGATGTGAATAAAGAAGTGTCTACACATTTCACCCCAAACTGCACTGGGAGTAACACAGAAGAGGCTCCATATTCTTCATATGCCGTACAACTCAGATACAGGATATTTAACCTTTATTATTTCATTGAAACCGATAAGGAAAGTCTTGAAAAACTTTAAGAATTATTATTTATTATTATAAAAATATGATACTCAGCTGAAGTTCACAAAGAAGAATTTAGCATCATTGCTGTTGCGACTTAATAGACACTGTTGTAAATTAGCAATTGTATTATTTGTAGCTATTATACAGGTGATCCTTTTTTCTCCATTCAAACATATCCCAGTATTCAGCAGATGGGCCAAAGCAGCCACAGCTGAAGGTATGCTGGAATGATCCAAGGTCACTGTTATGTGCGCCTCAGCGTGCCGTGCATGTCCGCCTATAGTGTTTGATTGTTTCGTATTAATTTGTCCGTGTTTATCCCTGTCTCAGGAGTCATCGGCTCTGGACTGCAAGGGACGCCTATAAAAGGAGGCGGAGCGGACGCTGAGGCACGCACTTTACTTACGCAATCGCCAGCATCCACCACCAGCCTGCTCACTCTCTGTTCGCTTAGTTTTTTTTATAATTTTGCATATTAATCTTAGTTGAGTTGGGAGTTGCCAGCAGACTTGTTTTCAGGCTTGCTTTTGGTTTGGTAAGTTTCTTTCGGATAGGTTAGGGGTGAAGGCAGAATCCGCCAGCCCATTGCTGGATTAGTTCTGAGCCTTCTCCCTCTTTTGTTTGTTGTAGCTGGGGCTCCCATCTCTGTTTGCTTGGTTTTTGTTCTGTTTGTTTCAGTAAACACTGTTGATTGCAAAGTTGAGTGAATCTCATATGTGCAATCCCTCTGAGCCATTAAAAGGGGCTGTATCATATTTGGGGGCTCGTCCGGGCTTTGACACCTGCACCACTTCCTTAGGGGGCAGGTGTGATGGCCCCCTCCATGAGTAAATGGTCAGTGGTGCAGGTCCTTCACAGCGCAGCACTGAGGCAGTGACAGGAAGAGGACCTTCACAAGAACATGGTACATGCAGCACCCATGGCTTGAGTACTTAAAGTTGGGACTGTGTGTTAAGGTTTGGACATGGCTTTGCTCATGTCCTCGCTTTATGTTGCTGTTTGTTTTCTGTGATCTTTGGGACATGAGTTCAGCCGTGTCCTCACCCTCAGTCCATTGTGTTTTCCTTATGTTTCCCTGCCTTAGCCTTAGTTTAGTCAATTCAATTCAAATTCAAGAGATTCAAAGATTTTATTTGTCAATACTACTATACGTACAGGACATACAGGAGAATTGAAATGGCCTTTCTCTCTCTCTTCAGTGGTGTGCACAATATAAAAAAAGAAAAAAAGAATAAGGCTGGGAAAAAGAAAACAACAGTCTACGTACAGTATGTCATAAATTGCCCTGGCAAGAGCGGACTGAAGACACCAAACGCAGGCTGTGAGTTTGCACAATTTAATAATGAAAAACACGCAAACACAAAAATACCCCAAAACACTAAATTTACGACTAAGGCAGGCGAAACAGCATGGAGGCTGAGGCACCGGCGAAAACAGGGAACACCCGGAGAATACAGGATACAACAGAGACGGGGGCTCCGTCTAGGGACGAGAGGTAGGTTAATGACACAGCGAGGAATAAACTGAACAGCAGTCAAATAGGCAAGCAAGAATGTTTACACATACTGATCAGGTGTGGGGGACATGAGCACTGAGTAATGAGAACTAACCACTGACAGGTGTGACAGCCCGCAGACAGAGATGACACCCGGAAGTAAACACAGACAGCTGTCACACCAAGACAAATAATAGCAACAGATGACTACGAAAGTAAAAGCACAGGAAAACAAAAAAGTAACTGACTATAATATCAAAACAGGGACAGACCACAGTACACAATGAGAAAATAATAACCGTCAAGACACAAACAAGAAGGAATACAAAGCCCAAGAAGTAGTCATAAAACAATACTAATGAACACTGAGGTTACAAAGGGAGAACTGAGGATAAGGACAAATATAAATAGGAAGATAAACACAAAAAATAAAGAAATATTTAAAATGACCAAACTAAGATAAAATAACAGGAAACTAAGAACAGAAACAGAAGGACAAACTCAGATACTAAAAATACAACAAACTATACTGAATGCAAAATAACCCAAGATGAAGGAATACGGAGCATAATTAGAAAACCCTGAAGCATGTGCCCGGTGCGCCCCCTGTGCTCTGCTTCATGACACAGTAATGCAACCTGTAGTGCAAATGGTGACAAAAGATAGACCCAGACCTCCCATAGTGCAAATAGAGATAAACGGTTAACAATGATAAAACCCAGCAATCCTAAATACAGAAAACTAGAGATGTAATACCTGTAGTTGCCGTTCAGTGCGGTGGTGTAGGTGCAGATAGTAACAGATAGGACTGCACATGATCAGTATAGCAATGACTGACAGACAGCAGATATGGCTTTTGTGCAAATGGTTGCAGTTAAAGTGCAGAGACATACATCAGCAAATGTGTTACTGTTGGTGTGCCAGTCTTTCTGTGCCAACAGCTGAGGTAGTTATTGTGCGGGTGATTGCATTATGGTCTGGTGGGGGGGGTGCATGGAGTGGACAGAGTTCAGCGTCCTGATGGCCTAATGAACGAAGCTGTTTAACAGTCTTGTGGAGCGGGCCCGGAGGCTCCGGTACCTTTTCCCTGAGGGCAGGGGACTGAAGAGGGAGTGTGAGGGGTGGGAGGTGTTGCCTGCGATGTCCTTGTGTTTATTCTCATTATCATGTCTTTTATTATGTTCTGTAGTCTTGGTTTCTGCCTTGCCTTCTGTGCTGATTATTATTATCATTAGTATTTTGGTCCCAGTGTGCTCTGTCTGTCTGTACAGCCCCACCCATCCTGTTCTCATTGCTGGTTGTCTCTGTTTCCCTGTGTGTCGTTGATTCACCCCTGATTGCTCCCACCTGTCCTGTGTTGTCTTGATTACCCCTTGTCTCTATATGTCTGTGTTTTGTCTCAGGTGGTGTGGCATCATTAATATTTCTGCTGTGTTCCTTGCAAGTCTTTCCTCGTTGTTCATCGAGTTATTGTCAACCTATTTTAGTTTTGTGTTTTCAGCCACCCGTGCTGCTATTTATATGTGGTTTGAGTTCTGTTTAATAAATTGTCATTTTTGCACCATTGTTCTGCCTGCGCCTGAGTCCTGTCCATCTCCAATCCATGACAGCGTGACACCACCAGACAAGGACTCAGCAGGCAGGTGGTGGTTCCCCATGAGCCTTGGGTGGGAGCTCTGCAATGCACTAATTGAAATTGACCAGTTTATTTCTGGTGCTCGCTCAGCTCTCACCCCAAAATCTGCCTTGTAGTACCTGGGGCTCACGGAGGCGGCTGTTTGCTGCCATCCACAGCTTGCAGAGCACGCTGAGGGAGTGGAATGGATCACCCTGGTGGCCGACCTGCAGCGTGAGTTCTGTGGGATCTTGGGGAGTTCGTCTAAGAAGCCAAAGCATGTGCCACTGAAGAAGTATCCCCTGGTTCCGGCACCTCCTGCTCCTCACCATTCTCCAGCTCCAGCCCTATCACCACCTCCCAAGCTGCAGCCTGCCACACCATGGGCGCCTTGGGAGATATCCGCCACTGACAGGGAGCAGTTTCGGGGATCGATATTGGCATCCCGGGAGGAAGGAAGGTTCCAGGAGACGCCATTCCTCTTGATGCCGTCCACCACCACCAACACCAGCTCTTTCCGTGATGCACGTATCAGCTCATGCTCCACCTGTTTCACCTGAGCTGTTCACTCTGCCTGTTTCACCTGAGCAGTCCGTTCCACCTTGTTCACATGAACTGCATGCTCCACCCCTTTCGTCCGAGCAGTTCGCATCACCATATTCGTCTGAGCAGGCCATTCCATCTGTATTTCCTGAGGGCATCGTTCCTGCAGCTTGCCCTGAGACGGTCACCCCATCAGCAAAGGATTGGGAGCTAAGGTAAGTTCTTTTCACTTCTTTTATAACATCACTATTAGAAAAAACTTGCCTGGCTTCTGGTGCTTTTGGTGTCTCCCCACTCACTCCCTGCCTTTCTTCCACGTCCAAGGTGACTGCAGCGGGGGTGGCTCTCCAGGCATTTGGGCCAGATGCTCCTGCACCTCAGCAGCTGTCACTGGGGGTCAGCGCTCCCCAGCCACCACCTGTTCCCAAGGCCGGTGCGCCTCCTCCATTTGTTCCCAAGGCTGGTGAGCCTCCATCAGCTCTTCCTGAGGCCAGTGTGCCTCCGTCACTTGTTCCTGAGTTTGGCACGCCTCAATCATCAGCTCCCAAGGTCAGTGCGCTCCTACCATCATCGCCTGAGGTTAGTGCACTCCAACCATTAGAGCCTGAAGTGCGCACACACCAATCTTCAGCTCCTGAGGCTGGTGTGCCTCTTCCATGTTTTCCAAAGGCCAGTGAGCCTCCCCCGTGTGTTCCAGAGGCCAGTGAGCCTCCTCCATGTGTTCCAGAGGCCAGTGAGCCTCCTCCGAGTGTTCCAGGGGCCGGTGAGCCTCCTCCATGTGTTCTGGAGGCCGGTGAGCCTCCTCTGTGTGTTCTGGAGGCTGGTGAGCCTCCTCCATGTGTTCCAGAGGCCAGTGAGCCTCATCTGTGTGTTCCAGAGGCCGGTTTGCCTCATCCGTGGGTTCCAGAGGCCGGTGTGCCTCTGTTGTGTGTTTCTGAGGCCAGTGTGTCTCCACCTGCTGCACCAGGGGCCGGTGTACCCTCACCTGCAGCTCATCCAGAGGCATCACGCCTGCAGTTTATCCTGAGGTCACCCCAGCAGCAGGAGACCTGGAGTTGAGGCAAGTGCTTTTCCCCTTATTTTCAACATCTATCTTAGAAACGACTTGCCTTGCTACTGGTGGGGAAACCCAAGTGCAGATTCCACCAGCTTCTGGGTCCTCCCCACCAGTCTCTGCTGCTGATGATTGTGGTGTCACCTCACTGACCTCCTGTTCTCCTCCCTCATCTGAGGTGGCCATGTTGAAGGTGGAGCCACAGGAGGACCATGCTCCATCTCAACCACCTGCCGCTCCAGAAGCCAGTGTGCCTCCATCTGCCGCCTCAGAGGCCGGTGCACCTCCACCTGCCATTCCAGAGGCCGGTGCACCTCCGGCTGCCATTCCAGAGGCTGGCATGCATCCACCTGCCATTCTGGAGGCTGGTGCTCCTCCGTCTGCCGTCCCACTGACAGGTGTGCCTCCGCCTGCCCTTTCTGAAGCTGGTGCACCTCAGTTTTCACACCCAGAGACCTGTTTACCCCCATCATCGGCTGCTGAGACCGGTGTGCCTCTATCGTTGGCTGCTGAACCCAGCGCGCCCCTATGAGCTGCTTCTGAGGTCAGTGCACTGCAGTCTCATGTTGTGGAGCAAAAGGCTTCTCGGGTTGTTTTTGCCAGGTCCTGTACTCTGTTCTGGGGGTCCATGGACTCAGGTAGGCCCCCTGACCCACCTGGCCCTGTGATCTGGTGGCCTAGAGACTTTGGTAGGCTGCCCGATCTACTCTGCATTCTGATTTGGGGGGTCCATGAACTGGGGTAGCCCCCCTGACCCGCCTTGTTCTCCAGTTCAGGGGCCCATGGACATGGGAAGACCGCCCGATCCGGCATGTTCCTGTTTTGGGGCTGTGGACTGTGGTTGGCCCCATGTGTCTGTGTTTTGATTTGGACTGTGGGGGGGGGGGGACGAGTTTGTTTTGACCCGCCCGGCCTTGGCCACCCACCAACCACGCTGGGAGGGTAATTTTGTATTTATTTGGGTCATCTCATATCCAACCCTTTAGAGGGGGGTACCGTTAGGGGCTGGACATGGGACGTGTTCATGTCCTCACTTTATGTTTGTTTGTTTTCTGTGATCTTCGGGACATGAGTTCAGCCATGTCCTCGTCCTGAGTTCAGTGTGTTTTCCTTATGTTTCCCTGCCTTAGCCTTAGTTTAGTCATTGTGTTTATTCTCATCAACATGTCGTTTAGAATAGAATAGAACAAAATAGGCTTTATTGTCATTGTACAGTTGTACAGTACAATGAAAAATTGTAGGTGCTCCATCAGGCTACTGCGCAATAAAGTAAGAAAGAAGGAGGAAGTTTTTTATCCAGGAGCAAGTGGGGGGGGGGATCTGGAGGAGGTGCAGTTTATTGATCAGGATGTCCGGGATAATGGTGTTGAAAGCTGAGCTGTAGTCCACAAAGAACATCCTCATGTAGCTTCTTGGGTTCTCCAGGTGGCTCAGTGCTCCGTGGAGCGTGGTGGAGATGAAGTCTTCTGTAGACCGGTTCTCCTTGTAGGAGAACCGGTGGGGGTTGAAGGACGGGGTAAGACAGTCCCTGATGTGCTGGGATACCAGTTGCTCAAAACACTTCATGACTACAGACATGAGTACTATGGGTCTGTAGTCATTTAAGCTGTCAATTGCAGACTTTTTGGGGATGGGGATGATGGTGGAGGCCTTGAGGCAGGAGGGGACAGTGGCATGTATCAGGGTGAGGTTGAACAGCTTGGTGAGGATCTCTGCCAGCTGGTGTGCACATGCTTTGACCACCGTTCCTGGGATGCCATCAGGACCAGTAGCTCTGCAGGGGTTCACTGCTCTCAGTTGCCTCCTCACCTCGTGCACCTGTGGGAAGGGGGGGGGCAGGTTGGGGGGGGGTGTTCAAACCAGGCAAAGAAGCTGTTAAGCTCCTCTGCCAGTGTGAGGCTGCTGTCTGATGTTGGGTGGCACTGGTTCCTGTAGGTGGTGAGGGCCTGGATGCCTCTCCACATCTGTCGGGGTTGTTCTCTGTGAGGAAGCCCTCCACCTTCGTCCTGTAGGCATTCTTAGCGAGTTTTATGCCTCTTCTTAGGTTGGCTCTGGCAGTGCTATACAGAGAGCTGTCCCTCTGCCTGAAGGCTGAATTACGGTCTCTGATCAGAGCCTGGACCTCACTGGTCATCCACGGTTTCCAGTTTGGAAAGACCTGGATGTGTTTGGTGATTTGTTGATTGGACATTTTCTACACAGCATTTAATGTAGAAGAAGACAGACTCAGTGCAGGAGTCCAGGTCCTGTTGTTCAAAGATGTTCCAATCTGTGCAGCTAAAGCAGTCCTGTAGCTGGAGGAGAGCATTTTCAGGCCAGGTTTTAATTGTTTGGTTGGGAGGAACTCTTCCTAAGGGGGGTTTAACTCTTAGCATTCCGGTAAACCACTCATGGGGTGTTTTAGGGTTAGGGTTACTGGCTGAAATGGTAAGGGATTTAAATCTCAAGCTGTACATCAGGTATGTGTCTGTTAGTATATCACCAATTTTCTCCAAAGTTTTAGAAAAAAAAATGTTGCTACACAATTATTGGAGTATATGGAGTCTAATAATTACTTACATCCTCTTTATGGCTTCTGGCCAATTTATTCAGCTGAGAATGCTAACTCCTTGATTGAACAAATTAAAAACAAAAAGAAGTCACTATATCAAGGTCAGGTTGTGGAAGCTGTTTTACTGAACCTAAAAAAAATCTTTTTATGCAGTGAATCACTGCATTGTAGTTACAAAAAATATTTAGATAAATTTTTCTAATCCGGCCATGCCAATGTTTTCATCTTATCCGTGTGACAGACAACAATGTGTACTGGTGAATAATGAAAGATCTTCTTTCTTAGCCTCTTAAAATTCTAGTTTTCCACCCACAGAACATTTCACCTTGGCTTGAAATTGGCAGGAATGCTAAGGGGTTACACAGGTATTAGAAGCAGGGAGAAATGGTCTGATTGTCCAAGGTGAGGGAGAGGGGTGGCTCTGTAGGCATGCTTAATATTGCTGTAAACATGATTCAGTGTTCTTTCCCCTCTTGTGGGTCACTTAACATGTTGGTGGAATTTGGGGAGTACAGTCTTTAAGCATGCTTGGTTAAAATCCCCTGCAATAATATGGACTGTGTTGGGGTGACTTTCTGTTGCCTGCTAATGATGTGCTGGAGATGGCTGAGTGCTAAGCTTAACACTAGCGTGCTCGCAGGGTAGATAGAAGGGCCTACACAGGAAGGACATGGCCTCTAAATATGGTGAGCAGTGGCTTTGAATTATTCTGCTGTTATTACACCAAGTCTGAAGCACATAAACACAGAGCCCACCACCTCTGCCCTTACCAGAATTAACGTTGCTGTTTAAACAGTGTGGAGTTTGGCCGGGTAATTCCACAGCGGCATCTGGGATACGTGGGTGAAGCCATTACTCGGTCACAATCAGAAGACAACAGTCCTGAACGTAGCAATTGTAGATCTCCAATCGTAACCATTTTGTTGGCGAGGGATCTGGCGTTGGTGAGGAAAATTGAAGGTAATGGTGGTTTGGTGCGTTGTTTGTTCAGCTGGGCTCGGAAGACAGCCCTGCAGCCTTGTTTCTTCTTTCTTTCTCATCGCTGTCTACTCCTCTTGCTGGCCCCGATAACAATCCACAGAGCGCCCAGAGGTCTGGTGATCTCCTCAGGGTCCTTTTATTATGTTCTGTAGTCTTGGTGTCTGTCTTGCTTTCTGTGCTGATTATTATTATCATTAGTATTTTGGTCCCAGTGTGCTCTGTCTGTCTGTACAGCCCTATCCGTCCTGTTCTCATTGATGGTTGTCTCTGTTTCCCCATGTGTCGTTGATTCGTCCCTGATTGCTTCAACCTGTCCTGTGTTGTCTTGATTACTCCTTGTCTATATACAATGGTATCAAAAAGTTTTTGCCCCCTTCCTGATTTCTCATTTTTTGTATGTTTATCACACATAAATGTTTCAGATTATCAAACAAATTTAACCATTTGAGTGTGTCTGTCGCCAAATTGCGACATAACCCCTAGTGGTCAAGAGTGGTAAATATTTTTTGTCAATAAAATAGTTCAGATTTCCAAGGCTATAACTTGAAAGTGGTAAGAGATAATGGCTTATTGTCAATTAGAAAGATGTAAAATATGATCCAAAGTTTCAGATAGGAGTGATTTTATGCATCTAATTTGCATAGTGCCAAGGCAGCTATATTGAATTACATAACTCAGTCAAAAGCGGACTTTGGACATATTTACACAAAGAATGGTTTAGTCTTTTGACACCGTTTTTGGTACAACGGTACGTTGTCATCTTCAAAGTATATAAACAAGAAATCAGTACAATATTTAAAAAAACAAATTTGTCACTTACCAGCAGCTAAGGGGATTCGCTCGCTACCGTGGTTGCTGCGTTTTCGTTTGTCGTGGTTGTTATTTTGTGTTCTGTTGGCCATTTATGCTCTCTACCACATCTACAAAGTCTTATGATTATCCCACATAAATTTTGCTTGTATCTCACGGCTATTTTCCTCGTACGAAGCCGTCTAAGTGACGGTGCATGAGGATGGACAGCAGCCATGTTAGCTTTCTGGGCTAAAAGCATGGTGTATTACGTGTCAACGATGGCCCTCATGAGCCATCAATGAGACGCCGAAAGCCAGCCAGTGAGTTTGCATAATTTATTAACAAAAGACAAAATAAGGAGCCACGAGGGGCAAAAACACAACTGAGACTATGACTAAGACACAGGATGCAGAGTCACAGGGAACACTTACTGTGATGAATGATTGATGGAGGAAAGTTTGACGAGGTTGCAGCGAGGCGTAAGCCTCAGCTGCTTCCTTAAATACCCATGACATCTCGCGGACTCCAGCGAGACAAGCTCGGATGCAGCTGACGGCTGCACCCGGCTTGTCTCCCCGAGAGACAGGCAAAAATGCTCCAGAATAGACAGGAGAAAGACAAAATAGAGCACTTGCCTGATCTCGAGTTCTGCTGCTGTCCAGAACTTCGGCAATCCGGGTTCAGCAGGTAGAAGATCCTCCTCTGGTTCCCACTTGGCTACGGCGGGCTCCGCAGCCGGCATGATGGTGTCCACAGTCCGGGGATTCCCTGACGCTGACATCCACGCCGAGAGCCCGCACGGTGTGGTGTTAGGGGATCCGTGACCTGCCGGGTCAGACTGTCCCTCCGTGGAGACCCGGGGATGCTTGCTCATCGGCACAGGCTCCAAATTGCAGTCCGACCTCCTCCTTTGCCCAAGACATGGCTGCGGGGCCGGAACCAGGTACTCCAGGGCCTCAGGCTCCTTCCTCGTCCGACGGCGTAGACCTGGCACCGAAGAAAGCTCAGGGGAAGGAGACACAAAGGTAGCAGGTTCATAATTAATCGCTGCAGCAGGTGGAGGGAGCGCAGGGGACTGTGAACCCCGAGCTCCACCCCCAGGGATCAAACAAGGCAATTCACCCAGTGAAGGAAGAGAATGGAAAGACACTTGCCTGATCCGCTGAGAGCCAGTGGAAGCTGCACCAGTGGGCTTGGTTCTTCCCTTCCCCCGCTGGATGGTGATGGAGGGCCCCCCGGGAAGATGAGGAGGAGCCATTCGCACAGGATCGATGACGGGCATCGCCGGCGCAGGACTCGTGGAGCTCACAACAGCTGGGGAGAGCGTTGAGGAGGAGGGAGTAACAGCCGAGGCGATCCGAGAACGAGAAGCTGACGGAACAGCAGGGACAGATGACCCGGAGGTGGAGGCTGCTGGGTTTTCCTTCTGTCGTGATGCAGGAGAAACAGCTGGCTGGGAGGCAGAGTTCCTACGGCGACCTGGAACTGGATCCGGACGGGGTTCTCGCTGAGGCTGAACACGGGCCTTGTGACAACGTCTACCGACAGAGGGCGAGGCGAAGGTTGGGTCAGGAAACCACCGCTCCTGGGCTGGATGGGTGACAGGAGCTGAATCCCGAGGCAAGGAGCGGGGATGCCTCACTGTCGGCCCCCTGCCGGAGTTTCCCTCCAGTCCGTGGATCCCCTCCCTCGTCGGGACGGCCATATTCAGCGAAGGAGGCGAGGGTTCCTTGGCCGCCTTCTCGGCCGCTCTCTCTATCAGTTCACCTTGCGCCACAATCCACGCCACTCTCTCCTTTCCTTCTGGAAAGGAGGTAAGGTGATACTTTACTAATGTCCTCTGCGTGAGACCCAGGGGCTCGTATGCAGCGTAGGTGGGCATAAGGAGACCGGCTTCTGCCAGGTAGCCATCTATCTCCTGAAACCACTCGGGGCAATACCCATGCTCGAAAGCAGACATGCTAACAGGAAAGATGAACACCCAGAGAAGGGAAAAAACACAAGCACAACACAAACTCACGGTGACCGGCGTCTCCTTCAGGCTGCGACCTACTGTTAACGATGGCCCTCACGAGCCATCAATGAGACACCGAAAGCCAGCTTGTGAGTTTGCATAATTTATTAACAAAAGACAATTGACAAAATAAGGAGCCACGAGGGGCAAAGACACATCTGAGGCTATGACTAAGATACAGGATGCAGAGTCACAGGGAACACTTACTGTAATGAATGATTGACGAAGGAACGTTTGACAAGGTCGCAGTGAGGAATAAGCCTCAGCTGCTTCCTTAAATACCCATGACATACCAATCAATGGAGAATGTAATCTGGAGAAATGCTGAACAGCTGTCACAACGTGACTCGGCTTTGACAGCCGGAAGCCCGCCGTGACGCTGTCAGAATAAAAGCCCTGACGGCCATATGGTACGCCTGAGAAGAGAACGGGGAACCACCGGACAACCCGAGCACGGACAGAGTCAGCGCACGGACCGTGACATTACGTGTCATCCATTGAGTCCTCCCACGCGTATCTGCCACCTTCTGAAACTGGCAGATCAGTACAAGTCAGTACAAATCCTCAGTGGAGCGGGGGATGTCAGAGTGAGATGACAGGCGTAGCGCCGTGCTCTGCCACTAGGGTCACGCAGAATCTCACACTCAAAGGGTTAAGTATTAGACAAAAATAACACAAGTAAACACAAAATGCACTTTTTAAATGAAGGCGTTTATTATTAAGGGTAAAAAAGAATCCAAGCCTACATGGCCCTGTGTGAAAAAGTGATTGTTCCCCTGTTAAAACATAAATTAACTGTGGTTTGTCACATCTTTGGAAAGCTGAGTTCAGTTTTTCTACCCACACCCAGGCCTGATTACTGCCACACCTGTTCTCAATCAAGAAATCACTTAAATAGGACCTGTCTGACAAAGTGAAGTAAACCAAAAGATCCTGAAAAGCTAGACATCATGCTACTATCCAAAGAAACAAATGTGAAACAAAGTAATTGAGATCTATCAGTCTGGAAAAGGTTATAAAGCCATTTCTAAAGTTTTGGGACTCCAACAAACCACAGTGAGAGCCATTATCCACAAATGGTGCAAACATGGAACAGTGGTGAACTTTCCCAGGAGTGGCCGGCTGACCAAAATTACCCCAAGAGCACAGTGAAGACTCATCCAAGAGGTCCCAAAAGACCCCACAACAACATCCAAAGAACTGCAGGCCTCAGTTAAGGTCACTGTCCATGACTCCACCATAAGAAAGTGACTGGGCAAAAATGGCCTGCATGGCAGAGTTCCGTTCCAAGACGAAAACCACTGCTGAGCGAAAAGAACATAAAGGCTTGTCTCAGTTTTGCCAGAAAATATCTTGATGATCCCCGAGACTTTTGGGAAAATACTCTGTGGACTGACTAGAAAAAAGTTTAACTTTTTTGAAGGTATGTGTCCCATTACATCCATCTTAAAAGTAACACAGCATTTCAGAAAATGGACATCATACCAGCAGTAAAATATGGTGGTGGTAGTGTAATAGTCTGGGGATGTTTTGCTGCTTCAGGACCTGGAAGACTTGCTGTGGTAAATGGAACCATGAATTCTGCTGTCTACCAAAAAATCCTGAAGGAGAATGTCCGACCATCTGTTCTAGACCTCAAGCTGAAGTGCACTTGGGTTCTGCAGCAGGACAATGATTCAAAATACACCAGCAAGTCCACCTCTGAATGGCTTAAGAAAAACAAAATGAAGACTTTGGAGTGGCCTAGTCAAAGTCCTGACCTGAATCCAACTGAGATGCTGTGGCATGACCTTAAAAACGTGGTTCATGCTCGAAAACCCTGAATGTGGCTGAATTACAACAATTCTGCAAAGATGAGTGGGCCAAAATTCCTCCACAGCACTGTAAAAGACTCATTGCCTGTGGTCGCAAATGCTTGATTACAGTTGTTGCTGCTAAGGGTGGCCCAACCAGTTATTAAGATTAGGGGGCAGTCACTTTTTCACACAGGGCCATATAGGTTTAGATGTTTTTTCCTTTAATAATAAACACCTAAATTTAAAAACTGCAATTTGTGTTTACTTGTTCAATTCAATTCAGTTCAATTCAACTTTATTTATACAGTATAGCGCCACTTCACAACAACAGTTATCTCATAGCACTTTCAACTGTAGGGGAAACCATCACAATTGCAGAAAGACCCCAGCAATCAGGCGATCACCTGTGAGCAAGCACTTGGCGACGGTGGAGAGGAAAAACTCCCTTTTAACAGGAAGAAACCTCCAGCAGAACCAGGCTTAGGGAGGGTCAGTCATCTGCTGCGACTGGCGGGGGGGTGAGGGGATAGAGAAGATGAAAAGAACAGACATATAGAGAGCAAACAGCACGATGGGGACTCAATCTATGGGAGAGAACAAACAGATGTTAATGACCAGCAAAAAAAAAAAAAAAAAAAAATCATTGAGACTGAAGAAAGGAGTGAAGCCCAGTGCAATTAGTGGAGGTCCCCCGGCTGTCTAAACCTAATAGCAGCATAACTAAGGGAGGGTTCAGAAACACATGATCCCTCCCTAATTGTAGGCTATATCAAAAAGGAAGGTTTTACTCCTATTCTTAAAAAACAGAGATCGAGTCTGACTCCCGAATCCCGATTGGCAGCTGGTTCCACAAGAGAGGAGCTTGATAACTGAAGGCTCTGCCCCCATTGTACTTTTGGAGATTCTAGGTATTACAAGTAATCCAGCATTTTGGGAGCGTAGTGCTCTGTTAGGATAGTAGGGTAATATCAGTTCTTTTAAATAAAAAGGGGCCTGATTGTTTAGAGTTTTGAAAGTGAGAAGAAGGATTTTAAACTTAATTCTAAACTCTATGGGAAGCCAATAAAGGGAGGCCAAAACCGGAGAGATATGATCTTGCTTTCTAGTACCTGTTAAAACTCTTGCTGCAGCATTTTGGATTAACTGAAGATTTTTTAGAGATGTTTTAGGACAACCTGATAATAAAGAGTTACAATAATCTAATCTAGAGCTAACAAAAGTGTGGATCAGTTTCTCAGCATCACTCTGAGACAAGACGCTCCTAATCTTGGCAATATTACGCAAATGATAGAAGCCAGTCTTAGAAACAAATTTAATTTATTTTAATAGCAGGAAATTACAAGTCATCCAAGCTTTGATTTCCTTAAGACAGGCTTCTAACTTGGCTAATTGATTACTATCATCTGGCTTCATTGACAGGTATAACTGTGTGTCATCTGCATAACAATGAAACTGTATACAGTGCTTTCTAATAATGTTTCCTAACGGAAGCATATATAAACTAAAAAGAGTAGGGCCTAGCACAGATCCCTGTGGAACTCCATGATTGAGCTTTGAGTTGAAAGAAAACTCATTATTGACATGAACAAACTGGAACCTATCAGATAAATAAGATCTAAACCACTGCAACAAAGTTCTATTAAGTCCAACATATAGTGTTCTAATCTATCAAGTAGAATATTATGATCGATAGTATCAAAAGTTGCACTAAGGTCTAAAAGGACAAGCACAGAAACAAGTCCATTATCAGATGCGATCAGGATTTCATTAGTGACCTTCACTAAGGCTGTTTCAGTACTATGATGGATTCTAAACCCAGACTGAAACTCTTCAAATAGACCATTTCCCTGCAAGTGGTCAAATAATTGCACAGCAACAACTCTTTCCAAGATGTTTGAAATGAAAGGGAGATTAGAGGTTGGCCTATAGTTAGCTAAAACTCCTGGATCCAGCGTTGGCTTTTAGAGTAAGGGTTTAATTACAGCAGTTTTAAAAGTCTGCGGTACAGGGCCTAAAGTTAATGAAGAATTGATTATTTGAAGAATAAAGCTACCAATAAGTGGGAAGACTTTTTTAAATAACCTGGTAGGAATAGGGTCTAAAAGACAAGTTGAAGGCTTGGATGAGGAAACTATTTTGTCTAACTCTCAAATGTCAATTGGAGTAAACGGATCCAAACAGATGTCAGTTGAAGGAGTTGTAGTAGTTACTGTTTTTAAGTTAACAGTGGAAAGAATCTGACTGATTTTATCTCTGATAGATGAAATGTTATTATTGAAAAAGTTCATAAAGTTCTGACTAGTAAGCTCTAAGGGAATGCTAGGATTGACAGAGTCCTGACTCTTTGTCAGCCTGGCTACAGTGCTGAAAAGAAACCTGGACTTATTCTTGTTCTCTTCTATTAATGCAGAATAATAACTTGTTCTAGCTTTTCTCAGAGATTTTTTATGAATTAAAAGATGATTTCGGCAAGCTAAATAGATGAAATTAGTGGAGCGCCATTTTCTTTCTAATTGACGAGTCTTCTGTTTTAAGCTATGAGTTTCTGTGTTGAATCAATGAGTTAGAAATCTCTGATTAGACTTTTTCTTTTTAAAGGGGCCACCAAGTCTAGAGTCTGATGCAGAGAAGTTGTAACACTATCTACCATGCTATCAATTACAGAAGGAGCAAGCTGTCTATAGCTTATTTCCGTTGTGTTGACACATGGCATAGTGGAAACAATCTGCATAAATTTGGTAACAGCATCACCTGAGAGGCATCTACTGTAGTAATAATTTTCCTTAGGAGCCAAATAGTCAGAAATAGTAAAATCAAAGGTTAACAGACAATGGTCTGACAGTACAGGGTTATGAGGAGACACTACCAGATTTTCTATTTCTATGCCATATGTCAGAACAAGGTCCAATGTATGGTGGCGATAATGGGTAGAATTTCCTACTTTCTGAGAAAACGCCCATCGAGTCTAATATTGAATTAAATGCCATGTTAAGGCAATCACTATCTACATCTACATGTATATTGAAGTCCCCCACTATAATTATTCTATCTTATTTCAGCACTAAATCAGCTAAGAATTTGGTAAATTTGGATAAAAACTCTGAGTAGGTTGATGGAGGATGATAAACTATGGCAGATAAATTGGGTTTAGCCTAAAATTGCTAAAATGCCCAATACTGAGGACCAGGCCCTCAAAGGAATTATAACATGTTTTTTGCTTTACATTAACTAGTAATTTGGAATGGTAAATTGTTGCTACTCCTCCTCCATGACCAGAACTTCTGGGATTTTGACAGTTTAAATAACCAGAGGGAGTTGATTCATTTAAACCAACATAATCCTCTTGCCCTAACCAAGTCTCTGTAACTGATATTAAATCAATCTGATGATCAATTAACAGATCATGGACTAGCAGAGACTTGGGAGTTAGAGACCTAATATTTAACAAACCACATTTATGAGGAGGAACAGAGGCCGAATCATTAAATTTAGAGGCTTCATGTTTAATTTGAGTTTTACCAGCTTTTTGTTTAATCACTTTGTTATCTTTGTCTAATATTTAAATTTGTTTGATGATCTGAAACATTTAAAAGAAACTCTGATTATATCGGCATGTTAGCTCTATATGCTTTATTTTGATGTTAGTAACATAACTATAATTTAATTTTTTTGAAAATAATTCCCAGTTTTATATATTTTTAAGAAACTTTATTACGATTTTTGTTTACGTCGCAATGCATTCTGGGTAGTGACGTAGAATGGTTGCAGCCGTTTTTTTCTGTCTTATACAAGCCAAGAAGCGAAGCTATGAACTACTGCCATTTGTCAGTGAAAATACCACATTGCACGGCTTTTGGATGTAATTTCCAATCAAAGGGAAGTAAAGAGAGTGGGATAAGCCTCCATAGCTTTCCTAAAGAGGGAAAGTGGAGGAAAAAGTGGGGCGGCAGCAGCTCAGCAGGTCGTCTAATAACTCGATGGTTGGCGGTTTGCATCACGCTCTCCCCAGATATCCTGCCGTTATGTCCCTGGGCAAGACACTTCACCCACATTGCCTCCAGTGCCCATAACACTGGGTATAAATGTGTAAAAATGTTTAAATGCTCGGTGGTTTCCGGAGAGGCTGTTGGTGCGGATTGGCAGCCACATTTCACTCACTCTGTCTGTGATCGCGCGCTGTAACGCATGCCTGATAAAACTGACATATGTATTAATCACGCTGTGATAATAGCACAATATCGCTCAAAGCGCGCGCATGAGACATGTCTGTGATCGCACGCTTGTGTTGACCGTTCCTGCCTTTCCTCTCCTAACTGTGGTTTTGGGACGCAGGGGAGATGTAACTTCCTCCGCGGTCAATTCCCGAGTAAATCTCACTCTTGTGGTACACAGAAGCACAGGCCGTTTTGCTGAAGCGTTGGGGCTTTATTTATATACCGCACTGTTGTCAGCAAAAAATTCTACCTGCTCTGGTCGCCTCGCTCTTTCTACTTATCCGCACCAAATCACACACCGTTCGCTCTCCAGGTCATTCCACACACACCGGGGGGGGGGGGGGGGGTGCCTCGGCTGCGCAGCTGCCACTCAAGTCCATGCACCGAGCTGCCCCATCCAAACACACGCACCAGACACATCCCACAACACTTGATACAGCTGACATATGTATTAATCACGCTGTGATATCACTCAAAGCGCGCGCTTGGCTTGACATGTCGAAGATCTGGCTGGCAACAGTCAGAAGAAAAAAAAAAAGTGGAGCACTGCTTATGGACGTTCAACCCGCAGTCTGAGAAAGCAACAGAGAAATTGCTTTATGTTGCTCAGAGTCCATGTTTATCAGTTCAGTGCCCATCATGCTTGTAGACAATTTTTTGTGTTTGAGCATTCTATTGTAAGTAAATCAACAATATATAAGTTTCACTCCACTCCGCGAGTGTCTCAAGCGTGCGCTCGAGGAACATTATTTTAAGGTGAAATAAAATGGCCTGTGCTTCTGTGTACCACTCGAGAGTAAGATAGTGGAGGAAGATGCATCTCCCCTGCGTCCCAAAACCACAGTTAGGAGAGGAAAGGCAGGAATGGTCAACACAAGCGTGCGATCACAGACATGTCTCATGCGCGCGCTTTGAGCGATATTGTGCTATTATCACAGCGTGATTAATACATATGTCAGTTTTATCAGGCATGCGTTACAGTGCGCGATCACAGACAGAGTGAGCGAAATGTGGCTGCCAATCCGCGCCAACAGCCTCTCCGGAAACCACCGAGCATTTAAACATTTTTACACATTCATGCCCAGTGTTAAGGGCACTGGAGGCAATGCGGGTGAAGTGTCTTGCCCAGGGACACAACGGCAGGATATCTGGGGAGAGCGTGATGCGAACCGCCAACCATCGGGTTATTAGACGACCTGCTCTACCTGCTGAGCCGCTGCTGCCCCACTTTTTCCTCCACTTTCCCTCTTTAGGAAAGCTATGGAGGCTCACCCCGCTCTCTTTATTTCCCTTTGATTGGAAATTACATCCAAAAGCCGCGCAATGTGGCATTTTCACTGACAAATGGCAGTAGTTAGGAGCTTCGCCTCTTGGCTTGTATAAGACAGAAAAAACGGCTGCAACCATTCTACGTCACTACCCAGAATGCATTGCGACGTAAACAATAATGGCGATTTACATCATAATAAAGTTTTTTTAAAAATATATAAAACTGGGAATTATTTTCAAAAAAATTATATTATAGTTATGTTAGTAACATAAAAATAAAGCAAACAGAGCTAACATGCCAATATAATCAGAGTTCCTTTTAAGTGTGACAAACATTCAAAAAAAAAAAAATGAGAACTAAGGAAGCGGACAAACACTTTTTTCACACCACTGTAATTTTTTTTTTTAGCAGTTTTACTTTCCATGGGTAATCCCTTTGTCTAATATGCTGTGTGTGTTTCTGTCATTTGGTTGTCTACTGTCATGCTGCTGTTACACTGTAATTTCCCAGTTTGTGATCAATAAAGTACATCTATCTATCTATGCTTGTTTTGCGTGATATATATTATTAGGAGGATGTGAATGAAAATGTTGGATGTGCACTGTTTTTTCCCCGACCAACACTACAGCCAGAGAGTAAAGGTCAGAGTCTTCAGTTCACTAGTCTTCTCATTTTTGCTATTTAGCGACGAGACATGGATGTTGACTGAGTAAGTGGGAGAATGACTGGACTCATTTATGGCCATGTGTCTTTGTCAGATTCTAGAATACCAATTGTAAGTTCAATATCGAAATGTTCTAGGAGGCCACGATGATTGACGACTCTTTAGACAGGCAGTGTGGTTTCATAAAAGCGACCACAATAATTGGATGCTTGCTTGCCATGACCCAAGGGGGTGGGGTAGGTGGAGGTGATGCTGGCAATTTCAGCGAGCCACTGTACAACCCACCTTTACCCCAGCTTCTCTTTATATTCTGTTTGGCTTAATCTGTGTAATTAATGTGTGTTCTGGTTAATGTTGGCTTTGTGAGTTTTTGATCTATTCATCTTGTATTTAGGAATATGGCCCCAATATGCCAAATAGACATTACTGTAGATCCAAATAAAGATCTAAAATGTGACTTTATTTTTCCAGATAGAAACCATATGATGTATTTCATTACAGCTGTATCACAGTTTTTACATCTTTCAGTCTACTGCTCTATTGTCTACTCATTTGTGAAAGTTTATTGTCATACTGTGAAAAAAATCAGTGGAAATGAAGCAGTCCAAGTGTTTCAAGTTGCTTTGTGGGACTCCAGACAATGTGTGGATGATTTGTTGACTTTATCCCATGGTGTTGAAGCTGCTTTTGAGAAAACATCAATTACAGTTGATTGTTCTGGTGGCATTTCTCTTTAGTGTGAGCGGTTTGGCTGAACCAGCAAAGCAGAGCCTGCTGTGTGGTGCATGCTTAGTGAATTCTGACTCGGCCCAAATCTTTGTCGATCTTTCCTTGTTGAATAAGCACAACCCTTTCAGGATAAGAGGATTGATGCTGCTCCCGCTGAACTCTGGAATATCCCTGTCCTTAGCTGGGCAAGAATTTGGGGTTTGTGGGTAATGGAGGGAAACCACTTCCTTTGCTTGTTAAACAAGATCATTAAAAAGCATTATGTGTTGGTCTCTGGAAGGGCTTTTGATTGGCATAGCTTGCATCTGTTGGAGTATATTTCTGGGTCTCTTGTTACTTTTTGATAATTCTGAAATATGGCACTTCTGCTCCTAACCAAGTGTTAGTGGAAACAACAAGTCCTAAAATGAGGCTCAGTGAAGAAGAGCTGTGACATTTTGACCAAACATGAAGCAACTTCAGTTAGTTCAAGAATTCTACAAGATTAACAATGGTCTGAAAATGATGATCAAAACTGACACATTTCTCAGACTTCAAAGCTTCTGTCTTCTAATGTGATACACATCCCATGACTTATATCTGAAAGTATAATCCAGGTTACACTGATTTGATTAAAGGTTTGAAGGTGAAGATCATTGCACAGTTGGACAATTGGTTTATTATTCAGAATTATACAAGAGAATCTGACATGGTTTACCGACCCAGAGAGCAGACTCAGACTCAAAAGTAGATACAATTATCTTTATTGTGTTTAGTGTGTGTATGTGCGTGTGTGTGATAGTGTAGCAACTGGGGGCGAGCAGAGCACCGTGCGACCTGGCAACCCTATGGACAAACAGAGACAGGGAGAGTTAGTGTTGGACCCCGAAGAGGATGTACAGAATAGTCCAGTGCTTACTGTTTGTAGGGATGGTGTTAGACTCAGATTCAGCTCGGAGGCTCCGGCCAGGAAGACAGCGCCCGCTGTCCCGGTTGCAGCTGGAGGTGGATGGAGAGTCCGGGGAAAGCGCAGTGCAGCTCGGTCCGCCGCCACGGATCTCCGCCTGTGCACAGGGGAACGAGTGAAGATAAAGGTGAATAGAGTGAGGGCTTACTTGGAGCTGAGGTGATGATCCTTCCTGACGACGGATGACAGGAGGTGAGATTCAAAGACAAGGGTAGGCTGAGGCAAGGAGGCTCTGGAACGAAGACGAAGGCGAGTGTAGGTCTCATCAGGGAATGGAGACAGACAACTCTGCGCTGATCCGAGGGCAGCACGGTCTAAATAGCCCTGGCTGTGATGGAGAGCAGGTGTGCGCGCAGCTGAGGATAATAAGCAGCCAGAGCGAGCCATCACAGAATCCATCAATTTTGTCAACCCGGGGCTATAGATGGCTGGATCCAGTTTCATTTATGGGATTATACAACACTTATATGCACACCTACAACCAGTTAACCTGACATATAAGCCTTCCGACTAAGGGAGGAAATCACAGGACCCAGAAAAAGAACACAAACTCCACAAACAAGGGCCTGATTTGACCAGTCTTTGAGCTGACAGTACTAACCAGCTGGGGTACTTATCATAGACTGTTATTTATCGCCAAACCATCCACAAAACACAAGTACCTGTCAACTCCAACAAGTGCTTATTAAAAAGATGAACATCTCACACAAGTGGCTGCAATAAAAAAAAATTAACAAGTTTGATGTAATGATCTTTGTGCGCACGTTTGATTAATGGGGACAAACAGTTGCTGCAGGTTCCATTTCTTCTTGCTTCGGCTGCTTGCTTTAGGGTTCGCCACAGCGGATCATCTGCCTCCATCTCACCCTATCCAATGCATCCTCTTTTTTTTCACAACCCTCTCCATGTCGTCCTTCACTACATCCATGAATCTTCTCTGTGGTCTTCCTCTTTTCCTCCTGCCTGGCAGCTCCATCTTCAACATCCTTTCTCCAATGTAACCTCTATCCTTCCTCTGCACATGTGAGATGATGAGATTGATGAGATTCAACTTTATTGTCATTACACATGTATGAATACAAGGTAACGAAACATGACTTGGCATTTGGGCACGCTCTGCAGAGCGCATCCAAGGCCGGGGCAGCCGCTAGGCACCAGTCATAAAGAAGAAAGGAAAAAAAAGAAAAGAAAGGATATGACACAGTAGGCGAGAGAAAAAAACATGTTTTATCAAATTGATGCTTAATGAGTAAGCAAAATTTTGATTGCAGGCAAAAAAACCCTCAATGCATATTTAGCAGACATTTAGTAGACAGATCACACGCAGAGGGAGAGCAGTGTGTGTATATCGTATGCATGTAGTGTTGTATGCATTGTGTAGTGTAAATGTAACAGTTGTTAGTGAGCAGCAGAGGGCGCCTCCTGGCAGTGGATACATGTTATAATCATGTGACTTATAAACAAGTCCAGAGTCCAGAGTCTATCTCTCTCTCTCTCTTGCTTGCAGAAGGCACATGGGCATTGTCCTTGAGGGTCCAATCCGCTGACGACAAACAACTGATTGTTGATTGTTGGGTAGACATAAGAGCCGGTCCTTCCGCTTATCTCAGTCAGGAGGAATGTAAACACGGGGCAAACAAGGTCAAATCAAATCAAATCAAATCAGCACAGTGCACTCAGAGAATAGAATTTGTCCTCACCCGTGTAATTCTGTGCTTTCATTATATATGCAGGCTTAAACTGTTTTTCCATAGAGAGCACAGGGCTTCAGATGTATTCCTTCACTGAATCACTGTCATTCAGTTCACCGTTTGCCGCTACTCGTGCCCTCCCCAACTGGTCGAATTTGATGAAGGAGCTTGCCGGGTCCGCTTTGATCAGCTCTCTCACTTTCCTTCAATTTCTGATGCATCAGGGAACTCCACAGCCAAAAATAGAAGTCCTGAGATCATAACCAATAATGTTTCCATAGACGCATGAATTCCAATGTCCATGAGTCTCCTCGTAGGTTCCAATTCTTGGGCTCCCCCTTGGCCCAATTCTTGTTGAAAAATAGTGACAATAGCACATTTAAGCCGCTTCCAAATCCATAATTTCCGTTTAGATTAAGATTCAGCAGAAGAAGGGCGACTAAACACAGACAAAAACGCAACATTGCAAAAGCTGGGAATAGATCAGGAAGGCAGGGGAGGAGGGAAGAAAAATGCGACTGTTCTCTCTCAAGGCAAGAAGGAAAATATCCTTGTCCAAAATGTCCAAACTATCTCAGCCTTGCCTCTCTTACTTTGTCTCCAAACTGCTCAACCTGAGCTGTCCCTTTGCTATACTCATTTCTAATCCTGTCCCTCCTAGTCACTCCCAAAGGGAGTGATAGCATCTTTAACTCTGCCACTTCTAACTCTGTCTCCTGTCTTTTTGTCAGTGCCACTGTCTCCAAACAGTGCATCATAACAGCTCTCACTACCGTCTCATAAATCCTTTCACTGTAGCTGTTATCCTTCTGTCACAAATCACCTCTGACACTGGTCTCCACCCACTCCATCCTGCCTGCACTCTCTTCTTCACTTCTCTTGTGCAACTTTCCAGTGCTTTGGATGGTTGACCTCAGGTATTTAAACTCATCTACCTTCACTGCCTCTACTCCTTGTATCTTTACCGGGACACCTGCCTCCCTTTCATTTACAAACAGGTATTCTGTCCTGCTTCTACTGGTTGTCATTCCTCTTTTCTCCAATGCATACCTCCACCTCTCCAGGTTCTTTTCCACCTGTCCCGTACTCTTGCTACAGATTACAGTGTCGTCTGTGGACATCATGGCTCACCATTTATTAACTGCAAATTTCTTATGACCATGGGTAGGAGCATGAAGTAGAAGCTTTTTCGATTCTTTTTGTCTTATTTCTTCTTTTATTTTTACATATATCACTAAAAATCTTCTGTGACATACTGTGGTTTACAAACTTGGCTTGGGCTTGAATTCTTGGACCACCTCCTTTTGGGCTTTTCCCCAACGCATGGAAACCCTGAAACTAAGTTCAAGCTGCAGCTTTGGCGCATAGTGGAAAAAGGGGGGTTAATGTGATTAAGGTTGTGTCTGAATAGAGACTTCCCAGTTAGAACTCCTAAGGAGGAGGATTAGATTTGTCATATGCACAGAGGAGCCCTGACTGTGGTTGTACACACTTCACTGCTCTGGAGGAATCCGTGAAGCGAGTGTCCGTGCTGTTTGGGATGTTCGTCGGACAGAGTAATATGAGGGCACTGTCAGCTGGAGAGGTACTGGGCCCTATTCCCAGAAACCACACACTTGTGCACATAGATATTACCCGAATGCTTGTTTAAATGAATGGAGGCACCAAACACGGAGGATGTAATATAATCTGTGTTGTGCAGTCAGATCCCAGTGTGTGAGGGTCATTAAGTACGCATGTTAACACAGGATGAGAATTGTATTGCTTTCACTCTCTCTCTCTCTCTCCCCCCCCCACACACACACACACTCTCTCTTCCAATACACCGTCATTCCAGTGGCAGTGGATGGCCCTCTTATTAGGTCAGATGAAAGTGGAAAATTAGCACAATTCCCCCAGGCTGGGATTTATCCCACATCTCTTCCAATTAGCTTCCTGAGCTTCTGGAGATAATTGTACTATACAGTGCAGAGACAGGAGCTCTTACAATCTTGCTGCTACTGCTTCTACATTCCCATCTCCATCTCCAGTTACTCATAAACTTCTTCACTCCAATAAAAAAAAAGAGCAAGAATCTTAAAGAACTGAAAGAGTAACTATAGGATCAGCATCCCATCTCTAATCCAGCTCGGAGGCGGCCCCATCCCTTGAGCCTGGTTCTGTTAAGTACTTACATACGCTGCCAAGAGTTTGGAGTTGCAGAAGTTTTGCATGTGTTGTCATTTATAGCGCTATCATCTTTAATAACGGGGAGGGATTAGCGCCATTGCCTTTTGATCCTATAATCCGCACTCCTCAAAATCCCAAACTTTATCGGCTTGCCTCTCAGCTGGACCCACTGATCTGCTGGGAAAGACAGAAATTGACCTCAAATGAAGCGTTGTCCTGTGAAATCTCCGACAGGTGACAGCAGTAATTCATGGATGGAGAGGAGAACAGTTGGCCTAATGTGGCCATGGGAGATGAGCCTGTTGGCTCATACCAAGCTGTTGTCAAGGGAGATTAAAGGACTTCATAAATATGCCCTTCCGTGCTGTATATCAGCAGGCTGCATTAATCACCGCTGCCTGTCCGTAGCGCAGTAATTGCATCTGAAGATGAAAGCTGAGGAACTTCCATCTTCCCACCTGCACCATACATTGCATTGCACATTTGTCTCACAACATTGGTGTCAAATATCGAAGCAGTCTAGCATATATCTTCTGCTCCTCCTCCAAATGTGCACAAGTGTTTGAATTTACAGTAGCTAAAACTGAAATATTTATAACAGCGCTGGAAAAAAATAAATCTCTGCACTGAAATCTTAGGATTAATGAAAGAGGTCACTTCATCCACAGTCAGGACCAGTGTTACAGTGCAACTACCTTCCTTTGCTCTCTTCATTAACGTGACATAGACTCTTTCCCATTGCATCGCCAGGATTGATGTTCCACTTTCATTTACGGCCCTCCCTTCTCCACCGGCCACGCCTCAGATAGAAAAGGGAACGGCGGCGTTTCAACGCTTGAGAGCAGCAGCCCGTGATTGCACACTGGAACTAATTAACGAGCAAGGCCTCCGTTTATGTTAAGCAACGTTTGAGAGCGGAGGACGACAGGAACTTAATTACACGGTGCCAGAGACAAGAATAGCCGCTAAAGGTTTCAGCGGCAAAACTGTGTGTGAGGTTGCGGAGGGCTCGTATGCGCTGTCACTGAGGGGATATTAAAGTCGTGTGTCACATTGTTTCTCTTGAAGATTTGCGAGTATCGCGTTTCTGCTGGGACACGGAGAGGATGAAGTGCATACAGTAGATTTATTCCCTTCTTTTTCATCCACTTACATTGGCTACATTACCAAAGAGGCTCTCCACTACAAGGATGTCGACTCTCCCCTCAGAAATAACTTAAGGCTTGAATTAGGGGGACTTTGCTCCATTACAGAAACCATACATGGAAAGAAAAATCTGCTTGTATGACTGACTCTGTGTGCTCTCTGCATAGTGTTTGTAATAAATCATGGTTCATGTTCCTGTTGTGCGTGCTTAAAATGAGAACCCACGGGGCAGTAGAGACAAAAATCCAGAACAAAAACAAGACTGTGACCCCATGAGGTCTAAGTCTTCACTGATGATCACAAGTGCCCTCACCCAACCCCTGAACCTCAACCCTAAGCTGTCAAAATTATGAAATATGAGATTTTATGCTCATGAAAGCCATTCTCAGACATCTTACAAATCAGAAAGAAAAGAAAATAATCATTCTAACACATATCACAAAGGAAATATTTTCTCTTTTCCAAAAATATAGGGTCAGAGTTAAATATTTTACCCAATACACAGACATCAAAGCTTAGTAGATGACTGAAAACACAAATTCTAAAAGGCTGCCATACACTAAATAAGTTTAACAGAGGTGAAACCAGTGAGACAGAGGAAGACAATTACAAAAGAGGACGAGCAGACAAAGGCAGGACGTAAAGCCACAGACATGCAGGGAAGCAAACACTCAAATAATACAGGAATTAATTAACTGTGGAAAACAGAAATAGTGGCAGACAGTGAATATGTCAGTGAGGTAAAACACAAATAGAGCAAGGCCATAATGTCCTTTGGTTTGTTGTTTAAATGTATATACTGGGTTACAGTAATGAGGGCAGATTTTGAGTGACTACTAGCATGGGAGGATATTTCATTTCACTGTTGGGGATACAATAAACAGAATATTTTCTCAAGAGTAAATATTGAGGGTGACACTATAAGTATTATTGCAGTCAGTGCCATTTCTAGCTTTTTGGGGACCCCATGTAAGATTGTGTTTGGGGGGGCTGTGTTTTTGTAATTGGGAAGAGTTCAGAGCCTTTACAATGGGGAAAAAAAAACCAAAATCTTTGAACAATAAAACTGGGTCATTGTCTTGATGAATAGAAAAAAATAAACCATTATTCCCCCTTTTACATAGCGGTGGAGATGGTTGAATAATCAAAAGTGGCCAGGTCTCTCAATGATCTTTCATTGAGCTCCATGGTCGCCACGGTCTCCCCAAAGATTTGACTGAGTCCAGAACACACAAGGACCTCCCAGACACTTACACAAAAATGGCTTTTTTGAGGCTTCAGGAGATTGTTGCGAGATCAGGCCAATTTTTGATCAATCAATGATCTCCGTACTGTGTAAAGAGGCCCTTACAAAGAATAAAAATTTAACCAGCAGCCATATGAAGTTTACAAGAAAAAAGTAGCAAATTTATGAAACAAAATACACGAGTTTGTATGAAAAGTCACATATTTAAGAGAAAAAAGTTTCATATTTCCAAGAAAAAAGTTGTAAATTTAAAATAATTGTTTTGCAAATTTATGATAAAATGTTACAAGTTTAAAAGCAAAAAGTAGCAAATGTATGAGGAAAAAACATCAAATTTACAAGAAAAAAGTCACAAATTCATGAGAAAAAGTTGGACATTTATGAGAGAAAAAAAGATGAAAATATTTCACAGAAAAGCCAAATCTATAGGGAAAAGTTGAAAACATCCAAGATTTTTTTTAATTTTTTTTTTTTTTTTTTTTTTGCATTGGAGCTTCATTTTGCCCACATGTTCTCAACGAGGGGGGACTGAAAAGTTCATAGTGGTCAAAACTGACCAAAATGTGGTTTATTTTTCAATATAGTCTCCCCTTCGGTTCACACACTTCTTCCATCGGTGTTGCAGCGCTTGGATCCCTGCAGTTGAAAAATAAACCATCCATCCATCCATCCATCCATCTTCTACCGCTTTTCCGGAGGTCCGGGTCGCGGAGGCAGCAGTTCAAGCAGAGAAGCCCAGACTTCCCTCTCCCCAGCCACCTGCTCCAGCTCTTCAGAGGGGATACCAAGGCGTTCCCAGACCAGCTGGGAGACATAGTCTCTTGATCACTGTGAATTTTTCAGCCTATGAACTTTTCAGCCCCCCCCACACACACACACTCGTATGTGTTCTGCTGAGATATGCAGGGCGTGAGGACTCACTGTAAGGACTTTATTAGTGTTGAGGTAGCTGCTGATGCCTAGAATGCATCTTCACAGTATTGGTTAGTACATAGAGAGATCATATAATAACTAAAAGATTTGCTCTTTTTATGTATTGAAATAAGTATTTTTTTTTTGGTGGAAAGTAGATCATGACAGAAAAAATCTGCAGTGAATTTTACTGCTGTATCACATCTCACACTTGCTCATATCAGTCAGTCCTACTTTGGGTCTTGCAACTTCTGCGGTGCTGTGCATTGAACTCGTGAAATTATTGCCTTTCCAGATCCATTTGTTTCCATTGTGTATGACTGTTTGGTGCTCATAGTATCAGAAACCGGACCCCGCTCATGGGTTACGTGGAATGTCTGCTACCCGTTAAAAAGGGCCTGGAGAGGTTCGCAGGAAGTGAGGACTGGGTTAGTGCAGGGAGCCTTAAAGAAAATGTAGCAGTCATAAAACAATGTGGGCTCTTGGAATGCTTTACTGATAGATTTATAAAGGCCAGGCTGTGGAAAAGGAAGCTTGATATATTTAGGATGCTTCTTAAAACATACAATAAAAATACAGACTATGGAATGCTTACACAAACCAAAGATGAACTTTAGGCTTCCTTTTCTCTTCTTACTTTAGGCCATTTACACCTACTTACAACCTTACATTAAAGATCTGTATGACTCCATCAGAAGCAAAACCCCAGAGAATGTTGGGGGAAAGGAACCATTAATCATGCAGGTTAAAATAGAAGAAAGGAACATAATTAGTGATGGTAATAATAAATAATGATTAATAAGGAGCTACAATACTATGTTAGCACTCTCTAAATACACATAATAGTCAAAGTTAGAGAATCTCAACTTGATTCTTTTGCTTCACTGAGTACATTCAACATGTTCCCAGTCCCTTAACGTAATAAGTTATTCCGTCAATGCTATTGGCATCAGGGTACAATAAAAAATGTGCCCTTCTGTGTCACGTTTCTTTGTGTTTTTCAGCCTTTTTTGAGCTATGGAACCCTTTTTACACTAAAAAATAAAAACCCTGCGGAACCCCAAAATGAGAGATGTGCCTTTCTCAGCTCAACAGGGTGGACTTCTCTATCCATCGCTTGTTTGGTGCTGGGGGCAACTGATGTCAGGATGCGGTTTCTGGGGGAGGTGCTGACATTCTCCTGATCTGGATAGTGTTGTGGGCTCAGCAATAATAAATCTGAGGGTCCTAAAACTACTGCAGTCCTGAAACTACTGCCTCCGATTGTGCAGGAATCCCCAACTCGGGCTCAGCCTCCTTTAAAAGGAGGAAGAAGATGAGAATAAGAGCAGGGATTGTTTTTGTGCTGCCTCCCACTGACATGGAGGGCCCTCCTCAGGTGCCAGTACACATCAATGGCAAATTGTTTGCAATTTTTTGGACCAATTAATAAATGAAATTAGATAATTTCCCAGGGGAACATGAATGCTCTCTCATGGACCAACTGGGGTCTGAGGGCCCCCGGTTGGAAAACATTGTCTTTTCTAACTGTCATATACACCAATGTAAGCTCTCCTGCACCCCACCCCAATGCTTTTGCACAGTGCAGTCACACCATGGTTCCGCCTGTAACAATAGCAGCTAAAACGATTAACTGTACGAGAAGAAAAAACGATCAGGATAAGTTTTTTGGCCATGACAAGTCACCGTTTATGTGTGACTGTTTGTGTTTTTGGGTTTTTTTTTTAACCGCACTGCTGCTGTCCCTCTGCATGCCTTCCTGTACGAGGCGGAGCATATGCTAACACAGCGGGTACAGCCGGAAAAAATGGCGGCAAGTACCGGCGAGCTGGTCTTCGTTCACAATATAAAGTTTATCCCGACTGAGATGAAGGGTGCATCCCATTTAACCCCTTAGCCTTACCTCTCTGTTTTGCACTTTGAATTTAACTGTGTGATTGTTTCATGTAGCGAAGCTCTCATTTTTTCCACGATTAGAGAGATCAGCTTCAAGTCTGGCTCGATTACTTAAGTAACAGCCGTGTTTATGCTACGTTTATATAATTGATGCGACCGTTCTTGCTGTCAGTCATTTTACAACATATCAGCTGTATTAGCGAGTGCTACCAGGAAAAAAACAACTCAGAATAGACAGTAAGGTCCATGTAGTTGAGGTGTTCACTATGCAGTTCTCTACTGTGTCATCTCTGAGATCGTGCATATTGTAAACAAATGGCACTTAGCAATGATGTAAAGCCACGTGTCTTGGTCATCCGTGGCAATTCATAAACAGTTTAATTAATTTACTTTTTGCTTGTTTTATTTATTTAGGTTATTTTTTAACTTGACAGTGGTGGCCCCATAACCAGGCGGTCATCGGTTCAAGCCCCAGCTGGGTCATACCAAAGACCATATAGAAATGGTACTTCCTGCCTTCTAGCTTGGTGCTCATCATAATAGAATGGGAGAAGGAAAGTTGGTTACTCAGCCACAGGGGAGCACAAGCCAGTGTATTCCCTGTGCTGGTCCCAAGCGCAGATAAATGGGCAGAGTTGTGCCAGGAAGGGCATCTGGCGTAAAAATCCTGTCAAACTGATAAGTGAGTCATTGCAATATAAGGTGATGATACGCTGAAAGGGAGCAGTCAAAAGACAAAAAAAATATATAATATATTTAGGTTACTTTAAATATTTTTCCTCATTTCTATTCTAGTGTTTAATATCGTTCATAAAGAAAAGTTCAGAGCTCTTGGAAAAGTTATCCATAGACTTGTCATTATATCACTAGCAGTGGGGCATAAAGTGAACTTCATGACGTCAACAATAATATTGTTAATCACGGTAATTTTGAAGGAGATTTATCATCCATCAAAATTTGATTTTTTTTAAAAAAAATTTTTGTATTTAGTATACTTTATTAATCCCCAGAGGGAAATTCAGGGTATCCACCTGGATGGATGAGGCAGCCACGGTACGGCACCAGTCCCTTCACCATTCACACCTAAGGCCACTTTAGAGTCTCCAATTAGCCTAACGTGCATATTTTTGGCCTGTGGGAGGAAACTGGAGTACCTGGGGTAAACCCACACAGACACGGGGAGAACATGCAAACTCCACACTAGTGGTGTGCAATACTGTAAGATTTGATATCAATCCAATACTGTAATGATGCTGAGCGCAGGTCAATGCCGCGCTGAGGTCCTTTTGGTTCTGCTCATTTTCTGTATATGTATTTATTCCCGATTTTCTTACATTATGGTTCGTGCTTTTATTTTGACAGCACAGTACGTGACTTCCTCCTGTCAAGTCATTTTGCGGGTTGTCATAGCTGTTTTGTGTTCTTTAATTACTTTCACTCCACACCTGATTCATGTTTGGGTTTTCCCTTATTATTATTTAAGCTCGCTTGTGGGGGTCATTCCTCATGGTGACCTCGCCTTGTACTGACAGGAATTCCCTCGTCTGATTCCTGTTTATTTCTGCTCTGTACTCAGCCTTGTTGAATAATTGTGAGTAACCCTTCATGGTTTTCTTTATGTGCATTTTTCTGTAGTCTCCCTTCGTGGTCCTCTTGTTTCCTTTTTGTAAGTGCCCTTCGTGGCTTTTATTTATGTTCTTTGTTAAATGTGCAAACTCGCAGCAGGTGATTGGTGCCTTATTTCTGCCCTGAAAGGGCCAATTATGACAGTACGTCGCCGCCATTAGGTGCCAGTGGCAATGAGTTTGCCTTTTTTTTTTTCTTTTTTTCATTGTTCTATTTTTCCCCTTTCTGGGTGCCCGCTTGCTGGGATGGCATCATTTGGGAGGGAGTACCCTGTGAGCCTGGGGTTTGAGCTCTGTCAGGCCCTTATGGAGATTGATGACCTTCTAGCCATAGCTCGTCAATATTCCACCCCGAAAGACGCTTTGTGGTACTTGGACTTCGCAGAGGTGCCTGTGCTATGTCATCCTCGCCTCTCGGAGCATGCCAAGGGAAGGGAGAGGATATCCCTGATGTCGTCTCTGCAATGGAAGAACCGTGAGTTGGAGAAGAATTCCACCAGGAAGCCTAGATCGGTGGCGACGGGAAGGCAGTCCCGGGTCTCGGTCCAATTGGCTCCTTGCCAAGCTCCAGCTCCTGCTCCAGCTGCCACTCCACCAGCCCGTAGATGCTGCCTCCCAGCCCAGACCTCCCCTCCTCCCCATGACAGGGCCATACTGAAGCGGATGGAGGAGAGTCACCGGGTGAAGATGCTGCAAACCTCCCGCCATTACCCAGCTACAGACCGCCAGAGGAACTCCTCTGCCTCTCAGTCAACGGTTTCCTCATCGCTGTATCAAAAAGGAACTACAGCAGCTTCAGCCGCTAGGTTTTCCTCACCGGCTGTCTCGTCAGCTCCCTCTTCCTGGGTTGTCGCAGCTGTTCCCCCCTTCTCCACGGCGCCTCCTCTCGCTGATGAGAGCCTGGCTGATCCTTCCCCAGTTTTGCTCGTTATCGAGGCTGCAGGGGCGGCTCCTCCATGTTCTCCAGAGTGGCCCACTACCACCACAGTCACGGAGTGGGAAGATACAGGGCCTGCTGCAACAGAAACCACCGTGCCCTGGGAAAATGGACAAGTGCTTTTTCACTCTTTATCACCATCATGTGAATTACCTTGCCTGATTCCTCGGGGTGAGGCTCAGTCATTGCAGTCCACTGAGTCCTCACCACCTGCTGCAGCCACAAAGACTTCACCTGCTCTCTCTGTGTCTCCTCCAATGTTCCATGGGTGTCTGCCGGTTCCGGGATTAAGCCGTCGGACGGAGAAGGAGCCTGCGGCCCTGGAGAACCTGGTTGCAGCTCCACAACCATGGTTCGGACGGAGGGAGAGGGCTGCCTGCAATCTGGAGCCTGCGTCGACGAGGAAGTGTCCCTGGGCTTCAACTGTGCAGGATTCAGCACCAACAGGGAGTGGATCTCCTGTCGCCACCTCCTGTCGGGGTGGGGACCACAAACATAACACTACATACATCAGCTAATTTCATTATTTGGACAACAGTTCTGTTGTATCTTACAGATGCAACTCGTACTCTTTCTTGCTCGTTCACTCTCTCACTTTTTTCTATCAGGCACATGCGTGTTAAACAACACATGACTTACAACGTTTAATTACTATACCAAAAACACAAATTATGCAGTTCCACACCTGATGATGTTACACACAGACACAGCGATGCAGTTTTTCTGCATGTCAGCAACCACAATAAAATAACCAACACAACTGACTGAGAGACACTTGCAGCTAAAGCAAAAGCAAAGATAAAAATTCAATAACCATATTAAAATTGAACAGGTAATTATTTAGGCAGTTCAGTTAACAGTGAAAGAGCAGTAAATACTGCACTTATCCTATTTGAAGAGGAAGGCAATTCTCCTCTCTTTAATGGTGGCAAAATGTTCAGTCACCATGTCATAGAATTTCCCCCTGGCCTTTACGTCCTCCACAACGGCAGAGTCAATGGATATTTTTGGCAAGATTTACAAGTCTTTTTTGTCCACGTGTTCCACAAATGCCCCCTTTTCTCTCCGTGTGCACATCTAGTTTTGACACTGGCTTGCAGTCAGATTTAATTTTGAGTTGCTGCTCCAGTGGTAGCTTGGTAAACGATTTTTTTAAAAATTTTTATTAAAAACTCCAAATCCTGGCCCTCCATAATGGTACTTGCTAATGTTGCTAACAACACCACTGGCCTCCCACCAACACTGACATTAATGACCCCCTATGATTTGATTGGTCTGATGTGGGCTCAGCAAACTTACGCTGGCTGGCGTTTGCCTGAACTGACTAATCTCACTCAGGGGTGGCATGCCTATGGCCTCATTTGATTGGTTTATTTTTGTAGGTTTTTTCACAAAACTAAGCAACTTCGTCCTTGCTGGCTCTCAAATCCTCCCCTAGTGGTGCAATACCACATCTCACCATATATTTCTGTACGTGTAATGGAGGTGCTGTTTCCCCTATTTTAAGATACTCAGGGAAATGAGAAGGGACCTCTCTCTGGCAAGTCAGTGACAATCAAAACCGTTAAATACCGTAAATATGCATAATTGCAATATGGGCAGATCGGACACCAGACAGTGGGAAGTGCAGAGGTGGGGGGCTGATAATGTATGTGAACAACAGATGGTGTAATCCTGGGCACATCACGATTAAAGAACAACACTGCAGCAAGGACACTGAGCTGCTAGCTGTTAGCACGCAACCACCTACCTCCCAAGGGAATACTCACATTTCGTCGGCATTGTTATTTATGTAAATTCATCCGCGTGCGCTAAGGCAGCGCGTGACGTCATCCACTCAGTCACTAGCAGACTGCAAATACAGCACCCAAATGCTCTCCTCCTCATCTTGGGTGATTTTAACCTGTTGCACTCCGGGATACCGCGGGTGGTCACGTCTCTGCGTCCTAGTGCATCTCAGTGCGCACTGAAAAAAAAAAGCTTCATTTCCATTTTTCCAGTACAGACACAGCCGCGAACAGAAAGCCAAAGGAGTGTTTTGATTGGTTTAGATTTGATTGACCTCTCATTCGACTAATAAGAGCCTTGAATTGGGTTTCTGAAACCTTGAAGAACCAATGACTGAAAACCTAGCAAGAAGGACCTGCCTACCAATGACTGCGAATACAACGAGCCAATTGAAGCAGAGAAGTTCGACGATTGAAACGTGTGCGTCCCGTGCGTAAAATCTGTTTTGTCTAAGCCGCTGGGTGACACACCTTGAGGCCTGTGTGTAACGGTAGCGTTAGCCAGTCTTTTTTTATTACTACTGTTCTTATTTGTTTTGAAAAATCGTTCGCCAAAACCGCAATCATGGAAGCGGAGATGGTTTGACCAGGTCACGTGATCAGATCCACAAGTCCCTAACAAGCAGACCAGCTTCATGTTTGTCTGACAATGAGGAACAGATGTTCGCCAACGACACTGCTGTTGTGGACAGGTAAGTGTTATAAGCTAAATTATTCTTTATCAATGAAAATAGTAATAAAAATGACTTTTGACCGATTGGTAATTACAACGGTGCGTCATGGCCACATGACGGACCATTGACGGACCGTTTTTTGTGCGCCAAGCTCCTCTGTAGTGGGGGGGGGGGGGTTGTTATCCTCTACATTGCAGATATTTTAGTATAATTTTTATTGCACTGTAGGTTATTTTTTCTTGTAAAAAAAGGCCACACATTTTTTACGTGGCATGCTTCTTTGTGTGTGGGGGGCTTGTTTGTTTATTCATTCATTCATGAATGAATGAATAAACACCCCCCCCCACACACACACACAGCCCTGAGTGTCACCTTTCATTAGAACCCAAGATGAAGCTTCTATGTTGAAGCATTCAAAAGTTATAGACGTTGTTCCAAACTGTGCCATTTGGCACAATTTGGCACAGTTCAAAAATGCCTGGGAACAACCTGAGAAAAAAGCTGTGTAATATAGTCATTTTTTGTGGTATTGTTACAAAATTTTGACCTCAGCTTGATAACACTTGGTTCTACATTTCTGTTGCATTTTCCAGCCAGTATCTGACAGCTGTGTGTTATTTGCAAGCATTTGTATCTAAAAAAACACCCAGGCAAACTTTATTTTCTTCAGATTCAGTATGTTTAGATGACTGTTACTCAGTGGCAGGAGGACTTAGAGATATTATGACTGTTTTGCCAAAAAATTCAAAGTGTTTTCTTTTAAATGAGACCAACCCCATGAAGATGCTGCAAAGGGTTGAAGAACAGCTTTTGATTTACTTTGGGTATGTTATTTTTAGGCGTTTTTAGGGAAATTGACCAGAGTGCAAGGGGTTAACCATACTTCACTGTCCTCCACTCTACCCATGTTCACCCAGTATGCCACGTGCCACACCAGAAACAATAAAACACTGGACTTATTTTACGCAAACACTAAGGAGGCTTACATCTCATCGCCACTCCCCCCGCTCAGGAGATTGGATCACAACATGATTCACCTCCTGCCTGTGTACAAATCCCTAGTACACAGACAACCTCCTGTCACCCGCACAGTGAAAGTATGGTCTGGGGAGGCAATGGACGCTCAAAAGGACTGTTTTGAATCCACTGTATGGGAGCAGCTTTGTGATCCACATGGTGAGGACATCGACAGCCTCACACACACCATCACAGACTACATCAACTTCTGTGTGGACAACACCGTACCCACCAAGATCATACGGTGTTTCTCAAATAACAAACCTTGGATCAACCCTGAAATAAAGTCACTACTGAAAGAAAAGAAAAGGATCTTCACATCGGGAAACAAGGAGGAGCTGAAGTCCGTACAGAGGGAGCTAAGGAGGAAGATCAGAGAAGGAAAGGACAGCTACAGGAAGAAGATTGAGGACAAGCTGCAACAGAGTGACATCAGTGGTGTCTGGAGAAGCCTCAAAACCATCTCTGAGCACCAGAATACCTCCTTCCAGGCCAAGGGGGGCAGGGAGTGGGTGAACAACCTGATCCTGTTTTTTTTAACAGGTTTGACCAACCACCCTCTTCTCTGCCTGCCCACCAACCACTGCTGCCTCCACCGTCATCTAGTCCTGCTTTCCACGGCCTCCCCCGAACACCCCCCACTCCCAACACACAGCCCCCCTGCCCCAACCTGACCCTCACTAAGACCCAGCTGAGGGCGGAGCTGAGGAAGATAAAGGCGAGGAAGGCCTTGGGTCCAGACTGCATCAGCTCGAAGCTCCTTAAGTCCTGCGCAGACCAACTGTGTGGGGTTGGGGAGCACATCTTCAACCTGAGCCTGAAGCTGGGGAGGGTACCACAGCTGTGGAAAACATCCTGTGTGGTACCTGTACCAAAGACCCCTCACCCCAAGGACCTGAACAGCTACAGACCAGTGGCCCTCACATCACACTTGATGAAGACCCTGGAGAGGCTGCTCCTTGCCCACCTCCACCCCCTGGTAGAACCAGCGATAGATCCACTCGAGTTCGCCTACCAGCATGGCATCGGGGTGGAGGATGCAGTGATCTTTCTCCTACACCATTCCCTGTCCCACCTGGAGAAGCCTGGGAGCACGGTGAGGATCATGTTCTTTGACTTCTCCAGTGCTTTCAACACTATCCAACCGGTGATCCTGAAGAACAAGCTACTGTGCACAGGGGTAGACCAGCACCTGTCAGCGTGGACCCTACTACCTCACAAACCGACCACAGTTTGTGAGAACCCATGACTGTGTGTTTCACACTATCATCTGCAGTACGGGCCCCCCCAGGGAACAGTTATGGCTCCCTTCCTGTTCACCCTTTATACCACTTGGAATCACCTGTCAGGAGAGAGAGGCGTGGCTGTAAGACACCAAAATAAATCAACACAAAACCAAACACAGACTAAGGAATAATAGCAAATAACTAACAAGATAATCAAATGGCAAAGGGCAAATAATAAGTACAAAAAATACAACAGCACATGGTTAAACAAAGAAACACAATATGGAACTCAAAAGGTAACATAAATCACAGACAACTGAGGAACAGAAAAAGGCCATGAAGCCGGGCTCAGGAGAATCCCAAGCCCGATTCATGACAATAAAAATGACAGTCAGAGGCTGAAAAAAAAGGGAAGCTTGGCTTCCCTTGGCTTCTGGGAGAAAACGCCACTGCATTCTTCTGCTCTGTCTCTGCGGCTTGTGTGTGTGCATACCAGTGTTCTGCCATTTTACCATACTTTCTCAGAACACCATACCCATATGGCAAACCGATAGATATAGCTATCAGTTTAGCATACTTTGTCAGAATCAGTTGCACTGCAAATATGGCACTAACATTACATAACTGCTCACTTTCCGTCAACTGAGCTGTGGTATGCTATTCTTTACCTTCCATCAGCTGTATCGACTAATTTTTAACAGCAGGAAATATATGTAATATACAGCGGGGAAAATAAGTATTGAACACATTGTGGAGGGAGGAATAACCAGGCCAAGCGCTCAGAGCAGAGGGAACTTTATTCTTCACTCCTTCACATCCACCAGAATCAAAAGTAATAAATACACAGGTTGCAGGAACTCTCTTTTATATTAACCCTCCTCCGCTACCTGAGGTGCTGTATTTGCATCTCAACCCCCCATGACAATTCCCCTTGTCCCCTAGCACCTTTGATCTGCCATCTCTTCAGTCTGAGGGAAAACTACTGAGGGAAAACTACTGAGTGGCTTCCCTGAGTGGTTTCTTTGTCACTTCCGGCGCCACACGAGTAGGCTGCCTTTTTGCAACAGCGGATCAATTTCTTCCTATTTCTATTTACTATCTGGCTCTCTTGCTATCTTTCTGTTTCAGCGACACCTTGATCCATCACAAACACGTAGATCGCCCAAATGTCTCCTGAGCCAGCGGACGGATCCACTGTTTCTTGCAGGAGGCAGTACAATAGGGACCAGCTGTTAGCACTTAACCGGCCCACGATGCTAACGCAAAAACTCGACATACCGGGAGAAATAAGGCGGAAACGGCGTGGATATCATGCTGGAATAAGACGGCGGGCGAGGAATATAAGGTACAGACCCGCCCTCCCATCCGTTATTATGGGGAATGTACGATCGCTACTCAGAAAAACAGATGAGCTAGCGGCTGTCTCCCGCTACGATAGCATAATGAACACACGCTACAATGCTCTGCACTGTGTGTCTGTGTGTGTGTGTATATATATATATTTTATAGTAATACGTACATATGTTTATTAGCTGCTCTTGCTTGCTTGTTTTTTTTCTTGCCTTCTGATTGTTGCTCTGAGTGTTGCTATCCCTGTGCTGTTGCAATCCTGGAATTTCCCCGTTGTGGGACTAATAAAGGCTTATCTTATCTTATAAACAGGGAGTGTAGCCTGATGCTATTCATGGAGACGTGGCTAACAAAACTAGCAACAGATGCTAACATGGAACTGGAGGGTTTCCACGCAATACGGGCAGACCGAACACCAAACAGTGGGAAGGCAAGGAGCGGAGGAGTGATGATGTATGTCAGTAACAACTGGTGCAGACCGGGACATATCACGGTTAAACAACAACACTGCAACAAAGACATGGAGTTGCTAGCTGTTAGCATGCGGCCTACATTTCTCCTGAGGGAATACTCACACGTGATCTGCATTGTTATTTATGCAAATCCGACGGTGAACGCTGGGACAGCGCGTGACATCATCCACTCAGTAACTGGCAGGCTGCAGACAGAACACCCAGATGCCCTTCTCCTCATCTCAGGCAATTTCAACCATATTTCACTGTCTCCCATTCTACCCACGTTCACCCAGTATGTCACATGCCACACTAGAGACAATAAAACACTGGACTTATTCTACGCAAACACTAAGGAGGCGTACACCTCATCACCACTCCCCCCACTCGGGAGATCGGATCACAACTTGGTTCATCTCCTGCCGGTGTACAAACCCCTAGTGCACAGACAACCTCCGGTCATGCGCACAGTGAAGTTATGGTCTGAGGAGGCAATGGACGCTCTAAAGGACTGTTTTGAAACCACTGCCTGGGAGCAGCTCTGCGATCCACATGGTGAGGACATCGATGGCCTCACTCACACCATCACGGACTACATCAGCTTCTGTGTGGACAACACCGTACCCACCAAGACCATACGGTGTTGCTCGAACAACAAACCCTGGATCAACCCTGAGATAAAAACACTTCTGAGAGAGAAGAAGATGATCTTCAGGTCGGGGAACAGGGAGATGCTGAAGTCCGTACAGAGGGAGCTGAGGAGGAAGATCAGAGAAGGCAAGGACAGCTTCAGGAAGAAGGTGGAGGACAAGCTGCAACAGAGCGACATCGGTGGGGTCTGGAGAAACCTTAAAACCATCTCTGGGCTCCAAAATACCTCCCCCCAGGCCACAGGGGGCAGGGAGTGGGCGAACAATCTGAACCTGTTTTTTAATAGGTTTGACCAACCGCCCTCCCCCCCGACTGCACAACAACCACTGCTGCCTCTAAAGACATCGAGTCCTGCTGCCCACACCCCACTCCACCAACACCCCCACTCCCAACACACAGCCCCCCAACATGACCCTCACTAAGACCCAGGTGAGGACGGAGCTGAGGAAGATCAAGGCGAGGAAGGCGTCGGGACCGGACGGCATCAGCGCAAAGCTCCTCAAGTCCTGTGCAGACCAGCTGTGTGGGATTGTGGAGCTCATCTTCAACCTGAGTCTGAAGCTGGGGAGGGTACCACAGTTGTGGAAAACATCTTGTGTGGTACCTGTACCAAAGACTTACCACCCCAAAGACCTGAACAGCTACATACCAGTTGCCCTGACGTCCCACATGATGAAGACCCTGGAGAGACTGCTCCTTGCTCACCTCCGCCCCCTGGTGGGACAAGTGATGGATCCACTCCAGTTCACCTGCCAGCATGGCATTGGGGTGGAGGATGCAGTGATCTTCCTTCTTCACCGTTCTCTGTCCCACCTGGAGAATCCCGGAAATGCGGTGAGGATCATATTCTTTGACTTCTCCAGTGCTTTCAACATTATCCAACCTATGATCCTGAAGGACAAGCTGCTGTGCGCAGGGGTGGACCAGCGCCTGTCATCATGGATCCTGGACTACCTCACTAACCGACCACAGTTTGTGAGAACCCGGGACTGTGTGTCCGACACGATCATCGGTAGCACGGGGGCCCCCCAGGGAACGGTTTTGGCTTCCTTCCTGTTCACCCTTTATACTGCGGACTTCTCACACAACACAACACACTGCCATCTACAGAAGTTCTCTGACGACTCTGTGATCGTCGGCCTCATCTCCAATGGAGATGAAACTGAGTACAGAGGACTTATCCAGGACTTCGTGGACTGGTGCCATTGGAACTGCCTCCAGATCAACGCGAGGAAAACTAAGGAGCTGGTGGTGGACTGCCGCAGGCAAGGACAACCCCTCACAGCACCAGTAAACATACAGGGAAAAGACATTGAGATGGTGACATCCTACAAGTACCTGGGTGTTCATTTGAACAATAAACTAGACTGGTCACACAATACCAATGCACTCTACAAGAAGGGACAGCGCAGGCTGTTCCTACTGATGAGACTCAGGTCTTTTGGTGTACAAGGGGCGCTGCTGAAGACATTTTACGACATGGTGGTGGCATCATCCATCACTTTTGGAGTGGTCTGCTGGGGCAGTGGCATTACAGCAGCCGATAGGAAGAGACTGAACAAACTGATCAAGAAAGCTAGCTCTGTCCTGGGGCAGCGCCTTGACCCAGTGGAGGAAATAGGAGAGAGAAGGATGGTGACTAAACTGTCATCTCTGCTGGAGTCCGAGTCCCACCCTATGCAGGACATACTGAACGCACTGAGGAGCTCATTTTGCAACAGACTACATCATCCTAGGTGCGCAACTGAGAGGTTTTGCAGGTCCTTCCTACCTATGGCTGTCAGACTTTATAACCCAAGCAGGGCTGCTCGCAGAGATAGCAAAAAAACGTGGCAACCTAATAGTATTGAATGCAAAACATGCAACAGACTTACACAATGGTCCCCTCCAGTATACAACTAGGACAATATCGGTCGCTACGGAGGGTGACAATATGTATGGGTACATATTCATACTATGTAGGATAACTAAGCAGACGGTTATGCTGTTTATCCCATCTAGCTACAATGCTCCGTACTGTGTGCATATATATTTATATATTTATTCCATCTAGCTACAATGCTCCGCACTGTGTGTTTATATATTTATATATTTATATGTACATATGTACATTCGCTGCTCTTGTTTTTCTTGTCTTCTTGATTGTTGCTCTGAGTGTTGCTATCCCTGTGCTGTTGCAATCCTGGAATTTCCCCATTGTGGGACTAATAAAGGCTTATTTTATCTTATCTTCCCACACCATCAACATTTTTCTCATTAAACATATTTCTGATGGAGCCACTGACCTGAGATTTTCACCAGATATCAGTATCAACCCAAGTAATCCATACAAACAAAGAAATCAAGGCAACTGTGTTCACAAACCAGTTATATTTAATAAAGTGCAATGACACAGGGAATAAGTGTTGAACACACTTGGTGAAATTAATTTAATATTTAGTTGAAAAACCTTAGTTTTTTTTAGTTGAAAAACCTTTGTTGGTAATAACAGTTTTGAGACACCTCATGTATGGAGAAACTAGGTGCAGCCATTGCTCAGGAGTGATTTTTGCCTATTCTTCCACACAAACTGTCTTCAAATCTTGAAGGCTCTGTGGGTGTCTTCTGTGAACTCTGGTCTTCAGTTAATTCCGTAGATTTTTAATTGGATTCAGGTCAGGTTACTGACTGGGTCATTCTAGCAGCTTTATTTGCCTTCTCTGGAGCCAGTTGAGAGTTTCCTTGGCTGTGTGTTTGGGATCATTGTCTTGCTGAAATGTCCACCCTCATTTCATCTTCAGCATTTTGACAGATGGCAACAGGTTCTTATCAAGGATGTCTCTGTACATTTATCCATTCATCTTTCCTTCAATTATATGAAGTCTGTCTGTACTATGTGCTAAAAAATACACCCACACCATGATGGCATGTGCAGTGCCATTTCTCCTCCAAACATGCTGTGTTGTGGCATCCAAAAAGTTCAATTTTGGTCTCATCTGACCAGACTACATTCTCCCAGTATTTTACTGGCTTGCCTGAATGTTGTGCAGCAAGCTTTAAATGAACGTCAGCATGCTTTTTCTTCAGCAATGGAGTCTTGCGAGGTGAGTGGGCATAGAGCCCATGTTGGTTGAGTGCATTACTTATTGCTTTCTTTGAAACAGCAGTACCTGCTAACTACCAGGTCTTTCTGGAGCTCTCCATGAGTGGTCTTTGGCTCTTAGTTAACTCTTCTGATAATTCTTTTGACTCCTCTGTCAGAAATCTCACGAGAAGCTCCTGATCATGGCCAGTTTATGGTAAAATGATGTTCTTTTCACTTCCGAATGATGGCTGCAACAGTGCTCACTGGAACATTCAGCAGTTTAGAAATGTGCCTGTAACCAATGCCATCATTATGTTTTGCAACAATAAGGTTGTGAAGGTCTAGAGCGAGCTCTTTGCTTGTACCCTTCATGATTTTTTTGTGGTGTGACAATCTGATATTCACAGACCTTTTTAAAGGCTATCAGTCAGCTGAAATTAATTTGCACTGATGGGGGATGGGATGACTTCCTAAATTCTGATGGATTTTCTTTTCTTTTTTTTAATTTTTATTTTGTATACTTTATTGATCCCCAGAGGGGAAGTTGAGGGCATCCACCTGGATGGATGAAGCAGCCACGGTACAGCGCTATCCCTTAACCATTCACACCTAGGGCTACTTTAGAGTCTCCAATTAACCTAACCTGCATGTTTTTGGCCTGTGGGAGGAAACCGGAGAAATCCCGGAGTAAACCCACGCAGATACGGGGAGAACATGCAAACTCCACACAGATCACTGTTGGTCAGGGGCTGGGATTGAACCAGGGATCCCATGGCCAAGGGTGAGTTGCTGTGCTGGTGCAGTGCTAACCACTGCACCACCGCACCGCCCATTTCAGCTGGTTTCTTGGCTTTCTATGCCTTTTTGCACCTTTTTCTTCATGTGTTCAATACTTATTCCTTGTGTCCTTCCACTTTATAAAATATAACTTGTTTTGTGAACACAGTTGGCTTGATTTCTTTGCATGTTAGGATTACTTGGGTTGTTACTGCTATGTGGTGAAAATCTCAGGTCAGTGGCTCCATCAGAAATATATTTAAAGAGAAAAATGTTGTGTTCAATACTTATTTTCCCCGCTGTATATAAATAGACCCACACTGAAATGGCGCCACATTTTTGGATCAGCCAATCATGGTGCAGCACTCCACCTCTTTCCTGTTATACACATGTGAATTGCTTACCTTCTGTCAGCTGTATCGTATGCTGAAGTTATAGACGGAAGCATATTTCCTGTTACTACGCATGCGCGTGCATGCGTAGTAGCCCAAGGTATGGCCGTTCTAATAAGTATGGTAAAATGTCAGAACACCGGCAGCTGTTGCTTCCTAGCTTGTTTACCTGGCGCTGCTGAGTCATGTGATGGTACAACATAAAAACACAAGAGGGAGGAGGAGGACGTAAGGAGTAGGTGGCGGTAATGCACTTATACGCTGGTTGCCAAACACTATAAAACCACAAGAAAAAGAAGAACAGAAGCAAAGCATGCCTGCTCCATGCTGTGACAGGAGTGGCACACAGACACAGAGTATCAATCTAATCACATTGGTATTGATCAATGTCAGTATCAATGCTGGTATCGATATTATGAATATTTGGATGATCCACCCACCACTACTCCACGCAGAAGGGTCACCGATGGTCAGGGGGTGGGAACGAGCCCACAGTAGTCAGGGGTGGAATCGATCCCGTGACCTTCTTACTGTGCTGCCACAGTGCTAACCACTGCATCATCGAAAATATGTTACAGGCCTGACCATGGTCACACCATTTTTCAAGCACAAGATTCCATGTAACTAGGCAGGTTGGGGTAAAGCTTGGTAAAACCTGTTTTGGGGTTTTTTTTGTTCTCTTTCTCCATTTCCTGGAATGCACTGGGTCTACATGGTTGAGGTGAGGGGTTATATTAGGGAGAGGCATAAAACTACTGGTTAACCACTTGCACTCCGGGCAATTTTCCTAAAAATGCCAAAAAATAACGTGCCCAAAGTAAATTGAAAGCTGTTATTCAACCCTTTGCAGCATCTTCATGGGGTTGGTCTCATTTAAAAGAAAACACTTTGAATTTTTTGGCAAAAAAAACATAATCTCTCTACGTGCTCCGGCCACTGAGTTACAGTCATCTAAACATACTGAACTTGAAGAAAAAAAATTTGGACACAGTGTTTTTTTGGATACAAATGCTTGTAAATAACACACAGCTGTCCGATCCAGCTGGAAAATGCAACAGAAATGTAGAACCAAGTGTTATCCAGCTGAGATCCAAATTTGGTAACAATACCACAAAAAATGAATATTTTACACATCTTTTTCCTCAGGTAGTTCCCAGGCGTTTTGGAACTGTGCCAAATTGTGCCAAATGGCACAGTTTGGAAAAACGTCTGTAACTTTTGAATGATTCAATGTAGAAGCTTCATTTTAGGCTCAAAGGAAAGGTCACACTCAGGGCTGTGTGTGTGTGGGGGGGGTTGTCCCCCCCCCGCTACCAAGGACAGAGTTCGGCCCTCGCTACATGAGAGATTACACTCGTTGCATGTTTCCACAGCAACGCTGTCACAGCGGCTCCCCCCCCCCGCTACTGTGTGTGGGGGGAGGTTGTCCCCCCCCCCCCGCTCGCTACAGAGGATGGACTTTAGCCATCGCTACACAACGGATTAGCCTTATGTGGTGATGTAGGACAGCAGTGCAGTCACCGCGGCTCCCCCCCCCCCTCGCTGCAGAAGAATAGCGGGGGTGGGGGGGCGTTCACAGCCTGTACACTGCGAGCAACCCCTTGTACCGCGGCGCACGAACTTCAGACTTCGTGAACCGCACAGCTGTAATTTACTGATCAGTCAAAAGTAATTTTGGATTACAATTTTCAGGGATAGAGAATAATTTAGCTTATAACACCTTACCTCTTCACAGCGGAGTCTTGGCGAACTTGTCTTCCTCATTGTCAGACGAACGCGACGCTGGTCCGCTCTGGTTCTGGTCTCGCGACTCGATCAAAACATAATTCCATTATTGCGGTTTTGTGCTTCCATGATTGCGGTTTTTGGCGAACTATTTTTCAAAACAAATAACAGTAGTAATTAAAAAAAGACTGGCGAAGGCGTGTGTGTCACTCAGCCTTCGTCGTCAACCTCCGTCGGTCTATAATGACCATGGAAGAAATCATAACGTCTACTCTGCTGGAACCAATACAAAATAAGCACTGCCTGTGGCCAAACATGCCGATCCACGAATGGCACTCCCTGTCACACAGGTTGCATTTGTGGATGGTCTCCATGCTGCTAGGTCTGTGGAGCTCTTCCTGTGTCCTTTTTTGATCCGCTGCAGCAGCCAGTCTTCACCCAGCCTTAAAAAAAAAACAGCTCACGAACTTCTCTGCTTCAATTGGCTCACTGCATTCAAAGCGTTGGGAGGCGGGTCCTCCTTCCTAGGTTTTCATTCATTGGTTCTTCAAGGTTTCAGAAACCCAATTCAAGGCTCTTATTAGTCGAATGAGAGGTCAATCAGATGAACTAATCTGTTCGCGGCTGTGTTTGCAGATTTTTTTTTTCAGTGGCGCTTGGAGGCCACACCACCTACATCACCACCATCATGCGTCATGCGTCCAAGCGCGCACGAGGGCGCTCTCGTGCGCCCTCGTGCATCTTAGGACGCAGAGACTTGCCCGCCCACAGAACAACGGAGTGCAAGTGGTTAAGGTTAGATCAGAATCAGAATCATCTTTATTGGGAATTTGACTGCGGCTGTCTTCGGGATTTACTTAAAGGTGACGGTCCATTATAAATACATTGTGCCAGAAAACCTCATTCTGCCACATTAAAGCCACAGCTGGAGGTGACGCAGCTCAGACACAAAAGGACACCTTTTGGTTGCACAGCAGTATTGATGACTTCATCCACAATGTTTATTGTTACACCTTCAGACTGAGAATGGGCTGGTACATTTGGTCTCCTTGTCAAAGTTACATCCACATGTCAAAGGCAGAAGCCGCTGACAACCATGGAATTTTTGTTTGCCGATGCACAATAGAAAATACAACAAAGATGTGCACCACATATATTTTTGGTGTCAGTGTAAGGAAAGTTGGTCTTCCTCTCAACCGGAGCCCACAGTGCTCCCAACATGCTCAGCTCTGAGATGGGGTGCTGACAGTTTAATTTACTTATGGAAACATTTTTGCACCTTTAACCCAGTGAGTCCAATGTAAAACACACCAAGGTTTGTTTAGAAGATGTTTATATGGTCGAGCCATTACTGTGGTTTATGTTTAGCAGTAAAAGGTAGTCCTGTTCAGGGGCAATATGGGTTTATGCAGAGGAATGTGGAAGACTCAAGTTGCTCACATGGACCTGTTAGACCAACACATTTAAACAGTTTGTTATTTATGATGCTGGATTCCAGGGTTTCAGCGCTTGTCGACCCACCTGCTGTTTGGGTTCAGTTGGAGCCCTCAGACCTGAATGGCCTATCCTTGGACATGTGTGACCAGGACAAAGGAAAGAACACTCTTACTGGTGACGACAGCTCGGTTTCATGTAGGCGTTCAAGTCCAGGGAAGCTAAGTTTGTAAGGAAACAACTCACATTTTTTTTCCAGCTTCCCCTCACAACAACCATTCAGGAGAAGTGGCTGCCACAGCCGCAGCTCTTACAGAGGAAACCAGATGTGACGCAGCTGCCTACACTTGACACTCCAGCATCACTGAATTACTCCATTCAAAGTGATGAGCTGACCTGGACGTTCAAACCCCGCTGCTCTGGTCTTCTGCAGTCTACAAGTTCTCAGCCCAGTCAGAGTCTTTATCTGTGATCTGACACCCATCTACCTTACCACTGCGTCACCATCTTGAAACAGTGAGCTGCATTGTTTAGCATTATGCGATCCATGCCCACTTACAGTTGTCAACAGAAAACCACACGGAATTCCCCTGTGCAAATGTCACATCTGAAAACGGAAAGCTCAAAGGCATGACTTTTTGTCCTCGGCAGGCTACTGTGTTTGCGGCATCGCTGGTCCATGCAGCACAGCACAGGATGTGATTTGTATTTTTGTCAACCAGTGATCAGGGACTAACCTAATTACACACTAATCAATCAAGTGTAATGAGTCTGAGCCTGGCCGGGTGTGGCACCGCTCCACCCCCTAATCCACTGTTTCTGGTGAAGGGTAATTCCACAACCACAGTTGTTTAACTTCACACGCAGTTTTCCTTCTTTTTTTATTATAAGTGTGAGGCTACTACTTTCTCATAACAATCTTTCCATCATAAAGGCCCTAAGAGTTGGTACATAGGAAATCATGTTTGGCCACATCCAACCAGGAGGTCCCTGCATAGAATAGATCAGGGGTGTCAAACTCAATCAAGGAGCAGGACAAGACTAAAAACTGGGGCCCAATCAAGGGTCAACGGGGTCAGAATTTACTGAAAAAACAGTCTTAAACTGACCACATTTTAGACGGTTGTACAACGACAAGGGCCCTAAAACAACTTACCCTCCCACCACAATTTGGTTGAAAAAATGTTGAAAAGACGGCTTTGCCAACCTTCTAAAAACACTTCCAGATTTGGTTGAAAAGTGAAAGATGAAAAGGTGCCTTTTTCACTTTGTTGAAAAGACGTATTCATATACATAGACGTCTCTGTATGGTCTAAATTTGATTGACAAATGAAGACAAAAAGCTGCCTTTTTAAGGTTGTTAAAGAAAAAGAAGCATATAGTCACCAACATCCTGATCCTTTTGGAGTTGTGTGTGGCAGGGCACCTACACCAGCATCTCTGGGAAAGGGACGCATTACATCATGGACAGATAACCAGTCCATCACAGTACCTGGTATTCCCAAACAGTCTCCCATTTAAGAATCACATGGGAGACCCAAACAGTCTCCCATCTAAGAATAATATATATATACTGTATATATATATATATAAGTACTAACCAAGGTAGGGCTGTGCGATATGGCAAACAATTCATATGACGATATAGATCATCTTATATCACGATAATGATATATATATATATATATATATATATATATATATACATATATATATTCTGTAAATTCCACAGTTTGCATGATCATAAAAAGGACCATCTCTTTTTTTACAAGTACCATTTCCCCCTTATAATTTTGCAGTGATATAAAATAGTTTTGTAGTGTGTATTTGAGACTTGATTCTCATAAATTTCAGGTTTTTCTTCTAAATCATATATGAATAAAAAGTTAACATCAATAAGTTAAATATTTCCTGAGCCAGAGGAGAATAGCAACAAAACAAACAAACAAACAAAAAACAAAAACATAAAATGTCTAAAAATGAGAAAATTACCCATGGCTGCCATCTACAGATATAAATTAGCAGTTAGTTTAAATCAATGACAATTTAAGTGTAGACCTGCAGCCTAAAGACTGCCATTCTGGCCTGATTTAACCTGTTCTTCTTCTTAGTAAAAATATTTCAGATTGGTCATGATCTGAAAATCAAAGACACAAAAGGTAACGTAATAAAATACATGTGATGACTAACTTTATTCATTGTCGCTATATTTATATAATTGAAATGATCAGAACTCAAATAAATTACATTAAGAGCCAACTTGCTCCTCTGGCCCATTTTAATTTATTTATTATTTATTTTGTGTGTATCTGCCACCATCATACACTTTTGCAGCTTTAATAATTTTTTTTCAGACAAAACTAAGAAACTCAGCAGTAATTTAAACCACAGAAACAATGGTCTGCTACGGTTTCCAGTTAGCACAATTTAGCATCATCATTTAGCTTTTTATAATTAGACATGGTGTTAATGTTACTTACCTCCTATTAAAACAAGGTTAGTGAACTATCCTCTCTGATGCAGCATGATGAAAAATGGTCCCACATCCCTGGCAAACAGGAGTAGCAGCTATCTGAACTGGTAGTTTGGAGTTAGCATTAGCAACCACCGGACTGAAGCCTAGCCACCCACCACACCTGTTCTGCTGCGCGCAGTCGCGCACTGTGGGAAAGAGACGGGGCATTGACAAGTAGTGGTGAGATAGGAGCTTTACTGAACAAACGGGAGTATGTGCATTTTCAATATGATATAAACAATAGAGTATTCTTTGAAATGATAGACATTTTTATATCGTCATCTGATATATATCGTCATATCGCACAGCCCTAAACTAAGGTAGACCCTGCTTAGCTTTCAAGATTAGACAAGACCGGGGGTGCTGGGGACACCCAAAACACAAATTAAGGTTGTCGATAAAAAGACACAACATAGAGAGAAATTTGTAAAACGTACTTGTGTTCAACTCATGCTTTTTAAGTGAATGGCACTAGCACTGGTTTCAGATTGCTTCAGATATTATGTAACAAGCATTTTGCCAAATGTCAAATTTAAAAAACAAGCTGTTAAAAGATTTGCATTTTCATAAAGCACTTTTTGTTATGAAGGGATTTGAGACAATGTGCGGCGTGCTGACATAGCCAGCTGATGATGTCATCATTCCAACATATATATGGGAGTGTCCGCCATTACGGGGCTCCCTTGCCCAGGCGACTTGGTACAGTGCAGTGTATATAATGCCGTATACATAGTTCTGTAAATAAAGCCAGTTCTAGTGCAGCACCCTCGTCTCTTTACTGCCAGGTTTGTGGGCATAACATCTGGTGATGGAGGATTAACCATGGAGGCATGCGTAACACCGCTGCGACCTTCCCTTGAGCTCCCAGGTGAACTGCCAGTTCCATGGCAATGTTGGCTGGAGGCGTTTGAGGTTTATGTTACAGCGTTGAACCTGGGAAAGTTGGACAATGTGAGGATGCGAGCGCTGCTTGTCCACAACCTAGGCTTGGAGGACCAGAGGATTTTCCGCACACTGGGCATGACGGACTCGTATGAGGAGGTTGTGGAGCTAATAGCTAGCCATTTTGCTGCACCGGACAGCGTGACAGTACGACGGATTCGCTTTCACCAGGGACAACAGAGAGTTGGTGAGCCAACTGAGCAGTTCGTCGCTGACCTGAGACAGCAAGCTAGTGTGTGCCGTTTTGGGCCACTGGAGAATGAAATGGTGCGTAACCATTTTGCCAAACACGTGTAAGGCTGTGCTATGAGCTAGGTTGCTCATGGTGCCAAACAACCTGACACTAGCTAAAGTGGTTGAGCTAGCTCCTCAGCTAGAAGCAGCAGACAAGTTAGCCAAGGAGCTAAATGGGCACCAGATACAGAGGCTACCTGGACAGTCGACACTAGCTAATGTGGTGGATATGGAGGATGAAGAGTACACGGCAGAAGAGTACGAGGCATATGCAGTGAGCCGAAGGTCTGCTCCGAGAAGCCCTGTCTGCACAACGGGATGGAGCGCGAGTTTACCCAGCAAGAGAAAAATGGTGTAACAGGTGCGGACGCCGGGACTATTTTGCCAGGGTATGCCCGTCGCCATCACCGTGGGGCCCGCCAAGTCAGCCAGCCAGCCCGCCCGCCAACAACGACCATCCACTCGGTGAGTACCAATGCCAATGGTTATTCCTATTGTACGGTGGAATTGGACGGTGTAGCTTTACTACTCCTGCTCAACACGGCGGCAGTGCGGTCGATGATAAACTGGGCCACAGTGAAAAGTTTTTCCCCAACCACAGAATCAGAAAGAACCCAATGCCGCTGTAGGGGTACAGTGGTCACAGACTGTGCAATGTCAGGACAGTGGAACTGACTGCTTGCTACAAGTCCAAAGCCATGCACAACTTCACGTTCCAGGTGGTAGCGCACGGTGACAACATTATGGGTTACAACCTTTTCTACGGACTAATCTTTGCCATTAGGGCCTGTGCTGGGTTTGAATGGTCCGGGTGCGGCAGTTGGAGCTCACTGGTCTTGGAAGACACTGTCATGGTGTGGGATGAGGTACTAACAGGTGGTACCAACACCAAAGTGCACATTTCGCACTCTCGGGAGGAGGGGGAACTGAACTGCTTCAGTACCCATGACGAGCCCCAAACGACAACGGAGACAACGGGTGAAGGTTCTGCAACAAACATGGTAGCTACGGAACCGCCGCAGCACAACGGAGATACCAAGCCGAACTAGCACGCAGAGCCACCAGGAGCACAACAACAACGCATAAAATCAAGTAAGGCACCACTCCAAGTCATGGACTGGGTTTGGGTTGGCACTGGCGAGAGACCGGGACGGTGACTAACCGGACTGCAGCCAGCAAAATAACGGGCGCCGCTGAGGACTGTGGTAAAGCTGGGAACAGCGTGCTTTCGGCTGACAGACAGTTTGGTTCAGCACGCGAACCAACTACGGCATGTCCAGGTGGCTGCGCCAGATGGCGAGGCTTTGCGGGAGTCAGCAGATGCAGTGTGGGATCTGGGCCCCTGCGTTACGAAGATCGGCCCTTGTCCTGGGGGTCTGGCGCCGCCAGGGGCGCGTCCACCGTGAGGCCACTGCAGGGCCCCCCCAATGGAACTGCCCTTGCCATGGGAGACTGTAAAAGAAAAGGACTATTTAGTTAGGAGCACGATTGGAAAAGGCAAGTGGCAGAATACTCCACTTAGCTGTGTTGAGTTTGGTGGCAGTCTACCCAAGGACCCTAGTTTTAGGTTTGGTTGGTGTGTTAAAATGTGTTGACTGTTTTTTTTTAGTGTGTTTGTTGGGGTTTCTTGTATACTAAATTGGGGAGGTTCTTAATTAGATGTGCTTTGTGTTTTGCAAAGGGGGGTAGAATGTTATGAAGGGATTTGAGACAATGTGTGGCGTGATGATGTAGCCAGCTGGTGGCTACATATCTATGCGAACATATCTATGGGAGTGTCCGCCATTATGGGGCTCCCTTGCCCAGGCGACTCAGTACAGTGCAGTGTATGTAATGCCGTGTACATGCCAATTATTATTTCCTCAGCCCGCTCATGTGATTCACACCAGTTACTATTTGTGTTTAATTGTTTCTGACCCTATTTAAGGGCTGTTATTTTCATTTCTCTTTGCCGCAGTCTTAAGTTACACTTCCTCTTCGCCACCAGAACCCTTTCCCCGTTCTGCTGAGTTCGTTCCAATTCATCCGTGTGTACGTTCGCTTAATTATCTGTTTGGATTTTTGTGTTGGTGTGTGGTCTATATTAATCATCTATCCCATAACCTACATATGTATAAGCATGTGAGAATGTTTGGTGATTACATATGTAAAGCGACTTCACATCTCAGAACAGGACAAAGAGGTCTCAACCGCCAGTGAAGATCAAAGAGCATCCGAGGCACTGCGGTGGAGACCGGATAGGTCGCCCTGACCCCCCAGGGCCAGGTGGAGGGGTATGAAGACAAAAGAGGGGATTAAGATAGTGGGGGATGTCAGCTTTTGATATGCATGTCTTTTGTTATGTGCGAGTATAAGTTCATAGAGCCGAAGGTGTTCGCTCTCTCACTTCTTCTGCTGCTGCACCTAGATGAGACTTGTTAGAGGAGCTGATAATAAACTTTGGTTTATGAATCACATCGCCTCGTTATTTCAAGCTCCTCTACACTGGTGACCCTGACGCGAGGATGGACCAGAGGCGTTCCCCCGCGATCGACTCATCTGTGGCGACCCAGGCAGACGCCGGCGCCCATGCAGACAGGGGAACAGATGGACGACGTTCCCCCACGGCAGAAGTGATAGAGAGGGCTCAACCGAGCACCAGCGCCGCTGAGAGAGCCGAAGGAAGGCACTCTCACCCTGCGGACACATCAGTGACGGTCCACGCAAACGCCGTCACCGTCAAGCTGCCGGACTTCTGGCAGGAAGACCCCGCCTTGTGGTTTCAGCAAGCTGAAGCCCAGTTTGCACTTGCGGGCATCACGGCTGACAATACAAAGTTCTATCACGTCGTCGCCAAACTCGACGCCGTTACTTCGAGATGTGCGCGGATCATAATCCAGCGGCCGCCGGCCCAGGACAAATATAAAGAACTGAAAGCGACCATCGTGGCAAATTTCGTCCCCTCAGCCGAGGAGAGAGCCAAGAGGATCCTGGCGGTCTACGGCCACAGAGGATGCAGACCCAAGGCCCTCATGGAGGACTTGCTGCAACTTAAAGAAGAGGACAATGACAACTTCCTCTTCCAATTCATATTCCTCAGTACGCTGCCGCCACACATGAGAGGGACGCTTTCCAACATGCGATGCAGCAACCAGCAGGACTTCCGCACGCTGGCTCACGAAGCTCAACGGCTCGTCAACGCCTGCAAGGAACAGACACCCACAGCAGCATCCGCAGACCTTAACGCTGATGTCCGGAGCCACGGGGAGCCACAAACCACCGAGCAGAATCAGCCCGCGGTGACAGCGACACGGCCAAGACGTAACAGACGGAGCGACGTTTGTTATTACCACCACCGCTTCGCCGAGAAGGCTTACAAATGCGTTCCCCCTGCAAAATTCTCGATTTCGGGAAAACGCCAAAGCCGAGAACGTTAACAGCGGCGGTTCTCGGCGAAAAAAGCAAGCTTTTATATGTGACGGACGGACACACCGGCAAGCAGTTCCTTATCGACACGGGAGCTCAACTAAGTTTTGTCATGCCCTCCCAAGCAGATCGGGCCATGGGCACCCGGGGCAATGGAGCGGTGGGCAGCCAACGGCTCCATCATCGACACTTTTGGCGAAAAGAGCCTGCCCCTCCGCATCCACGGCCGCAACTACAGATGGACATTTGTTGTAGCGAGTTTTAACTTGTTGGGCGCAGATTTTTTGTGTGCACATGGGTTATTAGTTGATCTAGCGAACAGACGCTTGGTTAATGCACTGTCCTTTGCTTCTATTCCCTGCCTCAGCTCGAGTTTCTCCACCACCCGTGCAAGCCAGCGTCACCACAGCAGGAGGTAAGTTTGATCAACTCCTCACCCAATTTCCAGCACTCACAATTCCCAATTCTCAGCCACAGTGGCTAAACACGGGGTTGAACACTTTATTCCACAACGGGCCCCACCGTATTTGCCAAAGCTCGGCGCTTAGACGCGACAAGCTCACCATAGCTCGGGACGAGTTTACACCCTTGAAAAATTAGGCATTGTCAGTGCAGGCTCGAACAAGCCACTGGGCCCCGTCACCACTTTACATGGTCCCGAAATCCGATGGTTCTTGGAGACCGTCTGCGGCGATTACCGCAGATTAAACAATGCGACAGCGCATGACCGCTACCCATTTCCTCACATTCAAGTTTTTTCACTACATCTGGCAGAGTGCGCGCATTTTTTCAAAAATAGACCTGGTCCGCGGCTATCATCCAAGTCCCCAGTTCGAGCAAGAGGACAGGCTCCTTAAAACAGCTGTAATAACCCCCTTCGGTCTTTTTGAATTTTTGCGGATGCCTTTCGGCCTCAAAGGCGCCGCTCAAACCTTTCAGCGGATTATGGACGCGGTATTACGCGACCTCCCCTTCGTGTTCGTCTACCTCGACGATATGCTGGTAGCCAGCTCGTATGAGGAAGAACACGAGCAGCATCTCACTATGGTTTTTCAGAGACTAGACGAGCACGGGTTAATAAATCAGTCCAGCCAAATGCAACTTCGGCGTGTCTCAAATTGATTTTTTAGGACCACAGGAGTTTCACCGAAGGGGGCAGTCCCACTGCCAGACAAGTTCACGCAGTATAAAAAGTTTCCCACGGCCACAACGGTCAAATCGCTGCAAGAATTTTTGGGAAGGGTTAATTTTTACAACCCGTTTCCTCCCCACGCAGCTCAGCTCATGCAGCCCCCTATATGACGCACTCAGAAAACAAAAACCTTCCAACGCGGTCGACATGGACCCCGGAGCGCGAACGCGCCTTCGCGGAAGTAAAAAAGTGCCCTAGCCTAATGCCACATTGTTGGTTCACCCGATCCCTCGGCCCGGATTGCGCTAACCACAGACGCTTCAGACCTGGCCATAGGGGCAGTTGTAGAACAACAGTCGCGGAATCTGGCAACCTCTTGGCATTCTTCAGCAAATCGCTAAACCGAACTGAGCGATAAATACAGCACTTTTGACAGGGAGCCTGCTAGCGCCTTCATGTTATCCATCCGCCACTTCCAGTTCTGGTTGGAAGGGCGGCGTTTCACGGCTTTTGTAGACCACCAAACGCTCACCTTTACGATGGCTAAAATTTCGAACCGTGGTCAGGCAGGCAACAGAGACAGCCTAGCTGCGATTTCAGAGTTCACACAGACATTCACATGTGGCAGGCAAACTTAACGTGGTAGCAGACTGTCTCTCTCGCTCTTGCTGTTGACATCCGCCAGAGCACGAGGAGACAGATTATACTACCTCAGCCGCAGAACTCTTCGCCAACGCGGACACATATCAGAATCAGAATCAGAATCAAAATCAGCTTTATTGGCCAAGTATGCACAACACATACAAGGAATTTGACTTTGGCCTAAAACTTGCTCTCGTTGTTCAGGTGAAGGATTTAAATAAGGATTCAATGACAACCAGAGTATGTACAGTAAATTACAGTCTGTCCACGTTTCTATAAAAGGATGCAACTATCTACAGGAATATATGCAGTTATTTACTCGGACCTAACCACACTTTGCAGAAATATATGAAAATATATACAATCACACAGTATTTCAATGTGGACTCAGATTCCAGTGATGTAATGTGAATGAAGTAAAAAGCAGAGTGTGAGATTTATGTGCAATGTAATAATGGATGAAAAAGTCATGAGTACAGCAACAGGTAGGACTAGGTGAATGTTAGGAGTTCATCAGAGTGATGGCTTGAGGAAAGAAACTGTTCCTGTGACGGGTGGTTTTGACCTTCAGTGATCTGTAACGACGACCAGAAGATAGAAGTTCAAACAGTTTGTGGCCGGGGTGTGATGGGTCAGCACAGATGTTTCCCGCCCGTTTCCTGGTTATGGACCGATATAAGTTCTCAATGGAGGGTAGGTCGGTACCAATGATCCTCTCCGCAGACTTAATGATCCGCTGCAGTCTGGTCTTGTCCTGTTTAGTGGCAGATCCAAACCAGACAGTGATGGAAAAGCAGAGGACAGATTGGATGATGGCGGTGTAGAAGACAACCAGCAGCTCCTGAGGCAAATCAAACTTCTTGAGCTGACGCAGAAAAAACAACCTCTGCTGGGCCTTTTTCCGGACAGTGTCAATATGGGAGGACCACTTCAGGTTCCGGGAGATTGTGGTACCCAGAAACTTGAAGGAGTCCACAGTGGACACTGTGCTGTTGAGGATGGTGAGTGGGGGGAATGAAGGGGGGTGTCGCCTGAAATCCACAGTCATCTCCACCGTTTTGGCTGGGTTAAGTTCAAGATGGTTCTGGCCGCACCAGAGGATCAGCTGCTCCACCTCCCGCCTGTATGCAGACTCATCATCATCCCGGATCAAACCGATGACTGTGGTGTCGTCCGCAAACTTCAGGAGCTAAACTGAAGCAGCTACGTCAGACCAAGGAGGAGGCCTACAGGACTGGTGACTGGACTCTGTACAAGCGGGCCAGAAACATGCTGACGAAGGAGACCAGGCTTGCTAAGAGGAGCTACAGTGTGAAGTTACAAAAAAACTTCTCAGCTAACAACTCTGCTTCTGTCTGGAGAGGCCTACGGAATATCATCAACTACAGGAGACCATCCCCCCACTCTGCGAAAAACCTCCAGCTGGCTAATGACCTAAACAGCTTTTACTGCAGGTTTGAAAAGAACCTACAGTTCTCACCTCCCACCCACACAAAAGGATTATCTGCAGCCCCAGGAACTCCATCCCTCCTCCACTCTGACCTCCCACCAGCACTAATGATCTGTGAAGAGGAGGTGCGCCGGGTCTTTCAGAGACAAAAGATCAAGAAGGCTGCAGGACCTGATGGTGTGTCTCCGTCCTGCCTGAGAGTCTGCTCCAACGAGTTGGCCCCCATCTTCACCCGGATCTTTAACAGATCACTGGAGCTGCGTGAAGTGCCTTCCTGCTTCAAATGCTCCATCATCATTCCAGTTCCCAAGAAACCCTCTATTACAGGATTAAACGACTACAGACCTGTTGCCCTGACCTCTGTGGTCATGAAATCCTTGGAGAGATTGGTGCTGAACCACCTGAAGGTCATCACAGGCCCCCTGATGGACCCACTGCAGTTTGCCTACCGGTCAAACAGGTCAGTGGATGATGCAGTGAATATGGGACTACATTACATCCTGCAACACCTCGACTCCCCAGGGACGTACGCCAGGATCCTGTTTGTCGACTTCAGCTCAGCGTTCAACACCATCATCCCAGGCATTCTTCATCAGAAACTCCTCCAGCTCAAGGTGCCCCCCTCCACCTGCCAGTGGATCTCCAGCTTTCTGACTGACAGGTGGCAACAGGTGAAGCTAGGGAGATTTACATCCAGCTCCCGAAAAATTAGTACTGGCGCCCCCCAAGGATGTGTCCTTTCCCCACTGCTCTTCTCCCTCTACTCCAACGACTGCATCTCAGAGGACCCTTCGGTGAAGCTCCTGAAGTGCGAATATGCGGCCCCAATCCATGCAGGGATAGATTATGCAGCCATGGCGGAGGAGCAAAGTAGTGACGCGGACGTGAGCGCACTCCTGTCTGGACCAACAGGGTTAAGGCTGGAGGAAAGGGGTTTACGCGACGGTGTGCCCCCCCTAATATGCGACATCTCAACCGGCCGACCTCGCCCGTTAGTCCCAGCTGCATGGCACCGTCGTATTTTCGACTCGATTCACTCCCTCACGCACCCAGGTGTGCGCGCTTTGGTTAAAATGGTCGCCGAAAAGTTTGTGTGGCCTGGCCTGCACAAAAACGTAAAAGAATGGGCAAAGACTTGCATTTCTTGTCAGCGCGCCAAAGTACACAAACACACAAAAGCCCCTCTAGAGCCTTTTTGAATCCCTGCTAGAAGGTTCGACCACGTTCATGTCGACCTCGTGGGGCCACTACCTTCCTCCCAAGGTTTCACACATCTGTTAACAATAATAGACCGCACCAACGCGCTGGCCAGGAGGCAGTCCCACTGGCGTCAACCACAGCGGAGGAAGTCGCTCTGCGTTTTTTTGACAAACTGGGTGGCCACGTTTTCGGCGTCCCATCGGACATCACGTCCGATAGGGGGCCTCAAATTGTCTCGGAGCTTTGGTCAGCCATGGCCAGCAGCTTAGGGGCGACAATTCACCGCACCACCGCTTATCACCCTCAGGCTAATGGGTTATGCGAGCATTTTCACAGATCTTTAAAGGCCGCCCTCAGAGCCTCACTAACGGATACAAATTGGGTAAATAAACTTCCCTGGGCTTTATTGGGGTTGCGTGCTGCGCCTAAAGAGGATCTAGATGCCTCCCCAACAGAATTAGTTTTTGCACAACCTCTCAGGCTCCCAGGTGAATTTTTACCAGAGAACCCAGAGCCAGGGCATCTTCCAGCCCCGAGGTTTTTAGGCAGCAACGGACCGGACTCTCTTCCCGGACCGGCACATCACTCTTTTCCACGGGTTTTTGTCCCCCAAGCTTTAAAAAACGCTGAATTCGTTTTTGTTAGGCATGAAGCTTTAAAACCAACTTTCCGCCCACCATACGATGGGACCCATTCAGAGTGCTGGAACCTGGTGCAGAAAGCATTTTGTGCTTGATTTTGAGGATAGAAAAGAAAACAGTCGCATTGACAGACCTTAAACCTGCCTTCTGTTGAGAGACGAGCCTGCCCGGTTGGCGAGAGCACCTCGGCGGGGTAGACCCCCCAACAGAACAGACTCAGCCCCCCTGCAGGGACAATTAATCACTCTCCTCTCCAAGCTGCAGATTCCTTACAGGAAGGTCCCACCAGGACGCCCACGCGGACCCACAGCAGATTCGGAGGAGAAGATAAACCCAGACGGCAGAGGGACTGATGCAAACTAACTCAACAGTTGTTCACAAATTGTTGCTTGTACACCGGTTTAGGGACTGACTTGGTGAATATTACTATGCTGTTATGATTACCACTGAACTCTCTTGGGAGCATGGCTGCTGGAAAGTTTCTTCTGTGTCAAGAGGTGTAGCAGTTAGTATGTCATAATAATTATCTTAAACTGTGAATTTTTCTATTGTCCTTTTCTTAGTCGTTTGGGGGGTGCTGTGGTCTATATTAATCATATATCCCATAACCTACATATGTATAAGCATGTGAGAATGTTTGGTGATTACATATGTAAAGCGACTTCACACCTCAGAACAGGACAAAGAGGTCTCAACCGCCAGTGAAGATCAAAGAGCATCCGAGGCACTGCGGTGGAGACCGGACAGGTCGCCCTGACCCCCCAGGGCCAGGTGGAGGGGTACGAAGACAAAAGAGGGGATTAAGATAGTGGGGGATGTCAGCTTTTGATATGCATGTCTTTTGTTATGTGCGAGTATAAGTTCGTAGAGCCGAAGGTGTTCGCTCTCTCACTTCTTCTGCTGCTGCACCTAGATGAGACTTGTTAGAGGAGCTGATAATAAACTTTGGTTTATGAATCACATCGCCTCGTTATTTCAAGCTCCTCTACACGTGCACTATTTTGGACTTTGTGCTTTTTTGTTAATAAATACCACAAACTACAGTTCAGCATCTGGGTCTTTCTCTCTGCCCTGAGGGGCAATTCATGACAGATTAGTTTCTCAGCATCACTTTCTCAGCATCAGACAAAATGCTCCTAATCTTGAGATAAGATAAGATAAGATAAGATAAGCCTTTATTAGTCCCACAATGGGGAAATTCCAGGATTGCAACAGCACAGGGATAGCAACACTCAGAGCAATAATTTAGAAAATAAGAAAATAAGAGAAGTGAATATACATATGTACACATAAATATATAAATATACAGTATATACACAGTGCGGAGCATTGTAGCTAGATGCAATAAACAGCATAACCGTCTATTTAGTTACCCCACATAGTAAGAATATGTACTTGTACATATTGTCACCCTCCATAGCGATTGATATTGTCCTAGTTGTATACTGGAGGGGACCATTTTGTGCAAGTCTGTTGTGTCTTTTGCATTTAGTGCTATTAGGTTGTCACGTTTTTTTGCAATCTCTGCGAGCAGCCCTGCTTAGGTTATAAAGTCTGACAGCCATAGGTAGGAAGGACCTGCGAAACCTCTCGGTCGTGCACCTAGGATGATGTAGTCTACTACTAAATGAGCTCCTCAGTGCGTTCAGTACGTCCTGCATAGGGTGGGACTCGGACTTCAGCAGAGATGACAGCTTAGCCACCATCCTTCTCTCTCCTATCTCCTCTACTGGGTCAAGGCGCTGCCCCAGGACAGAGCTAGCTTTCTTGATCAGTTTGTTCAGTCTCTTCCTGTCCGCTGCTGTGATGCCGTTGCCCCAGCAGACCACTCCAAAAGTGATGGCTGATGCCACCACCGAATCGTAGCAGGTCTGCAGGAGCGCCCCTTGTACACCAAAAGACCTGAGCCTCCTCAGTAGGAACAGCCTGCGCTGTCCCTTCTTGTAGAGTGCGTCGGTATTGTGTGACCAGTCTAGTTTATTGTTCAAATGAACACCCAGGTACTTGTAGGATGTCACCATCTCAATGTCTGTTCCCTGGATGTTTACTGGTGCTGTGAGGGGTTGCCTTTGCCTGCGGCAGTCCACCACCAGCTCCTTAGTTTTTCTCGTGTTGCTCTGGAGGCAGTTGCGATGGCACCAGTCCACAAAGTCCTGGATAAGTCCTCTGTACTCAGCTTCATTTCCGTTAGAGATGAGGCCGACGATCACAGAGTCGTCAGAGAACTTCTGTAGATGGCAGTGTGTTGTGTTGTGTGAGAAGTCCGCAGTATAAAGGGTGAACAGGAAGGGAGCCAAAACCATTCCCTGGGGGGCCTCCGTGCTGCCGATGATCGTGTCGGACTCCCAATCCCGGGTTCTCACAAACTGAGGCCCGTTTGTGAGGTAGTCCAAGATCCACGATGACAGGTGCTGGTCCACCCCTGCCCACAGCAACTTGTCCCTCAGGATCATCGGTTGGATGGTGGTAATCTTGGCAATATTACACAAATGATAGAAGGCAGTCTTAGAAACAAGTTTAATATATGAATTAAAAAACAGATCTTGATCAAAAATAACTCCCAGGTTCCTCACAGAACTATTAAGAGAAAGAGTAACTGCATCCAAGCTAAGAGTTTGATTTGGAAAGGTATTTCTATGGTTTTTTGGGACCAACTAGACTGACTGAATTTAATAGCAGGAAATTACAAGTCATTCAAGCTTTGATTTCCTCTAACTTGGCTAATTGATAATTATCATCTGGATTAATTGACAGGTATAATTGTATGTCATCTACATAGCAATGAAAATGTATACAGTGCTTTCTAGTAATGTTGCCTTGCGGAAGCATATATAAACTAAAAAGAATAGGGCCTAGCACAGGTCCCTGTGGAACTCTGTGACTGAACTTTGAGTTGGAAGAAAACTCATTATTGACATGAACAAACTGGAACCTATCAGATAAATATGATCTAAACCACTGCAACGAAGTTCCATTAAGTCCAACATGGTGTTCTAATCTATCAAGTAAAATATTATGATTGATAGTATCAAAAGCTGCACTAAGGTCTAAAAGGACAAGTACAGAAACAAGTCTATTATCAGATGCGATAAGGAGGTAATTAGTGACCTTCAATAAAGCTGTTTCAGTACTATGATGGATTCTAAACCCAGATTGAAACTCCAAATAAACCATTTCCCTGCAAGTGGTCAAATAATTGCATAGCAACAACTCTTTCTAAGATTTTTGAAATGAAAGGCAGATTAGAGATTGGTCTATAGTTAGCTAAAACCCCTGGATCCAGCGTTGGCTTTTTAAGTAAGGGTTTAATTACAGCAGTTTTAAAAGCCTGCGGTACATGGCCTAATGTTAATGAAGAATTGATTATTTGAAGAATAGAGTTAAGCAATAAATGGGAAGACTTCTTTAAATAACCTTGTAGGAATAGGGTTTAAAAGACAAGTTGGAGGCTTGGATGAAGAAACTATTTTATCTAACTCTATAAGGTCCACTTGGAGGTCAAACAATCCAAACCGGCATATCACTTGAAGGCTTTTTAGTAGTAACTGTATTTACGATAACGGTGGGGAAGAACTCTGACTGAATTTTATTTTTTTTCTTTCTTTATTTATATAGACATAAACAAATTACACAATTACAATCACAAGAGAGCGACTAGACTGTTTAGCATAGGTGTATATAGCACACGTGCTAATTCTCAACGCCAGTGCATAGGTGGCTTATATAGGTCATAAATTAGGCTGTACATACAAACTTTATAAGCTAATTAAATTACAAATACATTACAAATTACTAAATAGAGCAAGAGATCCCATGATCACAACAAACAACAATCCAGACTAGACATGCACCATTGCTGGTGGGATTTTAGCCAATCTTTAATGCCTCTGTTGAAGAGGTTGGCATTTGTCTCCAATTTTAAGTGAGTTTAAAATTTTAAGAGAGTTTCATCTATCTCTGATAGATGAAATTTTATTATTGAAGAAGTTCATAAAGTCCTGACTAGTAAGCTCTAGGGAATGCTAGTTTTGACAGAGTCCTGACTCTTTGTCAGATGGCTACAGTGCTGAAAAGAAACCTGGGATTATTCTCTGTTCTCTTCTATTAATGCGGAATAATAACTTGTTATAGCTTTCCTAAGAGATTTTTTTTTTTTTTTTTTATAAATTAAAAAGGTGATTTCTCCAAGCTAAATAGATTTCATCAAATTTAGTGGAGTGCCATTTTCTTTCTAATTGACGAGTCTTCTGTTTTAAGCTAGGAGTTTCTGTGTTGAACCAAGGAGTTAGCCTGGACTAAACACCGCCCAGTTTTCAATGTCTATTTGTGGCCCGTTAAAATTAAGGCTTGGACCCAACCTAACCTGATTTAGCCTAAAATACGTCTAATGTCTAAATTACAGCTTGTGCTGGGTGGGAGGGGGTGGTAATAACTTACCATGTGATTAAAGAGAAAAGTGCAAAAATAAGACTCTTCAGGTTCATCCTTGATGTCAAAACTAGGGCTGGGAATTGATTAAATGAACTAATTCACTGTGATAAAATGACTTACCGGTTGAAGGACATGCCCAGTTATATGCACGGTGGCCCAGGATAACGACTGAAACTGTATCAGTCAGATGCAACAGAATAACGGAATAAAACCTGTGATAAAAAGACTTTGTAATGTTTAAACTTTGAAAATTGGGAAAACAGTATTTTAAACCCTGAAAAATGAGAGCACCAAGGTGCTGATACCTCAGTGCCAGAGCCCTGGCAGAGGTATGCGTTCCTGTCTAGCCCAAGGACCATCTCTGGTAAAAAAAAATTTCATCCAAATCCATCCAGTAGTTTTGAAGTACACATATGCGCAGTGAAAATAATCTGCAGTTCACATGCCCATACTGTCAGCAGCAGCCAAGAGCCACCAAACTGATTTGAACAGTTGCAATCCAAACAAAGAAGACCACGGCGGCAGACGTTTTAAATGGTGGAAGTGATGGCGGTACGTGAATGCAATGACAATCAAAATGAACAGGAGCTTTTGCTGTTTAGTGGCAGGGGAAGAAAACAGATGGGCAAAAAGATGGACATTTGTTCATCCAGTATTGGCGGATTGCTCTGTACTTCCCTGTGGCGGGAGTTTCCCGGCACATGCGCGGTTCCCTGCAACCATTTGCGGGCGAGGAATGTTGGGACTTGGAGTTTTTAGCGAGTTTTTAATTAGTTTTACCTCGTCCTTCCTCTGCAAAACTAAACAGCAAAACCAGTGTGAAAACAGTCGATGTGATGAATAAATGGTGTAGTTGCTGAATATGTGTTTTTTTTCAGTAACCGCTATTTTATAACAGTTCAGCTCCACGTGCTGTAAAAAAACGTGCTGCATTGTGCTGTAAGAAAGTCGCACTTCCGCCGCTAGTAGCCTGGCGTAGTTATTACAATACCTTTCCCCCCGGCTTCATTGATGTTAAAGGTGAGTTAAATCTGTGTTTATTTTGAAAACAAAGCCTTATCTTGGAATTCTGGCAAATTAAAAGTCCAGAAAACATGGCGATACAATGATACAAGCCTTTAGTTCCACTTAATTTTGACCGAGTGACCTGAAACAGAGGCGGACAGACGGACAAATACACACACATATCCATACACAGACGTATTAACTGATTACTGTATGCTTCACCGTTTCACCGAGGCATAACAACAAAACCCAAAGTCAGAGAAAAATGCATTTACATCATGTGAGAACATGATGGAGAAAATAAACGAGGAACTAAAAAGTCTTTTACACACCGAGTCAGCTACTGAGACAACTTTTGCCAAGTGAGCTTCAAACAGTTCCATTTTAACAGTTTATCATGCGCTCATTTACTTAATGACTCACCTCTTCTGGAAAGACCCAGCAGGATATTTTGGCTCAGCAATGACGCCTGGGTGCTCTGCTCTCAGGTGACAAAACAAATGACATTCAGCCCTGCAGAACACACATACAACCCCCACCCTGTTCAAAGAGCCATCCAGTATTTCCCTGATGAAAAACCCTCCATTTAAGTGTTTCTTTTTCCTTCTCCATTATTAGCACCTATCCACAGAAAGCAGCATCCACGAGTGAGGCAAAACAGCCTCAAGACGCATTAGAACCACCAGCTGGGCTGGAGTGTGGGCAGAAAATAATGCAGGGAAACTAACAGTAAGTGACATGAGGGTGTTAATTTTTTAAATGCGTTAATTGGACTACTGGACTACAGTGGTGGCCAAGTTGTAGAACACTGTTCAAACCCCAGCTGGGTCATACCAAAGACCATAAAAATTGTACTCTCTGCCTCCTAGCTTGGTGCTCAGTATAAGTAGAATGGGGAAAGTTACCCAGCCATGAGGAGAGCACAAACCAGTGTACTCCTAGTGCCAGTCCCAGGCCCAGGTAATTGAGGAGGTTCATCTGCCATAACATCCTTGCCAAATCAAATATATGGGCCCTTGATCCACTGTGGTGACCCCTAATAGGGAGCAGCCGAAAGAAGGACTGCCATAATTAATTACGCTAATTTTCACAGCCGTAATCAAAAAACTCATATTCTGCCTCTACTCCTTTCATGAAAACCTCTGTTTTCAAAATCCACTTTCATTTGGTGATTTTTACAAAAGCAACCTTTAAATTAATTAAGAGTATCTACTGAGTCGTGTGTCATTAGAATAGAAAGGGGAATAAGCTATTGTAGTTTATAGGCCTGGATTGATGCAGAGCACTCTGAGATTTGTAACATCTGTGCCGTGCATGTTATATACCAGTTGGATAGTTATGATAGACAGTAGATATTATCTCGTGGGCTGGATTTAATTGTGCCACAGGACGGATGTGGCCCATGTGCCTTGGATTTGACAATTTGTGGGGTAGACAAACGTGTTTAAGAGAGATTTGGGGGAAGCCTGGAAAACCCCAATGTAGCCTAGATATAACATGTCTATGTAGAGGGACTTTCTTCTTGGACTGCTGCTCCTTCAGCCTCAACTGCAGGATATTGGATTAGAAAATGATGAGTGGCTAAAGATTTTTGAAGCATGGAAAGGTAGTATATACCTGAAAATAACAAATGCCAAAATTTTTGGATGTAAAGGCAAGTACAAGAATTGAGAAGCATCTTTTCGTACATACTGCAAATCGCCACGAGAAACCGTCTACAAGGGTTGCTTTTATTTTTCCTTCCACCATGCTGTACTAGTGCGGTTCTTTCATGACATTTCAGTAATTAAAGCCAAATGGCATATCCCCCGATTAGCTCTGCAGCTGCTTGCATTTAATTCCATACAATCAGTGTCCTGTTGGGCGGCTGTCACAGCTACCAAAGCTATTTGTCACAACAGAGATAAAAAGAAACATTTATAACTGCTCTTTTAATTTTTTTAAAAACGTGAATAAAAAATGTCTGGAAAAAATCAGAAATTCACGTGAAAGTTGTGACTCCCACAAAGTGTTAATGTCAAGCACAACCCTGTGAAACCCTGTCAGACTCATACACACATACAAGAGCTTAACTTTTCCAAAGCTGACGCTTATGGAAAAAATACAATCCAAGTGTTACCTGATATTTTGCACCCCTGTGTCATAGGTTCCTCCAGATGGACTTCTTCTCTAAAACCCTGTGACCTTTAGAAGGCAGCAGCAGCGTGATCCCATGAACACCCGAGAACAAGCTTGTTTTTGTTTTTGGACCCGCTTCCTTGTGTTTTGACTGGGTTAAATGTTCGCTCAACTATGGAGTGACCTCATAGTTTTACATAAATGAAGTCATCAGGGAAGCTTACTGGGGTAAGAAGAAATGGTTCACCTATACAAGAACCACCTTTTCTCTCTTGATTTTATATGCAGACTCACATCTACTGTGCCCGTTTCTCCAGTTGTCACGAAATGACATTTGTGTTTATTGACACAGATTTCTTGTTTTAACCTTTTTAACATACTAGTCTAACACACCAACTTCAGTCTCTATAATGCACTCAATTCAGAAGTAAAACACCTGCTATGTTTAACATTGATTGAGACAAATGTTGAGATGAATACAGTAAATGGATGGAGAATTCTTAAATTATTGGGAACACTGATTTTTGCTTTAGGGTGCTTTCACACTGTAGCTTGTTTGCTCTGTTCCAAATCTTTACCTCCACCAAGGAGGCAATGCAATTGGGGTGGTTTGTCTGTCTGTCTGTTAGCAGGATTACGCAAAGACTCTTTCTTTCTGGCGTCCTCGTCTCGAAGAGGCAATGGTTAGCACGTCAAGGGTTGGAGCAGTGCATGGAATGACTATACAGCCCAATCCTTGAGTGGCAGTCTTTGGAGCAGTTGGCGCAGATGAAGATTAATGGTGCACGTGCTGATGCTGCACGTTCTTTCCTTGCCGCACGCTTCGTCGCCATCTGGACTCTCATGTTCTCTTCCATCTTGAGAACACCCTCTTTGACACTGTGGCGCCAGGTGGCTCGATCTTTGGCAATAACCTCCCAGTTATTGGTGTTGATCTGCGCACACCGCGTGTTGCGTTTGCAGACATCTTTAAAACGCAACAGTGATCGGCCCACACGGCGGACGCCCACCTGCAATTCTCCGTAAAGGATTTCTCTCGGCAGACAGTCAGGCTCCATGCGGTGCATGTGGCCGAGCCACTGGAGTTGTCTCTGGCTGAGAAATGCAGGGATGCTTGGCAAGTCAGTGTGCTCAAGGACCTTGGTGTTGGGGACTCTGTCCTGCCACTTGATGTGCATAAGGCGCTGAAGACAGCGGAGGTGGAACCCGTTTAACCGCTTCTCCTGCCTGGCATAGGCTGTCCAGGACTCTCTGCCATACAGGAGAGTGGACAGGACGCAAGCTTGGTATACGAGTAACTTGGTCTTCAAACTCAGCAGATTGTTGTTCCACACACGCTTGTTTAGTTTGGCCATGACAGCAGCTGCTTTGACGATTCTGGAGCTGATCTCGGTGTCCAGCGAGAGCGTGTTTGAAACAGTGGACCCTAGGTAGGTAAAGGTGTCCACAACCTCCAGCTGTGTGTTGTCAATAGTAATGACAGGAGAGGAGACAGCATCTTGCGCCATGATGTTGGTTTTCTTAAGGCTGATCATGAGCCCAAACTCCTTGCAGGCGTAGGACAGTTTGTCGACCAAGTGCTGCAGGCTCTCCTCGCTGTGCGATGCTAGAGCAGCGTTGTCTGCAAACAGCAGCTCACGTATGAGGACCTCGTAGACTTTGGTTTTAGCACAAAGTCTTGCGATGTTGAGGAGTTTTCCATCTGATCTCGTGTGGACGTAGACACCTACAGGACAGTCGGCAAAGGCGTACTGGAGGAGCATTGAGAAAAAATCCCAAAGAGAGTCAGTGCTAGAACGCAACCCTGCTTCACTCCACTGCTGACTGGGAAGGCATCTGAGGTGGCTTCATCAAAGCAAACAGTACTATGCATGTCCATGTGGAAGGAGGAGATAATTGCAAGGAGCTTTGGGGGACAACCAACCTTTCGCAGGATCTGGAAGAACCCGCTTCGACTAACTAAGTCAAAGGCTTTGGTCAGGTCCACGAATGCAAGGAACAATGGCTGCTGCTGCTCTCGACACTTCTCCTGCAACTGACGGAGGAAGAAGATCATATCCACTATGGACCTTCCAGCTCTGAAGCCACACTGGGACTCAGGATAGACTCGCAAAGTGAGGCTCTGCAGGCGGAACAGAGTGACCCGGGCGAAGATTTTGCCAACTATGCTCAGGAGAGAGATGCTGCGGTAATTGTTGCAGTCACTGCAGTCGCCTTTGTTCTACAGCGTGACTATGTTGGCATCTCTCATATCTTGGGGAATGTGACTTTGCTCCCAGCAAAGGCAGAGGAGATCATATAGTGGTTGTAAGATGGCCGTTTTCCCATGTTTCAGAACTTCTGGGGGGATACCGTCTTTCCCTGGAGCCTTGCCACAGGCAAGGTAGTCTATGGCTTTGCTGAGCTCTTCCAGTGTGGGCATTTTGTCAAGCTCTTCCATGACTGGTAGGCCAGGCAAGACGTCGAGGGCAACGTCTGTCACGATGTTCTGGGTCGAGTACAATTCAAGATAATGCTTGACCCAACGCTGAAGTTGCTTGCTCTTATCGGTGATGGCTTTGCCTTTCTTGGCTTTGAGAGGTGCTGTTTTGATGCTTGTGTGGCCGATAGCTGTTTTGATGCCCTCATACATTCCTTTGGCATATCCGCAATCGGCAACTACCTGGATGTTGGTGCACAGGTTCTGCCAGTACTCACTGGCGCAACAGCGGGCAGTCTGCTGTGCCTTGCTCCTTGCTGCTCGAAGGGCATCGCGTGTGCCTGGGCAAAGGTTCTGCTTGTGAGCCAGCAGTGCTTCTCTTTTGCCCTCTGTGACTGGCTGCATTTCATCCCAGTGAACCTCAAACCAGTCAGCATTCTTGCATTCTTTCTTTCCGAATGTGGTCATGGCTGAGTCATAGATGGCGTTGCGAAGGTGGTTCCATTTGGCATCCACATCGCCTGGGATATCGGACTGGAGGTGAGCTTCAGGTTTCTTCTGAAAGCTGTCATCGAAGGTCTGAGCCTTGATCGGATCGGAAATTCCGCAGGTGTTGATGCGGGGGCGACGCTTAGTCTTGGCATGGTGGATCTTCCTTGGCTTCAGTCTGACCTTACTGGCAACAAGAGAATGATCTGTATCACAGTCAGCGCTGTGATAGCTTTTCGTGTGAAGAACACTGCTGAGGTCCGCTCTTCTGGTGATGACAAGATCTAGCTGGTGCCAGTGACGGGACTGGGGGTGTCTCCAAGACACTTTCCGCAGCTCTTTACACTTGAAGTAGGAGTTTGTAATGCAGAGGCCGTGATGACAAACAGAATTCCAACAGCCTCTGTCTGCTCTCGTTCATCCTGCCTATGCCAAAGTGGCCAAGACAGGATGGCCACACTTGCCAGTCTGCTCCGACGCGAGCGTTGAAGTCACCTAGCAAAAATAAGCCTTCAGAGCGGGGGATTCTAGATAGCACTTCCTCTAGAGCCTCGTAGAACTGATCTTTGGCTTCTGGAGTGGACGTGAGGGTCGGGGCATACACAGAAAGGATGTTCACAAAGCCTGACGATGTCTTCATGCGGAGGGTGAGGATTCTTTCGGACCCTCCTGTAGGGGTTCCTGTGGTGGCGATCAGCGAGTTCCTCACTGCAAAACCTACACCATGCTGCCGGGACTCATCCTGGGACAGGCCCTGCCAATAAAAGGTGTAGTCTGATTCTCTAAGAGAGCCGCTGTCGGCCAGGCGGGTTTCCTGAAGGCAGGCAACATCGATGTTAAGTCGTGCCTGTTCCTTATTGATGATGGCGATCTTGCAAGAGTCATCCATTTGTTGGAAATCAGCGGTAAGTCCGGGGCGCATGGTGCGAACGTTCCAGCTTGCAAATGGAAGAGCTGGAGTCTTCGTATGTTTCTCCTTTTGACTGCCTGGTGCAGATTGATGCTTGCTTGTCGGGAGAGACCCCTAAGCTCTACGCACCCAGTAGAGCAGGCAAGCCATGGTGGGGCTGCACCTTACTGGCTGGGGGCTGCCCAGCTTGAGGTGGGTGGTAGCTGCCCAATGAAGCTGCGAAGGCTTCTCCCACCATTGCACGAGACCCCTGGCACTCCTCCCTACGCCAATCAGTTGGAGCTTATAACTGGTAACTGCCTCGTCCCGTGTTGTGCCGGAATCTTGCGACACCGCTGGAGTGGCCTCTCCAGTTTGCACTAAAAAGCCTGGGCGGAGTAGTATGGAGACTCTGGGCTGCCCATACGTCAGTGTCCCCCTCTCGGTGTCACTGGCTGAGTCCAAAGGAAAGGATGATCCAATACAGTTTGGGACCAGTTCCACTGCAGGAGTTGCCGGAAGTAGTGCTGATCATCTGCCAACCGCCTTAGGGCTCCACTCCGGATTTATCCTCGAGGTTTACTCCCGAAGCCTTTCCTGTAATCAGGTATAGCCGCAAGGCAGCAGAGGTTTGGAATCAGAGTTTACCTTCTCCTAGGTAGTTTGCTGGCCAAGGCTAATGGGCACCGGACGAGCCCCACCTACCCAGAGCAACCTGGTTATAGCGCCAGAGACTCGCTGACACCCTCTGTCATTTGGTGAAAACAGGGTCGGCACAAGAAGCCAGACAGTAGGATTTGGTTAGGAGAAGCTATTGGAGAGACACTGTGCTATAAGTGGGGTATTTCAGTGGAAATGTAGGTGCTCATTTCTGCATTCCACCCCAGCACGTTCTAACCCATTTAGACACCCTACGCAAATACTACTGTACGGATTTTGATGAAATTTTCACCAGAGGTAGCCCTTGGGTAAAGGATGAACCCATTAAATTTTGGTGATGATCTGAGAGTGCATACCACCACCAAGCACCTTGTTTGTATTTGTGCAGCAGGATTACACAAAAACTACTGGATGGATTTGGGTGAAATTTTCCACCAGAGGTGGTCCTTGGCTTAGAGAGGAACCCATAACATTTTGGTGATGATCCGAGAATGCATACCTCCGCCAAGGCTCTTATCTTCTCGCAGTGTGTTAGCGAGAATCTTCCAAAACTACTGGATAGACTTTGATGCAATTTTCACCAGAACTGGCTCCTAGCCTACACACTAACCCGTTACATTTTGGAGGTGATCCATGAGGGACGGAAGGAGACTTGGTGGAGGTATGCGCTCTCTGAGTGCTTTTCTAGGTTGATTTTCATTTGGTTTCCTTTTACTCTGACAAATATCCAACCATCCCAAAATACGTCTCTATAACAAAGGAAACATGCATGCTTATTGGTCAGATGTGTTGGCCATGAAAACAGGAAAAGTCAATACAGAAAGTATTGTGTTACACTGAAATCTGTGGGCATTTAGAATCTGTGACTGTATGATGTTGCACACCAACCACATGTGCATGGTCGACAAATAAGAATAGATTTGTCTGGATTAATGTAATGGATAACAAAGTTGCAGATTCTGATGGGTCACACCTTTTAGTGTCATACCAGAGCTCTTTTTGTTTGGTACATCTCACACTTCCCCTCCATGGATCAACACTTTATAGTGGTGAAGGGGTTTGTGTGCATTAATGATCACAGGATCTGTGTTGTCGGGGGCAACTGCCCCTGGTATCGTCTCCCAAAGCAAAGTCGTCCCGGGTGAAGGGCCAAACTAAGGTTATTAGCTGATCAAGTGGGTTATCCAAAATCAGGAGGGTTGGCAGTTCAAATCCTGGTCCCCCCCCAGCCATCCAGCTATTGTGTCTTTGGCCAAGACACTTTACCCACCTTTCCCCCAGTGTATAAATATTAATAAATGGTGGTCGGAGAGGCCGTTTGCGTTTCTTGGCAGCCACATTTTCGTCAGTCTGCCCCAGGGCAGATGTGGCTACAGCAGTAGCTTACCACTATCAGTGTCTGTGGAGTGAATGAATAATGGATCCACTGTAAGGGACTTTGGATGTCTTGAAAAGCGCTATAGAAAATCCAGTCCATTATTATTATTATTATTAATCAATCAATCACACTTTATTTGTATAGCACTTTTCAAACATTGGATGCTACGCAAATTGCCTTACATAGATAAAAACAGTAAACAAATTTAGCTACATACTATATTTACACGATACATCCCACCCCTTCCAAGCCTCCCGTAAACATACCCACAAAACACACACACACACACAGGCACATACATCACCCCCTACTTCTCTTACACACATATAAAATAAAGAGACATTGCTTGACACCGAGGCACCATGTGAAGGAGCAACAATCCTGTGGAGTACCCTGTGCCAGGAGTGTCATATCCGGCTCTAGGGAGCCGGGCAATCAGAGCCAGGGGCAAGCCAGTGAGTCGTGATATTTTATTCAGGGTAAAGGGGAAGGGATGAGGAGAGCACAGATACTCATGCAGAGGTACACTCACAGGTTGCACAGCGCAGAGGTAAGCAGCTCGTACCGGACGTGGGGGTAGCAAGACGTACATACTCACAGCGGGATACAAACACAGGAATGCTGCAAGAGGAGTATAAGCTGACACCAGACGAAGGGGCTTCAGCTTAGCAATGTGTTTATGTCGCAGCCCCGAGTCATCGAGGCTGCTCCTATTTATCCTCATTGGCAGCGCCCCAGCTGATGAAGACTAATTGGCCCCAGCCGTCCATAATGCTGCCAGCTGGGGGCCAGCTGAGACGCTGCTCAATGGGAAGCAGGGATGAGGGAAAACATGGGCTGAGTGCCGAGACGGCATCTCAACCCATGGTGACAGAGCCCCTCCCTCAAGGTCGGGCTCCTGAACGACCAGGAACATCCCAGCCCCCCCCCCCCCCCACCTAGGGTGGGAGGAAGGGAGGCGGACCGGAGGGGAAGAAGCCAAGGGAAGGACAACACCAATGGGGCAATGTAGGGTAGCGGGAAAGAAAAACCCAAATACAATACTGACAAAACAGAATAATTAACCCAGGTACAGATGGGGAGAAGAACTGGGTCAGCACGCCGGTTACATACTACCCAGAGAGTACCAACCATGCGTGACCCAGAGCAAGGAAAAAAGAACCACCAAAAAGGTACAGGGCAAAAAATGCTGAGTACGGTTAAATAAAGGGGAACCTATACACAGTGCTAATTTAAGTACATACACACAGTCACCAAGAAAAGTGAGGGTGACTGGAACAAATGACAATTATAGAGCATGGTGTTACGGAAAACAAGGCACATGACTATAATGAACCAACAGGACAAAAAAGAAATACTGAGTGCAGGCAAAGAAAAACCCACACACACGAATATATAAATACCCAGTCACCTAAAGAAATGAAAGTGACTGGAATAAATGGATAACTGCAGAGCATGGTGTTATGGAAAACAAAACATAACTCTACAATACAAAAAACGAGGCTAAAAACATGGCACAAAAAGTAAAATGCTGAGCATGAGCGATGGAAAACACAGCACTATAAAAACGAATCCACCAACAGGACAACACATTACACCCGAGTGACCTTAATAACAAAAGAAAAAGTGACACCCGAGGTGAATGGCAGGCAGAGTCCAAAAATGGCCGAGATGGCTCCGGAGATCTCCCCGCCCATTGTCCAGCTGGCGAATCAGGGGAAGAAGTGTTCGGACGGCGAACTCTGGACCCAGATCCCAGGAATCCAGTCCACCGGCAGCCGAACCAGGCTGCCCAGAGGGAAACACAGACCAGTGGGGGGAACCAGATCACCAAACCGAAAGTTCTGTGGGTCGGGTCGTCGACCCACATCACTCAACCACCAGGACCGTTGAGACGGGTGAAGGATCAGAGCGGATCCCGGTGGAAGAGGCTCAGGGGAGAGCCGATGACGAGGGCGGCGGGCGTCAGGCCGCAGGAAAACGGCCACCTCCTCACCGGACCTGGACAATACTGGGGCAGCACCCACGTCGGACCCCGATCGGGCCTCAGGCGAACCCACGTTGGACCCCGACTGGGTCTCGGGCGAACCCACGTTGAATACTGCACCAGAACCGACCTCCAACGTTGAACCCGGACCCTCCAGCACCACGAGGAACAGCAACTCCTTGCCGGTGACCCTGGAAGAAGGCTCAGAAGAGAAAACAGAACCGGGATCAGGATCACCGGCAGCGCCAGAACCCGGCGAGACGAGCTCAGACGCAGCGGACGGCTGCACCCGGCTCGTCTCCCCTGGAGATAGGCTGAAGTGCTCGGGGATAAAAAGAGAGAAAAGAAAGGAGAGCACTCGCCTGATCTCGGGTTCTGACACCGTCCAGGACTGCGAAGATCCAGGATCCGTCGTCAGGAGGTCGTTGTCAGGCTCCCATCTAGCCGCGTCGGGCCCCGCAGCCAGCACGATGGTCAGCGCAGCTTGAGATCCCTCCAGCTCAGGTAACCCCGCCGACGATCTACTCGGCGTGAAGCCAGAAGAATCTCGTCCCGCCGGACCGAACCGCTCCTCCGTGGAGACCCGCCCGGGACGCTCAGTCGTCGGCAGTAGACTCCACGCCGCAGTCAGTCCCCCTCCTCCGGTCCGCACCGTAGCTGCGGCACAAGGCCCTCTCCTTCTCCCACCACGTTGACCCGGAGCCGGGGACCACTCGGCGGAGAGAGGACACAGAGGATGCGGGGAATTCGGATACAGGGTTACAGCCTGTGGGGCGAGTTCAGGGCGCTGCGACCCTGAACTTCATCCTCCAGGGATGTGCACCAGCGCCCCAAATCATTAAGCAGGGTGTGAAAAAACAATGACTTGCCTGCCCCCTGGAGGTTGAGTATCGCCTGCTGTAGTGGAATCTGCTTCTCCTCTCCCCCCGCCCGGCAATAACGGAGGACCCCCCCGGAATTCGTCTGAGGGTCGCTCGCGTTGTTCCAGCAGAGAGTTCACCAGGCCGAGATTCCAGGCACACCACAGCGGTCAGGAAGCGCGTCGAGGAGGAGGGGGAAACAGCCGGGGTGAGCCAGCCCGAATGTCCAGGAATGACAGCGGGGGAACGAGGCTCAGGGGACGAGGCTGTAGAATCTCCACACTGACGAGGCGAAGGGATGACAGCTGCGTGGGAGGAACGGTCCTGACGATGACCCAGAACTGGATCCGGACGAGGTTCGTGCAGAGGTGACTCGGCGATGTGATGACGACTACTCCCAGGGGACGAAGCGAGGGGGAAACCCAGGATTCGCCGCTCCAGATCGGAGATCGAGACGAGGAAGGCGTCGAGCACGGGAAAGCTTCGTAGCCCTGAAGTCCTCACCATCAATCTCACTGCCGCCGCCACATGCCTGAAGGTGGTGACAGGAAACACAGTAGAGCTCGCGACAGCCACTCGACCCCCGGACATAACTGCTGTCAGCTGCGGCTCCTTGAAGGGAATCCCGAGTGACGTGGCGCAGATCGGGGGAAGTCCTCTGGTTGGCGCGAACTCCCGGACTGGAATGGCGGCAGGAACGGGATTCCGAAGCGGGGAAAGACGTCGCCCACTTCGACTCCCTGCCGGGATTTCCATCCACCCCGTGGAGCTTCTCTCACTGTGTACCTGCAGCGTCTATCCTGGCACTGTCCTCCAGATGGTACAGAGAGTGAGGGTGACAGTCCAGGAGTTCCTCAGCACGGCCCGGATGCCAGCGTCTCGCGTTGGAGGCGTCGTGCAGGGTGAAGAGCGTCCCGTCGACAGCCTCCGAGATGGACCTCAGCTCGTCGCCCTGGCGCCGGAAGTGACTCCTGGGAAACGGCATGCTAGCAGCGCTGACACCCCGACAGAAAGGTACGTTTCCACAGCGACCCACGGCCGCCGGCAACTCTTCTGGCTGCGACATACTGTCATATCCGGCTCTAGGGAGCCGGGCAATCAGAGCCAGGGGCAAGCCAGTGAGTCGTGATATTTTATTCAGGGTAAAGGGGAAGGGATGAGGAGAGCACAGATACTCATGCAGAGGTACACTCACAGGTTGCACAGCGCAGAGGTAAGCAGCTCGTACCGGACGTGGGGGTAGCAAGACGTACATACTCACAGCGGGATACAAACACAGGAATGCTGCAAGAGGAGTATAAGCTGACACCAGACGAAGGGGCTTCAGCTTAGCAATGTGTTTATGTCGCAGCCCCGAGTCATCGAGGCTGCTCCTATTTATCCTCATTGGCAGCGCCCCAGCTGATGAAGACTAATTGGCCCCAGCCGTCCATAATGCTGCCAGCTGGGGGCCAGCTGAGACGCTGCTCAATGGGAAGCAGGGATGAGGGAAAACATGGGCTGAGTGCCGAGACGGCATCTCAACCCATGGTGACAAGGAGATCACACAGCTCATAGCCACAGGGCATGCCACAGAGGCCACCCCGTCCAGGACAGGCCAGGGCCCACACCAAAAAGTTTTGTGTCATCAGCTCTTGTCTTGCCTGCTTTCTTCCTCCACATTGGTGGCCTAGAGATGTGAAATGGAAAACGGACTGAGCACCACCACGGAGACACTCCCGCTAGAGTCTCCCACCACTGCATGCGCCATTGCAGTCAGACTCGTGGACTTTTGGCTTCATGACCCGGCCGCTTGGTTGATTCACATGGAAGCCCAGTTCGCCTTCCGCAGAGTCGTGGCAGATGACACAAAATACCATCATGTGGTGACATTGGTGGACGCGCCGCGCAATGAGTCTACTCCGAGTTCCACCAGCCCAAGGAAAATATGGCGCTCTCAAGCAGCTGCTGCTGTGCCGTTAAACCCTTTCAGATGCAGAGAGGGCAGAAAAGCTCCTCACCTGCTCGGAGCTAGGAGACAGATCGGCTGTGGATCTGATGGAGAGCTTGCTTGCATTGATGGGCACGGACGACGGATCTTTCCTTTTCGCCCACCTCTTCCTCAGACACCTACCGGCTTCTGCGAGATCGATTCTCGCTAGCTCACTGCTGCTGGCGGCAAGGGACTACTGCGCGCTGGCAGAGGAGGCAGACTGCATCATCTTGGTAAACAAGGCTTTCAGTGTTCAGGCAGTGAGACCGGGATCTCCGGTGGAGCCCAGTGAGGATGAGGAGCTGATGGTGGTAGCCGGGACAGCCACCTGGAAAAACAGGACTGGGACGCTGTGTTTTTATCACCGCCGTTTTGGCAAGGAAGAGCAACGTTGTCTGCCGCCGTGCCACTTCAAGAAGCCGGGAAACAACAGCCAGTGGTCAGTAGCAGCTGCAATTGCTGGCGACAGGGAGAAGCTGCTTTTCATTATGGACACACATTGGGGGAGACTTTTTCTGGTAGACTCTGACTCCCAGAAGAGCCTCTTTTTGCCACTCAGCGTAGACAGGCTGGCAGAAGGCTGTGGGCCATCTTTAATGCCTGCAAACAGATCTCGCATCAGGATGTTTGGAGAAAGTACGGTGTCTGTATGTTTACATGGATGCAATTACCAGTGGGACTTTGTGGTAGCTGCATGTTGGTCCCCATCTTAGGTGCTGATTTTCTGTGTGCTTATGGACTGCTTGTTGATGTTGCCAACTGGCATTTAGTGGACGCTATATCTTTTTCCTCCTTGCCCTGCACAGCTCGGGAAGTTGGACCACCAACACACGCAAATATTCTAGCTCCAGGGGGTAAGTACCACCGTTTGCTTTCTGAGTTCCCAGAACTCATGGTGCGCACTTTTTCCATTATGGTAACCAAGCACGAGGTTGAGCATTTTATCGCCACAAAAGGTCTGCCTGTGTTCGCACACCCTCGCTGCCTGGATGCGGCTAAACTAGCCATCACACGTGTGAGGAGTTTGCTAACTTATAACGCTTAGGCATAGTTAGGCGCTTCAACAGCCCTTGGGCATCCCTGCTGCATATGATGCCTAAGTCCAATGGGTCGTGGCGGCCGTGCAGCGATTTCCAACGCTTAAACATCGCCACGGAACAGGATTATTACCCCATCCCGCACATCCAGGATTCTTCCGTGTGCCTGGCTGGGATGCACATTTTTTCAAAAGTGGATCTGGTCTGCTGTTACCACCAGGTTCCGGTGTGCGCAGAGGATGTCCCCAAAATGGCAGTAATAACTCCCTTTGGTCTTTTGGAGTTTTTGCGCATGCCGTTCGGGTTAAAGGATGCAGCACAAACTTTCCAAAGGATGATGGACGTGGTGCTACGTGACTTTCCATTCATTTTCGTCTACTTGGACGACATTTTGGTGGTTAGCGCATCAGAGGAGGAGCACCTCACCCATCTCAAACAAGTTTTCCAACGTTTGGAAGCACATGGGATGGTTATTAACCCAGTGAAGTGTCAGTTCGAGGTGCCGGTAATGACTTTTTTGGCCATCGCATCTCCCCGGAGGGTGCGATCCCGCTGCCGGATAAGGTGCGCGCGTGTCAAGATTTTCCACGTCCACAGACCATCAGGGTGCTGCAGGTATTTTTGGGGATGATTAGTTTTTACAACCGCTTCCTCCTCCACGCAGCCCAGCTACTGCAGCCACTGTATGGTGTGCTCAAAAAAAAGAAACCCGCGGATAGCATTGACTGGATCCTCGATCAGGTCCAGGCCTTCACAGGCGCCAAAACAGCACTTGCCAATGCAGCTTTGCTGGCCCACCCAGCCCCGTCAACGCGAATACCACTCACCACAGATGCATCGGATGTTGTATTCAACATTCAGCATTCAACATTCAATTCAATTCAATTCAGCTTTATTTATATAGCGCCATATCACAACATGGAGCCAGGTAAGAGGGAGGGGCACAATGGCAAGCGTCTGGTAAGTATTTTTCTGCCCAGGAAAGCTGTGTGGGTAAGAAACCACAGGTTTGGTTGGCGTCGGCGTGGTGACGCGGCCGCTTGGTGACGTCATCACGCCGAACACATATAATGTGAGGGTCAGCCATCTTACGGCTCTTGGCTCTTTGGCACTCAGCCTCCCAATAACAGACCTGTATTGTGCGTTTGTGCACAGTGTGTAATAAAGTTCATTATCCCAGCAAACGCCACTCTCTGTTGGTCCTTCCCCAGTTTTCCAGACATAACAGGGTTCACCACTTGCAGGAGGGATTATGGGGATCATGGGTGTTATATGGCTTGGGCAGAGATCTGGGCAGTCTGCCTAAACTGTTGCCCCTGTGCCCCAGACCCCCAGATAAGCAGTAGAAGATGGATGAATGGACATCTTCCAGTTCCCCGGACTAAGTTGTTTAGTCTTGATAAAGAGTGTACTTCAATAATCATCTTAGATAACCATGTGACCAGATCATGAAACAACTCAAGTTTGTCTGTAATTCATCTTGCATCATGTTTGGGTGAAAACAAAAAAACAAAAACTACTCATAATCTAATGGCTGCAGATCATACTATTCATAATTTTTGGTCCCATTTTGTTTTGGTATGCATCTTGGTATGCATCTTCTCAGGGAGGACCACACCAGAGTTCCCAAATGATTCAGACTGAGACCACCTCTTTCTGGGGTCTCGTCCAGTTGTTTTAGTGTACACCTGAGTGTGATCAGTGTTCACACTGTAAAAAATCAAGGAAGAAAACAAACAAGGTCATCCAGTTTGTTTTGGTTTTTTGCTTAACTTCACACAACTTAATGACACAACTGAGAATTTATCAGTGAGAAAGCATCCCCCCCCCCCCTCACTGGGAGCTTTTTAATATATAGAGGGATGTAACTTATCAGTATGAGAGGTGAAGCCCATACTCGAATGCTTTAAACCTGTAATTTTTCTTTCTTCAGGGCTCAATTTGTAGGACAACCAACTGATTCTCCAGTTATACTGTACGGCCACAGGCAGTCATTGTTCTTTTTATCCAAGCATAAATAACTGCATTCTGTCAAATGGCCAATAGATGTGGTGGCAAGAATTCCAGATCTGTAGATGTCTACAGCATGTGAGTGTTCATGAACTCTGACACTTTCCTAATGAGATCATGCAGTAATATGGTGGAGCAATGGTTTTCATTGTTTCCTCATAGCTAGACGGTTTATGGTTTAATTCCTCAAGCTGGGAGGGGTTTGTATGTTCTTATTGCGTGGATGTACTCCAGATGCTCTGGTTTCCTCCCACAGACCAAATACATGTCTGTCCATCCATCCATCCATCCATCCACCACTTATCCAGGGTCACGAGGGTAGCAGTCCAAGCAGAGAAGCCCAGATTGCCACAGAGCAACATGTTCCTTCCTGCAGGGGGTGAGCCCACTGGAAGTTGGACCCACATGGGTCCTGTGAGTACACTGGGTCCTTGTAACATTTTTCATAGAGATCCACTGGACCACTCTTGGTCTAGCCCTTCACTCAGGACTAGCTTGCCTTGGGAGACCCTACCAGGTGCAAGCTGCCGCTGACAACATAGCTCCTGACAACATAGGGCACGCAAACCCCTCCACCACAAAAAGGTGGTGATCCACGAAGGGGCTGAATGCATGTACGTTAGGTTAATTGGTGATCCTAAATTGGCTGTGGATTTTTGTCTCAGTTAACCCAAGGACACTGAACACCCAGTTGCTCCTGGTGGGTCAGGCCATCGTCTGTGTATGGCAGCTCTGCCGCCATCAGTGTGTGAATGTGTGCGTGGATGGGTTGATAGCAGGATCTGTAAAGCGCTTTGGTCATCCAGAGATGAGTGAAACGCGCTATAAGTGAAAGCCTTTACCATTTACAATGATCCCCCAGAGGAGTGTCCAAAACATATGCTGTGCCAGGCATAGAGCATTGAATTTCCAGGTTGTTTACCAACAGCAAACCTGTGCAAAACTGTCTTTGGGGATGCTGAACTGTTAATTTATACAATTACATGTTTTTAGAGTGTGCATTAGTATATAAATACTAGTCCAGTTTTTTTTTTCTTTTCACATAAAACAGCAATAGTAAAAATGGTTTGTGTCCATTCACACAAGCAAATGGATTGTACTGCTTGTGTGGTGGTCAGATTTGACCACTATGAACTTTTCAGCCCCCCTCAATATTTCAGACCAAACTGGAGAGTATCAGACATGTTTATTCATCAGCAGGGGTTGCTCGGTATTTCTTCACGCCGTTTCTCTCCTTCTAAAACCTTTTGGCCTTGTTACTTCTGACAAATAGAAAAACACAGGGGTGATTTCATAAAAGAGCATAGGACAGGAAGTGTGTCTCTAAGAATGGTTTACATTTGTTTTCTTAAAATGAGTAGTCCCATAAAGCTTTCCAGTGTGGCGGATGAAAATAAGTGTACCCAGTGGGAGGCACGGAATAAGTGCAGGCACGGCGAACTGAAGTTTAAAAGGGTATTTTATTCATCCACCATCACAGGACTCACTCCAGCGCTGTGAAAACGCGCTGGAGCGAGCCCTCAGCAAACAGGCAATGAGTGTGATCAAAACAGCAGTAGTAAGGGAGAGAGAGAGCAAGCGATATGGTTGGCTTATATACCCAGCTAGACAATGCATGCATGTCACATTAACATCACAGTAAACTGCAGGGAGGCATGGACATTTACATGAGAATCACGCATATCAATAGCAGGATTACTGGCAGGAAGGAGAGGCTGCCTATTGATATCAGTACATACATCTCACTGTTATGCTAATTGCTCCAGCTGAGCGCTCTGCTTGTCCGTAGGCTGTGGGGGTCACCCACACCAGCCTCTTAAAACTGTCTCATCGTTTCTTTTCTTTCTTTTCTTTTTTTTTTTTTTGCCTATGGGCAGTTTTATCCCACTGTGTACAGCTGTTTCAATATTTTTTTGATGCAAATCTTGATTTTAACACCAAAATAATGTTTCCAAAAGTGTCCTATATACAGTACAGTATTTCAGCTCCTTATTTTGGCATTTTCTGTAAAGAAAAAGATGAAGTTTAAATAATGTAGTTTTTCACATTTTACTAATCAGTTCCAAAAGTGAAGATGGTGAGTGATTGCTGGCCCCTTGTACTGGTTCCAGTAGGGAAACACTCCCATTTTTACACCAGGCCTGCCCTGTATCCCAGAGACAAGAGGCCGAAACACTTCAGCTTGGATTTAGTGCAGTCGTTAAACTATTCTAAAGTAATTACGAGTCATTAAATGAGGAGTGGGATTGCCCTGTCGGCGGTGGAGCAAAAAGTCACTCCATATGAAGGTGATTTCAGGAGACGAAATGGCCTGTGCACCCTGGCTGCAGACCACGGGGTCTCCAGGCGAGCAGACCTCACACACTGACACACACTGGAGCTGTGGGGGTAATGACACGAATGTTCACCAAGGCTGCATAATGTGTACAGGCACGTGCGTACAGACACACTTATCACTGAGGAGGATGCTATCTTTGATTTTTGTGATGCATGATGATTTAGTTCAGTGTCAAATTAAGGGACCTCACTCATTCTTCACAGGCGGAATGAGGACATTAGGCTGCAGCCGACACACACAGGACTTTCTGTAGTACTCACTGTGGATTTTGGCAGCTGTGCAACTAACTAAAAGTTTACATTTGACTGAGACATTACATTACAAAATTTAAACAACAGCTCTAAAGCTCTAAGGACTGTAAGACTGCTTATTTTTCTCTTGGTGCCGGAGAAATATGATTTGGAAATGGATCAGTCAAAACTTTCCAATGACGGGATTAAAAGACGGAGACAAAAATCATGATAATAACAAGAACAGCTAAAGGGGAAGGCTGGGAAAGAGAAAGCCACGAGAGTAGATCTACTCACCACACCACCACATAATCAATGCCATGGCCCTGGTCCTATACACACACACACGCACGCACACATGCACACACACTCTCAAAGACACAACAGCCCTATTAGGTGCAGGAGAAATGGTGGTGGTTAAGAGAAGAACGCTGCTGCCAGCGGCCGCTGCAGTAAGACCGCACCCTTGTCCCACAGCCTAACTTTCTGAAAAGGGATTAATGTTGCTAGAATTCATAACCTATCCATGTTAAAAATGAATCAAATGAATGCTTGTGAAAATAACATAACAGCAATACTAGATATTATAACCACAGACTGTATATAAATACGGATGACATGCTGCTACCTACTTCCATTGTAGAAAAGTGAAACTCTTCTTCCTGGATTTAGGGCATTACCATCTTGCACATTTAGAACGCAGCACAGTAGTCATCATGGCATCAAGTTCCTGCCCATGTAGATGCCCATCACAGTCTGTGTGTGTGTGACCAAGGGGATGGGTGGTGAAGCCCAAATGGTGACTGTTATGTCTGAGAAATAGGACAGCGGAGGCAGGAGTTGAACCGAACACGAACTTTATTACAGAACACACAAGATGGTACACGTGTGTATCATATAGCAATCTAGCTAATGCCAAACTAATACAAGCTGTGGCTGTTATGGAGGCGGAGCACCAACAGACTGCTAATATAGGCACAGCGTGATGACGTCACTCATGCCTGCGTCCTTACGTCCACACTGCCTATTGTTAATATTGGAGCATATCTAACATTATGCCCCCTCCAAAAAAAAAACAACTCAAAACATTACCAACTCACAACAGCTGTTTTTTTCACAAGCAGAAAAAATAGAACCTGGGCCACCGGGTAGACTGCCGGTTAACCCTGCATGGTTGAGTGGGTTATTCTGCCACTATGTTGTAACATGATGAGACACCTTCAAGCCATAATGAACATCTCATGGAAAGACAAGATAACCAACATAGAAGTGTTGAAACGAGCTGGTCTACCATCAATAGAGGACATGCTAATACAGATGAACCTGAGATGGCTCGGACATGTTGAGAGGATGGACCATCAGTGTCTCCCTCGGCAGTTACTGTATTCACAGTTATGCGAGGGCAAACGCAATCAGGGTAGACCAAGGCTCAGATTTAAAGACACTGTAAAAGAAACCTGAAGAAGTTTGACATAGACAGTAGTTCCTGGCAGCGGAAGGCTAAGGACAGAGCTGTGTGGAGGAATCTGATCAGACCTAAATGAAACACTCATTGTCGCCCACGGCAGACTGCTGTGATGATGTTGTAACCATGCTCTGCCTAAACATTTCAAAACAGTCATTTTCAACAGTTCACCTTCAGGGGCCTCAGTCGAGCCCGTGGTGGGCGCACTCCTGGAGGCGCCAGCTGCAGCGGACCCTGGTGCCCTCTCGCTGGAATCATGGCTCGCTCGTCAGCACTGATCCCAGCCCAGGTCCCATACCAGCTGGATCGGCTCCAGCGCTGTGTCTTGATCCGAGGCAGCTATTCTTACCTTCCGCAGATGGCTAATGTACCCACTCGAACCATCGACCATCTGAACAGCGGCTGGCCTCTTCCATGCGGCGATTCTCATCTGCGATGATGGCGCTTATTCTGTTACTTCACAGAATGATGATGCCAGTTTATTAATTTTACTCCATATTTCTGTTTAGTGAAAAATGTCAGTTTATGCCTGAGATCTCAGGTTTTTTTCTGCAGGTTGCCACTATTTGCAGAAGCATACAAACTGATTTAAAGCGCCTTACCATTCCAGCCAGTGTCCAGACAATGTAAACCTTCCTATAGGCGGGACACCAGAATAGTAAGAGATTAAAAAATTCTGATCATTTTCAGATTTCTTGGTCCATATGAGTTAATCCTGATCAAAACATTCCAAAACTTTTTTGAGAAAAGGGTTTTTGTTTAATGGTCATGTTTAATTTTGAAGTTCAACCATAGCCAAAGGAAAAAAAAAAAAGATAAAGTCCATGATATCTTTATCCCAACTCACAGTTCATGGTGATCAGCAGCAGCCCTGGTCTATTAAACTGTCACAGTCTCTCAAACTCAATAATGACTTATCTGACTTCCCCATCGCCCTCACTGTTCTGCACTTAGAGGGATAAGCACTTCACTCACTCTGTTTCACCACTCAGAAATTCCCCCTCCTTCTCCCCCCATGGAGACAAGGGTCCAAGGCAGAAGCTGCCAGTGTGATCATCATGTCCCTACGCTGACGTGGTGCTGACCACAGAGTCTGGTCCAGACTGCTAGACAGATGTGATTCATTTGGCTTTATCTGTTAACACATCCTGTCTGGACTGCAGGCAAGGGCAGAATTTCTCAGTGGCACTGAGGGCAGAGGCAGCAACCCCGGACTGAAACCTGAGCCCAGCACTGCCGTCTTACACTCCAGTCAGCTGATAGAAAGAAAAAAAACCCACTCTGTGGTGCGTCTTCTTTCCAAGTAACTACAATTAGCTAACAAGAGAAATACTTAACCACATCAAAAATCCATAGGTGGGGATGTCTAGACTTATTTCAACTTTTGGATGAACAACTATGCATTTTGGGGGGCTGTACTCTAACAGAGAATGGCTACATAGAGTGTTTTTACCAGCAGAAATTATGCCTTATAGTTATGTTTGGGAAAATGTGACCCCAGGTGAAAATAATTACATGGAGAGAGATGGCAGAGGGTGAAAGGTATAAACCATCACCTTAGTCCAATTTATGCCCTTGTGCATGAATTGGGCACAAGTGCATAAATTGGGCATAAATTGGGCACTTGTGCATAAATTGTGTGCGTTGTGGGCGCAATGTAAATTTTGTCATATTCCCTTCCACAGAGATTGAGTGCAAACCAGTTTACAAGCAGTCCGCACTAAACACTCACCATTATTTTCTTGGAAATGAACACACCTTTGTTCTTTCTCGTCACTTTATTTAATTCTGGGTGTTCGGACAAAGATTTTTGGGTCCGGGCAAGATGGCAATGTAGAGTGAACACTTGAGTACGCTCTGATGGCATTTCATTTTACTTTGCTTAGGTATGGCAAGTAAATATAGCACTGGGCACGTGAGGTGTTTAAGCATGAATTTAGACGCTTCATGAAAACTACTGCGGACATGCCTAAAAGCAAGCAAATACCGTCAAAGAGAGCCACCGTAAACGTCGAGTGTGAGGAGGAGCTGCATGCTAAAGCTATTGCTACACCGGAGGTGCTCGGCCCGGATGTTAACTCTGGCTCTATGGAGCCTAATATTCTCCAAGCTTTGGCTAAGGTAACGGATCACCTCACAAAGGTAATTGAGGATAAGATTTCTGCTGTTTTGGACGCTATTAAAGAACAGTCCTCACAGCTTTTAGCAATGAGTGCACGAGTGGAGGAGGCCAAAAAGCAGATTACAGCAGTGGAGACAGTGGCTACATTGCCTGAAGCTAAAATCACACCTCGAAAAGCAAGGGCATGATCTGTTACAGCATATTGATGGCCTAGAAAATGGAAGCCGCAGGTGCAATGTACGAGTTATTGGCTTACCTGAGGGCACTGAAGGTTCGGATCCTGTAAAATTCCTTGAGAACTGGATTCCTGATTTCCTTCAAATGGAAACGCAGACGGGGCGGTTGAAGTTGGATTCGGCCCACCGATCTTCTGCATCTAAATTTGATGTTAATCAGCGTCCAAGACCTCTGGTAATAAAGTTCCATAATTTCAGAGACAAACAGCATGTGATGAAGGCAGCACGTTGGTTTGGGTCTCGCCGGGTTAACCAGGATGGCCGCACGCAGAAAGAGTGGAGGATTTCCTTTTTTAATGATTATTCAGCTGAAGTGGTCCGGAAGCACAAAGCTTTTGATGTCATAAAGGCTCGCCTGAGGAAAATGAATATTGACTATGCGCTACTGTACCCAGCAACTCTGAAGGTATCCGTGGATAGGAAACAGAGGAGATTTGATAATCCAAAAGAGGCCGTGTTATTCGCTCGGGCATTAGAGCAGGAGCATGGAAACTCCCCCGAAGACTGAGAAATTATAAACTCTGGGATGTTTGAGAGATGAATTCTTGCACAGGATCTGTGAGTACTTTTGAACATCTCTATTTTTGTAACTCTTATCCTCATAAATTTATTTTGTCATTCATTTTTTTATTTTTTATTTTTTTGTATTTTTCCAACATCCCTATTTCTGAGTGGTGATGTAGTTTTTGCCGGTATGACGGATTATAGCTGCCGGAGTAAACTCAAGTATGTTGTATTTTTTTTTTTTTTTCACTCTATGTTGGTGTGTCAGAGAAGGATGGAGTGCAGCCTCTTTAATTTCATACTGATCTGCTTGTTATCATTTTGTAATGAAGGCTGTGTGGAAAGATTTCCAAGATGGACAGATTTGGTGAGGAATAAGTTTGAAGAGTCTTGCAAATCGGTAGCAGGATTAACCCCCTTTGTCTATTTTATTTTGTTAAATACTTTTCATTTGTTTTTCCCCCTTTATATTTTTTTTCCTTTGGGTTCAGAATGTGTTTTTGTGAAATACGGTTTAAGGTGTCTAATAGTTGTTTTTTTCTTTTTCTCTTTTTTCTGCTCTTATTTTTTCTCTTCATATACCGGTACGCTGGATAAGGTACTATGATGTATCATAAATTACGATTGTGTACATGGAATGTAAAAGGGATACATATCTCTATTAAAAGAAGAAAAATATTGACTTTTTTGAAAAGGGAACAGATAGATATTTCACTTCTGCAGGAAACCCACTTAGAGGATCCAGAATATTCAAAATTGGCAAAAGGATGTTTTGAACAAGTTTTATTCTCTTCATTTAACTCAAGAAGTAGAGGGGTGGCTATTCTTATTAGAAAGGGTCTGTCATGAGTTTGAGCGTAGTGCTTAGACTCTCAATTTATTCCAATGTATTTTGTCTATTGTGATTATTTTGTCAGTTTCTGTAGTGTTGGTCTTATTTTCTGTTCTGTGACATGAGCTCCCTCCTCATTGTCCAGACACTCCCACCAGCTACTCGCTGTCTGCTTCCCTGTCATCTCAGCTGTGAGTAGTTGGGTAATTAGGTCACCTGCTCGCTCAGTGGCACACACCTGCCGCTCATTTGTTGCCAGCTACTTAAAGACTGTCTGCTCATTCTCTCTTCGCGGCAGTATTGTCTAGGGACTGATTCCTGATGTCTGATGACGATCCTACTCAATTCCTTCTCGCAGTGCGATTTTGGCTGTGGAGAGTGTTTTCTCTGTAAGTTACTTTAAGTTTGCATTTTGTGTACTGTGCACAGTTTTTTTTTTTTAATTTCTGTTAATAAATGTCACAACTACAGTTCAGTGCATGGGTTGGTCTTTCTGCCCCGAAGGGGCGTTTATGACAGGGCCTTCCCTTTTCAATGATGGAGTGTATTAAAGATGGGTATGGTTGCTATGTTATTATCAAGGGTGTACTGCAAGGTAAAGTCATTTCAATTTTGAATGTATATTATCCTCCTGCTCATCCCTTGGATTTTATAGCCAAGGTGTTTTTAGAATTTACAGGGATACGTTCTGATATGGCAATTGTAGGTGGAGACTATAATTGTATATGAAATCCCCTTATTGACAGATTTCCACGTAAAGCCACATCTCTCTCCACACAAGCAAAGTCACTTCATTTGATGTCTGAAGAATTGGGAGTTGTTGACGTGTGGAGGATAATTCATCCTTTAGGCAAAGAATATACTTTTTTTTTTCTTCACCTCATAGATGCCACACGAGAATAGATTTTTTTTTTTTTTTTGCCTCAGTCTATGTTACACTTGGTATCATGTACTATTGGAAGTGTTCTTATTTCAGACCATGCTAATTTGGTTCTAGAACGTTCTCTTACGGGTAGAGGTGGCGGAAGTAAGTACTGGAGATTGAACATCACTATTCTGAAAGACCATACGTTTAATTCCTATTTTATTGTAGAATCTGGATCTTTTTTTTCATATAAATAATTTGTCCACAGATGACCCTGCTTTACTATGGGAAACTTGTAAGGCATATGCCAGGGGTTTGATTATTTCCTTTTCAACAACTAAGAGATGACAAAAATTGAGTAAGTTAATTTCTTTAAAAACTGAGCTCAAAAATAAGAAGGCCTATATTGAATCTCCTTCACCCACCTTAATGCAAGAAATTGTGGCTGTGAGATCTACTTTGGACAGTTTACTTACACAAGAGGAGGAAACTAAACAGAGATTTGCCAGACAGATTTTATGAACATAGAGATAAAGCTGGGAGATATTTGGCATATTTTGCTAAAAAAAAAAAAAAAGGGCAGAATCACAATCAATTGCTGTCATTTGTGATGAACAGGGTCATCGCTTGCATGATAGTAACCTTATTAGTGATACCTTTAACCCCTTGCACTCCGGTCAATTTCCCTAAAAATGCCAAAAATTAATGTGCCCAAATTAAATCAAAAGCTGTTCTTCAACCCTTTGCAGCATCTTCATGGGGTTGGTCTCATTTAAAAGAAAACACTTTGAATTTTTTGGCAAAACAGTCATAATCTCTCTAAGTGCTCCGGCCACTGAGTTACAGTCATCTAAACATAGTGAACTTGAAGAAAATAAATTTGGCCTGGGTGTTTTTTTGCATACAAATGCTTGCAAATAACACACAGCTTCAGATCCGGGCTGGAAAATGCAACAGAAATGTAGAAGCAAGTGTTATCCAGCTGAGGTCCAAATTTTGTAACAATACCACAAAAAAATGAATATATTACACAGCTTTTTCCTCAGGCTGTTCCCAGGCGTTTTGGAACTGTGCCAAATTGTGCCAAATGGCACAGTTTGGAAAAATGTCTGTAACTTTTGAATGCTTCAATGTAGAAGCTTCATTTTGGGCCCTAATGAAAGGTCACACTCAGTGCTGTGTCTCTCTGTGTGTGTGTGTGTGTGTGGGGGGGGGGGGTTGTCCCCCCCCCCCTCACTACAGAGGATGGACATCGGCCATCGCTACACAACGGATTAGCCTCATGTGGCGATGTGGGACAGCAGTGCAGCCACCGCGGCTTCCCCCCCCTCACTACAGAAGAATAGCGGGGGTGGGGGGGGCGGCGTTCACGGTCTGGACGTGGCAAACAACCCCTTTTACCGCGGCACACGAACTTGACTTCGTGTGCCGCACAGTTGTAATTTACCGATCGGTCAAAAGTCATTTTGGATTACAATTTTCAGGGATAAATAATAATTTAGCTTATAACACCTTACCTCTTCACAGCAGTGTCCTGGCGAACTTCTCTTCCTCACTGTCAGACGAACGCGACGCTGGTCCGCTCATGGTTCTGGTCTCGCGACCCGATCAAAACATAATTCCATTATTGCGGTTTTGTGCTTCCATGATTGCGGTTTTTGGCGAACGATTTTTCAAAACAAATAACAGTAGTAATTAAAAAAAGACTGGCGAAGGCGTGTGTGTCACTCAGCCTTCGTCATCAGTCTCCGTTGGTCTATGACCGTGGAAGAAATCATAACGTCTACTCTGCTGGAACAAAAACAAAATAAGCACCGCCTGTGGCCAAACATGCCGATCCACGAATGGCACTCCCTGTCACACAGGTTGCATTTGTGGATGGTCTCCGTGCTGCTGGGTCTGTGGGGTTCTTCCTGTGGGTCCTTTTTGGATCTGCTGCAGCAGTCAGTCTTCACCCAGCCTTAAAAAAAACAGCTCGCGAACTTCTCTGCTTCAGTTGGCTCACTGCATTCACAGCGTTGGGAGGCGGGTCCTTCTTGCTAGGTTTTCAGTAATTGGTTCTTCAAGGTTTCAGAAACCCAATTCAAGGCTCTTATTAGTCGAATGAGAGGTCAATCAGATTAACTAATCTGTTCGCGGCTGTGTCTGCAGCTTTTATTTTCAGTGCGCGCTTGGACGCCATACACCACCTACATCACCATCTCCATCATGCGCCCTCGTGCGCTCTAGGACGCAGAGACTTGCCCGTCCGCGGTACAACGGAGTGCAAGAGGGTAAATCATTTTATCAGCAATTATATATATCTGATCAATCAGATGATGCTATTGCTCTAATGGAAGGTTTTTTTTTTTTTTTTCCTAAGTTTGCCCTCTATATCAACAGAACAGCAAGTGGTACTCAATGCCCCAGTTTCTAGGCAGGAGGTGTTAAATGCCATGAAAGATTTAGTTTGGTAAGGCCCTGGGACGAGATGGGTTGGGTAATGAATTTTATAGAGAATTTAAGGATTTATTAGCTACCCCTCTCCTTAATATGTTTAATCATCCATTCTTACCTAATAATCTCCCTCAGACTCTAAAAGAGGCAAACATTTTTCTTATTTTGAAAAAAGGAAAGCCCCCTGAGCTGTGCTCGTCATATAGATCGATAACTCTCCTTAATGCAGACCAGAAGATCCTTTCAAAAATTTTAGCTTCTCGTCTTGAACGTTTGCTGCCTAATATTATAAGAGGAGATCAAACAGGATTTATAAAAGGGCGGAATTCTTGTAGTAATGTTAGGCACCTTTTAAATGTTGTTCAGTTTTTCCAACAAAAAGCTATTAATGGTTTGGTGCTTTGTTTGGATGCTGAAAAAGCCTTTGATTGTGTGGAATGGTCATATTTATTTTATTCCTTAAAGAAATTTGGTCTTGGTGACAATCTTGGTGAGACTGACCAAGATAAAACAAAAAATCTAATTATAAGTTGTATATATAGAATGCCGGGAACTTGCATTGAGACATCCATTCATCCATCTTTTACCGCTTTTCCGGAGGTCCGGGTCGCGGAGGCAGCAGTTCAAGCAGAGAAGCCCAGACTTCCCTCTCCCCAGCCACCTGCTCCAGCTCTTCAGAGAGGATACCAAGGCGTTCCCAGACCAGCTGGGAGACGTAGTCTCTCCAGCGAGTCCTGGGTCTGCCCCGGGGTCTCCTCCCAGTGGGACGTGCCCAAAACACCTCAAGTGGGAGGCGTCCAGGAGGCATCCTAATCAGATGCCTATACCACCTCAACTGACTCCTTTCAACTCCTTTCCCCTCATGGATCGTCACCTTATCGTGGTGGGGAGGTTTACATGCCCTAGTGATCCCAGGAGCTATATTGTCCGGGGCGATTTGCCTCTGGTAGGGTCACCCAAGACAAACTGGTCCTGGGTGAAGGGCCAGACTAAGAACGATCTAACAGACTCTCATGATAAATTCTATATCAAGGATCAGCAGCCGGTGGCTTGTCACCAGACTGCAAACCAAATCTACCTACGGGTACAAATAAGTAACAAAAAAAAAAAAAAAAAAAAAGGATTCAGTGTACCCCGCCCGGTATGGGTTTACCGGGGCCCCGCCCTGGAGCCAGGCCTGGGGGAGGGGCTCGATGGCTAGCGTCTGGTGGCCGGGTTTCCACCCATGGGACCCGGCCGGGCTCAGCCCGAAGGAGTTACATGGGTCCGCCCTCCGGTGGGCTCACCACCTGCAGGAGGGATCATGGGGGTCCGGTGCTATGTGGATTAGGTGGCGGTCAAAGGCGGAGACCTTGGCGGACTGATCCCAAGCTTTCTAAACTGGCTTTTGGTACGTGCATTGAGACATTCAGAGATAAATTAGTTGAGCTGTACAATAATATTACTAGTGAGAAAATGGTTGTAATTTGTGGAGATTTCAATATTGATTTACTAAATCCATTTCAACAAAATGTAATTACAGAGTTCATGAATTCTATGTACAGTATGAGTCTATATCCCACAATAACACATCCCAGTAGAATCACAGTTCACACTGCTACACTTATTGATAACTTGTTTGTTAATATTATTGATAAGAAAATAGTGGATTATTGATAAATGATATGAGTGACCATTTGACTGTCTTTGCACTTATCCATGGCCACACGGGGGCCAATACAGAAAAAAACTTTAAAATCTTTCAGATGCAAATCACAAAATACAATCAGTTCTTTTAAAGAAGACTTGCTGAAGCAAGACTGGACATAAGTATGTATCAGATGTAAATGAAGCCTATGACACATTTATGAACATTGTAACCACTCTTTATGAAAAAAGTTGTCCATTAGTAAAGAAAAAGCTAAAACATAAATTTGTCGACAAGCCATGGCTAACCAAAGGATTACAAAAGGTGTGTAAAAAGAAACATTTATTATATAAAGCTTTTCTAAAGGAAAGGACAAAAGAAGCAGAGCAACGGTATAAAACATACAAAAATAAGTTAACATATATAATGAGATGTAGTAAAAGAGACTATTACAGTAAAGAACTGGAGAAAAACAGAGACAATATTAAAAATACATGGACAATGCTTAATAATATTCTTGGAAATAAAAATAGAAATATAAGCTACCCAACCAATTTTTTAAAAAAAAAACCAAAACAATAATAAAACAACTCAGAGTGTGAATGCAGTCTCACCTGCAGATGAATTTAATAACTTTTTTGTTAACATTGGTCCTAATTTGGCTCGAGAAATACCCATTACGGCACCTACAGGTGATAAAGTAAGCAAAAACACTGCCATAAAAGACTTCATTTTCATAATGAACACAGACGAGAGAGAGGTCATTGAAATTGTTAAATCGTTTAAAAGTTAAACATCTACGGACTGTGATGGTATTAAAATGCTCTTAGTCAAAACTATTATTGAATGCTTAGTGAAACCACTGACGTATATTTGTAACCTGTCTCTCCAAACAGGTATATTTCCCAATGCAATGAAAATAGCTAAAGTAATTCCGATATACAAGATGGGTGACAGAGGGGAATTTTCAAACTATAGACCAATTTCACTATTGCCGCAATTTTCCAAGATACTTGAAAAAATATTCTGTGAGAGAACTGACAACTTCATAATGAAGAATAATTTATTGTGTGAGCAGCAATATGGGTTCAAACATAAGAGGACAACTGCATTTGTTCTAATGGAATTTATAGAAAAAAATATCAACTGCCATTGAAAATAAAGAGTACTCAGTTGGGGTATTCCTGGATCTTAAAAAAGCATTTGATACAGTGGATCATAATTTATTATTAAAGAAACTACAAAATTGTGGTATTAGGAGGGTAGCACTGTCCTGGTTATATAGTTAAAGAATAGATATCAGTATGTATGTGTTGGTAACAAAAACTCACAGTTACTGAAGGTTACTTGTGGAGTCCCACATGGTTCAGTTTTGGGGCCACTGTTATTCAATATGTATATAAATGATATATGTATAGTCTCGGAAAAAATGGATTTAATATTGTTTGCCGATGATACTAATTTATTATGCAGTGGAAGCAATTTGGAACAACTTTTGGATACACTCGGAAAGGAATTAGGAAAGCTTAAACTGTGGTTTGATTCAAACAAATTAACGCTCAATTTAAGTAAGACAAAATTTATAGTTTCTAACAACCATCACCACAACTTAGTATCTAAACTTAGTGTAAATGGTGTAGATTGAAAGGGTATCCGAAACTAAATTTCTTGGAGTAATAATTGACAGTAAACTGTGTTGGAAGTCACATATTAATTATATTAAAGGTAAAATATCTAAATCAACTGCAATACTACACAGAGTGAAATATTTGCTGAATCAACAGTAACCAGCAGGCTGCAGACAGAACACCCAGATGCTCTTCTCCTCATCTCAGGCGATTTCAACCATGTTTCACTGTCTCCCATTCTACCCACGTTCACCCAGTATGTCACATGCCACACTAGAGACAATAAAACACTGGATTTATTCTACGCAAACACTAAGGAGGCGTACACCTCATCACAACTCCCCCCACTCGGGAGATCGGATCACAACTTGGTTCATCTCCGGCCGGTGTACAAACCCCTAGTGCACAGACAACCTCCGGCCATGCACACTGTGGAGTTATGGTCTGAGGAGACAATGGACACCCTAAAGGGCTGTTTTGAAGCCACCGCCTGGAAGCAGCTCTGCGATCCACATGGTGAGGACATCGATGGCCTCATTCACACCTTCACGGGCTACCTCAGCTTCTGTGTGGACAAATCCGTTCCCACCAAGACCATACGGCGTCACTCAAACAACAAACCCTGGATCAACCCTGAGATAAAAACACTTCTGAGAGAGAAGAAGAGGATCTTCAGGTCAGGGAACAGGGAGATGCTGAAGTCCGTACAGAGGGAGCTGAGGAGAAAGATCAGAGAAGGCAAGGACAGCTTCAGGAAGAAGATGGAGGACAAGCTGCAACAGAGCGACATCAGCGGGGTCTGGAGAAACCTCAAAACCATCTCGGGGCTCCAGAATACCTCCCCCCAGGCCACAGGGGGCAGGGAGTGGGCGAACAACCTGAATCTGTTTTTCAATAGATTTGACCAACCGCCCTCCCCCCTGACTGCACAACAACCACTGCTGCCTCTAAAGAAATCAAGTCCTGCTGCCCACTCCCCACTCCACCAACACCCCCCCACTCCCAACACACAGCCCCCCATCCTGACCCTGACCAGGACCCAGGTGAGGACGGAGCTGAGGAAGATCAAGGCGAGGAAGGCGCCGGGACCGGACGGCATCAGCGCAAAGCTCCTCAAGTCCTGTGCAGACCAGCTGTGTGGGATTGTGACGTACAGTATATCTTCAACATGAGCCTGAAACTGGGGAGGGTACCACAGCTATGGAAAACATCTTGTGTGGTACCTGTACCAAAAACTTCCCACCCCAAAGACCTGAACAGCTACAGACCGGTGGCCTTGACGTCCCACTTGATGAAGACCCTGGAGAGACTGCTCCTTGCTCACCTCCGCCCCCTGGTGGAACCAGCGATGGATCCACTCCAGTTCGCCTACCAGCATGGCATTGGGGTGGAGGATGCGGTGATCTTCCTCCTTCACCGTTCTCTGTCCCACCTGGAGAAGCCCGGGAATATGGTGAGGATCATGTTCTTTGACTTCTCCAGTGCTTTCAACACCATCCAACCGATGATCCTGAAGGACAAGCTGCTGCGCGCAGGGGTGGACCAGCACCTGTCATCATGGATCCTGGACTACCTCACGAACCGGCCTCAGTTTGTGAGAACCCGGGACTGTGTGTCCGACACGATCATCAGTAGCACGGGGGCCCCCCAGGGAACGGTGCTGGCTCCCTTCCTGTTCACTCTTTATACTGCGGACTTCTCACACAACACAACACACTGCCATCTACAGAAGTTCTCTGATGACTCTGCGATCGTTGGCCTCATCTCCAATGGAGATGAAGCTGAGTACAGAGGGCTTATCCAGGACTTCGTGGACTGGTGCCATCGGAACTGCCTCCAGATCAACGCGAGGAAAACTAAGGAGCTGGTGGTGGACTGCCGCAGGCATGGGCAGCCCCTCACAGTACCAGTAAATATACAGGGAACAGACATCGAGATGGTGACATCCTATAAGTACCTGGGTATTCATCTGAACAATAAACTAGACTGGTCACACAATACTGATGCACTCTACAAGAAGGGACAGCGCAGGCTGTTCCTGCTGAGGAGACTCAGGTCTTTTGGTGTACAAGGGGCGCTGCTGAAGTCATTCTATGACACGGTGGTGGCATCAGCCATCACTTTTGGAGTGGTCTGCTGGGGCAGTGGCATTACTGCAGCCGATAGGAAGAGACTGAACAAACTGATTAAGAAAGCTAGCTCTGTCCTGGGGCAGCGCCTTGATCCGATGGAGGAGATAGGAGAGAGAAGGACGGTGGCTAAACTGTCATCTCTGCTGGAGTCCGAGTTCCACCCTATGCAGGACATACTGAATGCACTGAGGAGCTCATTTAGCAGCAGACTACATCATCCCAGGTGCACAACCGAGAGGTTTCGTAGGTCCTTCCTACCAACGGCTGTCAGACTGTACAACCTAAGCAGGGCTGCTCGCAGAGATAGCAAAAAGACGTAACAAACTAATAGTTTTTTGAATGCAAAAGATGCAATAGACTTACACAATGGTCCCCTCCGGCATACAACTAGGAACTTACCGGTCGCTATGGAGGGTGAGAATATGTATGGGCACATAATCATACCATGTAGGATAACTAAGTAGACGGTTATGCTGTTTCATTCCATCTAGCAACAATGCTCTGCACTGGGTGTGTTTATATATTTACATATTTATTCCATCTAGCTACAATGCTCAGCACTGGGTGTGTTTATATATTTATATATCTACATATTATTCCATCTAGCTACATTGCTCCGCACTGTGTGTGTTTATATACTTGCATATTTATTCCACCTAGCTGCAATGCTCCGTACTGTGGGTGTTTATATATTTACATATTTATTCCATCTAGCTACAATGCTCTGCACTGTGTGTTCATATATTCATATATTTATTCCATCCAGCTACAATGCTCTGCACTGTGTGTCTGTGTGTGTGTGTGTATATATATATATTTTATAGTAATACGTACATATGTATATTAGCTGCTCTTGCTTGCTTGTTTTTTTTTTTTTTTTCTTGCCTTCTGATTGTTGCTCTGAGTGTTGCTATCCCTGTGCTGTTGCAATCCTGGAATTTCCCCGTTGTGGGACTAATAAAGGCTTATCTTATCTTATCTTATATACTTTGTATCATTCATTAATACTCCCATACATGACATATCGTACTGAAGTATGGGGAAATACATATAAAACAAACATATATCCAGTCTTTATGCTTCAGAAGAGCGCTATTAGAATAATAAACAAAGCTGCTTACAGGGAGCTAACAAACCCACTTTTTCTTAAATTAAAAGCTCTCAAGTTGAAAGAGCTGGTTGACTTTAAAACTGCAGTAATTATGTTTAAAGTAAAGAATCTATCACTGCCCGCAAATATCCAAAAGTTGTTCCAAATAAGGGAGAAACAATATCATTTCAGAGGAACATGTATATTTCAAAAACCCTCAGTGAGAACTACCACCAAGCAACACTGTATTTCTGTGCAAGGAGTCAGATTGTGGAACACTTTTGGACCTGAATTAAAATCATGTACAACGCTTGGACAATTTAAACAAAAACTAAAGGAAGAAATACTCCAAACATATATACAAGATGACATGTAAAATCACATAAGGATTGTCATATCCAGTCTGTGTTGTGTTGTTGCTTAGGTTTTTTTTTTTTGTCACATTTTGTCTTAGCTTTGTTCTGAATTGTAATCGGTCTTGTTTTGTTTTTCTTTTGGATTCTTGGATGGAATATGGGTGGGCAATATAAGCTGCGGCTTCAGCCATCACCCATTTCGGATAACTTATGTTGAACTGTATGATCAGAGGAGTTATTGTTTAATTTGACCTTATTGGATTTTTTCCCCCTTTGTTATATTGTTCTGTTTTTTTTTTTTTAATCTTTACTTTTAATCTATCTGAAATAAAGATTCATTCATTCATTCATTTTATCCGATGGATTAAGGTGTTATATGGTAATCCACAAGTGTCTGTCCTGACCAATGGACTCAGATCGGACAGTTTCCCAATGTGTAGAGGAACAAGGCAGGGTTGTCCCCTGTCTCCTCTTTTGTTTGCTATGGCGATAGAGCCACTTGCTGAGGCTATTAGAATGGACCCCTTGATATTTGGCTTGCAAGTTAGCAATGTTCATCATAAAATTAGCTTGCATGCAGATGATGCTTTGATTTTTATCACTCAACCCAAGATATCAATACCAGCTTTACTAGGTGTTATTGATGCATTTAGTAAGTTTTCCGGGTATAAAATTAATATCTCGAAATCTGAAGCCATGCCCCTGAGAAGCCTCAGCTCCATACCTATTACTTCACCCCCTTTTCCATTTAAGTGGTCTCCAGCAGGTTTTGAATATCTTGGTAAATTCATAACTCCAAATTTTAACTATATGCATAAAAGAAATTTTGTTCCTTTATTTGCGAAGGTTAAGCAGGATTTAGATAGATGGAATTCTCTACCTGTTTCCTGGCTGGGACGTATATCCTTAATTAAAATTAATATTTTACCACATTTATTGTATCCCATCCATATGATTCCTCTATTATTTTCAAATAAGGTGATTAAAGAACTAAATGGTTGGCTCAGCTCTTTTATATGGAGCAAGCGCGACCCCAAACTTAGAATAACTATGGTACAATTGTCATATCTCATGGGAGGGTTAGACTTACCAAATATTAGACCGTATCAACTGAGTTCTTATTTGACCTACATTTCTGACTGGGCTACAAATAGCCCCAATTCTGTGTGGTTAGATATTGAATCTTCCCTCTCCAAGTACCCACTGAAGGATTTATTGTTTTTTAAGAAGTTTAAGGACATTAAATTGAGTTGTGAAATTATGGGTGTTCAAATCAGGTTACTGGAGCATCGCTGTCATACTATGTGGACATAAAGACATATGGACCATAGATTACTTTCAGTGCACTGAAGCTGGCTGACAGGTTCAGTGCCTGAAAACTACTTTGAACAGTGCTGTGTGGCAGAGATGTTCAGGAGTCACTAGCTTAGAGTCAGAGTCAAGTCTTCAGTTACATAATGCTGCTTTAAAGTTGAGACTTCAGACTTGATTCTGACTAAGGCTGGGCAATTAACAGTATAGGGCCTAAACCTTTTGTATGCATGTGTATAGAGAGCTTTTCATGTACTTCCCCTTTAAGACATGCCTGTGGCATTACGTACATGAGCACATACCTTGGCACCCTGGAAGCAACACACTTTTAGCGCTGTTTGGAAGCAGCAGAACACTGCAAAAAAAGTAAAACAGCTTCTAATGAAAAGAAATGTGATCTCCATCCACATAGTATACGTATGTTGATTGACTCTTTATTTCATCTGAAGATGTCAAGCAAAAGTGAGCAAAGTGTGTGGAAAGTAACATGTGGATGCCTGAAGCTAAATTGCTGCTAGCTTCTGATGGCTATCCAGTCATATCAATAATTTTTTTCTGGACAATCATAATAGACAAGCTAACGATGCCATCATGTGTCATGTGACCCACACTTCATCACTGGACAATGTTTAATTTGTGTGTGAAATGACAATAGGTCTGTTGTGTAATATTGCTTAATTACGAGCCTTGTCAGTGACCTATAAGGGAGAAGAAAGGAGAGAAAAAAACAACAAAAGAACAAAAACTGACCTGAAAGGGTCCATAAACCGTGATGCTGATTTAAAGTCAAATTGCCCAGCCTTAATTCTGACTCTGTTAGTGACTCGTGAACATCTCTGCTGTGCACGCAACCACAGTCCACAGACTGCATGTATTTTATCCTTCTGCTATTCTCCCAGGCCTTTAAGTCAAGGATGGGAAACTATGTGGAATGGAGGGCCAAGACCCTGCAGATTTTCTTTTCACCCATTCACTAAACCAGATGTTTTCATTGATCAGCAATGAGTAAGAAGGAATTCAGTTAAATTGCCAGTTAAAGAGACTGGTTGGAAAGAAAACCTGCAGTATCTTGGCTCCCCATGGCCTATGTTGCCCATCCATGCCTTAGTGGGAAACAATGCTAATGAAATTCTAAACACCTATATATAAATGTGTATTTAGACATATGTACTTATGAAACAAGTGAAACATCAACCTGGAAGTAGCGTAGCGGGAACAGTTGGAGTTGAATCTGTAGAGGATGTGGCGGAAGAATAATATGCAGCGAATTGAGAGTTTTTGAGGGTGTTTATTATCATTCATCCCGCCATCATGGAACTCACTCCAGCCCTGTGCAGGCGGGCTGGAGCGGGTCCTCAGGCTCTCGTAAGGAGACACAGAATGCGTGTGTCAGAAGCAGTCGTAAGAGAGAGTGAGTTACAGAGCAATGCAGCTTTTATACCCAACTACAGACAATACATGAAAGGCATGGGACATTTGAATCACAGTAAGAGCAGGAAGCATGAACACAATGCATGAATGGCACATTAACATCACAGTACTGAGCAGGAAAGAGCTAGACGAAGCGAGGCTGCCTGTTGACATTAATACACACATTTCACTGTTATGTTAATTGCTCTAGCTGAGCGCTCTGCTTGTCCCAGTCTGTTGTGGGGGTGCCCCACACACTCCCCCCCCCCCCCCCCCAGAGGACTCAGCGGGAAGCTGAGGCCTCGATAGTCCGGCTTTCGTAGCAAACAGGGAAAGTTCTGTGCAGGCGGAGGTGGAGGGAGGGGGTGGGGGTAGCAAGTGCCGGCCCAGGACGGCGAAGTTGTTTGGGCCGTGCAAAAATTGCCTGTGGATCCGCGATGTTGAGGGGCTGTCCCGTTGAACGTGCGGAGGTCCACAGCAGCTGTTTGAAGAAAATTAGTCTCTGACTCCTTTCGCGGCCATGAAGAAAAAAAAGGAGCTGCAAGCCTGCGTAGCGGCTGTGAGAAAAAAGGAGCTGCAGCAGTGTGGGACTTGGTGTGTTGGCTTTAGGTGCGCGCGCGCAGCCCTAAAGCCCTCAGGGACAGCTGACGGCTGAATTCCCTTGTGCACCCTGGCTGAGACCATTAGAAAATCCTGTGAGCGAGCTGCGTGCGTGCTTCAGGTGTGTGAGCAGCCCTGAAGGTTCTGTGTGCAGCGGCGAAGGACGATGGCGGTCTGTGGAGCCGTTATTGTCCCGTGCGTGGTGCGCTGTCCACGTAACCCCCCGGTGTGCGTGCGGGGTTCGGTGCATGGCAGGTCCGCTGTAGAGGCGAGTCAGGGTCAGGGAGCTTGCTGGAGATCAGCGTCGTTGGCGCCGATGGTCATCTCTGTAAGCTGTTGTGTCGTTCGGTCATGATGCGTTCAGGTCCACGCGGTGCGTTCTCCGTCGGCCCTGGAGGTCGCCGTCGTGGAGAGAGGACGAGGTGCGTGCGCTCTCGTGTGGAGGAGCTGTGAGAGCGGCCAGTCCCAGCGTGGATGTGCAGATCTCAGGCGTGCAGATCTCACCATGAAGCTTTCTGCAGCTTTCCCGGTCGTGGGTGATCTCCGGAGAGTTTCGCCTGGTGGTGGTTCTGCGTCGAGGTCTCCCTGTAGCAGAAGGGAGGGCAGATCATTTGCGCCAGGCTGCTGCATTTGCTTGTCGTCAGAGAATCACTGCCGGGTGTTGCGTTCGTTGTCGTCGGGTCACCAGTGTAGCTGTCCAGACCAGAAGGTTGCGTTGCACAAAGCGTGTGCTTTCTCGGGATCACCAATGTGGCGAAAGAATAATATGCAGCTGACTGAGAGTTTTTGAGGGTGTTTATTATCATTCATCCCGCCATCATGGAACTCACTCCAGCCCTGTGCAGGCGGGCTGGAGCGGGAAGCAGTCGTAAGAGAGAGAGTGAGTTACAGAGCAATGCAGATTTTATACCCAACTACAGACAATACATGAAAGGCATGGGATATTTGCATCACAGTAAGAGCAGGGAGCATGAACACAATGCATGAATGGCACATTAACATCACAGTACTGAGCAGGAAAGAACTAGACGAAGCGAGGCTGCCTGTTGACATTAATACACACATTTCACTGTTATGTTAATTGCTCTAGCTGAGCGCTCTGCTTGTCCCAGTCTGTTGTGGGGGTGCCCCACAGAGGAGCCCAATAACTTCTAAAGCACCAAGCTCAGACTTGAGGCCTGATTGGAGTACCTCCAAGGGGAAAGCGTTTGCGTTCTGTAAACTACGTTTGCGTACACAGCAATATTCAGAGTGGTTTTTGAGCCATTGCAGCTTCCACGTTTCATGCATGTTCAGTGAAAATAATCTGCAGTTCACATGCCCATACTGTCGGCAGCAGCCAAGAGTTACCAAACTGATTTTAACCGCTGCAATCCAAACACAAAAGAAGAGCACGGTGACGGACGTTTAAAATGGCGGAAGCAATGGAATTATGTGAATACAATGGCGATCCAGACAAACAGATTCGTTTGCTGTTTAGTGGCAGAGGAAGAAAACAGACGGGCAAAAAGATGAACATGTGTTCTCTCAGTTTGGGCGCATTGCTTAGTACTTCCCCCTGGCGGGAGTTTCCGGGCAATGATACATTTGATCATATTCTGAAACGAGGAACTTACCTGCTGTTCCCACATTTTAACTAGAGGAGATAGTGAGTTTTGCAAAGGTCTTTATGATGTCCAGATAATAAATCTTGATGACTTTCATCAAGAAGTTCACTATTAAACTGAGGACAAACAGTTACATTCAGAAAACATGTAATTGTTTTGAATATCTCTTTTAGAACTCATACTGGACTTCAGAAAGAACAGACAGGACCACCCCCTATCCTCATAAATGGCGACTGTGTGGAAACTGTCCCCACCTTCAGGTTCCTGGGCCTCCTCTGACCTCTCCTGGACTGTCAGCACCAAGGCCGTGGTGAAGAAAGCCCAGCAGTAGCTGCACTTCCTCTGTGTCCTGAGGAAGAACAGCCTGGACCAGAAGCTGCTGTTGGCCTTCTACCACTGCTCAGTGGAGAGCGTGCTCACCTACTGTCTTGGTGGCACTCTGGCTCCACGGCCGAGAATAGAAAGGCTGTGCAGAGGGTCATCAACACCGCCCCAAAAAATCATTGGCGGCTCTCTGCCTTCCCTGGAAGACATCTCAAGATCCTCCTGTCTCAGAAGGATCAAGACCATCACAGGAGACCCCTCACATCCCGCACACCACCTGTTTGACCTGCTCCCCTCAGGATGATGGTTCAGATCAATCAAGTCCCACACCTCCAGGCTGACAAGTAGTTTCTTCCCCTGGGCCATCCGGACTGCAAACAGTCAGAGGCCACACCCCCTCCCTCTGAACGCTCACATGCTCAGAACTGTGGACCTTTTTAATTATCACAATAACACACCTGTCTTTGCACTCCTCACGCTATATTGACCCATCTGTGAAACCACTACTATGTATATTTTCCATAATCCTTTGGCCATTTTACTCAATTGTGTGTTTGTGTGTTCAGCACTCTTATGTACATAGTTCCATCTGTGAAGCCACTACAGCCCCTTTTCCACTAGTGTCAGTTTGGTACGGTACGCTTTGTAGGCTTTTCCATTAGGGACTGTAATGGTAACAGTTCCGATTTTTCAGACCTGCTGGATTGGGGTTCCAAGCATACATGCCATTGATTGGTCTGGGCGTAACGTCATGAGAGGGGTATTTGGGGCTGACTTTCCAGAATCGCGAGTTGCCATTTGCAAAGATTCGTCTCTGAGCCAGCCAGCAAGTGATATAATATAAACAACAACAATAGAATGGCTTCACAGAAATCAGCACCACGGTCCAGCAGAGTTTTCTGTGCATTTTGGCTGATGAGAAAATCCAGAGGGAAGTAGACGGAGCCACCCAAACTGAATTTACGGCCGCGGGAGCACCCAACTTCAGCAGTTGAAGCTGTGATATTAGGATACAGAGGATGGTGAGTGATGTGATATGATGTGATATTATACATCTTTTACGTTATTTATCCCAGCAGTGGAAAGTTCACTTTGAACAAACAACGTTGTCTTCTGTGTGCAGTGAGCTAGCTAGTTAGCCGTCAATGCTATTGCCGTGCTCCGTGCTGTACTTGTATTTTGCGCTTGTGTTGACAATATCTGATGAAAAAAAGCTAGTTGTAATCCTGGTTAAAAAGGTGTTCTTTTACATGTTGCACTTTCGTGCTGTGCATGTACTTAAGTTGTGTGTATTTTCGTTGTAGAGTCCGACCAGGATCTGTGCTGACAATGGCTACGTTTGGCAGTACACAGTTACAGTATGACTGGTAAGTTGCACATCTTGTTATTTATAGTCAAATCTTTTGCTTTTTAAGGTAAAGTATAGGTAAAGTGTCAAATTTAAAGTAGCACAATTTCCACTTAATATGAAAGGGACTGAACTGAGATTTATTTGATTGTGTGAATATTAATTACAGAATAATTGAAAATGAATGGCACATCCAATAGTAGCCACTGTAAAATAAACCACTTGCTTTTTTATTTTTTTATCAGATCACTTCTGTGATCCTTTGAGTTATAGTCATAATAGTGTATCTTGCACTTTGGGGAATGGGAGTTGTTCAGTCACCATTATAATTAAGTTTATTGTCATAAACTTCCTGTGCGCTTTTCCACAGCGCACAGAGGAGGAGAAGGAAGGATGGACTTAAACGTGGGGTTACACCAAACACACATTTATTGACATGAAACAGTTCACAAATAGACTAACAGGTAGGTAACAATGTACAGAAAAAGGCTGACACAAAAGCGAGCAGCGGGCAGACCACTGTGTACCGTGGCCACAGAAAAATAAGGCAATAACAAATGTGCTTGGGAGAGCGAGGAAGACTCTAGGAAGCTCAGCTGTCTCAGGGGAAGCAAACTGGGCAACAGCCTAAGCGTAGCAGTCGAACTGCGGAGAGAAACACTACCAGATAAGCATAGCAGCAATACCGCACAGAGAAACACTAAACAATTTACTCACGAGCAGGAACAGTCCAAAAAGTCCAATTCTCTCAGCGAGCACAAACCATAAGTCCTTCAATGACGTGACGGTCATATGACGGAGAACAATCGTGTAACTCGTATAATGGTCCAGTGGTGTTTGACTAGCAAAGAGCTGCTTAAGTATAAACTGGGCGAGGCACGGGAAAGATAATTACCGGGGCCAACAGCTGACTGTCAGAGAGAGGGGGGCGTGGTCGGACTGGCGAATGTTAGGCAGGACCCATCAGAAGGTGGGCCAAACAGCTGCTTAACGATCGCCGGCCAGAGCAGTGGCCACAAACATAGAAATAAGACACAGGACAGAAATCAAAACACAACATAAGACAAAGAATGATCAGAACCGAGCCCACAGGAGAGCACAGGTTCGGTTCATGACATTTATATGTGTAGTTTATAGTATTTCGTCTTCAAACTCATCCAGTAAAAGAACACATTACAAATATTTGAGACCCATTGTAGTGCTTCCTTTTATATTTTCGCAATACAAGCACAAAACACCACCCACACTTGAACCCAGGGTGACACAGCGGTGGCTAAACTTTTATTGATAACGTTATTTCTCAAATATGTTTTAAACTTGCTTTAATTAACCACCACCCATTTGTGTCTTTCATCTAGACAAGAGGAAAACGACCACCCCAAACCGGACATTGCATCACTATTTACAGAGATGCAGGCAGAAGATCTGCTGAACCGGGTCCAGCTTGAGCGGCACATCCAGTTGCTTCTCAGTGAGGCAGCGTGGCCAGCATGTGACTCATTCTAATTTCTTTTTTTTTTTTTACAGTTTGAATTTTGCACATTCTAAATAATCTGGAATTTGCTGCTGATTGCAATAAACAATTTAGTGACTTATGTGTTTGCATCATGATTTTCTATTTTGTCTGTTAAGACACCAGTGGGAAAAGAATCAATAGTACAAACTGTCATGGCGTGTTAAATTCTTGACAGCTCACGCGCAACATTGCCCTGACGCTCGGTCCGACCAAACGCGCTGGAAAATGCGGCCACCAATTGGTCAAACGAATATCGGCGCCCCTCAGGGTTAGCTAGAGTGGCCTGGGCCCACTCCAGGGCTCGATCCCTGAGCAACAGGACAAAAAGCTGTGTTTTGGCTACATCCCCCGGATACTCCTCCCCAACCTGTTCCAAGTACATTTGTAATTGGAGGAGAAATGGTTTGCATTTCCCCACCTCCCTCGTGTACGGGGAAGGTGCGGGAACGGAAAAAGTACTGCGCATAGTGCACGGAGCAGACTGGGGGGGCACAGCTGTGGGATGCGCCGCGGACCATAACATCACCATATTAGAAACCTGTCGCGTCAGTGCAGCGAGCTGCTGCTCGGTCACCGCTAGGTGGTCCATAGCAGATTGCTCCTGCGGTGAGGCACCGGCTGAGCTACCTTCCTGGCTGGCTCGTTCTGTCATGGCGTGTTAAATTCTTGACAGCTCACGCGCACGATACCAAACACAGGATGGAACCACACAGAGGGGCACGTTTGACAGTTTTATTAATGGCAAAATAACAGCACACAGCTACAGGAACAGTCACTCGCTGGAGGAAAGGGACCTGTGGAGAGAAAACGAGAGCCGTGAGCTGAGGAGTAGAGTAAGGGGAAAATGGGCGAGCCAAATTGCCACTTATATGGGAAATCCAGGGATGACCGGCAGGACCCAGCGGGGAATAGACGAACCAGTAGGGTAGGAGGGGGAATGGAGCTGATGGTGCCTGACCGGGGAGATGAAGGTGCTGAAGGGCAGTGAGGTGGAGCAGGAGAGTGCGCGCAGTCCCGGCGACACACCTACAGGATGGCAGCAACCTGAGAAGAAAGAAGAGAGATAGTTAACGACGTGTTAACGATCACAGTTATATAAAGCAAGTCCGAACACGGGCAGTATACCCAGACGAGCCAGCGTAGACTGTGCGGAGGGAAGCTCCTTAAGTATGCTGGCTGATGAGCGGGCGCAGGTGTGTCTTCTGCCTCAGGTGCAGTGATGAGTTGATGAAAGTGAGACCGGAGGGGAGGGGCGCGCTCCCGCTGCCCATGACACAAACCATTTATCAGCGACTTTGAAAATAATAGCTCATTTTTAAGAAAAAGTAGCCAAAAACAATTATTTTATTTACTGAAGACTGTATTGTTGGATTTGCCAGTGCAGAAGACACTGCACTCTTTCGTGATAGTACCAGTATATGGAGGAATTCTGAGCCATATTAGCATCTGGATTTCCTAATAATGGGTTAAGGCAGGGGTGTCCAATCATGTGCCATGGAGGGCCAAGACCCTGCAGGCTTTATCTGCAACCAGTGTCTTCAACAGCAGATTCCACTGAATTTCTTCCACTGATTGCTGATCAGTGAAAACACCTGCTGAAGAGACTGGGTAGAAGAGAGAACCTGAAGAGTCTTGGCCCTCCATGGCACATGATTGGACACCCCTGGGTTAGGGTTTAATGGGATTTAACATTTTAACACAAACTGCTTTATGGTTCATAATTCTGTTGGCAGACTTGCACCAAACCAAAAGTGATTTCTCAAGCTGCTGCATTGTTCTTAGACAGCTTTTTCCAGTCTCTTTGTATTTAATTTGTCACTTGGTGATAGCCTTCACACATGAAAGTGGAGACAGATCTGAAAAACGTACAGAAGTTTATTGTCAAAATTCCCAATGCTCTACTACATGAATACGTGTATAGTTCACTGTTGATGCAGATAATATATATTTATACAGTATCTACATGTAGTCAGCAATACTCAATATGATATATATCCAGTTAATCCATGTATTTCTCCATGTAACCTTGTGACTGCATTATTTTTATTGCTTTTAATCCTAGATTCATTTGTTTTGGCTTAAAATGCATCATAATTGTTAAATATATCTCATTATACCTAACTCAGTACTGTTTACCTGTTGAAATATATATTTTACAGCTCATACTACAATATGGCACTTGGCGATCAAGTTTGTCAGCTGATCATGTTTTGCCACGACACCACCGGCTGGAGCAGGTAAATCCCATGACTTCTCAACAGTCTCTTCATGATTTTGACACAGATCAGAGCAATTTGTTGCACAGGAAGCTAAACATTTCTACAGACATTCTGCAGTTCTGTAACCACTTCACGTTTGTGAAGCTGGGGTGACATGTCATCACTGGGAGCCTGTGTTGTGTGTTGCCACAAGAGAGCCATCTGAAACACACACACAGAGAATACATATTTTAGTACCTAATAGCGATAATTTGCCGACATTACTATGTCGTACGGCGGACTTAAAGTAGCATTAGCAATCATTAGCTTACCTTCATATGTGATGTGGTTTGTGTCCTCCTGTCTTCCGCTTCATATTGCTCTATATAGTGTGGCGTATGCGGGGTTCCCACATAGAAGAGGAGCAGATAGTTGTGACGAACAGGCTTTATTCACACACACAACCCCAACAACCGTGAGCACAGACAGGAGGGGAGGTCATTCTCCCAGACCTCCGTTTCAATCATGGTTATACAACACATAATACATCTTGCCCTAATCCTGACTATAAACACTGCTGGGTCATTATAACGCAGTTATAATGACACAGCAGTATAATAACTCAGTAATAACACACAGTAACGTTTTCAGCTGGCAAAGCATGCTGGGAAATCCCCGCCCCCCTTAACATGACCCCGAAGTTACACTGCTCCCCCCTGGACTGGTTTCTGTCCCCAGAAAAATCAAAGTCCAACCCAGAAGTCCAACGCAAATCAATCCAGGTGTTGGGGGCGGCTCGATGCCGACGACCAGCACATCCAACAGCTTCAGTAGGACTACGCACAGTCCCTCCCCTGTCAGCGGGAGTCACGACTCCCACCGCTGCCAGGACGTCCCAGGCAGCCGCTGGCCCGCGTCCAGGCGTCCAGCCCCTGCCGAGCCAGGGAAAAGACCGGATCTGTCCTGCTCGCTCCGCTGCTGCTGCACGCTGAGGGCCTCTGTGACGTCACTGCTGGGGGAAGCATCTGCGGGAGGCGGCCTTTCCCCGTCCATGCCACCTCGCTCTAATTTAACGTCGGTGCAGTGCCAGTTTCCCACGGGGTGGGCGCGGGGCAGTACCGTGCGATGTGCGCTGGCTCTCCGCAGTGGAAGCACCCTTCCTCGCGTTGCCACGGCCGTCTCCTCCGTGGACGCCCCACCGTAGTCTGCCGTAACTCCTCCTCCTCCCCCTCGTTGTCAGCACGGCGGTTTCCTCCGGTGACCAGTCGTTCAGCACGGCAGCCAACTCAACCTGGGCCAGGTGGTCATCCAACAGGTTCTCGCCGTTGTAGCGGGGAATCTTGGCCCGCTGCCAGATGGATGGGACGGTCGCCTCCCGGTCGATCGCCGCTCCTGATCGCCCTGGAATCACCAGCCCGTCGTGCCCTGAAAAGGGCGGGAAGCGGGGCTGGTTTGCTCTGCTTGGCCCACTCTGCCTTGAAAAAGGCGGAAGGCGGGGTGTGCTGGTCCGTCCATCGCAGCGAGCCACTCCGGGAGTCGGTGTCTCAGCTCTGCGCTCCGTTCCCAGCCGGGCGATGAACCGCCCCAGCCGCTGGACCTCCGTCCTGGCCAACATCTTGCTCCATCCCCACTCCTGACACCAGTGTGACGTAGGCGAGGTTCACACAAAGAAGTGGAGCAGATGGTTGCGACGAACAGGCTTTATTCAACAACACCAACCACCCTGAGCACAGACAGGAGGGGAGGTCATTCTCCCAGACCTCCGTGTCAATCATGGTTATACAACACATAATACATCTTGCCCTAATCCTGCCTATAAACACTGCTGGGTCATTATAACACAGTTATAATGACACAGCAGTATAATAACTCAGTAATAACACACACAGTAACGTTTTCAGCTGGCAAAGCATGCTGGGAAATCCCTGCCCCCCCTTAACATGGCCCCAACATTACAATAGTTTCCTAAACGCTCCAGTACTTTTACAGAGTGTGTTGTCTCACTGCCTATAACCTTCTGTTCTCCTTTTTTGGCTTTACTCTGGCAAAAAAAAAAAAAAGCCAAAGAATGCAGTCGCTTCATATCCTGCCATGTTGCATTTTGCCTGAGTTGCTTGTTTTACTTAACGTTACGCTTGTTTTACGCCCGTTACGCTTGTTTTACATAATGGGAGGGTTGCGCTGCCTCCCTGTAACAAATCCCACCCACATCAAGGGGTACTCTCAGTGTAATGGAAACACAAGCGTACCGAACCGAACTGTACTGTACCGTACTGTACTGGGCCAAACTGACACTAGTGGAAAAGAGCCTACCTGTGTATATTTCCAGAATTGTGGGCTATTTTTATTTCAGTCGTGTGTTTAATCGTGTGTTCTGTAACTGTTTTTTATCTAATCCTTCTCTGTTACTTTATTGCGCAGTAGCCTGGTGGAGCACCCACAGTTTCGTTGTACTGTACCACTTTACAATGTAAAATAAAGCCTATTCTATTTTATTCTATTCTATTTGTGCATAATATGCTCTTTTTTCCAGATTAGCTTTGCTTGATTGATCTCATACGTGCTGAAATAAGCTGCTTTAACTTCTCTCTCTTTAAGGTCTGCTGATTGGCTGCTCCCCGCAAACAGAGTGTTGGAGTAGCAGGTAGGTGGGACTTCTGTGCTTTTTCATGACCATATTAAGGATATCCTCCCTACGGCATCATAAAAATCCACCCTGAAACCAAGTGTTTATAGCAGTCTGGAGCCTGGTTTCTTAGCTCATAGAGATTACTTCCACATATGCTGACCTCATGTGTTTTTTTTTTTAAACAACTGACCACTACAGTAACAGTACAGTGTATCAGGTCATCTAAAGCAGAAGCCAGTACAGCTATTAATGTGTTAATCACATGTAAATGCAAGAGTTTAGCAGGAAATGACCAGTAACAAAAGTTTCATATTCTGCTGGCTACTCTTTGTTTTCAGTTTTTTAAAATTCCATCCTTGAATTCATGGTTAAACTCTGCAGGATCCTTCACTCCTTGCTGTTCTGTTCTTTTCTACAGAGAAAGGAGGGGGCAGCGCTGCATATGTATAGATGCCTCGGCTGAACAAGAGCTGATCCACGGTGCTCTGATGTGGCCTCGGGAAGTGACCCACCCTCCCACATGCACGCCTCCCCCGCTGGTCACTCATGAATATGGCTCTAATTGAATTCACTGCAGACAAACGGGTGTTAATTGGAAGGATAACGATGACCGAAGCCAGCTATTCAGAAGATGGGCCTTCAGAAAGTTGGGGGGGACCTCCTACCCACCGCAGTCCTGTTCTTCCCAGCGGGGGAGGGGTGGGGGGGTGGAGATGGGGGCTGTAGAGAGGTCGGGAGGGGAGGGCTCCACAGCCTCCCGTGCTCCTTTACATTGGGAGGAAGCAATAAAGTAATAAAAAAAAAGTCTTGATAGTGGAGTCCTCTGTGCTCTGACTCTCCCTGCATTCCTGTGTGTGTGTGTGTGTGTGTGTGGGGGGGGGGGGTGTTGGCCGGGATGCCTCCCGTGACAGATCATAACCGCTAAAGACCGGGCCTGTGGGTGTACATGTTTGACTCACTTCAAGTTGAGCTAAAGTCCTTCACATTTTCACCCCCCGCCCCATACACACAGTAACACTTTAGCATTTTCAGTGATGCAAATGCAAGGCAGCTACGGCATAAACATATCCATTATTGAACAGGCTCGTGTGTCATCACAGCTACACACACACACACACACACACACACAGAGTGCCAGATTTCATCTGGAGTGTATGAATTGGCCTGCAGGACCTCTTCAGCTTGCTTGGGATATTATTTTGGTCTCTCTTATTACAATCCCAGAGAAGTCTGTCAATATTTAAAAAGTATGAAGGCAAATGGCTTTATGGCAGATTGATCTTTTTCATATTTCTTATTGTTATAATATACATTTTTCATGAGGGAAATATGATGCACAAGCACCAGAAATCATCTTGAAATGAAAACAGCTGCTGGCAGCTGCTTTGAGTCATTAAAGTCTTGAGTTGTTGTTTTTATTATCATTATTCCCAATTTCAAGCCATCCGGGCACCAACTCCTGAACAGAAATGGACAATGTGACATTTGCTAAAAACCAAGGCCAAACTTTGATTTATTTAATGTTGCATGTCTATAATTTTTTTTTTTGTCTTTCAGCTGCTCCCTTTCAGGGTCACCACAGCGTATCATCACCTTATATCATGATGATCCACATGTTGATTTGGCAATGATTGTTACACCAGATGCCCTTCCTGATGCGTCCCATTTATCCAGGCTTGGGACCGGCACAGGGAGTACACTGGCTTGTGTACCCCCTGTGGATGGGTAAGCAACTTTCCTTACTCCATTCTATTTTTGCTGAGTACCAAGCTAGAAGGCAGGAAGTACCATTTTTATATGGCCTTCTGGTATGATCCGGTTGGCATTTGAACCCACGATCTCCCGGTTGTGTGTGTGTGTGTGTGGGGATGCACTACCACGAGGCGACCACTCCGGTATTGCATCATGTCTATAAAACTTTGACACCTTTATTATGTTAGCTGTTAGGTTTTCTGTTATACCTGCCATGTTTTTAAAGATAAATCTTTGCCCTGGCAGTGCATGATAGTGAATGTAAACACTGAGGTGTTATTCAGACAAATAAATGACTAGGTTTCTTTAATATTCCCCAATAGAAACTGTCATGTTGTACAGTTCAAAAACTATATAAATAAAATATAAAATTAGATTTACAGTGGATATAAAAAGTCTACACACCCCTGTTCAAATGCCAGGTTTTTGTGATGTAAAAAAAATGAGACCAAGATAAATCATTTCAAAACTTTTTCCACCATTAATATGACCTATAATCTGTACAGCCCAACTGAAAAACAGACTGAAATCTTTTAAGGGGAAAAATAAAAATAAAAAACCTTACAATAACCTGGTTGCATAAATATGCACACCCTCTTATAACTAGGAATGTGGCTGTGTTCAGAATTAATCAATCACATTCAAACTCATGTTAAATGGAAGTCAGCACACACCTGCCACCATTTAAAGTGCCTCTGATTAACCCCAAATAAAGTTCAGCTATTCTAGTAGGCTTTTCCTGACATTTTTGTAGTCATAAGCTGTAAGTCAAAGCCACTGTTTACAGCAGGAGACGATACAACAGGGAAGAGCTAGCTAGCACTCAACCGCCACCCGGTGCTAACGGAGAAACTCGACATACCGGGAGAACTGAAGCGAAAACGACGTGGGTGCCGGGCTGGAGTTTAGGCGGCGTGCAAGAAATATAAGACAGAATAATAAAGAACGATGGCAAGAGCCAAGCAGACCGCCCGTAAATCTACTGGAGGAAAAGCCCCCAGGAAGCAGCTGGCCACCAAGGCTGCTCGGAAAAGCGCTCCGGCCACCGGCGGAGTGAAGAAGCCTCACTGTTACAGGCCCGGTACCGTGGCTCTGAGAGAGATCCATCGCTACCAGAAATCCACGGAGCTGCTCATCCGTAAGCTGCCCTTCCAGCACCTGGTGAGGGAGATCGCTCAGGACTTCAAGACCAACCTGCGCTTCCAGAGCTCCGCCGTCATGGCTCTGCAGGAGGCCAGCGAGGCCTACCTGGTGGGTCTCTTTGAGGACACCAACCTGTACGCTATTCACTGTTGGTCGGGGGCTGGGATCGAACCCAGGATCCCCCGGCCAAGGGTGAATTGCTGTGCTGCCGCAGTGCTAACCACTCCACCACCACACTGCCCCTGTACAACTATACAATGACAATAAAGTGTATTCTATTCTATTCTATTCTGTTCAAAGTTATCAGTCAGGAGAAGGGTACAAAATAATTTCCAAGGCATTAAATATACCATGGAACACAGTGAAGACAGTCATCATCAAGTGGGGAAAATATGGCACAACAGTGACATTACCAAGAACTGGACGTCCCTCCTAAATTGATGAAAAGATGAGAAGAAAACTGGTCAGAGAGGCTGCCAAGAGGCCGACAGCAACATTGAAGGAGCTGCAGGATTTTTTTCTGGCAAGTACTGGCTGTTTAGTACATGTGACAACAAACTCCCGTCTAGAGTGGCAAGACAGAAGCCTTATCTTAAAATGAAAAACATCCAAGCCCGGCTACATTTTGCAAAAATATATCTGAAATCTCCCTAACGCATGTGGGAAAATGTGTTATGGTCCAATGAAACCAAAGTTGAACTTTTTGGCCATAATTCCAAAAGGTACTGTATATTTAGCACAAACACAACACTGCTCATTACCAAAAGAACACCATAGCTATGGCTTCACCAGAAGACGATTAAGGTTTTGGAATGGCCCAGCTAGAGTCCAGACCTGAATCCGATCGAACATCTGTGGTGTGAGCTGAAGAGGGCTGTGCACAGGAGATGCCCTCGCAATCTGACAGATTTGGAGTGTTTTTGCAAAGAAGAGTGGGCAAATATTGCCACATCAAGATGTGCCATACTGATAGATTCCTACCTAAAAAGACTGAGTGCTGTAATAAAAGCTACAGGTGCTGCAACGAAGTATTAGTTTAAGGGTGTGCATATTTATGCAACCAGGTTATTGTAAGTTTTGTATTTTTCCCCTTAAAAGATTTCAGTTTGTTTTTCTATTGGATTGTACAGGTTATAGGCCACATTAATGGTGGAAAAAGTTTTGAAATGATTTATCTTGGTTTCATTTTTTTATGTCACAAAAACCTGGCATTTGAACAGGGGTGTGTAGACTTTTTATTTCCACTGTAAGTACATGTTTCTTACTCCAGACAGAAGCCGTCAATGATATTTTTTCCAGCTAAAACTAAAATACATATAGACGACCCAAAACCTTCCATCCATCCATCCATCCATCTTCTACCGCTTTTCCGGAGGTCCGGGTCGCGGAGGCAGCAGTTCAAGCAGAGAAGCCCAGACTTCCCTCTCCCCAGCCACCTGCTCCAGCTCTTCAGAGAGGATACCAAGGCGTTCCAAGACCAGCTGGGAGACATAGTCTTTCCACCGAGTCCTGGGTCTGCCCCGGGGTCTCCTCCCAGTGCGACGTGTCCGAAACACCTCAAGTGGGAGGCGTCCAGGAGGCATCCTAATCAGATGCCCAAACCACCTCAACTGACTCCTTTCAATGTGGAGGAGCAGCGGTTCTACTCCAAGCCTCTGCCGGATGACTGAGCTCCTCACCCTATCTCTGAGGGTGAGTCCAGCAATCCTACGGAGAAAGCTCATTTCAGCCGCTTGTATCCGCGATCTTTTCTTTCGGTCATTACCCAAAGCTCGTGACCATAGGTGAGAGTAGGAACGTAGATTGACTGGTAAATCAACAGCTTTGCCTTAGAACTAAGCTCCCTCTTCACCACAACAGACCGGTACAACGTCCGCATCACTGCAGATGCTGCTCCAATCCGTCTGTCAATCTCTCGCTCCATTTTCCCCTCACTCGTGAACAAGACCCCAAGATACTTAAACTCCTCCACTTGGGGCAGGAGCCTGTCCCCAACCCAGAGAGGACAATCCACCTTTTTCCGGCTGAGGATCATGGACTCGGACTTGGAGGTGCTGATTCTCATCCCAGCCGCTTCACACTCAGAAGCAAACCCAAAACCTTAACATAGAAAATTAATTTTAAAGCCATTAGTCTTCTTTTGGCTGCTTCATTTAAGAGTTGCTACAGGAGATCATCTTCCTCCAGCTCACCCTATCACTTGCATCCTTTTCTGTTGCACCATCCCTCTCCATGTCCTCCTTCACTACATCCATGAATCTTCTCTGTGATCTTCCCCTTTTCCTCCGGCCTGGCAGCTCCATCTTTAACACCATCAACTCCTAGTCATTCCCAATGAGAACCTTCAACTCTGCTACCTCCAGTTCCACCTCCTGTCTTTTCGTCAGTGCCACTGTCTCCAAACCATGCATCATAACAGGTCTCACTACCGTCTCATAAATCTTCTCTTTCACTGTAGCTGCTAACCTTCTGTTAGAAAAATAACCGCTGACACTCATCTCCACCTTTCCTGCACTTGCTTCTTCACCTCTCTTGTGCATTTTCTATTGCTTTGGATGGTTGATCACAGGTATTTAAACTCATCTGCCTTCAATACCTCTACTCCTTGTATCTTCACTGTTACATCTGTCTCTCTCTCATTCACACAGATGCATTCTGGCTTGCGTCTAGTGACTCTCATTTCTCTTCATTCCAGTGCATATCCTCATTTCTGCAGGTTCTCTTCCACCTGCTCCCTACTTTCACTACATATCACAATGCCACCATCTGCCGTTGTCTGTCAGCCTGTCCATCACCATTGCAAACAGGTAGGGACTCAGAGCAGATCCCTGATGTAGTCCCACTCACAGATCCACATGCTTGATTTGGCAAAAGGACCGGCACTAGGAGTACACTGCCTTGTTCTCCCCCCAGTGGCTGTAGTTTGGTTTTTTTTTTGAGTTTTGAGTTTGAGTTTTGAGTACTAGTAGAAATGATAAAATTGGTCAACTACTACTTCAGTCCATACTGAACTATGAAAAACTATTTGATATACTGTATAACCAACAATTGTTATACAGACATTTGTTCCTCGGATTATAGACTTTATAGGGGGATGTAGTTTTGGTGGCGTCACTCATTTGTTTACAAACTGATACAAAGCCTCAGTTCCTACACAACCTTACTTGTTATGGTTCAAGCACCGATCTCGTCCGCGCTCGAGCCATGCACCATTCCTGGCCATCTGACGGCTGTGTGCCCCTTTTGCTCTCCGAGCTTTTATTGTGACAGTGCTCGGAGGGGCTTCCGGCTGTCAGAGCTGTCAGCTGAGTCACATTTTGTCTCATCAGCTGCTCCTTACTTAAGAGGGCAGTTGGGAGCGAAATGTGCGGCAGTCTCGTCAAAAACCTCTCCATTGTCTGACGTTAGCGAGCACTCCTTTGTTCGGACGCTGACCATTATTCCTCTATATTCGTAAGTGTGTTTGTCATTGTCTGTATTCCGTTGTAGTGTGTTTTAGCCCCCCGTGGCTTGTTATTTTGTTCCTTTTCTGTTCTCTTAATAAACTGTGCAAACTCACCGGCGATTTGTGGCGTCTTACGATGGCTCGCGGGGGCCATCCATGACAGTAGACTGCCGCCAGACTGAGACACCAGTCCCGGTGAGTTTTGCCTAAATTGGACTTTGGTTTTTCCCTGTCTGGGTACCTGTGTGCTAGGAGGTCATGTCATCACGCAGGGGCCGCGCTCGGAGCCTGGGCTACGAGTTCGTGGAGGCTCTGGACTACATTGATGGAACTATCTTCACGGCTGGCCTCTATGACACTCCCAGCAATGTACGCTGGCACCTGGACCTTGCTGAGGATATTATTAATCGCCTTCCCCGCTATTCCAACCATCCGGAAGTCACGGCGAGGAAGGCTGAAATCGCTTTGCAGCGGGAGAGACTCTGTGGGCTGGAGGGAAACCCTGGCAGGAAGCCGAAGAGGAGGTGTCCTCGCTCCTCGCTTCAGGATCCCATTCCTGTTTCCGCTCCAGGCCAGGAGTTCGCACCGCCCAGGGGTGATCCCCGAGAGAGTGTGTCGTCAGTCGGAATTCCCCCGGAGATGCTACGTCTGACAGCTGTTTCCATCAGGGACCGAGTGGCAGCTGCTCGCGCCGCCGTTCACCCTACGCAGGTGATAAAGCATGTGATGGCGGCAGTCAGGCTGGTGGAGAGAAATCCAGCGTTAAAGGACCATCCAGAGTTCGCCGACCTGCTTGCTTCCGTTTCCACACAGGAGCAGCGCTTCCCAAATCTCTCCTCTGCTGGTAACCGTTGTCACAAAGCTAACAAAAGGCCTCAGCAAGAACCCCGTCCAGATCCTGTTCCGGGTCGTCACAAAGACTCTACCTTTTTGACAGCTGCCGCTCCTACGTCTCGTCAGGAGGGAATTCCCGCAGCCTCTCTCCCAGGGTCACCTCCTCCCGCTGTTCTGTCAGCTCCTGGTGCCCGGATCGCTTCGGCTGTCATCCCCTCCTCCTCGGCATCTTCCTCGGCTCCTGCGAAAGTTATGAGTCCTGCTTCGGCAACGCCCGTCATGGATCCACCGCGAGCGGCTCCTCCTCGTCCTCCCAGGGGGCCCTCCGTCACCATCCAGCGGGGCAAGGGAGAAACGAAGTCCACTGCAGCGGGTTCCATCGGGCATCCTCGGATCAGGCAAGTAACTTTTCATTCTGTTTCCATATTAGATGAATTGCCTTGCTTGATTCCTGGGGGCGGAGTTCGGGGTTCACAGTCTCCTGAACTCCCTCCACCTGCTGCAGTAAATAGTAATGGACCTGCTACCTCTGTGTTTCCTTCCTCTGAGTGTTCCGCGGCACCAGGCCTATGCTGCCAGACGAGGTGGGAGCCTGCGGCCCTGGATAGCCTGGTTCCAGCCCTGCAGCCACGTCATGGGCAGAGGAGGAGAGCGGACTGCAGTTTGGAGCCTGCGCCGACGATGAAGCGTCCCCGGGTCTCCACGGAAGAGCGGTCCAATCCAGCAGTTCGAGGAACCCCTGCCACCACGCCATGTGGGTCGTCAGCATGGACGTTAGCTTTAGAGGTTCCTCAGGCTGTGAAGAACATCATGCCAGCTGCGGAGCCCGCCACAGCCGAGTGGGAGCCAGACGACTACCTTCTTTGTCCTGAGCCCGGATCGATGAAGTCCTGGACGGCGACAAAGGAGGGCAGGCAAGTGCTCTATTTTGTCTCCCTTCTATCAATTTTGGAGCATTTTTGCCTGCCTCTCGGGGAGACGAGCCAGGTGTAGCCATCCGCTGCATCCGAGCCTGTCTCACTGGGCTCTGTCGCTACCGGTGATCCTGATCCCGGTTCTTTTCCTTCTCCTGAGCCTTCTCCGAGGGTCACCGGTGCGGAGTCATTCTCGGTTGCTGTGTAGGAGGTTCCCGGTCCAGGGTTGGAGGTTGTTTCTGGTGCTGCGCCCACCCAGTCGGGGTCCATCGCGGGTGCGGCACTGACCCAATCGGGTGCTGACGAGACCCAATCGGGGCCCGGCGAGGGTGCTGACAAGACCCAATTGGGGTCCATCGTGGGTGCTGCTCCGATCCAATCGGGGTCTGACATGGGTTCAGACGGGACCCAATCGGGGTCCATCGCGGTTGCTGCTCCGGCCCAATCTGGGTCCGTCGTGGGTGCCGCACTGACCCGATCAGGGTCCAATAGGGGTGCAGCGCCAGTCCAGCGCCGGTCCAAGGTCGGTTAGGGAGCTGCAGATCCTCTGCCGCCTGACGCTAGACTGGCTCATCATCTTCATCATCATCCTTCCCCCTATTCATCTTCACCGGGGGCCGTTAGGGTTCTCTATGATCGGCTTGGCTCTCCCTCGTTTTTCCCCTTTCCAGGGAGGCCGTCTTCAATTTCTCCCCTGCGGTCCTGGGGGTTGGGTGATGCGGGTCGGCCGCCTGGAGGACTGCCCCGCCTGTTTGGCATTCTGGGTCGGCCACCCGACAAACTTTCATGTCCGTTCGGCAATCTGGCCCGGCCGCCAGAGGAATTGTGTTTCCTGGCATGGGACTGGGGTAGGCCGCCCGAACTGTTCCTTTTCCCCCTGCCAGCATTATGGATGCTAGATGCAGGGCGGCCCCCCGAACTATCGGCTTTCATGCCGTGGGGTTTAGACTGCCTTCATCCCTGAGTTGCTATTTCTGTTCTCCTGTAACCATTTGGGATGTGCGGGGGTTTTATGTACGAAATTGTATATGTATGAAATTGTATATGTACAAAATCGTATATGGATGAAATTGTAGATGTCACCACTTCCTAGCGAGTGTTTTTCGTTTTTCCTCTGTTTAAATTTCCATTCGTTGCCTGTACAGTTTGTGTGTGTGAATTTACAACTGCAGGGTTTCAACGTTAGTAGTGGGTTTTTTTTTCCTCTCCCCCCTTTCCTTTGTGGGGGATGATATGTGTTGTTTCCTTGAAACTATGTATCTTGGTCGTTTGACCCGGGTTTCTGTTTATGACCGATGGGCTTAGTGTTCCTTATTTGGGTGTATTATCCCGCCTGTGGGTACATTATGGAGTATTTCTGTGGGGTTTTTTTTCCTACTCTGTAATTGCCTCTGTTTTTTTTTTCCTCTCTTGCTGGGTCTCACCCTCCAGGCCTGTGCCCCCATCCGCCCACCCTGGGGGTGGGGGTGGGGGCTTGGGTGTCATAGGGCGCTCGTAGTTCGCCCTTGGGGGGGAGGTACTGTTATGGTTCGAGTGCCGATCTCGTCCGCGCTCGAGCCATGCACCATTCCCGGCCATCTGACGGCTGTGTGCCCCTTTTGCTCTCCGAGCTTTTATTGTGACAGCGCTCGGAGGGGCTTCCGGCTGTCAGAGCTGTCAGCTGAGTCACATTTCGTTTCATCAGCTGCTCCTTACTTAAGAGGGCAGTTGGGAGCGAAATGTGCGGCAGTCTCATCAAAAACCTCTCCATTGTCGGACGTTAGCGAGCACTCCTTTGTTCGGACGCTGACCATTATTTCTCTATTTTCGTAAGTGTGTTTCCTTGAGTTTCCATTTTCCATTGTCATTGTCTGTATTCCGTTGTAGTGTGTTTTAGCCCCCCGTGGCTTGTTATTTGTTCCTTTTCTGTTCTCTTAATAAACTGTGCAAACTCACCGGCGATTTGTGGCATCTTATGATGGCTCGCGAGGGCCATCCATGACATTACTCTCATTAATGCCAACTTTGTCATTTACAGAAGACTCACATAGGTATTTTTAAAGTGACAAACACAAGTTCTATAATGCCCATTTTAGTTTATCAAATACTTTTTCAAATTGGAAGTTACACATTTATTTGTTTTGTTCTCTGTCTGAACCTCAAAATGCCTGACTGTTAGCAAACACATTCATGACTTGTCTGAATGTTTTCTGAAACCCAACAGATTTTTTCTCCTTCACCCTTTTCATCATTATTGATTTAATTTCTATTAAATATCAAAATTGTCAAGGTTTGCCCCTTGGTGCAGATAACTAGACTCAGAAGCATAGTGAGCTTTTGACATTTTATTAATAAAACAGAAGATATTGCAGGATGAGGGCTGAAATAAAACAAAAACAACTTAGATAGACGAATAGATAGATAGATACAGTAGATCAATCGACAGACAGACAGATAGATAGATGTACTTTATTGATCCCAAACTGGGAGATTACAGTGTAACAGCAGCATGACAGTAGACGACCAAAACGACAGAAACACACACAGCATAATAGACAAGGGGATTAGCCATGGAAAATAAAACTACCTAAATAGATTATATACATCATAGATGAATAGTTGCTGACCCGTGTAGACACATGAATAATACCCGCTGTAACCTAAAGCAGAGATAAACTAAATACAGAGCTATGACTATGATGATGAATAAAGAATACAGAAAATCCCAGAAAATGAACTTAAGGTGAGGATGTGGGCTGCAGACCATGTCCTGGTGACAAAAAATATAAACTATAACATAAGGCGAGGACATGGCTCCAATCCACGCTCTGACAGTACACCCTCTTAAGGGACGGCTTCCAGACGTCTCAAAGAGTAACATCCACAAAAAAAAGACACCCTCACAGGGTGGGCAGTGGGGGAACAAGGCCAGGCGGGCTGAAACAAACTCCTACCCCTTTCCCTCACAGAGTCCAAAACAAAACAATACTGGTGTTCACCACTGCCCTCCAGGAATAGAATAGAATAGAATAGGCTTTATTGTCATTGTACAGTTGTGCAGTACAACAAGATTGTGGTTGCTCCACTAGGCTATTGCACAATAAAGTAAGAGAGAAGGATTAGATAAAAACACTGTTACAGAACACACAATTAAACACACGACTGAAATAAAAATAGCCCACGATTCTGGAAATATACACAGGTATGGTAGTGGCTTCACAGATGGAACTATGTAAATAAGAGTGCAGAAGCAATCCTTGCGTCTTCCGGGGATGAGCTGTTTCAAGCAGCAGCTGCCAGGTCCTCCACTACGGTCATCACCTCTGGCTCGTTGCGGCTCCACTTCCTCCTTCTCCTGCTGAGCACGATGGCTGAGTCCATAACTGGCTGCATCCTACTGTCAAGGTTTGCCCCTTGGGGCAGAAAACTGGACTCAGAAGCATAGTGCGCTTTTGACATTTTATTAATAAAACAGAAAATAATGCAGCATGAGGGCTGAAATAAAACAAAAACAACTTGGCAAACAGGCAGACAAAATTCACAGGCTAGTATGTCAAGGCAGACCAACAGAAACATGTAATCACGTCAAACAGTGATGAGGACGCAGCACTGGGTTAATGAGCTGTGTCCCTTAAATAATGACAGAACTAATTAACTAAAACACAAACAGGTATGAACAATCAAGAATATAACAAGATGCAAAGACCGAGCAAGACTAAGGTGGAAATAAACACTCATTAAATTAACCCCAAGACCAAAACAAAGAAAACCAAAATGACAGAAATGATAATAATACTAATACTAAAAGGCAAAACAATGAAACCTAAAGCAGAGATAAACTAAATACAGAGCCAAGACTATGATGATGAATAAACAATACAGAAAATCCCAGAAAATGAACTTAAGGCGAGGATGTGGGCTGGAGACGATGTCCCGGTGACAAAAAATATAAACTCTAACATAAGGCAAGGACATGGCTCCAACCCACGCTCTGACAGAAATAATGCTTGTTTTTAATACATATTGCTTACAAATATTGAGGTTCATAGTTATGGTAGGGTAAGCGTCAAAGTTTTACAATTTCTGAAAACTCCTTTTTCTTCCATCTCACTGCATGTAGTTATTTTCACAACCACTATAAGGTGCTGTTTTGCACTATTTTCATGATGTCTGTCAAAGTGACGTCTTGCACAACTGGAATATGTATACAAACATTTTTTGTATATATTCCATGACTTCTAAGGGATGAGAGACTGTGCTCATTGTCTTCATTTTTGTGAGAATGGAGTGAAAAAAGTAGCTCTCTTTTTGGCTGTTAAATATAAGTATCAGTGTGTGTGTGTTAATGTTACTATGCAGTTTTTTTTTTGTTTTTTGTATTTTATTTTATTCTATTCTTGTTAATGGGTGTGGATGTGCTTGTTTGTTTTGTCTTTCTTCATTTTGTTACAATTATTGTCTATTGTCTTGTTTATTTTATTTTTATTTTATTTTATTTTTTGATGGACCATGAGTCTGAAATAAAGTTTTTGATTGATTGATTGATTGATATTGGTTAATTTCTGCATGTTCTGTTCTGTGTTTGCAAATAAATAGGTTTAAAAAAATGCAAGTATCAGTAGGTTGTGAATAATCCCTGGTAGAACTGAACTTTTTGTTAGAACACGCCATAACTTGATAGCTTCACTAATCAAAAAATGTTTCTAAATCTAGTTTTGACATAATAAGTTTGTTTGATGAACAGATATTTTCAGAACTGATAAATGTGATTCATTTTGTTTTCATTTCAAAGTAACAATTCTCTTAAATTTAGAAATACTTGAGCTGGTTGTGTTACAGACTTTTAGTTTGATGTCTGAGTGCAGTGTAACAACGCTGCATTGAATCTTGGTGTTATAATCATTCTTTTCCATTCGGCTGTCTGAAAATAAGTCCTCATCCTTTTTCTTCTTTTCCTCCAGGAGTGCAGCAGCACTTAATCACCCCCAGCATGACCCTGGACTGTGGCATGAGTTCAAAGCTGCACCCAGCCTCCGCATCACCTCGAAGAATCTGTCCAATCACCTCTGCGTCTCGCAGCCTCCCTCGCTGGCATCTGTCTTCTTTCCATATATCACAGGTGAGCTCTGGCCATAAAGGGGGGATCACTCCACAGGGGAGACTCCACATCCATTCCTACCATTAAACTGGATTCAGGTGCAGCTTCTTCTGCTCTTCATAGTCATTTGGTGAGTAATGGATACCCCTTGTCATTTTCTGCCCTTTCTTATCTACTGTACCGCCTGGACTCGCTCACTGACTCACATAAACAGAAAGACACCAACCCGCTAACTCAAATAGAAACACTTAGTCACTTCAACATATTGTCTGGAGGCTTTTATACCAGAGATCTGTGTTCAAAAGAGGAATTTCGGATCATGACCCATTAAGTGACGGATTGGCCTCTTCAGTGTAGCACGTCCTTTAGCCCCTTTTCCTCTGGGGACCCCTAGAAATGTAATGGGCTCTCCAGAATTCTACCACAGAGTATTTGAGCTCAGTCAATGCTTTATTTCACCAAGGTCTTTCAGGAGAAAACCATGTTGATGTTTCTTTTTGTATGAGATTTGTGGTCTGCCTTTGCCATTGGCGCCTGTGTGTTGAGTAGCTGTGAACTCTCCGACCACGCTGCACAGCCGGTAATGCTTCACTGGCCTCACTGTGCTAAAAGCCCATGTCGACGAGCTGTGTCCAAACACGGGAATGATTTTCACGGCTGAGGGGACGACTCTCCAAAGGAATCTCAGTATTGGAAGACGAGCTGGAGTGACTGCAGGAAGCTGTTACTCTCAGCGAGCAAAGGGAGGATGTTGTGAAATACACAGAAGGCCAAGTTCTTTCTCTTTTGGAGCCAGAATAATTTCTCCTGCCTATAGACCAGCAACACACAGAAATTACATCAGAAGATATCAAAATACAAGTCAGAATACTATTTGTATATTTCTGTTGGCTTGTTCAGTCTGTTTTTGTCTCTTTTGTGTGACCTTGACATACAGTCAAACACAAAGAAATGAATTTTAACATCATTACAACATGCAGAAACAAAGCCATTACTTGGAAGGCTATTCCTAAAATTACACTTTTCACCTAAAAAAAAGTAGCACCTAATCACCAATGCATTCCACAATATGTTTTCAAGAAAACTCTATGCAAGCCATTTTTCCAGGATAAATGTCTCAAAAAGTGTTGGATCCAAAGGAATATCCCATAAATTGCTCCATTAAGAGTAAGACTACATTTCCTACAGAGCAGAGAGTTCTGGGTCAGTCTTGTCAACAGGTCCGTCAGTCTTAAAAAGATAGGTAGTGTGTGACAGTTCCTGACATCTATCAGTAAAGTCAGCAATAGCAACAATTACAAACACCCTCTAATCACCCCTAAATGCCTCATGCTAATGGTGTCACGAGCCAAGCCGGCTTGACTTTCCCCAGCTCAGGCTCAATCTCTCTGTGGGGTTGGTTTCACTGTCTATGTGCATTTTTGTGTGTTTCTCTACCTGTTCTACTGCCATGGCCACTGCCTGACCGGCAGCTGTTAGTCAGCTTCTGTGATCTTTTTCCCACGCTGCTGACAGTCTGTCGGTCCAACCACGCCCCCTCGCTCTCCTTAATTCCACCAGCTGTTCCCAGCCCCGGTAATTATCGTTCCTGTGCCTCGCGTCAGGTGTGCCCAATTTGTGTGGCCAGTGGCGTTTGTATTTAAGCAGCTCTTCACTAGACAAACGCCGCTGGATCATTATACTAGTCACACTCTCATTCTCCGTAATGTGACCGTCTGTGCCGAAGGATTTGTGACTTGTGCTCAGTGGGAGATCTGGACTACTTGGACGGTACCTACTTGTGAGTAAATTGTCTAGCAATTCTCTGTGCAGTATTTTTGCTACGCTGAGCTGTTGCCCAGTTTGCTTTTCCCTGAGTTAGTTGAACCTCCTCGAGTCTTCCTCGCTGTCCCGAGCGCAGTTGTATAATATTATTTTCCTGTGGCCACGGTACACAGTGGTCTGCCCACTGGCCATTTTGTGTATGTACTCCCTTCTTCTAAGTCTTTAGTTTGAACTGTTTGTCAATAAATGTGTGTTTGGTGAAACCCGGCACGTAAAAAGGACTTAGTGGGTTCACCCACACATCCCTTTTTTCCATTTTTTGCATTACTTGTTGGGACTTACCTCGGTTTGAGATGTCGTGGGGCCGGCGTTATCCGATGAGTCTTGGCTGGGAACGCTGCCGGGCTGTCATAGACATCGACAGTCTGATAGCTACGGCGAGCGTATATTCCACCCCCAGCAGACGTCATGTGGTATGTCAAGCTGGCGGAGGCAGAGGTTTGGCGATGCCCTCAGCTTTCCGAACATCCCGAGGGAGTTGAGCAGATATCTCAGCTGGCAGCACTCCGACACGAGTATGGCGAGAGGGAGAGGAAGTCTCCGAAGAAGACCAGGCTTGCACCGAGGGGAGGGCGCTCCCAGGATGCCGCTAAGACTGTCTCCCACCAGGTCTTCGCTCCCGCTCACACCAAACCCAACCCAGCAAACAAAGGACAGCGTTGTTCTGTGTGGAAGCGCCGGGAGAGGCCCTCTCCTCCGTCAGCTTCCATTATTCCTCTGGCAGCGGTGAGGTCTGCTGCGGTCATCCCGGGAACGCCCACCTCCGTTGCTATGGAGACGGCTCCTCCTCCACCCATTGAAGAGGACCGAATCACCGTGGACACAGAGAGGGATGACAGCCTGCCAGCTGCAGCAGTAAACATCAAAGGCCGGGGTGACAGGCAAGTGTTTTTTCTTTCAACTTATCTTGATAATAATACACTTTGTCTGTCTCCCGGGAGAGGGGCCCAGTCACAGCAGTCCGTTGGGCTCCCTCTACCGGCTGCAGCTAAAAACTCTTTTTCTACCCTCTCTGTGTCTCCTCCTTTAATTCCTGAGTGCCTGCCGGTCCAAGAACCGGGCCGCCAGACGGGGGAGGAGCTAGTGGGTTCGGACGATTCCTTCCCGGATCCAGCATGGAGAGGTCCCCCTGCAGCCACGCCGGATGAATCTCCAGCCTTGGAGCCGCTGCAGGAAGATAATAGGACTGCTGTCACCATCTTGCCAGGTGTGGAGGCATCTGCAGCGGACTGGGAGCCTGAGCTGGACCTCTTGGAGGCCGGGCCCGAGTGTTCATCGCCGGGATCGATGGAGTCCTGGACCGCGGTGGAGCTCGAGCTCAGGCAAGTTATCTCTCGTGTTTTTCTTATGACGGTTCTAGAGAGATCTTGCCTGGCTCTGGGTGAGGAGAGTCGGGCACAGCACGCAGCTGCGTCTGAACCTCCTTCGCCGGGCTCCGCCACTGCCGGCAACCCTAACAATCTTTCTTCTCCTGCTTCCCCTGAGCCTTCAACTAGGGTCGCCGGAGAGGGTGTGTTGCCGCCGGAGGTCGCCGAGGGTCTGGTCCTGCCAAAGGAGGACGTTGCTGCTCCAGCCTCTCCTGCCAGGGTCGTCAGGGCTCCTCCCATCGATCGTCTCCTCAGCCTGGTGCTCCTGTGGGTTGGTCCGCTCACTGTGGGTGCAGCTTTGGCCCAATCAGGGTTCACCGTAGGTGCTGCAAAGCCTCAGCCAGAGGTCACTGTGGGTGCTGCAGAGCCTCAGCCGGAGGTCACCACAGACACAGCTAGGCTCCTGCTGGAATCCATCGTGGGTGCAGTGGAGCCGGCCCAGTCAGGGGCCACTGTGGGCACAGTTAGGCTCCCGCTGGAATCCATCATGGGTGCGGTGGAGCCGGCCTGGTCAGGGGCCACCGTGGGTGCAGTTAGGCTCCCGCTGGAGTCCATCGTGGGTGCAGCGGAGCCGGCCCGGTCAGGGGCCACCACAGGTGCAGTTAGGCTCCCGCTGGAGTCCATCGTGGGTGCAGCGGAGCCGGCCCAGTCAGGGGCCACCGCGGGTGCGCCTGAGGAGGCCGTGGAGGTTCCCTCTCCCCGTTCCGGGTGCCCTTCAGTCAGCCTTCCAGTGGGCAGGCTGCCTCCTGCTTCACCCCCTCCGTCCTGGTAGCTGAGCAATGTTGGCTGGCTGCCAGAAGAATTGACTCCCCGGGTCAGGTGGCTTATGTGTTCCGGCAGGCCGCCAGACTTGGTCCACCGGATCTTTTGCTGGGCCTGGGACTCTGGGCGACCTCCCGAGCCCCAACGCCCGTGGACTTGGGGGGGTTAATTGTGGGCCCTGGGCGGGGCATTGTGTTCCCTCCTTCCTGTTCCCCCTACCACCCACCCGGGTTCGTGTTGTTTGTTGTTGTTGCAACTGTTGGGGGGGTCTTCTTGGTGCTACCTTGGGTGTCTGGGAGCCCACCCCTTGAAGGGGGGGCTCTGTCACGAGCCGAGCCGGCTTGGCTTTCCCTGGCTCGGGCTCGATCTCTCTGTGGGGTTGGTTTCACTGTCTATGTGCATTTTTGTGTGTTTCTCTACCTGTTCTACTGCCATGGCCGCTGCCTGATCGGCAGCTGTTAGTCAGCTCCTGTGATCTTTTTCCCGCGCTGCTGACAGTCTGTCGGTTCAACCACGCCCCCTTGTTCTCCTTAATTCCACCAGCTGTTCCCAGCCCCGGTAATTATCGTTCCTGTGCCTCGCTCAGGTGTGCCCAATTTGTGTGGCCATTGGCATTTGTATTTAAGCAGCCCTTCACTAGACAAACGCCTCTGGGTCATTATACGAGTCACACTCTCATTCTCCGTCATGTGACCGTCTGTGCCGAAGGATTTGTGACTTGTGCTCAGTGGGAGATCTGGACTACTTGGACGGTACCTACTTGTGAGTAAATTGTCTAGCAATTCTCTGTGCAGTATTTTTGCTACACTGAGCTGTTGCCCAGTTTGCTTTTCCCTGAGTTAGTTGAACCTTCTCAAGTCTTCCTCGCTGTCCCGTGCGCAGTTGTATAATATTATTTTCTTGTGGCCACGGTACACAGTGGTCTGCCCGCTGGCCGTTTTGTGTCAGCCATTTTGTGTACATAACTCCCTTCTTCTAAGTCTTTAGTTTGAACTGTTTGTCAATAAATGTGTGTTTGTTGAAACCCGGCGCGTAAATCCATCCTTCTTTCTCCTTCCCCGTGCGCTATGGCAGAGCGCACGGAGAGCATATGACAAATGGGGTGTTCACATCAAATGTTTTTGTGAGGCACGGTTACATGTTAACTCAATGTAAACACATGAATTCATATCTCGAGGGAGCTGGTAGTGTTAACTAATCAGCTTTGACATTCCGCCGTTACTGGAATAAAAATAACACTGGAGAGTATAGTTTAAAAACAAGACTGCCACTCATCTAAAGACAGATGGACTGGGAGCTCTGGAGCTGAAACAGAGTGTTGGGAGTTTATCCACCCATGAACTCCTGCTACAGATGTGCTAACAAGGGTAGCAGGCTTGCACTGTAAACAACCATCATCCAGGTGTAGTTTCTGAAAGAGGCAGCGACATTTTCCCAGCTTTGTGCCCCGCCAGATATTGCTGTAAACCTGAACGTAACAGCATTTTGGGGGATTTCCACAGCAGGTAGAACGCAGCTGCAGAAGTTATGAAGGCAACCCCGCCCCTCAGGTACAAATTTGCATCTATTCGTGTCATTGCATTGAGTTTACATGTAATTGCACTGCGTGAAAAATTCATACTTGGTCTGAACATACCTTCAAGTAAAAACACAACAGTTCATTTAGCAAAGTGTGTGGGTAGTAACAGTAATATAGTTGTCATGTGTTGACCTGACTAGGACCCAATAGCAAGCACCACAACAGAAGGCAGAGTGTTTCTTATTTTTATTAAAAATCCAAGAGTGAAACTGAGTCACCCACCACTGTGGGGAGACAGCCTAGGAGAAGAACAGGGCTGTGCGATATGACAATACAGTATGTATCGATGACATGATAAAAAATGTCTACTGTTTCATATACTTTATCGTTTATATTGGGACACATACCCTGTTTCTACTTGTCACCGCCCCGCCTCTCCCCCACAGTACGCCAGGTGGGTTCTGGTGGTTAGCGCCACAGCAGCTAAAACAGCAAGCTAATGTTTTATTTCATTTCAGTGAACCTGTAACCACGTGACTATGATTCTCGGGACAGGAGCATTATACCAAATTAATCACACCTGTGGATGCACACCTTATATATACCCCTTGTATCCACCCATTCTTCCTCTTTCTACCCTCCTGGTCGATAAGAGCTTATACCATCTGTTTAACATTGTGTTTTTGTGCTGATTGGGGTGCCTTACCTTGGGTACCCCATCGCTGTGTCATAAAATTGTTGTTTTCTGCTGAATGAGAGAAGGTTTGCGACGGCTGTGCAGCTTGACATGCACTGTCTGTGCCTGCTTAGAGGTATGTAATATACACTTATTTACTGAGACTGTGCACGCAGTACGACCTCTTGAGGGGGTGATAACCCACAGCGGCTTCGTTTCACAGAGCCAGGTTCCTTTCAGAGCTCGGGTCACCCGAAGCAGAGGGCCTCTTGGCAGTGGGTACAGGTTCAGCAGCACTCACATCCACGCTCCCGAGAAGGTGTAGGCCGTGGTCCTGCACTTGCCCCACTGTGACAGAGGAGCATTCGGGTTCAATTATCTGGACAATTGGCTGGTTTGTGCGTCATCAGAAACCCTAGCAAGGAGCAATATGGAGACCATATTGGCTCACTTGGCAGCACTCGGGTAGCATTTGAATGCGATGAAAGGCTGCCTGGTTCCATCCAGGGTTGTCGAGTACTTGGCGCTCACCCTGGATTCAGTTGCCATGAGGGCATCCCTGACTCCAAAGAGAGGACATACTATCAGGGAATGCATCGAGAGCTGCATTTCACAAAGGACTGTATCAGTGCAGCAGTGACAGACGATCTTAGGCCTCTTTGCCGCAGTTGCCCAGATGATGCCACTGGGTCTTTTACTCGCTCGTCTCCTTCAACGGTGGTTCGCGCTTCAGAAGGTGGTTTTGCCCAGAGACAAAAGGAGGAGGCTAGGTCTACCGAAGGAGCCTCATGGTTTTCAGGTGTTGGAGACACTCATCAGCAGTCTGAGATGGTGTTCACCTGGATCAAGAGGGCTGCAGGGTGACCATTACAACCGATGCATCCCAAGCAGACTGGGGTGCAGTCTGGGAGGGCAGGTTTGTTCGGGGACACTGGCATATAAACCATCCCAAGATGGAAGCGGTGCATTTGGCTCTGGGGCTTTTTCTTCCAGTCATTCAGGGCAGAAAATTTCTGGTACGGATGGACAGCGTGGCTGTGGTGTCGTACATCAGCCAGCAGGATGAACTGAGGCCTCCCTCTCTCCATGCGAGGGTGTGTCATCTGCTCTTGTGGGCTCAAGCCTGCCAGGTCCACTAGGTACAGATGCTCTGAGTGTGCCTAGTCTCCAGTGAAACTGTTTGCATTTCCACTACTGCCTCTTCTGCCAGCATCTTTCCTCGCAAAGATGAGACTACTGTCTGTTCAAGTAATTTTGATGGCCACAAAGACCATGGATGGCGGAGATTCACGAGATTTTGGATGGCCGTCCTTGGCCTCTCCCAATCAGACGGGATATGCTCTCACAGGCACAGGGTGGGATTTGGCATCTGAATCCCCAGCTCCTGAGGCTTCATGTATGGCCTTTGGACGGGAGCAATTGTGTAAACTTGGCTTAAAGAAGGAGGTTATAGACACCGTGCAAGCTTCATGGGCCCCATCTACCCAGCTGCAATCCAGTGTGAAGTGGAGAGTGTTTTTGAACTGGTGTCGGACTAAGGGTGAGAATCCCTTGACATGTCACATCTCTGTCATCTTGTTTTTTTTTTCCTCCAGTACCTCTTTGCCTGAGGTTGGGTGGAGTCAACTATCGGGGGCTACCTGGCAGCAGTGTTAACTTTCCATGAAAAATGAGATAGCTTGTCACCTGAGGCATATTCCTTGGCGAGGCAATTTTTGAGAGGCCTGAGACAGAGTCACCCATTCTGGCGTCCTTTCCTGCCCACTTGGAATCTCCAGACAGTTCTCAGGGCTCTATGCTTGCCCCCGTTTTGAGCCACTCTCCATTGCTGACCTTTGTCTAATCTCTGGGAAGACTGCTTTTCTCTTGGCAGTTGTCGCAGCCAAGGGTCAGTGAACTGAATGCGGTCTCTGTGGATGCAGCATGTCTTAGGTTTGATGGTGATCGGTTGGCCCACCTGCAGCCCAACCCAGCTTTTCAGCCCAAAGTGCTATAGTGGGGTTGTTTTCCTGCCCTCTCGTGCTTCAAGCCTTCCACCCTCCCCCACACCCTTCTTCGGAGGCTGAGAAGCTCCTTAGTTTGTGCCTTAGTTTGTCCTTAGTTTATGTTGACCGTACGAGGTCTGTCCGCTCTTCAGACAAGCTTTTGTGTTCTATGGGGAGTCCACAATGAGCAGGCCTATCTTTAAGCAGTGCCTGTCCCATTGGATAGTCAACCCGATTGCCTTCACGTATGTACAGGTTGGAGCGGAACCATCAGATAGGCTGGTGGCCCGCTCGACATGGGGATTGGCCATTATAAGATAAGATAAGATAAGATAAGCCTTTATTAGTCCCACAATGGGGAAATTCCAGGATTGCAACAGCACAGGGATAGCAACACTCAGAGCAATAATCAGAAGGCAAGAAAAAACAACATCTACTAAACATATGTCCATATTACTATAAATATACGTATATATATAGACACACAGTGCAGAGCATTATGGTTGGTTGGTGAATGTGCAGCAGAAAGTCTAAGCTCTCTCTCCGCGGATGCAGCGGGCCAGCTGGAAGTCTTTGGGCATGATGATGACCTCCTTAGCAAAGAAGAGACCACCAGGTGGGCCTCGCTGGTCTCCTGCAGAGCCATGACGGCGAAGCTCAGGAAACGCGGGACGGTCTTGAAGTCCTGAGCGATCTCCCTCACCAGGCGCTGGACGGGCAGCTTACGGATGAGCAGCTCCGTGGATTTCTGGCAGCAACGGATCTCTCTCAGAGCCACGGGCCTGTGACGGCGAGGCCTCTGGGATGTATGCACAGCTGCTGGCTGGGCTTCTTCCTCAACGTGTTCCGTTCTATAGGGTCAACCTGGCCTCATTAGTCATCCCCTCATCTGTTCTGGGGGTCGCAGCAGGTTCTTAAGTTGCATCTTAGTTTTCTCTCATGTGAGCCGGCATGTGTGTCTTGTGCTCAAAGGGTTTTGTTTCAGCTCCAGTTATGTATCTGGAGGAACCAGTTTAACTTGTATGCACTCAGTTAAGTATAGTAAGGGAGCCAACTTATCTGACTGTGTTTGTGCTTAATGGCGTGATTGAGGCATTGTGCTCCTTCAACCTATGGGTGATGTCACCTCCATTCTCCTCAGGACTCATTTGGTATACGGTTGCCACATGGTTGCAGGTTCACTGAAATTAAATAAAACGTACATTTACAGATGTAAACGCAGTTTTATGAATGAAAGTGAACCTGTAACCATTAATTGTCCTTCGTCAGTGGAGGCAGGCTCCTCCCAATGTTAAACAGACTGGTATAAGCTCTTACCGACCAGGAGGCTAGAAAGAGGGAGAATGGGTGGATGCAAGGGGTATACTGGAGTAGTGGCTCAGTTGGTAGAGCATCCGCCCCACACCCGGGAGGCAGGGGTTCAAATCCTGGCCGGGTCATGCCAAAGACCATATAAAAAAGCGGAACTTCCTGCCGTCCGGCTTGGTGCTCAGCAATAATGGAGGAGGGAAATTTGTGGCGGCGCCTTGCATGGCAGCGGCCCTTTTGATTCTACTATGGGGTGTGTGATTTACACTGTAGATAGGATAAAACACAATTTTGTTCTACTGTACATGATTGGTTGTATGGTTGAATGACAATAAAGGGTGATTTAATTAATTTTAATATATAAGGTGTGCATCCACAGGTGTGATTAATTTGGTATAATGCTCCTGTTCCGAGGATCGTAGTCATGTGGTTACAGGTTCACTTTCATTCATAAAACTGCATTTACATCCGTAAATGTACGTTTTGCTGTTACTTCTGTGGAGCCGCTACTTCTGTGCCAGGGATGTGGGACTTTTTAACCACCGTGCTGCATTTTAATTGGAGGAAAGTAACGTTAACACCATCTCCCTCTAATTATAAAACGGCAAATGCTAAATGACGATGCTAACTTGTTGCTAATAGGAAACATTATAGTGTATCAGACCATCGTTCTGGTTTAAATCACTGCTGAGTTTCTTAATTTTGTCTGAAAAAATATTACTAAAGCAGCAAAAGTGCATGATAGTGGCCGCATACACACCAAATAAATAATAAAATAATTAAAACGTGTTGGAGGAACAAACTGGCTCTTAATGTGACTTGATTTTTAATAACTTTTAATTAGTCAAGTAGCGATAATGAATAAAGTTGAAGTCATCTCAAATGCACATTAAAAAACAATTTTATAACACTGCAAAATTAAGAGGGAAAGTGCATAAAATTAATGACAGATGAATTTGTACAATTGATTTTTTTCAGTATGTAATTTCAAATGTAGAAAAAGAGATTGTCCTTTTATTGGTTATTGTATATAAATTATAGAATTTACTGGAAATGTACAGTATATCGTGATATGTATTGTTATCATCAAATAAGATTACTTATATCATGATATGAAATTTTGGTCATATCGCACAGCCCTAATTGAGCACGGCAAGAATGACTGTGTGAGTTAACTGGATCGGGGAACTTACAGTATGGCTGACTGAACTCGGCAGGTGAGGCATGATGATCTTGGTGAGTACTGTCTTTTATTTTTCAGGTGAAGTGGATACAGAGAAGTAGGTCAGGAGGGCCGCTCCAACTCCATAGGAGTTTTTTTTTTAAGAGAAGTGTGTTTTGATATTTTTTTGATAATCATGTGACATATAGATAAATTTCAGAGGGTTAAATCCTACAAAAACACAGTTTATCAGTGAATGGGACCTTTCAGTCTGTTATAAACTTGGCATTCTGCCACTGACCTAATAGTTATGTCATCTAAGTTCAAACCTTCTTCTTAGTTTGACTAGAGACAAATATCACACCTAGTGACGAGCCTCCAGAAGTCAAGTCTGGGCAGCTTGTAACCCTTGAATTTAAATCCTAGTGCGCTATTTCTTAATCTTTTTGAGCAACAGAACCCTTTTTACATAAAAAAATACTCCCGCAGAACCCCCAAAATTTGCGTGTTCCCCTGATCTGAATCCCTTTAAGAACATTTAGAGATGGATGGTAAGTGCGGAGCATTGTAGCTAGATGCAATAAACAGCATAACCATCTACTTAGTTATCCTACATAGTATGAATATGTACCCATACATATTGTCACCCTCCGTAGCAACTGATATTGTCCTAGTTGTATACTGGAGGGGACCACTTTGTGTTAGTCTGTTGCATCTTTTGCATTCAGTACTATTAGGTCGTCACGTTTTGGGTTTTTTTTTTTTTTGCTATCTCTGTGAGCAGCTCTGCTTAGGTTATAAAGTCTGACAGCCATAGGTAGGAAGGACCTGCGAAACCTCTCGGTCGCGCACCTAGGATGATGTAGTCTGCTGCTAAATGAGCTCCTCAGTGCGTTCAGTATGTCCTGCATAGGGTGGAACTCAGACTCCAGCAGAGATGACAGTTTAGCCACCATCCTTCTCTCTCCTATCTCCTCCATTGGGTCAAGGCGTTGCTCCAGGACAGAGCTAGCTTTCTTGATCAGTTTGTTCAGTCTCTTCCTATCGGCTGCTGTAATGCCACTGCTCCAGCAGACCACTCCAAAAGTGATGGCTGATGCCACCACCGTGTCGTAGAATGTCTTCAGCAGCGCCCCTTGTACACCAAAAGACCTGAGCCTCCTCAGTAGGAACAGCCTGCGCTGTCCCTTCTTGTAGAGTGCGTCGGTATCCTGTGACCAGTCTAGTTTATTGTTCAGATGAACACCCAGGTACTTGTAGGATGTCACCATCTCAATGTCTGTTCCCTGTATGTTTACTGGTGCTGTGAGGGGTTGTCCTTGCCTGCAGCAGTCCACCACCAGCTCCTTAGTTTTTCTCGCGTTGATCTGGAGGCAGTTCCGATGGCACCAGTCCACGAAGTCCTGGATAAGTCCTCTGTACTCAGCTTCATCTCCGTTGGAGATGAGGCCGACGATCGCAGAGTCATCAGACAACTTCTGTAGATGGCAGTGTGTTGTGTTGTGTGAGAAGTCCGCAGTATAAAGAGTGAACAGGAAGGGAGCCAAAACCGTTCCCTGGGGGGCCCCCGTGCTGCCGATGATCGTGTCGGACACACAATCCCAGGTTCTCACAAACTGTGGCCGGTTAGTGAGGTAGTCCAGGATCCATGATGACAGGTGCTGGTCCACCCCTGCGCACAGCAGCTTGTCCCTCAGGATCATCGGTTGGAGATATATATATATATATACAGTGGGGTAAAAAAGTATTTAGTCAGCCACCAATTGTGCAAGTTCTCCCACTTAAAAGATGAGAGGGGTCTCCAATTTTCATCATAGGTATACCTCAACTATGAGAGACAAAATGAGAAAAAAAAATCCAGAAAATCACGTTGTCTGATTTTTAAAGAATTTATTTGCAAATTATGGTGGAAAATAAGTATTTGGTCAATAACAAAAGTTCATCTCAATACTTTGTTATATACCCTTTGTTGGCAATGACTGGCGCCTAGCGGCTGCCCCGGCCTTGGATGCGCTCTGCAGAGCGTGCCCAAATGCCAAGTCACATTTCGTTACCTTGTATTCATACATGTGTAATGACAATAAAGTTGAATCTCATCTCATCTCCTCTCAATGACAGAGGTCAAACGTTTTCTGTAAGTCTTCAAAAGGTTTTCACACACTGTTGCTGGTATTTTGGCCCATTCCTCCATGCAGATCTCCTCTAGAGCAGTGATGTTTTGGGGCTGTCGCTGGGCAACACGGACTTTCAACTCCCTCCAAAGATTTTCGATGGGGTTGAGATCTGGAGACTGGCTAGGCCACTCCAGGACCTTGAAATGCTTCTTACGAAGCCACTCCTTCATTGCCCGGGTGGTGTGTTTGGGATCATTGTCGTGCTGAAAGACCCAGCCACGTTTCATATTCAATGCCCTTGCTGATGGAAGGAGGTTTTCACTCAAAATCTCACGATACATGGCCCCATTCATTCTTTCCTTTACACTGATCAGTCGTCCTGGTCCCTTTGCAGAAAAACATCCCCAAAGCATGATGTTTCCACCCCCATGCTTCACAGTAGGTATGGTGTTCTTTGGATGCAACTCAGCATTCTTTCTCCTCCAAACATGACAAGTTGAGTTTTTACCAAAAAGTTCTATTTTGGTTTCATCTGACCATATGACATTCTCCCAGTCCTCTTCTGGATCATCCAAATGCTCTCTAGTAAACTTCAGACAGGCCTGGACATGTACTGGCTTAAGCAGGGGGACATGTCTGGCACTGCAGGATTTGAGTCCCTGGCGGCGTAGTGTGTTACTGATGGTAGCCTTTGTTACTTTGGTCCCAGCTCTCAGCAGGTCATTCACTAGGTCCCCCCGTGTGGTTCTGGGATTTTTGCTCACCGTTCTCATGATCATTTTGACCCCACGGGGTGAGATCTTGTGTGGAGCCCCAGATCGAGGGAGATTATCAGTGGTCTTGTATGTCTTCCATTTTCTAATAATTGCTCCCACAGTTGATTTCTTCACACCAAGCTGCTTACCTATTGCAGATTCAGTCTTCCCAGCCTGGTGCAGGTCTACAGTTTTGTTTCTGGTGTCCTTTGACAGCTCTTTGGTCTTGGCCATAGTAGAGTTTGGAGTCTGACTGTTTGAGGTTGTGGACAGGTGTCTTTTATACTGATAACGAGTTCAAACAGGTGCCATTAATACACGGAACAAGTGGAGGACAGGGGAGCCTCTTAAAGAAGAAGTTACAGGTCTGTGAGAGCCAGAAATCTTGCTTGTTTGTAGGTGACCAAATACTTATTTTCCACCATAACTTGCAAATAAATTCTTTAAAAATCAGACAATGTGATTTTCTGGATTTTTTTTTTCTCATTTTGTCTCTCATAGTTGAGGTATACCTATGATGAAAATTGGAGCCCTCTCTCATCTTTTAAGTGGGAGAACTTGCACAATTGGTGGCTGACTAAATACTTTTTTGCCCCATCGTATATATATATATATATATATATATATATATATATATTGTAGCACCTTGTGTGAGCCAGATTATCTAGCATCTCAGACGGGAGACAGTGATAAGCTTGGGACAACAAAGAGCAGGAGGTTCCTGGTGAGATAGCAGGAAGGAGTCAGGGATGAAGGTTGTTGAATGCAGTGTGATGCAAATGTCATGTTGTGTGTGATGTAAATGCCATGAAACTTAAGGGGAGAGTTTCTGCTTGAATGTTCAGTCTGTTCTGTGCTTGAAAGATGTAAGTGTGTAATAAATCGTCTGAAATGATTCCGCCTCTGATTTCACACACTCCACAATATATATATATATCACACTTTATCAAATATGTACACAGGTATTTACACAAGGAACGTCTTCTCAGGTAACCCCAATGTCCCTGGGCAGCCACCGCCTTTTAATTAGCCACGGAGGACCTGGGCAACCCCACGGCATCAGTACCCTTAGCCGTTGTCTCCCTTCAGGGTCAATGCCCCCCTCCCTGGCAAAAATGTCTTTAACTGGAGGCCTAGGACAGCCCCTTGGCGTCTGCACTTCTGGCCGCCGTCTGCCCCCAGGGTCAAAGCCCCCCACCTTGGTAAAGATGTCTTTAACCGCCATAAGGAACTTCTTCTTTCTCGGCTCGCCGTGCCGTTTGGTGCGCCATCTCTCTGTGTCTGACGAGCCGCTCCCGTCTGCCTTACGCACCGCCGTCATGGCTCGAGACACTCTGGCCCCCAGTGGCCACACCTCAGAGAGAAACGAAGTCTGTTCAGCAGCGTCATCCGCTGTCTTGGGTGCCTCGCTGTACTGACCAGCGTCCTCGTCCAAGGCGCATGGAGCTCCGGTACTGAGGCACTGCCCGACCTCCATGGCGCACGGCTGCTGCTGCTCACTCCCGGAGTCGTCCGTTGCCTCGGTACTCGCGGTCTCGGCCTCCCGCTGTTCAACTTCCAACAGCGGGGTTGGTTCCTGCTGCACCTCCTCTCTGCCGTCTTTGCACACCACGGCGTCTGAACCATCTGCACCGGGGTCCCACACCAGACTGGGCTCCATAGCTGGCCCACTGTCTTCAGCGACCGGGAGCATTTCTACAACCTGTTCCGGCCCCTCCTCCTGTCAGCTCTCCCCTTGAGAGCATGGAGCGGGCGCTCCGGTGTCAGTGCTTTGCTGCGTTGTTGCCGTACCCAGCTGCGGCTGCTGTCCCTCGGGGCCCTTGGTGATGCTCCCGTCAGCCCTATCCTCTGACATGGGCATCTCGTCCCCATTCTCGGCACCCTCCTCCGGGATGCACCGCTGCATTATCACCAAGTCCGGCTGCTGCTGCTCCCCCTCTGGGCTCTCAGCACCGCTTCCGTTATTTCCTCTGTCTGTTTGTGGCTATTCTCCCTCTGGGTTCTCAGCACCGCTCTCGTCGGCCATACCCTCCGACATGGACGCCTCGTTGCTGCTGTCGGTACCCTTATTACAGGTGTCCCGCTGCGCCGTTTCTGCATCCTGCGGTTGTCGCTCTTCCCCGGGGCCTTCAGCCTGCATGGTCTTGCTCTCCTGTTGTGTAGCTTCCACAACCGGCTGTTGCTGCTGCTCACCTAGCATGCAAACCTCCACTCTAAGCAGGAAGTTGCACGCGGTCGGCCCTTTGCTAGCTTTAGCCAGTATCTCAAGTATGGCTCCGGTCTCCCAGTGTTCCACCAACTCCAGCACTTCTTCCAGCGATGGCGGCACCCTAGCCAACATCAGCGTCATACTTAGCCAAATATCATTGCTGCCATGTGCTAACTTGTCCCTCACTAGACCATCCTCCGGCTCTCCAAACTCACACTTCCTAGCTAGGTTACGAAGCCTTGACAAAAATTATTTAAGGGACGTGCCCGTCCGCTGTTTAAGGCCATAAAACTTGACCCTGCTCTTGCAGCGAGTGCAAGAGTCTCCGCACGCGTTACTCATTATTTAAAATAACTCCAATTTACCTCGTCGCCAAATGTTATATCTAGAAATAAAGGAGTCGAGGCGAGACTTCATGCAACATGGAACTCTCTTTATTATACTGAACTTGGGGTTTATACACAGAGGGGCTGTGCCCACCTCATGCCACCCTAGGGGGCGGGCACTACTACTACACACACATACTCATCCAACAGGAAGTTTACAAAAATGGACGTCAGTTCCAGACCGTGGATTTCTCTTATCTTATCATGTTTAATGTTGCAGCATTGTACCGAGACAAATTCCTAGTTTGTGTACTACATGAACAATGGCAATAAACCTGATTCTGATTCTGATTCTGATTCTGATTCTGATGCCCTTCGTGAAGCCATCTTTACCACTTGGAGCAGCATTCCCACCAACTTCCGGGAAACTCATCAAGTATGACTAAACAAATTTTTGAAGTGATGAACAAGAGTGGTGGGACTCAAGTGCTGAACGGGAATAGGGAGGGGCGGGACATTTTCCAGTGCCCTGGCTAATCAGGAGCCAAAGTGGCCTGAACGAGCAGTCCGCAGTGAAAATGTTTGAGTTCTGTCTGGCTTTATGTGTTTGCTATGTTCAGGTATGTGTTGTTGTTTAGTAGTTTGTTGTCTGAGGTACCTTGAATGCAGCTCAGGACTGCAAGGTGTGGCAGAAGTGGATGAGAGTGACAGGAGATCTCCAAACTTCCTCAGCTGCTGGATAAAAAATGTCTTGCTGTCAGTATAAAAATTGTAGGTAAATGTTCTATCAGCGGCAAAATGGAAGGACATGGTGATCAAAAGAAAAGGAAAAGAGTAGCAGAGAGCGAGCAAATTTAATAAAAAACAAAAACAAAAATGCTCTTATCACAGCGGCAGCAGATTGCGGTAAAATCGCCAAGATGTTTTGAGCTAAAACTGCAGGTCAGTCAAGAAAACAAGACTGACGTAGGCTAAGGAGGCTTCTGTGTAGTTATTTCCCTTGTTTTCCAATCATTTTATTTGCATTATTGATGTAATTCTATTTGTTCTCTCCGTGTGGCTCATTGTAAAACTCCTTATATTGGGCATACAGTAATTACCGGGCATTGCCGGAGTGGTGGCTCAGTTGGTAGAGCATCCGCCCCACACCCGGGAGGCAGGGGTTCAAATCCCGGCCGGGTCATGCCGAAGACCATATAAAAGTGAAACTTCCTGCCGTCCAGCTTGGTGCTCAGCAATAATGGAATGGAGGAGGGAAATTTGTGGCGGCGCCTTGCATGGCAGCAGCCCTCTGATTCTACACTTGGGGTGTGTGTGATTAACACAGTAGATAGGTAAAACACAATCTCGTTCTACTGTACATGATTGGTTGTACAGTTGAATGACAATAAGGGTGATTTCATTTAATTTTTAATTAATTTAATTTAATATTCATAATATAATATGTGATTTGCCACAAGTAAACCAGCAACAAGTCAGCCTGACCTGATTCCTAAAAAAACACAGAAATACAGTGGATATAAAAAGTCTACACACCCCTGTTCAAATGGCATGATTTGTGATGTAAAAAATGAGACCAAGATAGATCATTTCAAACCTTTTTCCACCATTAATGTGACCTATAACCTGTACAACCCAATTGAAAAACAAATTTAAATCTTTTAAGGGGAAAAAAAAACAAAACAACTTACAATAACCTGATTGCATAAATATGCACACCCTTAAACTAATACTTTATTGCAGCACCTTTGGCTTTTATTATAGCACTCACTCTTTTGGGGTAGGGGTCAATCAGTGTGGCACATCTTGATGTGGCAATATTTGCTGACTCTTCTTTGCAAAAATGCTCCAAATTTATTAGATTGCAAGGGCATCTTCTGTGCACAGCCCTCTTCAGATCACCCCACAGATGTTCAATCGGATTCAGATCTGGACTCTGGCTGGGCCATTCCAAAACCTTAATCTTCTTCTGGTGAAGCTGTTCTTTTCTTGATTTGGATTTGTGCTTTGTGTCATTGTCGTGCTGAAAGATGAAGTTCCTCTTTATCTTCAGCTTTCTAGCAGAAGCCTGAAGGTTTTGTGCCAACACTGACTGGTATTTGGAACTGTTCATAATTCCCTCCACCTTGACTAAGGCTCCAGTTGCAGCTGAAGAAAAACAGCCCCAGAACATGATGCTACCACCACCATGCACCATGCACCACACATTTTCCCACATGCATTTGGGAGATTTCAAATGTGTTTTTGCAAAATGCTTTCCTTTGTAAGATAAGGCTTCCATCTTGCCACCCTACCTCATAGCCCAGACATATGAAGAAGATGGGATATTGTTGTCACATATACTAAACAGCCAGTACTTGCCAGAAATTCCTGCAGCTCCATCAGTGTTGCTGTCCGCTGTGGTGTGCTGAAACCACAAGTTTGGTCAGTGTCGGCGTGATGACGCAGCCGCTCAGTGACGTCATCACGTCGAACATATAAATGTAAGGGACAGCCATTTTGGCAGTCTCTCTCTTCTCTCTCTCTGGCTCGACCTCCCAACCGACACACTGCTGTAGCACCATAATTAGCCTTTTGTAATAGAGTTGTTCCCAGCAAACTCCACTCTCTGTTGGTCATTCTATGTTTCCCAGACATAATATTTGCAGACGAGAGTAAACTATGGAAGCGTGTCTGAGGCCACTACAGCCATTTTTGGAGACCCCTGGTGAGCCACCTGTACCATGGCTGTGCAGGTTCGAGCTGCTAGCTAGCTACTTCACCACCTACATATCAACAGCGTTGGACCTGGACAAGCTAGACAAGGTTTTTATGTGAGCTCTACTTGTACACATCCTGGGCACAGAAGGCCAAGGTATTTTCTACATGCTAGGACCAACAGAAATGTTTTCTGAGTCAGTCGAGCTGCTAGCTAGCTACTTCACCACACCCGACAACGTGTGGGTGCAGCACATTAGGTTTTGCCAACGGCAATAGAAGACTGGAGAGACAGCACAACAGTTTGTCGTGGACCTTTGCCATCTAGCTAGCATGTTCAAATATGGCTTGTTGGAGGACGAAATGGTGTGGCCCCAGTTAGCCAAGCAGCCAAGCCAGACACCGCTAGCACATGCGATAACCACAGAAGGGCCCAGTGATATGGCAGAAGAGGCTGAGGTTAACATCGCGGATTGGAGAAACACTACGAGGCGCTTCCCATGTGGCAACCGTGGCTCCCCAATGCACTGAGAAAGAGCATGCTCCTGCCCAGCCAAGGGACAGCGATGCCAACACACGGCGAGAGGGCATAAACGGGACTCGCCTGGCATAAGCCTCAAGGAGCCATCGCAGAGCTGCAGGAGAGGGAGTTTGTGGCCAAAGGGGACCCCGGTAAACGACAACAACTCGACACGCATCCTATCGCCAGCAACACATCGCCGTGACCACAATCAGCACCAGGAGAGAGGGGGCAGATGCCAGACTCATCTTGCATCCTTGCCCAGCATAAGCCTCTAGGAGCCACAGCAGGATAGAGAGTTCGCAGCCCAGCAGGACCCAGCAGAGCAACGCCAATCCAGAGTGTGTTCCTGCCTGGAGAAGGTGCAGCGACCGGACTCGCCTCAGATCCTCACCCAGCATAAGCCTCAGGGAGCCACTGCAGAGCTGCAGGAGAGGGAGCCCGTGTCTTCTGGGAACCCCAGGACATGACAATCCAGCGCAGGTTCTACCAACAGCAACAGCAACACATCACCATGATCAGACTTCCCAGGAGAGGGGGAGAAGAGGCCGGACTCCTTCAGAGTCGACGCCCGACACCAGCCTCCAGGAGCCGCCACTGAGCTACAAGATGAAGAGCCCACAATCCAACAAAATGTAGCAGAACCACCAGATGCCTTCTGAATCCATGCCTGGCACCAGCCTCCAGGAGCTGCCGCTGAGCTGCAGGATGAAGGGTCCGCAATTCAACGAAATGTAGTAGAGCCACCAGACTGCTTTCGAATTCATGCCCAGCATCAGCCTCCGGGAGCCACCGCTGAGCTGCAAGATGAAGAGTCAGTGACCCAACGGGACACAGCAGAATCACCAGAACCTGGTGGACGCCCCACAGCAGATAGTGTGACAGCTACACCATCACAACCACAATGCCGAATACAGCCGAACAGAGCGCCACTCGCAGTCATGGACTGGGTTTGGGTCCACAGATCTGAATGCCCTGACCTGCAGTTGGCTTCAACATCATCACCACCACTGACACCTATGAAGATTGCAGTGCAGCTGAGACCAGCCGCCATCCAGATGACTGATGGTTTGAGATGGCAAGCCAGCCGTCTGCAGAAGGTAAGAGCAGCTGCCGTGGATCAAGATGCAGCATTGGCGCGGACCCAGCTGGTGTGGGATCCTGGCTGGGACGTTGCTGACGAGCGAGCCATGGCTGCAGCGAGGTGGCACCCAGGTCCGCTGCAGCCGGTGCCTCCGGGGGCACATCCACCACAGACTTGCCTCAGGGCCCCTTGAACAGAACTGCCTTCCTCAATATAAAAAAAGAGTGACTGTTGTGGTCTATATTAATCATATATTCCATAACCTACATAGTATGTTGAAGCATGTGAGAATGTTTGGTGATTACATATGTAAGGCGACTTCACACCTCAGAACAGGACAAAGAGTGTCAACCACCAGTGAGGATCAAAGAGCTTCCCAGGCACTGCGGTGGAGACCGGATGGATTGCCCTGACTCCCCAGGGCCAAGAGGAGGAGTACGAAGATAATGGGGGGATTAAGATAATGAGGGATGTCAGCTTTTAATATGCATGTCTTTTGTTATGTGCGAGTATAAGTTCATAGAGCCGAAGGTGTTACTTCTTCTGCTGCTGCACCTAGATGGGACTTGTTAGAGGAGCTGATAATAAACTTTGGTTTATGAATCACATCGCCTCGTTATTTCAAGCTCCTCTACACTGGTGACCCTGACGCGAGAATGGACCAGAGGCGTTCCCCCGCGATCGACTCATCTGTGGCGACCCAGGCAGACGCCGGCCCATGCAGACAGGGGAACAGATGGACGACGTCCCCCCACGGCAGAAGTGATAGAGAGGGCTCAACCGAGCACCAGCGCCGCGGAGAGAGCCGAAGCAAGGCACTCTCACCCTGCGGACACATCAGTGACGGTCTACACAAACGCCGTCACCGTCAACCTGCCGGACTTCTGGCAGGAAGACCCCGCCTCGTGGTTTCAGCAAGCTGAAGCCCAGTTTGCACTTGCGGGCATCACGGCTGACGATACAAAGTTCTATCACATCGTCGCCAAACTCAACGCCGCCACTTCGAGATGTGCGTGGAGCATAATCCAACGGCCGCCGGCCCAGGACAAATATGAAGAACTGAAAGCGACCATCGTGGCAAATTACGTCCCCTCAGCCGAGGAGAGAGCCGAGAGGATCCTGGCGGTCTACGGCCACAGAGGAGGCAGACCCAAGGCCCTCATGGAGGACTTGCTGCAACTTAAAGAAGAGGACAACGACAACTTCCTCTTCCATTTCATATTCCTCAGTACGCTGCCACCACACATGAGAGGGACGCTGGCCAACATGCGATGCAGCACCCAGCAAGACTTCCGCACGCTGGCTCACGAAGCTCAACTGCTCATCAAGGCCTGCAAGGAGCAGACACCCACAGCAGCATCCGCAGATGTCCGGAGCCACGAGGAGCCACAAATCACCGAGCAGAACCAGCCCGCGGTGACAGCGACACGGCCAGGACGCAACAGACGGAGCGACGTTTGTTATTACCACCACCGCTCCGCCGAGAAGGCTTACAAATGCGTTCCCCCCCTGCAAATTCACAATTTCGGGAAAACGCCGAAGCCGAGAGCCGTTAACAGCGGCGGTTCTCGGTGAAAAAAGCAAGCTTTTATATGTGACGGACGGACACACCGGCAAGCGGTTCCTTATCGACACGGGAGCTCAACTAAGTTTTGTCATGCCCTCCCAAGCAGACCGGGCCATGGGCCCCCGGGGCAATGGAGCGGTGGCAGCCAACGGCTCCACCATCGACACTTTTGGCGAAAAGAGCCTGCACCTCTGCATCCACGGCCGCAACTACAGATGGACATTTGTTGTAGCGGCGGTGAGTTTTAACTTGTTGGGCGCAGATTTTTTGTGTGCACATGGGTTATTAGTTGATCTAGCGAACAGGCGCTTGGTTAATGCACTGTCCTTTGCTTCTATTCCCTGCTCAGCTCGACTTTCTCCACCACCCGTGCAGGCTAGCGTCACCACAGCAGTAGGTAAGTTTGATCAACTCCTCACCCAATTTCCAGCACTCACAATTCCCAAATTCTCAGCCACAGTGGCTAAACACGGGGTTGAACATTTTATTCCCACAACGGGCCCACCCGTATTTGCCAAAGCTCGGCGCTTAGACGCGGCCAAGCTCGCCATAGCTCGCCATAGCTCGGGACGAGTTTACCACCCTTGAAAAATTAGGCATTATCAGACGCTCGAAAAGCCCCTGGGCCTCACCACTTCACATGGTTACGAAATCCGACGGTTCTTGGAGACCGTGCGGCGATTACCGCAGATTAGACAATGCAACAGCGCATGACCGCTACCCAATTCCTCACATTCAAGATTTTTCACTGCATCTGGCGGGTGCGCGCATTTTTTCAAAAATAGACCTGGTCCGCGGTTATCATCAAGTCCCAGTTCGAGCAGAGGACATTCCTAAAACAGCTGTAATAACCCCTTTCGGCCTTTTTGAATTTTTGCGAATGCCTTTCGGCCTCAAAGGCGCGGCTCAAACCTTTCAGCGGATGATGGACGCAGTATTACGCGACCTCCCTTTTGTTTTCGTCTACCTCGACGATATGCTGGTAGCCAGCCCGTCTGAGGAAGAACACGAGCGGCATCTCACTATGGTTTTTCAGAGGCTAGAAGAGCACGGGTTAATAATCAATCCAGCCAAATGCAAATTCGGCGTGTCACAAATTGATTTTTTAGGACACAGAGTTTCTCCGAAGGGGGCAGTCCCACTTCCAGACAAAGTTCACGCGATAAAAAGTTTCCCACGGCCACAAACGGTCAAATCACTGCAAGAATTTTTAGGAATGGTTAATTTTTACAACCGTTTCCTCCCCCACGCAGCTCAGCTCATGCAGCCCCTATATGACGCGCTCAGAAAACAAAACGCTTCCAACGCGGTCGAATGGACCCCGGAGCGCGAACGCGCCTTCGCGGAAGTAAAAAGCGCCCTAGCTAATGCCACATTGTTGGTTCACCCCGATCCCTCGGCCCGCATTGCGCTAACCACAGATGCTTCGGATCTAGCTATAGGGGCAGTTGTAGAACAACATGTTAGCGGAATCTGGCAACCTTTGGCATTCTTCAGCAAATCGCTAAACCAAACTGAGCGTAAATACAGCACTTTTGACAGGGAGCTGCTAGCGCTTCATTTATCCATCCGCCACTTCCAGTTCTGGTTAGAAGGATGGAGTTTCACGGCTTTTGTAGACCACAAACCGCTCACCTTTGCCATGGCTAAAATTTCCAAACCATGGTCAGGCAGGCAACAAAGACAGCTGGCTGCGATTTCAGAGTTCACCACAGACATTCGACATGTGGCAGGCAAACTTAACATGGTAGCAGACTGCCTCTCTCGCGCTGTGACATCGCCAGAGCGCGAGGAGACAGATTATACTACCTCAGCCGCAGAACTCTTCGCCAACACGGACACATACGCAGCACCAATCCATGCAGGGATAGATTATGCAGCCATGGCAGAGGAGCAAAGTAGTGACGCGGACGTGCGCGCACTCCTGTCTGGACCAACAGGGTTAAGGCTGGAGGAAAGGGGTTTACGCGACGGCGTGCCCCCCCTAATATGCGATATCTCAACCGGCCGACCGCGCCCGTTAGTCCCAGCTACATGGCACCGCCGTATTTTCGACTCGATTCACTCCCTCGCGCACCCAGGTGTGCGCGCCTCGGTTAAAATGGTCGCCGAAAAGTTTGTGTGGCCTGGCCTGCGCAAAAACGTAAAAGAATGGGCAAAAACTTGCATTTCTTGTCAGCGTGCCAAAATACACAAACACACAAAAGCCCCTCTGGAGCCTTTTCCAATCCCTGCTAGAAGGTTCGACCACGTTCATGTCGACCTCGTGGGACCACTACCTTCCTCCCAAGGTTTCACACACCTGTTAACAATGATAGACCGCACCACTCGCTGGCCAGAGGCAGCCCCTCTGGCGTCAACCACAGCGGAGGAAGTTGCTCGCGTTTTTTTGACAAACTGGGTGGCACGTTTCGGCGTCCCATCGGACATCACGTCCGATAGGAGAGGCGCTCTGGCCACCGGCAGAGTGAAGAGGCCTCGCCGTCACAGGCCCGTGGCTCTGAGAGAGATCCGTCGCTACCAGAAATCCACGGAGCTGCTCATCCGTAAGCTGCCTGTCCAGCGCCTGGTGAGGGAGATCGCTCAGGACTTCAAGACCGTCTTGCGTTTCCTGAGCTTCGCCGTCATGGCTCTGCAGGAGACCAGCGAGACCTACCTGGTGGTCTCTTCTTCGCTAAGGGGGTCACCATCATGCCCAAAGACTTCCAGCTGGCCCGCCGCATCCGCGGAGAGAGAGCTTAGACTTTCTGCTGCACATCCACCAGCCATAATGCTCTGCACTGTGTGTCTATACTGTATATATACATTTATAGTAATATGGACATATGTTTACTAGATGTTGTTTTTTCTTGCCTTCTGATTGTTGCTCTGAGTGTTGCTATCCCTATGCTGTTGCAATCCTGGAATTTCCCCATTGTGGGACTAATAAAGGCTTATCTTATCTTATCTTATCTTATAGGGGGCCTCAATTTGTTTCGGAGCTTTGGTCAGCCATGTCCAGCAGCTTAGGGGCAACAATTCACCGCACCACCGCTTATCACCCTCAGGCTAATGGGTTATGCAAGCGTTTTCACAGATCTTTAAAGGCCGCCCTCAGAGCTTCACTAACGGATACAAATTGGGTAAATAAACTTCCCTGGGTTTTATTGGGGTTCCGTGCTGCGCCCAAAGAGGATCTAGACGCCTCCCCAGCAGAATTAGTTTTTGCACAACCTCTCAGGCTCCCAGGTGAATTTTTACCAGAGAACCCAGAGCCAGGGCATCTTCCAGCCCCGAGGTTTTTAGGCAGCAACGGACCGGACTCTCTCCCCGGACCGCCACATCACTCTTTTCCACGGGTTTTTGTCCCACAAGCTTTAAAGAACGCTGAATTTGTTTTTGTTAGGCATGAAGGTTTGAAACCAACTTTCCGCCCACCATATGATGGGCCATTCAGAGTGCTGGAACCTGGTGATAAACACTTTGTTCTTGATTTTGGGGATAGAAAAGAAACAGTCAGCATTGACAGACTTAAACCTGCCTTCTTGTTGAGAGACGAGCCTGCACGGTTGGCGAGAGCACCTCGACGGGGTAGACCCCCCAAGAGAAAAGACTCAGCCCCCCTGCAGGGAACAAATAATCACTCTCCTTCCCAGGCTGCAGATTCCTTACAGGAAGGTCCCAGCAGGACGCCCAAGCGGACCCACAGCAGTTTCGGGAGAAGATTAAAACCCAGACGGCACAGAGACTGATGCAAACTACTCAACAGTTGTTCACTAATTGTGCTGTAACAGTTTAGGACTGACTTGTGATTTTACTATGCTGTTATGATTACCACTGAACTCTCTTAGGAGCATGGCTGCTGGAAAGTTTCTTCTGTGGCAAGAGGTGTAGCAGTTAGTATGTCATAGTAATTATCTTAAACTGTGAATTTTTCTATTGTCCTTTTCTTAGTCGTTTGGGGGGGGCTGTGGTCTATATTAATCATATATTCCATAACCTACATATGTTGAAGCATGTGAGAATGTTTGGTGATTACATATGTAAGGCGACTTCACACCTCAGAACAGGACAAAGAGTCTCAACCGCCAGTGAGGATCAAAGAGCTTCCCAGGCACTGCGGTGGAGACCGGATGTATTGCCCTGACCCCCCAGGGCCAAGAGGAGGAGTATGAAGATAATGAGGGGATTAAGATAATGAGGGATGTCTTTTGTTATGTGCGAGTATAAGTTCATAGAGCCAAAGGTGTTCGGTCTCTTACTTCTTCTGCTGCTGCACCTAGATGGGACTTGTTAGAGGAGCTGATAATAAACTTTGGTTTATGAATCACATCGCCTCGTTATTTCAAGCTCCTCTACAACTGTGTGTAATTAGGGGCGCGGCTCCCAGCAAATCATCATCATCATCATCATAGCAGTCTGTCGGGGGTGACAATGACTGTTTCATTTAGGTCTGATCAAATTCCTCCACGCAGCTCTGTCCTTTGCCCTCCACTGCCAGGAACTCCTGGCCTTGTTAACCCGGGCGACGTCCAAGCTGGTATGAGTTGCTTTCTGACTGACCATTTCATGAAACTGCTTGTAAAGTATTTGAGTACCACTAGCGTTTGCTGGACTAGTGGAAAATTCTTGGCAGACAGAGGTATTATCAGTGGCAAGGACAGGCCAAGATAAAGTGACTCCAGTATCTGTTGCAGTGACTGACCAGATGATAGGTTTGTTTATCTCTGCTTTTTGTGTAGTGCATGTCACGATGCACCAACTGGCAAAAGTCCACCACAGAACTTGCGACAGATGTGCTTATCTGCCAGGATGTCCAGTCTCACCCCATGTAACTGGGAGTGGTCCACCACAGACCTGTGACAGATATTGTTTTTAGTTCTGCTAGGATGCCCAGTTTCACCCTCCACACCCTCGGAAGGGCAGGGTTGCCGGTTGAGTCGCCGACGGCCCGACCCATGAGACAGGTAGTACCGGTTTTCAGGGCTATCTGGTAGCAAGCAAACCAATGCCTGATCTGACATTAGCTGGCGCGGCTGCCAGCAAATAGTGGCACAATAAACCACTCAGTTGCGCTGGGCCATGAGGTAGTCTACCCGCTCACCTTAGCTAGTTTGAGGTTCTGTGTGTACCAAATTGGGGAGGGTTAATTTGTTCATGTGTGTTTTTCTGCTTTTCCGGGGGGATGTAGTGTTCTGAAGCCACAAGTTTGATCCGTGTTGGCATGATGACGCGGCCGCTCGGTGATATCATCACGCCGAACATATAAATGTAAGGGACGGCCATTTTGGCAGTCTCTCTCTTCTCTCTCTCTGGCTCGACCTCCCAACCGACACACCGCTGTACCACCATAATTAGCTTTTTTGTAATAAAGTTCGTGTTCCCAGCAAACTCCACTCTCTGTTGGTCATTCCACGTTTCCCAGACATACATAACATCTGCCTTTTGGCAGCTTCCTTGACCAGTTTTCTTCTCGTCTTTTCATCAATTTTGGAGGGACATCCAGTTCTTGGTAATGTCACTGTTGTGCCATATTTTCTCCACTTGATGATGACTGTCTTCACTGTTTTCCATGGTATATTTAATGCCTTGGAAATTCTTTTGTACCCTTCTTCTGACTGATAACTTTGAACAGTGAGATCCCTCTGATGCTTTGGAAGCTCTCTGCGGACCATGGCTTGTGCTGTAAGATGTGACTACAAAAATGTCAGGAAAAGCCTACTAGAGCAGCGGAACTTTATTTGGAGTTAATCAGGGGCACTTTAAATGGTGGCAGGTGTGTGCTGACTCCCATTTAACATGAGTTTGAATGTGATTGGTTAATTCCGAACACGGCCACATCCCAACAGGGTGTGCATATTTATGTAAACAGATTACTGTAAGTTTTTAATTTTTCCCCTTAAAAGATTTCAGTTTGTTTTTCAGTTGGGTTGTATAAGTTATAGGTCACTGGTGGAAACAGTTTTGAAATGATTTATTGTGGTCTCATTTTTTTTTTTACATCACAAAAACCTGGCAACTGAACAGAGGTGTGTAGACTTTTTATATCCACTGTACTTTACTTTGAAAAATTTGTGATTTTCATTTTTTTGTAAAACATGCTAGTTGAAATAATGAAGAAGCTACTCCATGCTTCAAGTATGCTCCATACTTCATACTTTCATGTTCAATGGTTGGGAGATTTTAAAACCATAAACTCTGTATTTGAAATAGAGTAGTTTTAGAGAGAATTATCAGTGAGACCACTTCCTAGTTTCGGGGGCATGGATACCACAGCTGCTTTACATATCTGGTTTGTTTGGCTATTCACACGTCTTTGTTATTCATTTTGGCCAATCAGCAGCACATTCAGGTAAAAGTACCGTTATGTTTGGCATTGCTGCTCAATGTTGCTTTAAGGTTGCCATGGTTATGACATGCCGAGTTCTGTTTTTACATCTTGCGTCAACACGCTTGACAGCAGTTATAGGCTTCACGCCAGTGAGTTTTAGTTATTGTTGAACTGAGTGTGATTAAACTGAACGCGTTCCAACTAGAGCTGTATCGCTGTGTTGGCAGTTCCCATATTGCCACATTGGCAATGAGAATGACTGACCACTCCCTGCCCTCGCCCTCTCCTTTCCTAGCCCTTCCCGGAGAGCCACCTGTACCATGGACTCACTGGATTGCTGCTTTTGAAACATGTCTCTTAAGCCCCTTTTGCACTAGCACTGCTTAGCACGTCATGGTACAGCTCAGCATGCTTGGTAAGTCTTTGCACTAGCCTCAACACGGTTTAACAGCAGCGAATCTCAGCCCCGCTCAAGGGCAGGGTCCATTCGTGCTGAGCTGTACCGTGTTTTGACGTCAAAAGACTGGTCGCCGCTGATTGGTCAGGTCTTAATGTCACGAAAGCGCCCGTCTTTGTTGAAATCTGTACGACCACCATTTGCAGTCACGGACTAACTCGGTCACGGAGTAAATACGATATTAATACAGACAGCGTTGTAGGTTTTGCGGAACTCTACACCGTGGTCCAACGAAGAGGTGCGGAGTTTTCTCTGCTTGGTGGCAGTTACACAGTGAGGAGTGACCCGATGGCTGGCCAGCATACAACTGGACTATAGACAAGCTGAAGACGATCATGAGAGAACCATTGATAGTGAGTGATTTGTAATAATGTGCATCTGTTTGCTTATTTATCCTGTTGGTGGTAAGCTCACTTTTTTTGAGCCGTTATACAGTGCTGTTCTGTGCTGGCTAATGTTTTTTTGCTAGTAGCGCTTCACGCTAACGCTAATGCTAGCTAGTACCAACTGTTGGTTCGCGCTTGTTTTCTCCTAAATATTCGCTTGTGAGAGCAAAACGATGAAATATGTTAATCCTGGTTAAAGTCCTGGTTTGTGTTTTGTATTGCACTTTGGTGCTGCGCATTAAATTGTGTTTCCACATGCCAGGGTTAGCCTCCCTGTTTATATTGTGATACTGGTGAAATGGACTACAGGAGTCGAAATCTCGTCATATTAAAATTGCTTTTTCAAACCAGTGATTTATAAAGTCATTCATATAATTTTCTAAAGCATCAGAATAGACCCACACATCTATTCTGTGGATCCTGCAGTGCTTTTCACTCATTTCAGAAAGAGAAATCCGTATATTGTATAGATTCATTACACAGACAGTGATATATTTATTTATTTTAATTTTGCTGATTACGGCTTACTGCCCCTGAAAACCCCAAATTCTATTTTGCAAAAAATTGGAATATTACATAAAATTAACTTTAAAAAAATAGTTTTTAAATATAAATGTTGGCCGTTGAGGTGTTGGTTAATATGGGCTGTAGCCATAATCATCAATATTAAAATAAACACTTTCAATGTATCACTGTTCCTGTAATGAATCTATAAGTGTTTAACTTGCTTGAAACTAACTACCATCCATTTCTGTTGTTTGTCTAGGCAAGACGAAATCAGCCGCCCCACAACCTACCTCGTCACTGTGGAACGTACTGAAATCCTTTGCTTTTATAGGTAAAGTGTCAAAAGCACAATTTCCACTTAATATAAAAGGGACTGAACTGAGATTTATTTGATTGTGTGAATATGGACCCAGGACCCAGGACCCAGGTGAGGACGGAGCTGAGGAAGATCAAGGCGAGGAAGGCGCCGGGACCGGACGGCATCAGCGCAAAGCTCCTCAAGTCCTGTGCAGACCAGCTGTGTGGGATTGTGACGTATATCTTCAACATGAGCCTGAAACTGGGGAGGGTACCACAGCTGTGGAAAACATCTTGTGTGGTACCTGTACCAAAAACTTCCCACCCCAAAGACCTGAACAGCTACAGACCGGTGGCCTTGACGTCCCACTTGATGAAGACCCTGGAGAGACTGCTCCTTGCTCACCTCCGCCCCCTGGTGGAACCAGCGATGGATCCACTCCAGTTCGCCTACCAGCATGGCATTGGGGTGGAGGATGCGGTGATCTTCCTCCTTCACCGTTCTCTGTCCCACCTGGAGAAGCCCGGGAATATGGTGAGGATCATGTTCTTTGACTTCTCCAGTGCTTTCAACACCATCCAACCGATGATCCTGAAGGACAAGCTGCTGCGCGCAGGGGTGGACCAGCACCTGTCATCATGGATCCTGGACTACCTCACGAACCGGCCTCAGTTTGTGAGAACCCGGGACTGTGTGTCCGACACGATCATCAGTAGCACGGGGGCCCCCCCAGGGAACGGTGCTGGCTCCCTTCCTGTTCACTCTTTATACTGCGGACTTCTCACACAACACAACACACTGCCATCTACAGAAGTTCTCTGATGACTCTGCGATCGTTGGCCTCATCTCCAATGGAGATGAAGCTGAGTACAGAGGGCTTATCCAGGACTTCGTGGACTGGTGCCATCGGAACTGCCTCCAGATCAACGCAAGGAAAACTAAGGAGCTGGTGGTGGACTGCCGCAGGCATGGGCAGCCCCTCACAGTACCAGTAAATATACAGGGAACAGACATCGAGATGGTGACATCCTATAAGTACCTGGGTATTCATCTGAACAATAAACTAGACTGGTCACACAATACTGATGCACTCTACAAGAAGGGACAGCGCAGGCTGTTCCTGCTGAGGAGACTCAGGTCTTTTGGTGTACAAGGGGCGTTGCTGAAGTCATTCTATGACACGGTGGTGGCATCAGCCATCACTTTTGGAGTGGTCTGCTGGGGCAGTGGCATTACTGCAGCCGATAGGAAGAGACTGAACAAACTGATTAAGAAAGCTAGCTCTGTCCTGGGGCAGCGCCTTGATCCGATGGAGGAGATAGGAGAGAGAAGGACGGTGGCTAAACTGTCATCTCTGCTGGAGTCCGAGTTCCACCCTATGCAGGACATACTGAATGCACTGAGGAGCTCATTTAGCAGCAGACTACATCATCCCAGGTGCACAACCGAGAGGTTTCGTAGGTCCTTCCTACCAACGGCTGTCAGACTGTACAACCTAAGCAGGGCTGCTCGCAGAGATAGCAAAAAAGACGTAACAAACTAATAGTTTTTTGAATGCAGAAGATGCAATAGACTTACACAGTGGTCCTCTCCGGCATACAACTAGGAGCATGCCGGTCGCTATGGAGGGTGAGAGTGTGTATGGGCACATAATCATACCATGCAGGATAGCTGGGTAGACGGTTATGCTGTTTCATTCCATCTAGCGGCAATGCTCTGCACTGTGTGTGTTTATATATTTGCATATTTGTTCCGTCTAGCTGCAATGCTCCGTACTGTGGGTGTTTATATATTTATATATCTACATGTTATTCCATCTAGCTACATTGCTCCGCACTGTGTGTGTTTATATACTTGCATATTTATTCCACCTAGCTGCAATGCTCCGTACTGTGGGTGTTTATATATTTACATATTTATTCCATCTAGCTACAATGCTCTGCACTGTGTGTTCATATATTCATATATTTATTCCATCCAGCTACAATGCTCTGCACTGTGTGTCTGTGTGTGTGTGTATATATATATATTTTATAGTAATACGTACATATGTTTATTAGCTGCTCTTGCTTGCTTGTTTTTTTTTTTTTTTTTCTTGCCTTCTGATTGTTGCTCTGAGTGTTGCTATCCCTGTGCTGTTGCAATCCTGGAATTTCCCCGTTGTGGGACTAATAAAGGCTTATCTTATCTTATCTTATCTTATCTTATCTTATCTTATGGCACATCAACTGTAAAATAAACCGCTTGTTAATGTATTTATTTTTTTGTCAGATCACTTGTGTGATCCTTTGTGAGTTATGTTCATAACTGTATGTTTTGGCAAATGAGAGATGTTCAGTTATCAATATAATTTACTTTCTATGTGTAGTTTATAGTCTATCATCAATAAACTCATGCAGTAAAGGGACCCATTACAAATATTTGAGACCAATTGTAGTGCTTCCTTTTATATTTTAGCAATGCTAGTGCAAAACACCGCCCACACATGAAGCCAGGGCAAGAAGAGACACTTTTACAGACAAGACAAACTTTTATTGATAAAAACTTCATATTTTGACTGACCGACTCCATACTCGGTGATGCACAACTTCAGTTAAAGTACTAGATTCCATTCAAGTGAATGTATTAATTCATTCTGATTGCTGAGGCCACAGTAAAAGCAGATGATTTTAAATGTAACTCAGCCCTTGTAAAATCTACTGAAGTGCAGCTACATGAAAATTGTGGTTAGAGGAGTTATTGTTTAATTTGACCTTGTTAGATTTTTTCCCCTTTAGTATATTATTCTATTTTCTTTTAATCTTTACTTTTAATCAATCCGAAATAAAGATTCATTCATTAATTCACATTCCACCGCTGGCTTTTAGCAACAAGTGTATTTCCCAAATAAGTTTTAAACTTTCTTTAATTAACCACCACCCATTTGTCTTTTGTCTAGACAAGAGGGAAACTGTCACCCCAACTGGACCTTGCCTCACTATTTACAGAGATGCAGGCTGTAGATCTGCTGAACCAGGACCAGTACAGACCGATCCAGTTGCTTCTCAGTGAGGCAGGGTGTGACCATTCCAGGTTGTTTTTTTTACAGTTTGAATTTTGCACATTCTGAATAATCTGGAATTTGCTGCTGATTGTAATAAACAATTTAGTGACTTATGTGTTTGCATCATGATTTTATATCTTTATTTTCTATTTTGTCTATTAAGACACCGGTGGGAAAAGAGTCAACTGTACAAAGGATTAATCGGTGACCTTGAAAATAATGGCTCATTTTTAAGAAAAAAGTAACCAAAACAATTATTTTATTAACTGAAGACTATATTAGACTATATTAACTGAAGACTATATTTATTAACTGAAGACTATATTGTTAGAAGACTGTACAGAAGACCCTGCACCTGGGGGTGTCTAATCATGTGCCATGGAGGGCCAAGACCCTGCAGGCTTTACCTCCAACCAGTGTCTTCAACAGCAGATTCCACTGAACTTCTTCCACTGACTCAAAGCTTAGTCATGGAGTTCCACAGGGATCTGTGCTAGGCCCTACTCTTTTTAGTTTATATATGCTTCCATTAGGCAACATTATTAGAAAGCACTGTATACATTTTCATTGTTATGCAGATGACACACAATTATACCTGTCAATGAAGCCAGATGATGGTAATCAGTTAGCCAAGTTAGAAGCCTGTCTTAAGGAAATCAAAGCTTGGATGACTTGTAATTTCCTGCTATTAAATTCAGATAAGACTGAAGTCATTCTTGTTGGTCCAAAAAACCTTAGAAATTCCTTTCCAAATCAAACTTTCAGTTTGGATGTGGTTACTCTTTCTCTTAATAGCTCTGTGAGGAACCTTGGAGTTATTTTTGATCAGGATTTGTCCTTCAATTCACATATTAAATTTGTTTCTAAGACTGCCTTCTATCATTTGCGTAATATTGCCAAGATTAGGAGCATCTTGTCTCAGAGTGATGCTGAGAAACTGATCCACGCTTTTGTTAGCTCGAGATTAGATTATTGTAATTCTTTATTATCAGGCTGTCCTAAAACATCTTTAAAAAGTCTTCAGCTGATCCAAAATGCTGCAGCAAGAGTTTTAACAGGTACTAGAAAGAGAGATCATATCTCTCCGGTTCTGGCCTCCCTTCATTGGCTTCCCATAGAGTTTAGAATTAAGTTTAAAATCCTTCTTACTTACAAAGCTCTAAACAATCAGGCTCCTTTTTATTTAAAAGATCTGATACTACCGTATTATCCTAACAGAGCACTACGGTCCCAAAATGCAGGATTACTTGTAATACCTAGAATCTCCAAAAGTACAATGGGAGGCAGAGCCTTCAGTTATCAAGCTCCTCTCCTGTGGAATCAGCTGCCAATCTGGATTCGGGAGTCAGACTCGATCTCTGTTTTTAAGAATAGGGCTAAAGCCTACCTTTTTGATATAGCCTACAATTAGGGAGGGATCATGTGTTTCTGAACCCTTCCTTAGTTATGCTGCTAATAGGTTTAGTCAGCCGGGGGACCTCCAGTAATGCACTGGGCCTCACTCCTTTCCTCACTCTCTATGAAATATTTTTTTTTTTTTTTTTTTTGCTGGTCATTAACATCTGTTTGTTCTCTCCCATAGATTGAGTCCCCATCGTGCTGTTTGCTCTCTACATGTCTGTTCTTTTCTTCTTCTCTATCCCCTCACCCCCCAGCCAGTCGCAGCAGATGACTGCCCCTCCCTGAGCCTGGTTCTGCTGGAGGTTTCTTCCTGTTAAAAGGGAGTTTTTCCTCTCCACCGTCGCCAAGTGCTTGCTCACAGGGGATCGCCTGATTGCTGGGGTCTTTCTGCAACTGTGGGGGTTCCCCCCCCCAGAGTTGATAGTGCTATGAGATGACTGTTGTTGTGAAATGGCGCTATATAAATAAAGTTGAATTGAATTGAATTGAATTGACTGATCAGTGACAACACCTGCTGAAGAGACTGGGTAGAAGCAGGGTCTTGGCCCCCCATGACACATGATCAAAAGCCCCCGGATTAGGTTTAATGGGATTTAACATTTTAACACAAACTGCTTTATGGTTCATAATTCTGTTGACAGACTTACACCAAACCAAAATGATTTCTCAAACTGCTGGATTATTCTTAGCTTTTTCAATATTTCAGTATTTAATTTATGCCGCATGGTGGTAACCTTCACATATAAAAAAAGAGACATCTGCAAAAACTTCAGAGGTTTATTGTCAGTGCAATTCCCAGTGCAGTACGACATGAATGCATGTATAGTACATTGTTGATACAGAGAATATATATTTCTACAGTACATGTATCTAGTAAGTATTTTCCATGTAACCTTGTGACTGCGTTATTTTAATTCCTTTTAATCCTAGATCAAGTTTGTTTTGGCATAAAATGCATGATAACTGTCAAATATATCTTATTATACCTAACTCAGTAAAGTTTACTTTTTGAATATATATTTTGTGGCTAATATAGTTATTAACATGGCGATCAAGTTGTGTCAGCTGATCATTTTTTTCTAAGACACCACCTCACTCAGTGCTGCAGAAGCAGGTACGTCCATGATGTGTCAAACTGTCAACAGTCTCCATGATTTTCAATCAGATCAGAGCAATTTGTTGCAAATTTGTTGCACAGGAAATAAACTTTTCTACAGACATTCTTAAGCTCTATAACCACTGATCGTTTGTGAAGCTGTGCTGACAATAGTGACAGGCTGATGACATCTGTGACAGGCTGCGCAGAACGCACAGAGCGAATGAAGCAGTAATTTCCCCAAAACAGAGCCATCTGAAACACACACAGCGTACATATTTTAGTACCTAACAGCGATAAATTGCAGACATTAAAGTGTAGTACGACGTACTTGTAGCAAACTAGCATTAGCAAAATTAGCTTACCGTCATATATGACCTAGTTTGTATCCTCACGCCTTTGGCTCTCCCAGAAGCTGCAGAACTATTTCCAGAGTGTTTCATCTCGCTGTCTGTACCCTTGTCTAGCGGTCCTTCTTGGCGTTCATGGTGAAAAAAGCCACAGACCGAGGAGTCGCCTTGTACAGCTGTATGTGTTATGTTTTGGTTGGGTCGCGTGTTCTACGTCACGAGATTGTGGCGCCGCCTGGTGTTATAGAAATCCCGCCCACCCAAGCTCAACACGGTTGTAATGCGGTTGTAGTGCGGACAAAAGCGTACCGAACCATGCTGAAGTAAATCATGCTGTACCGAAGTATGCTGGGCTAGTGCAAAAGTGGCTTTAGTTGCCAGCTTGGATGACGTCTCCGACGGGAGGAAGCATGCACTGATACTGCACAGCCTGGGGATAGAGGGACAGCAGGTGTTCGGGACATTCACTGACACCTCTACATATGGAGACGCTGCTGAACAGCTCAAGGAACATTTTGCAGCCCCGCAGACCGCCCTTCTACACTGGGTCATGTTTAGGCGCCAACACCAACAAGCTGGTGAGTCAATCTCCCAATATGTGGCTGACCTACGTGGCTTAGCTAGTCTGTGCAAGTTTGGGACACTGTAAGATGAAATGATAAGGGATCAGCTCATGCTACACACAGACTGTGACAAAATCAGAAACAAACTGCTGCTAAAGAAGGAGGATCTGACACTAGCCCAGGCCATTAAGATAGTACTACAAGTAGAGTCTGCATTGGATTGCGCGGCAAGCCTATCATCTTCCACCTTTTCACCCCAAAATGACACGTCATCTGATGCAATCAGGCCGCAATCAGAAACGTCCCCTATCAGCTCTGCTAGCCCCCCGGACAGTGTCCCAAGTAGCCTTATAACCCCGTAACCGCCCGCAGCAGCTCTGTGGGAACTGTGGCTCACCTACACATAATTCTAGAGCACAAGTCTTCCCAGCATGTGGGAAAATTTGCTCCAAATGTGGGAAGCTCTCCCACTTTCATAAAGTGTGAAAGTCCACTCCAGCCAAAGACCACCGACAGCACCCAGTAGCCCCATTGACTGTCATTCATAACGTCCACTCAGAATGAGTTTCACTCAAAACCTGCTCACTAATAATCGAGGGAGTCACCCTACTCCTCCTCCTCGACACAGGCGCCACTGTGTTGCTGCTGAATTTAGAGACATGGAAACGCTTCTTCTTCCATGAGCCATTGAAACTGCCCTCCATGACTCTGTGGGGCTATGGCAATTCTGAAATCGACATTGTGGGCTCAGTCCACCTACCAGTACAGTATGGGGAAAAGGCTCTGTCGACCTTCACATTCCACGTGTCACACCATGGGGCTAGCCTGCTTGGTCTTGATCTCTTCAGCAGTCTTGGATTCATCCTACTGGACACTACAGGCTCAGAGAGCCACACCGTCACCACCCCATGGCAGCTACAGTGGCCGGCATTATTCAGTGGGCTGGGTTGCCTCACAGCCTTTGCTCACCAGCCCCTAGTGGACCCTAATGTCCCATCCGTGGTCCAACCACTCTGCTGCTTGCCGCTGACGCTGCAAGATGACATTTCAGCCGAGCTCCAGCGCATGCTCGATGATAACATTATGGAGCAGGTGGACACCTCACCATGGGTATCTAACATAGTCATAGCACAAAAGAAGACCGAGGGGCTGTGTATCTGTGTGGACCTTAGAATGGTAAACAAAGCCATAATATTAGACCGTTACCCCTTGCCAACCACAGAGGAGCTCACAGCCCAATTTCACTGGTCCACAATCTTCTCCAAACTGGACCTGCACCAGGGATACCTTCAGGTGTCTTTACACCCTGAGAGCTGCAGCTTAACTGCCTTCATCACCCATAACGATGTGAACAGCTGAACCAGTCACTAAAAAACAGAATCATGGCACACCTTGCACAAAAGTGGGGCCGCTTTTATGTACACAAGGGTGCACATTCAACTCCAGCTTTCTCTAGACACTGCTGCACTATGGCACCACCCCCCTCACCACCACTGGGGTCTCTCTGGCCTCCCTCATGCTGGGACGGGAGCTCCAGCTGCCACTAGACAGACTCTGGCCCATCCTGACTAACATTCCAGTACACCCAGTCCAAGCAAGGGTCACCGCATGCCAGCACCAGATAAAAAACTGGTTCAACCAGAACTGTCGAGCCAGGCCTTCCATCATCACTGTCTATGACTGAGTCAGGGTCTGGCGACCCCACCGGGATAACAAGCTGCTCTCATTCTGGTCAGAGCAGATGCAGGTCAGCCGGTGGCTCAGCCCCACCACCTTCAGACTTGTGGATGGTACTCGCTGGCATGCCAGCCGTCTACACAAGGTACTGGCTCCCCCTTTTTCTGGTCCAGACAAGAGTATGGCCCCCACAACAGCTCCACCAGCCCTACGGCTAAACCTCTCATCAGCATCAAACCCCCCACAAAGTGATGCCCCCCCCCCCCACCACCACCTCACCAGAAGCCGTGGATCCAAACCCCGAGGCCAGTGCTGTACGTGAGCCCCGTTCAGCCCGCATACACCTGGCCCAGGCAGGACTTTGAAACTGAGTATCATACATGAATGTTTGGGAGGGGGAAGGGGGGGAATGTGTTATATTTAGGATTGCTGCATCAATTCCGCTTTAAGGTTGCCATGGTTATGACATGCCGAGTTCCATTTTTATGTCTTGCGTCAGCATGCTTGACAGCAGTTACAAGCTTCGTGCCAGAGAGTTTTAGTTGTTGTTGTTGAGTTGAGTGTGATTAAACCAGCTTTTGTTACTGCCCCCCACCACCACCTAGCTCCCCTGGAAGGTGACAATCCTTGGAAACTTTGAACCTGATTTTCTCAGGAAAGTAGGTTGAGAGGTACTAACATTCAAATGGCCACATCTTCTTCAAATCTTTTCGGATTTCCATATGATAGACATCATTGGAACACTTAGATTCCACACTTTTAGAACCTGTAGATAACTCAAAATACCCTTTGGGAGACTTGTTCCTGGTTTTTCCATGACTGGTTACATATAATCACTGTGTTTCCTCTTTCTGCTGTATTGTGTAAATTATCTTTGCTGGATTTTTAAGATGTTTTAACCTTTAAACTGATTTACCTAGAAGGGTGGTGAACTATTGTTTAATAAGATGGGGCTTAAATCTATATAGTCTGATTATAACAGCCTCTGGCTCTGATAGAGAGCATCTGTATGAACAAAAAATTACAGGAGCCACATTTTCATATTTAAGTCCTTAGACACTTATTTCAGAGCATTTATATAAGAGTTTTTTTTCCCCCCAACATTTAATTGCTTTTACAATACAACATTTCTTTTACATTCTAAAAACAAGTACATACCCCATTTTCAGAAGAGTTGGAACACTTTCTAAAAATGCAATTAACAAAAGGATTTCTTTTCATTCATTTATTGTACCAACTCTGTGTGTGGGGGGGGGGGGCGGTGTGTGCACACGTGTGTGTGTGTGTGTGTGTGTGTGTGGTTGGTGCCTACAACACAGTGTAATGGTAGAGGAAACACTGTTGATTTGTTTTGTTTGTTTGTTTGTTTGTTTGTTTGTTTTTTGCAGGAATTGAAGGTTTTTGTGGTATCATAGTGGTCCAGAATTTAACATTTCAATTATAAGACTGTATCTTATTTGGTTCAGGTTCAGGTTACTTTATTTGTACCCGTAGGTAGATTTGTTTTGCAGTCTGGTGACATCCATATTTACAAGCCACAATTACATTCAACATAAACACAAACACAGGCACACATGAAGCTGACTATAAACATGATAAAAATACTCAAGTCTCCATCAATCAGGATATAAAGACAACGAGATGAGAGAAAAACCAGAGATAAGAGAGAAAGGTCATATTAAAAAGTTAAAGACTAGTCAAAGAGGTTAAAAACTCAAAGGTCTAAAACCCAATAAAAGCTTTAGAACCCAAATAAAATCCTACAAAAATAAGTAAATATAAAATGGAGTTAATAAATAGGTACCTAAATTATGTGCAATATATTGTTACAACTTGTTCAACTCTTTGACAGCAACAGGAACAAAGCTGTTTTTGTAGTGCTGGGTTCTACTTTTTGGGACAGCAAACCTCCGTCTTGAGGGAAGAAGCTGAAAGTTGCGGTGCAGAGGGTGGGAGTCATCATTTAAAATGGAGGTAGCCATCCTCTGTACTTGTCTGGTGTACAAGGATGTCAGGCTCAGCTGTGACTCACCAAGCAAACGACTGGACCATCTAACTACCTGATCCAAGGATTTCCTCTGTTTCAGTTTTATCTGACCAAACCATGACACGAAAGAAAAGGATAAAACAGATTCAATAAAAGCCCGATAAAACATTGTCATTATGGTTTGGTCAATTTGAAAGCGTGCAAGTTTCCTCAAACAATGCAAATGTTGCTGACCCTTTTTGCACACCCTTTCACAGTTCTCTTCAAAGTTTAAATTACTATCAATAATCGTCCCAAGATATTTGTAGGATTGTACACATTCAGTGGTCTGACCTTTTAGTACGGTGACTTTGTGCCTGGGAGTTTTCCTCCTAAAGTCAATAATCATATCTTTAGTTTTTGTCGTATTCAGCTGCAGGTAGGAATCCTCACACCAGTGAACAAAATTATCAACTACTGGGCCGTGGCCACTCTCACCATCCTGGAGGAGACTGACAATAACTGAATCATCAGCATACTTTATAATGTGTCTGTTGTCATGTCTGCTCCGACACATGTTTGTGTACAGGATGAAGAGTAGTGGTGACAACACCCCCCCCTGAGGAAAGCCAGTAGAAGAGCACTTTAGGTCAGACAATGTATCATTGACCCTTACTCTCTGCATCCTGTTGGTTAAGAAATCCAGAATCCAACCCACCAGATTATTGCTCAAATCAAATTGTTGCAGGAGCCTTTCAACTAAAATATGAGGTTGGATTGTATTAAAGGAAAAATCCACAAATAAAAGCCTGGCATGTGTCCCATTAAAATCAAGATGTTTAAAAAGCATGTTAAACAGAGTGACAGTGGCATCCTCCACTCCTTTGTGAGGCCTATATGCAAACTGCAAAGGATCCAATACATGTTCAGTCTGCTTTAGGACCTCACATCTGACCAGTTTTTCAAAAATTTTCATTAAAATTGAAGTCAAAGCAACTGGTCTAAAGTCGTTTACCGTTTTAGGACAGCTGGATTTTGGAACGGGAACAACCACGGCATCTTTCCAGATCTTGGGCACATGTTGTGTCTGTAAGGACTTATTGAAAATGTAATGAAATACAGGACTCAGTTCATGTGCACAGGACTTTACCAAGCGCCCACATATATTATCAGATCAGGGCCCTGACTTTTGTTCACTTTTACAGCGCAGAACTCCCTTTTAATATCCTACACCTCAATATTAAAGTGCCGATTGTCTTCGAGTTTCTGTTTCAAATCTTGGGTTTCTGTGTTAAAATCAAAGGAGTCAAAACGACCATAAAAACAATTAAGAGCATTAGCCAGCTCTGTCTGAATTAAAACCATCTAAAAACACACGATTACTGCGCTCTGTGCTCTGAAGGCCTGCAGTAGTTTTCATACTGGACCAGGCTGAACCAAGTTTCTTTGTTGCCATCTTACTTTCCAATTCTGATTTATAATTCTGTTTTGCTCTTAAAATTTCGGACTTCAGCTCTTTTGTGGCAACCTGTAGCTCAGAAACAACCCCCTGTTTAAAGGCAAGTGCTTTCCTCTGTAAGCAGGATTTAACTGATTTTGTAACCCATGGCTTGTTGTTGGGATATATTTTGACACGTTTACGTGGAACGATCATATTTTTACAGAAAGCCATGTATGAGCATGTGACATCCACCAAAGAGTCCAAATCATCCCCGCAGGACAGTGTGAACACCTCCCAGTCCGTACAGTTAAAGCATTCCTGGAGGCAGTGCACTGAATCCTCTGTCCACACCTCTATGTCTCTGGTCTCCACCTTGCCTCTTCTGAGAGAAGTTTTATATGTGGGCAGCAAATGTATACAGTTGTGATCTGAAGATCCTAAAGGAGGAAGGGGAAGTGATTTATAGGCCCTCTCAATGGATCCATAGCACAGGTCCAATGTCTTTTTTCACCTGGTTGGGCAGGAGACATACTGATAAAAGTTTTTTAAGTGTCTTCTTTAAAGAAACATGGTTAAAATCCTCAAGAATAAAGTTTGGCGCCTCTGGGGATATTGACTGCAGCCGCTGGACCACATCAAAGACGGTGCTGGAGGTGGAGTCAGCATCTGCCCTCGGGTGAATGTACACAGTCGTGATGAAAAGTTGGGGGAACTCGCGAGGCAGATAAAAGGGGCGTAGCAATACGGACAGCAGCTCCACATCGGGTGTACAGATGCGCTCTCTGACCGTGACAGATGTGCAGTACTGTTTATTAATATATAAACATACGCCGCGCCCCTGACGTTTCCCCGTTACCTCTTCCTGCCGATCCGAGCGAAGTGGGGCTCCAAAGCCATCAATCCACATGTCCGCGTCCCGGTCATGCGCAGTAAGCCACGTCTCCGTGTAAGCCATGACACAGCAGTTCTTGAAGTCCTTCTGGTAGCGTACATTCCTTTGAATTTCATCTACTTTGTTCCTCAGAGATTGTATGTTCCCCAAAATCATGGAAGGAAGAGGAAAGCTATTAAACTGACGCCTCCTCAGGCATAATTTCATGCTTCCATGCTTTCCGCGTTTCCTGCTCTTGTCTCTCTTTTCATCGCTGTGTCCATGAACGCCTCTTAAAATAAAGTCCGGCAGTTGTGGCATAGACTCAAACACAGACACTGCATTATCCATGTTTAAATGCAGTAACATGTCCCTGGAATATTGTATTCTCCCCGGCATGATCACGATCGCGCTTACCTCAGAGACACAGAGCCGATGGGAAAGAAGCAGCAGTGCAAAAATGGGGAGGAAATCCATATTGATGGAACCAGAGAGCTCTTCGTTATACAGTCCACAAACATTCCAGGACAAAAACGACACAGAGAATTTCGTTAAAGCACATTAAAAGTGTGTAAAAACAGACACACAGACGATGGACTTTTTTCACCAGCTGCTGGTCGCTGCGTGCGCATGCGCCCAACTCGCATTCCCAATTTGGAATATTAATGCAGCCTATGGAACAACATTATGATTTTTTTTCTCTAGAACATATACTTAGCCATTGATTGAATGCAAGCAGCAGTCAGCTAAACTAAAAATATGGGTTTTTGCTTTTCTGAAAAGGTGGAAGAAGCAGCACCAGAGCTGCTTCTGCAGAGATTGAGTATCCGAGTTCAGAGTCAAACACAGATCAGGAGCCTTCAGATACAACATAGAACCACAGTCCTAAATACTGTTAGATGGAATGCTGTTAGGCTACGGTCACACTGCAGGTCTTAATGCTCAATTCAGATTTTTTGCCGAGATCCGATTTTTTTGTGTGGACATTCACATTATAATTTAAATGCGACCCCCATCAAACTCCAGTGTCAACAGTCTATAGCTATGAAGTGACCCGCATAAGCAGAAGAAAACGTAACGTCAGACACAGTGTTGTGTTTACGGAAGTAATATGAGCCCAGAATGATTGGGGAGGGGGGGGGGGACAGAACTTCTTCACCTTGATACAGCGCAGCAAAATAAAATGTTAATGATTCAGAAATGATTATGCACAAAATAATGAGACCAGCTTCATTCCTCTACACACCAGATGACTGCTGTGATCAGTTCTGCTTTAACAGAACTGATCGATTAAACAGCTTTCTTGAAAATGAGACCCCATGTCTCAATGGGATACCTGTATAAATAAGGTTAATAGTCAATAAACAGCACAGCTAGTACCAGTGGCATAACACCGGTCCTGCACAGGAAAGAGAAGCTGCCACAAACTTCCCTCTCCTGGACTGTGGGGCCTCGTATCCCCGTATCTGGCCATTTTGCTTCACAGTCATGTCGGTATTAACTTTACATTTTAGCGGCCAGAACTCACGGTATGCTGTTTATAGGGAAAAAGGAATTTGCAGCATCCAGTAAATGTGCTGTTACTGTGCGCCTGTAATGTCTGCCGTTTTCAGCCCCGACCCCCCCCCCCCTTCCATGAAATTTTGAAGTTGTTCTGCAATCGGAGCCAACAAAATTATGATCCAGTGATAAAAGGAAGAAGAAGATTGATTAAAAAGAGAGCACAAATCAGCTGTGTCTGCCATGCTTGCTGCATCTTCCACTCCAGAATTGTAGCATTTGTCACAGGTGTAGTGTGGCTGATTACTGATCGGAGGGTCAGGAGTTCGATTCCTGTTCTGTCTGCAGTCTGCATGTTGAAGTGTCCTTGAGCAAGACACTGAACCCCCAGTTGCTCCTGGTGGGTCAGGCCAGCTCCTGTGTATGGCAGCTCCACCGCCATCAGTGTGTGAATGGGTGGATAACAGGATCTGTGTCATGAACCCTTCCGTGCACTTCCCAATGCACACGGCTGTAGGAGAAAATATGAAAATTAATAAATATGATCAGGTATAAATTATTTAATTTATATTGATGTATTGGAATCTGAGAAAAAATCTCATTTCATATACACCAGAAAAGTTAATAACACTCGTAGGGGCACCAGCTTCTATCTTTAAGAAGCAATTTTGATTTTTTATTTCACTTTATACCTGTTTAATCACTCAATAAATTAATTAATGATCAGTCTCAAAAATTTTTCCGTGAATTCGATACCTGTGCTTGAAACAGACTCGGAATGAAATAAATTCTCAACAACTTCTCTCATTTTCACATATTTATTAAACGAAATGATTAACAGACATTGCAGTAATTTCATTAACCATAAAATCAATCTTGTAAATGATAGATTAACAATGTCAATATTTTCGGAACCAGGGTTAAACTGAGAAATGGATTTCTATCAGTTTGAGTTAACAGATTATGGAAACAACGCAAATTTATGGAGAAAGTTTACTAATTATATGAAAAGTCCTGGATTAATCTTAAGAAAATAAAAATGGAATTTTAACGAAAAGAAGAGTTATGTTAAGGGCTTCTTAATTTGCATCTGATTAGATATACAAATTATTACTGAACCTCAGGCGTTTAATTCAGCAGATGAATTAAAGTTTGCAGCTCACGTGATTCCTCGATGATCTGGTCAATGTGCTTTCGTCGTCCTCAGCCCAAGATTTCGTGGATGTTAGGGGAAATATCTGCCCGCAGATATTTCAGGGTCCACAGTTCGACCTTTAAAGTCAAGCGGTCGAAGTGGCTGGATTTTGGCTGAATGACCCACAGTTGTAACTTGGATCGGAGCCAGATGGTGCCGATGTTTCTTCAGCGTGTGATGAGAGCTGCGTCTTCTCAGAGGCCTTCGATAATAATTAATTAAAGATATCTAATCCGATCTCAAATTAAAGAGTTTTGGACTTTAGATAAAAATAATAGCTTCTGGTGTGTGATTGGTCAAGAAAAATATTATAAAAATAAAGTCAAGATTAAAACTTACATTAAAATTAAAACAAACGGTGGTTTTACAAAAAGTTTAACAAAGAAAAAGTGATAAATAAAAATTGGAGTTTAACTCCGATTAAGAATTGAGCTCAAAGAAATAGGAATTCCTAGGCATTTAAGAGAAAAAGAAAAAGACATTAAAATACAAAGTTACATAAACAAATTACGAGTTATCTGCTGTGTTCAGAAAAGTGACACGTGGTAGAAGTCTTTGTTCTTCCCAAAGTTCTTTCTTGCTGTTTGTAGACAATAGACAAATAGAGAGAGACGAACGGAGGCGAAAGAAGAGTCCAAAAGAGAGCGTCGAAAAAGCCAAAAGAGGTGAATCCAAAAAGAGCGAAGCAGGGGGTCTCCCTCCTTTTATAAGTTCTGTTGAGCTTTCGCGGGCTTCCGGGTTGACCGGAATCTCAGCCAATGAGCGTCCTTCGTGGGCGGGCTTGACGAACTTTCAGTCCAATAAACAAACAGTCTATTGTCTGGAGCTTTTGGGAAAGAGTTGTTGTCATGCAGAGATTGGCTGCTGGAGTCACCTGGTTTTAGAGGCAAATCTTGATACATACTGGAATGTGCTTTTATACCCTTATGTATTAAACTAAGATAACTTTAGTGATTAGTATAAATTATAAGCAGTGCTTCTAAATCAACATGCAGGAATAAACATTCATTTAAACATTTTTAACATGCGTATATATATATATATAAAATCACAGATTAATGCATTTCACACATATTATTGATTTTCCACATTAAAAACATTAGAGTCCATTTGCTTTTCATAGTCCTGAAAAGAAGAGAAGGTTTAGAATTGAGTTTGTAATAATGTACTTTAAAGTTCACTGGTTAAATCCAGCATGTCCCAGAGTTTAAGGAAATTAACTGAGTTGTGGATCTGTGTGGCCAGGTCTGTTGCATGTTTATGGGGGCAATAAAGGGGTGCAGTAGGAAATAGGTTGAATTCTTTTAGACTGGTTTTAGCAAAGGAATGGGATTTCAGCTGTGGCCTGGGGGAGAAAATCAGTTCTTGACTGTCTTACTCCTGGGTGAAACAAAATGTCTTTAAGCAGAAGAATAACTATTGCTGAGCCAAAGTGAGATGATGCTACACGACAAGGGGTGAAAGGATGAGGATTTAGGCGCTGGGTTACACCACACACATTTATTAAAGAACACAAAACTGACAAGCAGTTCCTATACATGACATTAGCCCTCAGAGTGACAAGGAGTCCTCCAGGACGCTCAACAGTTAGGGTGAGGATAACCGGGGAAAACACGCACAGCAAGTACTCAGAGTACTGGAGCTATCCGAGACCATCCAAGAGACACTCTGAGGAAACGCAATCCTTTGTAGACCTTGGCTTCAAATGGTGAATGACGACCACATAAAGCACAATGACCCAGCAATGCATGACTGGGAAAAGGCTCCTCAAGTACATGCATTGCTGGCTCCACAAATTGAGCACACCTGGGCGAGGAGCGGGGAGATGGCACACGGGAGTGGGAACAGCTGGCAGTAATAGAGAGGGGGTGTGGTCAGACCGGCAGACAGTTAGACAGCGCTCACTCCAGCGTGAGCCCAAGAGGCTACCTCATCGCTACCGGCCAGAAAGCAGTGGCTATGGGTATGGCAGAGCACACAGAAATATCATACTAACATACAAATAACGTGGCACGTACCCACAGAGAGGCCAGGACCAAGCCAGGGGAAACCAAGCCGGCTCGGTTCCTGACAGAGCCCTCCCTTTAAGGGGTGGATTCCCAGACACCCAAAGAAACATCCCCCACCCAACAGGAACAAACAACACAAACCCGGGTGGGAGGTAGGGGGAACAGGAAAGGTGGGAACACAACACACCGCCCAGGGACCACAATTAACCCCCCCAAGTCCACGGGCATTGGGGCTCTGGAGGCCACCCAGAATCCCAGGCCCAGCAAAAGGTCCGGTGGACAGAATCCATCGGTCTGCCAGAAAACATTGGCCACCAGACCCGGGGAGTCAATCCTTCCGGCGGCCAGCCAGTGTTGTTTATCCACCAGGGCTGGCGGGATGAGGCAGGAGGCCGCCTGCCTACTGGGAAGCTCGCTGGTGGGTGACCGGACCAAAGGGAGGGAACCCCCATGGTGTAGGACCGGGAGGAGAAGGGGACCACGGCGTCCTCATAGCGATCTGCAGCACCCTCGGTGATCCCGGCTTACGGCCCAGCTGCACACACGGTGGACCCCAACTGGGCCGGCTCCACTGCACCCGCGATGGACTCCAGTGGGAGCCTTGCAGCACCCATGGTGACCTCCGGCTGAGGCTCTGTAGCACCCGTGGTGACCTCCGGCTGAGGCTCTGCAGCACCCGTGGTGACCTCCAGCTGAGGCTCTGCAGCACCCGCGGTGGACCCTGACTGGGCCGGCTCCGCTGCACCCGCGATGGACTCCAGCGGGAACCTTGCAGCACCCGCGGTGGACCCCGATTGGGCCAAAGCTGCACCCACGGTGAGCAGCCCAACCCGCAGGAGCACCAGGCTGAGGAGACGATCGATGGGAGGAGCCCTGACAACCCTGGCAGGAGGGGCTGGAGCAGCGACGTCCTCCTTCAGCAGGACCAGACCCTCGATGACTTCAGGTTACAGCACTCCTTCTCCAGCGACCCCAGACGAATGCTCGGAGATAGCAGGAGAAAAAGGGGGGTTAGGGTTGCCAGCAGCGGTGGAGCCTGGTGAGGGGCGCTCAGATAAAGCTGTGTGCTGCACCCAACTCTCCTCACACAGAGCCAGGCAAGATCTCTCCAATACTGACATAAGAAAAATGAGAGAGAAAACTTGCCTGAGCTGGAGCTCCACTGCCATCCAGGACTCCGTCGAACTTGACGTTGACGACCTGGGTCCGGCCTTGAGGAGATCCATCTCCAGCTCCCACTCCGCTGTAACCTCCTCCACAGCAGGCGAGATGGTTACAACAGTCCTAGTTTCCCCCTGCAGTGGCTCCAATGCTGGGAGTTCATCCGGTGTGGCTGCAGGGGAACCTTTCCATGCTGGCTCCGGGAAGGAATCATCTGAAGCCACTGGCGTCTCCACTGTCTGATGGCCCCGACCTTGGGCCAACAGGCCCTCAGGGAGAATTAGAGGAGACACGGAGAGGGGGAGAAATGAATTAATTTTTGCAGCTGGAGGAGAGGCACCAGCGGACTGCTTAAACTGGGCCTCTCCCTCGGGAGACAGGCAAGATTCAATACTATTAGATGGAGCAGAAAGAAAAAATACTTGCCTGCCATCCCAGTCGTTGATATTAGCAGCTGCAGGCAGCAGATAGTGATCCCTCTCTGTGTCAGCGGTGATGTGGGCCCCTCTGCAGAATGGTGGAGGAGCCGTCTCCATGATGACGGAGGTGGGCGTGGCTGGGGTGTGTTCAGCGGACCTCACGGCAGTTGGGACAACAGTAATCACTGCGGACGAGGAGGGCTTCTCCCGGTGTCTCCTAGGACGACGTCGAGAGCTGGGTGCTGGAGCTGGAGGAGCCGTGACAGGAGCAGGCATCTCGCTCTGGCAGGAGGCAGGAGGAATGGAGCCCCAGGAGCGCTTGACCCTCGACGCAAGCTCAGTCTTCCTAGGGGATTTCCTCACCTCTTCGCTGCACCCATGCCGCAGCACTGCCAACAGGTTAATCCTCTCCATTCCCTCGGCATGCCGAGCGAGCTGAGGGCACCGCCGGACCTCTGCCTCCGTCAGACCTACGTACCAGAGAATGTCCTCTGGGGTAGAATACATGCTGGCCGATGCAATGAGCCCGTCGATGTCCATTAATGCTCTGCAACATTCCCATCCCAAGCTCAAAGAATAGCTGCGGGGCGCCGAATCCATAACCAACTCCAACGCAGCTCAGTCCCAAAAAATAATACAAAAGAAGGAAGGGGAAAAGAATGTGTAGGTGTACCCGCTAAATCCTTTTATTCGGGCTGGGTCATTCTGTCATGAACCCTCCTGTGCGCTTCTCCAATGCACATGGTGAGGGGTGAAAGGATGAGGAATTAGGCACAGGGTTACACCACACACATTTATAGAAGAACAAAAAACTGACAAACAGTTCCTATACACGACATTAGCCCTCAGAGTGATAAGGGGTCCTCCGGGACACTCAACAGTCAGAGTGAGGATAACCGGGGAAAACACGCACAGTAATTACTCACAATACTGGAGCTATCTGAGACCATCCTCTGAGGAAACACAGTCCTTTGTAGACCTTGGCTTCAAACAGCAAATGACGACCGCATGAAGCACAATGACCCAGCAATGCATGACTGGAAAAAGGCTCCTTAAGTACATGCATTGGTGGCTCCACAGATTGAGCACACCTGGGCGAGGAGCGTGGAGATGGCACGCGGGAGTGGGGACAGCTGGCAGTAATAGAGAGAGGGCGTGGTCAGACCGGCAGACAGTTAGACAGCGCTCACTCCAGCGTGAGCCCAAGAGGCTGCCTCACCGCTGCCGGCCAGAAAGCAGTGAGTATGGGTACGGCAGAGCACACAGAAATACATACTAACATACAAACAACGTGGCAAGTACCCACAGAGAGGCCAGGACCGAGCCACTGGAACCAAGCCGGCTCGGTTCCTGACAATCTGTAAAGCGCTTTGGTCATCTAGAGATAAAAAAAAGCGCTATATAAGTGAACGCCATTTACTTCAATGAGGAAAAGGTCGGATGAAATGTGACATGACTGTTCAGACTGAGGTCGTTTTGGAAAATATCAAATACATATCCAGATTAGGACCACATATGAAAGTGGCCTGGGTCTGGTGTGAAAAAATCAGATGTGTGCCATTCAGACTGCCAATAAAAAATGAGATATGGGTCACATGTGTGCAAAAAAATTGGAATTGACCATTAAAACCTGTTGTGACCATAGCCTTAGATGGAATGTAATCAGGGTGCACAGAATTACTGTCTGTTCAACGAATGCAGGTTTAAATTTATGTTATTTACATTTTTTTTATCTCATTCTGCAGAGCAAGATGTGCAGAGAGATACAGATCAGGTTTAGAGAGAGATAGGGAGAGAGATTCAGATGAGAAAATGATTGATTACAAAAATATTCAAAAAATGGATATTTATCCTCCCACCTAAAAGTTGTAGTGTGGTGACCCAGCACACTGCAGATTGACTCTTATTCACACTCAGCAGGGCTGGAGGAAATGGAAGACAATTAGCATACAGAGGACAATGCACAGATGGACAAAGAGCCACAGGAGGCAGTCAGACGGGACTGTATGCATGTGTCCTTGAGCCAACCAATGTCATGCTAATCATGTGTATTGACTGTTATGCTAATGTGCCATGCATTTTCTCTTCCTGTATCACTGCATAAAAGAGCTTGTGTGACATGTCTCAATAACACAGTAGCTCAGAGCTACGATGTGTGTCTCATTTTGATGGAGGAAATAAAACTCTGCAACCTTCCAGCTTGTCTCATCTCGCCTGATCTTATTCCTCCACACTGGTGACCCGACGTGTCATGGTGCACCCCTCGCCTGATCCTTTACCTCCACACTGGTGACCTGACGAGAGAGAATGACCGTCTGCTCCCTCTCACCGTGCTGTGGACCCCAGAGGACCAGAGAACGCCTGCAACCTCTTCATCCACACCGGAGCGGGCAGCGCTGGGACGGACATGCATCATGAACGGCGACACGAGCGAACCGAAGGAAGCAGACTGAACGGGGAAATCATTGACGCCATCTGCATTGATTTCCACCAAGCTCCCCGACCCTGACGCACCTCGTGACAGCGGACCTCTCGCACACAGAAGCCCCGCACGCACACCGCAGGATTACGAGGACAGCGCAACTGCCAGCTATGTGGTCACTGCGCCAAGCGCGCGCCATACACAGGGACAAACCAGCTCCACAGACTGATACAGTGTCCTCCGCCGCTACACATGCCCGAGAAACACGGCCGATTGCCATCCTCGGAACCTTCAGGGCTGCTCACGCACCTGAAGCAGACGTGCAACCCGCACACAGGACTTTGTATGGGTTTCTTAGCCACGGCACACAAGGGGAATTTAGCCGATTGCTGTCCCCGATAGCTTTAGGGTTGCTTCTGCTCCTAAAAGCCAAACCGCCAAGTCCCTCACACAGCTGCAGTTGTTTCACAGCCGCTACACATCCTCGGGGAATTTGGCCGTTCGCTTTCCCCACATCCTCGCTGGACCGAGCCGCAAGAGGAATCAGAGACTTAATTTTTTTTCACAGCCGCTGCGGATCACTGCCCCTGGTTTACCAGGAAAGTCCCTCACCATCACGGATCCACACGCAATTTTTGCGCGGCCCAGACACCTTTGACGTCCTGGGCTGGCACTCACTTACTCTCACCCCCCTCTCCCTCCTCCTCCACAACGCTCTTCCCGCACCTCACTCCTTAAAGCTGGCCGATCGCCGTCTTGTTCCATTGCGCACAAAGCGCACCGGCCCCGTGTGCCCACGATGCACGGCCATTCAACGTGCTGGAACTCGGAGCGGAGCACATTGTCTTTTCCACCCCCCCCCACGGACTCACATGCCCAAACGACGGGGGAGGGGATGGGCACAGCCCCTGCTGAGCGTTCTGGGGAGAGCCCTGTGGTGACCCAGCACACTGTAGATTGACTCTTGTTCACACTCAGCAGGGCTGGAGGAAACGGAAGACAATTGGCATACAGAGGACAATGCACAGACGGACAAAGAGCCACAGGAGGCAATCAGACGGGACTGTATGCATGTGTCCTCGAGCCAACCAATGTCATGTTAATCATGTGTATTGACTGTTATGCTAATGTGCCATGCATTCTCTCTTCCTGTATCACTGCATAAAAGAGCTTGTGTGACATGTCTCAATAACACAGTAGCTGAGAGCTACGATGTGTGTCTCATTTTGATGGAGGAAATAAAACTCAGCAACCTTCCGGCTCATCTCATCTCGCCTGATTTTATTCCTCCACAGTAGCCACATTTATAACTAGTTTGACACTTGAGATGTTAATATAGTGGTCTACAAATATAGCAGCAATGGTTTCTGATTCGTAAAAATGAGGTAACCTGGGATGGAGTCAAATTCACAACGTGATTTTTTTTATCCCACTCCACCCCTGGTGGGACTACTCACTACTGAGACCTTTTTTTACACTTTTAGTTAGTTTTTGTTTTTTTTTGGGGGGGGGGCTATGATCTAAAGCTTTTCATCAGCTGATGAACAGTCTGTTTGAGTTTAAATGCAGTTTTCAATAAATTGCCCACTCTCTATTTTTTGTCTCTTGCTCCTGTTTCTTCTTTTTGCATTTTGAAGCTCTACTTACAACCTGGTTATGATCCACCAGCTTGAAATGTGTTATGTATGGTAAAACACCTGGGTGAAGGATGAGGCTAGATGACTGAACGAACACAGCTTTATTGTTGTTAGGGAACAGCGGTTAAACAGCAGGCACCTGGCAGAGGGCACCGGTCAAAGAGGCCGCAATAAGATAAGATAAGATAAGATAAGCCTTTATTAGTCCCACAACGGGGAAATTCCAGGATTGCAACAGCACAGGGATAGCAACACTCAGAGCAACAATCAGAAGGCAAGAAAAAAAAACAAGCAAGCAAGAGCAGCTAATAAACATATGTACGTATTACTATAAAATATATATATATACACACACACACAGACACACAGTGCAGAGCATTGTAGCTGGATGGAATAAATATATGAATATATGAACACACAGTGCAGAGCATTGTAGCTAGATGGAATAAATATGTAAATATATAAACACCCACAGTACGGAGCATTGCAACTAGGTGGAATAAATATGCAAGTATATAAACACACACAGTGCGGAGCAATGTAGCTAGATGGAATAATATGTAGATATATAAATATATAAACACCCACAGTACGGAGCATTGTAGCTAGATGGAATAAATATGCAAATATATAAACACACACAGTGCAGAGCATTGTTGCTAGATGGAATGAAACAGCATAACCGTCTACTTAGTTATCCTACATGGTATGATTATGTGCCCATACATATTCTCACCCTCCATAGCGACCGGTATGTTCCTAGTTGTATGCCGGAGAGGACCATTGTGTAAGTCTATTGCATCTTTTGCATTCAAAAAACTATTAGTTTGCTACGTCTTTTTGCTATCTCTGCGAGCAGCCCTGCTTAGGTTGTACAGTCTGACAGCCGTTGGTAGGAAGGACCTACGAAACCTCTCGGTTGTGCACCTGGGATGATGTAGTCTGCTGCTAAATGAGCTCCTCAGTGCATTCAGTATGTCCTGCATAGGGTGGAACTCGGACTCCAGCAGAGATGACAGTTTAGCCACCGTCCTTCTCTCTCCTATCTCCTCCATCGGATCAAGGCGCTGCCCCAGGACAGAGCTAGCTTTCTTAATCAGTTTGTTCAGTCTCTTCCTATCGGCTGCAGTAATGCCACTGCCCCAGCAGACCACTCCAAAAGTGATGGCTGATGCCACCACCGTGTCATAGAATGACTTCAGCAGCGCCCCTTGTACACCAAAAGACCTGAGTCTCCTCAGCAGGAACAGCCTGCGCTGTCCCTTCTTGTAGAGTGCATCAGTATTGTGTGACCAGTCTAGTTTATTGTTCAGATGAATACCCAGGTACTTATAGGATGTCACCATCTCGATGTCTGTTCCCTGTATATTTACTGGTACTGTGAGGGGCTGCCCATGCCTGCGGCAGTCCACCACCAGCTCCTTAGTTTTCCTCGCGTTGATCTGGAGGCAGTTCCGATGGCACCAGTCCACGAAGTCCTGGATAAGCCCTCTGTACTCAGCTTCATCTCCATTGGAGATGAGGCCAACGATCGCAGAGTCATCAGAGAACTTCTGTAGATGGCAGTGTGTTGTGTTGTGTGAGAAGTCCGCAGTATAAAGAGTGAACAGGAAGGGAGCCAGCACCGTTCCCTGGGGGGCCCCCGTGCTACTGATGATCGTGTCGGACACACAGTCCCGGGTTCTCACAAACTGAGGCCGGTTCGTGAGGTAGTCCAGGATCCATGATGACAGGTGCTGGTCCACCCCTGCGCGCAGCAGCTTGTCCTTCAGGATCATCGGTTGGATGGTGTTGAAAGCACTGGAGAAGTCAAAGAACATGATCCTCACCATATTCCCGGGCTTCTCCAGGTGGGACAGAGAACGGTGAAGGAGGAAGATCACCGCATCCTCCACCCCAATGCCATGCTGGTAGGCGAACTGGAGTGGATCCATCGCTGGTTCCACCAGGGGGCGGAGGTGAGCAAGGAGCAGTCTCTCCAGGGTCTTCATCAAGTGGGACGTCAAGGCCACCGGTCTGTAGCTGTTCAGGTCTTTGGGGTGGGAAGTTTTTGGTACAGGTACCACACAAGATGTTTTCCACAGCTGTGGTACCCTCCCCAGTTTCAGGCTCATGTTGAAGATATACGTCACAATCCCACACAGCTGGTCTGCACAGGACTTGAGGAGCTTTGCGCTGATGCCGTCCGGTCCCGGCGCCTTCCTCGCCTTGATCTTCCTCAGCTCCGTCCTCACCTGGGTCCTGGTCAGGGTCAGGATGGGGGGCTGTGTGTTGGGAGTGGGGGGGTGTTGGTAGAGTGGGGAGTGGGCAGCAGGACTTGATTTCTTTAGAGGCAGCAGTGGTTGTTGTGCAGTCAGGGGGGAGGGCGGTTGGTCAAATCTATTGAAAAACAGATTCAGGTTGTTCGCCCACTCCCTGCCCCCTGTGGCCTGGGGGGAGGTATTCTGGAGCCCCGAGATGGTTTTGAGGTTTCTCCAGACCCCGCTGATGTCGCTCTGTTGCAGCTTGTCCTCCATCTTCTTCCTGAAGCTGTCCTTGCCTTCTCTGATCTTTCTCCTCAGCTCCCTCTGTACGGACTTCAGCATCTCCCTGTTCCCCGACCTGAAGATCCTCTTCTTCTCTCTCAGAAGTGTTTTTTATCTCAGGGTTGATCCAGGGTTTGTTGTTTGAGTGACGCCGTATGGTCTTGGTGGGAACGGATTTGTCCACACAGAAGCTGAGGTAGCCCGTGAAGGTGTGAATGAGGCCATCGATGTCCTCACCATGTGGATCGCAGAGCTGCTTCCAGGCGGTGGCTTCAAAACAGCCCTTTAGGGTGTCCATTGTCTCCTCAGACCATAACTCCACAGTGTGCATGGCCGGAGGTTGTCTGTGCACTAGGGGTTTGTACACCGGCCGGAGATGAACCAAGTTGTGATCCGATCTCCCGAGTGGGGGTAGTTGTGATGAGGTGTACGCCTCCTTAGTGTTTGCGTAGAATAAATCCAGTGTTTTATTGTCTCTAGTGTGGCATGTGACATACTGGGTGAACGTGGGTAGAATGGGAGACAGTGAAACATGGTTGAAATCGCCTGAGATGAGGAGAAGAGCATCTGGGTGTTCTGTCTGCAGCCTGCTGGTTACTGAATGGATGACGTCACGTGCTGTCCCAGCGTTCGCCGTCGGATTTGCATAAACAACAATGCAGATCACGTGTGAGTGTTCTCTCGGGAGATATGTAGGCCTCATGCTAACAGCTAGCAACTCAATGTCTTTGCTGCAGTGTCGTTGTTTAACAGTGATATGTCCCGGTCTGCACCAGTTGTTGTTAACATACATGATCACTCCACCGCCCCTAGCCTTGCCACTGTCTGGTGTTCGGTCAGCTCGTATCATGTGAAAACCCTCCAGCTCAATGTTAGCATCTGCTGCTAGTTCAGTTAGCCACGTCTCAGTAAACAAAAGGAGAGAGCACTCCCGGTATGTGCTATCATAACGGGAGATAGCCGCTAGCTCATCTAACTTTCCCAGTATCGACCGTACATTTCCCATGACAACAGATGGAAGGGAGGGTCTGTACCTTATATTTTTTGTCCTCCGCCTTACTCCAGCCCGGCAGCCGCGGCGTTTTCGCCTCAGTTCACTCGGTATGTCGAGTTTTTCCAATGGGACCGGGTGGCGGTTGAATGCTAGCAGCTGTTCTCTGCTGTATCGTATCCTGCTATAGACAGTGGCTCCGTCCACCGGCTCAGGAGACATTTAGGACGATCTGTGTGTCCGTGATATAAGTGGGGTGAAAAAAAAAGACGGATCAAAAGAGAGAGGAAGGGAAAAAGACTCGGAATCGAGCCGCTGTTGCAAAAGGCAGCCGACTCGTGTGGCGCCGAGAGAGAAAAAATATGGATGCCCTCTGCCTTATATAGGACAGTGACGTGACGTGACGGGAAGTGCATGTCACTACACCGCACTTCACAATAATGTGCCATGCCATTTCACAATATAACATTCTCCCCACCCCCCCTTTAGAAAGTCCAAAACCATACACACAATTGGAACCTCCCCCCAAATTTGGGACCCGAATCACACACTAAAATAACAAAATACAATGTACTGAAATGGCCTAACACATTCACACAAAATATCCTAAAATAGGGCTGATGGGTTGACTACTGTGCAGCCCGCACGGCGGGGTAGATTATTCTGCCACCCATGTCTAAAGAAAAGTGCATACATAAACTAAAATTACATGCTGTGTTCCTAAACTAAACAAAATACACAAAATAATCCCATATTCAATTCAATTCAATTCAATTCAATTCAACTTTATTTATATAGCGCCATTTCACAACAACAGTCATCTCATAGCACTATCAACTGAGGGGGGACCCCCACAGTTGCAGAAAGACCCCAGCAATCAGGCGATCCCCTGTGAGCAAGCACTTGGCGACGGTGGAGAGGAAAAACTCCCTTTTAACAGGAAGAAACCTCCAGCAGAACCAGGCTCAGGGAGGGGCAGTCATCTGCTGCGACTGGCTGGGGGGTGAGGGGATAGAGAAGAAGAAAAGAACAGACATGTAGAGAGCAAACAGCATGATGGGGACTCAATCTATGGGAGAGAACAAACAAATGTTAATGACCAGCAAAAAAAAAATATTTCATAGAGAGTGAGGAAAGGAGTGAGGCCCAGTGCATTACTGGAGGTCCCCCGGCTGACTAAACCTATTAGCAGCATAACTAAGGGAGGGTTCAGAAACACATGATCCCTCCCTAATTGTAGGCTATATCAAAAAGGTAGGTTTTAGCCCTATTCTTAAAAACAGAGATCGAGTCTGACTCCCGAATCCAGATTGGCAGCTGATTCCACAGGAGAGGAGCTTGATAACTGAAGGCTCTGCCTCCCATTGTACTTTTGGAGATTCTAGGTATTACAAGTAATCCTGCATTTTGGGAGCGTAGTGCTCTGTTAGGATGATACGGTAGTATCAGATCTTTTAAATAAAAAGGAGCCTGATTGTTTAAAGCTTTGTAAGTAAGAAGAAGGATTTTAAACTTAATTCTAAACTCTATGGGAAGCCAATGAAGGGAGGCCAGAACCGGAGAGATATGATCTCTCTTTCTAGTACCTGTTAAAACTCTTGCTGCAGCATTTTGGATCAGCTGAAGACTTTTTAAAGATGTTTTAGGACAGCCTGATAATAAAGAATTACAATAATCTAATCTCGAGCTAACAAAAGCGTGGATCAGCTTCTCAGCATCACTCTGAGACAAGATGCTCCTAATCTTGGCAATATTACGCAAATGATAGAAGGCAGTCTTAGAAACAAATTTAATATGTGAATTGAAGGACAAATCCTGATCAAAAATAACTCCAAGGTTCCTCACAGAGCTATTAAGAGAAAGAGTAACCACATCCAAACTGAAAGTTTGATTTGGAAAGGAATTTCTAAGGTTTTTTGGACCAACAAGAATGACTTCAGTCTTATCTGAATTTAATAGCAGGAAATTACAAGTCATCCAAGCTTTGATTTCCTTAAGACAGGCTTCTAACTTGGCTAATTGATTACTATCATCTGGCTTCATTGACAGGTATAATTGTGTGTCATCTGCATAACAATGAAAATGTATACAGTGCTTTCTAATAATGTTGCCTAACGGAAGCATATATAAACTAAAAAGAGTAGGGCCTAGCACAGATCCCTGTGGAACTCCATGACTAAGCTTTGAGCTGAAAGAAAACTCATCATTTACATGAACAAACTGGAACCTATCAGATAAATAAGATCTAAACCACTGCAAGGAAGTTCCATTAAGTCCAACATAGTGTTCTAATCTATCAAGTAGAATATTATGATCAATAGTATCAAAAGCTGCACTAAGATCTAAAAGGACAAGTACAGAAACTAGTCCATTATCAGATGCAATGAGGAGGTCGTTAGTGACCTTCGCTAAGGCTGTTTCAGTACTATGATGGATTCTAAACCCAGATTGAAACTCTTCAAGTAAACCATTTCCCTGCAGGTGGTCAAATAATTGCGTAGCAACAACTCTTTCTAAGATTTTTGAAATGAAAGGGAGATTAGAGATTGGTCTATAGTTAGCTAAAGCTCCTGGATCTAGCGTTGGCTTTTTGAGTAAGGGTTTAATTACAGCTGTTTTAAAAGCCTGCGGTACATGGCCTAAAGTTAATGAAGAATTGATTATATGAAGAATAAAGCTACCAATAAGTGGGAAGACTTCTTTAAATAACCTGGTAGGAATAGGGTCTAAAAGACAAGTTGAAGGTTTGGATGAGGAAACTATTTTGTCTAACTCACAAAGGTCGATTGGAGTAAACTCATCAAGACAGACATCAATAGAAGGAGTTGTAATAGTTACAGTATTTAAGTTAACTGTGGGAAGAATCTGATTGATTTTATCTCTGATAGATGAAATTTTATTATTGAAAAAGTTCATAAAGTCCTGACTAGTAAGCTCTAAGGGGATGCTAGGATTGACAGAGTCCTGACTCTTTGTCAACCTGGCTACAGTACTGAAAAGAAACCTGGGATTATTCTTGTTCTCTTCTATTAATGCAGAGTAATAACTCGTTCTAGCTTTTCTAAGAGATTTTTTATAAATTAAAAGATGATTTCTCCAAGCTAAATAGATTTCATCTAAATTAGTAGAGCGCCATTTTCTTTCTAATTGACGAGTCTTCTGTTTTAAGCTACGAGTTTCTGTGTTGAACCAAGGAGTTAAAAATCTCTGATTAGACTTTTTCTTTTTTAAGGGGGCCACCAAGTCTAGAGCCTGATGCAGAGAAGCTGAAACACTATCCACCATGTTATCAATTACAGAAGGAGCAAGCTGTCTATAGCTTATTTCCGTTGTGTTGACACATGGCATAGAGGAAACAATCTGCATAAATTTGGAAACAGCATCATCTGAGAGGCATCTACTGTGATAATATTTTTCTTTAGGAGCCAAATAGTCAGAAATAGTAAAATCAAAGGTTAACAGACAATGGTCTGACAGTACAGGGTTATGAGGAGACACTACAAGATTTTCTATTTCTATGCCATATGTCAGAACAAGGTCCAATGTATGGTGGAGGTAATGAGTAGAATTTCCTACTTTCTGAGAAAACCCAATCGAGTCTAATATTGAATTAAAAGCCACATTAAGGCAGTCACTATCTACATCCACATGTATATTAAAGTCCCCTACTATAATTATTCTATCAGATTTCAGCACTAAATCAGCTAAGAAATCAGCAAATTCGGATAAAAATTCTGAATAGGTTGATGGGGGACGATAAACTATGGCAAATAAAATTGGGTTTAACCTGAAATTGCTAAAGTGCCCAACACTGAGGACCAGGCCCTCAAAGGAATTATAACATGTTTTTTGCTTTACATTAACTAGTAATTTGGAATGGTAAATTGTTGCTACTCCTCCTCCACGACCAGAACTTCTGGGATTTTGACAGTTTAAATAACCAGAGGGAGTTGATTCATTTAAACCAACATAATCCTCTTGCCCTAACCAAGTCTCTGTAAGGGAAATTAAATCAATCTGATGATCAATTAACAGATCATGGACTAACAGAGACTTGGGAGTTAGAGACCTAATATTTAATAAACCACATTTAATTTTTAAATTATGAGGAGGAACAGAGGCCAATTCATTCAATTTAGAGGCTTTATGTTTAATTTGAGTTTTACCAATATTTTGCTTTATCACTTTGGGATGCTTATACATTATATTTTTATTTACTTTGGAGGGAGCAGACAACGATTCTCTGATGGGGAAGACAGGGGCTAAGCTGAGGGGTGGCGGATGAAGAGGAGCTGCAGAGAGGTGTGTAAGACTGCGACTCTGCTTCCTGGTCCCAACTCTGAGTAGTCACGGTTTTGGAAATTTGGATAAAAAAGATGCCAGATTGTTAGATAAATGAGAAGCACCATCCAAAGTGGGATGAATGCTGTCTCGTCTCATAAGACCAGGTTTTCCCCAAAAAGAGCTCCAATTGTCAATGTAGCCCACGTCATTTTTAGGACACCACACAGACAGCCAGCGGTTCAAGGATGACGAGCGACTAAACATGTCATCACTGGTCAGATTGGGGAGGGGCCCAGAGAATACTACAGTGGCAGACATCGTTTTTGCAAACTCACACACCGATTCTATGTTAAGTTTCGTGACTTCCGACTGCCGGAGACGGATGTCATTAATGCCGGCGTGAATAACAATTGTGGAGTATTTACAGTTACTTTTAGCCAGCATTTTCAAATTTGACTCGATGTCGCCTGCTCTGGCCCCAGGAATACATTTGACTATGGCCGCTGGAGTCTCTAGGTTCACGTTTCTGACTACAGAGTCGCCAATGATCAGAGTTTTTTCCTCAGCGGGTGTGTCGCTGAGTGGGGAAAAACGATTAGAAACGTGAACAGGTTGGTGGTGAACCAGGGCTTTGCGACTAGGCTTCCTTCTCACCGTCACCCACCCAGTGTCCTCGCTGCTGAGGAGAGCCGGGGAACCGCTGACAGTGGGACCTAAGCTAGCTAGCTCCGCTGCAGCTAATGGGCGTCCGTCAAGATTAACTGGCGCAGACGGTGTTTCAATGCAGCGGAGCCGGGATTCCAAATCAGACAACCTCGCCTCGAGTGCCTCAAAAAGACAACATTTATTACATTTACCGTTATTGCTAAAAGAGGCAGAGGTGTAGCTAAACATCTGACAGAGAGAGCACACCAGAGGAGGAGAGGAAAGAGAGGTAGTAGCCATAGCTAGTGGCTGGAGAGCTGGAGAGCAAACCACACAGGCAGACAGCAAAACAGGAAGTGACGATACATTACCACAAGGAAGTGACGATCATTCACACACGAATATCATAACATATATATCAGAACACAAGAACTATAAACACTTTATTATTTACAGCACTGTTCCTTGGGTAGGAGGAGTAGAACCGGCATGGGGGGCCCAGGGCAGCCCCTCAGCAAGTGCGCCCCTGGAAGCAGCAGACCTCTGGGATGATGGCTGATCTTCCGGACAATGGAGCTTCGCTTCTTCACCACCGACCATGACTTTCATCCTGCCTTGTCACTGGAAGCCTCTTCCCAGATACGCCGAAGCTGATTGGTGTGCCTCTCCGAGTCATTGGACAACCTGAAGTATGCTGCGCCCAGTTTAGCGACAATGCGCAGACACCCTTGATGTTTAGTCGGCTGTCGTCTGGCCCATTTTTGCCATGGAAGTTCTTCACCCCAAACCCGAATCAAGTCCAAAACCCTCAGCGGGGCCCAGCTCGGCCTGAAGTGGTGCTGCTGAGCATGCAGTTCCTCCATGCTCGTCAGTCTGGCCCCGACCTCTTCTAAAACCTTTGTAGCATTCACCATCGTAGCTGCAGACCCTCCATCCCTCTGCAGCCAAGTTCCGGAGGCATCTGGGACTAGCACATCGGTGTCACTCGCAGGCATAGGTGCCTCGCCGCCACGCTTGGTACCCCCCTCTACCGTATCCCAAGCACCAGCACTGAGACCCTCCTGTACCGAACCTGAGTGAGACTGGTCCTGCTTGACCACCGTGGTGTCTATTAGCACTTTGTCCCACACAATGTCCTCATCGACCATCGGAACCGGAGGGTTCCATTGGCCACAACCCGACCATTCATTCCTGGCATCATCTTTTATGGCGAAACCCAGTCCATAAAACAAATCACAGCCCATGATGTTATTGCCTTGCGCTGTCACATGGAACGTGAAGTCAACCATCTTTACAGACTTGTACCGGACCGTTAACTCCAAAGTCCCAACCGTGCACAGCCTGCCACCTCCATAACCATACAACGGTGCCGGGTTTCCTCTAATCCTGTAGTGGGGGAAAAACTTCCTCACCGTGGTCCAATTCAGTAACGACCCCTCCGCTCCCATATTGAGCAGCAGTGGCACCTCCATGCCATCCAACTCCACTGTGCAAAACATGTACCCGTTTGTACTGGGGGATACTGTATGGATGGCCATGGGGGTGGGCAGGGTGATTTCTTCCGTGGGCTCTCCAGTTCAGATACATAGCAAACTCTAGCATAATGGGTCAAACGTCCACATTTGCTACAATGTTTTCCCCTAGCCGGGCAGTCCTTAGCCTTATTGCAGTGTGTTGTGGACCCACAACCCTTGCACAGGGGTTTTCCCAGGGCAGACCTTCGGCTGGCAGCATTGGCTTCCCTAGTATTGTCGTCCAAGCTATCCTTGCTATCCGAGTCCACAACATTTGCTGCGGCAGGAGAATCCGGCGGCCACTGTGACTGGCGCCAGGTTAGCGCCAAAGTTAGCTTGTCTGTGGCCTCTAGCTGGAGAGCTAGTTTGACAGCTCTGGCTAATGTTAAGTCACTGGGCGCCGTGAGTAGCCTAGCCCGCAATGCGACACTGCATGTGTGCTCCGCAAGCTGGTCACATACCATTTCATCTTCCAACGGCCTAAAGCGATACTCGCTAGCTAGCTACCTCAAGTCGGCAACAAACTGATGAATAGGCACACCTACCTGCTGATGTTGGTGCCAAAAACGAATCCTCCAGACGGTCACGCTATCTGGAGTGTGGAAATGGTTGGCTAGCAGCTTCACAACATCTTCAAAAGAGTCCGACACTCCGAGTGTGCGCAGGACTCGCTGGTCCTCAATACCCAGGTTGTGAACAAGCAGCGCACGTGCTCTTAACCTGTCGAGCTTACCGAGGTCCAGTGCAGTGATGCACGTCTTGAAAGCCTCAAACCACATAGGCCAAGGCACCAGCGGTTCACCTGGGAGCTCGAGAAACAAGCGAAGTGGTGTAATACACGCCTCCATGAGTTAATCCTTGATCGCCAAATGTTATGTATGGTAAAATACCTGGGTGAAGGATGGGGCAAGATGACTGGATGAACACAGCTTTATTGAGTGATGTTAAACAGCGGTTGCACAGCAGGCCCCGGGCAGAGGGCACCGGTCAAAGAGGCCACAATATGGATGCCCTCTGCCTTATATAGGGCGGTGCAGTGACGTGACGGGAAGTGCACATCACTACACCGCACTTCACAATAATGTGCTATTTCACAATATAACAAAATGCTTATACTTGTAGTTTTTCCCTAGTCTTAAGATTTTGATAGGAGTGTATGTGCAGTTGAGCTGTACGTATCCAAGATTCTCCTGCACATAAATCCAGCCATCAGGTTTAGTTTCTGGTTGGGATGCAAGTTATCAATTAATTCATTTGTTGTTATTTGATTCATTTTATCGATCGATTAACGATTAATTGATAAGTGGCAGTTTTCCCGAAAATCTGAATTTCCTTTGGTATAATACGGTCTAACATACAAAAAGTTAATTACTGTTTTTGATATATTGAATAAAACATGAACATCATGTTCCTCAATGATTTATTGTATCATTTGCATTTTTTTAACTACAGACAATGGCATTTTTTTGTAGTTTAATAAATTTTGTACTGTATAGTGTGTACTATGTGCTGGTACACACTATACAGTACAGTTCTCCATGGATCGCCACCTTGTCGCAGTGGAGAACCTTGTGTGTTCCAATGATCCCGAGAGCGATGCCGTCGGGGGCCTTTTGGCTCCTGGTCGGGTCACCCATGGTGGTAAGGTCGAGGGGGAGGTCCCAGACCAAGAGCGATCCAAAGAAAGAAAGAAAGACCTCAACGGCGGGAGTGGCGGAGGATGACACCATGAGTCACAATGGCACTGAAGGCGGATGAAGGCTGCAACAGAGAGTGGTCTCCAGTCGTTTTGGATTCCATGCCACTGGATTCAGGCCCCTCTCTGCCAAGGACCGTGTGGTGGCTGCAGGCGCATCAGTCTCCCCACGATAAAAGACGTCACGCGCAGGCGTCCTCCCGAAGGGAGCCCATCCACTTTACATCTTGGACAAGATAAAGTCCTGTGGCGATCAGGAAGTGGTAATGGGGACAGGACAGTGAAGTCTGGGAGTTCTTAGCCACGACCTGGCACACAGGCGATGGGTGCTTGATACAGTCGTTAAGCTCTTGGACTGAGGCAGAAAGAGCTTCTCGGCAGCTGCACTCATGACTGAGCAGCCCTATTTAGGATCCACTCTGCTCACCCCAGTAGGGGAGGGGGTTAGAAAAAGTACCCCAAACATAGCCTGCCTCACAAAATCCTGTCTGGAATACCGCATCCAGAGGGATCACCACCACGCGGTCAGAAACATAAAAAATTACATATTGGAGCCTGGAATGTGCGAACCCTTATGGACAACCAAGCCAGTGATCGACCTGAAAGGCGAACTGCCATCATCTCCAGAGAGCTAAGGAAGTTCCTGATCGACATCGCAGCACTCTCCGAGACCCGACTGGCTGATGAAGGTCATCTGAAGGAGGAAAAAGGCGGGTATACTTTCTTTTGGAAGGGAAAGCCTGCAAGTGAGCCACAAATCCATGGTGTGGGATTTGCTATTAAGAACTGCCTCATCAACCACCTCCATGAACTCCCTGTGGGCATCAACGAGCACCTAATGACCATTCATCTGAAGCTTGCCTGCAGTCAAATGGCCACCGTTATTAGTGCCTACGCTCCAACGCTTGATGCACAGGATGAAGTAAAGGAGGCCTTCTATGCTGACCTGGACAAAATACTATCTGAAGTCCCAAAGGAGGATAAGTTAATCCTGCTTGGAGACTTTAATGCCAGAGTGGGACGAAACCATCATCTATGGAGCGGCACGCTGGGGAGAGAAGGGGTTGGAAACACAAACTCCAATGGCATACTACTGCTAACCAAGTGTTCAGAGCACAACCTGGTCATCACCAACACACTTTTTCATCAGAAAACCAAGTTCAAAACATTATGGATGCATCCCCACTCCAAATTATGGCATCTCATTGACTACATCATAGTCTGCTCCAAAGACCGTTGCGATGTCCTTAACACCAGAGCAATGACCAGTGCAGATGACTGCTGGACTGACCACCACCTCATTTGCTCCATCATGTCTATCCGCTTAATGCGGAAAAGAAGGTTGCAGAAAGGACAGAGCCGGCCAAAGCTTAACATCATGTTGTTGGACGACATTATCTACCAACAACAGCTGCAGGATACTCTTAGGGCAGCTTTGCCCAAACAGTACCCAGAGGATACTGAAAAACACTGGAGCACACTTTCCACTGCCATCGTGGACTCCTGCAAAAGCATCCTCGGTCATAAAAAGTGGAGATATCAGGACTGGTTTGACGAGAATGACAGTGAGATCCAACAGCTCATCAACATCAAGCGGCAAACTTTTATCACCTGGCAAAACAACATTCACTGCAAGGTTAAAAGAGCAGCCCATGCCAAGGCGAAGGCAGCCGTACAAACACTTGTTAGGAAATTGAAGAACCAGTGGTGGACAAAGAAGGCCTTGGAGATGCAACAGCTTGTCGACTCTGGAGACACAAGAGGATTCTTTGATGCCACAAGAGCGGTATATGGCCCCAGCCACCGCTGCCTAATCCCCCTTCGCTCCAAAGATGGGCTCTCTCTTCTGAAGGACAAGGAGGCAATTGCAGACAGGTGGAAAGAGCATTATAAGGACCTCTTAAACAGGGACACCACTCCTGAGATGGAGGCCCTTGATCAACTTCCTCAACAGCCCATAGAGGAAAGCATGGGAAAACCACCTAGCTTGGATGAGGTACAGGACGCCATCAGGAAGATGAGAAACAACAAGGCTGCTGGACCTGACAGCATCCCAGCAGAAGTCCTGAAGAAAGGCGGTCCTGATCTTCTGAAGCACATCCATGCCCTGCTCCTGAAAATATGGGAAGTAGAGGAAATCCCTGCACAACTCAGAGATGCCTTGATTGTCTCCATCTTTAAAAAGGGGGACAGGGCAGTTTGTGGGAATTACCGTGGCATTTCTCTCCTGTCCACCATAGGGAAAGCCTTTGCCTGGGTCTTGGCCAATAGACTCACCCCCCTGTCAGAGAGCATTCTTCCCGAGTCCCAGAGTGGTTTTCGCCCAAACAGAGGCACCACAGACATGATTTTCATTGCTCGGCAATTGCAAGAAAAATGCTGGGAACAAAATCTACCATTATACATGGCCTTCATAGACCTTACCAAAGCCTTCGACTCAGTAAACCATCAGGCCCTTTGGCTGGTTCTGGCAAAGATTGGCTGCCCAGAAAAATACATCCGGGTACTGAGACTGCTGCATGACAATATGTCTGCCACGGTACTCAGTGGCAGTGGAGACGAAACAGAACCCTTCAGGGTTGACACGGGAGTCAAACAGGGATGTGTCATCGCTCTAACACTATTCTCCATCTATATTGCTGCTATTCTCCATCTCACGAACCAACATCTGCCCCCGGGAGTCAAAATCACGTACAGAATCGACGGTCAACTTTTCAACATCAACCGATTTAGAGCTAAAGGTCAAACTACCACCATATCCATCATGGAGCTGCAGTATGCAGATGACAACGCTCTCGTAGCCCTCTCAGAAGAGGACCTTCAGTGCATCTTGTCTGCCTTTGCCAAAGCATACAAACAGCTCAGTTTGGCCGTCAGTATAAAAAAGACACAAATACTCCACCAGCCATCACCAAACTGCAGTACACTTGCCATACCCCCAAACATCTCCATTGATAACATCCGACTGGAAAATGTGGACCACTTCTTATATCTTGGCAGCCTCCTCTCATCAAAAGCCGTCATCGATGATGAAATACACCACCGCCTCAGCAGTGCCAGTGGGGCTTTCTCAAGGCTAAGGAGGAGAGTCTTTGAGAACCGCTATCTCCAAGCGAATACCAAAATCCTGGTTTATAAAGCGGTGGTGCTCCCCACTCTCCTGTATGGATCAGAAGCCTGGACTACATACAGCAGGCACTTAAAGGCACTTGAGGCACACCATCAGAGATGCCTCCGAAAAATCCTCAGGATTAGTTGGGAGGATAGACGCACCAACACCAGCGTCTTGGAGGAGGCTAACCTTCCCACCATCACTGCCACCATTGCCCAAAACCAGCTCAGATGGGCTGGCCATGTTATCCGAATGCCTGACTCTCGCCTCCCAAAACAAGTCCTGTACTCCCAGCTAGCTGAAGGGAAGTGGGCTCCAGGAGGCCAGAAGAAGAGATTTAAGGACAACATAAAAACAAACCTAAAGAAGTGCCACATAGACCTAAAAGCTTGCAAAAATATGGCAACCGATAGGGCGACCTGGAGAAACATTGTCCGTGAGGGTGCCGCACAGTACAGCGCTGACCTCCATCATGCTGCACAAGACAAACGCAGACTCAGGAAGGAGAGAGCAACCAGCAATCAGGACCAACCCAAACCCACCACCATTACATTCCCCTGCCCACATTGCAGCAGAATAATCGGGTCCAGAATTGGCCTCTATGCCCACTTGAAGACCCACAAGGACCAAGAGGGAGGACAGTCATACTCGACTACGAGTGACCGTCGATGATGATGATGATGATGTGCTGGTACATCTCAGTAAATTACAAATGTCATGATTTTTGAATTTATTTTAAAAACTGTTACCAATATCATGAATTTGTCTTTTTTTTAGTTACATTACAAAAAAACCTCACGTTCTAATTTACTGAGATGCACTAGTAGATTGTTTTAACAGGAAAATAAATTGTGAGCTGCTTCATCTGTTGCATGTTAAACATTATCACAGTACCTCAGCAATCTAGGCAAACCCAGTACGATCCAGGCTCAATCTGTTGTCTGTTACCTCAGTGGGAACTTGAGTCCAGTCTGCTTTCCCATCTTGCAGCAAGTTAAAGGCAGGGATGGGTTTTTGCACTGGTGTAGTCTTTTTCTTTGCTCCGGTCAGTTTTTCCACTGTTAATTTGAAGCAGGTGGACCTTCAACCTTGCATGCTGTTAGAACTTGTTGTGGTGCTGAGGTGCTTCAAAGTAACTCGGAAGAGTGAGTTTTTAAACTCTGCACAGCACAGGCATGCGCTGTGTATCTTCATCTGCTTTTTTGGTTGAAATGTGGCAGTGGGTGACCGCATGCGCCCCAGCGTGGATGCCAATGCCACTACATTTTATAGAATAAGCTCCCATTGAAAAGGACTGCTGAGTTATCATTTAATTGACAACTAATTTAATTTAGTCGACTAAATTCTTATCAACAATTAATAGAAAGTCGGTTAATCATTAACATCCCTAGTTCCTAGTCCTTTGTCTGTGGTAGTCATAAGCCTCTAACAGTTTAAACTAATGAAGATTTTTTCACTCTGAGAAAATGTGCATAGATATGGAAAAAACATTTTTTTATGTGCAGTGGATACGTGGCATTTACAGCTTTAAGAAACGGATCTCCCAGCACCCTAACGTTTGTCTGCCACTTTCTCTTTGTTTCTCTCATTCTCTCTAACCATCAGAGGTGACACCTCACCAAAACAGTTTTCCTAACCCTAACCACTACAGGAGGCGACAAAGAAAAAAAAACTTAAAAAAAAAAAAAAACACTCATAGATCAGCATGAGCTTAACTTGTGTCTTGTTGGACTCACTGCTTGAAACCGCAAGTAAGTAGCCAGCCGCCATCTCCCGCCCACCAACTGAATGAGTGCGCCTGAAGACTGTCTAAAACAGGTGGTGTTTTGCTCATGCACTATGAAGACTGTTTTTTCTTCTTGTGTGCATTTGTGCATGCGCGTGAGTGAAGGCATGGACTCTATAAAATGTATCCACATACATTTTTTTTTACAAATACATGTTTTTTGTGAGGTGGGTAAATGTTCATTAGTTACGTTTTGTTGGTTATTCAGACATTTCTTTCATTCGTTCTTTTCCCGCAATGCTACAGTGATCTGATCATTTCTCTGTATTAATGAGGACTTATTTAAGCAATTGGGGAGATCCATGCTACGTAGGCTGATCAGCATTTCTAAGCTGTTATACAGTATGTCTCATGCTGTACCATATTTACTGCAGTGGTGGGCATAAACTAGCATCTAAGCAAACATGTTTAATTTGACTTGGCCTAGCAGGCTAATGACAGTCTTGAGCAGGGAAGATGAAAAAAAAAAATCATGGCTATTTCTGTGTTTTGTTTTGTTTTGTTTTGTTTTTTGTTTTTTTTTGCTTTTGGTTGCATGTGTACCCAATATTGTTTGTGAACAGGAAATCCATCTATAAAACAGATTATTACACAAAGAGGCAACAAAAGAAAGAAGAATAAATCTCATTGACAGTTGGGACAGAGGAAGTCTGGATATCCTTGATGAGGAGCTGATTGTTGAAGGGTAGGTGCTGAATATCATCCAGCAGATTGTTGGCTCCTTGAGTTTTCTACAGCAACTGAGTCAGTAAATGCAAGGTTAACCTCTTTGAAAATGACATTAATTACACTGGTGAGTACTAACATGATTGGAGAAGGATGATATCAGTGTACATCTTGGTTGATCGTATTATAGTTACATTATAGTGACACATGTAGTCAGTCCAGGACAACAACATAGTGTTTTTAAACAGTTAGATGTTGTGAATCATCATGTAATCAAGGTGTGATCAGAGTACAGGCATGAAAAATGCTTTAGGCCATAATGACTTGACATAACCTAATTTGTCTGTCTGGGTAGCCCTAAAAAGTTCAAATGTGTCAACTCTGAAAGAAAGTCAATTCGAAAATTCCAAAACTTGGTTATGCAAAAGACACTCAACATGATGGCTGCAATAAGCTGTGGTCATGAAGGCTTGCCTGATACATGCATCCATGTGTTCCATGATGTCATGTCTGTAAGGTTCAACACGACTGTGGTTCCAAGCATGGAAAAAAGTGGGACCTGCTGGATATCCTGTCAGTGCTGAACCACGAACATTTAGGTCTACATGTATTTCTACAAAGGACATGCAGCACACAAAGGCATTTTGTGGTGGTGACTGAAGAACTGGGGGAAAGTGTGATGGCAGAGCTCTGAGTGCAGGTACAGTGAAATAAAACTCTCCCCTGGAGGAGAACTGCCCGGGCCATGTGTTTGACGTGAAATGTTCCAGAAGTGTTGAATTGTTCCTGCAAGAAACTTAATCCATTCCCCTATCGTCACTCAGGTTTGGTCACATTTGATCCTGCCAACTTGGGTTAAAGTTGTTCTCCTTGATAGGCTGCCGTTTCCACCGCTCTGCACTATCCCGTATCAGATGTAAACAGCCATCATGATTTTACGTCTACTGCTCACAAAGCACAAAAATCCTTGAAGTACCAAAGACTCCCTGTCAAGAGGTTCCTATTATTCATCAAAGACCTCCAAGAATTGCATGAACAACACACCAGCAAAGCTGAGGCAAATGCTTCTGGTAGCTATTCCATATTAAAGCTCGTCTGAACACCTGAAACAGCAGGGAGCACATAGAACTGTGGAAATTCCCATTTAATCAGAAAAGCATGGCAACCTATCCTGAGGGTTACAGCACAAACCGGTTGGTGTGTAATTACTGGACTGGAATATAAAATACAGTTCACCATACTTCTCAGACCCCACACACTGGACCAGAATCATGACAGATCTGAATATGAAATAGTCCCTGTGGATGACAAAATAGTAACGTCTTTATAGTGTTGTTCACACAAAGGTAATAGAAGAAAACATGTAATCACAGCTTTAATATATGATTTAGAATTTCAACAGATCAGTTAACCATACTATTACACTGATTGTTGACATAATTACTGGCCCAGGGAACACGCACGCAGGCTCAGGTGAGATTCCCTTAGAGCTTACTAGTCAGGACTTTATGAACTTTTTCAATAATAAAATTTCATCCATCAGAGATAAAATCAATCAGATTCTTCCCACAGTTAACTTAAATACTGTAACTACTACAACTCCTTCTTTTGATGTCTGTCTTGATGAGTTTACTCCAATCGACCTTTGTGAGTTAGACAAAATAGTTTCCTCATCCAAACCTTCAACTTGTCTTTTAGACCCTATTCCTACCAGGTTATTTAAAGAAGTCTTCCCACTTATTGGTAGCTTTATTCTTCATATAATCAATTCTTCATTAACTTTAGGCCATGTACCGCAGGCTTTTAAAACGGCTGTAATTAAACCCTTACTCAAAAAGCCAACGCTAGATCCAGGAGCTTTAGCTAACTATAGACCAATCTCTAATCTCCCTTTCATTTCAAAAATCTTAGAAAGAGTTGTTGCTACGCAATTATTTGACCACCTGCAGGGAAATGGTTTACTTGAAGAGTTTCAATCTGGGTTTAGAATCCATCATAGTACTGAAACAGCCTTAGCGAAGGTCACTAACGACCTCCTCATTGCATCTGATAATGGACTAGTTTCTGTACTTGTCCTTTTTGGCCTTAGTGCAGCTTTTGATACTATCGATCATAATATTCTACTTGATAGATTAGAACACTATGTTGGACTTAATGGAACTTCGTTGCAGTGGTTTAGATCTTATTTATCTGATAAGTTCCAGTTTGTTCATGTAAATAATGAGTTTTCTTTCAACTCAAAGCTTAGTCATGGAGTTCCACAGGGATCTGTGCTAGGCCCTACTCTTTTTAGTTTATATATGCTTCCGTTAGGCAACATTATTAGAAAGCACTGTATACATTTTCATTGTTATGCAGATGACACACAATTATACCTGTCAATGAAGCCAGATGATAGTAATCAATTAGCCAAGTTAGAAGCCTGTCTTAAGGAAATCAAAGCTTGGATGACTTGTAATTTCCTGCTATTAAATTCAGATAAGACTGAAGTCATTCTTGTTGGTCCAAAAAACCTTAGAAATTCCTTTCCAAATCAAACTTTCAGTTTGGATGCAGTTACTCTTTCTCTTAATAGCTCTGTGAGGAACCTTGGAGTTATTTTTGATCAGGATTTGTCCTTCAATTCACATATTAAATTTGTTTCTAAGGCTGCCTTCTATCATTTGCGTAATATTGCCAAGATTAGGAGCATCTTGTCTCAGAGTGATGCTGAGAAGCTGATCCACGCTTTTGTTAGCTCGAGATTAGATTATTGTAATTCTTTATTATCAGGCTGTCCTAAAACATCTTTAAAAAGTCTTCAGCTGATCCAAAATGCTGCAGCAAGAGTTTTAACAAGTACTAGAAAGAGAGATCATATCTCTCCGGTTCTGGCCTCCCTTCATTGGCTTCCCATAGAGTTTAGAATTAAGTTTAAAATCCTTCTTCTTACTTACAAAGCTCTAAACAATCAGGCTCCTTTTTATTTAAAAGATCTGATACTACCGTATTATCCTAACAGAGCACTACGCTCCCAAAATGCAGGATTACTTGTAATACCTAGAATCTCCAAAAGTACAATGGGAGGCAGAGCCTTCAGTTATCAAGCTCCTCTCCTGTGGAATCAGCTGCCAATCTGGATTCGGGAGTCAGACTCGATCTCTGTTTTTAAGAATAGGGCTAAAACCTACCTTTTTGATATAGCCTACAATTAGGGAGGGATCATGTGTTTCTGAACCCTCCCTTAGTTATGCTGCTAATAGGTTTAGCCAGCCGGGGGACCTCCAGTAATGCACTGGGCCTCACTCCTTTCCTCACTCTCTATGAAATATTTATTTTTGCTGGTCATTAACATTTGTTTGTTCTCTCCCATAGATTGAGTCCCCATCGTGCTGTTTGCTCTCTACATGTCTGTTCTTTTCTTCTTCTCTATCCCCTCACCCCCCAGCCAGTCACAGCAGATGACTGCCCCTCCCTGAGCCTGGTTCTGCTGGAGGATTCTTCCTGTTAAAAGGGAGTTTTTCCTCTCCACCGTCGCCAAGTGCTTGCTCACAGGGGATCGCCTGATTGCTGGGGTCTTTCTGCAACTGTGGGGGTTCCCCCCTACAGTTGATAGTGCTATGAGATGACTGTTGTTGTGAAACGGCGCTATATAAATAAAGTTGAATTGAATTGAATTGAAGATTCACAGGCTTTATTCAACAACAAGAGATGTATGGGTGCGTGTATGCGGAATGTGAATGGTCAGTGGGTGAACGAGGAGCGCCGGGGGCAGAATGGCATGCCGTGCAGCCAGGCAACCCTATGGACAGAGCAGAGACAGGAATATGAGTTAACCTTCACCATGCGGGGTAATGTACCTAGTGTTGCTTACTTGCAGATGTTACGGTGGCTGGCATTGGCAAAGGAACTCTTGCCTGGGAGACAGCGCCCTGCTGCGTGCTCGACGAGGAGTGGATGAGGAGGAAGAGGAGGTGGCGAGGACGGGAGGAATCCGCCACCAGGGAATCCACCTGTGCACAGGGGAGAGACTGGAAGACAGGTGAGTGAAAATACAGCTTACTTACTGGTAGGAGATGCTGCAGGTCAGGAAGGAACGATCCTGCAGAGGGATTGAGAGCGTTGATTAACAGACGGCTCCAGACCGATGTTCTGGGCCGAGTGGGTTAAATAGTCTGTGATTGACGACGCGCAGGTGTGCGCGCAGCTGAGGCAGATGACTGGGGACGGCGAGTTGTGACAGTACCCCCCCCCCCCCCGCCAAGCAGCGCCTCTTGGCGCTGGTTTATCCGGGTGCGCCCGGTGGAATTCCGTGATAAGATCCTTATCCAGCACAAAGGAAGAGCGCACCCAGGATCTCCATTCCGGGCCATACCCCTCCCAATCCACCAGGTACTGCAGCCCACGACCTTGGCGCCGGGAGTCCAGGATGGAGGTGACCTCCCATGCCGGGTGGCCGTCAATCATCACGGGAGGGGGAGGTGCCCTAGGAGGAGGACAGAGTGGGTCAGAGATCACGGGTTTGACCTTGGAAATGTGAAACATGGGGCAAACACGGAGGGAGGGGGGAGGGCCAAACGCACAGCCACCGGGTTGATTACCTTAGAGATGGTGAAGGGACCGATAAAGCGTGGCGCCAGCTTCCTCTTCTCGGCCTTGAGATTGACGTCCCGGGCCAATAGCCAGACCTGTTGGCCCACATGGTAACCAGGAGCAGGCTTCCTGTGGCGATTAGCCATAGTGCTGTTGCGCGCCGCCGTGCGTAAAAGCGCCTCGCACGTCCTGGTCCACAGGCTCCGGCAGCGCCTCAGCTGTGCCTGGATGGATGGGACTGCTACCTCGCTCTCCTGCTTGGGGAACAAAGGGGGATCATAGCCCAATGACGCCCGGAAGGGGGACATCCCGATAGCCGAAGACAGTGTTAAATTGTGGGCATATTCCACCCAGGCCAGGTAGGAGCTCCAGGAGGATGGGTTGGAGGAGGTGACGCAGCGCAGGGCAGTTTCCAGCTCCTGGTTAGCGCGCTCACACTGCCCGTTGGATTGGGGGTGGTGACCGGAGGAGAGGCTCACCGTGGCCCCCAGGGCGTTGCAAAAACACCTCCATACTTGGGACACAAACTGAGGCCCCCGATCAGATACGACGTCCGTTGGGATCCCGTGCAGTCTGACCACATGTTGGACTAGGAGATCGGCCGTCTCCTGTGCCGTGGGGAGACCATGGAGGGGCACAAAGTGAGCGGCCTTGGAGAATCGGTCCACAATAGTCAGGACGGTGTCGTATGGATTAGAAACAGGGAGGCCAGTAACGAAGTCCAGGGCTATATGTGACCAGGGTCTGCCCGGGACCGGCAGGGGATGGAGCAGCCCTGCAGGAGGTGAGTTCGGGGTCTTGCTCGTAGCGCACTGGGGGCAGGCCCGGACGTAATTGGCGACGTCCTTCTGAAGTCCGGGCCATCAGAAAGAGTGCTGAAGGAGGTCCACCAGCTGGGAGATGCCAGGATGACAGGCGAGCTTGGACATGTGGGCCCAATGGATGACATCCCCCCGAACCGCCGATGGCACGAAGAGCCTCCCTGCCGGGCCGCCACCAGGGTCCGGTTCGGTCTCCTGCGCCCTCCGGATCTTGTCCCTGATGGATCAGGAAACCGCCCCCACAACACACGAGTCGGGCAGGATGGTGTGGTCCCACTCCTCCGGGGTCTCAGGGGCAAACTGCTTAGACAGCACGTCAGGTTTCCCATTCTTGGAGCCTGGACGGTAGGTGATCGTGAACCTGAAGTGTGCGAAAAACAGAGACCAGTGCGCCTGGCGGGCATTCAGGCGCTTGGCCGACCTCAGGTACTCCAGGTTCTTGTGGTCTGTCCAGACCACAAAAGGCTGCGCTGCCCCCTCCAGCCAGTGATGCCACTCCTGCAGCGCGAGCTTTACTGCCAGAAGCTCCCTGTCGCCGACGTCATAATTGCGCTCAGCTGCAGACAGGCGTCGGGAGAAGAAGGCACAGGGGCGCATCACCCCATCCACCGGAGAATGTTGGGACAAAACTGCCCCCACCCCCGTGTCGTACGCGTCCACTTCAACCAAGCACTGCAGCACGGGGTCAACCTGGGTCAGGACCCAGGAGGAGGAGAACTCCGTCTTCAAGGTCTCAAACGCTGCTGCTGCCTCCTCGGTCCACTGGAAGGCCACCTTGGGAGAGGTGAGGCGGGTCAGGGAGGTGACGATGGAGCTGTAGTTAGGCACAAAACGGCGGTAAAAATTAACAAAACCAATGAACTGTTGCACCTGTTTCCTGGAAGAAGGGGTAGGCCACTCGACCACCGCTTTGACCTTGGCGGGGTCGGGGAGGATCTGATTGTGGGAGATGATAAAACCCAGAAAAGAGGTTGTCTTGACGAAGAACTCGCATTTCTCTGCCTTAACATACAGTCTGTTTTCCAAAAGTCGCTGCAGAACCCACCTCACGTGGGCTTGGTGCTCCTCCCGAGACCTGGAGAAGATCAGGATGTCATCTAAGTATACAAATACGAAGACCCCCAGGAAGTCTCGCAGGACATTGTTAATGAGCCGTTGGAAGACGGCAGGAGCATTGGTGAGCCCAAACGGCATGACCAGGTATTCGAAGTGGCCGCTGGGCGTCCGAAATGCTGTCTTCCACTCATCGCCCTCCTGGATCCGAACGAGATGGTATGCACTGCGGAGGTCCAGCTTGGTGAACCAGGTGGCCCCCTGGAGGGAGTGGAAGGCAGAGTCCATGAGCGAAAGGGTGTATCTGTCCTTCACCGTGATGTCATTCAGGGCCCGGAAGTCAATGCACAGCCACAGGGATCCATCCTTTTTGGAGACGAAGAAAAACCCAGCTCCGAGTGGAGACGAGGAGGGGCGGATGATGCCGGTGCTGAGCGAATCCCTGATGTATGTGTCCATGGCCTCTCGCTCTGGGGCAGACAGGCTGTAGAGGCAACCGGATGGTAACGGCACCCCCGGGCGGAGGTTTATGGCGCAGTCCTACGGGCGGTGGGGGGGAAGAGACATCTCCTTGGACTTGCTAAAGACGAGCCCCAGATCGTGGAACTCTGGAGGCACCAGGGTGAGGTCCGGGGGAGATGAGTCAGGAGCAGGAAGAGGAGAGGATGGGGCACAAGCCGCAGACTGGAGGCAGGTGCCCATGCAAAACAAGCTCCACGAGAGGACGCTGCCGGACTGCCAATCGAGCACGGGGTTATGGAGGCGCAGCCACGGGTCGCCCAAGATGACGGGGGAAGCCGAGGTGGACAGGACGAACAGGCTGAGGTCCTCTCGATGGTTGCCAGAGACAATGACTGACACCAGCTTGGTGCGATGCGTCACTACTTCCAGGGGAGAACGAGAGAGAGTGACGAGGTTGAGGGGAGCTGGCAATGCTTGAAAAGGGATGCCCAAGCAGGTTGCCAGGCTCTTGGAAATAAAGTTTTGCTCTGCCCCTGAGTCCACCAGTGTGTGAGTGAGGTGCCCGGTGGAATTGTGACATAACCTAATGGGCAGTGAACAATTTGAGAGGGGATTTGGCTGGTTGGCGTCCGCGAGGTCCCCTACAGTGACCCCCCCCCCCCCCCGTTTTGCTCCACGGAGTGCTGGTCGCCCCCGCAATACATGCAGAGGCCCAGCTCCCGGCGGCACTGTTTCTCCGCTAGGGGGAGCTTGGTTCGCCCGACCAACATCGCCTCAGGCTTATCGGCGGACTCCGGAGCGGGTAACGCCAGGGGGCGAGACTGAGAGGCGCGGGCGGGGGTTCCGCGTGAGCGGTTGTAGGACTTCCGCTCGGCGGCCCACTCACGCAGCCTGTTATCTAAACTGATAGTTAGGGAGATTAATTCAGATAACCGTCCCGGAAGATCCTGGCTAGCCAACTCATCCTGCAGACTAGAACAGAGGCTGCGGAGGAAGATGCTGCAGAGAGATGCCTCGCCCCAGCCAACCTCTTCCGCTGCCACCCGGAAGTCAACAGCGTAATCGTCCGCCGACCGGCTACCCTGGCAAAGGTTAAGGAGCCGATCGGCTAGAACGCTGTCACGATCCAAGTGGTCAAAAACCTCAAAGAAATCTCGCACGAATTGGGCATAGGAAAGGTTCGCGTAGCCGGGCTTCGCCATGACAGCGTAAGCCCAAGCTAACGCTCGCCCCTCCAAGAGGTTAGCCACGTACCCAATCTGGCTGTGGTCTGAGGGAAAATCCCCAGGAACGCGCTGAAACACCGATTCACACTGCAGGATGAACCCCCGCGCTTCACCGAGTCTCCCGTTAAAGCGTGCTGGTGTGGGGATTGGAGTGAGCCGGGTTGGCGCTCCCGAGCTAGGCTGGCTAGCCGAGGGAGCGGCGGAAGCTGACCCGCCAAGATGAGCCGGGGGAACGCCTGCTGGGGGTCGAGGCGATCCAGCCGGTGAGTAATTGTAGTTAATTGATTGAGTTTAACTTGTTGTTGATGAGCGATCAAGTCCACCCGAGCCTCGAGGGTGGAAAGAAGGCGTGCGAGCCCGCTGTCCGCTGGGCCGCCTTGCTGGAGCTGTACTGACATTATTGCTGGCCCAGGGAACACGCACGCAGGCTCAGGTGAGATTCAAAGGCTTTATTCAACAACAACAAGAGATGTATGGGTGCGTGTATGTGGAATGTGAATGGTCTGAGGGTGAACGAGGAGCGCCGGGGGCAGAATGGCATGCCGTGCAGCCAGGCAACCCTATGGACAGAGCAGAGACAGGAATATGAGTTAACCTTCACCATGTGGGGTTAATGTACCGACTGTTGCTTACTTGCAGATGTTACGGTGGCTGGCGTTGGCAAAGGAACTCTTGCCTGGGAGACAGCGCCCTGCTGCACGCTCGACGAGGAGTGGATGAAGAGGAAGAGGAGGTGGCGAGGACGGGAGGAATCCGCTGCCAGGGAATCCACCTGTGCACAGGGGAGAGACTGGAAGACAGGTGAGTGAAAATACAGCTTATTTGCTGGTAGGAGATGCTGCAGGTCGGGAAGGAACGATCCTGCAGAGGGATTGAGAGCGTTGATTAACAGACGGCTCCAGACCGATGTTCTGGGCCGAGCGGGTTAAATAGTCTGTGATTGACGAGGCGCAGGTGTGCGCGCAGCTGAGGCAGATGACTGGGGACGGCGAGTTGTGACAATTGTAGCATGAGAATGTTGTTTTTTTTTTGTATTCTTTTAGGTTAATATAAATTTGTAAATACTACAAAAAAATCTGTTTGTGTGCTTTATCATGGCAATATGTGCATACACATAAGCTGGGCTGCCATGTGTTGCACCTGTTGGACTTCAGAACTGTAATATCAGGTGAATTATATGGGCCGGAACCCTGTGCGAGTGTTGCTTGTTCCTAGGGGGAGACTCTTCAATAAAGTACTGAGAGCCAACATGCTGGAGTTGTCCTGTGTAAGCCTCCAAAATTACCTGTTTGACAAACCCAGCTAACAGAACATGATGCCAGAAGCTAATTAAATTAAGATAGAACTAGAGATTAGTGCCAGAGTGTCGAGGTGCTGTGCGTATTTTTACTTACTGAACAAGTATAGTTTGAGCTAACGCTAGCTAGCACGCGTGCCAAGCGGCAAGATGAATCAGTTTCAAGTTTCCCCACCGGAGAAATTCATGTTTAAGGCGGAGGACTGGACAAAGTGGATAAAATGCTTTGAGAGGTTTCGCATCGCTTCAGGTTTGTAAACCCAAGCAGATGAAAACCAAGTGAATGCGCTCATCTACACCATGGGTGAATAAGCCGAGGATATGTTAGTTTCCCTGCATTTAACTCTGGAGGAGGCGAGTGGGTACGAGACAGTTAAAGCATTTGTTTTTATTTTGAGGGTGACTTGTAACATTTGTCCAGGGACTCAGATGAAAAATAGCCTTTTGGCTAATTCTGGCACATTTACAAAACTGCTCATTAATGTGCACTTGTCCCTGCTAAATAAACAAGAAAAAAAAAAAGCAAGGCTGAATGCTGACTTTGTGGCACGCAGAAATGTTATGTTTGAGAGAGCAAAGTTTAATCAGCAGCAGCAAAAAATGGGAGAGACGGCTGACAGCTTCTGTACAGTGCTGCATTGTCTCGCAAGAATACTGTGGCTCCGGAACTCTTCCCGACAAAATGATGAGAGACAGATTTGTTGTTGGTCTGAGAGATAGACACCTATCTGAACAGTTACAAATGCACCCAGAATTAACATTAGAAAAAGCAGTTAACAGAGCCCAACAAAGCGAGCAGTGAGTGTGTTTGTCGCTGAACTGTGACATAACCCCTAGTGGTCAAAAGTGGTAAATATTTTTTGTCAATAAAATAGTTCAGATTTCCAAGGCTATAACTTGAAAGTGGTAAGAGATAATGGCTTACTGTCAATTAGAAAGATGTAAAATATGACCCAAAGTTTCAGATAGGAATACATTTACATATCTAATTTGCATAATGTCACGGCACCTCTTTAAATTCCATAACTCAGTCAAAACAGGACTTTGGACGTATTAACACAAAGAATGATTCAGTCTTTTGACACTGTTTTTTGTACAGAGGTACCTCATCATCTTATCTTCAAAGTATATGAACAAGAAATCAGTCCAGTATTAAAAAAAACCACAAACCCCCCCCAGAAAATTCTCACTTACTTTTGACAAAGGGGGACTGGCTGGCTTGCTGGCTGGCTGGCTGGCTGGCTGGCTGGCTGGCTGGCTGGCTGGCTGGCGTGGCCGCTACATTTTCACCCATCATGGTTGTTATTTTGCGTTCTGTCGGTCATGTTGAAGTCTCTACCACATCTACAAAGTCTTATGATTATCCCACATAAATTTCGCTTGTATCCCACAGCTATTTTCCGCGTACAAAGCCGATAAAAGTGACGGTGACCGATTGAGGATATATTAGCTTTCTGGGCTAAAATGCTAAAAACAGGAAAAGGAAATGAGGAGTTCTTCTTTGGTGTATAATGTGTCATCCACTGAGTCCTCAACGGATGTCTGCCACCTTTTGAAACTGGCAAATCAGTACAAATCAGTACAAATCCCCAATGCAAGCCCCAGTGCAGGCGATCATGTGAGAGTGAGACAACAGGTGCAGTGCCACGCTCTGCCACTAGGGGCATGCAAATTCACACACTCAAAGGGTTAAGAAAGTGCAAGAATTTGCTAAAGAGTAGCTTTAAAACTGACATTTCCAGCACACAGCTTGATAGTGTGCATGTGCATCAACATGGCGGCACGCGGGCAAAGCTAAGTAAACCGCAGTTCAAGCAGACGAAGAAATTACAGCAGGACAGACAGACACAATGCAAAAGATGTGGAGATGCCAAAGGGCACAGCATGCAACAATGCCCAGCAACAGAAACAGTGTGCAATCAGTGCAGAAAAAAAGCACACTATGCAAGAATGTTCAGAACAAAAAAATTGTATGAAGTAAATGATGCAGCAACAAAAAAATGACTCCAATGTGGAAGTTGCCTTCCTAGGTTCACTGTCAGCAGAAACAAACACTAGTCCATGGATGACAGACATTAAAGTGGACAATAAAAAAGTAGTGTTTAAAATTGGCACTGGAGCAGATGTCACTGCAGTTCCAGAAGCACTCTATACCCAGAGCCAATTCAGCAAGCTGGAGAAGCCCACAGAAATCATACAGGGGCCAGGAGGGTCACGCTTAAAGGTAAAAGGTATGTTCACAGTCACTCTTGAGTAAGAAAAATAAGAACACCACAGAGAACATTTTTATAGTAAAAGGGATGCGCACACCACTACTGAGTGGGACAGCTGCTATTGCACTACAGCTAGCTGCCACAGTGGAGAACATCAGTCTGGTCTCCAAAAAGACTATTATAAAACAGTTCCCAAAACTTTTCAGCGGACTGGGAAAATTGGAGGGGAGTACAATATCATTCTAAAACTTGGGGCACAGCCGTTTTCCCTCTCAACTCCCAGGTGCATCTCACTTCCACTGCTACCAAAAGTGAAGGAGGAGCTGAATGACATGGAGCAGCAAGGTGTCATATCTAAAGTAGAAGAGCCTACAGAGTGGTGTACACCAATGGTGGTGGTGCCTAAGCATTCAAGTTTGGGCAGAGTGAGAATATGCTCCGATCTCACTAAGCTTAACAAATCAGTGATGAGAGAGAAACATCCTCTTCCCTCAGTCAAACACACTTTAGGACAGCTAGCTGGAGCTAAAGTATTTTCAAAGTTGGATGCCAATGCTGAATTCTGGCAGATTTCACTATCCAGGAAATCATCTCTGCTGACCACCTTCATAATTCCCTTGGACAGTACTGCTACAACTGTCTATACTTTGGAATTTAATCAGCGCCGGAACACTTCCAAAAGTGTATGTCATGCATCCTAGAGGGCCTAGAAGGAGTTGTGTGTCAGATGGATGATGTGTTCATCTGGGGAGCCACACAAAGCAAGCACGATAAGAGACTGAAGAGGGCACTACTATGCCTACAGGAAGTGAGTGTCACACTTAATGGCAAATGTGAGTTCTCAAAGAACAGGATTAAATTCCTGGGGCAGATTATTGAGCCATCAGCGGTCAGCCCAGACCCTGATAAAGTGAATACTGTAAGAGCCATGAAAGAACCAAGCAACGTGAGTGAGGTGACATGTTTTTTAGGAATGACAAACCACCTTGGGAAGTTTCTACCTCATTTGGCAGAGAAAACTCGTCCTCTAAGAGACCTACTGAGAAAGTCCAACATGTGGGTGTGACGGTCTGAGCGCCGATTCCATCCGCGCTCAGGTTGTCCAGTATTTCTCCAGTTCTACCCTATTCCAGGTCATGTCTTATGGCCTCCTCCAAAGCCGTTATTTTGACAGCGTCTCGGCGGACTTCCGGCTGTCAAAGCCCAGCCACTCCGGGACAGCTGTATGGTATTGTCATTAATTACTTTCCCCTTTTCCTAATTGGGTTCTGTTCCCCATTTAAGGGAGCAGCTGAGGCGTACTCCCCACTGCGACCTACACCTAAGGGCATCGTGCACCTCCGTGTACGTGGCTGGAGTTCCTACGCCCAACTCCAGTTTCTCCTGTGACTCTGTTCCTCATCCTTCCGTAAGTGCTAACTGTTCAGCGTAGGTTCCGTCCTCGCTGCCTTCCCTAGCCAATCTCCCGAGGTTGAGTTCTTGTGTCAGAGTTAATGTACGTGTTTAGCCTCTCGAGGCTCATTATTTTGTCATCCTTTGTTATTTATGTCTTATGTTAATAAAAACGCAAACTCACCGGTTGCCTACAGCGTCTCACTGATGACCCTGCAAGGGGTCCTCCATAACAGTGGGTTTGGGGGCCACAACAGCAGCAGGCCTTTGACAGCACAAATGCAGAACTTACCTCACCCCAGGGCTCGCATTGAATGACCAAAATGCCGAAACACTTGTCTCTGCAGACTCATCCTCATTTGGTTTAGGTGCTGTACTCCTACAGCAACAAGTGGACACAAGTTGAAAACCAGTGATATATGTTTCGAAAATACTTTGCTGTAATGAGCAGCGATACGCCCAAATCGAGAAGGATGCTCTCACCTTAACATGGGCACATGAAAGGTTTGCAGAGTTTCTTATTGGGAAAAGCTTTCACATTGAGACAGACCATAAGCCTTTAGTTCCACTGTTGGGTTCAAAAAGTTTAGACGAACTCCAACCATGCATTCAACGTTTGCACATGAGGCTGATGAGGTTTTCCTTCACTATATCTCATGTGGCCGGCAAAGACATTGCAATAGCAGATGTTCTCTCCAGAGCACCTGTTAGCAACACATTAGATGGGTTGCTAGAGGAGGAAGTCAACTTATACGTTGACTCAGTCATTGCAAGCCTACCTGCTACAGAAAAGAGGCTCAGAGAAATCCAAACACACCAAGACAACAACACCATTCTTCAACAGCTGAAAAAGTTCTGTGCAGAAGGGTGGCCTGACAAGTTCTCAGTTGAAAGAGCATTTCAGTCCTATACACCCTTCTCTGGTGAGCTCACAGTTCACAACAGTTTGCTTCTGTATGGCAACCGAATAGTAATTCCAGCTTCTCTCAGAGCAGACATACTCTCAAAACTGCATGAGGGTCACTTGGGGATAACTAAATGTAGAGAGAGAGCTAAACAGTCAGTGTGGTGGCCAGGCCTCAGCAAAGAGCTAATAAAAATGATAGAGAACTGTGACACGTGCCTGTGAAAGAACAAATTTTAGAGAAACAATGCTACCTACTGAGTTCCCATCATGACCATGGTCCACAGTAGGAGCTGATTTGTTTCAGTTTGACGAGATACAGTATTTGGCCATAATGGACTATTTCTCTCGATATTTTGAAGTGGTGAAGCTGACATCCACAACATCACAAGCAGGATTGAGCACTTCAAATCTATCTTTGCTCATAATGTGATTCCTGAAGAGGTGTGTTCAGATAATGAACCACAGTTTGCCTCTGAACTCTTCAGAAAGTTTGCACAGGATTGGAGCTTTATGCATGCGACATCCAATCCCCATTTTCTGCAGAGCAATGGAGAGGCGGAGCAGGGTATGAGGACAATAAAATGTCTTCTAAAAAAATCCACAGACCCTTACCTTGCTCTCATGGCTTATTGCTCTGCACCTTTAGCTAATGGATACAGTCCTTCAGAATTGCTCATGGGCAGGAAAATTAGAACAACTGTTCCTGTCATTCCATCTCAGCTCAATCCAAGATGTGCAGACATGAAAAGACTGAGAACAAACAGAAACTGCAACAAAACTACAATTGCAGAGAGCTCATGACATGCCACACCTGCAGACTGGAGACAAAGTATGGGTGAAGGACATGCAAGAGAGAGGCACAATAGTGTCTGTGACAGATCACCAAGATCCTACATCATCAAGACACCCAGGGGCACCCTGCAAAGGAACAGGTACCATCTTGCATCTACCCCCATGGTAACTGAAACATCTACCAGCAAGTCTGAGACAACACCTGAAAGTAACATTTCTGAAATGCTCACTGAAACCGTTACACCTGAGGTCCAGCCTGAGAGCAGTCAGCAGACCATAGTGTGCGAAAGACGCTTTCCAAAAAGAACCAGAGCACCCCCAGCGTACCTGAAAGACTTCATTTGCTTTTAGTCAGGAACTGAGTGAACAATGGGACAGAATAATCCCCACACTCAGGTGGAAAGTTTGGGCAGTCTACTCCATCTCTCATAGAAAGGAGGAGAACAGCATGATGTTGAAAATATCCTTTGAGAAGAAATTTTGTTCTGAAATGTTATAATGTTTACTCAACAGGTAGAAAATACGTTTCATTGTTGTCATAAGAGTGAAGTTGGAAGAGCTAAAATATTTACATTGGCATGGCTGAAAAGTATTTTGTTGTTTACAGAAATATTTGTTTATGTAAGTTTTCAGTAGCCTACATTAAGCTAAGAGATAAGACAAGTTGTAAGCTTGGACTTTTGCCAGTCGGTGCATCGTGACATGCACTACACAAATAGCAGAAATAAACAAACCTATCATCTGGTCAGTCACTGCAACAGATACTGGAGTCAGTTTGTCTTGGCCTGTCCTTGCCACTGAAAATACCTCTATCTGCCAAGAATGTGTCGCTAGTCCAGCAAAAGTTAGCGGTACTCAAATGCTTTGCAAGCAGTTTCATGAAATGGTCAGTCAGAGAGCAACTCATACCGGCTCGGACGTCGCCCGGGTTAACAAGGTCAGGAGTTCCTGGCAGCGGAAGGCGAATTACAGAGTTGCGTGGAGGAATCTGATCAGGCCTAAATGAAACAGTCATTGTCACCCCCGACAGACTGCTATGATGATGATGATGATGATATAAGTAATAAGCTATAAGTAGTGGCACTGTTTGTGGAAACACTTAAGTTGATGCATCATTAGTTGTTGTACACAAAGGTAAAGTGCAGAACTTTATAGGTACTGTTTCACCAAGATATGCACTTGTCTTGTAAGAAAAGGGGGATGTAGTGTCAGGTGAATTATATGGGCTGGAACCCTGTGTGAGTGTCACTTGTTCCTAGGGAGAGACCCTTCAATAAAGTACTGAGAGCTGACATGCTGCGTCGGGAGTTGTCCTATGTAAGTCTTCAAAATTACCTGTTAGACCTATCCCAGCTAACAGAACAAGAAAGTTCTGGTTGGCTTTATGGTGAATGAAGGAAATGAAGTGACTGGAAGAAGAGGTTACCAGGGTGAGATGATATGATCACAGGAGAAGCTGAAACCCGACAGTAAAGAAGCAGCACTGTTTCAGCCTTCAAAAAGTGGGGCAGTGGTGGCCTAATAGTTAGGGATGTGGCGACTGGAGGGCCGCCAGTTCAATCCGTGGAACGGCAGGATCAGATCTGGGGGGACAGATAACATAGCCGTGTTTGCCCCACCCCCCTTAACCCCCACTGTGGTGCCCTTGAGCAAGACCCTTAGCCCCACCTGCTCGAGTGGAGCTGCTCAGTGGCCACAGGTCAGTCTGCGATTGTACTGGGCAGCTTCCAGATGTGACTGTGTGAGTGTGAACAGGGTGCCCTTCAAAAAGAGAGGTTACCTCCCAATGGACCTTCTCTGTATGTATGAATAAAGGTTAAATTAACAAAGAGGATGTCCTGTTTTTAATTGCCTCATTTAAATCTTAAAATAATTTGCTAATTGCTAATGCTGCTAGGGTTAGCCAGTAAGCCAACTGCCCAGCAATAGTGAAGAAGAGCTACAGAAATCTGGAGCAATAAAGTCTGACCAAGGCCTGAAGCTACGTGTCCACCTAGGCGTGCATTTTCATGCTTTCAATTCATTGTGTATGTAGCAGGCCCCGCATGCACTCTGGTAGTGTGGCGTCAAGAATCTCAAGCTGTCGCTTGGAGGTGCGCATTCCTCCTCCTCCTGAATCCCTGCTCAGGTCCATAATACGCAAATAAGGAGCAGGCACGTGGAGCCGATCGCTTCCTGGAGCTCATGCTGAACTTTTAAAATAGTGGTTGTTAGTAAAAAGTAAACACATATTTGGCAACTACATATTTATTTCTCACCTCAACCATTTTCAGAAAAATGCTTTGCTTTTTACTTATGAAGATATAGGCAAGAGTTTAATGTCCGGAGGTGTTGTGAACAGGCTGCCCACCCACCAGGAGTCGTGGCAACCAATAATGTGCAGGCTGTGCTGGTCGAGGAGAGCAGAGCAGGTTGGGGTAGACAGAAAAAGCTCATCAAACTGCACTTTTGTAGCCGAAAATACTACTTGAAAACCATCCGACGTTCTCTGACCAGACAGTAATACTCTCCATGCAGTTTGTGGCTATGGAGTATTGGGCTTGCGACTCTCGCCTGGTTACACCCCTTTCGCACTCCTGACGAATCTTGATATGGAGGAGGCGCAGGGAGCTTCCGTCAACACACACCTAGGTGGACATGTAGCGTGAGAGATCAACACCAGCGAGGTAAGTCTGCACTCCTACACATCCATAGGGCAGCCAAGCAATGTTGGTTCATAATATATACATATTTATATCACCACACACTGGACATCTCTTGTTTCACTGTAAAATGATACTTCTATAATGCTGGCTGGTGGACATGACAGCTTAAAACCCTTTGAGTGTGTATGGTGCCAAACTGTGACACATACCCCTAGTGGTCAAGAGTGGTAAATATTTTTTGTCAATAAAATAGTTCAGATTTCCAAGGCTATAACTTGAAAGTGGTAAGAGATAATGGCTTACTGTCAATTAGAAAGATGTAAAATATGATCCAAAGTTTCAGATAGGAATAAATTTATGCATCTAATTTGCATAATGTCATGGCACCTCTTTAAATTCCATAACTCAGTCAAAACTGGACTTTGGATGTATTTACACAAAAAAATGGTTCAGTCTTTTGACACCATTTTTTGTACAGAGGTACCTCATCATCTTATCTTCAAAGTATATGAACAAGAAATCAGTACATTTAAAAAAAACCCAGAAATTTCTCATTTACTTTTGAAAAAGTCAGAGTGAGAAGGCAGGCGCAGTGCTGTTCTCTGCCACTAGGGGCATGCAAATTCTCACACTCATAGGGTTAAAATCACAAAGATAATGATTTTCCCTGTGATGTGCTTTTTCTTCTTTCCCCAGGTTTGATCTCAAATTATGATGGCATTAAAAAGTTTATACCTGTAGACAGTTTTATATCTGTACACTCCCTGACATAGTTGCTTGGGATGAGTGTTCGGTTCTCATTTTTAGCATCCAAAATACAATGCTTTATCATTTTGTTGTATTCAAAGAATCAAAAAGTGCTGTTTTTTGAAAAAGAGGAAAATGTGCACACCTGCCTTTGGCTATGTAGACTGAGGGCAGACACAGTGTTATTGCCTTTGACTTCAAGAGAACATGGAAGTTTATTTAGTGATGACAGAAGCTGTGTTTGTGTTTCTTACCCTGACTCAGGGCCAGACAACGGCGACATGGGGCACCTCCTGACATATATGAGAGGTGACTGGATGACAGACGCTAAAGGCAGGGCCATGTGTAAACACGCCCATTAAAGACAGTGTCAATCAACAGCCAAGATTAGAGCTTGAGCTGTTAGCAAAGTCAGAAATCCTTCACGTCCCCTTCAACAAAACTTGAGTTGAAGGGAGGACTAATTGAAGACCGGGCAGACTGAAAGGGCCGGTGGACAACAAAGCGATAACTTGGAATTAAAACAGATTATTGGAAGCACTGGTTATGTAAAGCTGAAATAAGTCTGAGATAAAAGTTTTAGCAAGGACAGTTTGCTTTATTTCCAAAGTCATCATCATGGGCCATATTGCAGAATATTTATGCAAAGGGAAGCCGCAGCCAGAGCTGATGGTGGCACTGTCTAATTAGCAGTGTTGGGCAAGTTACTAAAAAAGAGTAACTAATTATAGTTACTAGGTACTTCTTTTCAAAAGTAATTGAGTTACTTTCCAAATACTGCATGATTAAAGTAATGTTACTTGGAAAAATAGCTTTCACATTACTTTGAAATGCATACTTAAATCATCTTGCACACATAGCAAGATAATTTAATTAATGGATTACATGACGGGCTTATTAATGTCACGCTGAGAGCAGACTGTTTCAGACAGAGCTTTTAGAACTTGTTCAGTCTGCTTTATCTTGCCCAATTGAGAGCTCTTATTGTGGAAAAAATCTGAAGAAAATCAACGCGAAATTGCCAGTAATTTCCTCATTTTGGAGTGAGAGTTGGCAACACTGTATAAAGCTGACAGACCGATGCTGCGTTCGAAATGTTCACTCCTTCCCCATATAGTGTACTATATAGTGAATCAGCCATTTTGTAGTGCTGTTCAAAATCTTAACTGAAAATTTCATTCACTATATAGTACAATCAAAATATCCCACAATGCATTTTGAAAAGTAGTGTACAACGGATGGTCATTACATTAGCCCATTTATCCCATAATGTAATACACAGCCAAAGGAGCAGTGAGAGGAGAGCTTCACATCACAGCATAAATTACCTTAAGGTATGTATATTTATTAATTCAGCAGAAACGATATGGTTTAATATATTTACTTCAAATTACATGCAGATTTTGGTGGACCACTAGGAGGCTCCACTCACACCCAGTGACTTGGGGAGAAGGGTGGAGAGATGGGGAAACATTTATGTATGCGCAATGGCACCAGATGTTATTCCTGTTATTGCTGGAGTTGAGTAGTTCTGAACTGGCAGCTCTCGTGTCTCGTCCCTTCATTCCTCCACACTGGTGACCTACGATGTTGATAATGCTCAAAATGGAAGACAAAGCAAGCTCCTCTTCGGGAACAGCCACACTACGGTTTCCCTCCGAGACCCCGGCCTCATTCGCCCTGGCAGTCAAGCTCCCAGACTTCTGGCTCCATGATTCCGTTGCCTGGTTCAGCCACGTTGAGGGTCAGTTTACCCCGAGTGGGATTTCTGTGGATGACACGAGATACCATTACATGGTGGTTTCGCTTGACCAACGCTCCATTCAGCGAGCCATGAGCCTGCTCTGAGACCCCCCCCCACCCCAGGGGAAATACGCTACTGTTACAGCGCTACACCCTCTCCAACAGGGAAAGAGCAGAAAAGCTCCTCTCCCACTCTGAGTTAGGCGACGGCTCGGCTGTGCAGTAAATGGAAAGTATGCTGGGTTTGCTGGGCACAGATGACGGATCTTTTCTCTTCGCCCATCTCTTCCTCAGGAAGCTGTCAGTTTCGGGGCAGACAATTTTAGCCAACTCACCGCTGCTGGCTGCCAGAGACTACCGCGCGCTGCCAGAAGAAGCAGACTGCATTATCCTGGCGAATAGGAGTTTCGGTGTCCAGGCGGTAACACCAGGACCTTCGGCGGAGTCCACAGAGGCTGTTGAGATGACAGTTGTTGTCGGGATAGCCACTCGGAGATGCCAGAACAGGACTGTGTGTTCTACCATCAGCGTTTTGGCGCTGACACACAGCGTTGCCTCCCACCATGCCGTTTCAAGATACCAAGAAACGGACCAGCCAGCAGTCTGTAGCAGCTGCAACCGCTGGCAACAAGGAGAAGCTGCTTTTCCTTGAGGACACATGTTCCAGGAGACGGTTTTTGGTCGACTCGGCTTCCCACAAGAGTCTTATTTTGCCGACTGGTTCTGATCGGCTGGTGGAAGGCTGTGGCCCATCGTTAACCACCGCTAATGGCTCCCTTATGAAGACGTTTGGAGAAAGGTCAGTGACTATATGTTTTCACGGACACAACTTCAAGTGGGACTTTGTGGTAACTGCCTGCTCGGTTCCTATCATAGGTGCTGACTTTCTGTGTGCGTATGGCCTCCTTTCAGACATTGCTAATAGACGTTTGGTTGATGCTGTTTCTTTTTCTCCACTGCCTTGTATAACTCGGGGAGCTGGGTACTAACACATGGTAATTTTTTAGCCTCAAGGGATGTGTACCAGCGCTTGCTTTCTGATTTTCCCTTGCTCACAGTGTCTAATTTTTCTGCTGCTCTGACCAAGCATGGGGTTGACCATTTTATCACCACAAAGGGCCCTCTCATTTTCATGCGCCCACGCCGCCTTGACGCAACTAAGCTAGCCATCATGTGGGAAGAGTTTGCTAACTTGGAACGTTTAGGGATTGTAAGGCACTCCAGTAGCCCTTGGGCTTCTCCACTGCACATGGTGCCCAAGTCTGATGGTTCGTGGTGGCCCTGCGGTGATTTCCGTCGCTTGAACAACATCACAGAGCACGTCCGTTTTCCCATCCCTCACATTCAGGATTTTTCAGTGCGCCTGGCCGGTATGTCCATTTTTTTCTAAGGTGGCTCTGGTCCGCAGCTATCACCAGGTCCCAGTGCGGGCTGAAGACATCTCTAAAATGGTGGTAATAACACGCTTTGACCTTTTTGAGTTTTTTCGCATGCCATTCAGGCTTAAGGGCACGGCTCAGACTTTTCAGAGGATGATGGACGCAGTGCTCCGTGATTTGCCGTTCGTGTTTGTCTACCTGGATGATGTTCTGGTGGCTAGCGTGTCTGAGGAGGAACACTTTTCTCATTTGAAGCAAGTTTTTCGACTGCTGGAGGCACACGGATTGATAGTTAATCCAGCAAAATGTCAGTTTGGGTTGGCAGAAATTGATTTCTTGGGCCATCGCATCTAATCTGATGGCGCGGATTCACTACCAGATAAGGTGGGGACGGTGTCTGATTTCCCACGTCCGCAGACTGCAGAGTTTTTGGGGATGGTTAATTTTTACAACCGTTTCCTTCCCCGGGCAGCCCAGCTGCTACAACCATTTTACGACGCACTCAAAAAGAAGAAACCCACAGATGGCATCGACTGACCCCCCGGTCGGGTCCAGGCTTTTTCAGGTGCCAAGGCTGCACTTGCCAGTGCGGCTTTGCTCGCCCATCCGTTCCCGTTGGCACAGATTGCGCTAACTACAGATGCATCTGATGTCGCAGTTGGAGCAGTGGTGGAACAGTACGTCTCTGGTTTACGGCAACCTCTTGCCTTTTTCAGCAGCACACTGCGCAACAACGAGCGTAAGTATAGCACTTTCGACAGAGTTATTGGCTCTCTACCTGGCCACATGCCACTTTCAGTTTTGGCTTGAGGGTTGCGTATTTACCGCGTTTGTCGACCACAGACCTCTAATCTACGTGATGTCCAAAATCTCGGAACCATGGTCAGCACATCAGCAATGTCATCTAGCCGCAATATTGGAGTTCACTACTGACATTCAACATGTGGCCGGCAAGCTCAACGTTGTGGCTGACTGTTTTTCGCGCGCACTGGGCTCTCCAGTCTACTTGGGCATTGATTTTTTTCACCATGGCCGCTGACCAACTGGGAGAAGCGGACATTCTCACACTCCATTCCGCAGGTACGTGCCTTAGACTAGAGATCAAGGTAGTACAGGACGGTTGTCCCCCCCCCCCCCCCCCCGCTTTGCGGTGTCTCCATCAGCCGTCCCCGCCCGGTTGTTCCAATCTCTTGGCGCCGCCTCATTTTTGAGTCCATTCGCTCTCTCTCGCACCCTGGCGTATGTGCTTCGGTTAAGCTGGTGGGGTCCAAATTTGTTTGGCCCTCTTACGCAAGGATGTGAAGGAGTGGGCTTCAGCTTGCATTGCTTGCCAACGGGCTAAGGTTCAGAGGCACACCAGGGCCCCTCTTGAACCTTTCCGGATTCCAAGCAGGAGCTTTGACTACATCCACGTGGACTTAGTAGGCCCCCTTCCACCGTCACAAGGTTTCACGTACCTTTTGACAATAGTGGACCACACCACGCATTGGCCAGAGGGAGTCCCGTTGGCTTCCACCACTTCTGCCAACGTAGCCCACGTGTTTTTGTCATCTTGGGTTGCGTGTTTCAGTTCCGCGTCAGACATTACCTCCGATAGGGGGCCCCAGTTCATTTCATAACTCTGGTCCACCATGGCTGAGAGACTGGGGGTCAAAGTTCACCGTACCACATACAGTCTGCAGGCTAATGGTTTGTGTGAAAGGTTCTACAGGTCGCTGAAAGACGCATTTAGAGCTTTGTTCACTGACGCGAATTGGGTCGACCGCCTCCCTAGGGTCCTACTTGGGTTACGCTCCGTACCCAAGGAGGATCTTGCCGCTTCCCTGGCTGAGCTTGTTTTTGGTCAGCCATTGCAGGTCCCGGGTGAATTTTTGCCAGAAGGTCTCGCGCCTAGCACCGAATCGTCCGTGCACTTTTTTCCTAGGGTTCCAGGGCCAGTGCACCATTGTTTCCCTCACACTTTTGTTCTGAAGCATTTGGAGCATGCCAAGTTTGTTTTTCGTCAGACACGATGCCCACAGGACTCCGCTGCGTCCACTTTACGATAGCCCTTTCAGGATTTTGGAAACGGGTGCAAAACATTTTGTGTTGGATTTTGAAGGGTGCAGGGAAACCATCTGCATAGATAGGCTTAAGCCCGCTCACGTGTTGGCAGACGAGCAGATGGTGCTGGCCCAGACTCCCTGGCATGGACGCCCACCTGTGGTGGGTTCACAGGTTGGTCTTTCCCCTACAGAGGACTTTTTGCCAAGACCGGAGACTGAGTTGTTTTCCTCCCTGCCTCGACCTGGAGACCCCTCGTCTGACCCAGCTGCCGTTATGGATGATTGCTCAAGCCCAGGGTGCTGGACTGATAAGGCCACTTCTGGGTGCTCGGGAAGGGGGGGGGGTGCTGTGTGGTGGACCACTAAGAGGCTCCACTCACACCCTGTGACTTGGAGAGAAGGGTGGAGAGATGGGGAAACATTTATGTATGCGCATTGGTGCCAAATGTCATTCCTGTTATTGCTGGAGTTGAGTAAAGTTCTGAACTGGCAGCTCTTGTGTCTCGTCCCTTCATTCCTCCACAAAGTAGTCATTTTTACCACCATTAGTCTGTTACATTTTATTGTCTCACCTTGATGACGTCATTAACTGTGCCACGAAAACAAGTCCAGTTGTATCCGAAAGCTGTTAATTATATTGTTATATTGCGTTTACTATATAGTCCACTATATCTAAATTCACTATATAGCGAGTAGGAAGGGAGTGAGTGAGTGAACATTCTGAACACAGCTCCTGTCTTTGATCCTGTGCCTTGCTTAACTGCTTTGTTTGTATTATAATGTTATAACACTTTATACATAGTCGATCCAGCCCTTCAAAATTTTCAAAACCAAATCCAGTAATTTCATCTCTTTTGTGTTCATTTTCCTCTTTTTCCTTTTTTTTATATGTATATATGTGTGTCTCTTATATAGTCTCTCCAAATACAGTCAATTAAACACTCAAATCAGTCTATCAAATGCAAACAGAGCACAACCCAGCAGAGTTAACTTATATACAGCCTGACTTGTGAAGCAAACACTGAATAATTTCTTTCAGACAAACAGCTCACAGTCATTTCACACAACCCGTGGAATGCCCCCCCCACCCCCCACCCCAGGATTCCCAGTCAGAGTGACGCCACCTTTTAGTCTCTGGGGATGGGCTACATCGTCTCTTCTCCAACATCACCCGACGCAGCTCGCTGGAGTGCCTCCACGTTGCGTCCGACAGGTAGCTGTCACACCGGGTCGCCTTCACTATGGTCCATAATTAGTAAAGTGAAGAGCAGGGCGGAAGGCAGTTTATGTTTTTTATTAACTTACAAACGATACACCAATCACACAGCAGTGGGCTACAGCGCTCAAGGTCCAGGCGTCTACAGCGAAAGAGGACTACCTCTTCCACCCCTGGCCTTTTATACCCCGGCCAGCATCACCACCAGAAGTGTGGTTCACCAGCCCTGTCTAATCCCCGGTAAATCCCAGGCCGCCATATTACTGCTGATTTATGGATGTAACAAGCTGGCTAGTGGCCAAAATCTTCTGCTACATCATTAATACTGTGGCCTTTAAGTATGCATCACTTAGCATTTTAAACATGCTGAGTACATCCTACTACATCATATAGCCAGATTTGTCAGTGTGAATACAATAGTGTCCTCAAAATAAGAAGTATGTATCCATAAGTGTGCCATTTAGGACACATAATGTCTTCAAACCTGGAGGTGATGGTTGGTGAGTGGAAAGGATTTTTGCCGCCCCTGAGGCACAGACCTCCAGGCATTAGGAAGTGAATGGATTGCATTTGTAGTAAAGTATATGGAAAATCTGCATATCTATTTCCAACAGTAATATTCATGTTCTTCAATTTTGCACCTGAGATTAAGTCAAGACACTGCAATTGTTGTTTACAGCATCAGATTACATGTACTGTACACACTGATCCCCACTGCCAGAAACCAGGTGTTTAAAGCACTAAAGGTTTCCTCTCTTTGGTGCCTGGCAGCCATGGAAAAAACAACCACCTTCATAGCACAGCAGTAGCTGTCTGTGACACCAGATGAACATGAAATAATAAGAATGAAGAAGAACAGATTTTTTTTTTTTAATCAAATGCTTGACAGAACATGAACAGGATGATGTCATCCATCAAGGAGGTGATTTTCTTATCTCGTCACACATCATATCTACCAGAGTTTATAGAACCTGCATTCTTTTCCAGTGCTGGGTAATTCCGCTCTGAGTGTATTACGCTGAATTAAAACCCTTATGTTTGTTTCAGTAGTTTAGATGGAGTGAATGTTGTTGTGTTAAATCATACTGGTGGCTACAGAAAAGCTGCATCACAGCACAACCTCTGGCAGTTTGTTACAAAGAGCAAAACATTTGTGTTTAAGTTCATCATGAAGCCACTGCATGGATGATGTCATCACAGAAACCACAACCACAAGAGCCATATTAATTTTCATTGAAAACAAAGATGACCTGAGAACATAAACTACCAGCATGTATGTGAACCACACTTAAATAGGAGACACACACACACACGTGTAAATACAGTGCAGGATCAGGGGCTGAGAGCGCACATGTGATTTCTATTGGGCTAAATAGTGCTTTACAGACCCTTCTTTGCTTATGAACCTACAGCTGGTCCTTGGCTGTATTTTTACAGAAAGTAAAACCTCCCAATTTATGTATTTATAGGTCACACTCTCACAACACCAGTAAATTCAACCTCTCTCTGCAGAGGTTTTTTACTGTGTAACCTGATGACTTGCCTTGGTATCTGATGTCAGTTTGAGATCTTTCTTAATAGCTCCATCTGAGATGATGTGAAGGTGACTGAAGTTTGAAAAGTAAGATGGAATCAAGAGCACAGCATCACATTAAAGTGGTTCTGTTTATAGCTATAAAACTCACAAACACTGCAACTTCACCATCACTCTGGTATTGAGCCATATCTCATGATAGCATCTGGTTTGTAACAGCCAACTTTCTGCATATGAGATTGTGCACTGATATTTTTTGCATATTTCAGCTAAGGTGAGATGATTTTATCGTACATCGCTGCATCCATCGTGAAGTTGGCTTTATGCTTTGTCTGTCTGTGATGCACCTGTGCTTCAGATGAGTATGCAGTATATGCTTGATTTGCATCTGCTGTTGAACAGCGTTTGATGCATGCACATAACCATCATCTGCAGTTTCACCCCAGCCTGACAGGTGGTGCAAACATGTTGATGCACTAGCTTTTCATCAGCTATATAAAAGTGAAGAAACGCACATTTTAGCAACGACAGTTGTGATCGTACACAGGTGAGAAGAGGAGCTCCTGTGTTTACTATTCTTGGTGGAAGAAGCTAAAAAAAGAAAGGAGAAAGTATAGTGCTCTAGTATAAATTCTTTGTTCTTCTATGCTGTGTCTATAGCGCCACCTTTTGAAATGGAGGTTGCTTTGCCCATGTCAGTGCATACAATCAGGGAGGTCACAAAGCATGGGCTGCACGTACACAGCTGCAGAGGGACCACGCAGAGCCTAACAAACTGGAGAAGATGATGAAATTTACATCAGACAGGCCTCGAGGTTGAGCAGACGCACAAAGCATAAATCCAGCCGTACATACAGAATTTGCAAGAATCCCTACTCCTCCTTGACAACTGACAGAATGCTCACCAAACTCACACATTAAGACTGTCAGGTAGATCTGCATCCAGGTTGTGCTCAGGATCAGGGTCAAAGGTAAGAAGTTCTGGCCACATATGTGATTTCATTAAAATCACTAATTCTAGTCAACTGCCCAGATGCTCAACAAACTCACCGACAGTGATCCTCTGGTGGGTCTGCATCCAGGCTGTGCTCAAGATAAAGGCAAGTTCACAAGATATGAGTATGTATTTTTTTTTTAACTTCGACCATACCTAGGCTGTCTACATAGAAAGAGAAGCAAAAGCTCTTGTTGACCTTGGGATGTAATCATCAGGCCCAGGGATCGTGAAACCGGTAGGGCCAGTACAGTTTGGACCCGACCTAATTTTTGTCAATAAACAGAGTGTCATGATGCTGAGCACGGTTGGGGAACCGTGCTCATGCTTTGAGTTTGTTGCAGTTAATGTCATGTTTCGCTGCCTCGCCGAGGCAACAGTGATGAGAAAAACCCAAATGCAGGAGGATGTGGTGTTTATTAATACAAATGTCCAAACAATGAAACAGACCAACAACCTGGTGCGTGTGTTCAGTACAGGAAATTGTCCCCAAATGAAATGACACGGACCACGATACACAAATAGACCCAGGATGCTCCTGAGACAGAAGTGCAGACCGGAGCCGGGCAACCCAAGGCTCTACAGTCTGCACCAAGGTATCACAGGGCAAAAACAGAGAAAAAAACTAAGCACGACTAGCAACTGACAGGTGAAGGCACTTACAGAGGTGAAACGGGCTGACAAACCAATGCACCGACAATACACAAGCGTGCAGACAGAGCTTTAATAATACGAAACATAATGACCAGAATGATTGCCGGTGTGAGTGGGTGTGTGCTGAGTTGAGTGAGAGCAGGTGTGCATGAGTGTATGTGTGTGCATGAGAGTGGGTGTATGGATTTGAGCAGGGAGAGAAGAAGATGATGACAGATTGGAATCACCTATCAAGCCCTGACAGGAGAGGAGGGGCCCACATTAACCAAAATACAACAGGACATGGCTAAGCAATGACACACAATATGGAACTCAAAAGATAACATAAAACACAGATCACAAGGAAACAGAAAAATGCCATGAAGCCGGGCTCGGGAGAATCCCAAGCTCGGTTCGTGACAGTTAATTTTTGTACTTCCCACTTCAGTTTTGTTATTGTATATAAGGGTGGTATTATGTTACCTTAGTTTGCCCTTTGCTTCTTTTTGTGTTAATGGACCTTCTTGCATTTTTATTTACATGCTCCTGTGTTTTGACATGAGTCCACCCTTACCCTCGCTTTCAGTCTTCTCTTGTAACATTGGTTTTTATCAGCATTGTATTGTTATTTTTATCTTGTCCTTGCCTTGGTGGGTTATTATTATTTTCTTCTTGTGTATTATCTGGTCTGGATCTCCCTTTGTTATCTTCTCATATCCATAGTTAGTTACCTTTGTTCCTTCTGTGCTTTTATTTTGACAGTACTCTTTGTTTACTTCCTCTAAGCTAGTTTCGCGGTTTGCCTCAGCTGTAATATTTCAGTTCATTATCCTTGCTCTGGTTCTCTACACCTCTTCATCATTTCTGTTAATTACTCTTTGCCCTATTTAAGGGACACCGCCTCGTGGTTCGGTGCTGAGTTCTTCAAGGTAATCCTGCGTGTTTCCCACGCTTCACTCCCTGTGTATTTCCAGCGTTTCCACCCGCCTTATCCTTTGGTCACTCTGGCGTTTCAGCACGCCTTAGCTTCCGTGCTGTTCGACTGTCTCTTTTATCCTGCCTTGTAAGTTTTTATTCCTGTTATATTTTGTGTTTTCATTAAACTATTGCAACTCATAGCCAGCGTTTGGGTCTCCCTTCCTGCCCCGTCTGGGCAGTTCATGACACAGAGAGAGTCAGCTACTAATTGTGGATCCTGGTGCTCAATTAGATTTTTTAGATTTAGATTTAGTATACTTTATTGATCCCCAGAGGGGAAATTGAGGGTCATCCACCACCTGGATGGATGAAGCAGCCACGATACGGCGCTATCCCTTAACCATTCACACACACATTCACACCTAGGGCCACTTTAGAGTCTCCAATTAACCTAACCTGCATGTTTTTGGCATGTGGGAGGAAACCGGAGAAATCCCGGGGTAAACCCACGCATACACGGGGAGAACATGCAAACTCCACACAGATCACTGTTGGTCGGGGGCTGGGATCGAACCCACGATCCCCCGGCCAAGGGTAAACTGTGCTGCCGCAGTGCTAACCACTGCGCCACCATGCAGCCCAGCCCATTAACTCTGGTTAATTCTGAGAACTGGATTTTTACCTAAGCTGCTGGTGCTCCCCTACCCCTTGGCATTTCAGATCAGGTTACAAGGGGTAGTAGTTGAAAACTACCCTGGACACCCCTTCAAGGTCGCTACATTGGTAAGGTAAATATACCACTTTCTGCCAGAAAAAAAGAAAAGAAAGAAAAATAATATTGATGAGAAATTTACTAGAAAGAAGCTGTAAATTTGTGGAAAAAATACTACAATTATTTTGAAAAAAAAATGTATGCATTCACAAGGAAAAAAATTCAAGAGAGTTACTTTTTTTTCCTCTGTCCTATCAAAACTCATTTTGTACAACTGCAGAGAATAAATAGGAGCTCCTGGCTCTAAAAAATAATCCCGTTTAACCACAGGTTTTCCCCACAATTTTCCAGGAGAGTTGTTGGGGGTGCAGCTGATGTGAGGGAAGCACAGGTTTATTTTAAGTATTTCATAATGAGCTTTGGTGAATAATGAAATGTCAAAAAACAATGGATTGTAATGGACTTGCATCAGATACAATGAAGGCAGTCTTTTGGCAGCAGTGGTGAGTTTGAATGCGGTGGTGTGTTTGTGTGTGCAGGGTGGGGGGGCCCAGCCAAATCTCAAACTGTTCCGCGGTCCCTGATCAGGCCTGAATAAACTATGCCATCATTGACGGTCTGGCTTCAAGGTCTTCACACCAATTATCTTGACTTTCCAGTACCATCATGTTACATCATGTTATTCTGAAGTAGCTTTTTTTTTAAAACCAAAAATGTAGTAAAAACATTTCAGCTCATTTTGGTAATTTTTATACTTACATAAACATATTTATTCATTTTTCCATGTGCATTTTCATGACCATTGAAGATACAAAGCCAATCCTTATTTGGTTTTTATACAGTAAATGTCTGACAATGATATTTCAAACAGTCTCCTGCCTGCCAGCCTCCTTCTACAAACTAGATTCACAGCGGGTATGTGGTCGTCACGAATCCTGCCTGCACCCTCATCTCACAGTACACCTGATTTATCCAACATTGTTCGGAGTTCATATGTGAACCTGACTCCAGCCACATAGTTCCACACATTCCTGGATGTCGTGCTGGCCAATTAAAGGTTAAGTGCCCTGCTCAAGAGCACCTCATCAGCAGCCATTGACGAAAGGGAGAGAGTTACTCATTCGCTTTCCCGGCCAAATTTCCCCAGCCAAAGTGGATTTTGGTGCCAGCCTCAGTGCAGCACTGCTGGCATGCGATCATGTACATTCATAAACAATGACATTCCCGAGGCTCTGGAGGTTTCCTTGCTCCTGCTCTACATGCTCAAGTGGGATATATGATCCACCGCTTATTAAACAGAGCTTACTTGTAATTAAGCCTCCCAGATGGGTTTTTGCTTGAGGTTCGCGTTAAGCCTCTTTCTCCATCTGTCTCCAGAAAAGTGACGAGCGAAGAGTAATAGGTTTCATTTAAAAAAATGACAGACTGTTGAAAAATGGTAGGCGGTCATGAGAGCGTATGCTTAAAAAAATTCTGTTTAAAAAAATACATGTGGAATCATCAATGTTGGGAGCTTGCTCTAACAGTGGCACCTTATGGAAGATACCTTATAAAGTACTACGAGTAAAAAAATACACCTCAAAAATAAGACTGTAAAATGATTGCACTGCTGGCTGAAAAATCTTTTAACTGAAAATTAAAATAATGAATGTGCATTTCAATCAAAAATAGCATTTGATATTTGCTATTATCTAACTATTCTAGCACAGACACATATATGCCCATCCACCAAGTCGCTCTCAAATGATCGTTGTAGAAGATGTTGGCATGATGGATTTTCAGGAGTTTGTGTTGCACTACATTTTTGTTGGCTTTACAGAAGTCTGACTTTAAATGTCTTCAATTTTGCACCAGTGTATAACACAATTTGACACAATAGTGTTCAGTATTGTTGCAGTTTCAGCTGTAAACATGCTAAGCTTTTTTAGCCTTTAAGATAACACAAGTAAACACAAAATGCAGTTTCTAAATGAAGGTGTTTGTGATTAAGGATAAAAAAAATCCAAACCTACATGGCCCTGTGTGAAAAAGTGATTGCCCCCCGTTAAAACATAAATTAACTGTGGTTTATCACATCTTTGGAAAGCTGAAATCAATTTCTCGAGCCACACCCAGGCCTGATTACTGCCACACATGTTCTCAATCAAGAAATCATTTATATAGGACCTGCCTGACAAAGTGAAGTAGACCAAAAGATCCTCAAAAGCTAGACATCATGCTGCAATCCAAAGAAATTCAGGAACAAATGAGAAACAAAGTAATTGAGATCTATCAGTCTGGAAATGGTTATAAAGCCATTTCTAAAGCTTTGGGGCCCCAGCGAGCCACAGTGAGAGCCATTATCCACAAATGGCAAAAACATGGAATAGTGGTGAACCTTCCCAGAAGTGGCCGGCCAACCAAAATTACCACAAGAGCGCAGTGATGACTTATCCAAGAGTTCACAAAAGACCCCACAACAACATCCAAAGAACTGCAAGCCTCACTTGCCTCAGTTAAGATCAGTGTTCATGACTCCACCATAAGAAAGAGTCTGGGCAAAAATGGCCTGCATGGCAGAGTTCCAAGATGAAAACCACTGCTGAGCAAAAAGAACATAAAGGCTCGTCTCAGTTTTGCCAGAAAACAGCTTGATGATCCCCAGGACTTTTGGGTAAATACTCTGTGATGAGACAAAAGTTTAAATTTTTGGAAGGTGTGTGTCCCATTACATCCGACGTAAAAGTAACACAGCATTTCAGAAAAGGAACATCATACCAAGAGTAAAATATGGTGGTGGTAGTGTGATGGTCTGGGGCTGTTTTGCTGCTTCAGGACCTGGAAGACTTGCTGTGGTAAATGGAACCATGAATTCTGCTGTCTATCAAAAAATCTTGAAGGAGAATGTCCGGCCATCTGTTTGTGACCTCAAGCTGAAGCGCACTTGGGTTCTGCAGCAGGACAATGATCCAAAAGACACCAGCAAGCCCACCTCTGAATGGCTTAAGAAAAACAAAATGAAGACTTTGGAGTTGCCTAGTCAAAGTCCTGACCTGAATCCGATTGAGATGCTATGGCATGACCTTAAAAAGGCGGTTCATGCTCGAAAACCCCTCAATGTGGCTGAATTACAACAATTCTGCAAAGATGAGTGGGTCAAAATTCCTCCACAGCGCTGTAAAAGACTCATTGCCAGTTATCACAAACACTTGATTGCAGTTGGTGCTGCTCAGGGTGGCCCAACCAGTTATTAGGTTTAGGGGGCAATCACTTTTTCACACAGGCCTATGTAGGTTTGGATTTTTTTTTTTCCCTTAATAATGAACACCTTCATTTTAAAACTGCATTTTGTGTTTAACTGTGTTATCTTTGTCTGTTATTTAAACTTGTTTGATGATGTGAAACATTTAAGTGTGACAAACATACAAAAAAATGAGAAATCAGGAAGGGGGCAAACACTTTTTCACACCACTGTAGTTCCACCAAATCAAAGATTTGTTAAATACAATTTTAATTATGAATATTTCAAAACCAGCTTACTGGAAATCTTTACTGTGGCCTGAAATGCCTTTGTCCTCTGTTTAAACACTCACTTCTCAAAGGCAGTGCTATTATGTAATAAAACAAAGGATGACATAAAGGTTTCATTCTGGCTTATTGTTGCCTTATGTTTGGGTTGACTACAAAAGTGATTCTGCATGGTATCTCTGTTCAGCACTAAACAAAATCAACATGCAACACGAACCGTGCGGTGGAACGGTCTGTACATGATGTAACATACAGGGATGCACAGCTGTGGGGGCAGGTGTCCAGCAGGATCCCGGCTGCTCTTTCTGATGTGTGCAGGCCTCCGACACCTCGCTGCTGACCTGTGCTGCTCTAACGGTTTCCTTTTTTTTTTTTTTTTCGCGGAAACATCTGGCAGGTGACATATCTTGTGTGCCAATTAGTATTTCTCTGCACTCCCCCGTGTTCTCATGCAGTACCCCTACACCCTTACACACTTCTATGTTCTCAACCTGCCAGGACGCGGGGAAACAAAAACATGAAAAGAGACTAATTTAAAAGGGCTAATCTGCCCATTCTTTAACATGGGGTTTATTTTTACAGTCTCCAGCTGGACTTGCTTTGAGTGTGTGGAAGCAATCAGGAAACAGAGGGGGAGAAATTATGTTCACAGATTTAAATGTCGCAAAGCCTTGAGGATAAACTGTAGAAATTTATAAAGGCCCAATTGAAATGATCGGGCCTGCTCAGGCAATTGGCTCCAAATGGATGTTTCGTTTTGTCTTTATTTGCTGAAGAGGGGGGTGGATACTTTGCAAAAATAGAAACATTTGGTTTGTGAAAATGGGCAACGCGCCGATCATTAGCCCTCAAAACCCACTTCAAAGGGTGCTGGTGTGTCGAATGCCTGGTGGAGGAACACAAGAAAAGGCTCTGATCATTTTCATGTCTGCATCCGTTTGGTTTCATTTATCATTTATTCCGTACAGTATTCTGGAGATCATATGGCTTTGTTGTATGCATTTATGTATTCTAATAGTTTCTTTGCTTGAGCAATAATGTTTTTCATTGTACCATTGTGTCTCTTCACATGCAGGAGAAATTAATAAAAGAGGGATTATGTCAGTTATTTTTACCAGTGAAATTACTTCTGTCATGAACTGCCCAAATGGCAGGGAGGAGAAACCCAGACGCTGCAGTTTGTGATATTTATTGAAAAAGCAAAACACAAAGTCCAAACAGTGCACCAACACAAAAACAAACTGATCAAAAGGCAAACTTACGAACGGATGAAGGAACAGAGCTCACCTGAACAGGAAAAGAGTTCCAATGGAGATGAGTATGTCAGATTCCGGCAATGAGGAAGGAAAATAACAACCCTTAAAGAGGGCCAGAAACAAATGATAACAAGTGATGGCAGGTGTGGATCACATGAGCAGGCAAGAGGTAACGATTACAATGGAGATCAGCTGGGAGTAATGAGAGGGAGAAGACGGGACTGACAGCTGGCAGGAGCACCACCCACAATAGAGCAAAAAACCCGGAAGTGCCACTGACAGCTGCAGCCCCGGAGAGGGAGAGAGAAAACACAACAGGATACAAATATAATGTGATGGCAAATAAAGACAAGTAAACCCAAAAATGTAAATGACAAAACTACAATGAACGTGAACAGGAAAATAAATCATACTAAGAAACAATACAGAATATGTGAAAATCAACCAAAGATAAAATTATATTCAGCATATACTGTATATTTTATATTAAAAAATACAACACTATACAAATATAGAAAAAAGGCAAAGAGACAGAGCATGGCAGGATACCCCCATGCTCAGATCATGACAGAGCCCCCCCCACCCCACCCGCAAGGGGTGGATACCAGACACCCCAGGCAACATCAAAAGAAAAGGACCCACCCACACAAAGAACCCAAAAACAAGAAAACAACCCCACCCTGCGTGGGAGGAGGCAGACCCAGGCACGGAGGGACCGAAACAAACCAGAGGAAATAAGAAAAACTCTCATAATTAACACCCCAGCATCACCCAGACTCGGAGGAAACAAAAAACAAAAACCCTGCTCAGGACCCACACCCATGCAGAACCAGGTGCCTAGGCCCCCTGGACCAAAGAGCTAGATAGTTCCAGTGGCCGGCAAAAGTCCCAGACCTGACAAATGGCATGGTGGTAAGAGTCGGGTGGCCTGCCGGAGAACGCGGGCCACCCAACCCAGTGGCACAGTCTGTCAGGCGGTTGGCCAGAGTTTTTTAGCCACCTAAACAGAAGGGGTGGCCCAGGAGGCGGCCGCCCCACTGGAAAGACCAACGAGGAAGAGGACAATGGAGCTGGGGTAACCACGACGGCCTTGGGCGGAGGAGAGGTAAACCACGACGACCTCGGGCAGAAGAGAGGGAACCACGATGGCCTCGGGCAGAGGAGAGGGAACCATGACAGCCTCGGGCAGAGGAGAGGGAACCACGGTGGCGTCTGGCAGAGGAGAGGGGACCACGATGCACTCAGACTGGCCTGTAGCACCCTCGGTGGTCCCGGACTTGGACATATTAGCACCCGCGGTGGCTCCAGGCTGGAGAAAAGCAGCACCCACAGTGGCTCCAGGCTGGAGCAAAGCAGCACCCATGGGTGCTGATCCATTCAGATCCTGCTCAGATCATGACAGCTTCTAAGTCTTATTGAATTTTAACTGAATGGAAATGAACACCTGCTGTTTGTAGGAGTGATTTCATATGGTAATTCCACACCCCCAAGATCTCACAAAAACTTGTGTGACTTCAGAATAGAAAGCCCCCTTCAGACTGGATGAAGACCTGGCTACGCTCTCCACAACCTACCTGACCAACTTCAACATGGCTGGATCCAGGAAACATTTGAAAACCTCGTTCAGTTCTAAGGCAGTCATGATGCTGCTACACTTTTTCTCTGCTGTTTTCCACATCCTCGGGATGCTTTCTGAGAAGCCTCCCCACCACGTCAGCAGCACGTTGCCCCAACAGTCCTACCATGTATGCCCATGGTCTCACCATGCTCTGGACGCACACTGGCAGGGGCGGCTGTAGTCATTTTGGTGCCCTAGGCTAGATTAGGGTACTCCCCCCCAACACACACACACACACACACACGCACACACACACACACACACACACACACACACACTACCGGTGACTCACATTACTGCTCATTAAAAATCTCAGATTAAGACACGCTACCCTGCATCAACATAGTCATCATGTTACACGTCCACAGAACAGGGACAACCTCAACAATAAAGTTAAAACAGCAGCTTTGATCTTCACAAAACCCAGTCCCAACAAGAAGCAATTACATCTTAAAATGCAAAAATTACTGTAACATACATATCCACACAGTTTGCATAATAATTTGCACTGCTGCAGTGGCAGCAACACAGCACATTGCCTGAAACCGGAGACGGATTACAACAGGTCAAGTTTTTTCGATAACCAACATTCACTGAGCCAGCAGCCAAAGAAAAGTAAAAAAAACTTCATTTTATAAAGCTTTGCTGTTTTGTCTTTTTAAATCATGTTCAAGAGGCAACACAGGACTGGTGGCTCGAGCTGTTTGCAGCCGGAGACTGAATTTACACCATCAGCCAGCCGGAGGTGGAATTGCCACTAGTACTAATCATGCTGTTCATGCTGTTTAATCGATCAGTTCTGTTAAAGCAGAGTTTGTCAAAGCGGTCATCTGGCATGTAGAGAAATAAGTAAAGCTGTACTCTCTTCTCTCTGTAGTCACCTGGCATATTTATTTAATTTAATTTTACAGATCTCAAGTTCCTTTCCACAATTTGTTTACATAAGATGTGCACTGATACAAGAGTGAGAGGTGGGGGTGGGGCCGTTTAGGGAGTTCTACTCAGTTCTACCATGGTCACTGCAAACTCTCCACATTGTCACTGCTGTAGTGATCCAAAGTTGGTGAGCCCTCGGGAGCTCCCTCCTGGCCTGGGGTCCCAAGGATTTGTCTGCTTTGCCTGCTAACACAGCACCTCTGGCTATTATGAATTTTATTTTATTAATTTAAAAACTTTTTTGAGGGCTTGCGGCAGTGCACCCTCCAGCAGGAACATTGATGTGATGCCACTGCTGCCACTACACTCCACCCAGGACCCTGATACAATGCCACCATGATCATCAACAACCACAACCTCACTATGGGAGTTTTGTGCATGCTCAAAACTCTCCATGCTCTATCACATTCTAGTCACACATTCTCTGTCATGGGGATCAGAGTGCATTCTTAATACACTCCCGAAGACCTTACTAAGACCCTACAAAAACCATCCATGTGCTGGTGGATTTCTTAGGTTGTAGCACAGTCTTTGTGCAGTATAGAGGGGGTTTATACAAATGTGAGGACTGTCAACATCAACAGCTGGCTGTTATTCTGGTTTGCAGTGGAAAAACAAAAAAAAGAAAAAATATGGCAACATGAGCTGAAGATGAGCATGTAAAATCTGTTCTGGGTCAGTTCACTCTCACTGGCTGTCCAACGATACTGTAGGTATCATTAAATATGAAACACGTTTGATATTAAAGAAAATAGGAGAGCCCCCGACTGAATTGGGAGCAGTAAAACAATCTTATTGATGCCATGCCAATCAGCATCAGCTAGCCTCCAATTCCTCATTGCTGTCGAAGGTAGGGTGGGTGGGTGGGTGGGTGGGGGTATAAACTTTCCGAGTGTGTGGCCAGCCTAGCACAACAATATTTCACTGTCTAGCTGTTTTGAACCACATGTGGGTAGTGAGGGATGATAAAGGTGATTATTCATAGGCCTGCAACACAGGTTTGTTCAGGTTTAGAACACTTCTGCACTGGCTTCACTTTTCAGACTGGAAAGCTCAGTATGTGCATCTGTAACATATAATCAAAGGTATATTTAAGAAATGTGGCTAAAACAGAAGGGGGTTCATGCATACTATTAAAGAAGTGATAATAGATTTATTTACAATAGATTTTTAGTTATTCATAATGCACTCTTCCATAAAATTTCCCATTAAGATAAGATAAGATAAGATAAGATAAGCCTTTATTAGTCCCACAATGGGGAAATTCCAGGATTGCAACAGCACAGGGATAGCAACACTCAGAGCAATAATCAGAAGGCAAGAAAAAACAAGAGCAGCTAGTATACATATGTACATATTACTATAAATATATATATACAGACACACAGTGCGGAGCATTGTGGTTGGTGGATGTGCAGCAGAAATGAACATCCCCGCTGAATTGCTTCTGTTCTCTGACGATTCAGCACCTTTCCTCTGTCCTACGGCTGACTCTGCGTTGCCCATCATCGTTTGACATGCTGCTCGTCTGATGGATGTTTGCCGTCTGGTCAAGGTGGCCCCGCGCTTTCATCAGGCCCTCAGCAGGCAGGGTGATAGGCCGCCAGGGCGAATCGAGCATTCCATGCCTTCACGCCGGGAGATAAAACAACCGTCCCATGTCACCACGGCAGAGATTAAAAAAAGAAGGGCTCCTCACCCTTCACAGATCATACATCAACATTACCCCAGCCGACGCCATGCAGCAGCAAAGCATGCTGGGTAGATGACACATCTAGAAAGATGGATCTCTCTAATGTGAGGCATAAACATAAATTATCCAGAGGTGTATTTAAGTAGTTGCATGTGAAGTCGGTTTCAGTATCACTGTGATGGTGCCTTTAAGATGGCAATATACCGTAGTACTTTCTTAATCTTGCACATTGGTAAATATTTAAAAATATATATATATACAGTAACTTATGTGAGTGACTCTTGTAGCCTTGGTGATAGTGACATGTTGCCATACTGCTGGGAATGGAAAGCCTGACAAGTACATATATAGCACCTTTCCACACCACACTCTTCATGTGAGCGTCAAAATGCATCACTATCACATCTCTTCTAAGTGCTGCCTGTGCACATCTCTTTAAGATGGACCACTCCGTGATTTTTCACCACACCTTGATGGTCTCGTGCAAAGGAGATGTAGAGGAATGGCTGCAAACGCCTCCATCCTTCACTCGAGCCTTTCCATTCCTCTCTCTACAGGATGGCATAAATATAAATGTGGCAGCTCGTGTTCTCCGCAACAGTTTGATCCGAGCAAGCACCAGAATGAGAGACCACCTATTCCATTCACCTATCGCTTCACTGGTTTCTGATAAAAATCTTTCTTCTCATGCATTTGAAAAACACATTTTGTGTGATTAATGTAAATATTTTCATCAGTACATCAGATGCAATTATAAGAAAACAGAAATTAATTAGTTTTACAAGTTATTACAAACGGGTTTAAATGGGCAAATGCAATTTTGAACCCAGGCAACTCTGTCCTGACCACCCACCACCATAGAGGCATTTGCATGTTGCTGGAGTAAACCAGGTGTTTCCAGAGGTTAATAGAGGTTAGCATAATCTATTTCTCTTAGATTAGAAAACAATTAATTCCTGGCACGTTAATACTTTTAAAAAGACTCAAAAAAATCATTGTGTGTGGACCATACAGTATGCAGTCTCTTACTTTCCCAAGGTATTTCTATGTCTGCCAACCTGCTACACACTCAGTTTGTGTTCTCAATATATGGTTAACCTACTATCACATACACATTAATGTAAAGGAGCAGTTAGCCCAATAATAGCACAGAAATAGTAAGAGTATTTACCCATCTGCTCTACTACATATTTTAATTCGGCCTGCAATTGTACAAAGGTAAAACTTGAATTTGTTTTTGAGAGGTGGATTAGGAAGGATTCCTGAAGGCGAAGGATGGGAGTACTTCGGGTTTTTTGATTTCAAAATGTAGCATCAGGAGGACAAGTTAGCCTCAAGTCTTAACAGGGATATAAAGAAATGCCAAAAGAGCACATCATACTCAGGCTACGGGGATTGCATGCTGATCCTGGATTTGAAGATGAACAACTGGAAGGAGAGCTTTATAAAGGTATCAGGTTCTTTCTAATTCCCATACATGTTTAGGAGGATTCAACATGTTTTCATCCCAGGGGGTCATCTAATTAAAACTGATCCAAAAACAAATACTTGTACATAAATTTGGACAATAAACAATTAAATATAAGGACAGAAAATGTTTTCTGGAAAAAATGAAATCACGGTCTATTTTTTGTTTTCAGCTTGGCAAGATACCAAACATTATAATGGGAAGAGGAGGGGCTTATCGTTTTACTGCAGCCAGCCACCAGAGGGCAATCAAGATTCACTGGCTTCACCTTTTTAGATCTTTTCTGCTGCCATCTTTATTCATAGTCTATGATGGCTTCCGGGCACATTAATGTAGACTCCGATTTACTCAGTAAAAGGTTGATTCAATCCAAACAGCAAAAAATAAATTTTTTTGAGAGCAACAAAGACTATTAGTTAAGTTAATTCCCTTCCACAGCATGTGGGACACCAGGTGGTGTGTAGGGGCGGTGCCTATATCCATTTCTCTGATCCTAGGCCACACAGCTACTGTAAGTAGTGAAAGCTACAGTGGGAGGTGTCGTGGTTCGAGCGCCGATCTCGTCCGCGCTCGGGACATGCAGTATTTTCCTCCCAACTGATGTGTGTTCCCTATCGCTCTCCGAGCTTTTATTGTGACAGTGCTCGGAGGGGCTTCCGGCTGTCAGAACTGACGCCCTGAGAGTTGAGCTGCATTTTGCCTCATCAGCTGTTCCCTACTTAAGAGGGCAGCGGAGGGCGAAATGTGCAGCAGTCTCGTCGGACAAACCCTCGTCTGACATCATCGAGCATCCCTCTGGTCAGACATTAACTACCTTTCATCCATTATTGTAAGTGTATTTCATTGTGAGTCTGTTCCTCCTCGTCATAGCCTGTGTTATCGTTGTAGTGTATTTTGGCCCCTCGTGGCTCATTATTTTGTCATCTTTCTGTTCCTTTAATAAACTGTGCAAACTCACCGGTTGATACTGTATGTGGCGTCTTTTGATGGCTCGTGAGGGCCATCCATGACAGTAGACTGCTGCCAGACTGAGACGCCTGTCGCCGTGAGTTTTGCCTGAATTGGACTTGTTTTTCCCTGTCTGGGTACCTGTGTGCTGGGAGGTCATATCGTCATTCAGGGGCCGCGCTCAGAGCCTGGGCTACGAGCTGGCGGAGGCCCTGGACTACGTTGATGGAACTCTCTTCACTGCTGGCCTCTATGACACTCCCAGCGATGTACGCCGGCACCTGGACCTCGCTGAGAACATCGTTAATTGCCTTCCTCGCTACTCCAACCACCCTGAAGTCATTGTGAGGAAGGCAGACATCTCTGCACACCGGGAGAGACTCCGTGGGCTGGAGGGAAACTCCGGCAGGAAGCCGAAGAGTAGGCACCCTCACTCCTCGCTTTGGGATCCCGTTCCTGTCCACGTTCCAGTCCAGGAGTTTGCACCACCCAGGGGTGATTCCCCAAGGAGTGTGACGTCAGTCGGGATTCTCCCGGAGAAGTTACAGCTGTCAGCTGCTTCCATCCAGGACCGAGTGGCTGCTGCTCGCTCCGCCGTCCACCCCACACAGATTATTAAGCATGTGACAGCGGCAGTCAGGCTGGTGGAGAGGAATCCTGAGCTAAGCTATTATCCAGAGTACGCCGACCTGCTCGCTTCTGTTTCCGCACAGGAGCGGCATTTCCCGAACCTCTCCTTCGCCTCGCCCTCTGCCAGTAACCGTCATCACACAGCCAACACTAAGACTCAGCGAGAACCCCGTCCGGATCCTATTCCAGGTCGTCAGAGGAACTCAACCTCCCAGTCAGCTGCCTCTTCGGCGTTTCGTCAGGAGGGAATTCCCGCAGCCTCTCCCCCCGGGTCATCTTTCCCTGCTGTCCCATCAGCTCCTCGTGCCCGGATCGCCTCGGCTGTCGTCCCCTCTTCCTCGACGTCTTCCCCGGCTGCTGTGAGTACCACGAGTCCTGCTCCAGCAAAGCCCGTTATCGGACCATCGCAAGCGGCTCCTCCTCGTCCTCCCAGGGGGCCCTCTGTCACCATCCAGCGGGGAAAGGGAGGAACAAAGTCCATTGCAGCGGGTTCTATCGGGCCTCTACGGATCAGGCACGTGTCTTTTCATTCTGTTCCCTCAATGAGTGAATTGCCTTGCTTGATTTCTGGGGGTGGAGTTCGGGGTTCACAGCCCCCCGAGCTTCCTCCACCTGCTTTAGCATCTAACATTGAACCTGCTGCCTCTGTGTCTCCCTCCGCTGAGAGTTCCGCGATGCCAGGCCTACGTCGCCGGAAGGGGAGGGGGTCTGCGGTCCTGGAGAGCCTGGTTCCAGCCCCACAGTCACGTCATGGGCAGAGGAGGAGAGCGGACTGCTGTGTGGAGCCTGCGCCAATGACGAAACGTCTCCGGGTCTCCATCGATGAGCGGTTCGATCCAGCAGGTCGAGGATCTCCTGCTACCATGCCGTGCGGGTCTTCGGCGTGGACGTCAGCATTGGAGGGTCCTCAGACTGTGGAGAACACCATGCTGGCTGCGGGGCCCGCCGTAGCCGAGTGGGAGCCAGAAGATGTCCTTCTGCCTGCTGAACCCGGATCGTCGAAGTCCTGGACGGCGACAGAACTCGAGTTCAGGCAAGTGCTCTATTTTTCCTTCCTACTATCTGTTCTAGAGCATTTTTGCCTGTCTCTCGGGGAGACGAGCCAGGGGCAGCCGCCCGCTGCATCCAAACTTGTCTCGCTGGGCTCTGTCGCTATCAGTGATCCTGATCCCGGTTCTTCTTCTTCTCCTGAGCCTTCTCCCAGGGTCACTGGTGCGGAGTCAACCCCGGTCGCTGTGCTGGAGGTTCCGGGTTCAGGGTTGGAGGCTGTCTATGGAGCTGTTCAGACCCAATTGGGGTCCGACGTGGGTGCAGCACGGGCTCACCCTGGGTCCAACAGGAGGACAGCGCCTATTCTGGTAATGTTTGGAGGTGGAGCTGCAGATCCTCCGCTGAGCGACGCCGGACTGGTCCCTCTTCTTCCCTCCAAGCCTTCTCCACCGGGTGCCGTTGGGGCTTCTCATATTCGGCCCGGCTCTCCCTCGCTGTTCCCCTCTACAGGGAAGCCGTTGTCGTTTTCCCCCCTGCAGTCCTGGTGGCTGAGTGATGCGGGTCGGCCGCCTGAAGGACTGCCTCGCCCGTTTGGCGTTCTGGGTCGGCCACCCAACCAACTGGACTGTCTGCTTGGCGACCTGGTCCGGCCACCAGAGATCCTGTTTTCCTGGGCCTGGGACTGGGGTAGGCCGCCCGAACGCTCCCTTTTTCCCCTATCAGTTATGCGGACATTGGACGCAGGGAGACCACAAGAACTGTGTGTGTATTATTGGACTCTGCCTGCTGTCACCCCCGTATGTTTCGTATTTCCTCTAGATGTTAAGGTCACTTTTGGTGTGTTGTCATGTGCCTTATTTTGATCTATGTATTACCGCTGTTTAGCGTATCTTTTTTTTTCTCCTCCCCTGTCGGAGGGATGATTTGTATCTGCCATATTGTGTCTCAGGGGTCTGAGTATTTTAGTTATAGGCCTCCTTCTGTTATTTGCATTTTTATCCTGTCTATGTGTCATCCGCGCTTTATGGGGTATTGTGTTTTTTTTTCTACCATACTCTGTAATTGCTTTGTTTGTTCCCTGTCATCGTCTTGGTGTTTTTGTCTTTTCTAGTTCTCACCCTCCAGGCCTTTACCCCATCCTCCCACCCTGGGTGGGGGGGGCTTGGGTGTCATACGGCGCCCAGAGTTCGCCGCCTCGGGGGGAGGTACTGTCGTGGTTCGAGCGCCGATCTCGTCCACGCTCGGGCCATGCAGTATTTTCCTCCCAGCTGATGTGTGTTCCCGATGGCTCTCCAAGCTTTTATTGTGACAGCGCTTGGAGGGGCTTCCGGCTGTCAGAGCTGAGGCCCTGACAGCTGAGCTGCATTTCGCCTCATCAGCTGTTCCCTACTTAAGAGGGCAGCAGAGGGTGAAATGTGCAGCAGTCTCGTCGGACAACCCCTCATCTGACATCATCGAGCATCCCTCTGGTCAGACGTTAACTACCTTTCATCCGTTATTGTAAGTGTATTTCATTGTGAGTCTATTCCTCTTCGACATAGCCTGTGTTATTGTTGTAGTGTGTTTTAGCCCCTCATGGCTCATTATTTTGTCATCTTTCTGTTCCTTTAATAAACTGTGTAAACTCACCGGTTGATACTGTATGTGACGTCTTTTGATGGCTCGTGAAGGCCGTCCATGACAGGAGGTCAGTCCTCTGGTAGCTCTGTGCATTAACTTAATTAAAAAAACAAAGACCATTAGGCAATAGGAAATAAAGCAGAAGGGTTATGAACAATGAATGAAAAAATAAATATGAATAAAACTTTAAGAATGGCTGGAATTCCTAAAATAAATAAATAGATACATTTATCAAAAATGTAGCCAGCAATGAAGAGGAACAAAGAAGTATGCATGCTTGAAGAAGCAAACAGCCAAAAAAAGTGAGTAAAGTATAGAAGAAGGACTTCCGGTCTGGACGCCATGGTGATAGCAACTTAACGCTGAACCTCCCAGATCCAATCCAAGGACAACATCTTCAAAATCAGACTTAACGGATTTTTGGAAGAATAAAAATCAAAAGACAAAAACACCATGCCTAACCAAAAACAGAAGAAACTGACATTCCCCAGGTCAGGACGCGCAGCGGCCGCAGAATCTGATCCCGAGGACCTCCGTTCAGGAGACGAGGAGCTAGGCCTAGCTAACAAAAAGATTAGCTTGAAATCGCTATTTGATGAATTACGACGATTTCGGGCCGAATTTCATGAATTCAGAGAGGAACTAAAAAGGACGAACAGCAGAATGGACCAGGCCAAAAACCGAATCTTGGAAGCTGAAGAAAGAGTAAAAGTGCTTGAAGATTCTATGCTGGATTTACACAGAAAACAGTCAAGGCTGGAGGCTAAGCTAACCGACCAAGAAGGAAGACAGAGACGAGATAACATCAGAATTCACGGTCTGAAAGAAGGAGCTGAAGATAGTTTCAACACAGTGGCGGAATGCGTGGAATCCTTATTGAGAGAGAAGTTGGATATTCCACAAACCACCGATTTGAAGATAGAAAAGGCCCATCGTACATTAGCCGCAAAGCCAGCGGCAGAAGCGCACCCGCGTTCGGTGGTGGTAAGATTCTCCAATTTCAAAATAAAACAAGAGGTTGTAGGACGGGCTTGGCAGAAAAAAGGATTTATGCATCAAGAGAGAAAAGTCTTCGTGGAGCACGATTACGCCCCTGAGGTTCTTAAAAAGTGACGGGAATATAACGACGCCAAAAAGTTTCTACGGGAACAGAATCTACACTTTCAGACGCCATTTCCGGCAAAGTTAAGGGTCTTTTACGGTGAAGAGTCATGCCTCTATAATTCAGCGGAAGAAGCAACAATTGACATGGCGAGAAGAGGACTCCCGGTAACGGTGTTTAAACCCGCAGCAAATCTGAGCGAAAAGATCAGAGCTCAAACGCGGTCCACTCAGAGACCTTCAAAATCCACGGGCCAGCAGCGGGAAACCCAGCCCCAGAGCTACAATGATAAGCTTTCCAGTTCCAGGAAGGAATAGTGACCTTTTTGTTTTTTTTTTCTTTTCAGTCATTCTCCACTTCCATCCCCCCTCCTACAAGGTAACAAACATTAAAGGAGGTGCAGAATCAGCATGTGGTAAAACCTTTCATGGAGCAGTTATAGCATTAGAAACAAATGTCTTCTTAATTTAAAGGGAAAAAAAAAATCTTGTTAAAATAGAAATGTGACAATGACCCACATGTTCTCTCCACACTAACAAATACTGTATTAGAGTGAATGTTTGCTGTGATGGGGGTGGGAGGGTGCACACAATCTCATAGGGTATAGGCATAAAAAAAAAAAAAAAAAAAACATTACAAATTCGGATTGGGATCTGAAATTCACGTTAAAAACATGAGACAACTTACAGGGGTAAGAGAGGGCCCTCAACACGTAACAGAGTTTGAGGAATTTCCCTCAGAGCCTACACTCCATCAGGGCTCTTACAGGGTCTTTAAAGAGACCCCAGCTCAGGAAGTTTTTTTGACAGTTTTTTGTTTTAAAGTTTCGTACACTATGTTCTTAATGTTTTTTATGTTCTTAATGTTCTTTCAGTTTCTGAGTAGCAAAAAAGAGGGCCACCACACTGTTATACTAAATAAGAAAATACAATGGAGAAACAGGGTGTAACCAAAATAGCCTCATATAATGTAAAAGGGATCCTGAATCCAGTTAAAAGATCCAAGATTCTACGCAAAATGAAAAAAGACAAAGCAGAAATAATATTTTTTACAAGAAACCCACCTAACAGAAGTGGAACACACTAAACTCAATAGACAAGGGTTTAAAATGATCTCTTCATCTTCATATAAATCAGGGAGGAGGCGGGGAGTAGCAACATTGATATCAACCAAAATTACATTTGAAAAAAAATCAGAACACAAAGATAAAGAAGGGAGGTACAGTTTGGTAATTGGGCGGCTAGAGGGAGAAGATATCACCCTGCTGAATGTATATGCACCACCAGGGGCTAAATGGAAATTTTATAAAAATGTATTCGACCTAATGATAACTAAAGCCCAAGGTTTAGTGATATGTGGTGGAGACTTCAATCTAAGACTGAATCCATACTGGGATGCAACAGGTAATTCTTCACATCAAAATAACACTCAAAATAGGAAAACTCGGATGCTACTAAAAGAAATGGGAATCTGTGACGTATGGAGGGAATTCAACCCTAATGTAAAAGATTATACTTTTTATTCAACACCACATTCATCTTACTCAAGGATTGATTACTTTTTTATGTTTAATAGAGACATTGGAAGAGTAAAAACATGCAAAATAGGACTGATGGATCTCTCTGACCACAGTCCGATCTATATGGACTTAAACATCCAAAAATACACAAATAATACATTTTCCTGGAGGTTGAATTCAAATGTCCTGAAAGGACCACTGAAAGATGAATTGGAATCAGATATGTTCAGATATTTGGAAGAAAACGATAATGGAGAAGTATCCCCTTTAATACTGTGGGATACGTGCAAAGCTGTAATAAGGGGAAAAATTATTGCAAAACTGGCAACCCAAAAGAAACTGAGACAAGAAAAACTAATCACACTAGAGTCAGAACTCAAGAACCTAGAAAAAGAACACAAAGACAACACTCATTCTAATGGCTCACTCAAGATTAAAGAAATTAAAAATCAAATAAATGAGATCTACACAATAGAAATCCAGAAGAAACTTACATTTCTGAAACAAAAACACTATGAAGCAGGCAGTAAATCGGCAAAATTACTAGCCTATAAATTGAGGAAACAACAAACAGAAAGAGCAATCTACAAAATCAGAGACCCAGTATCAAAGGAAATAAAATTCAGAATTCAGGATATTCTTAAAAGCTTCGAGAATTACTACAAGAACTTATACTCCCACAAAAAACATAAAAACGCATCCGAGACATTCCTAAACACATCAAACCTTCCCCAACTTACGGAATCACAAAATAAAACACTACTGTCAGAAATACAACCTAAAGAATTGGAAAAAGCAATTATGAAACTTAAAGCTAACAAATCCCCAGGAGCAGATGCCTATACAGCAGAATGGTACAAAACCTTTAAACAGCAACTATCTCCTCTCCTCCTGAAAACATTTAACTATGTCCTCCACACAGGGGAAATCCCCCCCTCCTGGAGAGAAGGAGTCATTGCAGTTATACCTAAACCTGAAAAGGATAAACTAGAATGCTCCAACTACAGACCAATCAGTGTATTAAATCAGGACTATAAGCTTTTTACCATTATCCTTGCCAAAAGGTTAGAAAACATACTGACAGACTTAATTCACTTAGCCCAAACAGGTTTTATAAGACAAAGACAGACACAAGACAACATTCGACGCACTTTACACATAATTCATCATATAAAAAAATATAACTTAAATGCAGTCATATTGGGATTAGATGCTGAAAAAGCATTCGATTCGGTTGACTGGTCTTTCCTATATAGAATCTTATCCAGTTTCAATTTTCATAACAACTTCATTAGAACTATACAGGCATTATATAAAAAACCAACAGCTAAAATAAGGATTAACGGTAATTTATCATCATCTTTTGAGCTGGAAAGAGGATGTCGTCAAGGCTGCCCCCTGTCTCCACTGCTCTTTGCAATCTTCATAGAACCTCTGAGCCAATGGATAAGACAAAATCAAAAAATTCAGGGTATTACACTTGGTCAGAAGGAACATAAAATAGCACTCTTTGCTGATGACATTTTAATATACCTAGGGCAGCCAGACACTTCTTTACCAGAACTAATCTCAGTTTTTTCAGACTATGGAGATTTATCGGGGTACAAATTAAACATGCATAAAACCCAAGTTTTAACATTCAACTATGACCCAAATCATTATTCACTAAGTGAACTCAAAACTAACTGGGAGTTGGAATCTATGAAATATCTGGGGGTCAATATCCCGAAACAACTCGACAAAATTATAACACTAAACTATAATCCACTGGTGACAAAAATAAAATCTGACCTAGCAAGATGGAATATGATACCATTCTTAGGTACTGCACAAAGAATTGAAGCAGTCAAAATGAATATACTTCCACGTCTTCTATACCTTTTCCAAACAATACCGGTAGAACCTCCCAAAAAAACATGGCAGGAGCTGGACAGAAGGATCTCAAGATTCATATGGCAGGGCAAGAGATCTAGAATCAGATATAGAACCCTACAGCTAAACAAAGACAAAGGTGGGCTCGCGCTGCCAAATATCAGGGACTATTTTATAGCTGCACAAATTAAAACTTTAGTAGAGATATGTAACCCAGTCTACACTGCACAATGGAAGGAGATGGAAGGCCAAATAACAAGTGACATCCCCCTACAGGCGATAATAGGGAACAATGCCTTACCTAAACTCTTGAATAACACTAACCCGTGGATAGAGACCCCGCTAAAAATTTGGTTTAAGATAGTCAGAGAGAATCAAGCTAAAGAGCCCTATCGACTTCTGCAATGGATTGCCTATGATCAAGACTTTACCCCCAATAAAACAATGCCCAGTGCATTACCTCCAGTAATGCACTGGGCCTCACTCCTTTCCTCACTCTCTATGAAATTTTTTTTTTTGCTGGTCATTAACATTTGTTTGTTCTCTCCCATAGATTGAGTCCCCATCGTGCTGTTTGCTCTCTACATGTCTGTTCTTTTCTTCTTCTCTGTCCCCTCACCCCCCAGCCAGTCGCAGCAGATGACTGCCCCTCCCTGAGCCTGGTTCTGCTGGAGGTTTCTTCCTGTTAAAAGGGAGTTTTTCCTCTCCACCGTCGCCAAGTGCTTGCTCACAGGGGATCGCCTGATTGCTGGGGTCTTTCTGCAACTGTGGGGGTCCTCCCTACAGTTGATAGTGCTATGAGATGACTGTTGTTGTGAAATGGCGCTATATAAATAAAGTTGAATTGAATTGAATTAAAACAGACACTAGATTTAAAGAGTGGAAAGAGAAAGGGCTGATAAAATATTACGATTTTTTTAAGGGGCAAACTTTAAGAAGTTTTGAAGATTTGAAAAAACAAGGTCTAATAAATCAAGATCTTTACAGGTTCTTTCAGCTTAGACACCACATAAACAATATACTTAAAAAGGAGGATTTGGAAAGGGCTCAGTCAAGTGTTCTGAAGGTCTTCTTAATGGCATATAAAGGGATCCCAGGGATCAGATACTTTTCTAAAATATACCAAGGTCTTCAAGACTTAAAAGGAGACAACACATCATATATAAAAGAGAGATGGGAAAAAGAGGGGAATTTCACTTTACAATTGGAAATATGGGAAAAGCTAAATAAACAGCAATGGAAAAGTACCTCCCATGGGTAATGACCGAAAGAACGAGATCGCGGATACAAGCGGCTGAAATGAGCTTTCTCCGTAGGATTGCTGGACTCACCCTCAGAGATAGGGTGAGGAGCTCAGTCATCCGGGAGAGGCTCAGAGTAGAACCGCTGCTCCTCCACATTGAAAGGAGTCAGTTGAGGTGGTATGGGCATCTGATTAGGATGCCTCCTGGACGCCTTCCACTTGAGGTGTTTCAGGCACGTCCCACTGGGAGGAGACCCCGGGGCAGACCCAGGACTCGGTGGAGAGACTATGTCTCCCAGCTGGTCTGGGAACGCCTTGGTATCCCCTCTGAAGAGCTGGAGCAGGTGGCTGGGGAGAGGGAAGTCTGGGCTTCTCTGCTTGAACTGCTGCCTCCGCGACCCGGACCTCCGGAAAAGCGGTAGAAGATGGATGGATGGATGGATGGAAAAGTACCTCATCCCTGCAATGGAGAGAATTTGGATGGAAAAACTTGGTAAGATTTTTCAGAACACCTGCACAAAACAAATTTACCCATAAGGGGTTGAACCCCATAAGGGGTTGAACTGTTGGCGCTTGTGTGGTGAAAAGACTGCAAATCATTTTCATGTGTTTTGGTCATGCCCAGTTATCCACCAATATTGGACCAATGTACAGACAATATTGGGGAAAATATTCAAAATAACAGTTCCCTTTTCTTTTGTAACTTTGTATTTGGGTTTACTACCGGACTCACTGGAAAGACGAGGAGATAAATACTTATTCAATGTTTTAATATTGGCAAGTAAAAAAGCCCTAACTAAAAAAATGGATGCTGAAGGACTGTCCTACACCTGAAGATTGGATTAACGTGATTCAAGACATTTACTCGATGGAAAAGTTGACATTCGCACTGAGACAGGACATGGATGGGTTCATGAACTTTTGGCAACCCTGGATCGCATATGTGTCTTCCATTAGATCTAATCTTTGACAAATACCATTTCAATAATGGTCCCGCTCTTTGTTCCAATGCTACTCAGATGCTCTTTTACTTTTAATTACTTAATTTTCTGTTTGTTTGTTTTTTGCTGTTCTGTTTGTTTGTTTATTCGTTTTTTTAAATTTAATTCTCTTTAATTTCTCTTTTTCTTTCACTTTAAAAAAAAAGGGGGTGTTGTAATAACTATCCTACCAATGTTGTCATATAGCAAAAAATAAGGGAACGTGTGATGAAAATGTAAACAATGCAATGCTGTAATGACCTGTATACCCTTTACAAAAACTTAAATTAAAAAAAAAGTATAGAAGAAATTGACAGGAAATGTATTTGAAAGAACGTAGCAACAATACAAGAATCCTAAGTTTTACTTGTGATGCTGTATTTTGTGGTTTTTCACAAAATGCAGCCTTCCCTGTATAAAATAATAGTAAAATTATAGAAAAATAGTCAAATAATAGAAAAAGCTGTTTTTCAACAATTGTACAACTTCATGACATTAAATAACTGTTTTGACGTCTTCCAGTCAGGTTTTCGGCCACACCACAGTGCTGCATTTGACACCATAACATCTTACTAGACCGGCTAAAAAACTGGGTACAGTACTTAGCTGGTTTGAGTCCAGTTTAAAAGACAGGGACTATTTTGTGTCAATAGGTAACTACAAATCCGAGCGAACAAAAATAACCTGTGGAGTTCCCCAAGATTCCATTTTGGGACCTTTGCTTTTCAACATCTGTATGCTCCCACTAGCTCAAATCATAAAAAACAACAAAATAGATTACCATAATTATGCAGATGATACATAAATCTACATAACCATCTCTCCAGGAGACTATGGTCCAATTAAAACCTTAATCAAATGCATTGATCAAATTAAAGACTAGATGTGCCAGAATTTTCTTCAGTTAAACAAAGACAAAAACAAAATAATAGTTTTTGGAGCCAAAGAAGAAAGACTCAACGTTAGTACTCGGCTTCAATCAATGATGCTAAAAACCAACAGCCAAGCCAGAAATCTGGGTGTGGTTCTGGACTCAGACCTGAATTTTAACAGCCACATTAAGACAGCAGTGAAATCAGCCTACTATAACTTAAAGAACATAGTGAGGATTAGAGGTCTGATGTCTCAGCAGCATCTAGAAAAACTTGTCCATGCATTTATCTTCAGTAAACTGGACTACTGTAATTCTGTCCTCACAGGTCTCCATAAAAAGTCCATCAGACAGCTGCAGTCGGTTCAGAACGCTGCAGCTCGAGTCCTCACCAAGACCACGAAAGTAGACCATATACTGTAACTCCAGTTCTCAAGTCTTTACACTGGCTTCCTGTCTGTCAAAGAATAGACTTCAAAATACTGCTGTTGGTTTATAAAGCTCTGAATGGTTTATGGCCAAAATACATTTCATATTTGCTAGTCCACTATGAACCACCCAAAGCCCTCAGATCATCAGGGTCAGGCCTACTATCTGTGCCCAAAGTTAGACCCAAACATGGTGAGGCAGCGTTTAGTTGTTATGCCCTTCACATACGGAACAAACTCCCAGAAAGCATCAGGGCAGCTGAAACTCTCAGCTGCTTTAAATCCAGGTTAAAAACTCTTCTATTTGCTGTGGCCTTTCAGTAGAACAATTGTTAATCTCCTACAATGCACTGTAAAAAAAATTCTGTTGTATTCTATTTTAGCCTGCTTTTGTTTCTCTTTAAGTTACTTTTGAGTTTGCTTTTAAATTCTTATGTATTCCTTTTGCAACTTGCTCTAATGCTTTAATGTTTTTATGTAAAGCACTTTGAATTGTCTTGTACATGAAATGTGCTATACAAATAAACTTGCCTTACCTTACCTATAAGAAAGACACCAAGGACTGAGTAAAAGGCATCAAATAAGGTCCTGGGAACAAGATTTTTTTTTCTTCTTTCAGTCTTTACCATACCAGTTATGAGTAACTTGTTCCCTGGGTTAATTTTAGATAATGAAAGGTTTTTAGGAGTGACTCAAAGTTTCATAAGAGAATTAATAACACACTAGCAACTGGGAGCTAACTAGGCTAATAACAATAGCCCATACAGTGGTATTTGGAATGGGAGAGATATAAACAGTAAGATAGCTGCACTATGCTAAGCTAACTGGGCCAACAGTTAAACAGCACAGTATTTTAATTTTAAACTTTATTCCAGACATAGAAAGGGTAGCATTACAAAAACGATCAAAATGTGAACCAAGAATTTAATTTAAAAACCCAACCAACCAAACAAAAAAACCCAATAATGTCAATACACTGTTTAAATATAATAATGGATTACATTTATATAGTGCCTTTCAAGATACCCAAAGCACTTTACAAAGAGTCCATTATTCATTCACTCCACAGACAATGGAAGTGGTAAGCTACTGCTGTAGCCACAGCTGCTCTGGGGCAGACTGACGGAAATGTGGCTGCCAATCCGTGTCAGTGGCCTCTCTGACCACTTATACCCAGTGTCATGGACACTGGAGTGTAAAGTGTCTTGCCTGGGGACACAACAGCAGGATGGCTGGGAAGAGCGGGATTTGAACCACCAACACTCTGGTTATTGGATGACCCGCTTTACCTCCTGAGCCACTGCCACACACATTTCCCGCCTCCATTTCATTTTTGCTGAGCACCAAGCTAGACGGCAGGAAATTCCTCTTTTATATGGTCTTTGGCATGACCTGGTCGGGACTTGAACCCCGATCTCCCGGCTGTGGGGCAGATGCTCTTCCTCTAGGCCATCACTCTGGAAAATAGTACAATGATAAGTGAAAGTGATAAAAATTGATTTATTGATGAGAAAGCACAAAGTAGTGGGCAAATATAACACCTGGGAGAGATCAGAAACCAGAAATGCATCATTACATTGCAAGATGTCCACAAAGTTATTTTTAAAAAGCATTTTATTCTGATCACTTTATATAGTGTTTCCAAAACCACTTCCTGATTTGGTCCATCCCTTTATTGTGTCCTACTCATGGTTTTTTTGCAGAGCATTTCTGTATTTGTAGTTGCTTTGAGTATTTAAAAAAACCATTTCTCTATTTGCTGCACTTTTCTGCATTTGCAGCACATGAAAATGTATTTGCAGCACCTACACTACTCATGAAAAGTTAAGGGTGTCACAATCTGAGCGTGGGGGGATTCCACCGGGCTCTGTCTTTCTGCTTTTTTTCATATTTACACTGTGTTGTTGTTTGAGTTGTAATTCCTGTTATTTTATCCTTGGTTGGTTTGTCATGTATTCTGTATTGTGTCTTAGTATGATTTAATTTCCTCTTTACGTTCATTATAGCTTGTTATTCACATTTTTGAGGTTATTTGTCCTTTATTTTGCCACCACTTCATATTTTTATTCTGTTCTGTTCTCCCTCTAGGCTGACAGCTGTCAGTGATGTTTCCGGGTTGTTGCTCCGCATAGGTGGGGTCCCTGTCAGCTGTCAGTTAACTCTCTCCCATTGCTCCCAGCTGATCCAGATTACTAATCATTGTTTTCTCCTGCCCGTTCTGATATCCACACCTGTGTTCCAATATGTTATGCCTTATTAAAGACTGTAGCTCCTTGCATTCCTCGCTGCAGCCCTGACTTCTGTCAACGACTCTCAAACGTAAGTTAGACATGCTCCGTTCTCACTTTGTTACCTGGTAAATCGCTTTGTGTTTTTTGAGTTGTTCTGTGCACTTTATGTTTTCAATAAATCTCACAAACTCACAGTCCAGCGCGTGGGTCTTCCTCTCTGCCCTGAGGGGCGGTTCATGACAAAGGGTATTTGGCTTTTGTCTGAAATTTATGGAAAATGTAAAAGGTTCATGCGACAGTGATATTATATCATGAAAGTAGGGCATTTAAGTAGAAGCATGCAATGGTGATTTCTTCATCTTAAACAATTTATTGAAACAAAAGCCAATGACAGTGGTGGGTATACCACCACCACTGTCATTGATATTCAGGTCTGGGGAAAGTGCAGGCCACTCCATTTGAGGCACCCCAGCCTCCAGCAGCCATTCCCTACTGATGCGACCTTGATAAGCTGGAGCATTGTCATCCATGATGATGAAATTAGGCCTGTGTTGTTCATGCAGGGGCACAATGACTGGATTAATGATGTTATTCAGGTAGTATCAGCCTGCCACTGTACCATTCACAAGGTGTAGGGAAGTTCTATACTGACTAGACACGCCTGCCCAGACTGTAACACCACCACCACCACCACCAAAGGCTCATCTGGTGACAACAGTGGCTGATGCATAGCCCTCTCCTTGACGTCCCCAACATCGTTGGCGGCCGTCATTTCTGCCTAACGTGAATTGACTTTCATCAGAGAACAGCACTGAGGCGCACTGGTCCCTTGTCTAGTGTAAATGCTCCCTGGCCTGTGCAACACGATGATACCTGTGCCTGGTGGTGTGGTCACCGTACCCTTGCAGGTCATCTAGCACGCAGACCACACTGATGTAAATGGTTTTGAATGGTCTAATGTGACACTTGGGTGCCTCTCACCTCTCTTAAATGTGCCTGGAGTTGAGTAGTATTCATCATCTGGTTCTGCAGGGCACTGTTCACAATGAAGCAGTCATCAGCGTGGGATGTGGCCAAAGGACATCCACTTCTATGCCTTTCTGTGACTCTTCCAGTCTCTCTCCATAGCCGTATAATATGATAGTTGTGACACTCTTTGATCTTGCCGCTTCCCGGTCATGTGGTTCATGGAGCTCCAAATAATTTCAAACAATGGCCTTTCTATAATGGTGTATGAATGGCAGCTGTAGCAATCTGCGATATTAACAGCATTTTTTAGCCATATTAGGTAAATATTCAGAATACCTATTGGTAGGTACATTGTTTAGACTTATAATGAACAGATTTAAATGGATTATGATACAAAGAGGTGCTTTAAAAAGACAGTCAGAGAATGTTTTGGAGGGAAGGAGAACTGCTGATTCACACTGATAAAAGCTGCACTGTAAATATCACTGCCCAGCTGTGCAGCTTTACCTTATATAATGGCTTCAGTGGACTGATTATGGAATTATCATCTATTAAATACAATGGGTTATTTTGTAAGATTAAGCAGAATTATCTGAATTGAAAATATGTAGTAAAAGAAACTCATGTCAGTGAGTTTAATGTGATTTAGCTAAGTTAATTCAATTCAATTCAATTCAGCTTTATTTATAATGCGCCACATTACAACAAAAGCCGTCTCGTGGCGCCACTAGGGGTTACTAGGGGTTGTGCACTTTACTCCTAAACCTTTCAAGTTAGGAAAGATTTTCTTTGTGTGAATGTAAATATGGCACATTAGTGCCTCTCACTAAATTTGAATATTGTGAAAAATTTATGTTTTTTATAATTAAAAAAAATAGACTTTCATATGTTCAATATTCATTACAGGCACAAGGAAATATTTCAGTCTTCTTTTTTAAATTCAATTTTGATTGTAGTTTTTGAAATTAAAATGTAAATCATGATATTCTACTGTATTTACTGAGATGTACTAGTACATAAAAATTACACTGTACTCTGCAAACTAGTGATGAAGCAGGATGGAAAATATTAAATAAAAGAAGAGGCCTTTGTAACACAGTGTAGTCAAGGTGCAACAGTCTGTTTTATGAAAATATTCAGTGTAGCACAAATGCCGTGAAATTGTATTTTTTTTTTAAATAAAAATTAATAAAGATGTAAAGACATGCTCTCATTTTCTCATTTTTCACTCTGAACTTCTGCCTGGCAAATTACTGTCAGCTAATAGCAGTGAGCAGCATGTTGGCACCACTGCCTCCTCTTCCAGGTGGGACTGGGGTTACATGATTGAATTTAAATAGATAATAACAGCACCAGTGATTCAAATAAAAGCAAGTCTTTTTACCTCCGCCAGGCCGCAGGCCAGGAGGTTATGTTTTTGCCGGGGTTTGTCTGTTTGTTTGTCTGTCTGTTGGTTAGCAAGATAACTCAAAAAGTTTTGGACGGATTTCGATGAAACTTTCAGGCATTGTTGGAAATGGTACAAGGAAGAACTGATTAAATTTTGGGGATGATCCGGATCACCGTCTGGATCCAGGAATTTTTAAAGGATTCTTTAACATTCTCTCAATCAGGTCAGGTTTTATGCTAAGTTGATTTTAAAAACAATCTGATCTTCTGACTAAATCAATTACATTTTTATGACATTATTGATTGATTTTTGTTAATATTTCTCATCCGAAATAGATTTTTAAGAGAAAAAAATCATTTTCTAACATAATTTATTGATTAAATGTTACAAACTTTGATTACTGTAAATTAAACAGTAGACACTGATAAAGGTAAGTACATATACAGACGTGTAACTTGAATCTGACAAAAGTGGTAATAAATAAAAATTTTATGAAAATTAACCAATGAAAATCAGACAGTGCTTTTGAATTGTGGTTCATCAGAATTATTTTAAAAAACAAACTCATGAAACAGGCCTGGACAAAAATGATGGTACCCTTAACTTAACTTGACGCCTGAATTTATTTCCAATTATGAAAAAAAAATTTGTTTTTCATAATTGAAAATCGTTGTTTTTTTGTTTTTGTTTTTTTTTATTGATGCGAATTCGCGACAATCGACGTCAAGGGGTTAATATTTTGTTGCACAACCTTTTGAGGCAATCACTGCAATCAAATGATTTCTGTAACTGTCAATGAGACTTCTGCACCTCTCAGCAGGTATTTTGGCCCACTCCTCATGAGCAAACTGCTCCATTTGTCTCAGGTTTGAAGGGTGCCTTCTCCAGACGGCATGTTTCAGCTCCTTCCACAGATGTTCAATAGGATTTAGATCAGGGCTCATAGAAGGCCACTTTAGAATAGTCCAATGTTTCGCTCTTAACCATTCTTGGGTGTTTTTAGCTGTGTGTTTTGGGTCATTATCCTGTTGCAAGATCCATGACCTGCGACTGAGGCCAAGCTGTCTGACACTGGGCAGCACATTTCTCTCTAGAATACCTTGATAGTCTTGAAATTTCATTGTACCCTGCACAGATTCAAGACACCCTGTGCCAGATGCAGCAAAGCAGCCCCAGAACATAACAGAACCTCCTCCATGTTTCACAGTAGGGACAGTGTTCTTTTCTTGGTATGCTTCATTTTTGCGTCTGTGAACATAGAGCTGATGTGCCTTGCCAAAAAGTTCCAGTTTTGTCTCGTCTGTCCATAGGACATTCTCCCAGAAGCTTTGTGGCTTGTCAACATGCAGTTTGGCAAATTCCAGTCTGGCTTTTTTATGATTTGTTTTCAACAGTGGTGTCCTCCTTGGTCGTCTCCCATGAAGTCCACTTTTGCTCAAACAATGACGGATGGTGCGATCTGACACTGATGTACCTTGACCTTGGAGTTCACCATGAATGTGTTTAGAGGTTGTTCTGGGCTCTTTTGTTACCATTCGTATTATCTGTCTCCTCCTGCGGCCACGTCCAGGGAGGTTGGCTACAGTCCCGTGGATCTTAAATTTCTGAATAATAAGTGCAACCGTAGTCACAGGAACATCAAGCTGCTTGGAGATGGTCTTATAGCCTTTACCTTTAACATGCATGTCTATAATTTTCTTTCTAATCTCCTGAGACAACTCTCTCCTTTGCTTAATCTGGTCCATGTTTAGCGTGGTACACACCATGTCAACAAACAGCACAGAGACTACTTGTCACCCTTTAAATAGGCCGACTGACTGATTACAAGTTTGTAGACACCTGTGATGTTAATTAGAGGACACATCTTGGTTGAACCTGTCCCTATGGTCACATTATTTTCAATCTTTTCTAGGAGTACCATCATTTTTGTCCAGGCCTGTTTCATGAGTTTTTTAAAATAATTCTGTTGAACCACAATTCAAAAGCATTGTCTGATTTTCATTGGTTAATTTTCATAGAATTTTTATTTATTACCACTTTTGTCAGATTCAAGTTATTTCTCTGACCATTGTGGGCTTTTCTTTCATTAACGGAGGGGTACCAACAATTTTGTCCACGTCTGTAAATTGAATGTTGCATCATCATTGTTCAAAATTCAGAGCTTCAACTTCCATTTATTCGAACCTCTAGAATGCTCAGCGGCAGGGATGTCTCTCTTCAGAGTCCAACAGTAATCGCCCATCATGACAATTTATGACATCATGTCATAAATTGACACATGCAAACTCTTCAGAGTTCGAGAAATTTCAAGAAACAAAAAAGAATTTTGCATCATATAAAGCGAAAATACCCATACATGTAAACAAAAATGCAAAAAACAACATGTGGCCATAGTTCAAAAAGTTGACCTGATTGAGCAAAACCAATGTAATTTTTGGATTCAGCACATCAAAATTGTCCTAAATCAGCTAAAAAAAAATTGGACAATAAATTTGGTGTTGACTAGTTATCTGTGCAGCTTATGGATGCACAAATCAAGCTGAGAAAGTGATCCAGATGTTTGGGTTCCCAGCACACACATAAAGGAGAAAAGATGTCTGAGACAAGTTAGCAGAAACAGCATGACTTTAATGAAAGAGTACAACAACAGAAAACTTTATGCAGTACCTTTATTTCCACAAAACATTTCCATCTCCAAGCTCAAACATTTATGACGGCACATAAATTGTGATTTTTTTTTTTTATGTTGAAGTAAAACAATGATATTAATGAGGAAATTAAACTGAATCAATGTGCAGGCCCATTCTAAGAGGGAGTAAGTCACAAGAACCAAAACTGACAAACCCAGACGGAGGACTGATGCTGTCCCCCTAAACACAAGACCAGGAAGAGTCCAGCAGTGACCATGGTTACATGGACACGAATAAACCGGTTATGATTGGATTTCTGGTTATCTGATTATTCAAGTGGCCATGTAACTGTGGTCATTAACTCAAGTGGTTAACCCTCCAATAATCCATTTAATCAGTGCATGTAAACACAACAAACCTGATTATTGCCATTATCAGTGTATTCCCAGTGACTGCTTTATTGTGACCATGTAACCAGGGTCAGTGACATGTGTACTAGAACCTCTACTGCATGTGATGACAGGCTACATGCACTGTTTTCAAAATGACTTTGGTATGAATGAGTCACAAAAATTACCCAAAATATAGAGGTCAAAAATTTCTTTAGAAATAATTTAGTGTCAGAGTCATTTAACTATTTCTACATAATACTGTGTTCCATTTTTCTCTGACAGCTTCATCATCAAACCACACCTCCTTCATCATTCCACTGTTCCAGCTGCCCCACAAACCCTTACTGTGATATCACTGCCCACAATAATGAAAACTCCACCAGCCCCGATGGTCACTGCTCCAGTCTCCAACAACCCTCTATCAGCTGCAGAGAAATGACAGAAAAAAACCACATCACTGTGTGTTAATACTTGATGATTCCTGCCCAAATAGGAAGGTTTTTCTCACAAATCTGTGCCTTTTCTCTTTTAATTCTACTATTATTTATTCTGCTTAAATTTGAATATTTTTTGTATAAATTTGCTACTTTTGAGACGGTTTTTATATTGAAATAAAAAAATAATTTTTTTTAAAGTAACATTACTTTTTTCTTATAATTTTTACATTAAATGTGCAACTTTTTCATACACATTTTAGTTTTTATGCCTTCATTAGAGAACTATTTGGAAAACTTTAGATTTTTCTCTTAAATGTGTTCACATGAGGAAAAAAATATCTGCATGTACCCTCTCATACAATTCAAATCATTATATCCATAAAAAGTCAAAATTAACTGTTTGCTGGATTACAACATAGAAATTAGAAAAGAAATTAACCAGATGTTCTTCCTCTATGTTCGTAGTTCAGTTACAATTTGTTTTTGAAATTAATTTCAGGTGAGCTATTTGATACAAGAGAATATTTTACATTTATAAATGTGCCAGTTGTTTCCAGAATATTTTTGATTGGTTTTAGCATTCAGTTCTTGATTTACTGTTAAAATAAAAACACATCATTAACGTTACTTCTATTCCATTAAATTATGTAGATCTGAAATGTTTCCACTTTGTTTACAACTGCATTAAAAAAAATTAAACCAGTCTTCATCATGAGGACCTTTCTTATCGTGTTTCTCACAACAGTTTGTTCAAATAAGTATAGACTATTTAAACAGAATCATAAAATATTAAGGTTGCATGTCCACCAAACACGTTATTTACGCTCTGCGCAACTATTTCCCATTCAGTCTCTATGTAGTCCAGTATGTACAGCGCTGAAGCCCTCGGCGCTGAAACGCTCTTGGCGGTGGCCGTTTTTTGTTGCAACGCTCAGAGCTGAAAAAAGTTCAACTTTTCAGAGACTGCAGCTGAGCTTGTGTATGTCAGACCTTAAGCAGCCAATCAGAACTGCTGCATGGGTGGGACATAGGACTCCGGTACTAGTCTACACTCAGACTCCTACTTTCTGTGTCATCATATTTTATATCTAGAACTGCTAGAATACGTTACCTGTCCATTGTTATTTAGAGATTGCTATTAAAAAATCAGTAGAAAGTCTGACCATAGGAAAAGCGGAAGTGCTGAGCTGAGAGTGACAAGATGTTGCTGGGATACAGGGCACAGACTTTTTTTTTCCAGAGCATAGTGCACAAACACTGAAAAAAAAACGTTCAGGGCAGTCGGGCAGCAAAAAACGTGTTTGGTGGACATACAGCCTAATAGTGCTAATTTCTGGATGTTAAAAATAACAATACCGAGACTTCCGGTCTGGACGCCATGGTGGTAGCCACTTAACGCTGAAGCTCCCAGATCCCATCCATGAAAATGCCATAAAATTTAGATTTAACGGATTAGTGGAAGAGTGAAAATCAAAAGACAAAGTTATTACGCCTAAAGGAAAACAGAAGAGATCGACATTTACCAGACCAAGACACGCATCAGCCGGAGAATCCGACCTTGATGACAATAGCCACTTGGAAATGGAGGAGCAAAATGAGGCTAGTAACATGGCTAGCTTAACAACGATACTCAAGAGTTAAGAGACTTTCGCCGAGAAAGTGAAATTGAATTGAATTGAATTGAAATAAAAAAGACAAATAACAGTGTGGACCAGGCTGAGGACCAAATCTTGGAAGCGGAGGAAAGATTAAAAGGGCTGGAAGAAACTATGCTGGAGTTACTTCAACTACAGACAAAACTGGAGGCTAAGCTAACCGACCAGTAAGGAAGACTAAGAAGGGACAACATAAGAATTCATGGTCTAAAAGAGGGAGTCGAAGACAGTTTCACCACAATGGCTGTATGCGTGGAAACTATACTGAGGGAAAAGTTGGAAATTCCCCAAACCATCAACTTGAAAACAGAAAGGGCGCACTGTTCATTAGCCCCAAGGCCGTCAGCGGAACCCCCCCCCCCTCGCGATCGGTGGTGGTGAAGTTTTCCAGCTTCAGAACAAAAGAAGAGGTTTTGAGACTGGCCTGGCAGAAAAAGGGTTTATGCACCAGGAAAGAAAGGTTTTTGTGGAACATAACTATGCCCCGGAGGTCCTTAAAAAATGTCGGGAATACAATGAAGCTAAAAAGGTATTAAGAGAGAAGAAACTGTGCTTTCAAAACCCCATTTCCGGTGAAGCTGAGGGTTTTTTACGGGGAAGAGACGTGTCTCTACAACTCGATGGAGGAAGCAACCAGGGATATGGTGAGAAGAGGGCTCCCGGTACCGGTGTACAAACCCGCAGCAGACCCGATTGAAAGAATCAAGGCCCAAATGTGTTGCACACAGAGACCTTCAAAATTCATGAACCAACAGCTGGAAACCCAGTGCCAGGGCTATAATGAAAAACTGGACGCTTTCAGGGGGGAATGACGATACTTTTAGTCAATATGCACATCTAACCCTCCTCCTACAAGGTAACAAACATTAAAGAAGATGCAGAATCCGCAAATAGAAGGTGGTAAAACAATTTATGGGACAGTCATAATATTGGAAACAAATATGTCATTAAAAAAAAAACTTGTTAAAATAGAAATGTGACAATGAACCTTATGACCTCACCACACAAACAAATATTGTGTTACTGTGATTGGTACTGTCATGGCGGTGGGCAGGAGCACATAATTTTATAGGGTATAGGTATAAAAAAATATATTTTATACATGTTTGGGTTGGGATCTGAAAGTCATGTTAAAAACATGGGACAACTTACAGGGGTAAGAGAGGGCCCACAACATGCAACTAAGTTTGAGGAATTTCCCTCGGGGCCAACACACCATCAAGGTCACTAAAAAGACCTCAATTCAGGAAGATCCTTTGACAGTTTATGTTCTAAAGTTCTTTATACTATGTTCTTAATGTTCTTTCAGTTTTTGAGTAGCATAAGAGAGGGTCACTATACTATTGTGCTAATTAAGACAATATAATGGAGAAACAGGGTGTTGTCACACATGGCTCTAGGGAGCCACGCAATAAGAGAGCCAAGGGCGAGCCAGTCAGTTGTGATGTTTATTAGTGACAGGGGTAAGGGATGAGGAAAGCACAAATGCTCATACATAGTGATATACGCGAGCAGTACAGCACCAGAGTTAACAATTGGCACCGGGCGAAGGGGTAACAGCATGAGAACTCACAGCGGGTACACTCACGGGTTAGCAGCCAGAGCGCTGGCACTGGCATAGGGCTCCAGTGCTCAGATACTCATACAAGGTGATACACCCAAGTGATACAATAAGCAGCCGCGGGCTAGCACCGGATAAGGGGGTACAGAGGCACAACAGCTCCTTACCGGGTAACACTTACAGGTAATGCTGCAGATGAGTCAGGGGCTGGAACCGGACGAAGGGACTCCAGCCTAGCAGTGCTTATGTCGCAGCGCCGAATGATCGTGGCTGCTCCTCTTTATACTCATTAGCAGCGCCCCAGCTGATGAGGATTAATTGGCCCCAGCCGTTTCGTGACACTGACAGCTGGGAGCCAGCTGAGGCACTGCCCAATGAGAGGCAGGGATAAAAGGAGCATGGGCTGAGCGCCGAGCCGGCGTCTCACCCCATGGTGACAGGTGTAACCAAAATAATCTCATATAATGTAAAAGGGATCCTTAATCCAGTTAAAAGATCCAAGATTCTAGTCAAAATGTAAAAAGACAAAACAGGAATAATATTTTTACAAGAGACCCACTTAACTGACTTGGAACACACTAAACTTAATAGACAAGGGTTTAAACTGATTTCTTCATCTTCATACAAGTCAGGAAGGAGGAGGGGGTAGCGACTTTGATCTCAGCCAAAATTATATTTGAAAAAAAAACTCAGAACACAAAGATAAAGAAGGGAGATTTAGCATGGTACTTGGTCTACTAGAGGGAGAAGATATCACCCTGCTGAATGTATATGCACCTCCAGGGGCCAACTGGAAATTTTATAAAAATGTATTTGACCTAATGATAACCAAAGCCCAAGGTTTAGTGATATGTGGTGGAGACTTCAATCTATGGCTGAATCCATACTGGGATGCATCAGGTAATTCTCCACATCAGAATAACACTCAAAGTAGAAAAATTAGGATGCTACTAAATGAAATGGGGATCTGTGATGTGTGGAGGGAATTCAACCCCAGTATAAAAGATTATACATTTTACTCAGCACCACATTCATCATATTCTAGGATTTTTTTTATGTTTAATGGAGACATCGGGAGAGTAAGAACGTGTAAAATAGGACTGATGGATCTTTCTGACATCTTTCTGACACAGTCCAATCTATATGGACTTAAACATCCAAAAGTATACAAATAATACATTTTCTTGGAGGTTAAATTCAAATGTACTGAAAGGACCACTGAAAAATGAACTGGAGTCAGACATTCTCAGATATTTGGAAGAAAATGATAACGGGGAAGTGTCCCCTTTAATACTGTGGGATGCATGCAAGGCTGTAATAAGGGGAAAGACTATTGCAAAATTGGCACTTCAAAAGAAATTGAGACAAGAAAAACTAAACACATTAGAGTCAGAACTTAAGAAACTAGAAAGAGAGCATAAAGACAACACTCATTCTAATGACTCGCTCAAAATTAAGGAAATAAAAAAACAAATAAATGAGAACTACTCCAACAGAATGAGAACTACTCCAACAGAAATTCAGAAGAAACCCCAAGCTTTCTAAACTGGCTTTTGGAAACTTACATTTCTGAAACAAAAATATTATGAAAGAGGTAGCAAATCGGAGAGATTACTAGCCTATAAATTGAGGAAACAGCAAACGGAGAGAATAATTTACAAAATTAGAGACCCAATATCAAAGGAAATAAAAATTAGAATTCAGGAAATTCATAAAAGCTTCGAGAACTACTCAAGAACTTGTACTCCCTCAAAAAAAAGAGGCACATCTGAAGCCTTCCTAGGTACATTAAAACTTCCCCAACTTTCTGAATCACAAAATAAAAAAAAAAAACTATTGGCAGAAATACAACCTAAAGAATTAGAAAAAGCAATTATGAAACTTAAAGCTAACAAATCCCCAGGAGCAGATGGCTATACAGCAGAGTGGTACAAAACTTTTAAACAGCAACTATCGCCTCTCCTCCTGAAAACATTTAACTATGTCCTCCACACAGGGGAAATCCCCCCTCCTGGAGAGAAGAGGTTATTGCAGTCATACCTAAACCTGGAAAGGATAAGTTAGACTCCTCCAACTACAGACCAATCAGTGTGTTAAATCAGGACTATAAACTTTTACTGCAATCCTTGCCAAAAGGTTAGAAAATACACTGACAGACTTAATTCATTTTGACCAAACGGGTCTTATAAGACAAAGACAGACACAAGATAGCATTAGACGCACTTTATACATAATTCATCATATAAAAAAAATATAATTTAAATACAGTCATATTGGGACTAGATGCTGAAAAAGCATTTGATTCGGTTGACTGGTCCTTCCTATATAGAATCTTGCCCAGTTTCAATTTTCATAACAACTTCATTAGAACTATCCAGGCATTATATAAAAAACCAACAGCTAAAATAAGGATTAACGGTAAATTATCATCATCTTTTGAACTGGAGAAAGGATGTCGTCAGGGCTGCCCCTTGTCTCCACTGCTTTTTGCGATATTCATAGAACCTTTGAGCCAGTGGATAACACAGAATCAAAAAATTCAAGGTATTACACTTGGTCAGAAGGAACATAAAATAGCACTCTTTGCAGATGACATTTTAATATACCTGGGGCAACCGGACACCTCTTTTCCAGTTTTTTCAGAGTATGGAGAGTTATCGGAATACAAATTGAACATGCATAAAACCCAAATTTTAACATTCAACTATAACTCAAACCAATATTTACTAGACAAATTCAAAGTTAACTGGGAGTTGGAATCTATGAAATATCTGGGGGTCAATATCCCGAAGCAACTCAACAAAATTATAACACTAAACTATGACCCTCTGAGGGCAAAAATAAAATCTGATCTAACAAGATGGAATATGATACCCCTTTTGGGTGCTGCACAAAGAATTGAAGCAGTCAAAATTAATATACTACCACGTTTTCTATATCTTCTCCAAACAATACCAGTAGAACCTCCCAAAAAAAACATGGCAAGAACTGGACAGATGGATTTCAAGATTCATATGGCAGGGCAAGAGACCAAGAATCAGGTATAGAACTCTACAGCTAAACAAAGACAAAGGTGGTCTTGCGCTGCCAAATATCAGGGATTATTTTAAAGCCGCTCAGATTAAAACTTTAGTAGAGATATGTAACCCAGTCTACACTGCACAGTGGAAGGAGTAAGAATGCCAGATAATAAGTGACATTCCCTTACAGGCAATAATAGGGAATAATGCCTTACCTAAACATCTGAATGACACTAACCCGTGGATAAAGACCCCGCTAAAGATTTGGTTTAAGGTGGTCAGAGAGAATCAAACTAAAGAACCCTATCGATTACTGCAATGGATTTCCTATGATCAGGACTTTACTCCTAACAAAACAGACACTAGATTTAAAAAATGGAGAGAGAATGGACTGATAAAATATTATGATATTTTTAAAGGGTTAACTTTAAAAAGTTTTGAAGATTTGAAAAAACAAGGTCTAACAAATCAAGACCTTCACAGGTTCTTTCAGCTTAGACACCACATAAACAAAATACTCAAAAAGGAGGATTTGGAAAGGGCCCAGTCAGGTGTTTTGAGGGTCTTTTTAATGGCATATAAAGCAATCCCAGGGGTAAGACACAGTTCTAAAATATACCATGGTCTTCAAGAATTAAAAGGAGACAACACATATATAAAACAGAAATGGGAAAAAGAGGGGAATTTCACTTTACAGTTGTAAATATGGGAAAAACTAAATAAACAACAGTGGAAAAGTACTTCATCCCTGTTGTGGAGAGAATTTGGATGGAGAAACCTGGTAAGATTTTTCAGAACACCTGTACAAAACAAATTTACTCATAAAGGGTTGAATTGCTGGCGCTCGTGTGGTGAAAACACTGCAAATCATTTTCACGTGTTTTGGTCATGACCGGTTATTCACCAATACTGGACTAATGTACAGATAATAATGGGGAAAATATTCAAAGTAACAATTCCCTTTTCTTTTGAAACTTTGTATTTGGGTTTGATACCAGAATCATTGGAAAGACACGGAGAAAAATACTTATTCAGTGTTTTAATATTGGCAAGTAAAAAAGCACTGACAAAAAAATGGTTGACGAGAGACTCTCCTTCTCCTGAAGAATGGACTAATGTGATTCATGACAATTATTTGATGGAAAAGTTGACATTTACACTGAGACAAGACATGGACAAGTTCTTAAAGTTTTGGCAACCCTGGAAAACATATATGTCTTCTATCAGATCTAATCTTCGACAGACACCACTTCAATAACTGTACTTCTCTTTGTTCCAAAACTGCTCAGTTATTTTTTTCCTTTGTTTTTTTCTTTCACTTTAAAAAAAAAGGTGTTGCAATAACGTTTTTTTTAATCAAAAATTCAATCTTGTCTTATATACAAAAAAGGGAGCATGGGATGTAAATGTATACAATGCAATGCTGTACTGATATGTATACCCTAAATAAAAATTTAAATAAAAAAATAACAATACCATTATCAGGGTTGACACTGATGAAGACTGGAGGATGTAAAGAACTGTATTTGGTGATTTCCTACCTTGTTCCACGTTTCCTCCTTGTAGAAAGCAGGTTTGCTGGTAAACATATCAGTCTCTCATGGTTTCATGTTTTCCTCTATAAAAAGTAGAACAATTTCATTTTTGTAAGCCATCTTTTAAATCCACCGCCATAGTCCTGTGATGCTGCTAATGCTACTACAATGCTATGAACAAAATAATAAGTCACATCTGATCTGTTTTGTCAGGTTTTCGTGTCATGTCCCATCATGTAATGCTACTACCAATTTCTAATGTCTCTCAGAAACTGTGCCTTCACCCAATAACTGTACAACAGATTTTTGCGATAAGGGCTGACCCAGCTAGCTAGTTGAGCTAGCACAGGCTAATAACAATTGCAATTTTATGAGCTTTTACTGCACATAAAGAAGAAAAAATCTGATAAAATAAAACAAGATCATAGCCTACAGAATCTACATGTTAACGTAAGTGGTAAAATGACCCAAACAACGGCAATTCATTAACTTGCCTGGGATTATTAAGCAGACACTCTGTGAAATGAATGGTGGTCTATGGGGAAAAATTCATTGTTTGGAACTATTCGCTGCTCCATGACCAACGTGACTTCCGCATTCCACAGTTTCTATAGAAGTCTATCGGCGTGTCGCAACTATCATATTATACAGCTATGTCTCTCTCTCTCTCTGTTGCAATCTGCTGATGGCACTCTGTGACACTCTAAGCTCATTGGCCACTTCCTTCTGAGAACATCCTGCTTCACAATGGCGAGGTACTGTTGATCAATTGTTAGGTGTCGTCTTAGCCTCATGATGTCAAAATGTGAACAACATGATGAAGAGGACTGTTTAAATACCCATTCTAACTGAACCCCAAAATGTATTGGTTAATTCATAGATCAAACAGCTGTTGTGAATTTTGCCATTAAGCACCTTGTTAGAGAACAGCAAGTTACGTAAAAAATACTGAAATATTGAACAGTTGGAAACGTGCATTTAAAAGGTTAGAGAAGGTCAAATTAAGTTCACCTGTAAAGGTTATAATGCATTTTAGGTGCATCCTGAAATTTCACCTGAAAGCCGAATATCCCTAAGTTTTTGTGAGTAGTATATTGTCATGAGCTGGGGCTAGATTCCTGGTGGACCCAGGCTTGTGACTTTCCCTGTTTATCTGTATTTGGTTTTGGTTTGCTGTGATTATGTTTGCTCTGTCCTCTGGTTTGACAGCTGTCAGGCGTTTTCATGGGTTTTGCTTTGCTGGGAGCGTCGCCTGGCAAGCTGTCAAATCCAGCCACTCCTCCCTCATGTATTAGTTGATTCCAATCACCTGTGTCTCACTCTCTTGCCTACTCACATGTTCACACCGGAGTCCAATTATGTTATCACCCCTCCATGTATTTAGATGCTGCCGTTCCTTTTATCATTGCGGCAGTCACATTGATGTTCAGACTAGACTTTATTCCACGGTCAGTCTCCCCCTCTGCTCTCTAGAGAGTGCTCTCAGCTCTACAGCCTCTGTGTAAGTTTTCTTGTTGCATTTTGCTTTGCCTGCACAGCTTATTTTGGATTGTCATGTTTTCCTTTGAATAAGTCGTCTCACTGCAGTTAAGTGCTTGAGTTTGTGTGTTTGCCCCGGAGGGGCACTCATGACAGTTGACTGCCGCAGAGAAAGAAAATAGCTTCTGCAGTGAGGCACTTTTTCACCTTTTTGTGGTTTTTTTTTCCACTCACCTGAACTGGAGCTTGCCATGTCTGCTCTAAACAAGGTGGAGTGGCGTGTGGTGTGCTATCTGGAGGACGTCTTGTTGTAGATGCTGGACTCCCATTCTCCCGAGACAGTCCAGGGAGGTCGAGATTGATCAGTGCGGGTGATAAAGGCTTTTCCCTGCCTGTGGAGTCACCTGGGGACAACAGACGTACTCTGCTCTATATTCTCCCTTCCTGGCATGAGGGGGAAGCCGAAGGAAGCAACCATAGCTCCAGTTGAAGTACGTCATCCCATGGTTAATCGTCAGAGGAAGCCTTCCTCCTCCTCGACAGCTATAATTTCTTCGCCGAGACTGACTATTCCCCGAGCATGGCCTCTCTCTCGCTTCTCCTCATCAGCTGTTCTGCCAGCTCGATTTCCCTCCGCTGCTACTGTAATTCCAGTCACCTCAACGATTCATCCCACTGTCGAGAGGTCCTCCAGGCAATTCCCACTCCGTCTCTATGGAAACTGCTCCTCCACAATCCCCAGGGGGGCCCATGCCCACCAGAGCCCCGGAGAGGGATGACAATTCTACCACTGCAGCAGATAACCAGGAGAACGGGAAAGTGTCATTTTATTCTCCTTCCATTTTTGATAATATGCCTTGTCTGACTCCCGGTAGGGGGGCTCAGGAAAAACGCAGTCCTCTGAGCTCTCCTCGCCTGCTGCAGCAATTAACTGCTCACCACCTCTCTCCATGTCTCCTCCACCTCTCCCTGAGTGTCCATCGGTCCCAGACCAGAACCACTGGATAATGGAGGAGCTGGGGGCCCTGGAAGATCCAGTGCCAGGGTCAGCAGTGAGGCAGCCCCCAGTCACCATGCCGAATGAGTCACCAGCGTGGGGAACATCACCTAGAGGGCCTAGGACTGCTACCACCATCATGCCCGCTGCGGGGTCCATTGCAGCAGAGCCTACAGTGGAGCCAGACCACTTAGGAACCGGGCCTGAAACATCGCCTTCAGCCGGATCGACAGAGTCCTGGATGGCGGTGGAGCTCGAGCTCAGGTGAGTGATCTCTTTTGTTTTTCTCTATTCTGCCCTGGAGAGATCCTGCCTGGCTCTTGGTGAGGGGAGTCAGGTGTGGTCACCAGCTGCACCTGAGCTTGCCTTGCTGGGCTCCACCGCTTCTGGTGACCCTGACTATGCCTCTCTGTTTCTGTTTCCCGAGCCTTCTCCCAGGGTCGCCAGTGATAATCCAGCACTGCCTGAGGTCTCCATGGTTCCGGTGTCGCCTCCCCGAGGCCATAGTGGACCTACCCCCATCATCCTCATCCGGAGTTCCGGAGGGTGACCCCCTTCTTGGTCGGGTGCTCTCGTGGATTGGCCTGTTCACCGTGGGTGCAGCGCTGGCCCAGCCTGGGTCCACCGTGGGTGCAGCATTGATCCAACCCGGGTCCACTGTGGGTGCAGCGTTGGCCCAGCCCAGGTCCACCACGGGTCCATCTCGGGTGAAGCTGAGGTCCAGCCCAGAGCCACCACGGGTGCAGCTAAGCTCCAGCCCAGAGCCACCGTGGGTGCAGCTATGTCCCCAACCGGGGCCCCCGCAGGTGCAGCTAAGCTCCAGAACAGAGCCGCCACGGGTGCAGCTAAGTTGAAGCCCGGAGCCACCGTGGGTGCAGCTAAGCTCCAGCCCGGAGCCACCGCGGGTGCAGCTAAGCTCCAGCCTGGAGCCACCATGGGTGCAGCTATGTCCCAGACCAAGACCCCCGTGGGTGCAGCTATGTCCCAGACTGGGACCCCTGTGTGTGCAACTATGTACCAGACCGGGACCACCGCGAGTGCTACCTTTCTCCCTCCTGAGACTAGCAAAGGTGCTGTCCCTCCTCCTTCAAGGCCAGATGCCATCGTGGTTCCTTCTCCTCTACTGCCAGACGCCGTCATGGTTCCTCCCTCCTTGCTGCCAGATACCGTTGTGGTTCCTCCCTCCTCGCTGCCGGATGCTGTCGTGGTTCCTCCCTCCTGCCTGCCGGACAACTTTGTGGTTCCTCCCTCCTCGCTGTCAGATGCCGTCGTGGTTCCCTCATCCTCACCACCAGACGACGCCGGGGCTCCCCCTCCTCAGCTCTCCTCTTCTGTTGTGGGTCTCCCTGTGGGGGAGCCACCTCCCAGGCCGCCCCGCCTATGCTGGTGGCTGAAAAACTCAGGCCGGCCGCCTGATGAACTGTGCCGTTGGGTTGGGTAGCCAGTTTTCCCTGCAGGCCAACTAAACTCATTCCACCTGGCTGTCCGGCTGGTCTGGGACGCTGGTAGGCCACCTGACGGGGTGCACTATACCATCCGCTGGGCCTGGGACTCTGAGCGGCCTCCCGAGCCTCCTAGCCTCTGGACTTGGGGGGGGGGGGCTCAATTGTGTTTTCTCCGGTGTGGACCCTGAGTAGGTTGTTTTTTGTTCCCTCCTGGTCTGTTTCCCCCACCATGGGTAGATTGTGGTAGTTCCTGTTGGGGGGGGGCAGGTTTTTTCTTCTCCTTGATGTTACGTTGGGGTGTTTGGAATCCACCCCCTGGAGGGGAGCTCTGTCACGAGCTAGGGCTAGATTCCTGTTGGACCCAGGCTCTTGACTTTCCCTGGACATGTCCACTATTGTCACAATGTCCATTATTGTTACAATGTCCATTATTGTACCTACTAATGTTACTCTGCCTCCCATTTCTCTTCTGTTATGTTTCTGTTATTTTGGGCCATATCTTGTGTTGTATGAGTTGGATTCATGTTTATTTGTATTCGGTTTTGGTTTGCTGTGGCTATGTTTGTTCTGTCCTCTGGTTTGACAGCTGTCAGGCGTTTTCATGGGTTTTGCTCTGCTGGGGGAGTCGCCTGGCAAGCTGTCAAATTCAGCCACTCCTCCCTCATGTATTAGTTGATTTCAATCACCTGTGTCTCGCTCTCTTGCCTACTCACATGTTCACACCGGGGTCCAATTATGTTATCACCCCTCCATGTATTTAGACGCTGCCGTTCCTTCTATCATTGTGGCAGTCACATCAATGTTCAGATGGACTTCTGTTCTCGGCTCAGTCTCCCCCTCCTGCACTCAGAGTAAGTCTACCTTGTTGGCTTTTTGTGTTTGTTTGCTTCACCTATTGGACTGTCATGTTTCCTTTTGAATAAATTGTCTCACTGCAGTTAAGCGCTTGAGTATGTGTGTTTGCCCCGGAGGGGCGCTCATGACAGTGTATGTGTTGCCATTTTGATGCATATGCTTTATGTTTGGTTTTGTTTTGTCCATTTGCTGTTGCTTTCTTAACTTGCAGTGCATTTGAGCTCCCAGGGCCACTGTAGGATTCCCTTCCTGATGCAGCCCTCCCCATTTACCCGGGCTTGGAACCAGCACAGGGAGTACACTGGCTTGTGCTCCCCTTGTGGCTGGGCAGCCAAAATTCTCTCCATTCTGTTATGCTGAGCACCAAGCTAGATGGCAGGAAGTACCATTTCTATGGTCTTTGGTATGACCTGAACAGGGCTTGAACCCATGACCTCCCAGTTGTTCTATTTGTTTGTGTCTAATCATTTTTGTTGCAATTGTATCCTAAAAAGGGAGCTCTTCTTCCCCACTATTGCCAAGTGATGTTCATAAGGGATCACCAGATTACTGGTATCCTGCAGGAATCTGTACCTCACAATGAAGACTGCAGCACTAAACTGGTGCTGCATAGATAAAAATGAATTTAAGTAAGTATCCAGCCTGACAGACACATCAGAATCTCATTTTATCTCCTCAGTCTTCGTGTTTTCCACCTTTCAAACCTGATTATTTGTGATTGTTCTGTTATCCTCTCAACATGCCAGAGCCACCTGTTCTCCTTCTTTCTACTTAACCGAATGTGGTTTTCATCTCTTCAACATGGTTTCGATTTCTTCTCTAAGGGAAACTGCATCCTTCTCTCTGCACTGCTGTGAGGTGGATTATGACATTCAGATGCCCACCGACATGAAGGGCGAGTGTTTATTTGGAGAACTGGCTCTCACACTGTCTCAACAACCTCCCGTCAAGTGCACTACAGCTTTAATTGCTGGAGTTAGAAATGAGGCTCCATTAAAAATGAATGACCTTCTTAAAGCAGTATTAAGGGACAGATGCCTTTGTTGGTAGGGCGAACATACAGCGAAAAGGGAGCAGGAGCACTTGTCCAGACGTTCAAGTGCCTGAATAAACAGCTTGGCAGGTTTTTTCTTTCTCTTGCCCCCTTTTAGCAAAGCCCACTGTGACTGCTTTGGAGATTACAACCACCTGGCTGTGTGTCCTTCTGGCCCCCTACCCCAAACATTTTAATCATGGATGAAATTCATTTATATGTTGCGATAATTGTGCCTAATTGTTTCTTTGAAGGGGAGCGAGGCCAGCAGCATCTGGCTGACATATGGCCCAATGCCTATGAGAGCCACTTTGTACCCAGCAGGAAATTGTGGGCCCAACTGGCTCTACGTCGCCCATCTGGCTAGATAACCATGGTCCAAATTCATACTTCTGAAGGTAATGAAGCCGACCTGGTGACTGAGTTAGATGAAGTCCTGTTTCTCCACATTTTTGAGCCTAATTGAATGTGTATTCTTTTCTTTAGGATTTCAGTAGCGTGAACTTCTTCCTTTGGACTTCCTTCTTCTGGTTGTGCAGTACACTGCATATGGCCCACAGACCAACCAATGGTATGCACAAATACATGCTGCAGTAATGAATGAACAAAAGATGCACACGCTCACCAGAAACACCTTTCACATTTCAGTATAGTAATCACCAACAGAAAGGTAAGATTGCCAGCAAATCACATAGAACACAGAGCAAATCAGAAGCCCTGGCTGAATGGAGAAGTGGGCTCCTTGCTTAGGATGCGGAATTCAGCTTTTAAGTCAGAAGACACTGCTGCATACAGGGTGACAAGAAAAAATCTGTCCCGGGGCATCCGGGAGGCCAAGAGACTGTATGGGCAGAAGCTAAACAACCCCTTTATGAACAATAAAGATTCACGGCGGTTGTGGCAAGGTTTTAATCGTTTGAGTGTGACTGTCGCCAAACTGTGACATAACCCCTAGTGGTCAACAGTGGTAAAGATTTTTTTCAAGAAACTAGTCAGATCAGATGTCAGAACTTTCCAATAATGATGAGGTACAGACACCTCTATCACCATCACCATCATCATCATCATCATCATCATCATCATCATCATCAACTGAGCAGGCATTTCAGGTGACAGCCGCCTAGGTTAGAAGAGTCTTTGCCAGAGTTAATTCACGCAAAGCAGCAGGACCTGACAACATTCCTGGGTGTGTGGTGAGGGAGTGTGCTGAACAGCTGAAAGATGTCTTTGCAGACATCTTTAACACCTCCCTCTCTGAGGGTGCTGTGCCCACCTGCCTGAAGAGTGCCATCATAATCCCCATGCCAAAGAAACCAAACCCTGACTGCCTTAATGATTTTCGTCTTGTGGCATTAACACCAATAGTGATGAAATGTTTTGAACGGCTTGTTTTGCAGCACATTAAGGCCCAGCTCCCTCCAGAGTTGGACCCCCTGCAGTTTGCATATAGAGCTAATCGCTCAACCAAAGACGCCATCTCCTCTGTACTTCATCTCACCCTATCACATCTGGGGGAGAGGAATACCTATGTTAGGCTCCTCTTCATTGACTTCTCCTCTGCATTTAATACCATCATTCCAGGGCAGTTGGTGGAAAAACTATGGTTGCTGGGGGTGGACCTTAGCATGTGTGGCTGGATTCTCAACTTCTTGATGCAGAGGCAGCAGCGAGTCAAGGTGGACAGTTCTAGCTCACACATCAGAACTGTGAGTACAGGATCTCCTCAGGGCTGTGTCTTGAGCCCCCTGCTGTTTATCCTGATCATATCCTGATACTGCCACATTCAGCACCAATCACATCATTAAATTTGCTAATGATATGACAGTAGTTGGTCTGACTAATGAAAACAATGAGTCTGCGTAGAGAAGGAAGGTGGAGCAGCTAACAACATGATGCAGATTACATAATCATCACCTTAATGTGGAGAAGACTAAGGAGATGGTGATCGACTGCAGGAAGGTGAGCAAGTACCATCACACACTGTTGTCTACTGGGGGCACTTTTGTGGAGAGGATGAACAATGTTAAGTTTTGGGGAATTTACCTGGCAGATGACATGACCTTTAACACCAACACCACAGCCATTATTAAAAAGGCTTATCAGTGACTCTACCCTCTCCAGCGGCTAAAAAAGGCAGGTCTTCCCACTCAGCTCCTCACCACTTTTTACAGAGGCACCCTGGAATTTGTCCTTTCATATGGCCTGACTGCCTGGTTTGGGAAATGCACAGCTTTAGAGAAGCACCAGCTGAAAAGGGTTGTAAAAACAGCTAGTAAGATTATTGGTGTCCCCCTCCTCTCCTTGGAGGAGAGTTACAATAAATGCCGTGCTAACAGGGCTGTTTGACATAATTTCTGGACCCAAGGGACAGAAGACAGACTCGAGGAAATACAATTATCCTTTCATTGTTAACCCGTGTCTTGTGTGTGAGTGCGTGTATGTACAGTGTGGTGTGAAGTGCTGGTCTCGTGCTGGGGCTGAGCAGGACGCCGTTCTGCCTGGCAACCCTATGGAGACAAAGCAAAGATGTTAACGCTGCACCAGCGCTGAGAGTGTAATAAAGACAGCTGCTTACTTTGCAGGTGGCGATGCTGTGCTTCAGTTTGCCCTGTGGGCGACAGCCAGGGGAAAAGCATCCAGCTCTGTGTCGAGAAGCGAGGAAGTTACCTTGGTGCTGGTGTGGAGCTGAGCCGCCGCCGGGGAGGGAGAATCCGCCGCCAGGGAGGTCCACCTGTGCACAGGGGAAAGGAGCTTGACAAGGTGAGTGCAGTTTAAGTTTACGTGCTTCGACATGTTGCTCTTGGTCAGAGGTTGAGCCAAGTCGTGGCTGAGGATGAGAGACGTGCCTTTGTAAGTTTGACAGACGGCTCCATGCTGAGTTGCTGGCAGGCTCGGCTCTTAAAGCCCGCTGACGATTGGCAACAGGTGTGCACGCAGCACGCAGCCCTGCGGGCGCCATGACACTGTTAACATCATTACCTCCGCCAAAGGGGGAGGTTATGTGGTCATCGGCGTTGGTTTGTTTGTCTGTTTGTTTGTTTGTCTGTTTGTTTGTTTGTCTGTTTGTCTGTTTGTTAGCAAGATAACTCAAAAAGTTATGGACGGATTTTCATGAAATTTTCACAGATTGTCAGAAATGGGGTATCCTACAGATAATTAGATTTTGGTGGTGATCCAGATCACCGTCCACAAGAAAACCGCCATTACGCAAAATGCCATTTTCGTGAATAACTACTGAACCACTAATCCTATCATTGTGAATCCAATTGCTAGTCAAATGTTTTCATGGTCAAGGAATCCGAAAACGTACACACAAACACTGTATGGGGGGAACTGTGGCCGCCATTACGGAAAATGACATTTTCGTCAATAACTACTGAACCACTAATCCTATCATTGTCAATCCAATTGCTAGTCATATGTTTTCATAGTCAAGGAATCTGAAAACGTACACACAAACACTGTATGGGGGGAACTGTGGCCGCCATTACGGAAAATGCCATTTTCGTCAATAACTACTGAACCACTGCTTGTCATATGTTTTCATGGTCAAGGAATCTGAAGACTGTATGGGGGAAACTGTGTCCTTTGGCGGAGGTCTGCGCTCTCCGAGTGCTTTTCTAGTGTTTTAACTGATATTTTGTTGTTGTATTTTATTTTTTATGCTGTTGTTTTTAAACTTATTTTCTGTGTATATTGTGGTACTACGTTATGCTGGGGGATCATAATTTCGTTTTTTATGCGCATGCAAATACTAAATGACAATAAAGAAATCTTGAATCTTGAATCTTAAACTTCATCTAGATTTGTGATTAAAGGTTTAAAGTTGTGGTATTAATTTGATAAAGTTTGTTATTTTCCTGTTTATGTTCCCATTCATTCAATTATGGTGTGTTTGTGGGTTTTAACCTTCTAAAATGCTTTCTTGGGTAATATGACAATAGTCTTCTTATTCTTTCGGCTGCTCCCTTTAGGGGTTACCACAGCAGATCATCTGTTTCCAGCTCACCCTATACCTTGCATCTTCTTCTGTAAAACCAACCCTCTTCATGTCCTACTTCACTACATCCATGAATCTTCTCTGTGGTCTTCCTCTTTTCCTCCTGCCTGGCAGCTCCATCTTCAACATCCTTTGTCCAATATATCCACTATCCCTCCTCTGCACATGTCCAAACCATCTCAGTCTTGCCTCTCTTACTTTGTCTCCAAACCGCTCAACCTGAGCTGTCCCTCTGATATACTCATTTCCAGTGTTGGGAGTAACGCATTACTGTAACACCACTACTTCTGCAGTAGCATGCTGCATAATGAAATTACTGTTTAAAAATCCAGTAATGCATTACAGTTACTGAAATTTGATCAGATGCGTTTCTTGCGTTACTTGTTTTATTAATATGGATAGATATTTTTAGTGTAAATAAATATAAACTGATCCTACTGTAGTGCAGCCGTCAGTCTCCTCCGCCGGTGTTATGCTGAGAATTGTCATTTTCCTGCCCTGCTCACACGCAACCCAACGGGAAGAAACGCCGTGGCGGAGACGACTTGTCATATTGAGCCCCGATCACTTTTCCCAGCTGTGAGTAACCCTCAACACCTCCTACTTCTATAGTTAAACATGAGTATTTTTTGAGCAATAAGCTGCATTTAATGTCCGCAGTTGTGTAAATGTGTAAGCTGTGTAAATAACTGTGCAAGTTTTCTTATGCACAAAGAAAGTAACTATGATTTGTTGCAGTTGTGGAGAATGGGGAAAGATGAGGCTGAGTTTATTTCTCAAGTCAGATTTATTCACATTCTCCAACATCATCCAACACAGAAAGAGAAAAAGAGAGTGAATCTTCCAACATCTGTCCCTTTTATACCCAGGACATCAAACATACAGTGACATGGTACTTAATCCCAGTCACAATGTAACTTCCCCCCAATCTCAACACACTCCACCTCTCAGTCTCTGGCCGCTGGGCGAAATCCCCCAAGGCTATCTCTTTGCATGCCAAAGACTAAACTTCACACCCTCGTGTTATCTCCAGAGCGGCTCAGTCCTTTGTTCCGTCTCAGATGTGAAGCCTAAGGTGGTATACGTATGAATCATGCAGTCATATACCTATGTGCATATATGTGCCCCACATGACCCCCCCCCCCCAAACGTCTAAGATGGAACAACCATAATAACAGTCTGCAAGTCATGGTAAAATTATTACACATCAGTCCACATGTCGCTTGGGCCTCAGTCGCCTCCCATATCTGCTGTAAGCGGGCTTTACCTCTCTCGCGGCGCCCTCCTGCTGGGGAGCTGCTGCCTGAGGATTAGAACTGTTAGTCAATGCCTGTGGGTGTCCTGATGAATGCTCCTTAGGCCACGCCGAGGAGCCGTAGCCAACAGCACATTTTCGTCGGCCAACACAAAGGCGGGTTTGAGTCTGTTTATGCCAATCTGTTCTTCTCTGCCCCCCAAATCTAGCAAAAAATGCTTATCCCCTGTTTCCAGCACTCTAAAAGGTCCATCGTAAGGTGGCCGCAACGGGGGGCGATGTGTATCGTGTCTGACAAAAACAAACTCTGCATTTTTTAAGGCCTTAGGCACAAAAACGCGCGGAAAACTGTGATGAACGGGGCCAGGAAGTGTGCTCGATCCTGTGTCGCTCTGCAACCGCTGAGCAGGGGCGCACTCTGGTGCAGGATTATCTGGGAGAAATTCCCCGGGCAGCCGGACTGGCTGTGCAAAAACTAACTCAGCTGGGGAGGCTTTTAAATCCTCTTTAGGTGCAGAACGCAACCCCAATAAAACCCATGGTAGCCTGTCTACCCAATTTGCATCCGTAAGCGACGCTCTGAGGGCTGCTTTCAATGACCTATGGAAACGTTCGCATAAGCCATTAGCCTGCGGGTTGTACGCGGTAGTGCGGTGGATCGTTACCCCCAGGCTGCGGGCCATCGCTGACCAAAGCTCGGAAACAAATTGAGGACCTCTGTCGGACGTAATGTCTGACGGAACTCCAAAACGCGCTACCCATGTCGTTAAAAACGCGCGCGCTACCTCCTCGGCTGTGGTTGATGCCAGTGGGACCACTTCCGGCCAACGCGTGGTGCGGTCCACCATTGTCAAAAGGTGTGTGCACCCCTGTGACGGCGGGAGGGGGCCTATGAGGTTGACATGCACATGATCGAACCTCTTAGCCGGGATGTGAAACGGCTCCAAGGGAGCTCTAGTGTGTTTGTGTATTTTGGCTCGTTGACAAGCTACGCAGGCTGCTGCCCACTCTTTAACTTGCTTGAGCAGGCTCGGCCATACAAATTTCTCTCCTACCATTTTGACTGATGCGCGCACCCCCGGGTGCGCCAGAGAATGAATCGAGTCAAAAACGCGGCGGCACCTCACGGTCGGTACCACCGGGCACGGTCGACCCGTGGAGACATCGCAGATTAGGGGGGCATACCATCTTGTAACACCCTGTTCTCCAGCCTTAACCCTGTTGGTCCAGACTGGAGCATGCGCACGTCCGTGCCACTAACCTGATCCGCGGCCATGGCAGCATAATCTATCACTGTGCGGACTGCGGCGGTGCGCCCTTCCACGTCGCTAGCCTGCTCCGCTGCCATGGTTGCACAATCTACCCCTACGCGGACTGGGGCCACTACAGCTCGCGAGAGACAGTCTGCCACCACATTAAGTTTACCCGTCACGTGCTGAATATCGGTAGTAAACTCTGAGATTGCAGCCAGCTGCCTCTGCTGCCGGCCCGACCACGGTTCTGAAACCTTGGCCATCGCGAAAGTAAGCGGCTTGTGGTCAACGAACGCAGTGAAACGGCGTCCCTCCAGCCAGAACTGGAAGTGGCGAATGGCTAAGTGGAGAGCTAACAACTCCCTGTCGAATGCGTTGTATTTTCGCTCACTATTGCGCAACGTCCTGCTGAAAAAGGCGAGCGGCTGCCAAACCCTGGCGACCTGCTGCTCTATGACCACTCCTATGGCCACATCTGACGCGTCAGTAGTGAGCACTATGTGGGCCGTGGGGTCTGGATGTGCTAACAACGCAGCATTTGCTAGGGCTGTTTTGACCTCCGCGAATGCACGCTCCCGCTCAGGAGACCATTCGATTTTGCTTGTGGGTTTTTGTTTTTTTAGCGCGGCATATAATGGTTGCATGAGCTGCGCTGCGCAGGGGAGGAAACGGTTATAAAAATTTACCATTCCCAAAAACTCTTGTAACGCTTTGACCGTTTGTGGCTGGGGAAAATTTGTTATTGCGCACACGTTGTCAGGCAGAGGGACGGCTCCTTCTGGAGAGACGCGATGCCCCAAAAAAATCAATCTGCGTCACCCCGAACTGACACTTCGCTGGGTTGATTATTAACCCGTGCTCCCCCAACCTCCGGAAAACTGCCGTGAGGTGATTTTCGTGTTCGTCTTCAGACGAGCTGGCTACCAAAATGTCATCCAGGTAGACGAACACGAAAGGGAGATCACGCAACACCGCGTCCATCATGCGCTGGAACGTCTGCGCAGCGCCTTTAAGCCCAAACGGCATGTGCAAAAACTCGAAAAGGCCAAACAGAGTTATCACTGCCGTTTTGGGGATGTCCTCAGCGCGTACTGGGACTTGATGGTACCTGCGGACCAAGTCTATTTTAGAAAAAAATGCGCGCCCCCGCCAAATGAACGGAAAAATCTTGGATATGCGGGATTGGGTAGCGGTCGTGCGCTGTAGTGTTGTTCAGCCTGCGGAAATCTCCGCAAGGACGCCATGAGCCATCGGCTTTATGGACCATGTGAAGCGGGGAAGCCCATGGGCTCTTCGAACGTCTGATGATGCCCAACTTTTCAAGGCTGGCGAACTTCTCGCGCGCTATGGACAGTTTAGCTGCATCCAAGCGCTGAGCTTTTGCAAAAACGGGCGGTCCGGTGGTAGTAATAAAATGCTCCACTCCGTGTTTAGCGACCGCTGCTGAAAATGTGGGAACCGTGAGTGCTGGGAACTGAGTGAGCAGTGTGTGAAACTTACCACCTGCTGTTGCGACATTGGCTTGTGCTGTGGGCGGGGTCACTCGGGCTGCACAGGGAATAGAATAAAAAGAAAGTGCATTAACCAGGCGCCTATTAGCAAGATCAACCAACAAACCATGTGAGCACAAAGAATCAGCCCCTAACATATTGAAGTTCACTTCAGCTATAACAAAAGTCCACTCAAATGTACGGCCGTGTAGGGACAGAAGCAGAGTCTTCTCACCAAAGGTCTTAATCTTCGAGCCGTTTGCTGCTGACGCTCCATGACTTCCGGGACCCGCCAGCCGGTCAGCATATGTAGGCATAATGAAGCTCACTTGGGAGCCTGTGTCCACGAGGAATTGCCTCCCCGATCATGCATCCGTCAAGTAGAGCAGCTTGTTCTCCTCCCCGAAGGCCGCAGCTGCTATCGACCCTCGTTCTTGGCGTTTCCCGAGCTCCTGAACTGGCACGGTGGTATGCATTTGCGTGCCCTCTCTGCGAAGCGGCGATGGTAAAAACAGAGGTCGTCTCCTCCGCGATCCCTGGCCCTCGCCGCCGCCGTTGTCGGTGGGTCTGCTACTGCCGCCTCTGGCCCCCTGTCGTCTCCGGCTGCCGCGCCGAGCTCCATCGCTGCAGCGGTGGCCGCGCGCTGTCTGCTGGCGTTGAGAATCCGTTGTGCCTCCTGGGCCAGCGCGCGGAAGTCCCGCTGGGCCATCAACGGTGAACCAGCCAGGGTCGCTCTCGTGGCCGATGGTAGGGTTCTCAGGAAAATGTGGGTGAAGAGGAAGTCGTCGCCGTCTGAGCCCCTCAGCCTCAGCATGTCTTCCATCAGGTCGACGGGCGTGCTATCTCCCAAGTCGTTCAGGGCCAGGAGTCTCTCCGCTCTCTCCTGGACTGAGGGAGTGAAACGCTGGATGAGCGCAGCCTTCAACCCGCCGTATTTGTCGTCGGCCGGTGGGCGCTCCAGAAAGCTCTGCACATATCGAGCCGTGCGGTTGTCGAGCTTGGAAATAACGTGGTAGAATTTGGTGTCATCTACCGTTATCCCCCGGAGGGCAAACTGTGCCTCGACCAAGTGGAACCAGGAGCACGGGTTGTCTTGCCAGAAGTCTGGTAGTTTGACTGTGGCTGCGTTCGCCTGGCTGGCTCCTGATGAGTCTGGCTCGGAGGAATTACTTCTGCTCATGATACGTCATAGGGTCACCAGTGTGGAGAATGGGGAAAGATGAGGCTGAGTTTATTTCTCAAGTCAGATTTATTCACATTCTCCAACATCATCCAACACAGAAAGAGAAAAAGAGAGTGAATCTTCCAACATCTGTCCCTTTTATACCCAGGACATCAAACATACAGTCGCATGGTACTTAATCCCAGTCACAATGTAACTTCCCCCCCGATCTTAACACACTCCACCTCTCAGTCTCTGGCCGCTGGGCGAAATCCCCCAAGGCTATCTCTTTGCATGCCAAAGACTAAACTTCACACCCTCGTGTTATCTCCAGAGCGGCTCAGTCCTTTGCTCCATCTCAGATGTGAAGCCTAAGGTGGTATACGTATGAATCATGCAGTCATATACCTATGTGCATATATGTGCCCCACACAGTAAGCTTTTTCTAAATGGTGAACTTTCATTTATCTGTGCTTTCTGTTTTATTTTATCTCATTCATTTACATGCTGTTCTGATCTGCAACTGTTTCATGGAAGTAAATCCTCTAAATATGCGTTTTTAATGGGCTGGTCCAGGGGTGTTAAACATATGGCTCATGGGCCAAAAACGGCCCACCAGGGGATCCAAAATTTTCTCTGTAAATTTGCAGCTTTATCTCTAGTAAATTTCTGACTTTCTACTGATTACAATAGTTTTTGTAAATCTGAGACATTTTTCTCTGTAACATGAGACTTTTTCTCATCATTTTGTTTTTCTTGTTGGTTTTTTTTTTCTGATGAGAACAAGGGACCCTTAATCTTGCTATGTGTGCGAGAGGATTTAAGTATGCATTTAAAAGTAACGTGAAAGTTACTTTTCCAAGTAATTAGTTACTTTAATCATGCAGTAACTCAAAAGTAACTCGGTTACTTTTGAAAAGAAGTAACTAGTAACTGTAACTAGTTATTATTTTTTAGTAACTTGCCCAACACTGCTCATTTCTAATCCTGTCCCTCCTAGTCACTCCCAGTGAAAATCTTAGCATCTTTATCTCTGCCACCTCCAGCTCCACCTCATGTCTTTTTGTCAGCACCACCGTCTCCAAACCATACATCATTGCAGGTTTCACCACTGTCTTGTAAATTTTTCCTTTCACTCTTGCTGCTATGCTTCTGTCACAAATCACCCCTGACACTCGTCTTCACCCACTCCACCCTACCTGCACTCTCTTCTTCACCTCTCTTGTGCATTTTCCATTGCTTTGGATGGTTGACCCCCGGTATTTAAACTCATCTGTTTTCACTACCGCTACTCCTTCCATCTTCACCGTTGCACCTGGCTCCCTCTCATTTACACTCATGTATTCCATCTTGCTTCTAATGACATTCATTCCTCTTCTCTCCAGAGCATACCTCCACCTCTCCAGGTTCTCTTCTACCTGCTCCCCATTCTCACTACAGATCACAATGTTGTCTGCAAACATCATAGTCCACGGAGACTCCTGTCCTGACCTTGTCTATCAGCCTGTCCATCATCATGGCAAACAAGATGGGGTTCAGAGCTGATCCCTGATGTAATCCCACCCCCACCTTGCATCCATCTGTCACTCCTACAGTACACCTCACCACTGTCTTGCAGTCCTCATACATGTCCTGCACCACCCTCACATACTTCTCGGCAACTCCTGACTTCTTCATACAGTGCCACGCTTCCTCTCTTGGCGCCATATCATATGCTTTCTCTAGATCCACAAAGACACAGTGCAACTTCTTCTGACCTTCTCTGTACTTCTCCATCAACACTCTTTGAGCAAACAATGCATCTGAAGTGTTATGACCCGAGCGTCGGTTCTGATCGCGCTCGGGTTAAAGTTATGTCTCGCTGCCGGCCTTGACAGCTGCGGACGGTATTTTGGCCTCTCCGGGCTCTTACTGTGAAAGTGCTCGGAGGGGTTTCCGCCTGTCAATGGTCGGTCAGCTGTGTGTCATCTGTCATCAGTCCCTGGTTATTTAAGCTGTGTGCTAGTGTCATTACGACGCAGCAGTGTCTGATCGCATGATCGTTATTTGATCGCTATTCTGTTCACCCATCGTCACGGATGCCTGGACTATATTCACACCTTGGCTGCCTTGGGGCTTGACTGTCTTTCACCGGGACCAGTAAGTGAGCTCGTTAGCCTTATTCCCCCCGGGTGTTAACTGTTCTGTAAGTCCCTGCCTTAGCAGCCCGCGTGGCTAATTATTACCAAGCCTGACTGTGTGTGACTGTCTCCTGCTTTGGACCTGTAGCGTGCTGTATAGCCCTATGCTTCCTGTTCTGCGAAGACTCTGTCATTATCGCAGCAGCTTGTGTAAACACCTTTTTCACCGTAATAAACTCACTGTAAAACTCACTGGTGACTTGTGTGCGTCTTATAGGTAGCTCGCGAGGGCCACCGCATGACAGTACACTGCTGCCCAAACGGCGTTTACGGTGACGCCATTTTTGAGACGCTTTTCATCGGTGAGTTTGAGTTTTGGACGTTGCTTGTCCCTGTCTGGGACCTGTGTATGTGAGGAATGCCGTCACCGAAGAGCCACGTGTTGACGAGTGTTTTAGAAGCTGTGGATGAGCTACTCATCTCCGATTCCATGTTGGACTATAACCACGGCATACATTGGTACCTGGACGCCGCCGAAGATGTGCTCTGTAATCTCTCTCCCCGCTACGCCAACCACCCGGAAGTCGACACGAGGAGGGAGGACATCGCCGCACAACGCGAGCTGTTCCTGATGATGGAGGAGGAACGCGGCATGAAGCAGGTGAAGAGGCACTCCTGCTTTTCGCCTATGGATCCTGATCCTGCTTCCGATCCATTTCGGGAGTTCGCACCATCTGGGGGCCGGCGAAGGCGTCGGCGTCACGGCCGGGCGCATCTTCGGCAAGCTCCAGCTCCGGATCCAGTTCCGGGCCGCCGGGATGACCCCCTCAACCAGCCAGCTGCTGAGAGTGAGCTGAGTCCTGTGCCGGTGGGCTCCATTCTTGGATCCTTTTCCATCCAGCGAGCGAGGGAAGGAGCAACGCCCGCTACAGCTGACAACATCCTCCCCCCCGGGAGACAGGCAAGTCCAAGTTCACTGTCCTAGTAATAATAGTGATCTGTCTTGTCTGACTCCTGGGGGTGAAGCTCAGGGTTCGCAGCTCCCTGAGTTTCTTTCCCCAGCTGTAGCCTGTTATATTAAACCTGCTGCCTCTGTGTCTCCTCCTGCGGAGCGGTCCTCGGCATCAGTCCCACGCCGTCGAACGAGGGGGAGGCCTGCAGCTCTGGGAGATGTCCCAGTCCTGCAGCCTTGCTTTGGACAGAGGAGGAGAACGGACTGCTGTGAGGAGCCAGAGCCGACGAGAGAGCGTCCCCAGGGTTCCTCAGGGATGCAGCCCGAGTCAGCAGGTCCAGGGTCCTCTACCCCCGCGCCATACGGGTTATTGGCGTGGACGCGAGCGCATGAGGATCCAGCTGCAGAGACCATCAGGCCGGCTGTGGAACCTGACACAGCCGAGTGGGAGCCCGACGACGAGTTTCTTCATGAACCTGGATCAGCGAAGTCCTGGATGGCTCCAGAGCCCGAGTGCAGGCAAGTGCTCTTTGTTGTTTTCCTGTATGGTGTGTTAGAGCATTTTTGCCTGCCTCATGGGGAGGCGAGTGAGGGGCAGCCGGCCGCTGCACCCGAGCTCGTCTCGCTGGGCTCTGGCGCTGCCGGTGGAACTGATCTCGGTTCTTCCTTGTGTTCTGAGCACCTCCACAGCGTTGCCGGTCCGGAGCCAGTCAAGGTTACGGGACCGGGGGTTCCAGGTTCGGAGATGGAGGTCGTCGCCGGAGCAGTCCTGACCTGGTCGGGGTCCGACGTGTGGGCCGAGGTGACCCGGTCGGGGTCCGACCCGTGGGCCGAGGAGACCCAGTCGGGGTCCGACGCGTGGGCCGAGGAGACCCAGTCGGGGTCCAACGTGGATGCAGCGGTGACCCAATCTGGGCCTGTCCTGACCCAGTCGGGGTCCGACGTATGGGCCGAGGTGACCCAGTCGGGGTCCAACGTGGGTGCAGCGGTGACCCAATTGGGGCTCGTCCTGACCCAGTCGGGGTCCGACGTATGGGCCAAGGTGACCCTGTCGGGGTCCAACGTGGGTGCAGCGGTGACCCAATCTGGGTCCGTCCTGACCCAATTGGGGTCCGACGAGGTCCAGTGGGGGTCCAGCGCAGGTGCGGCTGCGACCCAATCAGGATTCGAGGGGGCCCAGGGTTTTGGTTGTCCCCCTCTCAGGAGCCACCAGCTGGGGGCCATTAGTGGGTTTTGTTTGACAGATCGGCGCTCTCCTGTGTTGTTGTTTTCAGGTGAGCGGCTGCACGCAATCCGCCACGGTCCTGCTGGTTGTGGTATGCGGGTCGGCCACCCGAGGAACTGCTTGGAGCGTTCGGCATCTTGGGTTGGCCACCCAACAAACTGTGTGGGTTACGGGGTGACCTGGTTCGGCCACCAGAGGACGTATTCCTGGGGGCATGGGACTGGGGCAGGCCACCTGACTGTTTCATGTACTGTGGGATTTTCTGTGGGCCCTTATGGTGCCAATTCTTGTCTTGTACATCTTGTAATTTTTTGTTGTGTTTCACAGTCATAGTCTTAGTCAGGTCAAGTTCGAGCAATTTTTTTTTTAATTGTCTCGTGCTTCTTTGTTTGTCATAGTCTTAGTCTGGTCTGAGCAATTTTAGATTGCCTCTTGTTTTTTTGTTTCCAAGTCATAGTCCTGTCAGGTCTGTGCAATTTTTAGATTGCCTCTTGTTTTTTCTTGTTTTCAAAGTTATAGTCTTAGTCAGGTCAAGTTCGAGCAATTTTTTTTTAATTGTCTCGTGTTTCTTTGTTTGTCATAGTCTTAGTCAGGTTTGTGCTATTTTGTTTGCCTCTTGTTTTTTTTTTCTTGTTTCCAAAGTCTTAGTCAGGTCTGAGCAATGTTAGATTGCCTCTTGTTTTTTGTTGTAGCCAAAGTCACAGTCTTGTTCACGGTTTTGTCCGAGCAATTTTTGTTTACCCTTTGCTTCTTAGTATGTCTTAGTCTTAGTTAAGTCCGAGCTATTTTTGATTACCTCTTGTTTCCTTGTATGCCATTGTCTTAGTCAAGTTCGAGCATTTTTGTTACCTTGTAAATCATTGTCTTTGTCTAGTCTGAGCAATTTGTGTTTGCCTCTTGTTACCTTGTGAGTCTTTGCCATTGTCTAGTTAGAGCATTTTTTTTTGTCTCTTGTTTTTTTTTTCCCTTGTGAGTCTCAGTCTTGTCATAGTCTTGTTTTTCCCCGGAGTCATGTATTTCCTGTGTTTTTTTGTCTGGTCTTAGTCTTGTTTTTCCCCAGAGTCATGTATTTCCTGTATTTTTTTTGTCTGGTCTTAGTCTTGTTTTTCCCCAGAGTCATGTATTTCCTGTGTTTTTTTGTCTGGTCTTAGTCTTGTTTTTTTCCCTAGAGTCATGTATTTCCTGTATGTTTTTTTTGTAGTAGTAGTAGTAGTTGTCTGGTCTTAGTCTTGTTTTTTTTTTTTCCTGAGTCATGTGTTTGTATGTATTTCTTGCTTTGGTCTTGTCTTGTTTTTGTTGGTTGGTTTCTCTCCCTCCGTACCTGTCCCCCTACCTCCCACCCTGGGGGGGCGGGGGGGGCAGGGTGGTCCCTTGGGGCGTCCGGAGTCCGCGCGTGGAGGGAGGGTACTGTTATGACCCGAGCGTCGGTTCTGATCGCGCTCGGGTTAAAGTTATGTCTCGCTGCCGGCCTTGACAGCTGCAGGCGGTATTTTGGCCTCTCCGGGCTCTTACTGTGAAAGTGCTCGGAGGGGTTTCCGCCTGTCAATGGTCGGTCAGCTGTGTGTCATCTGTCATCAGTCCCTGGTTATTTAAGCTGTGTGCTAGTGTCATTACGACGCAGCAGTGTCTGATCGCATGATCGTTATTTGATCGCTATTCTGTTCACCCATCGTCACGGATGCCTGGACTATATTCACACCTTGGCTGCCTTGGGGCTTGACTGTCTTTCACCGGGACCAGTAAGTGAGCTCGTTAGCCTTATTCCCCCCGGGTGTTAACTGTTCTGTAAGTCCCTGCCTTAGCAGCCCGTGTGGCTAATTATTACCAAGCCTGACTGTGTGTGACTGTCTCCTGCTTTGGACCTGTAGCGTGCTGTATAGCCCTATGCTTCCTGTTCTGCGAAGACTCTGTCATTATCGCAGCAGCTTGTGTAAACACCTTTTTCACTGTAATAAACTCACTGTAAAACTCACTGGTGACTTGTGTGCGTCTTATAGGTGGCTCGCGAGGGCCACCGCATGACATGAAGTATTCTTTCTTGGCATGAAACTGTACTGCTGCTCACTGATTGTCACCTCACCTCTTAACCTGGCTTCAGCAACTCTTTCCCATATCTTCATAATGTGGCTGATCAACTTTATGCCTCTGTAGTTACTACAGCTCTGAGCATCACCTTTGTTCTTGAAAATTGGTACCAAAACATTTCTTCTCCACTCCTCAGGCATCCTCTCACTCTCCAAGATTGTGTTAAACAATCTGGTTAAAAAGTCCACTGCCATCTCACCTAAACATCTCCGCACCCCCACAGGTATGTCATCTGGACCAACTGCCTTGCCATTCTTCATCCTCTTCAAAGCTGCCCTCACTTCTGCTTTGCTACTCCTCAGGACTCCCTTGTTCACCATCATTCCTTCATCCATCCTCCTCTCGCTCTCATTCTCTTTATTCATCAGCTCTTCAAAGTACTCGTTCCACCTTCTCAACACATTCTCGTCATTTGTTAGTACATTACCATTTCTGTTATTAATCAGCCTAACCTGCTGCACATCCTTTGCAACTTGATCTCTCTGTCTAGCCAATTGATACAAGTCCTTTTGGCCGTCCTCAGTGCCAAGCCAAGAATGTGCTGCTAGTCCAGCAAAAGCTGGCAGTACTCAAATACTTTGCAAGTAGTTTCATGAAATGGTCAGTCAGAAAGCAACTCATACCAGCTTGGATGTTGCCCAGGCTAACAAGGTCCGTGCTGATCTGGTCACACTCCGACAGACAGTGAAAAGTAAGTTAGGAGCAGGAAGACAAAAGAAGAGGAAAACAGCAGCCTTGTGTGTAGCAGAATGGAATGTATACACAGCCCAACCCTGTCTCATGGGTCGGGCCGTCAGCGACTCAACCGGCAACCCCGCCCTGCCGAGGGCATGGAGGGTGAAACTGGGCATCCTGACAGAACTAAAAACAATATCTGCCACAGGTCTGTGGTGGCCCACTCCCAGTTACATGGGGTGAGACTGGATATCCTGGCAGATAAACACATCTGTTGCAAGGTCTGTGGTGGACTGTGCCAGTTGGTGCATCGTGACATGCACTACACAAAGAGCAGAGATAAACAAACCTATCATCTGGTCAGTCACTGCAACAGATACTGGAGTCAGTTTGTCTTGGCCTGTCCTTGCCACTGATAATACTTTTATCTGTCAAGAATGTGCTGCTAGTCCAGCAAAAGCTGGCGGTACTCAAATACTTTGCAAGCAGTTTCATGAAATGGTCAGTCAGAAAGCAACTCATACCAGCTTGGACGTCGCCCGGGCTAACAAGGTCTGCGCTGATCTGTTCACACTCCAACAGGCAGCAAAAAGTAAGCTAGGAGCAGGAAGACAAAAGAAGAGGAAAACAGCAGCCTTGTGTGTAGCAGAATGGAATGTACGCACTCTGTTGGACAGAACAACATCACAGCACCCAGAAAGACAGACCGCGCTTGTGGCCCTGGAAATGAACAAGTACAATAGAGACATTAGATTAGATTAGATTTGTTTATTTGACAGGGACAGTGCAATAAACATAGACAATTAATCAATGACACTATCAGTCAGAATCAATGAGACTATCAGGCATGTACCGACTGATGACAGGCTGATACTTGTTGGAGATTTTAATGCCAGAGTTGGTTCGGACACTGAGAAATGTAAAGGAGTGCTAGGCAGTCATGGGATAGGCAAGTGCAATGCTAATGGAGAACTTCTACTTGCACTATGTTCAGAGTACAACCTTGTGATAACCAACACTCTGTTTAAGCACAAGGACACACACAAGAAGACATGGATGCACCCAAGATCCAAGCACTGGCACTTGTTAGACTACATCATAGTAAGGCAGAGAGACATTAGGGATATATTGGACACCATAGCAATGAGAGGTGTAGACTGTGGTGCTGATCACGTTTTGCTGAGATCTAGATTAAGAATTTGCAGACGAAAACAGCACTGCAGGACGGGTATGAAGCCACCACAGAAGCTAAACACTAGTGCACTGAAAGGCCAAAAGAAGCAGGAAGAACTTACACAGGAAATGGATGAAAACTTGAAAGACTGGGACAGCAAGAACTCAGAGAATGACATAGAAGAGAAATGGGCAACACTGAAGGATATGGTGTATCAGACTGCGAGTGATGTATTAGGCCACCCTGAGAGGAAAAATCAAGATTGGTTTGATGTCAGATAAAACTGAAACAGAGGAAATCCTTGGATCGGGTAGCTAGATGGTCCAGTCATTTGCTTGGTGAGTCACAGCTGAGCCTGACATCCCTGTACACCCGACAGGTACAGAGGATTGCTACCTCCATTTTAAATGATGACTCCCACCCTTTGCACTACAACTTTCAGCTTCTTCCCTCAAGACAGAGGTTTGCTGTCCCAAAAAGTAAAACCCAGTGCTACAAAAACAGCTTTGTTACTGCTGCTGTCAAAGAGTTGAACAAGTTGTAAAAATATATTGCACATAATTTAGGTACCTATTTATTAAGTCCATTTTATATTTACTTATTTTTGTAGGATTTTATTTTGGGTTCTAAATCTTTTATTGGGTTTTAGACCTTTGAGTTTTTAACCTCTTTGACTAGTCTTTAACTTTTTAATATGACCCTTCTCTCTTATCTCTGGTTTTTCTCTCATCTCTTTGTCTTTATATCCTGATTGATGGAGCCTTGAGTATTTTTATCATGTTTATAGTCAGCTTCATGTGCGCCTGTGTTTGTGTTTATGTTGAATGTAATTGTGGCTTGTAAATATGGATGTCACCAGACTGCAAAACAAATCTACCTACGGGTACAAATAAAGTAACCTGAACCTGAACCTGAACCTGAGCACGATGAACAGCTGAAGAAACTACTAGAAGCGAGGAATACAGCTAGGCAGGAAAACCTACAGTGTAACACAAGGTCGAAGAAGAAGAAATACTCAAAGGCTCAGAGTGAGCTACAGAAGTACACCAGAGAGATGAAGTCCAACTGGTGGGATGAAAAAGCGGAGGAACTTCAAACTGCAGCAGACAGAAAGGACACGAAAACATTCTTCACAGGTTTGAGAGAAATCTACGGCCCTAAACCAAGAGGATTGATCCAACTAAAGGCTATGGATGGTGAAACGGTTTTGCAGAAGAAAGACAAGACCCTGGACAGATTTGCAGACCACTTTGACCTACTACTAAACTACCCCGGAGATCTCACTGAAGAGGCTAAAGAAGCTCTAGTGCAGCGACCAGCTGTATCAAGTCTGGATGAACCACTAAACCTTGATGAACTAATGGCAGCTATCAGGACAACACAGGATGGTAAAGCTCCAGGAAGGGATGGAATTCCAGCAGAAGTGTGGAAATTTGGTGGTATTCAGCTGACCAACTGCCTGCAAAAACTCATCCAAGAGATATGGGATGCCCAGAAAGTACCTCAAGACTGGAAGGACACAAGTATTGTGCCTTTGTTCAAGAAAGGTGACAGGAAAGATTGTGGAAATTACTGAGGTATATCACTGCTAGCCACTGTTGGTAAGATTCTCTCACGTGTACTACTGAACAGACTCAATGAACACATCTCGCAGAATGTACTACTGGAAACCCAGTGCGGCTTTAGAAGTGGAAGAAGCACAATGGACATGATTTTCTGCTTGAAACAGGTTCATGCCATTTGCGCTACTATGCCCAACCTGGCTCTGGGCTGTGGATCCCAACTCCTGCCCCCAGTGTGTCGCCTCCCACCTTCCCTGTCGCTCCTACACCATCTGCCATCGCTGTTCCATCAGCCACGATGGAGGATGTGTTCGAGAAGGAGACAGGCGGTGTCATGAGGGGACATGGTGCAAACATGTCCCACTCTTTAAGTTATGCTTCCTCTCAGATGTCATTATTGTTTTCATTAGTAGTATCTTTGTTCCTGTCTCATTCATCATTTTGTTGTATACTGGTGTGACAGTGTTCTCAGTTCATTCTCTGTTTCTCAGTCATTGATCTTCTGTTGTTAATTGCTCATGGCTGTGCTTTGTCTGCTGATCAGTGCCAGCCCTATTTGTACATCTTACGCACTGCCTTCAATAGGGTATCTTCGACAGTGTCAATCATAGGTCTGGAGTTTATTATCATTTGTCATGTTCAATCCATGTAGTTTTCTGCCGTTATGGCTTTATTTTCTGTTCAGCCCCTGTACTGTGTTCTTTTGTTAAATAAATATGTTTAAACGTTGCCCAGCGAGTGAGTCTGTCCATAAGCCCTGGAGGAGCAAACATGACAGGTGTTCCTCGCACAAACTGACACCTTGCTGGAACACAAGCCCTGGCGTGCTCTGGAGGTGTTATTCATGGTGTGTGAAGACCAGCTACCATCAAAAGGGCCAGTGGGGAAGTGGGCATCAAGGAAGCATCGCTCCGCCTGATCCAGGCCCTTCACTTGAGGTTCCCTGAGGGTTTCTGCTGCCATGGTCCCACCTTCCTTGAGTGCTTCAGCAGCGGCAACTTCAGCAGCTGCAGGGCGGAAGGTCAGCGCACCCCAGCTGTCTATTCCAGTGGCACACACATCTGCTCACGCCCCACCCCTTTCGCTTGTCATTATGTCTGCAGTGTCGCCTGTCATCATGCCTGCGAGTTTGCCCGTCGTCATACCTGCAGTGTTGGTTCTCACATCTGCTACACTTGTGCCCTCGCCCGCTGCTGCATCTCAAGCTACTTCATCCGCTGTTCCTCCAGCATCTCCTGAGACTGTCATCGCCTCTCAGGCAGCAGAGCCACCAGAATCAGAATCAGAATCAGAATGAACTTTATTGCCAAGCATGCTTTTACACATACAAGGAATTTTACTTGACATTAAGGCGCGCTCATGTTAAGCGCTCCCTAATGACGCGGCAGCCGACAGGCGCCTCATACAGTGGGGGTAAAGAGGGGGAGGGGGAGGGGGTGACACATTGGGCAGAGAGAAAAAAGCATAGTTATCAAAATAGAGCTCAAGTGAGCAAGATTATGATCACATAGAAAAAAAACCTCTAATTGCACACTTAGCAGACAAGTTACAGTTCCACACATTAACAGAGCAAGTTGAGAGAGACCAGTGTGTGTGTGTGTCAGTCATGTGATATTCATGGATGCAGTGTGAAGTGTCAGTTACTGGTGAACAACAAAATTCCTCCCCTAAGCAACGACTAGATGTTATGTCCATGGTATCCTAAACATAGATAACATGTCCACAAGAGTTCATCTCTCTTCAGTGCATGTCAGATGGTAAAATTCCATGCTAGTCACATGATGACGCTGTCCATAGAGAGTTCAGATTGCTGCACATCAGAATGTTTGGGTTAGAGAAAAGCCAAAACTCCTTTCTGCCTTATCTTTTCTCCTGGAGGAATGAATTCTCCCAAGGACGCCGAATCACAGCCTGATAAGCACAGTTCTCTTAGAGCATAGGATTTTCACCTCTCATGCGATTCTGTGCATCGCAATTTACATTTACATTCCCAGGCTTTAAAATCATTCCCTGGAGAGCACCCAGCGACTCCGAGATGTTTCCCACCTTCCGATTCAGTTCGCCATTAACCGCTATCAGTGCCCTCCCCAACTGGTCAAATTGTTGAAGGAGCTTCGCCGGGTCCGCATTTTGACTAGCTCTTTCCAACTCCTTTAGTTTCTGATACACCAGGAAAACTCCAAAGCCAAACAGCAGAAATCCTGTGATCATGAAGCCAAACAGGTAGATGTCTTCCACATCTTCAATCGAAAGATCACACAGACACATGAGTTTCCAATTGTCCCATGGGTCTCTCACATAACCCGCAGCCGAAGTGCCTGCAGGACACTTGGGCTCCCCCGGGCCCGATTTTCTGTTTGAAAAAGTGGTGTCAATTGCATTTAAAGCCCAGCTCACCAATTCCATAATTTTCCATTTGGATCGAGATGCAGCGAGAAGAAGAGCGAGACACAGACAGGACACAGCAAGCTGGGATCAGTGAAGGGAGGAGAGGAGAGAGGAGAGGAGAAGAAATGCGTCTGCTCTCTCTGAAAGCCGGAAGAAGACCAGGGTCCTCATCAGCAGAAGAGCAGGAGTTAAGTCAAGTACATTTCTTTATTTCTATAACATCAGTTTTAGAGAGGAATTATCTTGTCCTTGGCAGGGAGGCCCAGTTGCAGCTCCCTTCTGCTTCTGAGCTCTCCACTCCGAGCGTTTCTGCTGGTTGTTTTGGCTTGGACGTGGCACCAACCTGTGTTTTTCCCTCCACTTCCAAGGTGCCTGCATCAGGGATGGAGGTGAATGCCACAGCACCAGTCTCCGAGGTTTACGCCCCCACTCCACCTGGGCTGTCCGAGCAGTCCGCCCCTACTATAGGCCAAGAGGCTGGCGTGCCTCCACCCATCGTTCCAGAGGTCAGAGGACCTACACCCATCATTGCAGAGGTCAGGGGACCTACACCCGTCATCCTAGAGGTCGAGCAGTTCGCGCCACCCATCATCCAAGAGGTCAAACAGTCCACTCCACCCATTGTCCAAGAGGTCAGGGGACCTCCACTCATTGTTCCAGATGTTGGGCAGTCCGCCCCACCTGTCATCCAAGAGGTCAAGCAGTCCACTCCACCCATCGTCCAAGAGGTCAGGGGACCTCCACCCATCATTGCAGAGGTCAGGGAACCTCCACCCATTGTTTCAGAGGTTAGGGGACCTCCACCCATCATTTCAGAGGTCAGGGGACCTACACCCATCGTCCTAGAGGTCGAGCAGTTCGTGCCACCCTTCATCCAAGAGGTCGAACAGTTGACTTCACCCATCGTCCAGGAGGTCAGGGGACCTCCACCCATCATTCCAGAAGTTGTGCAGTCTGCCCCACCCGTCATCCAAGAGGTCAGGCAGTCTGCCCCACCCATCATCCAAGAGGTCAAACAGTCCACTCCACCCATCATCCAAGAGGTCAGGGGACCTCCACTCATTGTTCCAGATGTTGGGCAGTCCGCCCCACCCATCATCCAAGAGATCAAGCAGTCCACTCCACCTGGACTGTCCGAGCAGTCCGCTCTACCTTCGCCACCTGGGGTCGCTGCTTCTCAGCTGCTGTTAGCCCCTGCACCGAAGGCCCCCAGGTACTCTCTCCAGAACTAGAAACTCCTGTGTTATTAGCTCCTGAACAAGAGACTCCAATGTTATCGTCTGAGTTTGGAACCCCCATGTTGTTTTCTTCTGAGCAAGAACCTCCTATATTGTTATCTCCAGAGCAAGGGGCTCCACCTTTGTTTTCTTCGGCGCAAGAGGCTCTTACTTTGTTTGCTTTAGAGCAAGAGGCTCATATATTATTTTTCTCCAGGGCAAATAATTCCCATGTTGTTTTTTCCAGAGTTTAAAACTCCCATGTTATTATTATCTCCTGAGGTAAAAGTGCCTACGTTGTTACTTCCTGAGCTTAAAGGGTCCACATTGTCATCTCCTAAGTGTGGGACCCCTGTGTTGTTTTCTCCAGGGCAAAAGACTCCTTTGTGGAGCCCAGAGCAAAACGCTCCTATGTTTTCTTTAGGGCAAGAGGCTCCCATGTCATCCCCTAAGTTTGGAGGTTTTAGGTGGTCATTTTCAGAGTTTAAAGTTTCCATGTTATCATCTCCAGAGCTTAAGGGTTTCACATTGTCATTTCCAGAGTATAAGGGTTCCATGTTGTCATCTGCTGAGTCTAAAGATTTCATGTTGTCAGCTCCTGAAGTCAACACCCCCATGGTACCATGTCCATCCGTGTGGCGGCCCATGGACTTTGGTAGATCACCCGATGTGTTGTGTTTCTCCGTCTAGTGGCCTATGGACTTGGGTAGGTCACCTAATGCTCTGTTTTGGGCCTTTTTGTGGTCTTGGTACACTGGCAGATCACCTGACCCATTTTTGGCTTTTGGACTTGGGGTGGGCCCACAAGACTGTGATTTTTTGGATTCTGTAGGGGGTAAAGAGTTGGTTTTGATCCACCTTGCTTTGTACCCCCACCACCCACCCGGTGAGAAACCTTTTTTTTGCTTTGTTGTCATCAACTTATTTTGAAGGTTTGTCCCTCTCTTTTTGACCAGATGGAAGTTTAATGCACTGCATATTGTGTTGAGGTTCATTAATTTTAGATAATGCCAACTATAATATCTTTGCTGCATTAGTGCCAGAATGTGGAAGCTTATTACTTGTACCTTTTTAACTAAGTGCCTAATATTAACTTGCTCCTGTTTGCATTACACTGCACCATTTAAACTGAATTACTTGATATTATTTGACCTCCACTACTTTTTTTCAGATTTTGCAAATTCAGTTTTTTGCAAATATTTAAAATGATTTAAAGTGGCTGTGACCAAAAACAAAAAAGTTGTAAACTTGCAAAAAAAAATAAATAAATATATAAAAGCTGCAAGTTTCTGAAAAAAAAAAATATTACAAACTTATGTTAAAAAAAAATAAGTCACAGAATCATAAGGAAAAGGTTTGCAAATTTACAAGAAAGTCACCAATTTATGAAGGGGACAAAAAACTGCTAATACATGATAGAAAAGGTGCAAATTGATAGAAAGGATGCAAATTTACAAAACAACTTTAATTGTTCACAAGAAAAAAGCAGCAAATTAATATACAAATTTATGAGGAAAAAGTTTCAAATTTACAAGAATGCTTCAGATTTACATGAAAAAAGTAGCAAATTTATTTGAAAAGGCATAAATTTCTGAGGAAAAAAGAATTTTACAAGAGGAAAAAAGCTGCAGACTCCTGAGAGAAATGGGGCAAATTATGTTAAAAAAAAAAAAAAAGTCACAAAATCACAAGGAAACATTTGCAAATTTACAAGAAAGTTACAAATTTATGAGGGGAGAAAAAAACTGCAAATTTATAGCAAAGAAACAGAAAAATGAATGAATATACAAAAAAATGTTAAGTATTTACAAGAAATGTTTGATTTTGAAAATAAGCAATATGCATTGGGGGTTGTATACTTTCTACTGCAACTGTACTGTTACATGGAATATTTTTCATATCATTATCAATTTTCAACTCATTTCACTTGTGAATCTCCAAGTTTTGTTGGCTGCGATCTGAAGGCTGTCTCTTAGGCGTTCTCATATCTGCACTGTATTTTATTTTGGTTGATGTTATGCTTGAGTCGTCTGGTACAGTGGTGTGAAAAGGTGTTTGCCCCCTTCCTGATTTCTCATTTTTTTGTATGTTTGTCACACTTAAATGTTTCAGATCATCAAACAAATTTAAATACTAGACAAAGATAACACAAGTAAACACAAAATGCAGTTTTTAAATGAAGATGTTTATTATTAAGGGAAAAAAATCCAAACCTACATGGCCCTGCGTGAAAAAAGTGACTGCCCCTTAAATCTAATAACTGGTTGCGCCACCCATATCAGCAAAAACTGCAATCAAGTGTTCACGATAACTGGCAATAAGTCTTTTACAGCGCTGTGGAGGAATTTTAGCCCACTCATCTTTGCAGAATTGTTGTAATTCAGCCACATTAGAAGGTTTTCGAGCATGAACTGCCTTTTTAAGGTCATGCCATAGCATCTCAGTCAGATTCAAGTCAGCACTTTGACTAGGCCACTCTAAAGTCTTCATTTTGTTTTTCTTAAGCTATTCAGAGGTGGACTTGCTGGTGTGTTTTGGATCATTGTCCTGCTGCAGAGCCCAAGTGTGCTTCAGCTTGAGGTCACGAACAGATGGCCGGACATTCTCCTTCAGGATTTTTTGGTAGACAGCAGAATTCATGGTTCTGTTTACCACAGCAAGTCTTCCAGGTCCTGAAGTAGCAAAACAGCCCCAGACCATTACACTACCACCACCATATTTTACTGTTGGTATGATGTTCCTTTTCTGAAATAGATAGATAGATAGATTTGTTTATTTGACAGGGACAGTGCAATAAACATAGACGCTGTGTTACTGTTACGCCAGATGTAATGGGACACACACCTTCCAAAAAGTTCAACTTTTGTCTTGTCAGTCCACAGAGTATTTTCCCAAAAGTCTTGAGGATCATCAAGATATTTTTTGGCAAAACTGAGATGAGCCTTTATGTTCTTTTTGCTCAGCAGAGGTTTTCATCTTGGAACTCTGCCATGCAGGCATTTGTCTCTTTCTTATGATGGAGTCATGATCACTGACCTTAACTGGGGCAAATGAGGCCTGCAGTTCTTTGGATGTTGTTGTGGGGTCTTTTGTGACCTCTTGGATGAGTCATCATTGCTTTCTTGGGGTAATTTTGGTTGGCTGGCCACTCCTGGGAAGGTTCACCAATATTCCATTTTTTCGCCATTTGTGGATAATGGCTCTCACTGTGGTTTGCTGGAGTCCCAAAGCTTTAGAAATGGCTTTATAACCTTTTTCAAACTGATAGATCTCAATTATTTGTTTCTCATATGCTCCTGAATTTCTTTGGATGATGGCATGATGTCTAGCGTTTGAGGATCTTTTGATCTACTTCATTTTGTCAGGCAGGTCCTATTTAAGTGATTGAGAACAGGTGTGGCAGTAATGAGGTCTGGGTGTAGCTAGAGAAGTTGAAGTCAGCTTTCCAAAGATGTGATAAAGCATAGTTAATTTATGTTTTAACGGGGGGGGGGGGGGGTCTCTTTTTCACACAGGGCTATGTAGGTTTGGATTTTTTTTTTTTTTTTTAAAACTGCATTTTGTGTTTATTTGTGTTATCTTTGTCTAATATTTAAATTTGTTTGATGATCTGAAACATTTAAGTGTGACAAACATACAAAAAAATGAGAAATCAGGAAGGGGGCAAACACTTGTTCACACCACTGTATCTGACCTTTTAGGGGGGTACTGTAAGGGTTTGGTCATGACTGTGCTCATGTCCTCACTTTATGTTCTTTTTTTTCTGTTATCTTCAGGACATGAGTTCAGCCATGCCCTTGCCCTTTGTTATTATTTTTTCTCTGAGCTGTGATTATCATTTGCATTTTTGGTCTTGGTGTGCTCTGACTACTCAGCTCCGCCCATCCTGTGCTTCTCTGTTGTCCTTGATTGTTTCCCATCTGTCGTGTGTTGCCTTGATTACTCCCCTGTCTATACACTGTATGTCTCTGCCAGTCTGTGTCTGTGTGGCGTCATTTGCATTCTATTGGTTCTGTTCAGTGTGCTCTTGTGTTGTATCTAAATTTGGTTTCCAGCCCGCACGCTGTCATTTGTTTGTTTTTGAGTTCTGTTAATAAATCACCAGCTTTTGCATCATATTCCTGCCTGCACATGAGTCCCATTCACCACACCCTGACATGATCAGGACTTCAGTCACAACCATCACTTTGCTCTTGCTGTGATGTTTTAGTCGCTGCCCAAAGTTTGAGCCCAAGGTGTTAGCTTCAGGGCTAACAGTGCTACTATGAAGTTAGCTTACCAAATGTGTTTTTTATTGTTATTTTCTTTAAAACCCAGTCACCCTATAGACATCCCTGCTTTCACTTGGTTCACTAATTCACAGTTGATGATATATCTTGCATCATTTTGGCTTGTTTAGTTATCTTTTTTTATTTAGTTATAGTTGCCATGATTGCCATACAGCTCACTGCCACAGTGAGCTGCCTGAAAGAATACTTCCCAGTTGCCCTACCCCCCATCATCACCAAATGTTTTGAGACACTCATTTTGCATCATATTAAGGCTATCATTTCTGCTGACCTTGATCCACATCAGTTTGCATACAGAGCAAACAGGCCGACAGACAACGCCATCATAACTGCCCACCACACAGCTGTCACACATTTGGATAACAGCGACACCTATGTGAGAAGGCTGTTTGTGGATTTCAGTTCTGCCTTTAATACAGTTCTACCCCACAAACTGGTTCAGAAGTTGGGCAGCTTGGGCCTGAGTACTTCACTGTGCACCTGGATACTGGACTTCCTCAGTAATAGACCCCCAGAATGTCAGGATAGGAGACCACATGTCCTCCACTCTTATCATGAACACGACACACCACAGGGTTGTGTCCTCAGCCCCCTTTTCTCCCTCTTCATGCATGACTGTTCACCAATCCACACCAGCAACACCATCATCAAATTTGCTGATGACACCACCATCATAAGACTGATTAAGGATAACAACGTGTCAGCCCATAGGGAGGAGGTCCGGCATCTGCGGCGATGGCGTGATGACAATAACCTGGACTTGAGCACATCCAAGACCAAGGAGATGATAATGGACTTCAGGAGAGCCAAACAAACTGAGCACCACCCTCTCTATTTTGATGGAGAGGAGGTAGAGAGGGTGAAGAGCTTCAAGTTCTTGGGAGTCCACCGACTTCACCTGGTCCACAAATATTTCTCACCAGGTGGGGAAGGCACAATAAAGACTGTACTTCCTCAGGAAACTCCGTCAAGTCCATCTACCACAACCACTGCTGATTGACTCCTACTGCTCCACCATTGAGAGCCTCCTGACTTGCTGCTGATCAGTGTGGTTTGGCTGCTGTACAACGGAGGACAGAAAAGACCTGCAGCAGGTAGTGAGAGCAGCAGAGTGAGTGATCGGGACAGCACTACCACTCGTCAGTGACATTTACACTGGCAGACTCGAGAGGAAAGTCGGTAGTATAATCAGAGACCCTTCACACCCTGGACACTCCCTTTTCTCCCCCCTTCCCTCCAGTAGAAGATACAGGACGACCAGGACAAAGACAAACAGACTCAAGAATAGCTTCTACCCACAAGCTGGTAAATGTAGCCACCCCCCTTCCCCAGCCCCCCTACTAACTTAACGATCATCCACCCTCAGTCTAACGGGCAATGCAATATTCAGTGACTCATGCACCTTTTTTTTAATCTTTGTGTGTTTTTATATTGTGTGATAATTGTTTTATATAAAGAATTGTTTAAGAATCTGCTGCTAAACAGAACAGAGCTGCTAAACTGATTTTCATTATTCATGTAACAATGACAATATAATATATAATATTACAGTGATCCCTCACTTATCGCGGTTATTGGGTTCCAGAACCGACCGCGAAAAGTGAAAAACCGCAAAGTAGCGTCACCCCTAATGACGTCACCCATAAATAATACGTACGTTCATTCTCTCACTCTCTCTCTCATATGATACGTGTGTGTGTGTGTGTAAGTGTACATACATACGTAGATGTAAATAAAGTGTACATAAATATGTTTTTAGAACTCTTTTATTCTTATAACAAGATACGTAACTCAAGATGAAGAAGATTTACTGCACAGGTTAATGAGAGCTTTACTGCTCCTCAGGTGACGCCTCATCGTCAGGTGCTAGAGGCGCAGCATCGTCGAGGGCAGCTTCCGATAGAGCTGGAGAAGCTACAGGAGGCGGCGTAGTGGCTCGACGGGAAGACTATTTCGCACAAAAAGGCACAAGAGAACAGCAAAAAGTTCCACGCGGCGAGACTAAGCAACACGAGCGATAAAGAACAATGAATGCGGTCTTCCTTCACTGGGTATGGGCGCTCGGCAGGGAGAGAAGCTGGGTAAAACGTCTCGGCCAATCAGCTTGTGAGATTCCCGAGCCAAGCCAACATGAGAACAACGAACAGAGAGGTGGATTTTGAGTTGTGCGGGCTCTCCGTGTTGATACCTGATGTTCTAATGTAGTCTCCCTGCCTTCTGCTAGCGCCCGCCCATTTTTTCTCAATTTTGAATTTTTGATGAATATTTTTGAAAAATCCGTGATGCACTGAGGGCGCGAAAGGTGAGGCGCGAAGTAGCGAGGGATCACTGTATAGGTATATTCTATTCTATTCTATGATGGTAGATGAACCGTTAGTAGTAGCTTGGCTACACGGTCAGAGTTGGTCTGCCTAGCGTTAGCTAAACTGTCTGATTGTGGCTGATTTTTGATTACTTTTTTCTACAAATTCCACCCACCCCCATTGGAATTCTTGTTCATCTACCAGCACTTCACCATATAAGTTGTTCTTGGACAGGATTTTACCTTATCCTACAACAGTTTATTTTTACTCTGACAGGGACCAAGGACAGTTAGCTATTGTCTCAGTTTCCCATTCATTTGCGACTATTCCTGTGCTTGTTGTACTCCAGAGACTGGTCGCATCCTATGCTTTATTTAATTTACTCTTTAAGACAAGTTTACATTAGTTAGCTCAGGCTGTGTTAGCCACCTAATCTAAGAGCTAGCCAGCTAACATTAGCAACATCATAGTGATGAAAAGCGGAGGGTGGGGTGAAGCGGTGCTCATGGGCATTTAATAAGATTTGCATTAAAACAAGCCATTCTGGCGAAAGCTGCAAGAGATGATTCACACTGATGCTGCAATAAATATATTTATATATTTATGTGTACATATGTATATTCACTGCTCTTATTTTCTTATCTTCTAAATTATTGCTCTGAGTGTTGCTATCCCTGTGCTGTTGCAATCCTGGAATTTCCCCATTGTGGGACTAATAAAGGCTTATCTTATCTTATCTTATAATTAAAGGCAATTTGACCAAAGTATCTGACAGACATTTCGTTAAGACCTGTGGGAGCTGTCAACATGTGGAAAAAAGTGCAGTGAATGGGACATTTAAAATTACTGTACTCCTCTGATATAGTTTATTTGACCATTTTAAAGATGAAGAAGTGTGGTATGTTCCCTCTACATTCGACAAACAAATAACTAAGTTTGTAACTAAGTTTGGTGTTGCCTGCTTCTGATGTGACAATACACCATACCATAATACATTTCTTCTTAACTGTAAGCATAAAGTGAGGTCTTCATCATTAAGAAATCACCAAAGTGACTTTTACAAGCAAAATAAATATTAACAGAGGCTGAAAGATCTTTAGACATATGTCAAGACCCCAGCAGATCTTCTGTTCTCCCATGTAATAAGTTAAATCTCATCAACCTGTAAGTCTATTCACACAAATTTGCACTTTCTGTCAGTAGATTAGTTCCTTCCAGTGGCTTCTCTTTTACAAAATCTCTCCAGTTCTGCTATTGTACAAGTCCTGTATTCATCAGCTTGGATAATATAAGTGCAAGTATCTCATTCTTGACAAACACTCATCATGTTGTCACCAAATGCACTCAAACCGGAGCCCAGTCATCCATGTGTAAACATAATCATCCACAAAAACATCTGAATATACAAACACTCTTTGGATATTTATTTCTCTTTCTTGGCATTGTGATATCCTGTCATCCTGAGAGTCTGTCAGTCAGTCAAAAGCCCTCCACCCCGTCATCTTCACCCTGTCGTTGATGCTGACATGTCACATCTGGAAGCTCTTCTATACATGTGCAGCATTGACATTTCTCTGCTCACTTTCCCTTTCCCAGGAGGGCTGATTGAGAAGCTCCCGTAATGACATGAGACTTGAGATTTCTGCATAGCGGCTTTTGGGCTAATGATTGCACCCTGGAAACATTCTTTAACCTGGTGTTACAAGATCAGTTTCCCCAGTAGATGAAGAGAAGAGGGAGGTCATAATGGGAGCAAATTGCTGCAAGTCCTTGTGTGTTTGACACCTTGTTTGTTCTTAGCAGCTCTGTGTGGAAGGTCAGAAAAATGAAACCTCTTTCAGAGTATGAGATGCTGTGCTGCATGCATTATAGCATGAATGCATGCATGAACAGATATTTAGAAAACGTATAGATTGCAGGCAAAAAAATGAGCCACTTTACACCTTTTTTCTCAAGGAAAATCTTTGTAAGGTTAGAGACGAGGGTGTTTCCCTGGCAGGAGAGGAGAATGAAATAATCTTTACCATGTCTGAAGGGTACGTGATGTCATACACGGAGGATATACATCTTTTGCTGTAAGGCCATGTGAGACGTTTGAAGACAGATTGACACTTTGGGTTATGGTTTCTCCCAAGCACCCAGCAAACAAACAAGATAGGTGAACGCCCACACCACCACATGCGCCCGAGAACACTTACATGTGCAGCCTTGTCCACTGATGAAGGTTTTGATGATCTGCTTCCAGTTAGGTCGCACAATGTTCCTGTTCGGCGTGTGTACAAAGAGATGGATCCAATTTCAGGACATGCTTTTAATGAAACTCAAACTGAAACACGTTTCTGATTGGAGAACAAAGGGAGAGAGTCAAAAGCTGTTGCAGAGGTGACCTGGGCTAAAGCACGCTCGCTGTTCTAAACACCAGCTCTTCAACTCCAAACAAGGCCCCCACTGAAAGCTTCCTGTTCCCGTAGCACCGTGAACCAGCCTTGCAAGTGTAGCCACATTTGTACCTTTGCTATCTAGAATTACAATTTGTTTTGAAAAGTCTTTGACATGTGGATACACTACAATTTAGATTGCTTATGGCTTCCAGAGACGTGACGACCCAAAGTTGAGACTACTGAAACCTTGAAAACCTTTGAAGATGAGAAACATCTTAAATGTCAGTCAACCTTACTCATGAAAAGAATATTTGTCATGAATCACAAGTTCTTTCTGTGATAAGTTTAAACACAAGCACAAAAAAAATTAAGTCTGAGATCTTTTTAGCTGTGAGTGATGATGGGAATATATTTGTTTATAGCAAGTTTGATGTGAAGGTTGAAACTACAGAAAAAGTTTTGATTGTTTTGGCAAAAAAAGATGGATGCTAGTGCTGATGGGAATTGAAAACCGGCTTCTACTGGGAACGGTTTAAAATTTTTTGATCCCCCGGAATTGTATGTCTCTGATGTTATCAATTCCTCTTATCTATGCTGCAGGTTTAAACGCTTCTGGGGTTTTTTTAAATTGGCAGGCGTCATGATGTCACTCACTGCCGTTAACAAGCAACGCCATGATGCTGTTGCTGCCACAAGAAATTGGCGGAAAGGTAAACACTACGGTAAACATGGGCAACATGGCATGACAGGCTTGACAGAACTGTGGGTAACACACCGACATGAGGTAAGGACACCGCACAGGGCTAAGACAAAGACAGACATACATAGACCATGGGTAATCAACAGAACACAGGACAGGTAAGAACTATCAGGGGCAATCGGAGACTGCAGGGAATGGCTACAGGTACAGAAGACATGAGGGGCTGAGTCCAAATGGCAACCAAAAGCACATGAAACATGATGACAATCAACATACAGGACAAAAGACAAGGCAGGGATAAATAATACAAAACTAAGACCCCCACAAGAACCTGAACATGAACAAAAGACACTGTCAAAATAAAAAAAAAAAAACAAACAGATGATGACAGAAATAAACTACAAGACATAACCACGAAGATGATAATAATAGTAAGAAACCAGAAACTAAGGACAAGGTTCAGGTTCAGGTTACTTTATTTGTACCCATAGGTAGATTTGTTTTGCAGTCTGGTGACATCCATATTTACAAGCCACAAATTACATTCAACATAGACACAAACACAGGCACACATGAAGCTGACTATAAACATGATAAAAATACTCAAGGCTCCATCAATCAGGGTATAAAAAGACAAAGAGATGGGAGAAAAACCAGAGGTAAGAGAGAAGGGTCATATTAAAAGTTAAAAACTAGTCAAAGAGGTTAAAAACTCAAAGGTCTAAAACCCAATAAAATATTTAGAACCCAAGTAACATCCTACAAAAATAAGTAAATATAAAATGGAGTTAATAAATAGGTACCTAAATTCCTGTGCAATATATTGTTACAGCTTGTTCAACTCTTTGACAGCAGCAGGAACAAAGCTGTTTTTGTAGCACTGGGTTCTACTTTTTGGGACAGCAAACCTCCGTCTTGAGGGAAGAAGCTGAAAGTTGCAGTGCAAAGGGTGGGAGTCATCATTTAAAATGGAGGTAGCCATCCTCTGTACTTGTCTGGTGTACAGGGATGTCAGGCTCAGCTGTGACTCACCAAGCAAACGACTGGACCATCTAACTACCTGATCCAAGGATTTCCTCTGTTTCAGTTTTATCTGACCAAACCATGACACTAAAGAAAAGGATAAAACAGATTCAATAAAAGCCCGATAAAACATTGTCATTATGGTTCGGTCAGTTTGGAAGCATGCAAGTTTTCTCAAGCAATGCAAATGTTGCTGACCCTTTTTGCACACCCTTTCACAGTTCTCTTCAAAGTTTAAATTACTATCAATAATCGTCCCAAGATATTTGTAGAATTGTACACATTCGGTGGTCTGGCCTTTTAGTACGGTGACTTTGTGCCTGGGAGTTTTCCTCCTAAAGTCAATAATCATGTCTTTAGTTTTTGTCGTATTCAGCTGCAGGTAGGAATCCTCACACCAGTGAACAAAATCATCAACTACTGGGCCGTGGCCACTCTTGTCACAACGGCCCTCACGGACCGTCACAAGACGCCTCAGTCACCAGTGAGTTTGCAGTGATGTTTATTTACAGTGCAGGTTTAGACAGGCATAGGAATATATACAGTGAACAGGTGACGCCTGAGCCGGGGAGCACCCGATGCACCAGACGAGATAATAATTAAGGTAAAGTTACAACGAGCGTACCTTAACGACGGGACTGTTAACAGGCGGGTAACAGGGGATTCCCAAGTCCGTTAACCATGATGAGCAAGAATAACAGGAACACAACAGAGATTAACAGAACGTAGCTGAACATAACAGGATATAACAGAGACTGCCGCGCTGGAGGACATTTAGCACCCGCTTATATCTGGTGGCTAATGACCCCAACGCGGCACAGCTGCTGCTAATGACAGCAGAGCAGCAGCTGACTTTGACAGCAGGGAGCTCCCCCGGGCGCCTTCACAATAAGAGCCCGAGGAGCTGGAAGGAACCCTCAGCTGCCAAAGCCAGGGAACAAAAAGATATGAGGCCCGAGTGTGGCCAGAACCGACACTCGGGTTATGACAACTCTCACCATCCTGGAGGAGACTGACAATAACTGAGTCATCAGCATACTTTATAATGTGTCTGTTGTCATGTCTGCTCTGACACATGCTTGTGTACAGGATGAAGAGTAGTGGTGACAACACACACCCCTGAGGAGAGCCAGTAGAAGAGCATTTCAGGTCAGACAATGTACCATTGACCCTTACTCTCTGTGTCCTGTTGGTTAAGAAATCCAGAATCCAACCCACCAGATTATTGCTCAAATCAAATTGTTGCAGGAGCCTTTCAACTAAGATATGAGGTTGGATTGTATTAAAGGCGGAGGAAAAGTCCACAAATAAAAGTCTGGCGTGTGTCCCATTAAAATCCAGATGTTTAAAAAGCATGTTAAACAGAGTGACAGTGGCGTCCTCCACTCCTCTGTGAGGCCTATAGGCAAACTGCAGAGGATCCAATGCATGCTCAGTCTACTTTAGGACATCACATCTGACCAGTTTTTCAAAAATTTGCATTAAAATTGAAGTCAAAGCAACTGGTCTAAAGTCGTTTACCGTTTTAGGACAGCTGGATTTTGGAACGGGAACAACCACGGCTTCTTTCCAGATCTTAGGCACATGTTGTGTCTGTAAGGACTTATTGAAAATGTAATGAAATATAGGACTCAGTTCATGTGCACAGGACTTTACCAAGCACCCACATACAGTATATTATCAGGGCCCTGACTTTTGTTCACTTTTACAGCGCAGAACTCCCTTTTAACATCCTGCGCCTCAATATTAAAGTGCTGATTGTCTTTGAGTTTCTGTTTCAAATCTTGGGTTTCTGTGCTAAAATCAAAGGAGTCAACACGACCATAAAAACAATTAAGAGCATTAGCCAGCTCTGTGTCTGAATTAAAACCATCTTAAAACACACGATTACTGTGCTCTGTGCTCTGAAGGCCTGCAATAGTTTTCATACTGGCCCAGGCTGAACCAAGTTTCTTTGTTGCCATCTTGCTTTTCAATTCTGATTTATAATTCTGTTTTGCTCTTAAAATTTTGGACTTCAGCTCTTTTGTGGCAACCTGTAGCTCAGAAACAGACCCCTGTTTAAAGGCAAGTGCTTTCCTCTGTAAGCAGGATTTAACTGATTTTGTAACCCATGGTTTGTTGTTGGGATATATTTTGACACATTTACGTGGAACGATCTTATTTTTACAGAAAGCCATGTATGAGCATGTGACGTCCACCAAAGAGTCCAAATCATCCCCGCAGGCCAGTGTGAACATCTCCCAGTCTGTACAGTCAAAGCATTCCTGGAGGCTGTGCACTGAATCCTCTGTCCACACATCAGTGTCTCTGGTCTCCACCTTGCCTCTTCTGAGAGCAGTTTTATATGTGGGCAGCAAATGTACACAGTTGTGATCTGAGGATCCTACAGGAGGAAGGGGGAGTGATTTATAGGCCCTCTCTATGGATCCATAGCACAGGTCCAATGTTTTTTTTTCGCCTGGTTGGGCAGGAGACATACTGATAAAAGTTTTTAAGTGTCTTCTTTAAAGAAACATGGTTAAAATCCCCAAGAATGAAGTTTGGCGCCTCTGGAGAAATTGATTGCAGCCGCTGGATCACATCAAAGATGGTGCTGCAGGCGGAGTCAGCGTCTGCCCTCGGGTGAATGTACACAGTCATGATGAAAAGCTGGGGGAACTTGAGAGGCAAATAAAAGGGGCGTAGTGACACAGACAGCAGCTCCACATCGGGTGTACAGATGCGCTCTCTGACCATGACAGATGTGCAGTACTGCTTATTAATGTATAAACATACGCCGCCCCCCTGACGCTTCCCTTTACCTCTTCCTGCCGATCCAAGCACAGTGGGGCTCCAAAGCCGTCAATCCACAGGTCTGCGTCTCGGTCATGCGCAGTAAGCCAAGTCTCGGTATAAGCCATGACACAGCAGTTCTTATAGTCCTTCTGGTAGCGTACATTCCCTTGAATTTCATCCACCTTGTTTCTCAGAGACTGTACGTTCCCAAAAATCATAGAAGGAAGAGGAATGTTACCAAACTGACGTCTTCTCAGGCGCAATTTCACGCCTCCACGCTTTCCGCGTTTCCTTCTCCCGTCTCTCTTTTCACTGCTGTGTCCATCTCTCAAAATAAAGTCAGGCAGTTGTGGCTTAGGCTCAATCACAGCCGCTGCATCAACCGTGTTTAAATGCAGCAACATGTCCCTGGAATAATGTATTCTGCCCGCCATGATGCCGGTCGCGTTTACCTCATAGACAAAGAGCCGGAGGAAAAGTAGCAGCAGTGCAAAAAAGGGGAGGAAGTCCATGTTGATGGAACCAGGGAGCTCTTCGCCATACAGTCCACAAACATTCCAGGACAGAAACGACACAGAGGATTTCGTAAAAACACATTAAAGTACATAAAAACAAGACACACAGATGACAGACTTTTTCACCAGCTGCCGGTCGCTGCGTGCGCATGCGCCCCAGGGCATGGGGCGCATGAAAAGGCATGAAAACAAAACAAGAACATGATAATCCTAATAAACTTGAACACAAAAATAAATTCAGAACATGAGCATGGTCCCCAGACTATGCAAAAACCCTGATATAGCCCTCTTCCTATAAGGGGTGGACTCCAGACACCCCAAGACAACACAAAAGAGAGAAAAACCCAAAAAGAAAAAAAAAAACCTTCCCAGGGTGGGTGATGGGGGCACAAGGCCAAGTGGGCCAGAAAACACTCTTACCCCCCCCCCCCCCACCACAGTGTCCATAACAAAAGGCCCAACTAGTAGGGGCAAAACCTGAGTCCAAGATCTCCACAACAAAAACCATGGAGGGTCGGGTGGCCTCTCAAAGTTGACAGGCCCCTGAAAACAGGAATATGGCGGGTCAGGTAGTTTTCCAGCGTCCCCGGACCACTGGACCAGAGAACAAGGCAGGTCAGGGGGCGTACCCAAGTCAATGGGACCCCAGACCTCAAAACATAGCTAATCAGGTGGCCTCCCAGAGTCCCTGGACCACCGGTCTGGAGAGCAGGATGGGTCCAGAGATAACAGTAGGGGCACTTTAAACTCAGACGACAATAATACAGGGGCTTTTGGCTCAGGAGACAATAATACAGGAGCTATTTGCACTGGTGATAACAACATAGGAGCTTTTTGCACTGGAGATAGCAACACAGGACCTTTTTGCTCAGCAGCAGGTGGCTGCAGTGCGTTGGTCTCGGAAACAGCTGACAGGGGCATGCTGAACTCAGGAACAGACAGTTGTTGCACGCTAACCTCAGGTATTGGTGACAGGAGCGTGCTGACTTCAGGGATAGGTGACAGCACTGCGCAGCGCTCCAGAGCAGGCGCCTGCAGCACATTCAACTCAGGAACTGATGATAGCGGTATGCTGACCTCAAGAGCTGAGAGTTGGAGTGCGTCGCCCTCAGGAGCAGATGACAGTTGCGCACCAGCCTCAGCAGCTGATGGTGGAGGCACACTGGCCTCAGTAGCTGACAAAGGGAGTGCGCCGACCCCGGGATGCAATGACTGAGGCACACTAGCCTCTGGAACAGCAGGTGGAGGCACACTGGCCCTCGGAACAAACAATGGAGGTGCTCCGGCCTCGGGAACAAACGGCGGAGGCTTACTGGCCTCTGGAACAAACGACGGAGGCTCACCAGCCTCTGGTACACATGACGGCTGGGGAGCATAGACCACCAGAGATGACGGCGATGGAGGTTCAAGGGTGTCTGACCCAGATGCCTGGAACGCCATCCTCGATGCGGTCACCTCGGATGAGGGAGAAAGGCAGGGGTTGAGTGAGGCAACACCCAAATTACCAGGAGCAAGGCAAGTCTTTGCCTCAGGATGAGCTGCCGGAGCGATGGTCTCTGGAGGGGCTACCACCTGGATGCCTGACCTGACAACCGGTGCAGCTGCAGGGCAGGTGACCGACACTGGAGATAGAGAGCATCAAGGAGCTGGTACTGGAGCTAGGAAGCGGCGTGAAACTTACAATAAACTTACTTTTAACCAAAACACCATGGATATTCAAAAACAGAGTCACAGGAGACTATCAGTTATTTATAAGCTCAGTGGACTTCATGTTGCTCCACACCTCCTTCTGTTATTATATCAAAGCATCATCCAACCCATTCTATTGTATTGTTCCACCTGTTTTAATAACATGCTCTCTGTTAAAAGAAACAGACAAAACTCACACACATAACAAGTATTGCCATGAAAATTATTGGTCTGCCCACACCCAGCCACACGGAGTTTAATAACAGGGCCATTACATGCATTGCAATCTCAACAGAACAGGACTCTACACACCCACTACATGAATATTTCACTCCATTGCCCTCAGGATACAGGTACCGGACACTAAGATACACAAGGGCTCGCTTTGGGAAAAGCCTGATCCCTGCATTCATAGCTGCCCTAAACAACAGACAGCACTGAGTGTATCCTAGTTCACTGTGTTGTCCTGTTTTGTCCTGTAAAGTGTTTGTCTACCTTTGTTATGTGTTGTTATTGCCTGTCTATTATGTGGAGTTCTAATGTATAGGTCTGTGAAAAAGAATTTCCCCTTGGGGACAATAAAGTCTAAAGTCTAAAGTCTGTACTGGAGCTAGGGAGCAATGTGGAGCTGTGATGTGTGCCTCTGGAACAGCTGGAGCTGTAATGTGCACCTCAGGGATAGCTGGAGCTGTGACGTGCACATCGTGAATGGCTGGAGGTGTCTGGAAAAGAGCTGGACATCTTATATGTATAGGAGTCAAAGTCTGAGTTTTTATTTAGATGAATGAATTCTAATATTTGCTTTCTCCGAGTTATCCCATCTAGTGACTGTTGTTGGAATGGAAGCTGATATAATTCCAAGGACACTACCTGGAGGGTGTGGTTAGAGCAGGAAGACACTCTTTTGACTTCACTTCCTGAGTCCTGGCAGCCACAGACTGTCCATTTGTACTAGAGACGCCATAGTTTATCTTTACAACCCTATTTTCTATCCAAGCTGTGGCATTTTGAGTATTTTGTTATTTTAACGTTGTAAATAAATAACTTCATTTTTTGGACATTTTTTTTTGTGGACCTGGATTATTTTCTGTGCGGTGTTAAGACTTTTTTGCTCAACTACCATAGTGGTTATAAAACTGAACCATGGAACAGGAATAACCACTACAGTGGTGTAAACTGGGTTAACTCCAGTTAAACCTGGTTAATTCTGGTATAAACTGGGTTAACACTGGTTTAGTTCTGGGTTAACTCTTGTTAAACCTGGTTAAATTCTTGTTAAAGGGGACCTGTTGTGGTGGTCTAAACGCATTCAACTTGAAAACATTAGGCAAAGTATTCGTTATTTGGTTAAATAATTATTGCCAGCCATCTACCACCAGAGAAATATGCAAATACGACCGCCGGCATGGCCAGCCAATGAAAACTATGCGCGCAGCCATGACACATGCGAATGTGACGTCACCACGTTGCTACTGAAAAGTCAATACTCCGCCTGTACCAGCAAATAGGGTGCTTTTGTCAGTGTTTTTGTTCTATTATGGCTGAATTGTCGGACTCTGAGGAAGAATTCGGTCAACATGGCTACAGGTTTGAGCCAGAAAGGTCTTCTGAGGGTGAAAGTGATGAAGTGGTCCTCACACACAGCGCAATTTCGTCCGAAAGGAAACGTCTGTGCCCTGTTCCGAGATTGCGCAACCACTTTTCCGCTACGATCTTCCGACAAGGTGAGCTGGGTTTGGGTACACAAAAGAAGTGTTTATCTTTGTTTTTTCACTTATTATTGAGACATCCAAAGGCTTTACATTCCGCCATGTTGCGATATCCATATCGCGTTGTATGTTTTTGTTGTTACAAGAGCGCCGAGTGTCTGCTGATCTGTATATACTTTTAGCAGCTAGGGAAGAGCCCAGCGCCGAATCCCCGGCCGTCTGGCGGCCGTTACGACCTCAGATCAGACGAGACGACCCGCTGAATTTAAGCATTTATTTATTTATTTTCTACTCGTTTTAGTTCTGCATTTAATATGAACCCTGAGTTTGAAATAAACGTTTGAATTTGAATTTGAATATCCCGAAAGCCACTGCTCATCCGGGCACTCCAGGCTCAGCCAATTTTGATCCAGATCGCGGTATCCACGACATTATGTCACAGGAAGCGTCCTGGCAGGCCATGTAGCCGCCAGTATGGCTGCGCCCATGTTTTGCTGACATAGCTGAACCAGCACATCAGCAATGGATTTATATCACATTGCTTTGAACTTGAACTTGAACTTAAACTTGAACTAGAACGTGAGACAGGGGCTCAATATAATATCTTTTTTTTCACGACCACCACAGGTCCCCTTTAACTTTGGTTAAATTCTGGAATAAACTGGGTTAAACCCACTTCTGGAGCTCCTTCGTGGCTCTGGGGCTGAGCAGTTCCATCTTGGTCATGACGTTGATCTGAGGAATCTCTAAAGACACCATGGCACTGAGGGCAGCCATCACTCCTGAGATGAACTAGAGGACACGGGTGGAGACAGGGTTAGACAGGGGAACCAGGTGGGACAGGCCTTTCAGGGACAGAAGAGACAGATAGGTGAGGGATGTCACCTTGAAGGACTCCACCATGAACTGTGAGTCCACCAGAAAGACGCCACAGACCCTAAACTCCCACATTTGTAACTGCTCCACCAGCTGCTTCATCACAGGTAAGTGGGTGTAGAGCTCAATCTGACCTGAGGACCAGAGGACAGGAACATGTGAAGACTGAGGACACCACTAACCCAACCCTGAGGATGACAGGGACATGTCCCTATGGCTAGGACATCACTAACTTTAATATGACCAATCAGTGAATGCGGACACTGTCACAGTGAGCTGAATGGTGAACAGGAGAAATCTACAGAATCTGTTACATGGTTACAGAGGACCATCAATCAGGTCCAGTCTGGTCTGGGGAGGTCAGTTTCACCTATAGGTTTTTACAGTGGCTCTCATGGGTGTTGGTCAGAACTTTATCTCAACTTTTATCATTAAACTGTAGCAGACACAAAATGCATATTGTAGAGACTAGGGTGAGTCAGACAGCGTCTCAGCCAGGATGCAGTGGTTAAACATAAGAGGACAATAGTCAGGGACGTCATGAGGAGTTGGCAAGAAGAGGGAGATGGGGGTTCAAGAGGAATGTATTGTGTTGTTAGATGTCATGCAGTGTGATGTGAAATGTCATGCAGATGTGAGATGATCTGTTGGGATATAAAGAGAAACTGTGCTTTGCTGTTTCAGGCTTTTTATGTGTATGACTGATGAGAGAGTGTTAATAAACTTTGTCTGTTCGTAAACCTGCCTCCTCATTTCCAACACTCTCCACACTGATGACCCTGGACGTATTATGGAACACGAGGCAAGAACCCCAGAGTCAGCCCCGACGGGAAGCCCCAGCAACGCGGCAAGCATCCCACAGATGGCCCGGATGGGAACCCCCAGCAATGCGTGTGCTGTTTCAGTCAAGCTACCGGACTTTTGGCAGCACAACCCACGCTCTTGGTTCCACCACACCGAGGCCCAGTTCGCCCTCCGGGGAATAACGGCAGACGACCCCAAGTTTTACTACGTGGTTGCAGCGCTGGACGCTCGCACAGCTCAGCAGGTAGCAAGCCTGCTCGACCAGCCCCCAGCCCACGACAGATACAAGGCTCTCAAAGCTGCGCTGACCCAGCGCTACACACTCTCAGACTGTGAGAGAGCTGAGGCGTTCCGAGTTGGGAGATGGTTCGGCTATCGATCTTATGGAGAAGATGTTGGCGTTAATGGGCACAGATGACGGGCATTTCCTGTTTGCCCACCTTTTCCTTCGGAACCTTCCAACAGAGGCGAGAGCGGTTCTGGCCAATTCACTGTTGCTGGCAGCGCGTGACTACCGGGCGCTAGCCCAAGAGGCAGACCGGATCATCCTCACCACCAGAGCGCTTACAGTCAACGCGGCCACGTCAGAGCCCAGCGAGACGACCAGAGGAGGCGAGGAGCCACCGACAGTAGCAGCAGCGGAGGCCAAAAAAGCGCCAGAGAGACACGCTCTGCTTCTACCACCGCCGCTTTGGAGAGAATGCACGCAGGTGTACGCCACCATGCCAATTCAAGTGCTCGGGAAACGCCAAGGCCGGCAGTTGGTAGCAGCTGCGACTGCCGGTGAAGAGAACAAGCTGCTCTACGTGACGGACTCGCGCTCAGGGAGGCGTTTCCTCGTAGACACCGGAGCCCAGAAGAGCATCATCCTGCCGACCTACGCCGACCGGCTGGCAGGACCTAACGGCCCCGGGCTGGTGGCAGTAAACGGCTCGGGCATTAAGACCTTTGGTGAGAGAACGCTGGCTTTATCTCTACACGGCCGTACATACGAGTGGACTTTTGTCATAGCAGTGTGACAGAGATCATCCTGCGCAGTTCGCCCCACACGGGACACGAACCCGCGACCTCTCAGTCAACTAACACAGTTCGAGCATGGGAGACACAGCACGATCGCGCTGAGCTAAAGGTCCGACCGGTAGCTCAGCGCTACCATCTGGGGCTCACAGCACCACTTTTAACTAACTGAGGTCATCAGCGCAGTTCGCCCTACACAGGACGCGAACCCGCGACCTCACAGTTAACTGGTCAGAGACACGCACAGCACGATCGTGCTGAGCTAAAGGTCCGACCGGTAGCTCAGCGCTACCGATACTGTATGAGACTTTCGGGAGGGAGGTTTACTAATGTTCTACGCCGAACAGTACTAGTTGGCATCCGTTACACTCTCCCCCTTAAACCTCACTCCCATCCCGGGTTCACGGCACCAGTGTGACAGAGATCATCCTGTGCAGTTCGCCCCACACGGGACACGAACCCGCGACCTCTCAGTCAACTAACACAGTTCGAGCATGGGAGACACAGCACGATCGCGCTGAGCTAAAGGTCCGACCGGTAGCTCAGCGCTACCATCTGGGGCTCACAGCACCACTTTTAACTAACTGAGGTCATCAGCGCAGTTCGCCCTACACAGGACGCGAACCCGCGACCTCACAGTTAACTGGTCAGAGACACGCACAGCACGATCGTGCTGAGCTAAAGGTCCGACCGGTAGCTCAGCGCTACCATCTGGGGCTCACAGCACCACTTTTAACTAACTGAGGTCATCAGCGCAGTTCGCCCTACACAGGACGCGAACCCGCGACCTCACAGTTAACTGGTCAGAGACACGCACAGCACGATCGTGCTGAGCTAAAGGTCCGACCGGTAGCTCAGCGCTACCGATACTGTATGAGACTTTCGGGAGGGAGGTTTACTAACGTTCTACGCCGAACAGTACTAGTTGGCATCCGTTACAGCAGCACTGAGTTTCCCAATCCTGGGAGTTGATTTTCTGTGTGCGCATGGTTTACTAGTTGATGTTGCTAACAGACGCCTGGTTAATGCACTGTCCTTTGACTCTCTCCCCTGTACAGCTCGAGGGGCCGGGCCAGTAACACAAGCCAACGTCACAGCTCCAGGCGGTAAGTTCCACACGCTGCTCACTCAGTTCTCAGCACTCACGGTCCCGACGTTTTCGGCGGCCATCACTAAACACGGGGTGGAGCACTTTATCACCACCACCGGGCCGCCCGTTTTCGCACGACCTCGGCGCTTGGACGCAGCTAAACTGGCCATAGCACTCGAGGAGTTTGCTAACCTGGAAAGGTTGGGCATCATCAGGCGATCGAACAGCCCATTGGCATCCCCGCTACACATGGTCCCTAAGGCTGAGGGGTCGTGGCGACCGTGTGGTGATTTCCGCAGGTTGAATAACGCCACGGCACACGACCGCTACCCAATTCCCCACATTCAGGATTTTTCCGTTCACCGTACCGGAGTACGCATTTTTTCTAAAATAGACCTGGTCCGCGGTTACCACCAGGTCCCAGTGCGCATGGAGGACATACCCAAAACAGCGGTAATAACTCTGTTTGGCTTGTTCGAGTTTCTGCGCATGCCATTCGGATTAAAAGGAGCGGCACAGACATTCCAGTGCATGATGGACGCCGTCCACATGCACTCGATCTCCCATTTGTGTTCGTCGACCTGGATGATATCCTGGTAGCCAGTGTGTCCGAAGACGAACACGTAACCCACCTCAGGACGGTTTTCCAGAGGTTGGAGGAGCACGGGTTAATAATCAACCCGGCGAAGTGCCAGTTCGGCGTGACGGGGATTGATTTTTTGGGGCACCGCGTATCACCGGAGGGAGCGATACCCTTGCCCGACAAAGTGCGTGCCATGGCGAGCTTTCCCTGGCCTCAGATGGTCAGGGCGCTGCAGGAATTTTGGGGGATGGTTAACTTTTATAACCACTTCCTCCCCCACGCAGCTCAACTCATGCAGCCATTGTACGCCGCGCTCAAGAAACGGAAACCCGCAGATGGAGTCGAATGGACTCCGGAGCAAGAGCAGGCGTTCTCTGAGGTTAAAACAGCCCTGGCAAACGACGCACTGTTGGCGCACCCAGACCTGGCGGCCCGGATAGCGCTCACTACCGATGCCTCGGACGTGGCCATAGGGGCCGTCGTGGAGCAATGTGTCGCCGGTTCTTGGCAGCCGCTCGCTTTTTTCAGCAGGGCTTTGTGCGACAGTGAGCGTAAATACAGCGTGTTCGACAGGGAGTTGCTGGCTCTCCACCTGGCCATACACCACTTCCAGTTCTGGCTGGAAGGGCGCAGCTTCACTGCGTTCATGGACCACAAGCCGCTGACATTCGCGATGGCCAGGGTTTCAGAACCATGGTCGGGCTGGCAGCAGAGACAGCTGGCCACAATCTCGGAGTTTACGACCAATATTCAGCATGTGTCGGGTAAACTGAATGTGGTGGCGGACTGCCTCTCGTGCGCGGTTGTGGCCCCGGTCTGTGTAGGGATAGATTATACAGCCATGGCGGCAGAGCAGATTAGCAATACGGACATGCGCGCGCTCCATTCTGGACCAACAGGGATAAGGCTGGAGAGCAGAATACTGCAAGACAGCAAGCCCCCCCAATCTGTGACGTCTCCACGGGACGCCCGCGCCCGGTGGTCCCGGTCGCGTGGCGCCGTCACGTGTTTGAGTCAGTTCACGCTCTGGCGCACCCAGGAGTGCACGCGTCAGCCAAAATGGTGGGAGCGAAATTTGTGTGGCCAGGCCTGCGCAAACAAGTGAAGGAGTGGGCGGCAGCCTGCGTAGCGTGCCAACGAGCCAAAGTGCACAGACACACAAAGGCTCCTTTGGAGCCGTTTAGTATACCGGCTAAAAGATTCGACCATGTTCACGTGGACCTCGTGGGCCCCCTCCCGCCGTTGCAGGAGTGCACGCACCTTCTGACAGTGGTGGACCGCACCACACGCTGGCCAGAAGCAGTCCCGCTGGCGGCAACCATGTCCGCGGACGTGGCGCACGCCTTTTTGACATCATGGGTGGCGCGTTTTGGAATCCCGTCGGACATCACGTCCGATAGGGGCCCTCAGTTTGTTTTCGAACTTTGGTCCGCGATGGCCCACAGCCTGGGGCTTGCAATTCACCGCACAACTGCGTACAACCCACAGGCCAACAAACTCTCAGCAGAAGGAAAATCACTGCACAGTGATGTTAGCATTCGCTGTGGTGTTAGCGTTTGCTGTGGTGTTAGCAATGGAAAAGATGTTGGTACAGTAGTGTCAGTGCTAACTGTGGTTTTAGCATTAGCAGTGGTGTTAGCATGAGTTGTGGTGGTAGCAGTGGAAAAATATGTTGGTGCAGTGGTGTCAGTGCTAGCAGTGGTGTTAGCATTGGAACACAACCTGGTGCAGTAGTGTTAGTCCTTGCTGTGGTGTTAGCGTTAGCAGTGGTGTTAGCGTTAGCTGTGGTGTTAGCAGTGAAAAAGATGTTGGTGCAATGGTGTCAGTGCTAGCTGTGGTGTTAGTGTTAGTTGTGGTGTTAGCATTGGCAGTGGTGTTAGGATTAACTGTGGTGTTAGCAGTGGAAAAGATATTGGTGCACTGGTGTCAGTGCTAGCAGTGGTGTCGGCATTAGCTGTGGTGTTAGCATTGGAACACATCCTGGTGTGGTGGTGTTAGTCCTTGTTGTGGTGTTAGCATTAGCAGTGGTGTTAGCATTAGCTGTGATGTTAGCAGTGGAAAAGATAATAACACAGCCGTCTGAGACAGAAGGAGACCCTATGAACGAAGAAGACGAAAACCCACCAGATGATGTCTATATGACAGCACATAGACAGAGCACATGACTGCCTACAAGACATATATATAGACACAGGTAAGCAACATAACACAGAACAGTGACAGGCAGGAGAAGAATTAACAAGCAGGGGCAAACAGCCCCAGATGGCAGGGCATATTTTGTGTGATTTTTATGTTTTGCTGCATACAAAAGCCGTCACATGTGATTGTCACTTAGTGCTGTGTTGCTATACCAACTGTCCTGTAACTGGCAAGAATTCTGTTCCAATGCATCCCCTCTACGGGCATGCACGGGTATGCACTAGTTAATATAATTCTCTCTATTTAACTATAATTAAAAACTAATACCAATCAAAATTAAATCTGCTTGGGGCCCTGCTCATGACATTGCAGTCAAAGTTTGTCTTTTTAAATTATATTGTTAAAAAATCACCAGCTTTAACACAATAATATAACTTTCTGAGATTAATTAGTACGTGCAAATATGTAAAAAGTCCTGTTAAGGTTAAAACAGCAGCACAACCCACTGTGTCAGCCATTGCCATGGAAACAAAAGAGAAAAAAAAAGGAAACAAAAGAGAGAGTCTGAAAATCTTCACCCTGAAAGGAATTTTTTTAAAAGTCCTTTTTAGTGCCCGAAAACACTGTTATGTTTGTGGATAAATGCTGAAACCCATGTATCAGAGGCAATGTTTAAAAAAAATACCTGTGTACTGCATGTCTGGCCATATATAGATGCTTAGATAATATTTTATTTGTAAATGATGAAAATAACACAAAAATTATGGTCCTTGTAGAAATAAAAGCAAAATATCTAAAACAAAAGATGTGGGTTTTTTTATTACAAACACAGGCCAAATCACAACATGCCACATCATCAAAATAATCGTCCAGCCAATCAAATTTTGCAATGTCATAAGCAGGCGCAGGTGCCTGAGCAGATCTGGCAGCCTGTGCAAATATGGTACCTACACTGGGCATAGATCATACTAGATATGACATGGCTAGATGCTAGGCTAGTCATGTTTCACATAGCTTACTTATATGATTATAATAAATACAATGAAAAACTGTTTGTGTATCCTTTTATCACAATGCTGCAGATGCTGTCAACCATTACAGTTACCTACAGAATATAGTGCCTTCATTTGTAATGAAAATGTCAGCCATGTCCTATCTAGTGTATCATATATCTATGTTACCGGCTACAGTAGTCTTGTCATCCGACTGCTCGGATGTAAAGTACCAGTCAAAAGTTTGGCCACAGCTACACACCATAAAAAGACCTGTCCCCAAAATACATGGAACCTCTCATTAGATGAGTCTGAAAATCAAATGCAACCAAGATATTGATGAGTTAAAGTTTCTGTTGAAGTTTGAAATCAATCTGATCAGAAATGTAGACATTATAATGACAACAACATGTTGTAAAACAAATTGAATTGAATTTAATTTATTTATTTATTTCGGATAGTACATTACAGGTTAAAAGAAACTGTATAATATAACAACAAGGTCAAATTAGACAAAGACTCCTTCTACTATACAATTCCACGTGAGTTATCCGAAATGGGTGATGGCTGAAGCCGCAGCTTATATTGCCCACCCATATTCCATCCAAGAATTCAAAGGAGAAAAAGAGAAAAACAAGACAAGAGCGATTACAATTTAAAACAAGGCTAAGACAAAATGTGACTGAGAGAAAAAAGAAAACTGAGCTAGTCTAAGTTAAGCGGTTACTATTCAAAACAAATCTAAGACATAATGTCACAGAGAAAAAAAAGAAAAAAAGAAAAACTAAGCTACAACACAACACAGGCTGGAAATGTCAATCCTTATGTGAGTTTACATGTCGTCTTGTAAATATGTTTGGAGTATTTCTTCCTTTAGTTTTTGTTTAAATTGTCCAAGCGTTGTACATGATTTTAATTCAGGTCCAAAATCGTTCCATAATCTGACTCCTTGCACTGAAATACAGTGTTGCTTGGTGGTTGTTCTTACTGTAGGCTTTTGAAATATACATGTTCCTCTGAGGTGATATCGTTTCTCCCTTGTTTGGAACAACTTTTGGATATTTGCGGGCATTGATAGATTCTTCACTTTGAACATTATTATTGCAGTTTTAAAGTCAATCAGATCTTTCACCTTGGGAGTTTTTTGTTTAAGAAAAAGTGGGTTTGTTGGTTCCCTGTAAGCTGCTTTGTTGATTATTCTAATAGCTCTCTTTTGAAGCATAAAGAGTGGATATATGTTTGTTTTATATGTATTTCCCCATACTTCATTACAATATGTCATGTATGGGAGTATTAATGAATGATACAAGGTGTATAGTGTGGGTTGATTCAGCAAATTTTTCACTCTGTGTAATATTGCAATTGATTTGGATACTTTACCTTTAATATAATTAATATGTGGCTTCCAACACAGTTTGTTATCAATTATTACTCCAAGGAATTTAGTTTCGGATACCCTTTCAATCTCTACACCATTTACACTGAGTTTGGGTACTGGGTTGTTGTGATGGTTGTTAAAGACTATAAATTTTGTCTTACTTAAATTGAGCGTTAATTTGTTTGAATCAAACCACAGTTTAAACTTTCCTAATTCTTTTCTTTTCCGAATGTGAACGGAAATGAACATTTGTTCATTCCGAAATGAACAAATAGATGGATGAACAGACGGATGGACAGGTAAAAAAAATTAATCCTATACATCTTCATTGCGTGGGGTATAAAAAAGATTTAAAAAATGCTAAATTACAGAACTAGTCAAAAGTTAGAACAGATTTTCTCAGTCAAAATAAATGTGCAGCTGTGTCTAAACATTTGCCTGGTACTGTAAATAGGATGATTGTTTTGGACCTGCAAAAAATTAAGTTTCTCTCTCTCTCTCTCTCTGTCTCGTGGTGGGATGATGGTATTGGTGATCTTACATTTTTGAATTGTACAATAAAGGGATTTTTTAAAACTCAAACTCTCTCTCTCTCTCTCTCTCGTGCGCATGCGTGAGCGTTTGTGGGAGCAGGGGTGTGGAGTGGTGTCGAGTGAGTACTTTAAACTTTGTATTTTCTAACTTTTTCTCTATCTTGTGTGTTTGAGGTGTGTGTGTGTTTAATATAGTGGGTTGAGTGTGTGTGTGTTGGGGTGTGAGTGTTGGAGTGGGTGTGTTGGGGATCGGTAGCTTCTGCTGCCGGTTTTTCCCGGCCGGCATCATGCCGGTGATTGATGGTGGTGTGGAGTTTGAGCGCTTAACCCGGCGTCATGGTGTGAGAATCCTCCCGACAGTTCCCTGTTCTGTGGAGGAGGCCAGCCTCGCTGTAGGACAGGTGGTTGGGCATGGCAGCATAAAATCAGCATCGAGGATGAACAGCGCAATTGTGATCTTTCTGGATTCGACTGAAAAAGCTGATCAGGTGGTGGCACAGGGAGTGGTCATAGGTGACACTTTTACTCCCGTTTTACCGCTGGCGAACCCGTCTAGGAGGATCACCATCTCAAACGCTCCTCCTTTCGTTAAAAATGATCAGCTGATTAGAAAGTTGTCCCGTTTTGGCCAGGTTGTGTCCCCTATCAGAATGGTCTCTCTGGGAAGTAAATCACCCCTGCTGAAGCATGTTGTGTGTCACAGGAGGCAGTGTTTCATGGTGTTGAAAGACAGCTCTGCTGAACTGAACGCGTCTTTTAATTTCAGGATTGACGGCTTTAGCTACTTGGTGTTTGCAACATCTGAAACCATGAAGTGTTTTGCGTGTGGCGCAGAAGGCCATCTTATTAGGTCATGTCCTGAAAAGGCGAACACAAAGAGCACTGGCGGTAAGAAAGGTGACGCCGCTGTTTCTGGTGGTCCGGAGGGTAGCGCTACATGTGGTGCGGCTGATGCCGCTGCGGCGCCCGCTTCTGCTGGGGCGGTTGCGGCCGCGTCCGCGTCCGCTTCTACTTCTGCGGGGGCATCCGCGTCCGCGTCCGCTTGTGCTGGGGCGGCCGCGGCCGCCTCTGCTGGGATGGCCGCGGCGGGCGCGGTAGTTGCCCCCCCAAACAGTGATGGTGGGGAATTTCTGTCTGGCGGCAGCTCTGATCATTGTGACGAGCCTGTCGCCCGGGGTAAACAGGTGGAGGGTGTAAGTAAAAGTGCAGTTAAACGAAGGAACGTGAATGAACAGACTTTGCAGGCGGGGGGAGGAGCGGTTTGAGGCTGTAGGGGACACTCAGAGCAAACACTGCATGACAAACGTTGCAGTTCATGAAGAAATGCAGGAATGTAGTTTTGCTGAAGAGGATCCTTTTAAAGCTGCACAAAAAAGAAAAAGTGCTGAAAACTTACAGAGCTCTGCTAAATCTAGTAGGGTTGGGAAGTTAGATTTACTAGATGAGAGCGTCTCTGACGAAAGTGGAGCTGAGTCTGAAATGATGCAGACGCAGACGCAGACGCAGGAGGAGCAAAGCTCCTATTGTTTTTCCAAAATTAGGCATTTTCTCCAGGTGACCAAGGGGAGCAGAGCTGTGAAAGTGGAAAATTACTTTCCAGATCTGGAGTTATTTGTGGCATCAGCTCGCAAACTGATGAAACTGAAGAGAGACTGGAGAGACTGCTCCTTGCTCACCTCCGCCCCCTGGTGGAACCAGCGATGGATCCACTCCAGTTCGCCTACCAGCATGGCATTGGGGTGGAGGATGCGGTGATCTTCCTCCTTCACCGTTCTCTGTCCCACCTGGAGAAGCCCGGGAATATGGTGAGGATCATGTTCTTTGACTTCTCCAGTGCTTTCAACACCATCCAACCGATGATCCTGAAGGACAAGCTGCTGCGCGCAGGGGTGGACCAGCACCTGTCATCATGGATCCTGGACTACCTCACGAACCGGCCTCAGTTTGTGAGAACCCGGGACTGTGTGTCCGACACGATCATCAGTAGCACGGGGGCCCCCCAGGGAACGGTGCTGGCTCCCTTCCTGTTCACTCTTTATACTGCGGACTTCTCACACAACACAACACACTGCCATCTACAGAAGTTCTCTGATGACTCTGCGATCGTTGGCCTCATCTCCAATGGAGATGAAGCTGAGTACAGAGGGCTTATCCAGGACTTCGTGGACTGGTGCCATCGGAACTGCCTCCAGATCAACGCGAGGAAAACTAAGGAGCTGGTGGTGGACTGCCGTAGGCATGGGCAGCCCTCACAGTACCAGTAAATATACAGGGAACAGACATCGAGATGGTGACATCCTATAAGTACCTGGGTATTCATCTGAACAATAAACTAGACTGGTCACACAATACTGATGCACTCTACAAGAAGGGACAGCGCAGGCTGTTCCTGCTGAGGAGACTCAGGTCTTTTGGTGTACAAGGGGCGCTGCTGAAGTCATTCTATGACACGGTGGTGGCATCAGCCATCACTTTTGGAGTGGTCTGCTGGGGGCAGTGGCATTACTGCAGCCGATAGGAAGAGACTGAACAAACTGATTAAGAAAGCTAGCTCTGTCCTGGGGCAGCGCCTTGATCCGATGGAGGAGATAGGAGAGAGAAGGACGGTGGCTAAACTGTCATCTCTGCTGGAGTCCGAGTTCCACCCTATGCAGGACATACTGAATGCACTGAGGAGCTCATTTAGCAGCAGACTACATCATCCCAGGTGCACAACCGAGAGGTTTCGTAGGTCCTTCCTACCAACGGCTGTCAGACTGTACAACCTAAGCAGGGCTGCTCGCAGAGATAGCAAAAAGACGTAACAAACTAATAGTTTTTTGAATGCAAAAGATGCAATAGACTTACACAATGGTCCCCTCCGGCATACAACTAGGAACTTACCGGTCGCTATGGAGGGTGAGAATATGTATGGGCACATAATCATACCATGTAGGATAACTAAGTAGACGGTTATGCTGTTTCATTCCATCTAGCAACAATGCTCTGCACTGTGTGTGTTTATATATTTACATATTTATTCCATCTAGCTACAATGCTCAGCACTGGGTGTGTTTATATATTTATATATCTACATATTATTCCATCTAGCTACATTGCTCCGCACTGTGTGTGTTTATATACTTGCATATTTATTCCACCTAGCTGCAATGCTCCGTACTGTGGGTGTTTATATATTTACATATTTATTCCATCTAGCTACAATGCTCTGCACTGTGTGTTCATATATTCATATATTTATTCCATCCAGCTACATATATTATATGTAATATATGTAGCTGTAGCTGTAATATATATGTAGCTGTAATATATATGTAGCTGTAATATATGTGTTCATATATTCATATATTTATTCCATCCAGCTACAATGCTCTGCACTGTGTGTCTGTGTGTGTGTGTATATATATATATTTTATAGTAATACGTACATATGTATATTAGCTGCTCTTGCTTGCTTGTTTTTTTTTTTTTTTTTTTTTTTTTTCTTGCCTTCTGATTGTTGCTCTGAGTGTTGCTATCCCTGTGCTGTTGCAATCCTGGAATTTCCCCGTTGTGGGACTAATAAAGGCTTATCTTATCTTATCTTATCTTATCTTATCTTATCTGAATGATGGGAATGAGACTTTTACTGATCAGGAAATTTTTCGTTTAAAGAAACTGGTTGTCAAACTGAAATCACAAATTACTAACAGTCATGTTGACTCTTAGTTTGTTTCTTCCCTTTTATGCTATGTGTGTGTTTTTTTACTGTACCCTATTTTTATCCTTTTTAATGCCCCACCTTAGAATTGGCACTCTCAATATTAATGGGGCCAGGGATGATGTAAAAAGGGCCTCTTTATACAAGCTTTTTAATTTAAAGAAACTTGACGTGCTGATGGTCCAGGAGACTCACAGCACTGTGGACATTGAGAGCCATTGGAGAAAAGAGTGGGATGGCTGCATTTTTTTAGCCACAAATCCAGTAGCAGTGGGGGGGTGGCTGTACTTTTCTCTAGGGGTTGTGTGCCTGTCTCTTATGAGGTAGAAGAGGTGGTGAGAGGTCATTTCCTCTTATTAAAGGTACAGTTTGAAAACGTGAACTTCGTTTTTATAAACGTGTATGTGCCAACACAGAGAGCAGAGAGGATCAGGGTCTTTGACGTGCTTTCGGACACGGTTAAGTCCTGTGATCCAAATAGTTTTTTATTTCTGGGGGGTGATTTTAACTGTACATTAAACCACAGACTAGACAGGAACCATCAGGAGCCTCACCCTGCTTCTGCCAATAGGCTGAGAGAACTGGTGAAAACACATGAAATGGCCGATGTGTGGAGATCACATCATGGGGACCAGAGGCAGTACACCTGGAGCCATGTCAAAGATAACCTTTTATCTATGGCTAGGTTAGACCGTTTTTATGGTTTTAAACATCAAATGAGTGTTTTTAAAAATAGTTGTATCTGTCCTGTTGGTTTCACTGATCACTGCCTGCTGTTTTGTTCTGTGTTTATTGAAAATGTAAAGTGTAAGAGTGCTTTTTGGCATTTTAACAATACACTTTTAAATGATGTGTTTTTTAAAGAGGTTTTTCATGATGTTTGGAAGTCACACAGGGAACAAAAACCCTCTTTTAGTTCTCTCCAATTGTGGTGGGATTTTGGTAAGGCCCAGATAAAACAACTCTGCCAACAGTACACTCAAAATGTCACTCGTAGCTTGACCCAATCCTTGAAAGTTCTGGAGACTGAGGTGGTAGAACTAGAGGAGTTGCTCAGTTCTACAGGAAAACAGGAGCACTTAGAGGCTCTCAAGTCAAAAAGGTCAGCCTTGGCTAGCTTGCTAGGGGTCACCGCACAGGGTGCTCTGGTCCGCTCACGCTACATGGATGTAGCTCTGATGGACTCGCCCTCCCAGTACTTTTTTGGACTGGAGGGGAAAAATGGACAGAGAAAGCTCATTCACTCCTTGTTGGGCGATGACGGGAGAACAATCTCCACAGCAGCAGAGATCAGGAAACACGCTGCTAGCTTTTACAGTGAATTGTTTAGAGCAGAGTGGAGGGAGGACACGGCACTGGGCCAGGTTTTCCTTGATGGTCTTCCAGTGCTCTCAGAGGACCTTGTTGCCGGCTTGGATGCTCCACTGTCTCTGTCTGAGCTGCATACGGCGCTAATGAGCCTCCAGAATGGAAAATCACCAGGCATAGATGGTCTCTCTGTGGACTTTTTTAAGGAATTCTGGCCCCTGCTTGGTCCAGACCTGCTGGAGGTTCTCCAAGATAGCTTGGAAAGGGGGACCCTACCCACGACCTGCAGGAGGGCCATCATCACACTGTTGCCGAAAAAGGGGGACCTCCAGAGCCTAAAGAACTGGAGGCCAGTCTCTCTGCTCTGCACAGACTACAAGATTCTCTCAAAAGCTCTGGCCCGAAGACTGAGAAAGGTGATGAGCGAGCTCATTCATGTAGACCAGACTTACTGTGTGCCTGGCAGGCTGATTAGTGACAACGTCACTTTAATTCGGGATATTTTGGAGGTCTCTGGTTCATTGGCGGTAGAAACTGGTTTGATTTCAATTGACCAGGAAAAGGCGTTTGATCGGGTTGAACACCAATATTTATGGACAGTTTTAACAGCTTTTGGGTTCAGCCCAGGCTTCATAGCCAGGATACGGGTCTTGTACAGTGACATTGAGAGTGTGCTGAAGATAAATGGGGGCCTGTCTGCCCCTTTAAAAGTCCAGAGGGGGGTTCGGCAGGGCTGCCCTCTCTCAGGGATGCTGTACTCCCTCGCCATAGAGCCTTTGCTTCACTGCCTGAGAAGGGATCTATCAGGAGTTACTTTTCCTGGCTGTGACACCACGTTCAAGCTGTCGGCCTATGCAGATGATGTAGTCATTCTGCTAAACAAGCAGAGTGACATTGACGTTCTGGTTAGGAGTGTCAATCTTTTTGGCCAACTTTCCTCTGCAAAGATAAACTGGGGAAAAAGCGAGGCTCTGATGGTGGGGGAGAAACTAGAAAATCAGCTTACGCTGCCGGGTGGGTTGATTTGGAAAAAAGGAGGTTTTAAGTATCTTGGCGTCTTTATTGGAAATCAGCAGTTTGAGCAAAAAAATTGGGATGGGGTCATAGAGAAGATTAACGGGAGACTAAACAAGTGGAAGTGGCTAATGCCAAGAATATCTTTTAGAGGAAGAGTGCTCATTTTAAATAATCTTGTTTCCTCATCCCTGTGGCACCGCCTCATGTGCATGGACCCCCCTGCTGGTTTGTTGTCCAAAATTCAGTCTGTTTTGGTGGACTTTTTTTGGGGGGGTGGACTCCACTGGGTTCCTCAAGCCCTGTTATTTCTTCCCAAAGAGGAGGGGGGGCAAGGAGTGATTCATTTAGCTAGTAGAGGTGCTGCTTTTAGACTGACTTTCATACAGAGACTGCTGACGGGCCCCCAGGACCTGGTATGGAGGCCTTTGGCCTGTGTTATTTTACAGAGAGTCCTTGGGCTTGGGCTAGACCTCCCTGTGTTTTTTTTTCCACAATATCTTTATTGAACCTTTTTTTTTTTTTTTTTTTTAACAAACATGATACAAACAATCAAACACTAACACTAAAGTACTACAAAAAAAAAAAATGCACTAAAAACACCAACAACCACCAACAAAATCAAGTCTTCAACAATGCTCCTCTGTTTAGTCTAGACAATCCAATACATAAGTATACATATTATGTTCACCAGTTTGGAATTTACAAGGTCCACACACATCATTCACCTTCTTCTTCAAGAGTTATGTTTAAATTTTTTACATAATCAATAAAAGGTCTCCATATATTCTCAAACACAATTTCCTTTGATTTTAGTATATATGTTATTCTTTCTAATGGAAGGTTTGTTAACATCTGTCTTAACCACTGAGACACATCTGGTCTATGAGTCTTTTTCCATAATAGTGCAATACATTTTTTGGCATTAAGCAAACTGAGGTCTATGAATGTTCTTTCACTTTTATTAAAATTATGCTTTTCTGGGTACAGACCCAACAAAAACAGTTTAGGATTCAATATGATTTGTTTTGAGATTATTTTTTCAATTGTTACCCTCACCTCTTCCCAAAACATTCTTATTAATCTACATTCCATAAACAATGAAATAGGGTTCCTTTACTTTCCATGCATTTTGTGCATGTATCTGGTATATTTTTGTTATATCTATTTAACTCCTCCGGTGTAACATACATCCGCATTAACCATTTGAAATGTATCAATTTAAGGCGTGCATTTATTGATTTGGTTTGAGCTTCTGTACAAGCCAATTCCCATTGTTCCTCTGAAATTTTCAATTTGCAGATCTTCTTTCCAGTAGTTTAATCTTTTCAGTGAATTTTCACTTGAAGATAGTGTCAGTGAGTTATAAAACTCTGAAATAATACCCTTTCTTTTACTATCTTTCATCATCATTTTTTCCAAGGATGAATAAATAGGTCGAGTGAGAGCTTTATTTTGATTTGATCGAATAAAGTTTCTAAGTTGAAGATATTTAAAAAAATGTGTTCTATTGAGATTAAATTTGATCCTCAGCTCTTCAAAAGACATTATGTTGTCTGCACATGGCAAATATAAATCCTGAATCTTTTGTATCCCTTTTAAATTCCACCTCCCTGTGTTTTTAATGGATTTTAAGAACTCTAATGCACTGTCTTTACCCAGTTTTTACCGCAGTCTCTTTTCAGTGTGGACTCTTTTTAAAAAACAAAGAGGGCCATGCGATTCCCTCTACTGGTTGTTGAGGGAGCCGCTGGTTTTTGGTGGTCGCCTTGGTGTCCTGCCGGGAGTTGGAAGGACCTTCCTTGATAGGCTGTGTTCCAGGAACATTCTCACTCTGAAGCAAGTGGTGGAACTGGCTGGTCCTGGCCTCAACAACGCCTCAGCTTTAGCAGCTCATCTTGGTGTCAGGTCGATTCGTTTCATCGATGGTCTTCTTGCACACTGGAAACAGGAGCTTCATGGACTTGAGCACTCCCTACTCTTGGACTTTAGCAATGGCACGCTGCAGCCAGAAAGCACTGACCCCTTTCCCTCTCTCACGCTCTATATGGACTTTGACGTCGCTCCTTGCTTCTTACTGGCATTCTGTGCTCCCACTGGTGTGGACTTTGGAGGAGCCAGTGGTAAGGCACTCTACAGACTGGTGGTGATGGCACTCAACAAGGACCGATTGAACACCTGTGTGGACACTCCTTGGAGAGCCTATTTTAAACTAGGAAAAGGGCATCGGCCTGCCTGGAGGGCTCTTTACAAAGCCCCTCTCCCTAAGAGACATGGAGACTTACAGTGGAGGGTCCTGCATGGTATTATAGCTGTCAATGCTTTTGTTTCTGTGATTAACAGCAGTGTCAGTGATCAGTGTGTTTTTTGTTCCTCTAGGGAGACTGTTTTTCATTGTTTTATTGAATGTCAGCGCCTGAGTGGCCTCTTTGAACTTCTCACAAAACTTTTTCATATTTTTAAGGAAGTTTTCTCTAAGCAGGTTTTCATTTGTGGTTTTATGTACAATCGTCGTTTTAAGCAGAAGTGTCAACTACTGAACTTTGTTTTAGGACAGGCAAAGTTGGCTATCTATGTAAGCCGGAGAAGAAAACTTGAAAATGTTGAGAATGATGTTGATGTCAAAATTTTATTTGTGAGGCTACTTAAAGCCAGAATCAGGCTGGACTTTCAGTTTTTTATGGGGAATGGGGATGTGGAAGGTTTCAGGACCCTCTGGTCCCTGGAGAATGTCCTCTGTTCAGTTCATGATGGACAGCTTTTTTGGGGGCGTTTTTTGGGGGATTAATTTTCTGTGTAACATAGCATGATATAGAAATTGTATTGACTGATGGACAAGTGTGTTTATTAAAGATCTTTTAAAAATCAAAAAAAATCTCTCTCTCTCTCTCTCTCTCTCTCTCTCTCTCTCTCTCTCTCTCTCTCTCTCTCTCTCTCTCTCTCTCTCTCTCACACACACACACACAGAGTATATTAAGAATATAAATTTTAATTCTACACCTTTCTGGACACTATGTTGATGTTTTTTAATTTTTGTTTTGTAAAAAATACTCTATCACCTTTAATAATAGCAAATATTGCACAATTAGGTGCTGCCCCTAAACACCACGTGTGCAGCATCCAGTGGACAGGGAGTTAGCGTAACTTAATAGTGGCAATACCATAGACTGTATATAAATTTGGTTGACTTGCTGTCACTTACTTGCATTGTAGAAAAGTGAAGCTCTACTTCCTGGATTTAGGACACTGTGGGGACATGGTGTGGGACTTCTCCACCCAGAGAAGAAGGCAACTGGGAAAGGGGGAACAATGAACCGAAAGAGAAGGTGTCACCGGGGGGTATCAGACGGGACAGTAAGGACTATGCACCCCCCGGGGAGAGGAGTAAATGCCGGACCCGCTGGAAGAAAAAGGGTGTGAGAGCGGCGCCGGCATTATGTCATGTTAAGATGCCACACAGGCTTTGTTCTAAACACAATGTATGATGGTCGGAAGTTCCGGGTCTCAATGCATGATATTAAAGCTATAAAAGAGGAATGCACAGAGGCCCGGGAGCTCTTTTACTGTACTGTATGTTGGCGATGGAACAAAGTTTCTGTGTCGTCCAGCTCATTGTCTCACCAACCTCTTTTCTCCACATTGGTGACCCTAAGATGTGCCACAGAAAATGAGCTGAGCACCACCCCGGAGACTGCCTGGAAGGAGAGCACCAGTGCCGCGTGCGTGGTCTCAGTCCAGCTCCCAGACTTCTGGCTTCACAACCCGACCACGTGGTTATTGCACATAGAAGCCAAGTTCGCCCTCCATGGGATAACAACAGACAATACCAAGTATTACTACATGGTTGCTGCACTGGATGCATGCATCACGCAACAGGTGGCAAGCCTGCTCCAGGAGCCGCCGGCCCAAGGAAATATGAAGCGCTCAAGAGGATGCTACTCCAGCGCTATACCCTTTCTGACAGTGAGAGGGCAGAGAGACTCCTAATGTGTTCGGAGTTAGGGGACAGATCAGCAGTGGAGCTCATGGAGAGCATGTTGGCGCTGAGAGGGGAAGGATGACGAATCTTTCCTGTTCGCCCACTTGTTCCTCAGGAACCTACCAGCTACAGCGAGGGCGATCCTGGCCAACTTGCCATGGCTGGTTGCTAAGGACTACCGTGCCCTGGCACAGGAAGCGGACCGCATCATTTTAGCGACCAGAACTCTTACTGTGCAGACAGTGGCACCAGCATCCATGAGGGACTCCAGCGAGGTCGAGGAGCCATTCGTGGTAGCCAGGACGGACACCAGGAGACAAAGGAACGGGGTGATCTGTTTTTATCATCGCCGTTTTGGCTCAAATGGCCAACGTTGCCTGTCGCAGTGGTTTAGCACTGTGGCAGCACAGTTTACCCTCGGCCGGGGGATCACGGGGATCATGAGATTGTGGGTTCGATCCCAGCCCCCGACCAACAGTGAGCTGTGTGGAGTTTGCATGTTCTCCCCGTGTTGCGTGGGTTTACTCCGGGATTTCTCCGGTTTCCTCCCGCATACCAAAAACATGTAGGTTTAGGGCGCTCGCGCACGCAGCGACCGGCAGCCGGTGGCTTGTCACCAGACTGCAAACCAAATCTACCTACGGGTACAAATAAGTAACAAAAAAAAAAAAAAAAAAAAAATTTAAGAAGCTGGGAAGACGGCACGTTCGGAATTCAGTGGCAGCTGCAACCAATGGCGACAAAAACAGACTGCTTTATGTCACGGACACACTTTTGGGGAGACGGTCTTTGGTGGACTCTGGCTCCCAGAAGAGCCTCATCCTGCCGGTCAACGCAGACAGGGTGGCAGAACGCAGCGGTCCCGAGCTCACGGCCGTGAACAGATCCACCATCAGGACATTTGGCAAGCGGACACTGACGATATGCTTACATGGACGCAACTTTCAGTGGGGCTTTGTGATAGCTGCATGTTCTGGCCCCATTTTAGGCGCAGCTTTTTTATGTGCTTATGGGTTGTTAGTCGATGTTGCTAATAGGAGATTAGTGGACACTGTCTCTTTTACCTCACTGCCCTGTACAGCTCGGGGAGCTGGGTCGACAACACTGGCTAACGTTATAGCTCCAGGGGGAAAGAACCAACATTTGCTCACACAGTTCCCAGCACTCACGGTCCCAACTTTTTTGGCTACGGTAACGAAACACAAAAGGCCCGTCAGTGTTCGTGCAACCTCGGCGTTTGGACACAGTTAAACTGGCCAGCGCTCGCGAGGAGTTTGCCAACTTAGCGCAGTTGGGCATCGTCAGGTGCTCCAACAGCCCGTGGGCATCCCCGCTACACATGGTGCCTAAAGCCAACGGGTCCCGGTGACCGTGCGGCGATTTCCAGCTCTTGAATAACGCTACAGAACATGATTGTCATCCCATTCCGCACATCCAGGATTTTTCCGTGCACCTGGCCGGGGCGTGTATTTTTTTCAAAAGTGGATCTGGTCCGCGGATATCATCAGTTCCCAGTGCGCGTGGAAGATGTTTCAAAAACAGCGGTAATAACTCCTTTTTGCCTTTTCGAGTTTTTACGCATGTCGTTCAGATGAAAAGGCGCAGTGCAGACTTTCCAGAGGATGAGGGACACAGTGCTTCACGACTTGTCCTTTGTTTTTGTCTACTTGGACGACATTCTGGGAGCTAGCGCATCCGGGGAGGAGCACATCGGCCATCTCAAGACGGTTCTCCAGAGGTTGGAGGTGCACGGGCTGATAGTTAACCCGATGAAGTGCCAGTTTGGTGTGCCAGAGATTGATTTTTTGGGCCACTGCATTTTGCCGGGGTGCAATTCCGTTACCGGATAAGATGCGCGCTATGTCGGACTTTCCACGTCTGCAGACCGTGAGAGCACTACAGGAGTTTTTTTGGGAATGGTTAATGTTTATAATCATTTCCTTCCCTGGGTAGCCCAGCTGATGCAGCCGTTGTATGCCGCGCTTAAAAAAAAGAAGCCCGCGGAAGCCATCGACTGGACTCCCGAGCGAGTCCAGGCTTTTACTAATGCCAAAACAGCACTTGCGGATGCCGCATTGTTAGCCCACCCGCATCCATATGCACGGATAGTATTCACTATGGACACGTTTGATTTTGCCATAGGGGCAGTGGTAGAGCAATACGTCTCAGGTTCGTGGCAGCCGCTTGCATTTTTCAGGCAAACTTTGCGTGACAACAAACACAAATACAGCATGTTCGATAGAGAATTGCTGGCTCTCCACCTGGCAACGTGCCATTTCCAGTTTTGGTTAGAGGGGAGCGAGTTCACCGCATTTGTGGACCATAAGCCATTGACATACACAACGGCCAAGGTCTTGGAACCGTGGTTGGCCTGGCAGCAACGACATTTGGCCGCGATTTCGGAGTTGACTACCAACATTCAACATGTTGCCGGTAAGCTCAACATCATGGCTGATTATCTGTCGCTTGCGTTAGTGTCCTCGGTCTACATGGGAATAGATTTCCCCATGATGGCCGCGGAGCAGGCCTGGGACATGGACATTTGCTCACTTCAGTTTGCGTCTACTGGGTTCAGGCTGGAGAGCAGAGTGGTGCAAGAAGGGTGCCCTCCCTTGCTCTGCAACATCTCCACTGGCCTCCCACACCCGGTGGTTCCGAGCTCTTGGCATCATCGTGTTTTTGAGTCGGTCCACTCCGTTTCGCATCCAGGAGTGCGCGCTTCAGTAAAGCTAGTGGGGGCAAAATTCATCTGGCCACTCTTGCGCAAGGCCGTGAAAGAGTGGGCTGCAGCTTGCATCATGTGCCAGAGGGCCAAAGTGCACAAGCACACCAGAGCCCCCTTCGTGCCGTTCCAAATCCCGGCCAGGAGGTTTCACCACATCCACGTGGATTTGGTGTGACCCCTCCTGCTGTCGCAGGTTTTACACACATTTTAACAATCGTGGACCGCACCACGCGCAGGCTTGAAGTGGTCCCGCTGGCTTCTATCACGTCTGTAGAAGTGGCTCGTGCTTTTTTGTCAGCTTGGGTGGCACTGTTCGGATGCCCGTCGGACATCATTTCTGACAACGGTCCACAATTCATTTCGGAACTCTGGTCCGCGATAGCCCAGAGCCTGGGGGTCAAAATTCACCGCACTACCGCGTACAACCCCCAGACTAACGGGTTATGCAAGCATTTTCATAGGTCTCTTAAAGCAGCGCTCAGAGCTTCGCTCACGGATGCAAACTGGGTTGACCGCCTGTCCTGGGTTCTTTTAGGGTTGCGCTCCATGCCATAGGAGGATTTGGCAGCCTCCCTGGCAGAACTCATTTTTTTCTCAGCCGCTACGGATCCCCGGAGAGTTTTTACCGAAAAACCCCACACCCGAGGCTGATCCGCCCATGCAGTTTTTGCACAGTACGGAGGCGTTTAAAGTACCGGGCCCGGCCCACCATTGTTTTCCCCACACCTTCGTCCCAAAAAGCTTGCAGAACACCAGTTTTGTTTTTGTCAGGCACAATCCCACCGTACAATGGCCCGTTCAGGGTGTTGGAACCTGGGGCGAAGCATTTTGTGTTAGACTTGGGGGGAAGTAGGGAGACCATCTGCATCGACAGGCTGAAGCCCGCTTTTGTGTTGGCAGATGAGCAGGTGGTGTTGGCCCAAGCTCCGCGGTGCGGACGCCCACGTTGGTGGCTCTGCAAGTTGGTGATCCCTCAGCAGGGACCTGCGCCCGCAATGCTGATGTGTTTTCTCCCCCTCCCCTTTTCCCTCCACAGACTGACGTGCCCTCCTGTATACCCCGCCAGCAAGGCGGTTTGACTGGATCGGCGACCCCCTGCTACAACCGCTATGGGCGCCAGCTCAAGCCCAAAGGACGGGGGGGTTAGTGCCCTTTCTGGGTGTTCGGGGTGGGGGGGGCTGTGTGGGGGTGTGGTGTGGGACTTCTCCACCCAGAGAAGAAGGCAATTGGGGAAGGGGGGAACAATGGACCAAAAGAGGAGGTGTCACCGGGGGGTATCTGATGGGACAATAAGGACTATGTGGCCCCTGGGGAGAGGAGTAAATGCCGGAGCCGCAGGAAGAAGAAGGGTGTGAGAGCGGTGCACATTAGGCGCTTTTCCATTTGGAACAGTTTGGCCTCGTTTGGCCTCCTTTCGCAAGGTACAGTTCGGCTCGCATGTTTTTCTACTGCACTAGGTGTCATTTGAAGTGGGTGGGAAATAGTTAAAAGGGAGGCGGCGCAACCCTCTCCCTCCCGCTACGTAAAACAAACGTAACTGGCGTAAATCAAGCGTAACGTTACGCAAAACACAAGTTGGCAGGATACGAGGCGTCTGCGTTCTCTGGCTGTTTTTGCCAGAATAAAGGCAAAAACAGAGAACAGAAGGCAAACCTGCAATACGACACACTCTGGAAAGGTACTGGAACATTTAGAAGCCATGAGGATGCGAACTACATTATATATGACGGTAAGCTAATGATTGCTAATGCTACTTTGCTTTTAAGTCCACCGTACAACATTGTAATGTCGGCAAGTTATCGATATTAGGTCCTAAAATCTGTATTCTGTGTGTGTGTTTCAGATGGCTCTCTTCTGGCAAAAATATCACTTCAAACGATCGGCATTAATGTTCATCACAGTGATCTGACCCCAACTTCACGAATGCGAAGTGGCTATAATGTCTGTAGAAATGTTTAGCTTCCTGTGAAATAAATTGATCTGATCTATGTCAAAATCATGGAGAGACTGTTGAGATGTCATGGGATTTACCTGCTCCAGCCAGTGGTGTCGTGACAAAACATGGATCAGGTGCCATATAGTAGCATATGAGCCGTTAAATATATATTTCAACAGGTAAACAGTACTGAGTTAGGCATAAGATATATTTAGCAATTATGATGCATTTTAAGCCAAAACAAATGGATCTAGGATTAGAAGTAATTAAAATAAAGCAGTCCCAAGGTTACATGGAGAAATACGTGGATTAACTGGAAATATATCGTATTGAGTATTGCTGACTACCTGTAGATACTGTATAAATATATATTCTCTGCATCAACAGTGAACTATACATGTATTCATGTAGTATTGCCCTGGGAATTTTGACAATAAACCTTTGTACTTTTGCAGATGTCTCTATTTTGTTTTACAGTCTTCAGCAAATGATTGTTTTGGTTACTTTTCTTAAAAATGAGCCATTATTTTCAAAGTCACTGATAAATGGTTCGTACTGTTGACTCTTTTCCCACCGGTGTCTGAACAGACAAAATAGAAAATCATGATGCAAACACATAAATCACTAAATTGTTTATTCCAATCAGCAGCAAATTACAGATTATTTAGAATGTGCAAAATTCAAACTGTAAAAAAAAAAAGAAACTGGAATGGGTAACACGCCAGCCATGCTGCCTCACTGAGAAGCAACTGGTCGGTCCCTCGTACAGGTCCTGGTTCAACAGATCTTCAGCCTGCATCTCTGTAAATAGTGAGGCAAGGTCCGGTTTGGGTGGATCGTTTTCCCCTTGCCTAGATGAAAGACAGAAATGGGTGGTGGATAATTAAAGAAAGTTTAAAACATATTTGAGAAATGAATGAATCTTTATTTTGGATAATTAGATTAAAAGAAAGGAACAGAATAATAGAACAAAGGGGGAAAAAATCCAATAAGGTCAAATTAAACAGGAACTCCTCAGATTATACAATTCAACATAACTTATCAGAAATGGGTGATGGCTGAAGCCGCAGCTTATATTGCCCACCCATGTTCCAGCTAAGAATTCAAAAATAAAATAAAATAAGAGTGATTACAAATCAGAACAAAGCTAAGACAAAACGTGACAAAAAATAAGCAACAGCACAACACAGACTGGATATGATAATCCTTGTGTGATTTTACATGTCATTTTGTATATACAGCCGTGGACAAAATTGTTGGTACCCTTCTGTTAATCGAAGAAAAACCCACAATGATCACAGAAATAACTTGAATCTGACAAAAGTGGTAATAAATAAAAATTCTATGAAAATTAACCAATGAAAATCAGACAATGCTTTTGAATTGTGGTTCAACAGAATTATTTTAAAAAACAAACTCATGAAACAGACCTGGACAAAAATGATGGTACTCCTAGAAAAGATTGAAAATAGGCCATAGGGACATGAACATGACCATAGGGACATGTTCAACCAAGATGTGTCCTTTAATTAACATCACAGGTGTCTACAAACTTGTAATCAATCGGCCTATTTAAAGGATGACAAGTAGTCACTGTGCTGTGACCATTGTGGGTTTTTCTTTCATTAACAGAGGGGTACCAACAATTTTGTCCACGTGTGTATGTTTGGAGTATTTATTCCTTTAGTTTTTGTTTAAATTGTCCAAGCTTTGTACGTGATTTTAATTCAGGTCCAAAAGCGTTCCACAGTCTGACTCCTTGCACTGAAACACAGTGTTGCTTGGTAGTAGTTCTCAGACCCCAGGGCAGACCCAGAACTCACTGGAGAGACAACGTCTTCCAGTTGGTCTGGGAACACCTTGGTATCCTCTCTGAAGATCTGGAGCAGGTGGCTGAGGAGAGGGAAGTCTGGGCTTCTCTGCTTGAACTGCTGCCTCTGCGACCCGGACCTCTGGAAAAGTGGTAGAAGATGGATGGATGGATGTCATGTATGGGAGCATTAACGAATGATACAAAGCCTATAGTGTGGGTTGATTCAGCAAATATTTCACTCTGCACAGTATTGTAACTGATTTGCATATTTTACCTTTAATATAATTAATATGTGATTTCCAACACAGTTTATTATCAATTATTACACCAAGGATTTTAATTTTGGATACCCTTTCAATCTCTACACCATTTATACTGAGTTTAAATACTGAGTTGTTGTGATGGTGTGAAATAACGTTATCAGTAAAAGTTTAGCCACCGCTGTGTCGCCCTGGTTTCAAGTGTGGGTGGTGTTTTGTGCTTGTATTGCTAAAATATAAAAGGAAGCACTACAGTGGGTCTCAAATATTTGTAATGTGTTCTATTACTGAATGAGTTTAAAGATGAAATACTATAGACTACACATATAAACTAAATTCTAATGGTGACTGAACATCTCCCATTCCCCAAGGTGCAAGATACACTATTATGACTATAACTCATAAAGGATCACAGAAATGATCTGATAAAAATAAATAAACAAGCGGTTTATTTTATGGTGGCTATTATTGGATGTGCCATTCATTTTCAATTACTCTGTAATTAATATTCACACAAAAATCTCAATTTAGTCCCTTTCATATTAAGTGGAAATTGTGTGACTTTAAATTTGGCACTTTACCTAAACTTTAACTTAAAGTGAGGTAGTCGGATCCCGGAAAAAAATGCTTTTTTTGCGTGCATGGAAAGAAAATCCTACAGACACATACGTATAGCGCGATTGTCTGCAAGTGTGAATGACCTGTTCCATGAGCAAATGTACGTTTTTTTGGTCCTTGGCTGTTTAAATTGAATTCTTTCCTCCCGAAAATATCATTTTTGAATATTAATTACAGCTAAATGGGAGCAGTTTCGATGCCGACATTTCACATCCTAATATACTGTACGTGTTCTATACACCATCGGCTTTTGCGTATCCGACTACCTCGCTTTAAAAAGCAAAAGGTTTGACTATAAATATGATGTGTTGTTTACCTGTCAAAATACATTGGTGTCAAAACGTCGCCATTCTGAGCTGATCCTGTTTGGACTCTACAATGAAATACACACAAATTAAGTACATGCACAGCACGGAAGTGCAACATGTAAAAAAAAAATAAATAAATAAAATAAACTTTTTAACCAGGATTACAACTAGCTTATTTCATCAGATATTGTCAACACAAAAAAGCAACATACAAGGATGGACATAGCATTAAGCTAGGTCATCGTTTAAACACGATTAAGTTTTTGTCTGTCCTAAGTGAACTTTCCACTGTTGGAAAAAATAACATAAAGCATGAATATCACATCACTCACCGTCCTGTATATCACAATATCACGGCTTCAACTGCTGAAGTTGGGTGCGTCGCAGCTGCACATTCAATTCAATTCGGGTGTCTAGGTCTAATTCCTGGTGCATCTCCGTCTATTTTGTGGTGAGTCTGCTTGTGCGCCCCACTGCAAGCTCAGTCTGCTTCCCTCTGCATTCTCTCATCAGCCGAAACGCACAGAAAACTCTGCTGGACCGCGGTGTTAGATTTCTGCTGATTTCTGTTAAGCCATTCTATCATTGTGGTTTATAATATCACTTGTTCGCGGGCTCACTGACGAAAAATTGCAAATGGCGACCAGCAAGTGATTCTCGAAAGTCAGCGTAATGCCCACTCTCATGACGCTACGCCCAGACCAATGAATGGCCAGCAGTGGCGTGACGAAACCGTGCCGGTACCCTTCGGACCTACTTTTATCGGTGCCGATAAAAGTGGAACAGTTCCGAAATAACGGAACTGTGAGGCCATTGGGTGCCAAAAGGAAAAGCGGACAAAGGGGGTCGAACCGTGCGAAAGGAGGCCAAACGAGGCCAAACTGTTCCAAATGGAAAAGCGCCTATTATGTCATGTTAATGTGCCACACACGCTTTGTTCTAAACACAAAGTATGATGGTCGGAAGTTCCGGGTCTCAATGCATGGTATTAAAGCTATAAAAGAGGAATGCACAGAGGCCTGGGAGCTCTGTTACTGTACTGTATGTTGGAGATGGAATAAAGTTTCTCTGTTGTCCAGCTCATTGCCTCGCCTGCCTCCTTTCTCCACAACACTGTGGTTACGTTGTCATTTGCAGACAGTAGCAACCATGAAGAGGAACTGTTGTGTCGAGCTCCTGCCCATACAGATGTCTGGGGGAGCAGCCCGTAGGAAGCCTCCTAATCACAACCACACTTCATTGTCACCACACCCTCATTTTTTAACATATAACTAAGAAAAAAAAATCAATCCACAAAAAATGCACAAGGTTATTCAAGGAGCATTTTTAGTTTTCAGCTTGGCAAAGTGCCATACACAATAACAGGGTACCGTATCACTGCAGCCAGCCACCAGACAGTGACTGAGATGCACGAGCTTCACTTTTGGAGAGCTCTCATATCATCCATACTTTTATACTATCTATAGGCAATGCCAACACATTATTTTAAAGTGACACTAAAAAAAAAAAAATCATTTTTTTTCTGTTGTTAACATGTCTGCAACATGTTTTTTGTGACTTACAAGATATATCCAGAGCAAAATTTCACCGCTGTGGAAGATGAAAGCAGACAAGGCAGTGAGCTCGACGACACACAAACTTAATTCCTCTTCCAACATAAAACACAGAAACTCTCACTCTGAGTGCCTGAGCAAACTCATACACTTCTATTCCCGCCTCCGGCACATAGGGTAAACACATTAACATACAGACATGAAAGACATGTACACACATTAACATGACATTGACACACATGTCACAGAGCAGGTCTTGCTGCCATACATTCGCACCCCTGCATCCTCAGGTGTGAACCTGGCGCGGCGGGGGGCGAAAGGCACATCTTTCTTTGTTTAGCTCCTCTCACCTTTCTCCATTAGCATCCCTAACTATCTTCTCCCCCACCAACCCCGTTGTCCTGGGTGGAGTGCCATGTGTATTGTGTCCATCACACAGCCCCTCCCCCCAAACACCCAGAAGGGGCTGTAACCCTCCAGCGCCTTGGGCTTGAGCCGGCACCAGTAACAGCTGTAACATTGGAGTCGCTGGACTGGCCGAAGCATCTTGCTGTTGAGGTGGACAGGAGACAAACTCGGCCTCCGGTGCACAGTCCTGAGAAGGAGGAAAGGGTGGAGAGGGAAAGACCTAATCTCCTGCCAACAGTTCTCTGCAGGGGGAACACCAACTTGCAGAGCCACTGTAGGTGGACGTCCGCGCTGGGGAGCTTGAGACAACACCACCTGTTCATCTGCCAACACATAAGCGGGCTTAAGCCTGTCAATGCAGACAGTTTCCTTATACCCCCCAAAGTCAACACAAAATGCTTTACCCCGGTTTCTAGCACTCTGAACGGTCCATCGTATAGTGGGCGCAGCAGGGTTCTGTGTGCGTTGTCCCTAACAAAAACGAACTTGGCGCTCTGTAAGCTCTTTGGGACGAAGATATGGGGAAAACAATGGTGCGCCGGGCCCAGCACATTGGCCGGCCCTGTACCATGAAAAAACTGCACAGGCGGGTCGGTCCCGGGTGCAGGGTTTTCCAGTAAAAATTTCCCAAGGATCCGTAGTGGCTGAGAGAGTTCTGCCAGGGAGGCTGCCAGATCCTCCTTAGGCATGGAGCGCAGCCCTAACAGGACCCAGGGCAGGCGGTTGACCCAATTTACATCCGTGAGTGAAGCTCTGAGCGCTGTTTTAAGCGACCCATGAAAATGTTCGCATAACCCGTTAGCCTGGGGGTTGTACGTGGTGGTGCAGTGGATTTTGACCCCCAGGCTCTGGGCCATCGCAGACCAGAGTTCCAAAACGAATTGCAGACCCCTGTCAGAAGTGATGTCAGATGGGGATCTGAACTGTGCAATCCAAGCCAACCAAAAAGCGTGCGCCACTTCCGCAGGAAGTGGAAGCCAGAAGGACCACTTCAGGCCTGCGCGTGGTGCGGTCCACGATTGTCAAAAGGTGCGTGAAACCTTGTGATGGTGGAAGGGGGCCCACCAAATCCACATGGACATGGTCAAACCTCCTGGCCGGAATTTGGGATGACTCGAGGGGGCGTTTTGGTATGCTTGTGCACTTTGGCCCGCGACGCACGCTGCAGCCTACTCTTTCATGTCCCTGCATGAGTGCGGTCAGACAAATCTCGCCCCCATCAGTTTAACTGAGGCGTGCATGCCGGGTTGTGAAAGGGAGTGGACTGACTCAAAAATGCGGCGGTACCAAGAGCTCGGAACCACTGGGTATGGGCGACTGGTGGAGACATCGCAGAGCAAGGGGGGGGCACCCTTCTTGCACTGCCCTGCTCTCCAGTTTTAACCCCATAGGCACGGACTGGAGCACACACATGTCCTCGTCCCCTATTTGCTCCACAGCCATGGCGGGGAAATCTATTCCCATGTAGACCGGGGAGACAAATGCGCGCGACAGGAAGTCGGCCACAACATTAAGCTTACCAGCTACATGCTGGATGTCGGTTGTAAATTTCGAGATCGCGGCCAAATGTTGTTGCTGCCGGGCCGACCACGGTTCCGAGACTTTGGACATTGCGTATGTTAATGGCTTATGATCAATGAACGCGGTGAACTTGCGCCCTTCCAGCCAAAACTGGAAGTGGTGTGTCACCAGGGGGAGGGCCAACAACTCTCTGTCAAACGTACTGTATTTGTGTTCGTTGTCATGCAAGGTACAGCTGAAAAATGCGAGCGGCTTAAGAGTCAGACGGATACTCTTGACCAGCGCCATATAGATGTGAGAGTTGCGACACTGATCTCACCACTGCCCGGTCACGTGGTTCATGGAGCGCCAAATAGTTCCAAGAAATGGCCTTTCTATAATGGTGTGTGAATGGCAGCTGTGACAATCTGTGGAATTAACAGCAATTTTTAACCATATTCAGAATACCTATCAGTAGGTATATTGTTTAAATTTATAATGAACAGATTTAAATGGATTATGATATAAAGAGCAGCTTTAAAAAGACAGTCAGAGTATGTTTTGGAGGGAAGGAGAACTGCTGATTCATACTGATGAAAGCTGCACTGTAAATATCACTGCCTAGCTGTGTAGCCTTACCTTATATTATAGCTTCAGTGGACTGATTACTGAATTATTAAGTCTTGAATAATAGTGGGTTACTTTGCATGCAAGATTAGGCAGAATTATCTGCACTGAAATAGTAAAAAAAAACACCACAGCTGTCAATGAGTTTTATGTGAATTAGCTAAATCAGGGGTGCACTTTATGTAACGGATGCCAACTAGTGCTGTTCGGCGTAGAACGTTAGTAAACCTCCCTCCCAAAGCCTCATACAGTATCGGTAGCGCTGAGCTACCGGTCAGACCTTTAGCTCAGCGCGATCGTGCTGTGTCTCCCATGCTCGAACTGTGTTAGTTGACTGAGAGGTCGCGGGTTCGTGTCCCGTGTGGGGCGAACTGCGCAGGATGATCTCTGTCACACTGGTGCCGTGAACCCGGCATGGGAGTGAGGTTTAAGGGGGAGAGTGTAACGGATGCCAACTAGTGCTGTTCGGCGTAGAACGTTAGTAAACCTCCCTCCCAAAGCCTCATACAGTATCGGTAGCGCTGAGCTACCGGTCAGACCTTTAGCTCAGCGCGATCGTGCTGTGTCTCCCATGCTCGAACTGTGTTAGTTGACTGAGAGGTCGCGGGTTCGTGTCCCGTGTGGGGCGAACTGCGCAGGATGATCTCTGTCACATTTACTCCTGAACAGTTAACCTTTCAAGTTAGGAAAGATGTGTGTCAATGTAAATATAACACATTAGAGCCTTAAGTTTAAATATTGGGGAAAAGTTATTTTTTTTAATCATTCAAAAAAATAATTTTCATATCTTCAAAATTCTTTAGAGGCACAAGGAAATATGTCAATCCTTTTGTATTCAATTTTGATAATAGTTTTTTTTTTTAATTAAAATGCAAATCAGGGAATAAGGTGACTTAGCAATGATGATATAGAGTGAAGTACATGGTGGTAATGCACCTGTAACCATGTATCCTGGGTGGCGGTGGAACCGGAAAGGTGGCGCCACCACCCATGTCACACAATAAAGGTCCTCAACGCCCCCCCCCCCCCCAAAAAAAAACAAAGGTCCAAAACACACGCATACACACGTGGACAAAATTGTTGGTACCCCTCTGTTAATGAAAGAAAAACCCACAATGGTCACAGAAATAACTTGAATCTGACAAAAGGGGTAATGAATAAAAATTCTATGAAAATTAACCAATGAAAATCAGACAATGCTTTTGAATTGTGGTTCAACAAAATTATTTTAAAAAAACAAACTCATGAAACAGGCCTGGGCAAAAATGATGGTACCCCTAGAAAAGATTGAAAATAATGTGACCATAGGGACATGTTCAAACAAGATGTGTCCTCTAATTAACATCACAGGTGTCTACAAAATTGTAACCTGTCAGTCGGCCTATTTAAAGGGTGACAAGTAGTCACTGTGCTGTTTGGTGACATGGTGTTTACTACACTAAACATGGACCAGAGGAAGCAAAGGAGAGAGTTGTCTCAGGAGATGAGAAAGAAAATTATAGACAAGCATGTTAAAGGTAAAGGCTATAAGACCATCTCCAAGCAGCTTGATGTTCCTGTGACTACAGTTGCACATATTATTCAGAAATCTAAGATCCACGGGACTGTAGCCAACCTCCCTGGACATGGCTGCAGGAGGAAACTTGATGAAGAATGGTAACAAAAGAGCCCAGAACAACCTCTAAACACATTCATGGTGAACTCCAAGGTCAAGGTACATCAGTGTCAGATTGCACCATCCGTCACTGTTTGAGCCAAAGTGGACTTCATGGGAGACGACCAAGAAGGACACCACTGTTGAAAACAAATCATACAAAAGCCAGACTGGAATTTGCCAAACTGCATGTTGACAAGCCACAAAGCTTCTGGGAGAATGTCCTATGGACAGATGAGACAAAACTGGAACTTTTTGGCAAGGCACATCAGCTCTATGTTCACAGACGCAAAAATGAAGTATACCAAGAAAAGAACACTGTCCCTACTGTGAAACATGGAGGAGGTTCTGTTATGTTCTGGGGCTGCTTTGCTGCATCTGGTACAGGGTGTCTTGAATCTGTGCAGGGTACAATGAAATCTCAAGACTATCAAGGTATTCTAGAGAGAAATGTGCTGCCCAGTGTCAGACAGCATGGTCTCAGTCGCAGGTCATGGGTCTTGCAACAGGATAATGACCCAAAACACACAGCTAAAAACACCCAAGAATGGCTAAGAGCGAAACATTGGACTATTCTAAAGTGGCCTTCTATGAGCCCTGATCTAAATCCTATTGAACATCTGTGGAAGGAGCTGAAACAGGCCGTCTGGAGAAGGCACCCTTCAAACCTGAGACAACTGGAGCAGTTTGCTCATGAGGAGTGGGCCAGAATACCTGCTGAGAGGTGCAGAAGTCTCATTGACAGTTACAGAAATCGTTTGATTGCAGTGATTGCCTCAAAAGGTTGTGCAACAAAATATTAAGTTAAGGGTACCATCATTTTTGTCCAGACCTGTTTCATGAGTTTGTTTTTTAAAATAATTCTGTTGAACCACAATTCAAAAGCATTGTCTGATTTTCATTGATTAATTTTCATAGAATTTTTATTTATTACCACTTTTGTCAGATTCAGGTTATTTCTGTGACCATTGTGGGTTTTTCTTTCATTAACAGAGGGGTACCAACAATTTTGTCCACAGCTGTACAATCAAGACCCTCCCCAATTTGAAACCTGAATCATGCACTAAGAAAACTAAACAGAAATACCTAAAAGGCCTATCACAGTCACTCAAAACAACTAAAACTAGGGGAGGACAGGTGGACTACAGTCCCACCCCCCACACAGCAAGAGGGATTATTCTGCTGTCTATACTAAAAAAACAGTCCAACTAAAGAAAATAACTGCCATGTTCCTAAATAAAAAGAAAAACACAAAATAATCCCCATGAACCAGAACTAAAGAACATCACGGTTGTCCCCCTTTCTTACACATGCATTATACATACTGCCTAACCATCAGTTTGCCCCAGGAGAAGAACCACCCCCCGGATAACCTCCAGTTGATTCAACTCCGGTGCACCTCCTCTTCCTCACCACCAGGGACAATCCACATTCAGGCCCAAACACCTTCCTCTTCACTTCACCTTACTCTGGGGCCGCTACTCTGTCAGAGCGACTCCTGACACTGCTGAGTGAGTGGGAGAATTATTGTTGTTTCTGGGTGTTTTTTGCATGTTTTTCTCTCTTTTTTTTTTTTTTCTCTTGCTGAAATGATAATCAAAACAGTGTTCTATCTGGCCTGTGCCTGACTGTTTATCATGAATCTGTGGTGCACAAACAGACTTTGTTTACAACCGGCGCAGCCATTCACCACCATCCCAGGTAGGCTCGTTATTCGTGGGACTACCTGTTAGAATTGAGCCGCTTGGTGCCAGAGTCCGCACTGACATCGTTCCACGATGACAACATACCTGTGGAGTTAATCCATGGATACAAGAGGAAGCAAATACAATGGAAAAGAGGGTCAAGAGGAGGAATAAGGAACACACTGAGGAGGAGAGGCAGCTGCCTACCGTTACCTGCCATAACCCTGTCAAACGTGTGTTCACTAAAGAACAAAAGTGAAGAACTCGCCACACTGATCAGGTATGATCGGGATTACCGGCAAACCAGTCTCTTCTGTTTCACAGAGACATGGTTTTCTGAGGTTATAGACTTTGATTTGGAAGGTTTTAACATCATCCGTGCTGACAGGGACAAGGAAAAAACATGGAAAGTAATTGGGTGAGGGCTCTGCATGGCTGTCAATAATAAGTGGGCTACATACTTCACAGTGAGAGAGACTGAATGTTGCAAGCACTATGAATTAATGACTGTGTCCTTCAGATCTCATTGTTTACCTCGAGAATTTGCTCAAATAATGGTTATTTTAACCTATGTACCAGGTCCTGATTTTAGCAGAGCTGCGGAGCACATAGCTGACTGTTATAATAGAGCTGTCTATAAGAATGGAGAGCAGCCTGTGTTTTTACTGGGGGATTTTAACAGATGCGACGTCACCATATATTTACCCAATCTGGAGCAACATGTCACAATTCCCACCAGAAAGGAAAACATGTTGGACTTGTATTTTGGTAATGTCCTTGGTGCAGATATCTCAAAACCACGCCCACCTCTTGGACGTTCTGATCACAACATCATTCTACTACTGCCAAAATACAGATCACAACTGAAAACAGGTAAACCCATAAAAAAAAAAAAAAACATCAGAGTCTGGAATAAAGATGCAGCTGAATCACTGAGAGCTTGCTTTGAATTGACAGACTGGGATCTATTCTTCAATGACTGTGGCAGTGATTTTAACATGTGGACAAAAGTGCTGACCTCTTACATCTTATTCTGTGAGGACACTGTTACTCCCACCCACCATATAATAATGCACCCAAATAATAAGAAATGGGTTACAAGGGACATGAAAATCTGCCTGTGTCATGACTGATTAGGATATTCATCCCACATGCAAGGTGCAGCAACAAAGAGACAATCAAACCGTATACACGTTTGAATGTTTTATTAAATATCAAAACCCGCTCTGCTACAGAACAGTCACTCATCAGAGGAATGGGCCTGTGGAGAGAAAGTGAGAGCTGTGAGCAGAGGAATGGAGATAGGGAAAATGGGCGAGCCAAATTACCACTTACGTGGGCTCCAAGGGAGCATAGGCCGAACCCCAGCGGGGAATAGACAAACCAGCAGGGCAATTCAATTCAATTCAATTCAACTTTATTTATATAGCGCCATTTCACAACAACAGTCATCTCATAGCACTATCAACTGTAGGGGGGACCCCCACAGTTGCAGAAAGACCCCAGCAGTCAGGCGATCCCCTGTGAGCAAGCACTTGGCGACGGTGGAGAGGAAAAACTCCCTTTTAACAGGAAGAAACCTCCAGCAGAACCAGGCTCAGGGAGGGGCAGTCATCTGCTGCGACTGGCTGGGGGTTGAGGGGATAGAGAAGAAGAAAAGAACAGACATGTAGAGAGCAAACAGCACGATGGGGACTCAATCTATGGGAGAGAACAAACAAATGTTAATGACCAGCAAAAAAAAAATATTTCATAGAGAGTGAGGAAAGGAGTGAGGCCCAGTGCATTACTGGAGGTCCCCCGGCTGACTAAACCTATTAGCAGCATAACTAAGGGAGGGTTCAGAAACACATGATCCCTCCCTAATTGTAGGCTATATCAAAAAGGTAGGTTTTAGCCCTATTCTTAAAAACAGAGATCGAGTCTGACTCCCGAATCCAGATTGGCAGCTGATTCCACAGGAGAGGAGCTTGATAACTGAAGGCTCTGCCTCCCATTGTACTTTTGGAGATTCTAGGTATTACAAGTAATCCTGCATTTTGGGAGCGTAGTGCTCTGTTGGGATGATACGGTAGTATCAGATCTTTTAAATAAAAAGGAGCCTGATTGTTTAGAGCAGGGGTGTCAAACTCATTCCATGGAGGGCCAAGACCCTGCATGTTTTGCTTCTACCCAGTGTCTTCAGCAGGTGTTTTCACTGATCAGCAATCAGTGGGAAGAAATTCAGTGAAATCACCTGTTGAAGACACTGGGTGGAGGTAAAACCTGCAGGGTCTTGGCCCTTTATGGAATGAGTTTGACACCTGTGGTTTAGAGCTTTGTAAGTAAGAAGAAGGATTTTAAATTTAATTCTAAACTCTATGGGAAGCCAATGAAGGGAGGCCAGAACCGGAGAGATATGATCTCTCTTTCTAGTACCTGTTAAAACTCTTGCTGCAGCATTTTGGATCAGCTGAAGACTTTTTAAAGATGTTTTAGGACAGCCTGATAATAAAGAATTACAATAATCTAATCTCGAGCTAACAAAAGCGTGGATCAGCTTCTCAGCATCACTCTGAGACAAGATGCTCCTAATCTTGGCAATATTACGCAAATGATAGAAGGCAGTCTTAGAAACAAATTTAATATGTGAATTGAAGGACAAATCCTGATCAAAAATAACTCCAAGGTTCCTCACAGAGCTATTAAGAGAAAGAGTAACTGCATCCAAACTGAAAGTTTGATTTGGAAAGGAATTTCTAAGGTTTTTTGGACCAACAAGAATGACTTCAGTCTTATCTGAATTTAATAGCAGGAAATTACAAGTCATCCAAGCTTTGATTTCCTTAAGACAGGCTTCTAACTTGGCTAATTGATTAGTATCATCTGGCTTCATTGACAGGTATAATTGTGTGTCATCTGCATAACAATGAAAATGTATACAGTGCTTTCTAATAATGTTGCCTAACGGAAGCATATATAAACTAACTAACTACTAACTAACTAACCTGCACTTATATAGCGCTTTTCTAGTCACAAAGACCACTCAAAGCACTTTCATTAATACTAACCCTCTATTCTAAGGGCCTATAGGAAACAGATATCTAGGGACAATTTAGAACAGCCAATTAACCTAACATGCATGTTTTTGACATGTGGGAGGAAACCGGAGAAATCCCGGAGTAAACCCACGCAACACGGGGAGAACATGCAAACTCCACACAGATCACTGTTGGTCGGGGGCTGGGATCGAACCCACGATCCCACGATCCCCACAATCCCCGGGCCAAGGGTAAACTGTGCTGCCGCAGTGCTAACCACTGCGCCCTAAAAAGAGTAGGGCCTAGCACAGATCCCTGTGGAACTCCATGACTAAGCTTTGAGCTGAAAGAAAACTCCTCATTTACATGAACAAACTGGAACCTATCAGATAAATAAGATCTAAACCACTGCAACGAAGTTCCATTAAGTCCAACATAGTGTTCTAATCTATCAAGTAGAATATTATGATCAATAGTATCAAAAGCTGCACTAAGATCTAAAAGGACAAGTACAGAAACTAGTCCATTATCAGATGCAATGAGGAGGTCGTTAGTGACCTTCGCTAAGGCTGTTTCAGTACTATGATGGATTCTAAACCCAGATTGAAACTCTTCAAGTAAACCATTTCCCTGCAGGTGGTCAAATAATTGCGTAGCAACAACTCTTTCTAAGATTTTTGAAATGAAAGGGAGATTAGAGATTGGTCTATAGTTAGCTAAAGCTCCTGGATCTAGCGTTGGCTTTTTGAGTAAGGGTTTAATTACAGCCGTTTTAAAAGCCTGCGGTACATGGCCTAAAGTTAATGAAGAATTGATTATATGAAGAATAAAGCTACCAATAAGTGGGAAGACTTCTTTAAATAACCTGGTAGGAATAGGGTCTAAAAGACAAGATGAAGGTTTGGATGAGGAAACTATTTTGTCTAACTCACAAAGGTCGATTGGAGTAAACTCATCAAGACAGACATCAATAGAAGGAGTTGTAGTAGTTATAGTATTTAAGTTAACTGTGGGAAGAATCTGATTGATTTTATCTCTGATGGATGAAATTTTATTATTGAAAAAGTTCATAAAGTCCTGACTAGTAAGCTCTAAGGGGATGCTAGGATTGACAGAGTCCTGACTCTTTGTCAACCTGGCTACAGTACTGAAAAGAAACCTGGGATTATTCTTGTTCTCTTCTATTAATGCAGAGTAATAACTCGTTCTAGCTTTTCTAAGAGATTTTTTATAAATTAAAAGATGATTTCTCCAAGCTAAATAGATTTCATCTAAATTAGTAGAGCGCCATTTTCTTTCTAATTGACGAGTCTTCTGTTTTAAGCTACGAGTTTCTGTGTTGAACCAAGGAGTTAAAAATCTCTGATTAGACTTTTTCTTTTTTAAGGGGGCCACCAAGTCTAGAGCCTGATGCAGAGAAGCTGAAACACTATCCACCATGTTATCAATTACAGAAGGAGCAAGCTGTCTATAGCTTATTTCCGTTGTGTTGACACATGGCATAGAGGAAACAATCTGCATAAATTTGGAAACAGCATCATCTGAGAGGCATCTACTGTGATAATATTTTTCTTTAGGAGCCAAATAGTCAGAAATAGTAAAATCAAAGGTTAACAGACAATGGTCTGACAGTACAGGGTTATGAGGAGACACTACAAGATTTTCTATTTCTATGCCATATGTCAGAACAAGGTCCAATGTATGGTGGAGGTAATGAGTAGAATTTCCTACTTACTGAGAAAACCCAATCGAGTCTAATATTGAATTAAAAGCCACATTAAGGCAGTCACTATCTACATCCACATGTATATTAAAGTCCCCTACTATAATTATTCTATCAGATTTCAGCACTAAATCAGCTAAGAAATCAGCAAATTTGGATAAAAATTCTGAATAGGTTGATGGGGGACGATAAACTATGGCAAATAAAATTGGGTTTAACCTGAAATTGCTAAAGTGCCCAACACTGAGGACCAGGCCCTCAAAGGAATTATAACATGTTTTTTGCTTTACATTAACTAGTAATTTGGAATGGTAAATTGTTGCTACTCCTCCTCCACGACCAGAACTTCTGGGATTTTGACAGTTTAAATAACCAGAGGGAGTTGATTCATTTAAACCAACATAATCTTCTTGCCCTAACCAAGTCTCTGTAAGGGAAATTAAATCAATCTGATGATCAATTAACAGATCATGGACTAACAGAGACTTGGGAGTTAGAGACCTAATATTTAATAAACCACATTTAATTTTTAAATTATGAGGAGGAACAGAGGCCAAATCATTCAATTTAGAGGCTTTATGTTTAATTTGAGTTTTACCAATATTTTGCTTTATCACTTTGGGATGCTTATACATTATATTTTTATTTACTTTGGAGGGAGCAGACAACGAATCTCTGATGGGGAAGACAGGGGCTAAGCTGAGGGGTGGCGGATGAAGAGGAGCTGCAGAGAGGCGTGTAAGACTGCGACTCTGCTTCCTGGTCCCAACTCTGAGTAGTCACGGTTTTGGAAATTTGGATAAAAAAGATGCCAGATTGTTAGATAAATGAGAAGCACCATCCAAAGTGGGATGAATGCTGTCTCGTCTCATAAGACCAGGTTTTCCCCAAAAAGAGCTCCAATTGTCAATGTAGCCCACGTCATTTTTAGGACACCACACAGACAGCCAGCGGTTCAAGGATGACGAGCGACTAAACATGTCATCACTGGTCAGATTGGGGAGGGGCCCAGAGAATACTACAGTGGCAGACATCGTTTTTGCAAACTCACACACCGATTCTACATTAAGTTTCGTGACTTCCGACTGCCGGAGACGGATGTCATTAATGCCGGCGTGAATAACAATTGTGGAGTATTTACAGTTACTTTTAGCCAGCATTTTCAAATTTGACTCGATGTCGCCTGCTCTGGCCCCAGGAATACATTGGACTATGGCCGCTGGAGTCTCTAGGTTCACGTTTCTGACTACAGAGTCGCCAATGATCAGAGTTTTTTCCTCAGTGGGTGTGTCGCTGAGCGGGGAAAAACGATTAGAAACGTGAACAGGTTGGTGGTGAACCGGGGCTTTGCGACTAGGCTTCCTTCTCACCGTCACCCACCCAGTCTCCTCGCTGCTGAGGAGAGCCGGGGAACCGCTGACAGTGGGACCTAAGCTAGCTAGCTCCGCTGCAGCTAATGGGCGTCCGTCGAGATTAACTGGCGCAGACGGTGTTTCAATGCAGCGGAGCCGGGATTCCAAATCAGACAACCTCGCCTCGAGCGCCTCAAAAAGACAACATTTATTACATTTACCGTTATCACTAAAAGAGGCAGAGGTGTAGCTAAACATCTGACAGAGAGAGCACACCAGAGGAGAGGAAAGAGAGCTAGTAGCCATAGCTAGTGGCTAGAGAGCAAACCACAAAGCAAACCACACAGGCAGACAGCAAAACAGGAAGTGACGATACGTTACCACAAGGAAGTGACGATCAAGGGACTGCGGGTGGAGTCTGACCAGGCGGAGGTTTCCGTCGTGGGAAAAGTTGTGGCAGGAGAGCGTGTGCAGCCCTCAGCGACACACCTACATGATGGCAGCAACCTGCACCATGGAGAGAAAGCACAAGGATAAATAACTTCTTTACCGTTGTGTAAGAGACGACTTACTTGTCTGTTGTGGTAGTATACCCAGACGAGCCAGCGTTGAATCACTGAAGAGAGCTTCCTTAAATACGCTGGTTGATAAGAGGTGTGTCCTCTTCCTCAGGTGCGCTGATGAGCAGTGGAGAGATGAACGGGAAGGAGGGGGCGCACTCTCGCCATCCATGACAGGGCCCCCCCTTCTAGGGGGGTCCACAGGGCTTATCGGGATGGGCCTGATGGTAGGACCGGAGCATCTCTTTATCCAAGATCCAGGCCGAAGGAACCCAGGATCACTCCTCCGGGCCGTAGCCCTCCTAATCCACCAAATACTGGAGACCCCGGCCCCGATGGTGAACATCCAAGATCCAGTGGACCATGTGGGCAGGGAGACCATCGATGATCCCGGGAGGAGGAGGAGGCTTTGGTGGGGGGGCACAGAGGACTGACCGAGAGGGGCTTGATGTGAGAGTCATGAAAGGTCGGGTTCACACAGAGGGCGGGTGGGACGCTCAGCCGAACTGAGGCATTGTTGATAATTCTGGAGATTGGGAAGGGCCCGATAAAGCGCGGAGACAGCTTCTTGAACGTAGTCTTCAAGGGCACCTGACTGGCTGCCAACCAGACCTGCTGTCCCACCGTGTACTTGGGTGCGGGCGTCCGGTGTTTGTCCGCCACCATCCGGTTGCGCCACACAGAGTGGGTAAGAGCGGCACGCGTGGACCTCCAGATGTGCCTGCAGCGGCGAGCATGAGCCCCCACCGAAGGAACCCCAACCTCCCTCTCGGCCATAGGCAGTAGTGGAGGCATGTACCCCAATGATGCTTCTAAGGGAGTAAGCCCCATAGACGTGGAAACAGCTGTGTTCATAGAATACTCCACCCAGGTCAGATGTGAACTCCACGATGAAGGGTGCTCGGCTGCCACGCACCTCAAGGTGGCCTCCAAGAACTGATTGGCGCGCTCTGCCTGCCCGTTGCTCTGCGGGTGGTTCCCAGAGGAGAGGCTCACTGTGGTTCCCAAGGTGCGGCAGAAGGCCTTCCAGACCTGAGATGTAAACTGCGGCCCCCGGTCAGACACGATGTCCACTGGGATGCCATGGAGTTGAATAACATGATCCATCAGCAGGACGGCCGTCTCCAAGGCCAAACGAAGTTTGTGGAGTGCCACCAGGTGGACAGCCTTGGAGAAATGGTCTACAATGGTTAGAATCACAGTTTTGCCGCGGGAGGGGGGAAGTCCAGTGACGAAGTCCATGGCGATGTGGGATCACGGTCGACCAGGGACGGGGAGGGGATGGAGGAGTCCGGGGGGGGGGGGGGGGGGGATCGGACTTGCCCCGGACACAGGTCTGACAGGCCCGTACGTACTCCCACACGTTCCGCCGCAGCATGGCCCGCCAGAACCTCCGCCGAACCAGATCGATAGTACGGGCGATTCCAGGATGACAGGCAAAACGGCTGGTGTGACCCCAGTGGATAACGTCACTGCGGAGGGCAGCGGGGACATACAGGCGACCCGGGGGGCACCCTGCCAGCACAGGCTCCCGAGACTGGGCCTGACGGACCCTCCACTCAATATCCCACGTAAGGGCACCAAGGACGCACGAAGAGGGAAGAATGGATTGGGGAAGGGAAGGGGGCGCTACCTCCTCGGAATCAAACTGGCGTGATAGCGCATCCGGTTTAGTATAGCCCAAGAAAAGAGTAGATGTAGTGGAGAACTCGCACTTCTTGGCCTTAACGTTGAGCTGGTTCTCCAAGAGCCATTGTAAAATGGCCTTTACATGAACCTCATGTTCCTCTTCATCCAAATAGACGAACACAAATCGGTAGAGCATATCGCGGAGGATGTCGTTAATTAACCGTTGGAAGACAGCGGGGGCGTTGGTGAGCCCAAACAGCATCACCAAATACTCGAATTGCCCCAGGTGTGTTTTAAACGCTGTCTTCCACTTGTCCTCCTCATGAATGCGAATGAGATGGTATGCGTTGAGTAAGTCTAATATGGTAAACACCCGTGAGCGCTGAAAGAGCTCAAACGTGGAATTCATCAAGGGCAGGGGATATTTGTCCTTAACAGTTATAGCATTGAGCTCATGGTAATCGATACACGGGCAGAGTGAGCCATCCTTCTTGCTGACAAAGAAGAACCCGACCCCGAGAGGAGCTGAAGATGGCCGAATGAGGCCGGCATTCAGCGACTCTTTAATATACTTCTCCATGGCCTCCCTCTCCGGCCCCAAAATACTGTAGAGCCGGCTGGATGGCAGCTTCGCCCCCGGGATGAGGTCCACAGCACAGTCATAAGAGTGATGAGATGGCAGCGACAGCACTCTCAACTTGCTGAAGACCTCCCCTAAATCATGAAAAGCCCGGGGACGAGGCTGAGATCCGGCGGCTCAACCGGAGGAGGCAAGACCGAGAGAGATGGAGCACATTCCGCTGAACTTAAACAATTGGCCAAACAAAACGGGCTCCAGGAGGAGATGGAATTCAGCCCCCAATTTATCATGGGGCTGTGCCTCCGGAGCCACGGATAACCAAGAATCATCGGGGAAGATAAATCTGGGAGAACTAGGAACGTTAGTTCCTCCCGATGATTCCCGGACAAGAGGATGGCAACCGGCCACGTTCATTTGGCGACACCTGCGACCTTGCCACCAGATATGGTGGTAACACATTGTTGGGGGAACAATTTAAGAGTGGGAATACCCAGGTCCCGGACGAGCCGGGCCGACACGAAATTGCCCTCTGCCCCTGAATTGACTAATGCCATGATCCTCCTCTCAACCCCCAGCAATTGCACGAGGGCCGGAATAGAGAAATTGCTGGGGGAAGTTGACTTGGGCCCGCCCGTCAGACCCCCCACGGTTACTGACAGGCCACGTCTTTTGGCCACCGGGGGCACTCGTCTCGACTGTGCTCCGGGGAAGCACAGTACAAGTACGCGCCAGGTCTCCTCCTTTGCCGACGCTCAGCCTCGGTTAGACGAACCCGGCTGAGATCCATTGGTTCGGGAGGAGGCCTGGCCCCCCCAAGTGTCAGTCCCCGCGGCAGGCACACGCCCGGCGGACCATCAAGAGGAGGCCTGTTGCTCCTTTGCGTGTTCACAGTGGCAGTTGTCCAACCCCACAGCCTGATCAGTAAGACCACTGAGCTTCGCAGGAACAGCATGAACCGCCAGATCATCGCGGAGATGGTCATTCAACTCATGGAGGAACGCGCTGCATAACGCAACCTCATTCCTTCCCAAGTCTGCCGCTTTGACCCGAAACTCCAGAGAGAACTTAGCCACAGACCGAGCCCCCTGGCAGAGAGTCATAAGGTGGCTCATAATGTTCCCCTGACTCTCGGTGTGGTCGAACGTGCGACAAAAAGCGACCACAAATTGGTCAAACGTGTAACTACTGTCTGCTGTGGCCCGGGCCCAACTAAGAGCCCAGTCCCATAGCAGTAGGGTGAAAAACTGAATTTTTGCGATATCCATCGGGTACTCCCCCCCCAACCTGCTCCAAATACATCCGTACCTGGTGTAAAAGCTCCTTACATTTCCCCACCTCTCCCACGTACAGGTGAGGGAACGGAGGTGGTACAGCGAACTGGTGGATGAATAATGGGAGCAGGCTGAGGAGGAGGATCTGGCAGAGCCGCCCCAGCCAAATGACGCGTGATCGTATCCAATTGCTGCATCACAATTTGCAGCTGCTGGTTCATCACGGTGACCTGTTGCTCGGTCGCTTATAAGCGATCCATAGCAGATTGTCCCCCTGTTGCACCTGCTGAGCCGAGGTTAAGGCTGGCTCGTTCTGTCATGACTGATTAGGATATTCAGCCCACGTGCAAGGGGCAGCAACAACGAGACAATCAAACCGTATACACGTTTGAATGTTTTATTAAATATCAAAACCCACTCTGCTACAGAACAGTCACTCACCAGAGGAATGGGCTTGTGGAGCAAAAGTGAGAGCTGTGAGCAGAGGAATGGAGATAGGGAAAATGGGCGAGCCAAATTACCACTTACATGGGCTCTGAGGGAGCGCAGGCCGAACCCCAGCGGGGAATAGACAAACCAGCAGGGTAAGGGACTGCGGGTGGAGTCTGACTGGGCGGAGGTTTCCGTTGTGGGAAAAGTTGGGGCTGTCACGCCGCGCCGCTCATCAGCGGCGCCACCTGCTCGCACGCCTGCTCGTCATCAGCGGCGAGGGATATAAGCCATCTCGCCCTGAGCTTCGGCCTGAAGCCGTCAGACTTCGTCACTCATCATCATGAGTCAAACCTATTCTTCAGCGCAACACTTTGGTAAGAAGTCCTTACCTCCTTTCCTTCCCAGTCTGCTCCCCTGTGCACAGGTGGATTCCTCGGCGGCGGACGACGTCCCTCCCTCGCCCATTCCTCGCTGCTGCACTGAGTCCTGCAGGTGGCCGTCTACCGGGTCCCGTCCTTGTGGTGCCAGTCATCTGTCTCTTCCAAGTAAGCTCCTCTCTCGCTCATTCTCCTCCTGTGTTGGTGTGTGCCCGTCACCCTTTCTCCTTGTGCTCTCTCCCATAGGGTTGCCGGCTGTACGGTCTCCTGCCTCTGTGCCCGAAGCAGACGCTGCCACCAATACATTTACATCCCGCAGACACACATCCATTCACTCCTGTTGCTAATAAACTATTTGAACTTCTCTGAGCCTGTGTGTGTGCGTCTCCGGAGCCGTGCGTTATGTCAGTACGGCTTCAGCAGAGCGGCTCGGCAGATGGCGGGCTCGCACACCGGTTTTCCACTCTCGAGGCTCGAGTGGATCAGATAGCCTATCAGCAACAGGTAATTTTTAATCAATTGTTAAATTTAACTAACCAGTTGGGCCGCTTGGACCCCCAACAGCCATTCCCCCCGGCTCGTCAGGGTGGCACGGCTCCTGCTGCTCCAGTGGCCGTCCAGCAGGCTCCGAGTGCACCGGTTCGGCTCACACCCATTCCAACCCCCGCCCGCTTTAGCGGTAAGCTCGGTGGAGCGTGGGGGTTTATTATGCAGTGTGAGTCCGTTTTCCACCGTGTGCCCGGAGACTTTCCCTCAGATCATAGCCGAATTGGTTATATCGGGACTCTCCTAGAGGGGTGAGCATTAACATGGACCTACGCCGTTATGGCGAGGCCCAGTTATGCCGCCCTCACATATGACCAATTCGTGAGGCGCTTCCTGGAGGTCTTTGACCATACTCCTACCAAGACGGTCCAGGTCGATTGGCTTCTCGCCCTCCAGCAGGGAAGCCGGTTGGCAGCGGACTACACGGTCGACTTCCGGGTAGCGGCGGAGGAATTAGGCTGGGAGGAACGCTCCCTCTGCGGCCTTTTTCTCCGCAGCCTCAATGATGATCTGAGGGATGAACTGGCTGGGCGGGATATTCCTGAGACGCTAGCAGAGCTGACATCCTTAGCGATTAGTTTGGACAACAGGCTGCGCGAGCGCTCCTCGGGGCGGAAGTCGTCTTCTTCTCGCCCTCGTGGAGTCTCGCCGCACCTGTTCCAAGCTCGACCCCTGGCGGCGCCGCCACCATCGTGCCCCGAGGAGTCGGAGCCGATGGTGACGGGCTGGACAAAGCTTTCCCCTGCAGAGAAACAACGCCGCCGTGAGTTGGATCTCTGCATGTATTGCGGAGATGACCAACACACGGTGAAGTTTTGCCCACGGAAAGCCAGTCGGCGGGGTCCGCGAGTCACTATAGGGGGCCTCGCGGATCTCAACCGGTTAGACCCCCTCACTCAATTAAAGCTGCCCATCCGTTTCTGCCACAGCCCCATTGGGCACCTCACCCACGCACTGGTGGATTCGGGCGCAGAAGGCAGCTTTATTTCACAAAGCCTGGCAACCCGATTGGGCATCCGCTGCCAGGCGCTCAAAAACCCCATCTCCCTGGTCAACCTCTCCCGTGCTTCCCTTGGGAGAGTCACGCACCAGACCATCCCGGTCCCGGTGATCATCTCTGGTAACCACCGGGAGGAGATAACCTTTCTCTCGGCGCCACACCAGTAGGCTGCCTTTTGCAACAGCGGCTCGATTCCAAGTTTTTTTCCCCTTCCTCTCTCTTTTGATCACTTTTTTTTTCACCCCACTTATATCACGGACACACAGATCGTCCCAAATGTCTCCTGAGCCGGTGGACGGAGCCACTGTTTATAGCAGGATACGATACAACAGGGAAGAGCTGCTAGCATTTAACCGCCACCCGGTCCCACTGGAAAAACTCGACATACCGAGAGAATTGAGGCGAAAGCGTCGCGGCTGCCGGGCTGGAGTAAGGCGGAGGACAAAAAATATAAGGTACAGACCCTCCCTTCCATCTGTTGTCATGGGAAATGTACGGTCGATACTGGGAAAGTTAGATGAGCTAGCGGCTATCTCCCGTTATGATAGCACTTACCGGGAGTGCTCTCTCCTTTTGTTTACTGAGACGTGGCTAACTGAACTAGCAGCAGATGCTAACATTGAGCTGGAGGGTTTTCACATGATACGAGCTGACCGAACACCAGAGAGTGGCAAAGCAAGGGGCGGTGGAGTGATAATGTATGTTAACAACAACTGGTGCAGACCGGGACATATCACTGTTAAACAACGACACTGCAGCAAAGACATTGAGTTGCTAGCTGTTAGCATGAGGCCTACATATCTCCCGAGAGAACACTCACACGTGATCTGCATTGTTGTTTATGCAAATCCGACGGCGAACACTGGGACAGCGCGTGACGTCATCCATTCAGTAACCAGCAGGCTGCAGACAGAACACCCAGATGCTCTTCTCCTCATCTCAGGCGATTTCAACCACGTTTCACTGTCTCCCATTCTGCCCACTTTCACCCAGTATGTCACATGCCACACTAGAGACAATAAAACACTGGATTTATTCTACGCAAACACTAAGGTAGCGTACACCTCATCACAACTCCCCCCACTTGGGAGATCGGATCACAACTTGGTTCATCTCCGACCGGTGTACAAACCCCTAGTGCACAGACAACCTCCGGCCATGCACACTGTGGAGTTATGGTCTGAGGAGACAATGGACACTCTAAAGGACTGTTTTGAAGCCACTGCCTGGAAGCAGCTCTGCGATCCACATGGTGAGGACATCGATGGCCTCATTCACACCTTCACGGGCTACCTCAGCTTCTGTGTGGACAAATCCGTTCCCACCAAGACCATACGGCGTCACTCAAACAACAAACCCTGGATCAACCCTGAGATAAAAACACTTCTGAGAGAGAAGAAGAGGATCTTCAGGTCGGGGAACAGGGAGATGCTGAAGTCCGTATAGAGGGAGCTGAGGAGAAAGATCAGAGAAGGCAAGGACAGCTTCAGGAAGAAGATGGAGGACAAGCTGCAACAGAGCGACATCAGCGGGGTCTGGAGAAACCTCAAAACCATCTCGGGGCTCCAGAATACCTCCCCCCAGGCCACGGGGGGCAGGGAGTGGGCGAACAACCTGAATCTGTTTTTCAATAGATTTGACCAACCGCCCTCCCCCCTGTCTGCACAACAACCACTGCTGCCTCTAAGAAATCAAGTCCTGCTGCCCACTCCCCACTCCACCGACACCCCCCCCCACTCCCAACACACAGCCCCCCATCCTGACCCTGACCAAGACCCAGGTGAGGACGGAGCTGAGGAAGATCAAGGCGAGGAAGGCGTCGGGACCGGACGGCATCAGCGCAAAGCTCCTCAAGTCCTGTGCAGACCAGCTGTGTGGGATTGTGACGCATATCTTCAACATGAGCCTGAAACTGGGGAGGGTACCACAGCTGTGGAAAACATCTTGTGTGGTACCTGTACCAAAAACTTCCCACCCCAAAGACCTGAACAGCTACAGACCGGTGGCCTTGACGTCCCACTTGATGAAGACCCTGGAGAGACTGCTCCTTGCTCATCTCCGCCCCCTGGTGGAACCAGCGATGGATCCACTCCAGTTCGCCTACCAGCATGGCATTGGGGTGGAGGATGCGGTGATCTTCCTCCTTCACCGTTCTCTGTCCCACCTGGAGAAGCCCGGGAATATGGTGAGGATCATGTTCTTTGACTTCTCCAGTGCTTTCAACACCATCCAACCGATGATCCTGAAGGACAAGCTGCTGCGCGCAGGGGTGGACCAGCACCTGTCATCATGGATCCTGGACTACCTCACGAACCGGCCTCAGTTTGTGAGAACCCGGGACTGTGTTTCCGACACGATCATCAGTAGCACGGGGGCCCCCCAGGACGGTGCTGGCTCCCTTCCTGTTCACTCTTTATACTGCGGACTTCTCACACAACACAACACATTGCCATCTACAGAAGTTCTCTGATGACTCTGCGATCGTTGGTCTCATCTCCAACGGAGATGAAGCTGAGTACAGAGGGCTTATCCAGACTTTGTGGACTGGTGCCATCGGAACTGCCTCCAGATCAACGCGAGGAAAACTAAGGAGCTGGTGGTGGACTGCCGCAGGCATGGGCAGCTCCTCACAGCACCAGTAAATATACAGGGAACAGACATCGAGATGGTGACATCCTATAAGTACCTGGGTATTCATCTGAACAATAAACTAGACTGGTCACACAATACTGACGCACTCTACAAGAAGGGACAGCGCAGGCTGTTCCTGCTGAGGAGACTCAGGTCTTTTGGTGTACAAGGGGCGCTGCTGAAGTCATTCTATGACACGGTGGTGGCATCAGCCATCACTTTTGGAGTGGTCTGCTGGGGCAGTGGCATTACTGCAGCCGATAGGAAGAGACTGAACAAACTGATTAAGAAAGCTAGCTCTGTCCTGGGGCAGCGCCTTGATCCGATGGAGGAGATAGGAGAGAGAAGGACGGTGGCTAAACTGTCATCTCTGCTGGAGTCCGAGTTCCACCCTATGCAGGACATACTGGATGCACTGAGGAGCTCATTTAGCAGCAGACTACATCATCCCAGGTGCACAACCGAGAGGTTTCGTAGGTCCTTCCTACCAACGGCTGTCAGACTGTACAACCTAAGCAGGGCTGCTCGCAGAGATAGCAAAAAGACGTAACAAACTAATAGTTTTTTTGAATGCAAAAGATGCAATAGACTTACACAATGGTCCTCTCCGGCATACAACTAGGAACATACCGGTCGCTATGGAGGGTGAGAATATGTATGGGCACATAATCATACCATGTAGGATAACTAAATAGACGGTTATGCTGTTTCATCCCACCTAGCAACAATGCTCTGCACTGTGTGTGTTTATATATTTACATATTTATTCCATCTAGCTACAATGCTCAGCACTGGGTGTGTTTATATTTATATATCTACATATTATTCCATCTAGCTACATTGCTCCGCACTGTGTGTGTTTATATACTTGCATATTTATTCCACCTAGCTGCAATGCTCCGTACTGTGGGTGTTTATATATTTACATATTTATTCCATCTAGCTACAATGCTCTGCACTGTGTGTTCATATATTCATATATTTATTCCATCCAGCTACAATGCTCTGCACTGTGTGTCTGTGTGTGTGTGTGTGTGTATATATATATTTTATAGTAATATGTACATATGTATATTAGCTGCTCTTGCTTGCTTGTTTTTTTTCTTGCCTTCTGATTGTTGCTCTGAGTGTTGCTATCCCTGTGCTGTTGCAATCCTGGAATTTCCCCGTTGTGGGACTAATAAAGGCTTATCTTATCTTATCTTTCTCATCCTGCCCAACTCTGTGTCGCCCGTCATCCTGGGGTATCCCTGGCTACGCCTCCACAACCCTGTCCTGGATTGGAAGTCAGCTGGGGTGTCGGCATGGAGCACGTTCTGCATGGGCACCTGTCTTCAGTCCGCTGCCTGCTCTCCGTCCGCTTCTTCCCCTGCTACAGACGCTGCACCCCCGGACCTGTCCCTGGTGCCTCTGGAATTTCACGACCTGGGTATGGTATTTAGCAAGACCAAAGCTATGTCTCTCCCTCCTCATCGGCCCTATGACTGCGCCATCAACCTCCGCCAGGGGGCACCCTTACCTTCTGGTCGGCTCTACAGTCTGTCGGCGCCGGAGAAGGAGACGATGAACGCCTACCTTAAGGAGTCGCTGAGCGCGGGGATAATCCGCCCATCGTCATCACCCGTGGGGGCAGGGTTCTTCTTCGTTGGAAAGAAGGACGGATCCCTCCGCCCTTGCATAGACTATCGGGCTCTAAATGACATCACGGAGAAGGATCGTTACACCCTGCCCCTCATGCACACTGCTTTCCACTCCCTCCAGGGGGCGACCTGGTTCACCAAGCTGGATCTACGCAGCGCATACCACCTCGTCCGGATCCGGGAGGGAGATGAGTGGAAGACAGCCTTCCGTACCCTGAACGGCCACTTTGAATGCCTGGTAATGCCGTTCGGGTTGACCAACGCTCCTGCCGTCTTTCAGCGCCTCATCAATGACGTCCTCCGGGACTTCATCGGCCTCTTTGTGTTCGTCTACCTGGACGATATACTCATCTTCTCCAAGTCCAGGGACGAGCACCAAGTCCATGTGAGGCGGGTCCTCCAAAGACTGCTGGAGAACCGGCTATATGTGAAGGCTGAAAAGTGTGAATTTTATGCTAAGACTACATCCTTCCTGGGATTCATCATCTCACACGACCAGGTGCGTCCAGACCCAGAGAAGGTGAAGGCGGTGGTAGAATGGCCTACACCTGCATCGAGGAAACAGGTGCAACAGTTCGTTGGTTTCGCGAACTTCTACCGCCGCTTTGTCCCTAACTTCAGCTCCATCGTCGGACCACTGACCCGCCTCACGTCCCCTAAGGTCCCGTTCCGGTGGACCGAAGAGGCCGCAGCTGCTTTTCAGGCGCTGAAGGCGGAGTTCTCCTCCTCCCGGGTCCTTCGCCAGGTCGACCCCGCGCTGCAGTGCATCGTGGAGGTGGACGCCTCGGACACGGGAGTGGGGGCGGTGCTATCTCAGCGGTCACCAGACGACGGCGCCAAACGGCCCTGCGCCTTCTTCTCCCGGCGCTTGTCCCCGGCGGAGAGAAACTACGACGTGGGGGACAGAGAGCTCCTAGCCATCAAGCTCGCGCTGCAAGAATGGCGCCACTGGCTAGAGGGGGCGGACCTGCCGTTCGTGGTCCTGACGGACTACAAGAACTTGGAGTACCTTCGATCTGCCAAGCGCCTGAACGCCCGCCAGGCGCGCTGGTCCTTGTTCTTCGCCAGGTTCCAGTTTTCCATCACCTTCAGGCCTGGCTCCAAGAACGGCCTGCCCGACGCCCTCTCTAGGCAGTTCGCCCCCGAGGAGTCGGAGGACACGCTCCACACCATCCTGCCCAGGTCGTGCGTCATGGGAGCCATCTCCTGGGACATTGAGGGCAAGATCCGGAAGGCGTGGAAGTGGAACCTGACCCTGGCGGCGGACCGAAGGGGAGGCTGTTCGTGCCATCTGCAGTTCGAGGAGAGGTCATCCACTGGCTACACACCTCCAAGCTCACCTGTCACCCTGGCTCCTCCCGGATGATAAACCTCCTCCAGCGGTCCTTTTGGTGGCCGGGCCTGCGGAGGGATGCGGCCCGCTACGCCCGGGCTTGTCCAATTTGTGCCACCAACAAGTCGGGAAACGCCCCTCCAGCGGGTCTGCTCCAGCCCCTGCCCGTCCCTGGCAGGCCCTGGTCGCACATCGCTTTGGATTTCGTCACCGGACTCCCAGTCTCTAATTCCTACAACACCATCCTGACCATCGTGGACCGCTTCTCCAAGGCTGTGCACTTCATTCCCCTACGAGGTCTTCCAACTGCCCTGGAGACGGCGGATCTCCTCATCCAACACGTGGTCAGGCTGCACGGGATTCCGGTGGATGTGGTCTCGGACCGGGGGCCCCAATTTTCCTCTGAGGTTTGGAGATCGTTTTGTAACGCCATCGGAGCCAAGGTGAGCCTCTCCTCTGGCCATCAACCCCAATCCAACGGGCAGTGTGAGCGGACCAACCAGGAGCTGGAGGCTGCGCTCCGCTGTGTAACAGCATCCAAACCCACGTCTTGGAGTAACCATCTTGCCTGGGTTGAATACGCCCACAACACCGCTCGCTCTTCTGCTCAGGGATGTCCCCCTTCAAGGCGTCCCTGGGTTATGACCCCCCGCTGTTCCCGGCGCAGGAGAGTGAGGTAACTGTCCCCTCAGTTAGGGCGCATCTCAGGCAGTTCCGCCCCATCTGGGCATCAGCGCGTAATGCGCTTTTACGCACGGCAGAGCGCAACAGAACTGTGGCGGACCGGCACAGAAGACCTGCCCCGGCGTACAGAGTTGGGCAACGAGTCTATGTGTCGACCCAGGACGTGACATTGAAAGGCGAGAGGAGGAAGCTGGCACAGCGCTTTATGGGACCCTACCCCATCACCCGGATCATCAACCCGGTAGCTGTGCGTGTGGCTATTCCCCCCTCCCTCTGCATCCATCCCACCTTTTTCCCTTCCTCTCTTTTTTGACCAGTCTTTTTTTTTTCACCCCACTTATATCACGGACACACAGATCGTCCCAAATGTCTCCTGAGCCGGTGGACGGAGCCACTGTTTATAGCAGGATACGATACAACAGGGAAGAGCTGCTAGCATTTAACCGCCACCCGGTCCCATTGGAAGAACTCGACATACCGAGAGAATTGAGGCGAAAGCGTCGCGGCTGCCGGGCTGGAGTAAGGCGGAGGACAAAAAATATAAGGTACAGACCCTCCCTTCCATCTGTTGTCATGGAAAATGTACGGTCGATACTGGGAAAGTTAGATGAGCTAGCGGCTATCTCCCGTTATGATAGCACTTACCGGGAGTGCTCTCTCCTTTTGTTTACTGAGACGTGGCTAACTGAACTAGCAGCAGATGCTAACATTGAGCTGGAGGGTTTTCACATGATACGAGCTGACCGAACACCAGACAGTGGCAAAGCTAGGGGCGGTGGAGTGATAATGTATGTTAACAACAACTGGTGCAGACCGGGACATATCATTGTTAAACAATGACACTGCAGCAAAGACTTTGAGTTGCTAGCTGTTAGCATGAGGCCTACATATCTCCCGAGAGAACACTCACACGTGATCTGCATTGTTGTTTATGCAAATCCGACGGCGAACGCTGGGACAGCGCGTGACGTCATCCATTCAGTAACCAGCAGGCTGCAGACAGAACACCCAGATGCTCTTCTCCTCATCTCAGGCGATTTCAACCACGTTTCACTGTCTCCCATTCTACCCACGTTCACCCAGTATGTCACATGCCACACTAGAGACAATAAAACACTGGATTTATTCTACGCAAACACTAAGGAGGCGTACACCTCATCACAACTCCCCCCACTCGGGAGATCGGATCACAACTTGGTTCATCTCCGGCCGGTGTACAAACCCCTAGTGCACAGACAACCTCCGGCCATGCACACTGTGGAATTATGGTCTGAGGAGACAATGGACACTCTAAAGGACTGTTCTGAAGCCACCGCCTGGAAGCAGCTCTGCGATCCACATGGTGAGGACATCGATGGCCTCATTCACACCTTCACGGGCTACCTCAGCTTCTGTGTGGACAAATCAGTTCCCACCAAGACCACACGGGGTCACTCAAACAACAAACCCTGGATCAACCCTGAGATAAAAACACTTCTGAGAGAGAAGAAGAGGATCTTCAGGTCGGGGAACAGGGAGATGCTGAAGTCCGTACAGAGGGAGCTGAGGAGAAAGATCAGAGAAGGCAAGGACAGCTTCAGGAAGAAGATGGAGGACAAGCTGCAACAGAGCGACATCAGCGGGGTCTGGAGAAACCTCAAAACCATCTCGGGGCTCCAGAATACCTCCCCCCAGGCCACGGGGGGCAGGGAGTGGGCGAACAACCTGAATCTGTTTTTCAATAGATTTGACCAACCGCCCTCCCCCCTGTCTGCACAACAACCACTGCTGCCTCTAAGAAATCAAGTCCTGCTGCCCACTCCCCACTCCACCGACACCCCCCCCCCCCCACTCCCAACACACAGCCCCCCATCCTGACCCTGACCAAGACCCAGGTGAGGACGGAGCTGAGGAAGATCAAGGCGAGGAAGGCGTCGGGACCGGACGGCATCAGTGCAAAGCTCCTCAAGTCCTGTGCAGACCAGCTGTGTGGGATTGTGACGTATATCTTCAACATGAGCCTGAAACTGCGGAGGGTACCACAGCTGTGGAAAACATCTTGTGTGGTACCTGTACCAAAAACTTCCCACCCCAAAGACCTGAACAGCTACAGACCGGTGGCCTTGACGTCCCACTTGATGAAGACCCTGGAGAGACTGCTCCTTGCTCATCTCCGCCCCCTGGTGGAACCAGCGATGGATCCACTCCAGTTCGCCTACCAGCATGGCATTGGGGTGGAGGATGCGGTGATCTTCCTCCTTCACCGTTCTCTGTCCCACCTGGAGAAGCCCGGGAATATGGTGAGGATCATGTTCTTTGACTTCTCCAGTGCTTTCAACACCATCCAACCGATGATCCTGAAGGACAAGCTGCTGCGCGCAGGCGTGGACCAGCACCTGTCATCATGGATCCTGGACTACCTCACGAACCGGCCTCAGTTTGTGAGAACCCGGGACTGTGTTTCCGACACGATCATCAGTAGCACGGGGGCCCCCCCAGGGAACGGTGCTGGCTCCCTTCCTGTTCACTCTTTATACTGCGGACTTCTCACACAACACAACACACTGCCATCTACAGAAGTTCTCTGATGACTCTACGATCGTTGGTCTCATCTCCAACGGAGATGAAGCTGAGTACAGAGGGCTTATCCAGGACTTCGTGGACTGGTGCCATCGGAACTGCCTCCAGATCAACGCGAGGAAAACTAAGGAGCTGGTGGTGGACTGCCGTAGGCATGGGCAGCCCCTCACAGCACCAGTAAATATACAGGGAACAGACATCGAGATGGTGACATCCTATAAGTACCTGGGTGTTCATCTGAACAATAAACTAGACTGGTCACACAATACTGACGCACTCTACAAGAAGGGACAGCGCAGGCTGTTCCTGCTGAGGAGACTCAGGTCTTTTGGTGTACAAGGGGCGCTGCTGAAGTCATTCTATGACACGGTGGTGGCATCAGCCATCACTTTTGGAGTGGTCTGCTGGGGCAGTGGCATTACTGCAGCCGATAGGAAGAGACTGAACAAACTGATTAAGAAAGCTAGCTCTGTCCTGGGGCAGCGCCTTGATCCGATGGAGGAGATAGGAGAGAGAAGGACGGTGGCTAAACTGTCATCTCTGCTGGAGTCCGAGTTCCACCCTATGCAGGACATACTGGATGCACTGAGGAGCTCATTTAGCAGCAGACTACATCATCCCAGGTGCACAACCGAGAGGTTTCGTAGGTCCTTCCTACCAACGGCTGTCAGACTGTACAACCTAAGCAGGGCTGCTCGCAGAGATAGCAAAAAGACGTAACAAACTAATAGTTTTTTTGAATGCAAAAGATGCAGTAGACTTACACAATGGTCCTCTCCGGCATACAACTAGGAACATACCGGTCGCTATGGAGGGTGAGAATATGTATGGGCACATAATCATACCATGTAGGATAACTAAATAGACGGTTATGCTGTTTCATCCCACCTAGCAACAATGCTCTGCACTGTGTGTGTTTATATATTTACATATTTATTCCATCTAGCTACAATGCTCAGCACTGGGTGTGTTTATATTTATATATCTATATATTTATTCCATCTAGCTACAATGCTCCGCACTGTGTTTTTATATATCTACATATTATTCCATCTAGCTACATTGCTCCGCACTGTGTGTGTTTATATACTTGCATATTTATTCCACCTAGCTGCAATGCTCCGTACTGTGGGTGTTTATATATTTACATATTTATTCCATCTAGCTACAATGCTCTGCACTGTGTGTTCATATATTCATATATTTATTCCATCCAGCTACAATGCTCTGCACTGTGTGTCTGTGTGTGTGTGTGTATATATATATATTTTATAGTAATATGTACATATGTATATTAGCTGCTCTTGCTTGCTTGTTTTTTTTCTTGCCTTCTGATTGTTGCTCTGAGTGTTGCTATCCCTGTGCTGTTGCAATCCTGGAATTTCCCCGTTGTGGGACTAATAAAGGCTTATCTTATCTTATCTTATCTTACCTTCCACGTGTCCAAGGTGAAGCTGGCAGTCTCTGACCCCCTTTGCCCTCCTCCTGCTGCGCAACCTGCGCCCCGGATGATTGATGGCCATCTGGCCTGGTCCGTCGCCTCCATCCTGGACTCCCGGCGCCGGGGTCGTGGGTTGCAGTACTTGGTGGACTGGGAGGGCTATGGGCCCGAGCATCGACAGTGGGTACCCTCGTCGTTCGTGTTGGACCCATCGCTCATCGCTGACTTCCACCGAGCGCACCCAGAGAAGCCATCGCCAGGAGGTGCTGCTAGAGGGGGGAGTACTGTCACGCCGCGCCGCTCATCAGCAGTGCCACCTGCTCGCACACCTGCTCGTCATCAGCGGCGAGGGATATAAGCCGCCTCGCCCTGAGCTTCGGCCTGAAGCCGTCAGACTTCGTCACTCATCATCGTGAGTCAAACCTATTCTTCAGCGCAACATTTTGGTAAGAAGTCCTTACCTCCTTTCCTTCCCAGTCTGCTCCCCTGTGCACAGGTGGATTCCTCGGCGGCGGACGACGTCCCTCCCTCGCCCATTCCTCGCTGCTGCACCGAGTCCTGCAGGTGGCTGTCTACCGGGTCCCGTCCTTGTGGTGCCAGTCATCTGTCTCTTCCAAGTAAGCTCCTCTCTCGCTCATTCTCCTCCTGTGTTGGTGTGTGCCCGTCACCCTTTCTCCTTGTGCTCTCTCCCATAGGGTTGCCGGCTGTACGGTCTCCTGCCTCTGTGCCCGAAGCAGACGCCACCACCAATACATTTACATCCCGCAGACACACATCCATTCACTCCTGTTGCTAATAAACTATTTGAACTTCTCTGAGCCTGTGTGTGTGCGTCTCCTGAGCCATGCGTTATGTCAGGGGCAGGAGAGCGTGTGCAGCCCTCAGCGACACACCTACACGATGGCAGCAACCTGCACCATGGAGAGAAAGCACAAGGATAAATAACTTCTTTACCGTTGTGTAAGAGATGACTTACTTGTCTGTTGTGGTAGTATACCCAGACGAACCAGCGTTGAATCACTGAAGAGAGCTTCCTTAAATACGCTGGCTGATAAGAGGGCGCAGGTGTGTCCTCTCCCTCAGGTGCACTGATGAGCAGTGGAGAGATGAATGGGAAGGAGGGGGCGTGCTCTCGCTGCCCATGACAGCCTGGTCCAAAAGAAAAAAGCTTTCCTACAAGGTGACAAGCTGAGGGTGAAGGAACTGCAGAAAGCTTTTGGGAGGATGGCGAAGCTGACTAAAATAAATTATAAGAATAAGGTGGAGCAGAAATTAACATCAGGAAGTGTGAGAGAGGTGTGGCAGGGTCTAAATATCATGATGGGCAGAGCCCCAAAACATTTTTTTTTTTTGTTACTTATTTGTACCCGTAGGTAGATTTGGTTTGCAGTCTGGTGACAAGCCACCGGCTGCCGGTCGCTGCGTGCGCGAGCGCCCTAAACCTACATGTTTTTGGTATGCGGGAGGAAACCGGAGAAATCCCGGAGTAAACCTGCGCAACACGGGGAGAACATGCAAACTCCACACAGCTCACTGTTGGTCGGGGGCTGGGATCGAACCCATGATCCCCGCAATCCCCCGGCCGAGGGTAAACTGTGCTGCCACAGTGCTAAACCACTGCGCCACCGTGCAGCCCCATGACATGCCATGGTCAACTGCCCAGATCCCTCTTCCTTTGCAGAACAGCTTAACACCTTCTTCACCCTTTTGAATACCAGCAGCACAACCGACCACCTGGACCTGCCCACCTTCCATCTCCCCCCATGAACCCCTTATCATTGAGGAGCAACTTGTGACGTCCATCTTACAAAGGGTCAACCAACACAAAGCTGCTAGCCCTGATAGGCTCAGAGGCAGAGTCCTCAAGGAATGTTCCACTCAGCTAGGTGGCATCCTCACAAGACCTTTTCAGCATCTCTTGGATTCTGGATGTGTCCCTGACCAGTGGAAGGAATCTACCATCATTCCAATCCCCAAAAAGACTCACCCTAAGAACCTGAAAGACTCCAGACCAGTGGCCCTGACCTCTGTGCTCTGTAAATTTATGGAGCGAGTGGTGTGTGACTTTTTGGCCAACATGTTGTCACACAAATTGGATCTCCTCCAGTTTGCCTATAAGGCAAAATGGGGTGTAGAGGGTGTATGTCTTACACTTCTAGACACTGTCACTAAACAACTGGATTCTTCACACCCACACACTGTCATATCCGGCTCTAGGGAGCCGGGCAATCAGAGCCAGGGACAAGCCAGTGAGTCGAGATGTTTTATTCTGGGTAAGGGATAAGGGATGAGGAGAGCACAGACACTCATACAGACGTACATTCTCAGGCTGCACAGCGCAGGGGTAGGTAGCTCGTACCGGACATGGGGGTAACAAGACGTGCATACTCACAGCGGGATACAAACACCGGAATGCTGCAAGGGGAGTTAAGGCTGACACCAGACGAAGGGGCTTCAGCCTAGCAGTGCTTATGTCGCAGCCCCGAATGATCGAAGCTGCTCCTCTTTATACTCATTAACAGCGCCCCAGCTGATGAGGATTAATTGGCCCCAGCCGTCCCGTGACACTGACAGCTGGGAACCAGCTGAGGCACTGCCCAATGAGAGGCAGGGATAAAAGGAGCATGGGCTGAGCGCCGAGCCGGCGTCTCACCCCATGGTGACAGAGCCTCCCCCTCACGGTCGGGCTCCCGAACGACCAGGAACATCCCAGCCCCCCCCCACCTCCCCACCTAGGGTGGGCGGAAGGGAGGCAGGACCGGAGGGGAAGATGCAAAGGGAAGGACAAAAAAAACAATAGACCAATGTAGGGCAGCAGGGCAGAGAAAAAAAACCCCAAATACAATACCCTACAACACAGGGAAAAGGATTAACCCAGAGCACAGTTAGGGAGAAAACTGAGTTAGGACACAAAATGATGAAAAACGCTGTGCATGGATACTAAAGAAAACAAAACACACAGCACTGAATATATAAAAGATCACCTAAAGAAACAGAGGTGACAAGGACAAATGGGTAATAATGAAGTACAGTTAAGTGGGAATGGAACACATTACTTCAAACAATAACAAACACAGTCAATGTTAAAGTCGGGGCCAGGGAAGGCCCCCCACGAGGATAATAAGACAGAATGGGGTGATCACAGAGTATGGTTGAACAGGAAACCACACGCATACTCCATGATGCACCGACGAGGCCAAGGCTAAGGTAAGGATGAATGAAAACGCTGAGTAAAGATAAGAAAATGCAATACACAGCGGGATACATAAGGTGAGTCACCAAGAGGAAAAAAAGGTGACAGGGTAACAGGATAACAATACGATAAAAATGCTGAGTATGGTTAAAAAAAACAACACACAGCACAAAAACATATATTCCCCTAATGGACAAAGAAACTACACCCGAGTGACCTCAATAATAATAAAAGAAGTAAAGGACACCCGAGGAGACGGCAGGCAGAGTCCAAAACGGCCGGAATTGTTCTGGTAATCTCCCCGCCCATTGTCCAGTTGGCAACCCGGGGAAGAGAAATGTTCGGACGGCGAACTCTGGGCCCAGATCCCAGGAATCCAGTCCAACGGCTGCCGAACCAGGCCGCCCAAAGGCAAACAGACCAGTGGGGGGAAACCAGATCGCCGAACCGAAAGTTTTGCGGGTCGGGTCGTCGACCCGCATCACTCAACCACCAGGACCGTTGAGACGGACGAAGGGTCAGAGCGGATCCCGGTGGAAGAGGCTCAGGGGAGAGCCGATGACGAGGGCGGCGGGCCTCAGGGAAACGGCCACCTCCTCACCGGACCTGGACAACACTGGGGCAGCACCCACGTCGGACCCCGATCGGGCCTCAGGCGAACCCACGTTGGACCCCGATTGGGTCTCGGGCGAACCCACGTTGGACACTGCACCAGAACCGACCTCCAACGTTGAACCTGGACCCTCCAGCACCACGAGGAACAGCAACTCCTCGCCGGTGACCCTGGAAGAAGGCTCAGAAGAGAAAACAGAACCGGGATCAGGATCACCGGCAGCGCCAGAACCCGGCGAGACGAGCTCAGACGCAGCGGGCGGCTGCACCCTGCTCGTCTCCCCTGGAGATAGGCTGAAGTGCTCAAAGATAAAAAGAGAGAAAAGAAAGGAGAGCACTCGCCTGATCTCGGGTTCTGACGCCGTCCAGGACTGCGAAGATCCAGGATCCGTCGTCAGGAGGTCGTTGTCAGGCTCCCATCTAGCCGCGTCGGGCCCCGCAGCCAGCACGATGGTCAGCGCAGCTTGAGATCCCTCCAGCTCAGGTAACCCCGCCGACGATCCACTCGGCGTGAAGCCAGAAGAATCTCGTCCCGCTGGACCGAACCGCTCCTCCGTGGAGACCCAGGGACGCTCAGTCGTCGGCGTAGACTCCACGCAGCAGTCAGTCCCCCTCCTCCGTCCGCAATGTAGCAGCGGAACCACAGGCCCTCTCCATATCCCACCACGTTGACCCGGAGCCGGGGACCGCTCGGCGGAGAGAGACACAGAGGATGCGGGATTAGGCATACAGGTTACAGCAGGTGGGGGGAGTTCAGGGAGCTGCGAACCCTGAACTTCTCCTCCAGGGATGTGACAGAGCAAATCATTAAGCAGGTGTGAAAAAACAATGACTTGCCTGCCCCCTGGAGGTTGAGTATCGCCTGCTGTAGTGGAATCTGCTTCTTCCTCTCCCCGCCCGGCGATAACGGAGGACCCCCCGGGAATTCGTCTGAGGATCGCTCGCGTTGTCTCCAGCAGAGAGCTCACCAGGCCGGGATTCCAGGCACACACAGCGGTCAGGAAGCGCGTCGAGGAGGAGGGGGAAACAGCCGGGGTGAGCCAGCCCGAATGTCCAGGAATGACAGCGGGGGAACGAGGCTCAGGGGACGAGGCTGTAGAATCTCCACACTGACGAGGCGAAGGGATGACAGCTGCGTGGGAGGAACGGTCCTGACGATGACCCAGAACTGGATCCGGACGAGGTTCGTGCAGAGGTGACTCGGCGATGTGATGACGACTACTCCCAGGGGACGAAGCGAGGGGGAAACCCAGGATTCGCCGCTCCAGATCGGAGATCGAGACGAGGAAGGCGTCGAGCACGGGAAAGCTTCGTAGCCCTGAAGTCCTCACCATCAATCTCACTGCCGCCGCCACATGCCTGAAGGTGGTGACAGGGAACACAGTAGAGCTCGCGACAGCCACTCGACCCCGGACATAACTGCTGTCAGCTGCGGCTCCTTGAAGGGAATCCCGAGTGACGTGGCGCAGGTCGGGGGAAGTCCTCTGGTTGGCGCGAACTCCCGGACTGGAATGGCGGCAGGAACGGGACTCCGAAGCGGGGAAAGACGTCGCCCACTTCGACTCCCTGCCGGGACTTCCATCCACCCCGTGGAGCTTCTCTCGCTGTGTACCTGCAGCGTCTATCCTGGCACTGTCCTCCAGATGGTACAGAGAGTGAGGGTGACAGTCCAGGAGTTCCTCAGCACGGCCCGGATGCCAGCGTCTCGCGTTGGAGGCGTCGTGCAGGGTGAAGAACGTCCCGTCGACAGCCTCCGAGATGGACCTCAGCTCGTCGCCCTGGCGCCGGAAGTGACTCCTGGGAAACGGCATGCTAGCAGCGCTGACACCCGGACAGAAAGGTACATTTCCACGGCGACTCACGGCCGCCGGCAACTCTTCGGGCTGCGACATACTGTCATATCCGGCTCTAGGGAGCCGGGCAATCAGAGCCAGGGACAAGCCAGTGAGTCGAGATGTTTTATTCTGGGTAAGGGATAAGGGATGAGGAGAGCACAGACACTCATACAGACGTACATTCTCAGGCTGCACAGCGCAGGGGTAGGTAGCTCGTACCGGACATGGGGGTAACAAGACGTGCATACTCACAGCGGGATACAAACACCGGAATGCTGCAAGGGGAGTTAAGGCTGACACCAGACGAAGGGGCTTCAGCCTAGCAGTGCTTATGTCGCAGCCCCGAATGATCGAAGCTGCTCCTCTTTATACTCATTAACAGCGCCCCAGCTGATGAGGATTAATTGGCCCCAGCCGTCCCGTGACACTGACAGCTGGGAACCAGCTGAGGCACTGCCCAATGAGAGGCAGGGATAAAAGGAGCATGGGCTGAGCGCCGAGCCGGCGTCTCACCCCATGGTGACACACACACGGATTTTGTTTATGGACTTTTCTTCTGCTTTTAACACTGTACACACAGGCACCTTACTACATCACCTGACACCTGCAGGTTCACCCAACACTGATTTTATGGATTCAGAGTTTTTTATATGACAAGCCAAAACAAGTGTTTTTAAATGGTTTTACATCTAGCGAGTTGATTTTAAACACAGGTCTTCCTCAAGGTTGTGTTTTATCTCCGGTTTTGTTCTCTGTGTCCACAAATAACATCTCCTGTGACAGTGAAGGAATGACTCTTTTTAAATATGCAGATGACATGGCCCTGGTGGCTCATATGACAGACGGTACTGCACTGACCCGCTATCAGCGGGCAGTCAACGAGCTAGCTCAGACTTTTAATTAAAACTTTCTGGAGTTAAACACCACAAAGACTAAGGAGTTGTGCTGTGGGAGCAGAGAGAAACTTTCAGCTACTCTCTTTACACCCTCAGTATCCAGGGTCAGGCTATTATGCAAGTTCAAGTTTTTAAATATTTGGGAATAGAGATGGACTGCAGCCTGTCTTTTGCACACCATGTTGACTCTGTTCATAAAAAAGCACAACGCCTCCACCTGTTGAGGAAACTGAGGACTTTTAATGTCAGCAGACACATTTTAATTCTGGTTTACACTTGATTAATTGAATCCATTCTTACGTTTAACATTTCATCCTGGTACAGCTCCCTCTTCATCAAGCACAAAACAAAGCTTTCCCGTATAGTTAATCAGGCTAGTAAAATCATTGGCTCACCACAGACACCATTGTCTGAACTGTATCAGTGCTCTGTGATCAGGAAAGCCACCCTGATCACAGAGGACCCATCTCACTCCCTTCATCACTCTTTTCAGTTACTGCCATCAGGCAGGCAATATAAAGTTCCATTGGCCCATAAAAACATTTACAAGAAATCATTCATTCCTTCTGCAGTAACAGTCCTGAACAAAATCAAATAGTTATACTTCAGTTAGCTATCAATATTCGTTATCAGCATTTATCTATTAATCACTATTAATTTTAATAGTTATTAATATTTTCTGCCACATGCTTTTATTTGCTGTTTCCTTTTTAACTATGTTTCCTTTTTTAAACTGTTTTATCCTGTGAGTTTGAACATGTCTTTGAGAGTGTTGAATGTGTTATATTGTTGTAGCCGTGTCGCAGAAGAATTTCTGTCACCGACTGGGACAGACAATAAAGTTATCTATCTATCTATCTATCTATCTCTCTATCTCTCTATCTATCATCTTTCTTCTCCTGGGCATGCTGCAGCTCATTAGGATGCTTCCAAGAGCTATCCCATAGCTGGAGGTAGGCATTCCTCCCAAATGGCCACCACTTGCAGCCGCTCCTGGTCATCTTCTCTCCGATACTTGACCCGAACTCCTCTCGACTGGGCCTTCTCCCGGGGTCAGACCACATCCGCGACCCCCAGAGGAGCCCTACTCGGCTTCCAGTGTTCCTGTTTGGCACGTCATCTCACCGTGCCAGCCGGTCCTGCCCTGCTTGCTTTCATTTTTGCTGCCGGCGTCGCCGTTGTGACCCCCTGCTGTCTGGTCTCTTCCAGCCGAAATCTGGGAGCAGATGGAGCCAGCCACTCAGCGCCACTCACCGTCACAGGTGTCCCACCGTGCCGCCCAGTTCCCTCAGCTAGGGCTACTTGGGAACTGGCACCGGAACCCTCCTGCGATGGCCCTGGGCGGGGTTGGTTCTGCTCCTCCTCCAGAATGCCAGGCAAGTTCTCGTCCCATACTGCTCCGTCCACCGTTCGCAGAACCGGCTGGTCCCACAAACCACAACCCAATCACTCTTCTCCAACGCTACTCGTGATGGCGAAGCCCAGGCCATAAAACAAATCACATCCCATTATGTTCTCTCCGCTGGTAGTCACAATGAACTTCAGGTTGCACACCTCCATCGACTTGCACCTAGCCGTCAGTTCCACTGATCCCACCGTGGCCAATCTTCCTCCACCATAACTACACAGCGGTGCTGAATCACCTCTAATATGGTAATGTGGGGAAAAAAACTCCTCACGGTTTTCCAATTCAACATGGATCTCACTGCTCCCCTGTCAGTCAGCAATGGCACTGTTACCCCGTCCAGCTTCACCATACAGGAGGAACGGGCGTTGGTACTCGGGGATACAGTGTGAATAACCGTGGGGGTGGGAAAATCCTCCTTACATCTCAGATCCCCTCGCTCAAACTTGTGGCATGCTCTGGCGAAATGATGCAAGAGTCCACACTTGTCGCAGTGTTTCCCTCTTGCCGGACACTCCCTGGTCTTGAAATGGTGCTTCGTGGACCCACAACCCAAACACCTGGGCGATCCCGGGGTGGACCTCATCTTGACAGCATTAGCGTAGCTTCCCTCATCTTCCACACTGTCATCACTGTCCGGGTCCACTGCCTGTGTTGTCGACTGTGGTTCAAACTGATGATGTGAAGCTCGCTCCCCGAGCTTCCGCGGTAGCTTGTCTGCCGCCTCCAACTGCAGAGCTAACTTGATGGCTTTGGATAACGTCAGTTCACCCGAGAATGTAAGGAGCTTTGACCTTGTATCCGGGCAAATAGTATGTTCCACCAGCTGGTCGCGGACCATCTCTTCCTCCAACGCTCCAAACCATTGCACCGACTAGCCAGTACGCTGGCGGCAATGTCAAAACTGGATCCTACGGATGATGATGTTTTTCAGGGCACAAAAGTGTCATGCCATTAGCTCAACCTCTTCCTCCAACCTATCGCACTTGCCCAAAGTGCTTAAAATACGCTGTCCCTCCATTCCTAAATTATGAACCAGCAGTGCTCATGCCCCCAGCATCCCCAGTCTTCCAAGGTCCAATGCCACTAAATATGTTTGAAAAGCTGTGAACCACCTCACCCAAGGGATGGACGGCTCACCAGGAAGCTCCAAAAACGGCCAAATCGAAGTGACACGCACATGCATACCTTTTATCCTCTTCGCCAAATGTTATGTCGGTGGTAGGAGCCAAGGACGAAACTGAGTGCTGAACTGGATACAGGTTTATTTGTGACTCCTTCTCACATTACATGCACACCCGCCAGGCAGAGAGGAGGACAAGAGACCACCCCTCCCTCTCACTGCCCTCTTATACCCTGGGTGGTGGTGGAACCGGAAAGGTGGAGCCACCACCCGTGTCACACAGTAAAGGTCCCCAAAACCCAACACAACAATATCATTAACATTTCTTCCATTCCATTAAGTTGTGTAGATCTGAATTGTTTTCACTTTCTTGTGTACAACTGCATTAAATAATTAAACCAGTCTACATCCTGAGTACCTTTCTTGTCATGTTTCTCACAACAGTTTGTTCAAATAAGTAAAGGATATTTCAGCAGAATCCTAAAACATTATAGTGCTAATTTATAGATGTTAAAATTAATATTGCCATTATCAGAGTTGACACTGATGATGAAGACTTTGGAGGATGTAAAGAACTGCATTTGGTCATTTCCTACCTTGTTCCATGTTTCCTTCATGTAGAAAGCAGGTTTGCTGGTAAACATGCCAGTCTCTCATGGTTTTATGTTTTACTTCTGTAAAAAAGTAAGTAGAACAATTTCATTTTTCTAAGTCATCATTTAAATCCACCACCATGGTCCTGCAGTTATGCTGCTAATGCTACGACAATACTATGAACAAGATAGTAAGTCACATCTGCTCTGTCACAGGTTTTCATGTTATGTTCCATCAGGTAATGCTACTACCCATCTCTAATGTCTCTCAGAAACTGAGCCTTCACCCAATAACTGTACAAATGAGGGCTGACCCAGCTACCTAGCTGAGCTAGCACAGGCTAATAACAATTGCAAGTTTACGAGCTTTTACTGCACATAAGAAAAAAAGCTGGTGAAATAAAACAAGATCACAGGCTATAGAATGTACAGGTTAACTTAAGTGGTAAAATGACCAAAACAATGGCCATTCATTAACTTACCCGGGATTATTAAGCAGACACTCCGTGAAATGAATGGTGATCTATGGAGAAAGTTCCATTGTTTGGAACTATTTGCCACTGCATGATCCCCATGACTTCTGCCTTTCATAGTTTCCTCCAAGTAGGGGTCTCTGCAGAACACTGCTGCAGCACCTAGAGACTGTGCTGCTCTTGGTTACCTCGGGGGAAGAGGGAGGAGCTGAGGAGCAGCAGGATTGAGGCAGCAGATAAGAGGCAGAGAGGAGGGAGGAGGGACCCAGCTTGAATGTGGCCCTGAGCCAGCGAGATGAGCTGAGAGGACTGGCTCAAACTGTACTGAGGCTCCCGTGGAGACAAACAACACTTTGACCAATATTCCTCTACCTAGCACTAACCCTGCTCAGAAGCTGATCACTTCTCGGAGCTTTTAAAATAGTGGTTTTTAGTAAAAAGTAAACACATATTTGGCAACTACACATTTATTTCAGCGCAGCGCGGTGGCGGAGTGGTTAGCACTGTGGCAGCACACCAACTCACCCTTGACCGGGGGATACTGGGTTCGATCCCAGCCCCCGACCAACAGTGATCTGTGTGGAGTTTGCATGTTCTCCCCGTGTCTGCGTGGGTTTACTCCGGGATTTCTTCGGTTTCCTCCCACATGCCAAAAACATGCAAGTTAGGTTAATTGGCATCAAACTGGGGATTCTAAATTGTCCTTAGGTATGACTGTGAGAGTGAATGGTTGTCTGTCTCTCTGTGTTGGCCCTGCGATGGACTGACGATCTGTCCAGGGTGTACCCTGCCTCTCGCCCAAAGACGCTGAGATAGGCTCCAGCCCCCCTGCGACCCGAAAAGGATTAAGCAGAAGAAGATGGATGGACCATTTTCAGAGAAATGTTTCACTTTTTACTTTTGAAGATGTAGGCAAAACTTTAATGCCCGAAAGCATTGTGAACAGACTAGCAGCCCACCCACCAGGAGTTGCGGCAACCAATCACTTGCAAGCCCTGCAGGTCAGGGAGCATAGCGACCAATCATGTGCAAGCCTTCCAGGTCGTGGAGCGCGGCAACCAATCACAGCAATGGTGGGGACTGCAGCTTGGCCGTCAGACCGGGGCAAACCCCTGACAAAATCCAGGGCAATGATGGACCGAGGCTGACTGGGAACAGGAAGAGGATGAAGTAGGCCGGCAGGAGGGGAGGTGGGGGTCTTGCCTGTGGAACACTGAGGGCAGGCTTTAATGTAGTTCCGGATGTCCCAGTCCATGGAGGGCCACCAAAAGGTATGGTGGAGAAGGGAGAGGGTTCTTGCAACTCCATGGCGGCAAGAGAACTTGACTGTATGGCCCCAGTGGACAGCATCACCCTTCACTGCCCCTGGAACAAAAAGGCAGCCCGGAGGACCCCCTTCTGGGTCTGGGTCAGTGACCTGTGCCTCCCTGATGCGCTGCTCGATTTCCCAAGAGACCACTCCCCCGACGATCCTCTCGGGTAGGATGGTCTCCTCCTCAGAGGTTGACAGGTCAGGTGCGAACTGGCGTGAGAGGGCATAGGACTTGAGGTTCTTAGATCCGGGCCTGTGGGTAATAGTGAAATGGAACCTTGCGGGAAAAAAAGGGCCATTCTGGCTTGTCGGGGGTTGAGTCATTTGGCTGATCAGTCCAAACTATGAAGGGCTGAGCGACTCCCTCCAGCCAGTGATGTCACTCCTCCAGGCACTGTGTAGAGCAGCATCATTCCATCTGGAGTCCACCACGACGACCCGGAAATCAACCAAGAAATCGGCAACCAACCGACTTCCCTGCCGGAGTGGTCAATTGCTGAGTAATAGTTTGTAGTTGTTCAGACAAAAATATAACTTGGCGCTCCATGACATCTAAACAGGAGAGTGCTGACTTCTCACCCCGTGAAGTGCCCACTGAGCCTCGATCCTGGCTGGACCATTCTGTCATGATTTAATACCCAGAGGCTCAGACGCAGAGCAAGCAACACCAGATGAACACTCAGACGCAGGTGGTAACGTTTCACACAGTTTATCATCATCATCATACACAGTTTATTAAACACAAAAATGCACAATAACGCAAACTTAATAAGCACAAATAATATGAAGAGGCATGCTGGAGCAGCACACAGCCTGTAGAGAAGAAAAGGGGGAGATGATTAATAATGGGACTCGGGAGATAAAGGAGGAGATGAAAGAGACAGGAGAAGAGACTTACAACCCGAGCAGAAAATCCGGCTGTGAACTCCAGCTTGTGGTGGTTGGAACTGGTGGGGGAAAACACCAGCGGGATGACAAACTAGGGGAAGACGGCTGAGTGGAGAGAAGTGGGTAGACCTTGGTGGAGTTGACGTTGTCCTTGGAGATGAAAGGTTCAGGTGAGTGTGCACAGCCCCGGAGACACACCGCTGAGATGGCAGCAAACCTGAGATGGAGAAGACACATGAGGATAAGACAACTGGGAAGAATAACGTCAAACAACATTAACATGAGTTGTTTTTTTAGCAGCAATACCCAACGGTCCAGTGGAGAAGCATTCTCAGACTGGCTCTTTTATACGCTGGCAAACAAGGAAGCAGCAGGTGTGTCCAATCACGCAGGTGTGCTGATCAGCTCTGGAGCCGGGAAACAGACAGAGGGAAAACACACAGGAGGGGAGGGGGAGCATGCTCATCTGATCATCACAGGGTGTGCAATAAATGGAGCAGTAATAATTTGCCGTGAGGATCTGGCAACCCTGTGGGAGACAGTAGAACAGGGGTGAGTATGAAGAATCGATAGGTGATAATTATTCTGTTTATTTTATGCTTACAGGCCCGCTGGGAAAACGCTGCTGAACCAGGGAGGCTGACCCTCTTTGGCTGGGGAGTGGGAGACCGTGGAGGAGCACACCTGAACAGGGAAGCAGTGCAGGAGTTCCAAGGGGATGCTACAGGCAGGCTGGCCAGGCCTGGATGGAGGGAAAGGAGTGAAGGAAACAATGCACGTACATAATGGTAAGTCAACTTACTTTGGGGAACATGAGGGGAAAAAGTGCACAGTCCAGGTAATCCTGTTATGTGTCTGAGCTGTGCTTAGACTCTTTATGTATTTTTGAGTATTTTTCTGTCTGTTATTATTTTCTTGTTTGGTTCTGTTATTTTTGGTAGTATGACATGAGCATCTTCCTCACCCAGACACTCACCATTCACTTGCAGTCTGCCCCAGTTCTCAGCTGTGAATGATTGTTAATTAGGTCCCCCTGCCTGCTCAGCCACACCTGCTGCTCATTTGTCTGCCCAGTATTTAAGTTCTGCAAGTTCATTGTTTCGCTGCGGAAGCGTTACATGGACTTTCTCCCTGGACTATTTCTCTCTCTTCCCCAGAGCATGCCCTGCTCTGGATTGCCAACCTTGTAAGGTGTTTTTGCTGCACTTTCATGGATAGCAGTGTCCTGTGTGCAATGTTCATTTTTCAAAGAACTTTGGTCTAATCCTCTTCTTCCCTCCAGAGTTTTCCATGCTCTGGAGTGCCATTCTTGTTAGTTGTTTTGTTTGTATTTTTATGTTAGTGCACTTTTTGAATTTTTTGGTTAATAAATGTCACTAAACAATTCAGTGCTTGGATCTGTCTTTCTGCCCCGTAGGGGCCAGTTCATGACAAATCCAATCCCAATCCGTAAGGCTAATCCAAATCCAATCAGGCAGGGGTCAGAGCACAGCAGGCAGAATAGGGCAGACAGAGGTCCAAGGTGTCAGGCAGGCAACAGGCTCTAAAGGGAGCAGAGATCAAACACGGCAGGCAAGACGAAGTTCATACAGAGCAGGCAAAGCAAGGATATGGTTATGATTGAGAGTCTATGTGACCAGGCAGAGCAATGGGAGAGGCTCCCTTATAAAGCGTGATCCAAATTGGCAACAGGTGTCATCAGGGATGCAGAGAAAGCGCTAGTCAGAGGGGGAGAAAGAAGGACAGACATACAGAGCAGGTAGGATCCCTTACAAAATATACATGAATCGTCTTGCAGCAGCAGCAATTTGAGTGGAGGAGAGCACTGAACAATGGTAATTCCTCCTTTTCCTTGAAACGATGTCATTGTTGTTGCTACAAAAAATGTGTGTCGCTCTCGTGTTTATAGCCGGTGAACAAACTGGCATGTTAGCGCATTAAGTCAGAGTACAGCTCTAACAAGTAGTTTGGGTTACCCTTTTTCCACTGTGGCGTGCACCACGGCCAGCAGTGGCATCTATCTGGGCCTATTCAGGTAAACATCTGCCTCCTGCCACGCTCATTTTAACACACACAGATGGCTGTGCTACACTATGCATATGGAACGCTATGAACACAATTACCTGGCGGTGTCTGTGAATATGTCTATGTGCATTACCTGCTTCAAATCTCCTCAGCTGCTGGTTGAAAAAAGTATTCCTATCAGTATTAAAAATGGAGATAAGTGTTTTGTATGTAAATAAGCTGTATTACAAAGATGGTGGCCGGGTTGGACATGGGCTGGACTGGGGTGGAAACTACCAGCTTCTGGTGGTGACGCTGCCCGAAGTATAAAGGAAGTGGGCGGAAGAAGCTCTGCCTCTTTCGTCGTGGAGCCACCTGGCATGCAGGCGAGTGCCGTAAGCCTTTTTATGTATATGATGCTTTTTATAATAAAGCTCCGTAAACTATATGAACTGTGTGTTTGCTTTTACCCAACTATGGACACAACAATAAGTGTCCCATGAGCAGCAAAAGGGAAGGTCGTGGTGTTGTTCAAAAGAATAAAGGAGGAGCAGAGGAATTTCAGGGAAAAAGCTCTTACCACAGATGCAACTAAATGCTGTGCTCTGTTTTCCAGTCATTATATTTACATTATTGATATAGTTTTATTCTTTTATTGCCTCTATATGGATATTTGCAGGAGCCCTAATAGTGGTTCTTTGCATTCAGCAGTTATCCAAATAATGCTTGCAAAATAAATCCACATACTGTGAGTAAATATGTAAAATATATATATTTTTTCCACTTAGGTTAAAGTCACACTGCAGCTTATGATCTGTCATCCCATTTTTATATAGTGCTTTCTGTCAGGAGCTGAACCGCTTGGTTCCCCCGGCTCGGTCCTAACCCCCCGGTGGGTTTAGGTGTCACTGTGTATGTATGTTTATTATGTATTCCAGTGTGTTACCGTATCCGTAGCCACTGCTCTGGGGCTGGCAACAGTGTGTACTGCTGACAGTCTGCCGGTCCTACCACGCCCCCTCACTTATTACCATCAGCTGTTCCCAGCCCAATGCATGCAATCATCATAATTATTCATCATAATCAAATAAAGTATTGTGACGTTGTGAGGGTTCCCACAAGAAAGGAGAGATGACTGTGACGAAACAGGCTTTATTTATACACACCCACACAACACAGAATGGAGGGGAGGTCATTCACGCAGACCCCCGTCTCACTTATGATGAAACAAACACATGATCAATCACTACGCTAGCTGGTCTTGTAACACTGCTGTGCCATTATAACGCAGTTATAATGACACAGCAATGACACTTAGAAAACACGAATAATAACACTCTTTGAATCCTCCGTGATGCAAGCATGCTGGGAGAATCCCCACCCCCTTAACATAGCCTCGATGTTACACTGCGCCCCCCCCCCCCCCCCGGACTGGTTTCTGTCCCCAGAATAACAAAGTCCAGCTCAAAAGTCCAACACAAATCCGTTCAGGTGTCGGGGCAGCCACTGTTGTTGGCGACCAGTACGTACAGGCCCGTTAGTGTCCATCTGTGCCTTGGCCGGAGTATCTGGTCAGGATGAAGGCCCCGGCTCGACCACCCGCGGGGCAGATGGCTGGTACGGGGCGAGATGGTCACGGTAGAGCACCATGACCCGGTCCCTTTTCTGCAGCCTCACCCTGTACACTACATCTGACAGTCGCTGTAGGACCTCGCACGGTCTCGACCAATGGCTCGCCAGTTTTGGTGACAGTCCCCTTTTTCCCTCTGGGCAGAAAACCCAGACTCGATCTCCTGGTGCAAAGTCCCTCCCCTGGCAGCGGGAGTCACATGCCCGCTTCTGCCGGCTCCCCGCTGCCGCCAGGGCCTCCCGAGCCAGTCCGTGCACCGTGTGGAGACATTCCTTCAAGCAAAACAAATAATCCAACCCCGGTTTGCCCTCCACCTCTGGCTTATGGGGGTGGGGGTGGGGGGTGGGGGCATCGGGTGGATTCCTGTGCTGCCGTCCGGTACGGCCACAGAACAAAGAGCAGATGCAGGTCCCAGTCTCGCCGTCGCTGGTCCAATAGGACAGCGAGCTGGGTGGTAAGGGTCCAGTTGAACCGTTCAACCAGGCCATTGCTCTGTGGATGCAGCAGGGTGGTCCAGGTCTTCCAGATGCCCAGCCGCCTGCAGACCTCCCCGAAGACCTCTGCCTCAAAGTTCCCTCCCTGATCGCTGTGCAGCTCCTCCGGAGCACCAAACCGACAAAACATCTCGTCCACCAGTTCTGATGCTGTGGTGGCAGCGCTCTGATCATGGACCGCGTACGTTTCTGGCCATTTGGTGAAGTAATCCATTGTGACCAGCACGTAGCGGTTCCCCTGATCCGTGGTCGGGAAAGGGCCCAGAATGTCCACTCCTACCTGCTCCATCAGTGCTCCCACCCGGTACTGCTGCAAGGGGGCGTGGGATTGCTGAGTCGGCCCTTTCTGAGCCGTGCAGATGTCGCAGCGATGGACATGGAGCTCTACATCCTGGCAACACCCAGGCCAGTAGAACCGGGCCCGAAGACACTGCAGAGTCTTTGTCATCCTGAAGTGGCCCGCCCCCACCGCCCTGTGGACCAGCTGGAGCACGCTGGGCCGGAGCCCCTGGGGAACCAGCAGCAGCCAGACGTGACGCTGCCCAGCTGGAGTCTGCCACTGCCGATACACAACACCCTGGTGACAGCGGAGATTGGCCCACTGGGGGTGTAGGGCCTTGGTCTCTGGGTCCAGCGCAGACACAGCCTCCCAGGCGGGCCGCTGGCCTGCATCCGGCCACTGCCAAACCCGGGAGATGACCGGATCTCTGTCGCTCTGCAGCTGCTGCGCGCCAAGAGCCTCTGTGACGTCATCGCCGGGGAGAGCTGACTGATTATCCGAGGAGGAGCTGTGCACCGCTGTGTTATTCCTGCTCCCAGCAGTCCGGAGAGCAGCAGCCTTTGGGACGGCTTGGTCCTCTGCCCGCTGGCAGTGCCGACAGCCCGCTGCAGCACAGGGACACCGAGACAGCGCGTCAGCGTTGGCATGGAGGCGACCTGCCTGATGCACAATCAGAAAATCATAATCCTGCAGTGCCTCCGGCCATCTCACCAACTGTCCATCCGGCTCTTTAAAGTTCAGCAGCCAGGTCAGGGAAGCATGATACGTCCTGAGCTGGAACCTCCCCCCGTACACATACGGGCAAAAATGATGAAGCCCCTGGATGACAGCCAACAGCTCTCTGCGAGAAACGTAATAATTCCTTTCAGCTCTGCTGAGAGTGCAACTGAAAAAAGCAACTGCCTGCTCTCCGTGTTCTCGCTCCTGGGATAGCACCACCCCAATGCCCTGGTTGCTGCCGTCCATGTCCACGATGAAAGGGCGGTTCGGATTGGGATACTGCAGGATGGGGGCTCTGATGAGCGCTGAGTGATGCCGGGAAAAAGCAGCAGCACAGCTCTCACTCCACTGAAATGCACGGCCCTTTTGTGTCAGCTGATGCAGCGGGCTGGCAATGGTGGTGAAGTCTTTCACAAATCTCTTACAATAGGAGTCCAGTCCGAGAAAACTCCGTAGCTCTCCCACATTTCGCGACACTGGCCAGTTTTTCACCGCTGCCACTTTCTCTGGATTGGTGGCGACTCCTGCTGCGCTTACGACGTGGCCCAGGAAGGTGGTCTCCCGCCGAAATAAGTGGCATTTCCGTGGGTTTAGCTGCAGCCCGGCCTGTCGGATGGCGTCCAATACCTCCCAGAGGTTGGACAGGGCGCCATCAAAGTCAGCTGTGTGAACCAGCAGGTCATCCAGGTAAACAATGCAGTGGCTCTGGGGTTCGTGAGCCAACACTCGCTCCATCAGACGTTCAAATGTGGCCGGGGCGTTGCAAAGTCTAAACGGCATCACCTTGAACTGATACAGTCCCTGCCCGATAGAGAAGGCTGTTTTCTGGCGGGCCTCAGGTGACGGCTCTACCTGCCAATAGCCGCTGTGGAAGTCCAGCGAGCTGAACCAGTTGGAGCCAGCGATGTAATCCAGTGCATCATCGATGTGGGGCAGGGGGTAGGAATCCTTGCGGGTGACGTCATTCAGGTGCCGGTAATCCAAACAGAACCGCCACGAACCATCCTTCTTCCTAATCAGAACCACCGGCGCTGCCCAGGGGCTGCTGGAGGGCTCAATAACATCTGCCTCCAGGATTTCCCGTATTTTTTGTTCTGACGCCGCCCGCCTTGAAAAAGGCAGATGGCGGGGGCAGAGCCGGATCGGCCTGGTCTCACCGGTGTCGATCCCGTGCTGCACCAAGCTGGTTCGGGTGCACTCCTTCCTCATCCTTGGGAGCGAAGACGTCAATGTAGCAGTCCAACAGCTCCCGCAGCTGGCGTCTCTGTCCCGATTCCAGTCCACTGCAGCTCTGCTGGAACAATTCCTCGACCGCCTGCTGCGTTTCTGCTGACACACTGACCTGCTCCGCTGTGGCCCTCCCCCTTGCTGTCTCTACCGGTGATTGCGCTCCCTCTGCTCGTGCTGGTGGCGCTGTTGTGTTCAGTTCTTGCAGTGACCCACCCGGTTCGGTCCGTCCTGGCGGCCCCTCGATCATGCAGGCCCCCGGGTTCCCCCTCTGGGTCCCACTGCAGAGCATGATGGTCCGAGCCCCCAGCAGGAAGGACGATCTGGCGGTGTCAATTTTTGCGCCCCATGCTGCGAGCAGATCGAGTTCAATAATGCAGGGGTCTTGAATGTCAGCCAGCCAGAACGGGTGGTTTGTGTTCTGGCCGGCCACCCCCACCACAAGAACTCGCTGCCCTCCCAGTCTGGCGCGCTCACCGGTGGCTGTGGTGACACAGCGCCCGGTGGGTTCCCACCCCTGTGGTTCTGCCTCATCTGTACCTGGCAACACTCCGGGTCGGACCAGGGAGATGGTAGAACCGGTGTCAATCAGGACCCGGATCGACTTGTTGTCCAACCTGCACTGTAGGTATATCGCTAGTGAATGTCCAATTCGGCCCACATGTGGTGACAGTTCATCAGGGAAAGTGTCTGTGGGAGGCGGCAGGTCCCCATCCACACCACCTTGCTGTAGTTTAACGTTGGCGAGGGGCCAGTTTGTCACGGGGTGGGTGCTGGGCAGTACCGCTGTCCTGGCTCCCCGCAGCGGAAGCACCTTTCCTCACGCCGCCGTGGCCGTCTTCTCCTTGGCCGCACCGCTGTGGTCCGGTGCAGATCCTCCTCCGCCTCCTCGCTCTCAGCCGTGGCCTGGAAGGCCTTCTGCCGCGGTGCCAACACATCAGCTGCACAATCCATTAGCGGTCCCACCCGCTCCGCTTCTGCCACAGCTGTCTCCCAGCTCCTCACGGCGTGAATCCGGATGTGGCTCTGGAGCTGGGCTGGGTGGAGCCCCCAGATGAAGTTCCGGAGGGCGAGCTTCTCCAATGTCCCCCGCTCGAAATCCGGGTAGCCACACCGTGTCAGCAGCCATATGTCCACTGCGTAGGCTACAAGGCTCTCTCGGCTGCCTCGCCGGCAGTTGGCCAGATGTTCCTGGGCATGCTCAGCATTAGCCGCTCTCCCAAAACTCCTCAGGAGCACTCCTTGTAGCGCTCCTTGTAGCGCTGGCCAGCTGCGACATTCCTCGGGCCGGAGATCGGACAGTGTGTGGAGAGCCCTTCCCTCCAGGGCCTGCGCAACCTGCATGGCAGTCTCTTCAGGTGGCCAGCCGTTCAACGCAGCAGCCAGCTCGACCTGGACCAGATAGTCGTCCAGCAGGGTTTCGCCGTTAAAGCGGGGAAGTTTGGCCCGCTGGCGGATGGGTGGGACGGTCGCCTCTTGGTCGATCGCCGCCACCCCTGGTCGCAGTGGAATCGCCGGCCCGTCCTGCCCTGAAAAGGGCGGGAAGCGGACTGATCTGCTCTGCTTAGCCCACCCTGCCTTGAGAAAGGCAGAAGGCAGGGTATGTTGGTCCCATCGGGTCCGCTGCTCCATTCATCCCAGCGAGCAACTCCAGGGGTCGGTGTACCAGCTCTGTGGTCCATCCCCAGCTGAGCGATAAACCGCTCCAACTGCTGAATCTCCGCTCTGATTCTGGCTTCCATCTGCTCCATTATCCCACTTCTGACACCAGTGTGACGTTGTGAGGGTTCACACAAGAAAGGAGAGATGACTGTGATGAAACAGGCTTTATTTATACACACCCACTCAACACAGAACGGAAGGGAGGTCATTCACACAGACCCCCGTCTCACTTATGGTGACACAAACACATGATCAATGACTACGCTAACTGGTCTTATAACACTGCTGTGAGTTATAATGACATAGCAATAACACATAGAACACACAAATAACACTCTTTGAATCCTCCGCGGTGCAAGCATGCCGGGAGAATCCCCACCCCCTTAACACAGCCCCAACGTTACAGTATGATTATTTAAATCCTTACATAATGATTTCAAAGGATTTTTATAATAGCTTTTTTTTTTGTCAACACAACAATCTACTGTCATGCTGCTGTTACACTGTAATTTCCCAGTTTGGGAGCAATAAAGTCTGTCCGTCCATGTGATAATTGTTTTTTATAATACAACATTTCTTTTACCTAAACAAATACATACCCCATTTTCAGAAGAGCTGGAACACTTTGGACCAGAAATCCAGAAATTAACATTTCAGTTATCAGACTTTATCTAATTTTGGACCTTAATGTAGCCTATGGAACATTATGATTGTTTTTCTCTAGAACATATACTGTATGTAGCTATTGGTCGAATGCAAACAGCAGTCAGCTAAACTGAAAATATGTTTTTCATTTATCTGAAAAGGTAAAGAAGGAAGCAGCATCAGTGCTACTTGTCCAAAAGCTGAGATGGTGCAGAGTTCAGAGCAGGAACCATCAGGTACAGCATAGACCCACAGTCCTAAATATGTAGGTATGCTGTTAGATGGACTGTAATAGATGATAGATGTACTATCATCTATCATCTAATCAGGGTGCATAGAATTACTGACTGCTCAAAAGTACATGTTTCAGTTTATGTTATTTACATTTTTATCTCATTCTGCAAAGCAACAAAATGTGCAAAGAGATAGAGAGAGAGAGGTCTGGAGCCCAGTACAAAATGAGAAAATCATTAATTAATTAATTGACTAAAAATATATTTAAAAGATTGATATTTATCCTCCCACCTACAGGTTGTAGCCACATTTATAACTAGTTTGACAGCGGATGTACATATAGGGGTATTGTACAGACATAGCTGCGATAATTTCTGGTTTATAACAATGGGATGGCCTGCAATGGAGTCAAATTCCCAGCCTGAATTTTTATCCCAGTCTGCCCCTGCATGACTCCCATCCTCTAGAGGTTTCTTTACTTCAAGTTGTAAATATTATTAAAAGGGTCATTGACTGCACTTTTTTAACATTTTAACAGCTCACATATGTCTTAATGAAATGGTGGTGACATGTTTTGTTCACATTTTCTATAATCTTTTTAATTATTGAAGCAAATTTGTTTTTTACTTTTCCTGACTTTTTGTGAACGCTTTGATTTAAGGCCTGTCACTTTAAGAACCATTCTTCACTGTTTCAACTCCACCCTCCTTCTTATGTCAGTTAGCCGTTATAGCTGACTAGCTTCTAGGATCCCAGCTTGTTTGAGCAGTGCTCTGGTTTACTGATCCACCGTCAATGGTGTATCTCGCATGAGTCTGGTCTGTCGCCCAATAATTTTGCCATGATTCCACAACAAATCTGGACGACCTCGACAACCCAAGGTGAGCTACCGAGCCAAGGGATCTCAAAGGAGGTGTGCCTCTGTTAGACTCCACTCTACTCTCACAGCCAGTTGAAAGCTGGAGCAACTATGCTGCCTGTGAGAGCAGAGTGGATCCATGGAGGATGGTGGGGTTGCTGGGCGTGAGAGCCAGCAGCATGTGGTCCTGGGACATTTTGATTGTTGGGAGCTGAAGGCTTCGTCGTGATTCCATGGCCAATCGCCTGTACCGGCTTGTGGCTCGCTCGGCCAGCTAAAGGTAGCCTATTTGCTCCTGTGTAGAGGATGTGCTCAAGGATGAGACTGAGTTTATTTCTCAGGTTCAGCTTTATTGTCAGAACACATGCTCTTTCAACCTCTCAACAAGAAAAGAGGCTGATCAATGTAACATCACACTTTTATACTCCTGGAGCATCAAAACCTAAGTCACATGGTGCTTTAGCAAACATACAGTCACATGGTACTTAATCCCAGTCACAATGCAACTCTTTGATCTGTCACCATTGTCTCTCATTCTTCAATGATCCGGAAATCCTTCTGGGGCATCTTCTCTGAGACAAAAGGCCAAATCTCACACCTCCTCGTTATCTCCTGCAGATCTCTGCCGATCCAGATCTTCTTTGTCCCGCGAGACGTGAAGCACCCAATACACATACAGCAATACATTTGTGGAAAATATGAACCCAACATATGTGCCACATAACCCCCCCCAAAAAAAAAACGTCTACTAAGGGACAAAACATCATCAGAAATGAATGACAGAAAACATAACCACATATCAAAAATCAATCCACCAATTGTTTAGGTCTTAATCTCCTGCCATATCTGCTGTAAGTCGGCATTGTTCCTTCAGCAGCGTCCTCCTGCACCTGTGGATCAGAACTGTTAGCACATCTCTGTGGGGGGTCCGGAGAATGCCTTCTCGGCGGCCTGCCACGGCGGGGGGCCCTCGCCACCTGCACGTGTTCATCAGCCAGAACAAAAGCGGGTTTGAGTCTGTTTATGCAAATCAACTCTTCTCTGCCTCCTAAATCTAGCAAAAAATGCTTCTCCCCTGTTTCCAACACTCTGAAAGGCCCGTCATAAGGCGGCCGCAAACCTGGGCGTTGTGCATCATGTCTAACAAAAACAAACTCTGCATTTTTCAAAGCCTTCGGCACAAAAACGCGTGGAAAACTGTGATGAACTGGGCCAGGAAGGGTGTTTGATCCTGTGCCGCTCTGCAACAGTTGATCGGGGGGGCAATTTGGCGCAGGATTGTTGGGAAGGAATTCCCCTGGCAAACGGAGGGGTTGTGCAAAAACTAATTCAGCTGGTGAGGCCTGCAAATCCTCCTTAGGTGCAGAGCGCAACCCCAATAAAACCCATGGAAGTTTATCCACCCAATTTGTATCCGTAAGAGACGCTCTGAGGGCTGCTTTCAATGACCTATGAAAGCGTTCGCACAAACCGTTAGCCTGGGGGTTATACGCGGTAGTGCGGTGAATCTTCACCCCTAGGCTGTGGGCCATCGATGACCAGAGTTCGGAAACAAATTGGGGACCCCTGTCGGACGTTATGTCCGACGGAACCCTAAAACGCACAACCCAAGCTGTTAAAAATGCTCGTGCAACTTCTTCTGCTGTAGTTGACGCCAGAGGAACTACTTCTGGTCAACGCGTGGTGCGGTCTACCATTGTCAAAAGGTGTGTGCACCCCTGCGACAACGGAAGAGGACCCACCAAGTCCACATGCACATGATCAAATCGCTTAGCCGGAATGTGAAAAGGCTCCAAAGGAGCTCTAGTGTGCTTGTGTATTTTGGCTCGCTGACACGCTACGCAGGCTGCTGCCCATTCCTTGACCTGTTTACCCAACCCCGGCCAAACAAATTTCTCCCCCACCATCTTAATCGATGCGCGGACCCCCGGGTGGGCCAGAGAATGGATTGAGTCAAAAACGCGGCGGTGCCACGCCGCTGGAACCACGGGGGCGACGTCGCAGATTAGGGGGGGCATACCTATTTGCTGCACCCTGTGCTCCAGCCTTAACCCTGTTGGTCCAGACTGGAGCGCGTGCACATCCGCGTCGCTAACCTGCTCCGCGGCCATGGCTGCATAATCTAAACCTACGCGGACCGGGGCTGCATGTGCTTCCGCACTACAACCCTGGCCCGAGGCCACGGCTGCCAAGCCTGCCCCCACGGGGCCTGGCGCTGCTACTGCACGTGAAAGACAGTCTGCCACTACATTATGTTTGCCCGCGACATGCTGAATATCGGTGGTGAACTCCGATATCGCGGCCAGCTGTCTTTGCTGCCGGCCCAACCAAGGCTCTGAAATCTTGGCCATTGCAAACGTTAGCGGCTTGTGGTCCACAAACGCGGTGAAATGGCGCCCCTCCAGCCAGAACTGGAAATGGCGGATGGCCAAATGCAGGGCCAAACGCTCCCTGTCGAACGCACTGTATTTTCGCTCGTTATCGCACAAGGTTTTGCTGAAAAACACGAGCTGCTGCCAGCTCCCTGCTACAAACTGCTCAAGAACCACCCCCACCGCTAAATCGGAAGCGTCCGTGGTGAGCGCCATGCGGGCCGTTGGCACTGGGTGTGCTAACAAAACCGCGTTTGCCAGGGCTGATTTGACTTGGGAGAATGCGCGCTCCCGTTCCGGAGACCATTCGATTTTACTTGTGGGTTTTTGTTTTTTAAGTGCCGCGTACAATGGTTGCATGAGCTGCACTGCGCTATGGAGGAAACGGTTATAAAAATTAACCATTCCCAAAAATTCCTGCAATGCTTTGACCGTCTGAGGTTGGGGAAAGTTTGTTATTGCGCGAACTTTATTGGGCAGAGGGATCGCTCCTTCTGGCGAAACGCGATGCCCCAAAAAATCAATTTGTGCCACCCCAAACTGACACTTCACTGGATTAATTATTAACCCGTGCTCTGCCAGCCTCCGAAAAACCGCTGTGAGGTGGCTTTCATGTTCGTCTTCAGACATGCTGGCTACCAAAATGTCATCCAAATAGACGAACACGAAAGGGAGGTCGTGTAAAATTGCATCCATTATGCGCTGGAAAGTCTGCGCGGCACCTTTGAGTCCAAACGGCATGCGCAAAAACTCGAAAAGCCCGAAAGGAGTTATTACCGCTGTTTTGGGTATGTCCTGAGCACGTACTGGGACTTGATGGTAGCCGCGCACCAAATCTATTTTAGAAAAAATGCGCGCCCCCGCTAAATGAACCGAAAAATCCTGGATGTGCGGAATCGGGTAGCGGTCGTGCGCTGAAGCGTTATTCAACCTGCGGAAATCACCGCAAGGCCGCCACGAGCCATCAGCCTTTGGGACCATGTGTAGCGGTGAAGCCCAGGGGCTGTTGGAGCGTCTAATGATGCCCAGCTTTTCCAGGTTGGCGAATTCCTCGCGCGCTATGGCCAGTTTAGCTGAATCCAAGCGCCGAGCTTTTGCAAAAACGGGGGGGCCGGAGGTGGTGATAAAATGTTCCACCCCATGTTTAGCCACTGACGCCGAAAACGTTGGGACTGTGAGTGCTGGGAACTGAGAGAGTAGTGCTTGGAACTTACCACCTGCAGCTGTGACGTTGGCCTGTGCAGTAGGCGGGACCACCCGGGCTGTGCAGGAAATAGAGTGGAAAGACAGTGCATTAACTAGACGTCTATTAGCAAGATCAACCAATAAACCAGTCGAGCACAAAAAATCAGCACCTAACATGTTATAACTGACTGCTGCTATGACGAAAGTCCACTCGAATGCCCGGCCGTGAAAAGACAGGGGGAGGGTCTTCTCCCCGAAGGTCTTGATCGTCGAGCCGTTCGCCGCCAACACCAGGGGTCCACTGGAAGGCACCAGCCGGTCAGCATAGGAAGGTGTGATGAAACTCAGCTGGGAGCCTGTGTCCACAAGGAACTCCCTCCCTGATCGCGCGTCCGTCAGGTAGAGCAGCTTGTTTTTCGCACCGAGAGCCGCATCTGCTACCGGCTCCCGGTCCTGGCGTTTCCCGAGCGCTTGAACTGGCACGGTGGAATGCACTTGCGTGCCCTCTCGGCAAAACATCGATGGTAAAAGCAGAGGACGTCGCCCGCTCCGTGTCTCCTGGTCTCCGCCGCTGCTGACGTCAGCGAATCTGGTGCTGCAGCCTCAGGCCCCCTACCGTCTCCGGGCATTGCGCTCAGCTCCGCTGCTGCCGTCGTGGCCGTGTGTCGCCTATGGGCGTCGACGAGTCGCTGCGCCTCCTGGCCCAGCTTGTGGTAATCTCAGTGGGCCAGCAGCTGTGAACTGGCCAGGGTAACTCTCACCGCTGACGGTAGCATCCTGAGGAAAAGATGGGCGAAGATAAAGCCATCATCTTCGTCGTCTCTCAGACTCAGCATCTTCGCCATCAGGTCTGCGGGCCTGTCTGCCTCTCCTTCAGTCAGCACCAGGAGCTTCTCTGCTCGCTCTCCCAGCGAGGGGGTGAAAGCACGGATGAGAGTGGCTTTCAGTGCGCCATACTTGTCGTCGTCTGGTGGGTGGTTAGTCAGGTTCTCCACCCGCTGGGCTGTGAGGCTGTCCAGCTTTGCGACTACATGGTAGAATTTCGTGGCATCAGCCGAAACTCCCCGAAGATGGAACTGTGCCTCGACAGTGTTAAACCAGGAGCACGGGCTATGTTGCCAGAAATCAGGCAGCTGGACTGCGGTAAGCCCGGCTGGCTCCTGAAGAGTCCGGTGCGGGAAAGTCGTCACCGGCCATAATTTGTCGTAGGGTCACCAGTGTAGAGGATGTGCTCAAGGATGAGACTGAGTTTATTTCTCAGGTTCAGCTTTATTGTCAGAACACATGCTCTATCAACCTCTCAACAAGAAAAGAGGCTGATCAATGTAACATCACACTTTTATACTCCTGGAGCATCGAAACCTAAGTCACATGGTGCTTTAGCAAACATACAGTCACATGGTACTTAATCCCAGTCACAATGCAACTCTTTGATCTGTCACCATTGTCTCTCATTCTTCAATGATCCGGAAATCCTTCTGGGGCATCTTCTCTGAGACAAAAGGCCAAATCTCACACCTCCTCATTATCTCCTGCAGATCTCTGCCGATCCAGACCTTCTTTGTCCCGCGAGACGTGAAGCACCCAATACACATACAGCAATACATTTGTGGAAAATATGGACCCAACATATGTGCCACACCTGAGCTATTAGCCCACGAGCTAACACTGGTACCAGGACCACCTGGTTTGGTGGTATGCCTCGCGCCACTGCGGCCCATCTCTCAGGGGTTTCATCCCGATTCTGCAGTGGATCGCCTGTACTGGTGTTATGCTGAGAACTCCCCCGCCAATCCGGGGGAGTTCTCGGCTAACAGCAGCCAGTAGTCCTGGTCCAATGCCATAAAAGTGATCGGTGTGCCGGGGTGGGCAATCGACAGCAGAATCAGGATGAAACCACTCAGAGATGGGCAGGAGTGAACCAGGTGGTAACAGGGATAGCTATTAAGGTGACTAAGATCTGAAGAAAATAACAATATAAGCTGCACGTATAGCCAGTATCCTCGTACCAGTGTTAGCTCGTGGGCTAATAGCTCAGGGGCTAATAGGCTACCTTTAGCCACCACTTCGATCTACATGATGGACAGCTAGGTGGACCAATAATAGCGCAGTGGGTCGGCTTTGTCAAGACTTGATGTAGGAAACTTACCCGGAAGCATCAAAACATTTTTGGGAGTTTCTCTGAGAAAAAAAATGGGATAAAGGCAGTGTGCTTTTTTCAGATCGTTGATTGTTTGGAAAATTTTTGGCTAATTATGTAACCAGTTAACACATTTGAGACAGTTAAAACCTACAAACACACCATTTTTCAGTCAATGACCCCTTTAAAGCAGCTAACACAATCAACTTACTTTGTTGGTGGTAAGCAGTTCCAGGATATAAAATCATGTTTTCCGTGAACATGTAGGGCAGGGCTATTCAATTACAAAATCAGTTAGGCCACAATTTGAAATTAAGAAATGTAACTGGGCCGCACATGTTCAGAGATCTGTTGAATATGAGAAATTTCAAACCAACACAGATCAATATGATGAAAAATATGCACTTTTTATTCATTGTCTTGGTTTTAAATGCGCGCTTGGCACATGACAAAGGCGCATCAAAAGTGCATGAAAACACAATAACAGTGCTGGGGTTGAACAGAACTTGAAGCAGTAGAAATATTTTTTCCTCTTGAACAACAATTAACTAAATAGAAGGATAAAATTAAATTATGTAAATAACCATTTTGGTCACATCTTACTCAGGCATATCTCAAAGTGCATAAACACTCAGTGTGCACTGTTAGTAACAGTAACATTTGTTTCCTGGTCATAACTGACCTTGGCATATCACAAAGTGCATTTATCTGAATAAAAAATGAACTGTCAAACACCTGAGGGCACAAACCCCCCAAGAAAAGATTGATAACATTAACAAACATTGCACATCCACTATTGTGGTTTGTTTTGTTTTAAACCACCACATGTGTGAGTAGGAACCTCTTTTTTATAACTACACATTCCATTACACACACATATCAGTCAACCAAAAATTTCTAGTAGAGTTAAGGATGCAAAAAGCACCCACTTAAAAACTTAAGTAATGACTTCAGTCTTTTTCTTTTTTTTTTTTTGTTACTTATTTGTACCCGTAGGTAGACTTGGTTTGCAGTCTGGTGACAAGCCACCGGCTGCTGGTCGCTGCGTGCGCGAGCGCCCTAAACCTATCACATAATTTATGGCTAATTTTTGTCTTTTAATAAAATTTTTTTTTAAATAAATTGAGTTTTTCCTTATACAATTTAGACTTCTTTATATCTTTTATAATTTTAGATTTTGTTTTTAATTTTGCAGAGCCAGAACAGAACAACAATTTAACTCTGATTTCAAAGAATTTTTTTTAATAAAATTATATTTAATGTAATAAATTAACTTAAATTATCAAAGATGCAGTTATTTCTGTTAAAATATTTCTGTATATTTATAGTTTTTTAGAATTCTCCTCACTACCCAGACAGCAGGAAAAACCTCCCTTATTTTGAAATCCAAATGTTGGCATATTTAGTTTGTCTGAAGGCTGTTGACTGATTAAAGTCATTGACTTTGTGAATTTCGGTCATCTTAAATTGTCAGGTACGTAATAATGAACATAAATTATTAGTCAATATTGTCGTGGCTAGTGGAGTAAATCCTCAGTGATTCAGTCACTCTTGTCTTTCCCTGTATATGAAGACTAACCACACCCATTTGCTAAGCAACTCTTCATTATTGCTCCTATTACCAGTGGGTTAAAACCACCATAAATGCCTCCACTGCTTACATACCTTTCCTGCTTTTTTCTGCATTTAAAGAACTTTAATAAGCTCATGCTTCTCTCGGACAGTGACACTAGCGAGACACTGTGCTTGCCGACTGGAACAATCATGTGGGTGGGACACTTCTGAACTCCCCTTGGATGACGGTCATGCATGTTGTTCGTGTGTGTGCTTGTGGACCGTCATTCCTTCATATTTTTTTTCTTAAATTTATATTTCCTTGGCGTGGCCTGGGCCTGGGCCACTCAGAGGTTGGTTCTGGGCCACATGTGGCCCTCGAGCCACTAATTGAATAGGCCTAATGTAGGGCATACGATATAGCAAATTGACTGGGGACTTGTTTTATAGCAAAGCTAGCCAACGATTGTTGTTTTTATTGTTTGCTTGCCCTGACCTGTTAATGTTAACAAACAGCTCCATAAATTCTCCAAATTGTGTCTCTACTGCTCACAACAATGCAAAACAAGTCTTAGCAGAGTAAAATGAATACAGTAAGTAGGGTTACTAGTCTACTTGTGACGGCTAGATGTCATTAAAGCCGAGCTTCCAAAAGTTTCACACTGAACAATAACTTTTCACATACTGTATATTCCTAAGATGATGATGTCACCCTTTAACAGCTAGCTAGTATAAAGCTGTCATTCCTTTGAACATAAAAGCCATTTTTTGGGAGAAAATGCCTTCATCCTTTTGTACCTCGTGTCAGCACAGGAGGCTTCACTGACGGCAAATCACCGTCAAATGATCCCTGTCTTAAGTTGACATTCTCTCCGTCAGACCAGGAGGAAAGACCATTAGTTTCCCCACAGAGACTGCTGTGTTTGGTGGTCCGCTGCCCCGAGGACCCCGAGTTCAGCTTGCACCTGCGGTCGGTCGTTAGCTAGGGAAAAGAAAACAAATACAGTAAGTAACAGCCCCTCTGCTTAATGGAGCTTAAGAGTGGCCTACCTCATTTGCCTCAAACAGGGGATTTAAAATGACTTGCAACACAACAGCTCTCTGATAGTACCTCAGAGTGTGAGCAGCCCTCTGAGTCCGGTGTGCATGGGTAGCCTCGTGATGGTATCATGCTAAACTGCGTGGCGGTTGTGGGGGGTAAATGAAAGATGTGAGAGCAATGGGTGTAAAGGTTTGGTGCAGAGGTTAAATATACGGGTTGCCCACATTTGCCAGGAGAAACAAGCAGAAAGTCCAACACAAACACCATTGTGCGCCACTGAGGTGCAGGGAGTGAGGGTTAGAGCATCAAAGACTCACTGACGAACATGGAGGTAAACTGTCTCGACACAAACTTTGAAAGTTGATTTACTATCTGGTTATTTGTGTGCAGGTATTGTCCTAGAAAGTCAACACTAGCATAGTATATTTGCAGACAAAAACATTATTTATGTTGCCTATGTCTATTGCCATCGCAATTGGAAAAGCAGTTTGTAAAATATTCACAAAATGCAATCTGCGTTCACACATAAATTAGAATTTTTTCACTTTTTTCATAACCTTCAATTGTTATTCAAATGGAAACTCTGATTTTCATTGTACTGAGCAGAAGCCAGGTTTCATTGCATCTTCCTGTTTGGCTCCATAGACAGAATTTTATTGATAACAAGGGTGTAATTTATGAGAATCTGAAGGCCCTGACTATGCTATAACCCAGGTCAGACTCACTCATTCTTCAGCATGACAGGGCTGGGCTCCTGGAGTTATGGGATCAAGGCTGATGTCTTACAGAACATTGCTCTGGGGAACAGGTATCTGCATTTCCTTATTTTATCAGCTCTCCAACAAGTGAATGCGAACACAGGCAGCTATAAATCACTTGGTTCTGATGACAGCCGAGAGGCAGGAAGGCAGTGTATTATCTGATGTTCTACATGTGTGCCTTCATTTTTTTGTGCTTTGAAGAAATGGCAGACAGAGCTTTCCTTGAGCATTTGAATTGATGTACACCTGCAGAGTGAGGGCACTAGCTGGGTTGGTAATTGGTACTTGGGGGTTTACCGCCATATATGAACAGAAAGCTGCAGACTTAAATAAGGGGTCACATGCTTTTTCCTCTGACTTACAGGGTGTTTGATGTTGGTGCATTATGCTGCATCGAGTTAAAAAATACTTCGTGCCTGAAAGGGGTCAATGACTGAAAAATGTTTTTTGTAGGTTTTAACCTTCTGAAAGGCATCTATTGGTCACTTGATTACTGCAAAAAATGTCAAATGCACCTAGCTGTCAGTCATGTGGGCAACAGTAAGCTAGCAAGTTAGTTTACCAAGCCTGATTTTTAACCCCCCCCAGTCAAAGACCAAAAGGGTCAAAGAACCCTATGGGTGAAGAATGAAGGGGGATTATATCATGGGGCAGTCCATACATCTGTCCTTCTGTCCGTTTGTTCCATTTTTGAGAAATCAACTCCTCACTGTCTCACACTTGGGATGCCTCCACAGGGTGCCAGCCACCAGGAGGTGCAGTCATTTTCTGCTGTCTGGCACACCTGGACAAAACAGCTGATTAGACCTGATTAGACATGTCACAACATCACGTGACCCTTCCAAGGAAGGTTGCAGGAAGTGGCTAAAACATGTCAAGGTATAAACAGCTGTACCCACTGTCTGATGAAAAAGAATTTAACTTTATAATTAATTTAGAAGACAGTATGAATCCATTCACATTAACTCATGCAGTTTTGTTCCAATTGTTTTGAAAGTTGGTACCAGGGTCCAGGGGTGGACTTAGTCCATTTGGGGCCCAAGGCAAAGACAGAAATGGGGCCCTACTTTTTCTTTGTTCGACATTTTCTTTTCAGGCATTTTTGAAATCCTACCTGAAACTTATTGTCCTCAGAAGTCTTCAAATGACGATATCATTCAAGCATCAGGACTTACACCTGTAGAAAAGCAAAGAAGTTTAACAAATTGAATGTAGACTCTTGTCTGTCTATAAATGCAAGAAATCTCTGTCTGTGTGTGTGTCTTTTCCATGCATATCTCTTGAACCACTCCTCAGACTGACCTAAGATTTTAAACATGTTTTACTGAGGTTACGAGGGTGTGCATCCCTGAATATGGAATCGCTCAGTCAAAATATGTAATTTTTATCAATAAAAGTTTAGCCACCACTGTGTCACTGCTTTGTGTCTCTTCATGCCTGGCTTCAAGAAGTGTGGGCGGGGTTTTGTATTGACTCCGTGCTAATTGGATAATACGCGGCATCACAACCATACTGATTGGATAATACATGGCATCACGACCTGTCAGTCACCACAGTGCTCTCTGGACAAAACAAGGAAGTGAAAAATGATAAATTTGACGAGAAAAAGATAATACTGAAGATTTAATGCATAAAGAATTATACCATAAAGATGCCGTGATTGCGTAAGTCTAAAGGATAATTTGGCATATGTGGACAACATGAGGTACGTGAGCAGACTGGGTGAAGCGTCAGCGGGGACCGGGTCTGACAAAAAATACCGGTGTATCAATACAGAACATGCCGGGAGAAGCAGCAGCCTGACCAGATGGACCACGATCCTTCGTGGGGAGGCACGCCCAGCCTACCCAGTCATTAGTAGATGGGTGTACCTGTTTCTGCTTTACCCATGTGGTACCACTATACTTTGCAGGACTGCGGGTCCCCCCTCCTGTGCGAGTATCTAAAAATTAAAAACTTAATACTACCATGATTGTAAAGCGGAATGGCCAGATCAACTGCATATCATATGCGGACACATATGCATGCTTTGACTAAACGACAAGACAACAAGACACAAAAATGCCCAAATAACGAAATAACTCATTTTTCAGGTTCAGGTTACTTTATTTGTACCCGTAGGTAGATTTGTTTTGCAGTTGGTGACATCCATATTTACAGGCCACTAATTACATTCAACATAGACACAAACACAGGCACACATCTTACAAAATAGGTAAATATAAAATATGTACAATATAATTTTTATAGCTTGTTCAACTCTTTGACAGCAGCAGGGACAAAGCTGTTTTTGTAGCGCTGGGTTCTACTTTTTGGGACAGCAAACCTCCGTCTGGAGGGAAGAAGCTGAAAGTTGCAGTGCAAAGGGTGGGAGTCATCATTTAAAATCGAGTCGGCCATCCTCTGTACTTGTCTGGTGTACAGGGATGTCAGGCTCAGCTGTGACTCACCAAGCAAACGACTGGACCATCTGACTACCTGATCCAAGGATTTCCTCTGTTTCAGTTTTATCTGACCAAACCATGACATTAAAGAAAAGGATAAAACAGATTCAATAAAAGCCCGATAGAACATAGTCATTATGGTTCGGTCAATTTGGAAGCGTGCAAGTTTCCTCAAACAATGCAAATTTTGCTGACCCTTTTTGCACACCCTTTCACAGTTCACCTCAAAGTTCAATCCACTATCAATAATTGTCCCAAGATATTTGTACGATTGTACACATTCGGTGGTCTGGCCTTTTAGTATGGTGACTTTGTGCCTGGGAGTTTTCCTCCTAAAGTCAATAATCATATCTTTCGTTTTTGTTGTATTCAGCTGCAGGTAGGAATCCTCACACCAGTGAACAAAGTCATCAACTACTGGGCCGTGGCCACTCTCACCATCCTGGAGGAGACTGACAATGACTGAGTCATCAGCATACTTTATAATGTGTCTGTTGTCATGTCTGCTCCGACACATGTTTGTGTACAGGATGAAGAGTAGTGGTGACAACACACACCCCTGAGGAGAGCCAGTAGAAGAGCACTTTAGGTCAGACAATGTGCCATTGACCCTTACTCTCTGCGTCCTGTTGGTTAAGAAATCCAGAATCCAACCCACCAGATTATTGCTTAAATCAAATTGTTGCAGGAGCCTTTCAACTAAAATATGAGGTTGGATTGTATTAAAGGCAGAAGTCCACAAATAAAAGCCTGGCGTGTGTCCCATTAAAATCCAGATGTTTAAAAAGCATGTCAAACAGAGTGACAGTGGCATCCTCCACTCCTCTGTGAGGCCTATAGGCAAACTGCAGAGGATCCAATGCATGTTCAGTCTGCCTTAGGACCTCACATCTGACCAGTTTTTCAAAAATTTTCATTAAAATTGAAGTCAAAGCAACTGGTCTAAAGTCGTTTACAGTTTTAGGACAGCTGGATTTTGGAACGGGAACAACCACGGCATCTTTCCAGATCTTAGGCACATGTTGTGTCTGTAAGGACTTATTGAAAATATAATGAAATATTGGACTCAGTTCATGTGCACAGGACTTTACCAGGCGTCCACATATATTATCAGGGCCCTGACTTTTGTTCACTTTTACAGCGCGGAACTCCCTTTAACATCCTGCATCTCAATATTAAAGTGCTGATTGTCTTTGAGTTTCTGTTTCAAATCTTGGATTTCTGTGCTAAAATCAAAGGAGTCAAAACGACCATAAAAACAATTAAGAGCATTAGCCAGCTCTGTGTCTGAACTAAAACCATCTAAAAACACACGATTACTGCGCTCTGTGCTCTGAAGGCCTGCAATAGTTTTCATACTGGCCCAGGCCGAACCAAGTTTATTTGCTGCCATCTTGCTTTCCAACTCTGATTTATAATTCTGTTTTGCTCTTAAAATTTCGGCCTTCAGCTCCTTGGTGGCAACCTGTAGCGCAGAAACAGACCCTTGTTTAAAGGCAAGAGCTTTCCTCTGTAAGCAGGATTTAACTGATTTAGTAACCCATGGTTTGTTGTTGGGATATATTTTGACACGTTTACGTGGAACAAACTTATTTTGACAGTGAGCCATGTATGAGCATGTGAGCTCAGCCAGAGAGTCCAAATCATCCCCGCAGGCCATTATGAACATCTTCCAGTCTGTACAGTCAAAGCATTCCTGGAGGCTGTGCTCTGAATCTTCTGTCCACACATCAATGTCTCTGGTCTCCACTTTGCCTCTTCTGAGAGCAGTTTTATATGTGGGCAGCAAATGAACACAGTTGTGATCTGATGATCCTAAAGGAGGAAGGGGGGAGTGATTTATTGGCCCTCTCTATGGATCCATAGCACAGGTCCAATGTCTTTTTTCGCCTGGTTGGGCAGGAGACATACTGATGAAAGTTTTTAAGTGTCTTCTTTAAAGAAACATGGTTAAAATCCCCAAGAATGAAGTTTGGCGCCTCTGGAGAAATTGACTGCAGCCGCTGCACCACATCAGAGATGGTGCTGGAGGCGGAGTCAGCGTCTGCCCTCGGATGAATGTACACAGTTGTGATGAAAAGTTGGGGAAACTCTCGAGGCAAATAAAAGGGGCGTAGTGACACAGACAGCAGCTCCACATGGGGTGTACAGATGCGCTCTCTGACCGTGACAGATGTGCAGTACTGCTTATTAATGTATAAACATACTCCGCCCCCCTGACGCTTCCCAGTTACCTCTTCCTGCCGATCCGAGCGCAGCGGAGCTCCAAAGGTGTCAATCCACAGGTCTGCATCTCGATCATGCGCAGTAAGCCAAGATTCAGTGAAAGCCATGACGCAGCAGTTCTTAAAATCCTTCTGGTAACGTACATTGCCTTGAATTTCCTCCACCTTGTTTCTCACAGACTGTGCATTCCCAAAAATGATCGAAGGAAGAGGAATGTTACCAAACTGACGTCTCCTAAGGCGCAATTTCACACCTCCACGTCTTCCACGCTTCCTCCTGCCGCTTCTTTTTTCACCGCTGTGACCGTCTCTCAAAATAAAGTCCGGCAGATGAAATTTGGGCGCAATCAGAGACTCTGCACCAGCTGTGTTAAAGCGCAGCAACACGTCCCTGGAATATTGTATTCTGCCCGCTATTCTGCTCGTCATGGAGCCGAACGCGTTTACCTCAGAGACAAAGAGCCACAGCACAGATAGCAGCAGTGCGAGATATGAGAGGAAATCCATGTTGCAGATACTAGGGAGCTGTTCGCCATATAGTCCACAAACGCTCCAGAGCAGAAACGACACAGAGGATTTTCTAAAAACGTAAAAAAGTACAAAAAACACACACACGCACACATGCACTATATCACCAAGCTGCTGGTCGCTGCGTGCGCATGCGCCCAATTTTTATTTAAATATTTACAGACAAATGGGTAACACTGATGCAACAGTTGCAGCCAAAGGGGTCATTCTGCTGTGTGTGTGTGTGTGTGTGTGTGTGTGTGTGTGTGTGTGTGTGAATGGTGAAGGGAGTGGCACCGTACCGTGGATGCCCTGAATTTTCCTCCGGGGATCAATAAAGTATACAAGATACAAATACAAAAAAAAAAAAAAAATAATGTTCAGTGTTTTGTACTTATAATATTGCTAAACTATAAAAGGATGCATTACAATGGGTCTCAAATATTTGTAAATGTGTCCTGTTATAGTACTGCATGAGTTTATTGACGATAGACTATAAACTACACATAAACTCAATTATAATGGTGACTGAACAACTCCCATTCCCCAAAGTGCAAGATACACTATTATGAATATAACTCATAAAAGATCACACAAATAAGTGATCTGACAAAAAAATAAACAAGTGGTTCTTAAACAGTGGCTAATATTGGACGTCCCATTCATTTTCAATTATTCTGTAATTAATATTCACACAATCAAATAAATCTCAGTTCAGTCCCTTTCATATTTTGTCAGGAACTGAGCCGGCTTGGTTCCCCCCAGCTCGGTCCTGGCCTCTCTGTGGGTACGTGCCATGTTGTACGTATGTTAGTATGTATTTCTGTGTGCTTTGCCATACCCATAGCCACTGCTTTCTGGCTGGCAGTGGTGAGGTAGCCTCTTGGGCTCACGCTGGAGTGAGCGCTGTCTGTCTGCCGGTCTGACCACGCCCCCTCTCTATTACTGCCAGCTGTTCCCACTCCCGTGTGCCATCTCCCCGCTCCTCACCCAGGTGTGCCCAATTTGTGGAGCCAGCAATGCATGCACTTAAGGAGCCTTTTTCCAGTCATGCATTGCTGGGTCATTGTGCTTCATCTGATCATTCATCGTCTAGTGAAGTCAAGGTCAAGGATGGTTTCTCTCGGGGTTTATTTGGACTATGTGGACTGCTCCAGCTCTGTGAGTAGTTACTGCATGTGTTTTCCCTGGTCACTCTCCCCTGTAGATAGTAGAGCGTCCAGAAGGACTCTGCAAGCTTCTGAGGAAACAATAACTGTAACTGTTTGTCAGTTTGCTGTGTTAAATAAATGTGTGTGGTGTAACCTGTATGTAAATCCTCTTTCTTTTACCCCTCCTCCTTGCACTGTGGAGAAGCGCACGAGGAGATCATGATAGAATGACCCAGCCGGAATAAAAGAATTTAGCGGGTACACCCACACATCCTTTTCCCCTTCCTTTTTGTGTATTATTTTTTTGGGACTGACCTGTGTTGTATCATTTGAGCTTGGGATGGGAGTGCTGCAGAGCATTAATGGACATCGACGGGCTTATTGCATCGGCCAGCGTGTATTCTACCCCGGAGGACAGTCTCTGGTATGTAGGTATGGCTGAGGCAGAGGTCTGGCGGTGCCCTCAGCTCACTCGGCATGCCGAGGGAATGAAGAGGATTAACCAGATGGCAGCGCTGTGGCGTGGGTGCGGCGAGGGGTGAGGAAATCCCCTAGGAAGACCGAGCTCGCGTCGAGGGTCAAGTGCTCCCGGGGCTCCATTCTTCCTGCTTCCCACCAGAGTGAGATGCCCGCTCCCATTCCGGCTCCTCCAGCTCCAGCACCCAGCTCTCAACGTCGTCCTGCGAGACGGCGCCGTGATAGTCCTTCACCTCCATCAGCGGCCATCACCCCTACAGTTCCTGTGAGGTTAGACTGGGCCATCTCTGGAAAGCCCACCTCTGTTGCCACGGAGACGGCTCCTCCTCCACCCGTTGAAGAGAACCGAATCACCGTGGACACAGAGAGGGATGACAGCCTACCAGCTGCAGTAGTGAACATTGAAGACTGGGATGACAGGCAAGTGTCTTTTCATTCAATCCATTTTGATGACAATAAACCTTGTCTGTCTCCCGGGAGAGGGGCCCAGTTACAGCAGTCCGCTGGGCTCCCTCTACCAGCTGCAGCTAATAACCCTTCTCCTACCCCCTCTGTGTATCCTCCTTTAATTCCTGAGTGCCTGTTGGTCCAAGAACCAAGCCGTCAGACAGTGGGGAGGCTGGGGCCTTGGATGATCCTGCCCAGGGGCCCGCACGGAGGCATCTCCCTGCAGCCACGCCAGTGGAATCCCCAGCGTTGGAGCCGCTGCAGGGGGGCATTGGGACTGCAAACATCATCTTGCCATCCACGGAGGCATCCGCAGCATACTGACCAAACCAGTCTCAGGTATGCAGGCTGCAGTTAATTGTGTGAGGTGGTGAGTCACAATGCTTCTATTGCTTCAATTGGGCTTTAGTCTATGGATCACAGTGATGGAACCATGTTTTGTCCTGCGTAGTCAATCAAAGAAGTCCTCCTGGTTTCCTTGGCACATGGCCAAAAGAGTCCTGGAGAACATGACTCATTCCTGCTTCTGAAAAACTGAACTGAATTCAACTGAACTGAATTGAAAAGTGTGAGCAACCAGGGAATCCTTTGTGTAGACAATTTCCACATGAGCAAATGGTCCTGGATAATTTTTTTTCTATGGATCCCACACTGATCTTGACATCTTTTGCTAGTTGGTGAATGGTTTTGTGGTGATCCTCCAAAATGGTGGCCTCCACTTGTCAACTTCATCAATGGTGCACTGTTGTCACCCATCAGAAAATCCTATTTCTCCCTCTAATATGACAGGGCATCTCCTACCGTGGATTGTTGTCTGCTGTTTCAACCCCTCCACCAGCCTAACATCCACCTGTAAACATTGCAGCATCTTCTGTAAGTTTTTTAATTGCTGGAAGGGGTTAGTACAGAGTCTGGATGCTGCCATGGATTTTCTTTATATTAATAATTGTCCCTTGTTGATCTGATTAATAAATACAGTTCAGAGTCAAAGATGCCTGTTAGATCAAAAATGAATTGACTGAGACGGAATCAATAATCAATAGGTGGTTTTCCAAGTTCTGAGCCATTTATTCTCTTTCTGATCAGAAAGGAGGTAATCGGTCACAGCAAAACTTGCCTCAGAGCTCACTCACACCAACTCCCTAACATGTGTTCAAGGATGTTGCTGCTTATACCTCAGGTAGGGTTCCTGACTTTATCTAAGCTAGACTGGCTGGAGCCATCTCTCCAAGAGACTGCTTCTAATCTAGGGACAGCACTGAACATTCTGCTATGATCTTTACATGACCTGGTCAAGCTAAGTCATCCTAACTTCAGGCATATAGTACAGAACAGCTTGGTATGATAAAACAATAAAACCTTCATCATTATTACAATCTTGCTCAACCTAATCTTACAGACATTCTTTTCAAGCGCTGAGACAATGGAAAACACAGTGAATCAGACATTGGCTCATTATATGCACCGGATATATTTATATAAAAATAAATTAGAATAACACTGTTGTGGTTCAAGCGCCGATCTCGTCCGTGCTCGGGCCATGCAATATTTTCCTCCCAGCTGACGTGTGTGTTCCTATGGCTCTCCGAGCTTTTATTGTGACAGCGCTCGGAGGGGCTTCCGGCTGTCAGAGCTGAGGCCTGACAGCTGAGCTGCATTTCGCCTCATCAGCTGCTCCCTACTTAAGAGGGCAGCTGAGAGCAAAATGTGCGGCAGTCTCGTCAAACTTCCCCTCATCTGACATCATCGAGCGTTCCTCTGGTCAGACGTTACAGGCTTTCATGTATTGTTGTAAGTGTGTTTTGTTATGTATCCGTTCTTCCTTGTCATTGACTGAGTTATCGTTATAGTGTGTTTTAGCCCCCCGTGGCTCGTTATTTTGTCATCTTTTGTTCCTTTAATAAACTGTGCAAACTCACCGGTTGATATGTGGCTTCTTTTGATGACTCGTGAGGGCCATCCATGACAGTAGACTGCCACCCGACTGAGACTCCTGTCGCCATGAGTTTGCCGTGGTTTGGAGTTTTTCCTTTTGCTTGGGCTTGTCTTAAGTATGTCCGTCCTCGAGCGTGGGTTTTGCCCTGAGTGGTTCCAGGAGGTCGACGGCTATTTGACCAAGGCCCATCGCCTCATGCCCACTCACGCGGCAAAAGATTACCTGTTTCTCTCCCAGAGGGCCCTATTAAGATATCACCTCACCTCTTTTCGGGAAGGAAAGGAGAGGGAAGCATGGATTGTGGCACAGCGTGTGTTAATTGAAGAGGCGGCCAAGGAACTTTCTCCTTATCCCCCGAGTACGGTATCCCCAACGAGGGTGGAGATCCATGGACTGGAGGGGAACCCTGGCAGGAGGCCGACGGAGAGGCATCCCCGCTCCTCGTTTCGGGATTCAGCTCCTGTGACCCGTCCAGCCCCGGCGCCGTGTGTTCCTGGTCCCATCGTCTCACCACCAGCCGGTAACCGTCGTCACCATGCCACAAATAGGCCCCAGCGAGAATCCCGTCCAGATCCAGCTCCGGGTCGTCAGAGGAACCCAGCCTCCCAGTCAGCTTTGTCTCCTACGTCACGACAGGAGGGAATCCCCGCAGCCGCTTCCTCCGGGTCATCTGTCCCAGCTGTTCTGTCAGCTCCTCATGCCCGGATCGCCTCAGCTGTCCCTCCCTCCTCCTCAACGTCATCTCCGGCTGCTGTGAGTGCTGCGAGCCGTGCTTCGGCAAGACCCGTCAGCAATCGACCACGAGCGGCTCCTCCTCCTCTTCCCGAGGGGCCTGCCGTCACCATCCAGAGGGGAAAGGGAAGAACTCCGCCCGCTACAGCAGCCACCATCGGTCCCCCGGAGAACAGGCAAGCGCAATTTCATTCTTCTCCTCGTTGTGGTGATTTGCCTTGTCTGACTCCTGGGGGTGGAGTTCGGGGTTCGCAGTCCCCCGAGCTCTCACCACCTGCTGTAACCTCTGACATTAAACCTGTTGCTTCTGCATCTCTCTCCGCTGAGCGGTCCACAACACCAGGCCTACGTCGTCGGACGAGGAGGGGGCCTGCGGTTCTGGAGAGCCTGGTTCCAGCCCCGCAGCCACGTCATGGGCAGAGGAGGAGAGCGGACTGCAGCATGGAGCCTGCGCTGACGACGAAACATCCCCGGGTCTCCACCGATGAGCGGTTCGATTCAGCGGGTCGAGGATGCCCTGCCACCACGCCGTGTGGGTCGTCGGCGTGGACGTCAGTGCTGGAGGGTCCTCAGGCTGCGGAAACCATCACGCCGGCTGCGGAGCCCACCATAGCTGAGTGGGAGCCAAACGACGTCCTTCTGCCTTTGGAACCCGGATCGTCAAAGTCCTGGACGGCGACAGAACTTGAGTGCAGGCAAGTGCTCTCTTTTGTTTTCCTTCTATCTATTCTTGAGGATTTTTGCCTGTCTCTTGGGGAGACAAGCCAGGTGCAGCCGTCCGCTGCATCCGAGCTCGCCTCACTGGGCTCTGTCGCTACCGGTGATCCTGATCCCGGTTCTTCTTCTTCTCCTGAGCCTTCTCCCAGGGTCACCAGTGCGGAGTCAATCCCGGTCGCCGTGCTGGAGGTTCCGGGTTCGGGGTTGGAGGTCGTTCGTGGTGCTGCGCCGACCCAGTTGGGGTCCATTGCGGGTGCGGCATTGACCCAGTCGGGGTCCGACGTGGGTGCAGCCGAGACCCAATCGGGGTCCATCGCGGGTGCTGCTCCGGCCCAATCGGGGTCCGTCGTGGGTGCAGCGCTGACCCGATCGGAGTCCAGCAGGGGCGCAGCGCCGGTTCGGTTCAAGGTCGGTGAGGGAGCTGCAGATCCTCTGCCGCCTGACGCTGGACTGGCTCATCGTCATCGTCATCGTCATCATCATCATCATCCCAGCTCATCTCCACCGGGGGCCGTTGAGGTTCTCAATATTTGGCCTGGCTCGCCCTTGCTGTTCCCCGCTACAGGGAAGCCGTTGTTGTTCTCTCCCCTGCAGTCCTGGTGGCTGAGCGATGCAGGTCGGCCGCCTGAAAGACCGCCTCACCCGTTTGGCGTTCTGGGTCGGCCACCCGACCAACTGGACTGTCTGCTTGGTGACCTGGTCCGGCCACCAGAGATCCTGTTTTTCTGGGCCTGGGACTGGGGTAGGCCACCCAAACGCTCCCTTTTCCCCTTATTAACTATTTGGACATTGGACGCAGGGAGACCACCAGAACTGTTCCTGTTTCATTGGACTCTGCCTGCCGTCGTTCCCGTGTGTTTCTTATTTTTTGCTAATGGTAAGGTCACTCGGGTGTGCTGTCATTTGTTCTATTTTGATCTGTGTATTACCGCTGTTTAGCGTGTTTTTTTTTTCTCCTTTCCCCTGTCTGAGGGATGACTTGTATTTTCCGCAATATGTCTTATAGGCCTGTGTGTTGTAGTTTTAGGTCTCCTGTCATTTGCATTTTTTGTCTGGTCTATGTATCATCCTTGCCTTATGGAGTAATGTGGGGTTTTTTTCCACCTGCCATACTCTGTAATTGCTTCGTTTGTTCCCTGTCATCGTCTTGGTGTTTTTTTGGTCTTTTCTGGTTCTCACCCTCCAGGCCTTTACCCCATCTTCCCACCCTGGGTGGTGGGGGGGGGGGGCTTGGGTGTCATACGGCACCCAGAGGTCGCCGTCTCGGGGGGAGGTACTGTCGTGGTTCGAGCGCCGATCTCGTTCGCGCTCGGGCCATGCAGTATTTTCCTCCCAGCTGACATGTGTGTTCCTATGGCTCTCCGAGCTTTTATTGTGACAGCGCTCGGAGGGGCTTCCGGCTGTCAGAGCTGAGGCCTGACAGCTGAGCTGCATTTCGCCTCATCAGCTGCTCCCTACTTAAGAGGGCAGCTGAGAACGAAATGTGCAGCAGTCTCATCAAACTTCCCCTCGACTGACATCATCGAGCGTTCCTCTGGTCAGACGTTACAGTCTTTCATCTATTGTTGTAAGTGTGTTTCGTTATGTATCCGTTCTTCCTTGTCATTGACTGAGTTATTGTTATAGTGTGTTTTAGACCCCCGTGGCTCATTATTTTGTCATCTTTTGTTCCTTTAATAAACTGTGCAAACTCACCGGTTGATATGTGACATCTTTTGATGGCTCGTGAAGGCCATCCATGACAAATACAGCATTAAAATCATATAGAATAATCAATGAAACCTGAAAATATCCTATCTTTCCCCCCTTTGATGCTTAAAAAGATCAGAGATGAAACACTATGGCTTCTAAAACCTCATTGGGCAGCTTGCTAAGTTCCAGTGCATTTTATGCTAAAGCATTTTATTGCAAAAGATCCTAACTCGCTTTTTAATGAGGAAAGTCCGCCATCGGCCCCGCTGCCACTCCCGAGCGCTGTTGGAATGTTGCATTTCCTGGGGAGCATGTGAGGATAATACCTTTTATTTCAAAAAAGAAATCAATCATCTAATTAAATCATAAAAGGAAAAAATTGAACCAGTGATGGTGATTAACCATAAATTGAGATGAAATAGTGTATGTATTTGTCATTCTATGTGTCAGTAGATTAGCAGTGATTTAATAAAAAGTTAATACTTCTATGTCAATGTAACTTCAATAAAGAACAATAAAAAATGACTAAAAACCTATTATGTGTAAAAGACATACAGTATGTGTATGTTTGTATTAGAGATCTATGTGTGCTAGCATCCTCACCTATGTGTATTAGTACCTTAATGTGAAACTGCAAACAAGGTATTAACAATCAAATAACAATCAATACAGTAAAACTGTATACTGGCTAAATAGTGATTAGTAACATAATGGTTTCAAATACAACATATATTAAAATATAGCATAAACAGGATAAAGTGAAAATCTCAAATAAGGATAACACAACTTCTCTGAACTTCAAGACATATTTGATTACTCTTGCAACTCAGTTCATTTCAAATTCACATCATGTACATACATCTCCTTTCGGTTTTCTGCATGTCAGTCATACTTTTACTCTGTACTCATAAAACATTAAGCTGGTGTTGTTTTCCCATCATCTCCAGTGGTGGCCTCGTGATATAATACTAAATTCACATGAACAAGTTTCAGCATCATATCACGGATGCAAGGAATGAAACATGAGAAGATCAAAGTATCACTACAATAATCACCACCAAGTTTATGACAAGACTCCTCCATGAGGAAACAACCAGTTTATCCAGTGTGATAACATTATCCTTAGCTCCAGCATTCTGCAAAGCAGTCAGATTACGTATGGCTGAAGCAATAACACCTCCATCTGCATCATGTGCAGGTATAAAGGTGCAACAGTGCTGACCTACAATTGCGCACACACCCCCACGGGCGGCTGTCAACTGATCAAGTACCATTCTATTCTGTGTTGCTACAAGTCTTATAGCAGTCATTTCCTCCCTTTCACCTTTCCAGGCAGCTAAGGAAAAATTCACAAAAGACTGTAGTCTATAATTAAGAGTCTCAATCCACAAGGTATTTTTTGCCACTCCCACCCAAGGGAATAGCGACTGAACTACCTTTTGACCTGCAGTAAGTATCTTGAACTGCTCTGGCACGTCCGTACCCCAGATGGAATCATATGGTGTGAAAATGGCATCCTGTGATAGGTCTCTCTTCCCTCTGCTCATCTGACCCGCTGACATAATTAGGGTGTTGTCAGTCACAAAAACGAGGGGACAGGTTCCTGCCCAATTCATAGGCAGATGGGAATACGCCTTACGACCACACAGCCACCAACCACCCGTCACCATATGTGCGCCATACATATGGAAGTTGCAGATAGCAGCACTGCAGAGCCCCGGCATGGTGATAGGTCCGTAATGACAACAGTCAACCCGTGGACACCACCTGCCCATCCAATTGGTCAGGGTACTAGCATCACAGGTATGGTGTATACTGTACACTGCCTCACACCGAGAAAGGGGTAGGTCACCCAGAGGGTTGTTACCACTTCCCTTCAGACAAAAAGAAAAAGTCCCTGATGAAACTAACCTTGCCCTTACAGAGTAAGGGGTATCATAAGTTCTCTGATTGGTAGAGTGACGAAAGATTTCACAAGGTGATTCAAAATAATCTTTTTTGTATAGTCCCTTTTCATAGCCTTCTGTAAAAAAACAGAGAGCTTTTGCTGGTTCCATCATTTTAGCTACAACAGCAGTCTGTCCAGCTGACGTTGGCACTAAGGAGCAAAACATAACATTGGAACGATTAGCTGCCCTGACCGTATAATTAGCATACCTCCACCACGTATTGGCAGCATATTCATGATTGTGATGCTCATGTAGCTCTAGCCAATTATGCTGGAATATGTGCAAGGTCCCTAGCACTACGATGTATGGTTTGTGGTGCAGCTAAAAGAAACCAAAGTAATAACATCACCCCCTAGGATGATGATGTAAAGGAAACAACAACACTACCACCATTTAATGATTGAAACGTCTTCCTTCCGCTTCTTGTCTCTCCATGATGGTCAACCACTTGCTTCCCTATCCCAAGCCGGTACTGGATACTTCACAGGGCGTCGTCAGTCGACACTTGTATAGGGAAACAATTAAAAAAGTCTCTTGCTGGGGCGCTGTTGTGCGGTCAATGGAGTAGGACGCAGTTTTGGTGGCTCCTGCCAACTTCGTATAATATTGTTATTCAGTTGTGCGGTTTTCCAAAAACCAGTGTTTTCTCTTGGCTCTTTTTCGCTGTGTATCTTAAGAGATACTTTTGAATTGTTTTGCAATGTCGGGGAAAGGAAAAACCCGCACTATTCAGACGCACCTGAAGCCTTGTTCACAGGCCCCGACTTCTGAGCCGCTAGCTCAACCTGTTGATCCAGCCCCTGTTTGGAACGCTGAAGCTTTGAAATTTGAGCTGCTTTCCTCCCTAAAAGAAGACATCGCTGGTATATTAAGAAGGAGCTACAAGAGATTATCGGAGACGCTTTGGCACCTCTTAAGGTTGAGTTACAGTCTGTGAAATCACCAGTTAGCGAGCGTCAATGCCTGCTATTGATGCCTAAGTTGGCTAAGCTAACGCTTAGCACTATGGGGGACATGGAAGAAACGCTCACAGGTTTTACGGATATGACTGACCTGACATGAAAACAAGTGTTGAGCGCCTCAATGCTAAGGTTGCTGTGCTGGAAGACACAAATGTGAAGATCTCTAGAATCAAGATCGGACGCAATACACTAAGGATTATTGGCGTTGAAGAGGGCCAGCATCTTTTTTCTCCTACAGCTGTGGCTGCGTTGCTGAAAAATGCTTTTTCTTTGGATAAGGAACCCCTCACTAGTGGATCGGTCTCATCGTACTCTTCAGCCTAACCCTAAAACCGGGTGACCGACCACGAGCCCATTGTGGCAGGCTTCACTACCACAGTGACTGTGTTGATCTATTACGGCGTGCGCGAGAGCTCAGCGGATTAAAGTCGGAGGTATGACTTTGTCGGTCTTTCCGGACTACACCGCCAAGATTGCACGGGCTCGGGCCTGCATTCAACGCGGTTAAGCGGCTACTCCGTGGATTGATGGAGTCAAATACGGACTATCTCCACCGGCGGCAGCTACGCATTTCTTACCCAGGGGACCTGAAAAGAAGTTTACTTCACCAGAAGACGCGAAGGAATACGTCAAGACTCTGATTTCTGGGTGAGCTGTGAACTTTCATTATAATCCCTATATCTGCTCGGACTCTAGACTTGTTGCTGTTACCTGGACATTTGCGCTTATTTGCTTTATTTTGGGAGTGTTCATTAGTATCTCTTCGTGTGTTGTTGAGTTTAATATTATCATTACTTTTTCTACCTATACTTGTTCAGATTACAATACTGGTATAAACCGGCATGTAATTTAATCATTGCACATATTATAATTCAATTTTTGGAAGTTGGCAGGAGACATGTCTTTCCACTGGTATTTTTTTTTCTCTCTGTTGTTCCTATTTAACTGAGAACAACTTTTCTTTGTGTGTGACACTGCTGTCTCCATTGGTTTTTGGGTGGGTTTTTTTTTTTTTTTTTTTTTGGTACATGGGACTTTGGGTTGTATTTGTTTTGGGGGTTCTTTTGGGTGGGTGGTTGTTTTACCTCAGCTCCAGCAATAGTTCTTGTGATGTTTTTTTTTATGGTACATGTAAATGGCTAGTACCAATAAGGCCATGGTACAGCTTTACTAGGCGCATCTTTGCGATTCATTAGCTGGAATATTAAGGGCATGGGTTCATCCTGATAAAAGATCAAAGTTTTAATCCTTTAAAACATTTAAAATCCTAATAGTGTTTCTGCAGGAGACCCATCTTCGGATAAAGATCATCATCGGTAGCACTGCTCATGGGTGAGCCAAGTTTTTCATTCAGAGTTTAATTCTAAATCAAGGGGGGTTGCTATTCTTATTAATAAAAATGTACAATTCTCAGCCATAACATTATAGTGATAAAGAACGGCAGATATGTGATAGTTGCTGGTACTTTGATGCAGAAAAACTGTTCTGTTAGTCAATGTATATGCCCCCAAATATTGACAATGTTGAATTTGCAAATAAATTATTAAGTAGCTTACCATTTTTGAATTCACATTTGTTAATCTTAGGGGCTGATTTAAATTGTGTCTCTTGATCCTTATTAGATCGATCTAATCCTCGTAATCCTAACTAAGTCTTTAATGTCTCAAACAATTTTCTGATTTCATGACACAGAATGGCCTTTGGTCGATCCTTGGAGATTCCGCACTCCAACCAGTGAAAAATTCTCCTTTTTTTCTAAGGTGCATCACTTCTTACTCCAGGATTGATTACTTTTTTATTGACTGTACTTTAAATTCCTGTGTAGTTTCCTCTGATTATTTAAGTATAATAATATCTGATCATGCACCATTATTATTAGATATTCAGTTGGGAGCCTCTAAACGCAGTCGTCCTTCATGGAGGTTTAATCTCTTCTTTTAGCAGATAAAGAGTTTTGTGATTTTATTTCCAATTCAATTGATGAGTTTTTGTTGTTAATAAAAATGATTCTACTTCATATTCATTATTATGGGAGACTCTTAACTCCTACCTTAGAGGACAAATCATTTACTACTCTGCTCTTTCTAATAAGAGACGTCACACCAAGTTTTCTGAACTCCCTTTAGCTATTAGTATATTGATCAAAGTTATGCCTTAAATCCCTACACCAGAATTATTTTAAACAGCGCATAGAGGTACAGTCAGAACTTGATCTAATTTCAACCCAAGAAGCTGACCGGCTAATACTACAAAATCGTGGAACTCATTATGAATATGGCGACAAAGCAAGCCGTCTGTTGGCACATCAGCTGCGCCGTCAAGCTAATTCTCGGATTATAAGTAGTATTCAGAAAGTCAACATTAATCACGACAGATCCTAATGAAATCATGCCACATTTAAACCATTTTATTCCTCATTATATACGTCGGAGTTCCAACAGATTCACATAACCATGAACTTATTTCTTCATGGCCTCTCGAATCCTGTAATTGACTCAGACACTGCAAAAAGCCTGGAATCCCCACTCGGCCTTGCTTTGAAATAATTAACTCAATTGAAGCAATGCAATCAAACAAAGCACCTGGCCCTGATGGGTTTCCCATTGAATTTTATAAAGATTTACGGAAAAAATTAGCACCTTACTTTTAGTACCTTTAATGAATCATTAGAACGAGGTATTCTTCCTCCAACTCTAACACAAGCTTCGATTGTTTTACTTCATAAAAAGGACAAAGACCCAACTCTATGTAGCTCTTATAGACCACTATCATTGCTTAATGTGACGTGAAAGTGTTAGCAAAGTAATTCTTCCGATTGGAGACGGTTCTCCTTTGATTATATTGAAGAACAGAACGGTTTTGTACAGGGACGACACTTATTTTTTTAATATCGCACTCTCTTCCATATAATTTATGCCAAAACAGTCATCTGATTCATCAGGAAATAGTCAACTCGCTAGACACCTGAAAAAGCGTTCGACAGGTAGAGTGGGAATATTTGTATGCAGTTTTGAGAAATTTGGATTCAATGAGAAATTTGTTTCTTGGATTCGTCTCCTCTATACATCCCCGAAGGCAAGGTCCAAACTAATGATATGTTTTCTGATTACTTTTCTCTTGGACGTGGCACACGGCAACGGCTGTCCATTATCGCCCTTGCTCTTCACTATTGCAATTGAGCCTCGGTCCATTGCGTTGCGGTCTTCCAATTTATTTAGAGGGATTTTCCGAATGGAACTGAACACAAGTTGACGTTATATGCGGACTGATTTGTTGTTATATGAGTCCAATCAGTTCGTTCTATCCCCAATGTCTTGAGTATTTTAAATAATTCAGTTCCATTTCCGGTTATAAATTGAATTTGGAAAAAAGCGAATGCTTTCCCATCAATACGACTGCCTGTGATCTTCAGCAGTCTGACATACCCTTCAAACTTAGTCCCGCAGGATTCAAGTATCTTGGTATAAATGTGACACGCTCTTTCTCTACCCTAGCTTCAGCCAATTTTTCTCCCCTTATTGCCAAAATAACCTCTGACGTCAGCATGGCGAAATCTCCCTCTGTCACTCTTGGGTAGGATTAATGTTGTCAGATGAATATCTTACAAAATTCCTTTTTTTTATTCACGTCAGTTCCTCTTTTATCTGCCTAAAAACTTTTTTGATTCTCTGGATAAGATAATTTGTGGCTTTATCTGGAATGGTAAACACCCAGACGTTCGTAAAAAAATTATTGCAAAGATGAAGACTTAGCGGGAGACTTGCATTACCTGATTTCCAATCTTATTATTGGGCGGTACATATACATAAAATCTGCTATTGGTTAAAGTCTTTTCGCTCCCCATGGTGTAGAATGGAATTATCATCCTGTCGGGGGTCGTCAATACCTGCATTAATTTTTTCTTCTTTGCCTACAAAACCCTCTTTGTATACGGACAGTCAAGTGGTTCTCAACACATTAAAAATATGGTTTCAGTTTAGGCGGCGCTTTGGTTTTGTAGCTGCCTCCTCTTTATGTCCTTTAACTAAAAATCATTTGTTTCCCCCATCTCTCTCAGATTCGTCATTCTCTGACTGGCATGACAGAGGTATTGAACATATAAGGAATTTATATACATCTGGGCTTTTTGATAGTTTTACCAATTTATCTTTCAATTATAACTTACCCGGCACCCATTTGTTTCGTTATTTTCAAATACGTAATTTTGTTTCTAAGTGTTTCTCTAACTTTCCTTCTATCCCTCCTGAGCAGCCCTGGGAAAGTATAGTTTCACATGGTCCACAACATAAAGGGTTGATATCCAAGCTTTATAATTCCACTTTAACATTAAACGATGAATCAAGTGTCAAAATAAAAAATCTGTGGGAGAAAGAATTGGGTATACAGATGACTGATGAGCTTTGGGAGGATGCCATTAACAGAATTAGAACGTCTTCCTCATGCGCTCGTCTTAGCTTGATTCAGTTTAAGGTAATATATAAGAGTCCACTACTCAAAACTGAGACCTCTCTGAGATTTACCCAGAAGTTGATGGTAGTTGTGATAAATGTAAGGGGATCTCCCTGCCCACCTTGGCCATATGTTTTTTCTTTGTCCAGAATTATACAGTTTTTGGTCTAGTTACTTTACAATTATCTCCATGGTTCTTCAAGTGACTCTGCTGCCCTTCTCCATTATTGCCATATTTGGGATTCCTGATTCCTCTATAGTTTTTGAATTCGGTTCGACGGGATATTGTGGCCTTTACCTCCTTAATAGCAAGGCGTACTTTACTGCTGCATTGGAAATCTGTCAGATATCCCTCAATTTCCCTATGGCTCAAGGACATGATGTTTTTTCTAAAACTTGAGAAAATTAATACACTATAAGAGGATGCACAGAAAGGTTTTACCAGAAATGGCAATGTTTTATATCTTACTTTTCTAATCTAAAAGTCTTTACCCATCTAATTATGTCAGCATGTGCCTTGTTTTTATATATATATATATATATATATATATATATATACACGTATATATACAGTGTGTATATATATATATAATATTTATTTTTTTTTTTGCTATTTTTTTCCCTACTTTACTATGTGTATTTGTTTCAAATTATATGCCTGTTGAGGTACTTCCTCCACTGATTTTGTGAGCTGGGGTGGGGTGGGTTTTTTTTAGGGGATATTAAAAAAAAAAATCTGGTGCTTAAATGTGAAGTACTTGTTGATGCACTATTCGATCCTATATACATATATGTACTGTATATGTGTTAAATAAGTGTATCTTTATTTTTTTTGTTTCAAGAAGTATTATGCTAACTTGTCTGTAATTTCTGAAACTGATTTCAATAAAAACACATTGGAAAAAAAAAGTCTCTTGCTGAAAGTCTTTAATGGAATGAAGTTGAAAATATTTATTCAGTAGTCCCTAGCTGTGAGTTCAGAGTAGGATAAGTTTACAGTGTGTTAAATGCACCCAAGAGTCCCGTCCTTCAACTCTTCACCGCTGTTGGCATTGACAAAACAACTTTATGTGGTCCTTGCCAGGGTTGAATCAGTCCAATTCTTACTTTTTGATGGCTTTGATGAGGACGAGGTCTCCTGGATTGGCCAAGATCGGTGCAGTTTCCTTGTGAACCCTCCTGGAGAGAGTAGAAGCGATAACATCTCTGTTAGTCAACATCTTTCTCATGTAATCTGCTAAACACACTTCTTATCACTAGGATTGAATGGTCTCAAAGGTGGCAGCAAGTATGGTTTGCATACATGATTTCAAATGGAGACAATCCCCCCTTTGGTGGGATTATCCTCATGTAAATCAAAACCAATGGAAGGCAATAAATCCAATTTTGTCCTGTTTCTGCCATTGTCTTTTCTGAGTCTTTCTTTAATTGTTCTGTTTGTGCGTTCTACCAATTCCTGCCAGATTGTGGGTGATAAGCTGAATGATTCTTCAAAACTGATGTTCAGTGCTGTGCCTAAATGTGATATAACTTGATTTACAAAATGTTGTACCATTATTGAGTACATTTCTCAGGTATTCCAAACCTAGGTACAATTTCGGCAAGCAATTTCTTTGCCACTGTGATTGCATTTGGATGTGTGCAAGGAAACGTTCTGTCCATTTAGAAAAACATATCACAAATGACCAAACAATATTTCTTGCCTTCCCATTTATTCAGTTCAAATAAAATCCATTGCAAATGTTCTGCAATGGGTAAGTAGAGGCTGGAGAAGTGCCCTCTCTCAGGTTTGAAAATTTCCCAGTGCATGTTTTTTGCACAGATCAGACATTTTTTATAAAACTGTGTGGCATACTGGCTAAACCCATAAGCAGTTAAGGTTTGTAAATTTCAGGCCTGTGGTGCTGCTTTTCGAGCCTCAACAAGAACATCCATGTGATAGCTCTTCAGTCAGTGTCAGAACGAATGAAATGTGGCTTTGTCTAGGTTGCAAGCCGTGTGCAACCAGCCTTTGCAGTTTGATCCGCAAATGATTACCTTAGAAACCAGATCATCTGCCATTTGTATGAGCAGCACATTTGCATATGGCCACTTGTGATGGAGTTTGACACTTTCAAGCAGCTCCAAAATGAGGTGTTTATGCTGATAGGCTTCCCTGTTGATGTAATCATGCCTCTATTTTTCCACTGTTGTGCAAAGTGGTGAATAGTGAAAATGCATACCTGGCTTTCAGTGTTAAACTGTGATGTTTTTATTTTGTCCCAATTTGCATGCTCAGTTAGAGCAATCAACTCTGCAGCTTGAGCTGAAAAATGGGAGGAAGTTTTTGGGCCTTCAAAACAGTGTCATGGAGTGACAACTGCATAGCCAGACAAATTTGATCCATCACAGTCACATTTTGATGATCCATCCACAAACAATGTGAGATCTGAATCATCCAGAGGAATGTCCTTGTAAATCAGGACGTGGCAGTATTTCATGTTTCAATTTCTGCAAGCAGTCATGAGGTTCTCCTTCAGTGGAGATTGGCAAAAACCTCGCTGGAATTATACTGTGCAACGCTCAATCGTTAAATGAGGCCTGGGACAATTAATACTGTCATGCATGCGAGGTGTCTGGATGGTGAAAGAACTGATATCGTGCTCTGGGATAAAATGACTGACACTGCATGTGTGACCTTCACGGTCAAGGATGAAAAAAGACAATCCCTGCAGATGCCTTGAACTGCCATGGATGCAGCTATTACAGCCTGCACGCATGAGGAAGGGCCCCTGGCAACTGCTCCACTCTTGTGGAATATATGCCACTGGACGCATATTTTGTCCCAAATGGTATGAAGCAGCACTGATGTCATGTGTCCCTGTCTACAATCAGCCATTTGAATAAATGGCTATTACTAGTCAGGGAGTGCCAAAACTGCCAGTGCTGACCAAAAGCTTTTTCATCCTGACAACGCTTCCTCTGCTTCAGGTGTCCACTCAATCTTGTCCACTTGTGCCATTGTTTTTTTGTAAATGAGGTCAGACAATGGTTGCACTTCAAATGAATAATTTGCAATCCAGGAGCGACAACAGTTTAATGTCCCCAAGAATGACATCATGTCTCTTTTTTTGAAAAAGTGAAACTCAAATTCCAACCCAAACCAAACATAACACCTCTAACTTGGGCAACGAACCAAGAGTCCTTCAGAATACCTGGAATTAAGCACAAAAAAACTCACACAATTTCCAGGACGCCAGAAGGAAGAAGGCTGAGAACAGGGACACAAAAACAGTTCGGGGACCAATCCGCATCTCGAACCACCCTACCATAAGGGGAAAAAAACAGTTCGAGCGGCCTATCAAAGTCCTGGGGAAACAGTACCTCAGGCGACCGGACCAAATCACCGAACCAACAAGGCAGTTCTTCAGGCGGCCAACCCAGAACGCAGAATCCACGAAACAGTTTCTCGGGCGGCCGAACCAGGTCGGCGACCCAACAAGACGGTTCTTCAGGCGGCCGTCCCACATCCTTAGACCACCAGGACTGGAGGGGGAAGCTCGGAGGCGGCCTCCCTACTGAGAGGGACAGCAGGGGAGAGCCGACCCGAATAAGGGGGACCCCAGTGGCACCCAGTGGGGAAAAATAGGAGGGAAGAGGAGGGACCAGCCCAGCGTCCGGCTGAAGGGAATCTGCAGCTGTCTCACCAGCCTTGAACCAAACCGGCGCTGCACCCTCGATGGGACCCAGTTGGGACAGCGCAGCACCCATGATGGGCCCCGATTGGGCCAGCGCAGCATCCACAATAGGCCCCGTTTGGACCGGCGCTGCATCCTCGATGAGCCCCAATTGGACCAGTGCTGCATCCTCCACGAGCCCTGATTGGACCGGCGCTGCATCCTTGACAAACCCCGATTGGACCGGCGCTGCATCGTCGATGACCTCCAAACACGATCCTGGAGCCTCAACAACAATAACCATAGCTGATTCGTCTCTGGTGACCCTGGAAGAAGGCTCAGACAGACAAAGAGAACCGGGATCAGGATCACCGGCAGTGGCAGAGCCCGGCAAGACGAGCTCGGATGCAGCGGTTGGCTGCATCGGGCTCGTTTCCCCAAGAGACAGGCAAGAATGCTCAAGAACAGAAAATAAGAAGACAAAATAGAGCACTTGCCTGATCTCGGGCTCTACTGCCGTCCAGGACTCCATCAATCCAGGCTTGATGATCTGGAGATCCATTCCAGGCTCTGGCTTGACTGTGGCGGCCTCCACAGCCGGCATAATGGTCGCCACAGTCTGGGAACCCCCAGGCGCTGAAGCCCACACCAACGGCCCGCACGACATGGTGGCAGGGGATCCATGATCTGCTGGGTCTGACTGCTCCTCCACAGAGACCCAGGGACACTTAATTGTCGGCACAGGCTCCAAACGGCAGTCCGACCTTCTCCTCTACCCGTGACGCGGCTGCGGGGCTGGCATCAGGCTCTCCATAGCCGCAGGCTCCTCCTTCGTCCAACAGTCTACTCCTGGGACCGAGGAGCGCTCAGAAAGAGGGGAAGGAGACACAAAGGTTGCAGGTTCAATGTTTATGGCTGCAGCAGGTGGAGGGAGCTCAGGGGACTGTTAACCCCAAACTCCACCGCCAGGAGTCAGACAAGGCAATTCATTGTATGGAGTGTGAGAATGAAACAACACTTGCCTTTTCTCCCGAGGGACGGTGGTGGCTGCCGCAGTGGGCTTGGTTCTCCCCTTTCCCTTATGGATGGTGACGGAGGGCCCCCCGGGAAGACGAAGATGAGCCGCTCTTACCAGACCGGAGACGGGCGGAGCCAGAGCAGGACTCAATGAGCTTGCAGCAGCTGGAGAGAGTGCCGAGGAGGAGGGAGGAGCAGCCAAGGCAGTCCGGGGACGAGGAGCTGACGGAACAGCGGGAACCGATGACCCGGAGGCTGAGGCTGCTGTCTTTCCCTTCCGTCGTGACGCAGGGGCAACAGCTGGGTGAGAGGCAGAGTTCTCTCGGCGGCCCAGAGCAGAATCCGGACGGGGATCTCGCAGAGGCTGATCGCCAATGAGGTGGCGACATCTTCCAGCAGAGGGCGAGCCTAGGTTTAAATCTGGAAAGCGCCGCTGCTGCATAGATACGGAGTCCAGCAGCTCGGTGTATTCAGGATAATCCCTGAGTTCAGGATGGAGCTCCACCAGTCTGACTGCCACCACTACACTCTTCAGAATCTTACTGGGATGGGAGAAAGAGCGTTCTTCAGCCACACAACCCCTGATGAGCTCAGCTGCCCACTGCATCTTTTCACGGGGGGTCCCGGCTGTCCTCTTCCTCCGCCGTGGATGGGAACGACACTTTGGTGGCGCAGGCCCCTGGGCTGGATGGGTGGCAAGAACCTGATCCCGAGGCGAGGAGTGAGGATCCCTCACCATCAGCTTCGACTTTGGCTTCCTACTGGGACTCCTCTCTGGCCCATGGATCCTCTCCCGAAGTGCCGTAATTTCGGCCATCCTCTTCCTGCCCTCAACGTGATCCGCATGGCGAGGATCGTGCTGAATTGCCGCATCTGCGAGGTCCAAGTACCAGCGTGAGCTGTTGGGAGTGACGTCGCGACCCTCAATTAGAGCCACAATTAGCTCGTAGCCCAAGTCCAAGGAATAGCTAGTTCTTGGTGACGCCATTTCCCAAAACACACTGGCACGAAAAACAAGGAGATAAAACTACAAGCCCAAAAACAAACCCACGGTGACCGGCATCTCGTTTTGGCTGCAACCTGCTGTTAAGGAATGCCCCTTGCAGGGCATCAGTGAGACGCTAGAGACCAACCAGTGAGTTTGCTTGTTTATTAACAAAAGACTAGAATGACAAAATAAACAGCCACATGGGGCAAAAACACGAACGTATACTAAGACACAAGATAATAGACTCAGAAGATTAACTATGAACGGCAGCGAGGTCGGAGCCTGTGCTGAACAATAAACACTTACAGGAGGATGAACGAAGATGAATCACAGAGGAGACTGGAGTCGGGGAAAGGGGCTCTAGTCGCGTACACGGCGGTACATGGAGTTGTAGGTCGCAGCGAGGAGTGAGCCTCAGCTGCTCCCTTAAGTGAGACACCAAAACCAATCAGGAAAGTAATTAATGAAATGACACACAGCTGTCACAGCGTTGGCTTGGCTTTGACAGCTGGAAGTCCCGCCGTGACGCTGTCACAATAAAAACCCTGGAGAAGGCCACATAGCCAGTCCCGAAATAAAACGGGAGAACAGGGAAAATACTGAGCAACCCGAGCGCGGATGGAATCAGCGCTCAGGCCATAACAAAAACATTTAAAATGCAAGTTGTCAGAATTTTTCTAATACCTTGATAATGTTAAAGTTGTATTATTTATGCTTTATTAACTTTTTTCCTGGATAATATAGCTTTGTAGCATTATTTGTTTAGATTACATGAAGTGGCACTTGAGGAAGTTGCTCCTCTGATTGTCTGACAGGTGCTGTGTCAGTTCTGCATATTAGGACCCTTTTAACAACCATAACACTGAAAAGCTATTACTGAGAGCAATATGACAAAGTGCAATGTAAGCTTCTCTTGAAATTACATTTTCTCACACTCTGTGTTCACACAGATAACACCCATGTTTGTTCAAGCTACCGAGACAGCTACTGTTGAGGTGAGAGTGACCATCTTTCATTCAGAGACCTTGGAAACTGTCGAGGGGAACAGAGCGAGTAAATGCACAAACATGGACGCTTGTTGTTATTAAGTGCGCGTATATATTGTGTGGGCTGCGTGTGAGTGGGGAGACGGATACGGTCACAGTCAACAAGACAAGAACAGCAGATTCATTTCATTTGTTTGATCAATAACTTCCTGTGGATGATAGATGTGTTTGAGCGTGAACAGCTGTTCAGTCTGATGGCAGCAGCCCCGCCTCTCACACGATGCCCCAGCATGGCGAGGGAATTATCATTCAGTACGTGTGTGTGGTCTTGGTGGCTAATTCACAGGGCCCAGACAGAAACCCCCAATCCCACCGCACAGAAGAGCCACACACTCTTTTCACCATGAGGCCTTAACTGGTTACATTTAACTGCTTCACTACACTGGACTTGTGTGAGTAGTTTTATTGTAGAATAGATTTTACTCTTAAATTAGTGTATTTTTTGAGGAAAAAAATACTTTTGCTCAAGTACATTTAGTCAAAGCCTTTTCTAGCTATAAAGCAGAATATGCAAATGCAACAAGCCTCAGCTACTAGTGGGCCACCAAGCTGCAAGTTCATCTTCAACATTTTGTGGGGAGAATTAATATTACTTTTAACTTTTTTCTCTTAAAGGGGTCAATGAATGCACTTTTTCCACATTTTAACAGCTCACTCATGTCTTAATGAAATGTTTGTGACATATTTTGTTCATATTTTCTTTATTTTTTTAATTATTGAAGTAATTTTTTTTTTTTTTTTTTCCTGGCTTTCTTGAAATGCTCTAATTTAAAGTCTGTCACTTTAACAAGCATCCTTCACCTGTTCAACTCCACCCTCCCTCTTATGTCAGTTAGCCATTAGCTGATTAGCTTCTAGCCTCCTTCTAGCTTGGATAAGTAGTGCTGGTTCACTGATCCACAGTCGTTTGTATTGTATATCTTGTGTCACTCCAGTCCATCTCCCAACAACCTCGCTGGGATGCCACAACAAATCGCCAGCACCATGCACCGGGCGACCCACTGATTGTCACAACCCAAGGCCACTGGCCGAGCCGAGCTGCCAAACCACGGGATCTCAAAGGGCAATGTCTCACTCTGCGGTACTCCGCTCCTCTCCCACAGACAGCTATGGGATGCCCCGTCACGATGCAGCTCCCTTACGTTGCCTGCGAGAGTAGAATGTAGTCACGTGGAGCCTCAGAGGATGGTGGGGGAGCTGGCTGTGAGAGCCAGCAGGTCTAGGCAGCAGCCTCGCGGCATAGGCGGTTGCTGGTGCTGGCGACCTGCTGCGAAATCATGGCGAAACCACTGGGAGATGGGCCAGAGCGACGCAAGGCAAATTGTGGACTGGTGAGCCAGGTAGTAATAGGGATGGTTATTAAGGGGACTAAGAGCTAAAGAAAATAACAATATAAGCCGTGCTTGGTTTGAGCTTCCTGTTACCAGCATTAACTTGGGGCTTAATATCTCAGGGGCTAATAGGCCATTTTTAGCCCTGACTTCCATCTACATTACAGACAGCTAGGCGGGCCAATAATAGAGCAGTGGGCGGGTCTCAAGGACGGCAGTGGGTTGGCTTTTCGTGACGTTAATGATTTAGATGAAAGAGTCAAAAATGCTTCAGGGAGAGAAAAACAAGATAAAGACTATATTTTTTCAAGAGAATTGACTGTTTTGATTTTTTTTTTTTTTTTTTTTTTATAATTAGGTGACCGGTAGACTCATTTCAGACCGTTAAAACCTAGAAATACACCATTTTTCAGTCAATGATCCCTTTAAACTCATAACTTTTTTCTCATAAATGTGTGTGACATGTTTAATGCCTCGGGCTCACAGTCTGGCTGACTCGGTCGTTCTGACTGGAATGTCATAGCCAATAGCATGGTGACGGTTTGAACTGAAGAGCTGACTAATTATCAGTTACTATGTAGGAAAAAAAAAAAACTATGAAGAGCAAAACCGGCTCTGGCCATTCTTTTGAAACATTAAAATATAAGAACTTTTAAGGGAAGAAAGATTTTACATTGCGTTCCAAATTATGATGCAAATGAATTTGTCTCTGATTTTCCTAAATAGTCGAATGACAGTCAGTATAATTTTCAAGTCATCAACCATTAGAGCATAATCCAAATTTTATTGAACAAACCTCCCAATGATAACTTTTTTTGCAAAAATAAAAAAAAAACCTCAAAATGCACTGCTCAAAATTATTATGCACAACAGAGTTTCAAAACATTTTATTGGTTGTAAAGACCTGAAAATGGTCATTTGTTGAATTTGTAGCATTAGAAGGTCATATTTACTGAAATCAAAAGCTATTTCAATTAAGAACATCTTAACAGGCCAAGTTACATGTTAACATAGAATCCCTTCTTTGATATAACCTTCACAATTCTTGCATCCATTGAACTTGTGAGTTTTTGGAGAGTTTCTGTTTGAATTTCTTTGCAAGATGCCAGAATAGCCTCCCACAACTGCTGTTTTGATGTGGGTTTGATTGGTTAGGAGTAGCTGAATAGTAGGTTTATGCACAACTGCAAGCCTCTGGAGGATCCTACACCTTGAGGTTTGTGGGACTCCAGAGGCACCAGCAGCTTCAAATACCTGTTTGCTGCTTTGTAATGGCATTTTAGCAGCTGCTCTCTTAATCCAATGAATTTATCTGGCAGAACCCTTCCTCATTATGCCTTTAACTGCACGAACACGTCTGTGCTCTGAATCAGCCACAAATTTCTTCACAGTACAATGATCACGCTTAAGTTTTCATGAACTATCTAATGTTTTCATACCTTGTCCAAGGCATTGCACTATTTGATGCTTTTCAGTAGCAGAGAGATCCTTTTTCTTTCCCAAATTGCTTGAAATCTGTGGCATGCTTAATAATGTGGAACATTTTTCTTAAGTAGTTTTCCTTTTATTGGGCTCACCTGGCAAACTAATTATGACAGGTGTGTGGGATTGATATCAGTGATCCAAAGAGCCCCGAGACACAATGCCATCCATGAGTTTAATTGAAAAACAAAAAATTGAATGTTAATGATACTAAAATCCTATTTGCATAATAATTTGGAATGCGGTGTAATGTTTTTTTACTGTAGTCACGTGACTCAAGTAAACATTTTAGAAATTTAAACCCACAAACACACCATGTTTGAGTGAATGGGAACTTCAAAGACTGCCTGAAAGCATCATTTGTGGCGTTGCCTTGGGTAGCTGGGAAGTTCTTACCGTGGACTGTAGCACCTGGCGGCTTGCTCTCATCCACGGGGGAGCACGAGAATTTGAAGAAAAGGCATCTACAATACCTGGACCAGAAAAGATGGGAGCGAAAGAGAAGAGCTGCTCTAATGTTGCATGTCTGTAACGCGACCGAGCGCCTGCTTCGGACTTCAGGATGCGGATTCATCTACACGCCTACACCATGGGCTTCCATGATGATGACAGGAACAGTACGGGATTAATGTCCTTGTGTGCTTCTGTGTGTATGTGTGTGTGCACGCATTGGACCGAGACCCAACTCAGCACATGGAAGGTGTGTATCACAGCGTCGCTTCCCCCGCTGCTCTGACAGGAAACAGACCCTCCCTATGGTGTATGGTTTCTCCAAACTCACACACGGGACTCAGTTTCAAACATGGGGCAAAATTCAAAACAGGAATGTGGCATGTGTGTGTGTGTGGGTGGGGGGGGGGCAATAAGGCCAATGTTATGTCAATGGTTAAACTTAATTCCACAGATTGCTCGCTGCTGTTTCAAATGCACCAACTTTGCATGATTTAAAAAAGATATTTTGCATGTATCTGTGTTTCGTATTAACTTCAAATGCTTCTCTAAAGGGCTTAATAATTTAATTTTGCCATGCTTGCGTCTTTTCCGGGTAGATCCTCCTCTCAGTATGTGTCCTTAGTGCAGTTTTTACTTTAGGTCACCCACCCCTGCTGGAAGTGGCTGTTATTTTTTTGTAAGAGTTACACAGGTCTGCCTAGATGTCAAAGATTATGGCGGCAGAACAGAATAACGGCACAGTTGGGGGTGGGGGGTGCTGTCTGACTAAAGAGAGAAAAGAGAGGAATTATGGATCATCACTCCTCACATTCACTCAAATGTTTTGGCTAGAGCGCTCAAGTCTTCTCCATCATCGCTAATCACCTCACAGTAAATCCTGCAGCAGTGCTCGGCAGGGAAAGAGTGGCAGAAAGACGAGTCTGTCTGCAGGAGGAGGCAGTGTTTTCAAATATTCTCAGAGTAATGAAAAGAATGGCTTGAATTTGGCCTCTGGCAGCTCATCAGAGATGGTTTTCCTCCTTTGTGGGTCCTCACTGAAGCTCAGCAAAGGTCAAAGCATTATTGGATTTTCTGTTTTGCTGTGTGTTTTCTGCCACAGTGGATTTGTGATTTGACAGATGAACTTGAACATGGCTTCATCACTTGTTAATATACACAGGGGTGGAGATCATTGAGAGATCGCGGAGGGATAGCAAAATGACCAGACCTCCAAACGATCTTTCATTGATCGCTCAGTGATCACCAAGATCTCTCAATGATCTTCACAGTCCTCAAAGTTTTGACTCATTCCACAACAATCCCTCAACAACCACCAAAGGAAAGTGATCTCTTAACGATCTCATCATTCTCCCAATGATCTCTAAGGGCCCCTTTACACAGCACAAAGATTGTTGAGAGATTGGGCCATTTTTTGATCTTTGGGATCGTTTGGGAGATCCTTGCTTGTTTTGGATTGAGTTAAATCTTTGAGGAGACCATAGAGACTGTGGAGATCACTGAAGATCACCGATATGTCAAAAATTAGCCAGATCTCTCATTGATTTCCACTTCTGTGTAAAGGGGATATACAGTTGCAATCAAAATCATTCAACCCCCACTGTAAATTAGGCTTATTGGCAAAATGTACAAATTAACAGCTGTTTGCAATAAACAAATCAATCAAGAACAAGTTAAATAGCGCAACACAATTACAATTACAAGTGGCTTCTCCAAATTCAACATAAGACACCAGTTTTAATGATAACGGTAGTCTCAAAATTATTCAACCCCTTCATGGCAAGCATCTTTAGTGCTTACTAGAGCACCCTTTTACTGTAATGACCTGCTGCAAACATGATGCATCACCAGATAGCAGCTTCTGGCAGCATTCCTGAGGAATCTTAGACCATTCGTCATGGGCAAAGTCCTCTAGTTCACTCATATTCTTGGGTTGGTGTACTGCAACTGCCTTTTTCAAATCCCACCAGAGATTTTCAATGGGGGTCAGGCGACTGTGATGGCCACTCTAGTACCTTCCAGGACTTCTTCTGGCAGTCATCTTTCAATGAATTCCAATGCCCCCCTCCACCCCGAAGGCAGAGATGGCTGAGAGATCAGTGAGAGATGGCTGAGTGTTTGATGAAAGAACAAGAGAGTAGAAGAGCACTAGAAACCTCTCATATATCCATTTATCCATCCATCCATCTTCTACCGCTTTTCCGGAGGTCCGGGTCGCGGAGGCAGCAGCTCAAGCAGAGAAGCCCAGACTTCCCTCTCCCCAGCCACCTGCTCCAGCTCTTCAGCGAGGATACCAAGGCGTTCCCAGACCAGCTGGGAGACATAGTCTCTCCACTGAGTCCTGGGTCTGCCCCGGGGTCTCCTCCCAGTGGGACGTGCCTGAAACACCTCAAGTGGGAGGCGTCCAGGAGGTGTCCTAATCAGATGCCCATACCACCTCAACTGACTCCTTTCAATGTGGAGGAGCAGCGGTTCTACTCTGAGCCTCTCCCAGATGACTGAGCTCCTCACTCTATCTCTGAGGGTGAGTCCAGCAATCCTATGGAGAAAGCTCGTTTCAGCTGCTTGTATCCGCGATCTTGTTCTTTCAGTCATTACCCAAAGCTCGTAATGACCTCTCATATATACAGTGGGGTAAAAAAATATTTAGTCAGCCACCAATTGTGCAAGTTCTCCCACTTAAAAGATGAGAGAGGTCTCCAATTTTCATCATAGGTATACCTCAACTATGAGAGACAAAATGAGAAAAAAAAAATCCAGAAAATCACAATGAATGATTTTTAATGAATTAATTGGTAAATTCCTCAGTAAAATAAGTATTTGGTCAATAACAAAAGCTCATCTCAATACTTTGTTATATACCCTTTGTGCAAATGACAGAGGTCAAACGTTTTCTGTAAGTCTTCACAAGGTTTTCACACACTGTTGCTGGTATTTTACGCCCCATTCCTCCATGCAGATCTCCTCTAGAGCAGTGATGTTTTGGGGCTGTCGCTGGGCAACACAGACTTTCAACTCCCTCCAAAGATTTTCTATGGGGTTGAGATCTGGAGACTGGCTAGGCCACTCCAGGACCTTGAAATGACTTCTTACGAAGCCACTCCTTCGTTGCCCCGGGCGGTGTGTTTGGGATCATTGTCATGCTGAAAGACCCAGCCACGTTTCATCTTCAATGCCCTTGCGGTGGGAAGAGGTTTTCACTCAAATCCTCACCGATACATGGCCCCATTCATTCTTTCCTGTACATGGATCAGTCGTCCTGGTCCCTTTGCAGAAAAACAGCCCCAAAGCATGATGTTTCCACCCCATGCTTCACAGTAGGTATGGTGTTCTTTCTCTCCAAACACGACAAGTTGAGTTTTTACCAAAAAGTTCTATTTTGGTTTCATCTGACCATATGACATTCTCCCAATCCTCTTCTGGATCATCCAAATGCTCTCTAGCAAACTTCAGACGGGCCTGGACATGTACTGGCTTAAGCAGGGGGACACGTCTGGCACTGCAGGATTTGAGTCCCTGGCGGCGTAGTGTGTTTCTGATGTAGCCTTTGTTACTTTGGTCCCAACTCTCTGCAGGTCATTCACTAGGTCCCCCCATATGGTTCTGGGATTTTTGCTCACTGTTCTCGTGATCATTTTGACCCCACGGGGTGAGATCTTGCATGGAGCCCCAGATCGAGGGAGATTATCAGTGGTCTTGCATGTCTTCCATTTTCTAATAATTGCTCCCACAGTTGATTTCTTCACACTAAGCTGCTTACCTATTGCAGATTCAGTCTTCCCCAGCCTGGTGCAGGTCTACAATTTTGTTTCTGGTGTCCTTTGACAGCTCTTTGGTCTTGGCCATAGTGGAGTTTGGAGTCTGACTGTTGAGGTTGTGGATAGGTGTCTTTTAACTGATAACGAGTTCAAACAGGTGCCATTAATACAGGTAACGAGTGGAGGACAGAGGAGCCTCTTAAAGAAGTTGTTACAGGTCTGTGAGAGCCAGAAATTCCCTTGCTTGTTTGTAGGTGACCAAATACTTATTTTACTGAGGAATTTACCAATTAATTCATTAAAAAATCCTTCAATGTGATTTTCCTGGATTTTTTTTTTTCTCATTTTGTCTCTCATAGTTGAGGTATACTATGATGAAAATTGGAGACCTCTCTCATCTTTTAAGTGGGAGAACTTGCACAATTGGTGGCTGACTAAATACTTTTTTACCCCACCTGTATATAGTATATATATATATATTATAATATATATATATATATATACACCTCTTTGGTTGCCAAACAAACTCTCAATGATTGCTCAGAGATCTCTCCTGCTCCCTCAATGATCTCTCAAGGATCTTTCAAAGATCTCTATAGAACACTATGTTGGACTTAATGGAACTTCGTTGCAGTGGTTTAGATCTTATTTATCTGATAGGTTCCAGTTTGTTCATGTAAATGATGAGTTTTCTCTCAGCTCAAAGCTTAGTCATGGAGTTCCACAGGGATCTGTGCTTGGCCCTACTCTTTTTAGTTTATATATGCTTCCGTTAGGCAACATTATTAGAAAGCACTGTATACATTTTCACTGTTATGCAGATGACACACAATTATACCTGTCAATGAAGCCAGATGATACTAATCAATTAGCCAAGTTAGAAGCCTGTCTTAAGGAAATCAAAGTTTGGATGACTTGTAATTTCCTGCTATTAAATTCAGATAAGACTGAAGTCATTCTTGTTGGTCCAAAAAACCTTAGAAATTCCTTTCCAAATCAAACTTTCAGTTTGGATGCAGTTACTCTTTCTCTTAATAGCTCTGTGAGGAACCTTGGAGTTATTTTTGATCAGGATTTGTCCTTCAATTCACATATTTAAATTTGTTTTCTAAGACTGCCTTCTATCATTTGCGTAATATTGCCAAGATTAGGAGCATCTTGTCTCAGAGTGATGCTGAGAAGCTGATCCACGCTTTTGTTAGCTCGAGATTAGATTATTGTAATTTCTTTATTATCAGGTTGTCCTAAAACATCTTTAAAAAGTCTTCAGCTGATCCAAAATGCTGCAGCAAGAGTTTTAACAGGTACTAGAAAGAGAGGATCATATCTCTCCGGTTCTGGCCTCCCTTTCAGTGGCTTCCCATAGAGTTTAGAATTAAGTTTAAAATCCTTCTTCTTACTTACAAAGCTCTAAACAATCAGGCTCCTTTTTATTTAAAAAGATCTGATACTACCATATCATCCTAACAGAGCACTACGCTCTCCAAAATGCAGGTTTACTTGTAATACCTTAGAATCTCCAAAAGTACAATGGGAGGCAGAGCCTTTAGTTATCAAGCTCCTCTCCTGTGGAATCAGCTGCCAATCTGATTCGGGAGTCAGACTCGATCTCTGTTTTTAAGAATAGGGCTAAAACCTACCTTTTTGATATAGCCTACAATTAGGGAGGGATCATGTGTTTTCTGAACCCTCCCTTAGTTATGCTGCTAATAGGTTTAGTCAGCCGGGGGACCTCCAGTAATGCACTGGGCCTCACTCCTTTCCTCACTCTCTATGAAATATTTTTTTTTTTTTGCTGGTCATTAACATTTGTTTGTTCTCTCCCATAGATTGAGTCCCCATCGTGCTGTTTGCTCTCTACATGTCTGTTCTTTTCTTCTTCTCTATCCCCTCACCCCCCAGCCAGTCGCAGCAGATGACTGCCCCTCCCTGAGCCTGGTTCTGCTGGAGGTTTCTTCCTGTTAAAAGGGAGTTTTTCCTCTCCACCGTCGCCAAGTGCTTGCTCACAGGGGATCGCCTGATTGCTGGGGTCTTTCTGCAACTGTGGGGGTCCTCCCTACAGTTGATAGTGCTATGAGATGACTGTTGTTGTGAAATGGCGCTATATAAATAAAGTTGAATTGAATTGAATTGAATTGAATTGAATCATCATGAAAATTGTACAAGGATCTGACATGAATCTGGCTTTGGTGTTCCAAACCCCGTTCTGACTTATTATTGTGGTGCCCTATTTTCTAGTTGGCACGTCTGGCAGCTGTTTGGGTCCTTTGCTCCCTGACAGCTCGGGCACGCCCCCTCCTCCTGTCAAATGCCATCAGCTGTGCTTTATCTCGGGTGTTCTCACACACATACTCCATTCATTCCCATTCACACGCTCATACACGCACTCCTACCCACCTGGTTCAATCATGTTCAGCCCATGCTTTCTCACATCGGCAATCTCTTTCCTTGTTTGCATCAGGATAATAAATATGCTGCGTTTGGGAAAAGAGATTGTCGGAGCATTCACCCTCATTCGTGGCAGCGTGTACCTCCATGAATGTTGTACGACCTCCTGCATACTTTCAGCCTAACATTTCAAGATGGAGGATTCCTTAATGTTAGTATCTGACTCTGCCTTTATTCCCCGCTCACCAGATGGCACAGACAGCCTCGGATCTTCACAGCCGTGAGTACGTGTGCCTTCTTCTGTGTGCTCTGCTTATGTCAGCACCAGGCATCTCCCGAGGCTGTGGGACATCCGGGTGGCTTCCCTGTTTGTCTGGTGGCCATTATTCCATCTTTTCAACTGTCTGCATTTGTGTGGTACTGGACTTGTTAATTTGTTATCGTTTATGTTAAAAAATGGCACAATCTACTCCAGCACTTGAGTTTTTCATTCCCTCTCTCGTGTGCCACATAATGGCGCACGAGAGACCATGACAGGATCTCCCAAACATTTACACAGAAATTGCATTTTTGAGGCTTTAGGAGATCATTTACAGATCATGTCAATTTTTGATCTCAATGGTCACCCAACGATCTCAATCTAAAGGGGCCCTTATGATTTTTCTTTTGTTGGCATTTTATTATGATTTTCACTCTTCAGTGGCAACGCTGTAGTTTGACAAGAAAACTATATAAAAATATTTAGAATATTTAGAAACATGCACATAAACAGTTAAAATAGTCAGTCACAATTATAATGCCAAGTTATCAAGTCTCTAATCAGTGTTAGTCAGTCAAGTGAGTATGTGATTTAAGTTGAACTTATCTGAAGTCCCCAAAAACAACATCAACCACAATTCATAAGTGTCCAATAATTCAGTACGATTCCTTTGGCAAAATCATAGTGCATATGGCCAGAATAAATGAGAGCAAAGAGGAGATGTTTGGGAAAAAACAAACTGTAAAAATTTATCTTCAGCAGACATTTAAATCAGTCTGATTTACAGTCTGTTGATGCAGCTGTTCTGATGGATTGAGGAAAACTGTTCCAGAGCTTCACCTCAAAAGTGCGGTCACCTTAAAATAAAGCTATGGACAGTCACAGGATGACTGGAATAAAATCCAGGCTACGAAAGGACTGGAAAAATCTGAATAATGAAAGACAGTCAATGATAAAGGTGAAATTTAATTTTTGTTTGCAGCTTTCCAGTGCCGCCTGAGACAGGTCGTGACTTCTGACGTAACCTGCAGACTTCAACAGGTGAGGTCTCCCCAGCTGCATAAAGCGACGGGAGAAGTGTGTGACCTTTGGTGGTTCCTATATAGAGGAAGACCAAAAACTGTGCCAAGTTTGGTTCCTCTCAGTCCGTGAGAAATGAATCAGGGGGAATCTTTAATGAACAGCTCTCATGTTCCCTGAGCTTCTCTTTCCGTTTTAATGCTACAGTACAATTACAGCATGTGGCGGTCACACACAAGATGCATGACAGCATGAAGGAAGTCAAGGCAGCCAACACCGAAGCTCTTACTGATGTCTTTAACACTGCAGGTCCTTCTGTCTTCTGTGTTAGCCCACAGTCAGAGAACATTAACATCTCTGTTTACTGGAAATTGGGGAAAAGGAGGACAAACCTCCATCTTTCCTATGGTTTGTTTCCTCTGCAGTTTTTTTAACTCAGTATTTTGTGGAGTTCTCATCTTTCTCACGACTCCGTGTCCAAGGCATCATTGTACTCCCGAACTTCAAATGTGGTTCCATTTCCTGCGGGCAGTTAAAACATAAACAATCAGTGTGTACTGTTTCCCCAATAGAATACATTATTCGGATTTTAGATGGTGAACACGTGGGAAACAAAGTTTGATGCAGAGCAGGACACGTCTAATCATACATGCATCGCATCGAAATTCAGACGAGCAGCGAGTGATTTGTTTGGCCACGTCAGGCACAGAAATAAAACACACTGTAAAAATAAACAAAAACTGACTTAATAACACCTTTATAACAGAAGTTTTCACAGGAGGTGCTCCGGTGTAGCAGACAGAAGTATAGTAACCACTTTCTCTTTAGTGAATGAGATATTAGGAAAAGGACGCAGAAAAATAATGACAACCTTTAAAAAGCTTTAAAAGAGCAATGTAGGTGAGCAACGTAATAGACCAATAATTGCACTATGGCAGTAGTAATTCCAGAAGGCAATGATTTAAGCAGCCACAGTTGTATGAACATTTGTTTGATACACCAGTAAGAGGTCACCATAATTCACCTGTAGGGCCAAGAGAGTAAAGCCCTCAGCACATGTTAATGGCCACACTACGAACAGCCAGAAATAAATAGTGGGCTAATGCTACAAACATACAAGATTTAAAAAAAAATCACTTGATTCACATAGTTTAATTCATCAAACTGTGTTCAAATTATTGCACAATGCTGGTTTGCCATATTTCACTGCCCAGATTGATTAAACACACTAAAGCAAAAATCAAATACATGTACAATAAAAGGCCACTGTTGTTTCTGATTCTGAAAAGCTGGAGGAGCAAAAGCACTCTGACACAAGTGCAATATCCCCACGCCCACCCCGCCCCCAGTTTTCTTTGAAGATCCCAATATCTTACTGAAGAAGAGCAGTTTTCAACTTTTCCATGTGCATCATCAGTGTATATCAAACCCTGCGCAATGTTTCTAAACATCTGGAACAGAACTGTCGGAGGGCCGTTACTGTCTATTAACTGAGGTGAAACAGGAGGTCGTCAGTCAGGGGCTGTAGCTCCTGAAAAAGTCATCTGATCGGAGCCAAACTGCAATATGCACATCATCAGAGTATATCAACTCCATGGTACCCCAGTGTCCAAAACACTTGCAAAAAACTGTAGGAGGAGTTGCTTTCACAGAACAGGTGGGATCAGGACCGGCTGTCATGTATCCTCCTGACTGAAGCAGGCAGGAACAAATGGACTCTTAGGCACAGGCAGGATCTACGGTCTTACTCGGTTATTAACAAGAACAAAAATAAATGGCAGCATGAGGGCTGAAACATAAAGTGAGCCGTGAAAGGCAAACACACACTTACTGGTACTGAAACTAAAATCACAGACAGGAACAGACTCACCAGAGGGAAAACCAACGTTACAACAATAACATTAATGACGCCACACCAGACTGACACAGGACACCGACATATATAGATGGGGGAGTAATCACAGAACACAGGACAGGTGGGAACAATCAAGGGCAGCAGGGAAGTTGCTACAGGTGAGGAAAACAGGATGGGCGGGGCTGAGCAGACAATCATAGACAGGGGTTCACATGAAACATAATGACATTAAAGGGTGGCACAAGGGAGCACTAAGGCAAAACTGACAGCATAATAATCATAAAAAGATGCATGTATAGGGCAGGAACCAAAATTACAGAACATAATTAGAGACATGATAGTGAAAACAAACACAATGATCAAATTAAGCTGAGGTAGGGAAACACAGAACAACTGGGATAACAGTCAGGGGCTAAACAAGAGCACACATGAGGAAATGGCTATGGGTGGTGAAACATGAGGAGCTGGGGACAATAGGGAGACAAATATACACACAGGACCACCAAAATGACAACAAAGACAAACAGGGAATGAACACAGTAGACCAGTGAAAACTCAGGAGACGCATGATGCAAATAATATTCATAAATAATCACAAGGAGAGCAAAAATAAACATAAAGCATCGGCATGATCTTTGTTTCATGACATGGACATCGCCATAACATAATCCTCCTTTGGTCTTCGACCAAAACATTAAGTACTCTGCACATTCCTGATAATACTTAAAATAATTGTAAATGTAAATTTTAATTTGTCTTTAACTTGTTCAGCTCACAGTCAAACCAACAACATCTTGCCTAACCCTGATTTTTCTATGACTGTTACTAAGCTAAAAGTTGTAAAATACACACTAACCATCACCAATACATTGTCCTACAAACTTATAGTAAAACCGATATGACGTATACATTTCTAGACTTAAGCGGTGAGCTTGCACTGTGGGGCAGATGACTGGAGGCTGAATTACACAATAAAAATGTGCACAGTCTTGCTTGCAAATCTTGCAAGTCTGCAAATCAAATTTTATTATCCCCAAATCAAAAAATGAGGAGTTTGAACATTACTTAGAGAATCAAAATTGGGAGCAGCTCATGGCAACATGTGAAGTAGATGATTGTTGTAATTTTATAACTGCAACAATCACAAAGTCTATAGAAAAATTTTCAAAGCAAATTAAAAGTAGACAACAGAAGATTAGCCTACCATGGTTAAATAATGAAATAAGAAAACTTATGAAGAGGCGAGACTATGCACTGAAAACATCACTAACCTCCAAACTACAAAATGATCACCTTGTGTACAAAAGTTTAAGAAATAAAGTGGTACATGAGCTGCGAAAATCAAAAATATCTTATTACAATAAACTGATAGATCATGCAAAGGGTAACAACAGTTCCCTATGGAGGCATTTAAATAACTTAACTAATAAAAAAAACGATCAGAAGGGGGTAAAGGAACTTAGAATCAATGGCAAGACCGTCAGTGACAAGGCTACTTTGGCAAATGAATTTAATTCACACTTTGTGGGCTCTGTGGAAGACTTAACAAAAATTTTTGTGCTGCCAAATGTGCTCAACAACACAAATTCCATACTTCCAACAGATACTTTTCACATCGATGAGGTAAATGAGAAGTTAATTGCTGGTATTGTTAAAACACTGTCAAACTCAAAAACTAATGATATCTACAATATGAGCACCTCCTTTCTCAAAATGCACAGCAAAATATTAATCAAACCACTGACTCATCTCATTAATCTCTCCATTAGGTCTAGTACATTTCCATCTGGCTGGAAAAAAGCTGTCGTCATACCAGTTCATAAATCAGGCAGTAAAGACGATATATGCAATTACCGCCCAATCTCTATCTTACCAGTCCTATCTAAGGTTCTTGAAAAAGTTGTAGCTACACAGCTGATAGACTACTTACAAGACAGTCAACTTCTTCATCCACATCAATTTGGTTTTAGACCAGGATACTCAACAGAAACAGCAAATTGTTGCCTTATTGAAAACGTCAAACAGTCCTTGGACAGGGGTAATGTGGTAGGAGCTGTTTTTCTAGATCTCAAAAAGGCTTTCGATACTGTAAACCACAGTTTGCTTTTATCCAAAATGGTATCTTTTAACTTCTCCCCAAATACAATAGAATGGTTTGCATCTTATCTCCAGAATAGAGAACAGTGTGTAAAAGTTCACCAGGATAAATCCTCATTTTTAAACAACCGCATGGGTATCCCACAAGGGTCCATTCTTGGTCCTTTACTTTTCAGCATTTTTATTAATGACTTGCCGTTACACTGCTCAGCTGCAACATGCCAACTTTATGCAGATGATGCAGTTATTTACACAGCTGCCAAGACTCCAGCACAGGCTGCAGATGTACTGTCTACAAGTATGGTTGATGTCCAAGAGTGGCTCCTCAAGAACCATCTATTGCTGAACCTTCAGAAAACAGTCTCAATGTGCTTTTCAATCAAAAAATGTAACCTGCAACATTTTAAAGTTAATATACATGATCATGACATCAGTTTAGCTACAGAATTCAAATACCTTGGCATTGTACTAGATCCTCAACTCAAATTTAATCTTCATATAAAGAAAATTTCAAAAACAGTAAAAAAAAATCTGAACTGCTTTAAATTAATTAGATATTACATACCTTACGAAGCAGCTGCACTGTATATGCATTCTATGGTTTTTTCTCATATATCATACTGTTTGACAGTCTGGGCTCAAGCAGCCCCTTCCACAATAAGACATATAGGTTCATTATATAATCAAACCCTAAAAATCTTGGACAAAAAGCCCATTAGGTGGCATCACTGTAATGTTTTAAAAAAATACAACCTATTGAGTTTTGAGAGCTTCATTGACCTCTGTCTTCTGAAATTAACGTTCAAATGTTTCCATAAATCAGCACCCGAGCCACTTGCTGGTTTCGTCCAAAGACAGGACAGCAGCAGAGCCACCAGGAGTTCTGTTAACAATAACTGTAAAATATTCCACCGCAGAACCACATTTGGACAAACAGCTTTCTCTATAAAGGGCAGTCACATCTGGAACACAATGCCAAATGAAATTAAAATAATAACGGACTTTAAAACATTCACTAAAAATGTTAAAAACTGGCTGAAAAATAAACAAGAATGTACTCATGTATGAATTATTTGTCTGCAAAGTGAGAGTGAATGAAGGGAAGGAATAAATGTGTTTGTTTATAGTGAGTGACGGAGGGAGGAAGGCCTGAAATAGGCAAATGTGAGTTATGTTATATGTGTTAAATGTGAGTCAGGCTGTTATATTTGTGTATTTATAATATTTATAATATTTATGTTAAATGTGAGTCAGGCTGTTATATTTGTGTATTTATAATATTTATAATATTTATAATTGTGTATTTATAATTTTTCTGCATTGATGTATGTGGTTATTGTGTATATTTTTTTATCTTGATTCTTTTTTCTAAAGCCCATCCAGGGACAAGAGTTGCAAATTAGCTAATAGCTATACACTCTATGTGCAACACATCAGATTGATTGTCTTTGATTAATTGTCTATGTTTATTGCACTGTCCCTGTCAAATAAACTAATCTACTACTACTACTTCTATTGAGGTTATAATAAGAGGGAGAGCCAATACATTTAGGCCTGTCCGTGACGCTGTCCCTGTGACACCAAGATGTAGAATGAATGAGGGACTGTAAAGCTTCTCCAGTATATATGGCTATAACAAGATAGGACAACAGATATAATCCTAGAATTTTTATTTAAGCAGGTCTTTAATGGCACGCTCTCACTTGGTCAGTGACTGCTGTGCTGTCTCACACTGTGTTTGGCACTGTGGGCCCTACGCATCATTACCTCCAGTAAATACATCACCATGTTATACGACCAATGAGCATGACTTTATGTCACTGGGAAACACCGTTTGGTTATGAGAAGCACGGTCAGAGATATCACAATGGAGAACAAACTTTTTTCCCCGAGTCTTCCCTTCTTTTTTGTCCGGTCCCACCAGTTCATTTGTTCTTCCTGTGCTAGCATTGTGGTTTCCTCCAAGTTCCGCAGTTTCCTCCTGCAGTCGGAGGACATGTTTTTTTTTTTTAAGTTAATCGTGATTTTCAGTTGCATAGATGTGGATGGTGCAAACTACTCATAATTACTATAGTTTCTAAAAATTATACTGTGAGGTAGAGCTTTGATTTATTGGGCTAATCTCCTGTGGAGCCATCTGTCTGCTTGGGTGCAAAAGCCAGTCAACATCTGTACTTTTAGGATTAAAGCCGGGATAGGCAGAATATTTTTGTTTTAATTTGAAAATAATTAATCATCCTGTAGCAGTTTGTAATGTCTGACAGGACGACAACGGCAGAGCGTCTCCTCAGGACTTTTAATCAACCTGCAGAAAGTTCCACACCCTGACTTTGGCTGCTCTACAAATGCACCCGATAGACCTGCACTTCTGATAGGCAGTGGCTTAGAACAGGAAAGTGAGGAGGAGCTGCAAGAGACAGAGTTTTTTTGTGTAAAACTTTATTTTTGACAAAGCCTGTAGTTAAGATGACCCTGAACCACCCCTTACTTAAGCTGGTGTAGGGCCAGGCTTCTGGGGGGGCGTCCTATGATGATCAGCAGCAGCAGCTCATTAAAATTTTGTCCACTCTCTCCCTGTCATGGATCTAGGTGAGCGCTGCAGTATCTTGTTACATAACTCTCTCATCAGGAGCTAAGGAGATTAATTGGTGTCAGCTGGTGAGCTTGACACGGGATGGACATGCTGGTAAACCTACTCCCCGTGACCTCCAGGATCAGGAACCCTTCACAGCCTCTGTGTTCTGACTCTCACTCATCTTCAACTCTCCCCGTGTTGTCCAGGTTAAACCTGCCACCTCCCACTGAGTTCTGGCTCAGCACGCTCACCCAGCCACTGCCCAACACCTGACTACGTCCTCTCCTTGCAGACATCCTCTCCAGGATTCACTCTCTTACCTTTCCAAGTAAGAACTCTGACCAGTCTCACATGACCTAACCCCTGTGCCTCAGGATCTTCTACCCCCTTGTGCTCCTCTCCATGGATACTTCCACAGACCCTTACAGCATCTGGAAGGATTCCCCAATAAAAAACTATTTCCAGTAACCCCTTGTGCCCCAGGATCTCTGACTCCTCACCTCTGGATCAAGGTCAACTGCCAAGTAAGGGCTCTGAGTTGAAATTAAATCCCTAATGGACTCTAACCTCTCTGTGGCCTGTTTCCCGTTGCCATTCTTTACCCGTTTGTCTCCTCTGTTTGTCAGGAAGCTTTCTGTACCTTATTCCTCTAATATATTTACCATCATTATTCTAGACACTTACCCTTCTCCTCTCTGTCCCCACAGGACTTTATCCCATCGTGCTGATGGAAGCAGTCACCTATATATAGTTTACTAAAAGTCATCCTCTTGCCTTATCAACTGTCGCCATGTGTTGTGTCCTGCAGTTGGGTCCAAACCTTGCTGAACCACGACACTCCCTTAAATTTAAAATTTCCCACATGCTTGTGCTCTCTACATTCTCGCCTTTGGTCCTTCTCTTCCCCTGCATCCATATCTCTCCTGAGCCTGGTTCTCCTGAAGGTTTCTTCCTGTTGAACGTGAGTTTTTGCTGCCCATTGTTGCCAAGTGGTTGCTTATAGATCATAGACAATCGCTGGGGTTCTCTTTCTAAAAGTGTAGGGTCCATACCTTACAGTTTAAAGTGCCCTGCACGCGACTGCTGCAAACTCAGGTAAGGTACAGGGCAGGGCACGAGACGGGCAGCCCTTCCATCAGAAGACCAACTGGGCCTCCCCCAAGACAGACAACCTTCCCACCCACCCACTGCCTCTCAATAATGTTGGAGTCTATCGCTTACATTCATAAGGCACTTCGATCAGTTGGGTGCCCACTCCAATCCTGGTAACCCAGAAGCCTTCGGGTGGGTCAGTGGATGACCAGCGTCATTTCGCCTCCTGGAGCCTGACGGTTTTTGATTTGGAGACGGTCCAAGGGTACTCAAGGATTTGCAACACCGGTGGTCATAAAGGAGCCCAGTGTGGTTGTGAACTGGTGTCATGTAAATAAATTGTTTTATAAGGAATTTTCAGATGTGATGCATTTAATGGCAGATTGGTGCCTTTATTAAGGTGTTTATCTAATTATATTTTAAGCAGTTTTGTACCACCACCAGTGTTAATGTAAAAATATTTATTGCAACAGTTTAACATTTTAATTTTAGAACACAGTGTTACACATCTAATGAATAATATAAAACATTCAGAAAAGAAAGAGGGGCTCAAATATTGCTGTTTAAAACCAGCCCCTCTCCCAGTGTCCTCATCTTAAAATAATCCCTGTCTATCTGACCTGTTACAGCACTTTTTATGCCTGCAGTGGAGATTAAATTAGAAGCAGCTCATAAATCACCAAGCCAGACAGAATCATGAGCAAAGGTGAGTGTGAATGCTGGTGTGTGTTCTTATTTCTGACTGAAGCCCCGTGGCCTTGTGTCAGCCATTTGACCTTTGCTGGTTGCAGTGTCGAGCCTTTTAAAGCATCCAAAGAGCTGCAGTCTGTTTCCATGGAAATACGGTTTTAAGGGAATGTCCATCATTACACCCAAGCACGCCTTGCCCAGTCCGTATTAAAATCCTTACGCACGGCACCACACACTCCACTTTCCGCCGGCTGGAGGTGGGACGGGTACCTGTTACTTATGCGACACCGGCCAAAACACTGGGTCAGACAAGTGCGTCCGTGTCATTCCTAACGTGACAGCGCGTTTTACCAATAAAATCTGGGCCAGAGTGCTAATGATACTCCTGCGCAGTGGGCGGGCCAGGCTTTGGCCTCTGTGGACGCTGGTCGGAAGCCCAGTCGCACTCACAAACAGGGGGAGCAACGGCAGGAAACTGGGGCTTCCAGTAAAAACATGTAATTAGAAACACATTGACTGGGAGCTTAGGCATGATACACCCATGAGGAAGGAGGAGAGACACATGTAGGCAGGGATTCACGCAAAAAAAAAAAGAAAAAAGTGACTGAAGTGGAGGGCAAGATCACTGGGTCACTACCGCGAGAAAATCCAATGTTGTGAGGCTAAAATTGGGAAAGTAGAGATGCAACTTTCAGAGTAGAGGTGACCTGTGAGCCAGACTACCAATAACATCACGCTGTATCATATCGCACTACCACTATTGCTACAGCCACTGTTTACAGGAGGCCGCACAGATGCTGATGTTTTCGAGAGTGCGTCAGTACGGCCCGGAGGCCTCACCACTAAAGAGCAGGCGGCGGGCAGCACAAGCTTAGAGGGCAGCGTGGGCTTCAGTGTGGCCTGGTGGCTGGGGCCCGCACCCTGCGCCGCCATGCGGTGAACCGCGCCCCAGAGGAAGAGCAGCGCAAACCCCGGATGCATGTGATGCTGAGAGCCGTCGCTAACCGAGTTCCCACTGAAGATTATAAAGGAGAACTGTAATACTGAAGGTCTCTTTTATTATCTGACACTTACCCTGAAGCTGGAGATCAGGACATGCTATCATACAGCGGTGATGTGAGTTCCTTTTCTTGGAGATGATTTAATTGCATTTTCAAACTAAGATACTTCAACAGTTTTTTCATGCAAATTTAACAAATATGTCACTATTGGATTGATCTTTTTGGCTTGTAATTTATAATTTTCACTTCAAATTTTGTTTAGTTTTTCTCTGGGGGGGGGAAATGTCTGTCGCAGTCAGGGAGTCATTAGCTATTGCTAGAAACACCCACTAGAAACAACATGTGGTAATTTGTGTAAAAACACTCTGTAGCATCTGCTGTTTCGGCCGTGTGGATGCTATGAGCTGGGCGTAAGGATGGCTGACGCTGTTAGTCAGAAGAGATGGGTGGTGGATTCACGTGTCTGGAACATAACCTGAATCCGTTAGCTCAGCAAAAGTAGTACAAGTTAAGAAAATCCTTTATTAGTCCCACAGCGGGGAAATTACAGAAGTTACCATGGTGATCTAGCCATGTTAAAAGTGAACCGTCTTCATAGCCCTGCAAATGTGGGGCCAGTCTTATAGCGCTAATAGGAAGTATTTCACTAAAATGTTTTATGTATTACTCACGCCCAGCTAGAAGGATCTGAAATTTTGCTGAGATTTATGAAGACTATGGGCTGTTATGGAGTTTTTTTAATTGTTGTCTGTTCATTCTGTCTCCTATAATCATACATTAAATTCCCATGAGATGGCAAGAATCCAATGCAGCAGAACATTTGTATCTGAGCTGTAGCTCTGACAGACTGCGCACTCCGCGTTCTCAAAACCGTACTTATCTGTTTGGTCTATTGTATTAAAACTCTCTGCTCTGAGACTTTTTTTTTTTTTGTATTTTGTATATTTTATTAATCCCAGAGGGAAATTACAGGGTATCCATCTGGATGGATGAGGCAGCCACTCCCTTCACCATTTGCATACACATTCACACCTAGGGCCACTTTAGAGTCTCCAATTAACCTAGCTTGCATGTTTTTGACCTGTGGGAGGGAACTGGTGTACCCGGGGGTAAACACACAGAGACACGGGAGAGAACATGCAAACTCCACACAGAAGGGTCACCGATGGTCAGGGGGTGGGATTGAACCCACGATGGTCAAGGGTGGAATTGATCCGTGACCTTCTTGTTGTGCTGCCACAGTGCTAACCACTATGTCACTGAGCTGCCCAACTTTGAATTTTCCACTGCAATGCCTGCATGTTTTGCTGCGTGACTTTTCCCTTTTTGGCCAAGAGGTAATAATAAATACTCCAAAAAGGCATCTTTGACTCTGTACCTTATTTATTGACCAGATCAACAAGAGACATTTACTAATATAAAGAAAATCCACGACAGGGTGATACTACAGACAATCTTGTTGCCATGGAAACAAATTCCTCGCCATTCAATCCATGATTGTGCTTGGAGGGTTAGGAAAGACGTGGCATCGCAACAGTTGGCACATATGTTGGACTAACCCTCCTGAGTAGTCCTACATGTGTCTGGAACACGTATCTAGCACAGAACTGTTTCTATGGTGGTATGGCTACTTTTGATGTTTTGCCATTAAACATGAGACAGTTATAGCTCAAACACACAATTTCTGATTTCCATTTTGCACCAGTTTTTTTTTTTTTAAATGATGGATACTAATCTGATTGACATGATTACACTAGACGGGAACCCAGATGTAGGACACAAACACACAGAGGCAGATGTTGAGCAGTTTAGACATTAATGGTTATGTGTTGAGTTATTTTGAGGGGACAGCAAATTTACACTGTTTTACAAGTTGTACACTGACTAATTTACATTGTATCAAAGTGTCATATCTTCAGTGTTGTCCCATGAAAAGATATAATAAAATATTTACAAAAATGTGAGAGGTGTACTCACTTTTGTGAGATACTGTGAGTGGTTGGGTAACTGAACCTGCATCGTGAGAATTTAACCTGCAGGGGAGGAAAGCGTAAGCCAATGGAGCACAGATGACAGTGAGTATAAGTGTTTGTATATAAATGGAGGTGTTAGCTCATAATTTTGACCAGCCCCAGCTAAAAAGATAAAACCCACTCACCCTGCCTTCCTACAAACTCTGCGACATGCTCGGAGCTCGGTACGGCCACACACTCAGTTTTGTTCAAGCCCCTTCTGAGTCAGCAGCGTCGGCTCAGCTTTGTATCCCGACTCTCATCCTGCTTGTCTCAGAGACAGGGTCCTGCTTCTCGATTAAAGCTTATTTGTCATCGTAACGCTGTTGAGAGTCATTATCATGAGTTTCACTTTAAGTTTCAGGGGTTTTCACACTTTTTCGAGCCAGCATGACACCTAGATTGTGCGTGCTCACCTGTCCACTACACTCTGTCAATAACACAATGCAACTTTTTTTCTTTTTTCCTTTCCTGGAGTTCTGAACTTTTTGTAGAAAAATACCAATTTTCCCCCATTATAATGAATGGGGTTTCCCATTGAAAACAATGGAAAATGTTATTGTCGCAGTAATTTCATGGATAGAGCTGGAATTTAATTCTACTAGGGCCAAATGCTAGGTACCGAAGGACAGTAGAGGCCACAGGCTGCAAAGAGCCCATTTATCGCTGCAGCAGTTTTGGTTGAGATTTATAGCTTCAAACAGTGGCCTGTTACGATGAGAATATCTCACAGCTGTCCCACGTCATTTCAGAGATTCTCACAGGTCTAAATCTTAACTGAGAGTGTCTGCAGGGGACAGATGTACAAACGCGTCCTTACATCCACAGAGAGAAACCATCAGAGGCAACGTTTAAGTGTGCGGCTTTACAAACCAGGCCAGTGATGACTGTGGCCTCAGAAAGTGGGGAAAAAGCCTTAATTAGCCTTCACTTCCAGCAGACTGCCAACCTAAGAATAGAGGTTAGATTAACAAAGAGGACTGAACACTTTTAATCAACTCTCAAGTCGTTTTTTTCCCTTTCTCTCACACAACCCCCCCATCACCACCCCAACGTCAACAGTCCACAAACACGTAATTACCACGAGTGCAGGAAATGGATGTTTGGCAGGTGATGAGGTTTTATACAAAAGTGTGAAGTGACAATTCGCAGTCCCAGAATAAACAGCTGGAAATGGACATTAATCAGAGGACAGAATTGCACCTTTATTGAAATCCGGTGTGAACACTGATTAATCATGAACGATGTAAACACGTATGGCCTCAGGCCATTTACACAGAGCCGTATTTAACAAATCATTACTAGTGTCAACAGAAACAGTACATAGCTTTTTTTGTCCCATAATTGAGACACATTTTTTCCCCACAAATTTATGACAGAAACAGTAACAATATTTAAGCACCACATTTTTTTTTTTACAGAACGGGTCGTGGGAAAGGTAGAAACAGCTGAACACATTCATCAGTTAACAAACTGTACCAAAAACAAGAAAGAGCACCTTTTTATCTAAAAGAAAAAGAATCGATCCTTAAAATAAAGGTAAACCAGTTGAGTTATAAGTATAAAAGTACCGATAACATTTACTAAGAGAAAAGTTATTCTGAAATAAGCAGCTTCTCTTTTAAATTTGTGAACTTTCTGCTGAATCTGCAAGTCTTTCCTTGCACAATATTTTATTTCTGTTGATTTTTTTCTCTTTAAGCTTCACTTTTTTCTTGTTAATTTACTTCTTTTTAATTTGGCTGCTCTTATTTTAAATAATTACCCGTTATTTAAACTTGTTGATATTTTCTTTTAAAATTGCAAATTTTCTCTTGTACATCTGTGACTTTTTTCCTCTTATAAACTTGTCACCTTTTCTTCATCAATTAGTATTTTTTTCCTCACAAATTTCCAACTTTTTTGCATAGACAAAGGCACTGGTGTTGCAGGTGTCAGACCCCTGATTTGGGTCCAATCAGAAACATTTCTTCCATGTAGATCCAGAACGTGTGCTCTCTGGATGTAAATAAGGACTTCATATTTCTCAGAGCTCCCATTCTCCACCTGCAGTTCAGCTACGCTGCTGCATTATATTTAAAGTCCACAGAGTACAATATATATAAACAAGTGTGGGTCAGACTGTATGTATGTGGGAAATTACATAATCATATACTGATTTATGAAGTATACTGACACGAAAATTAGTGTTATAGCCATATAGTTTAAAATGATGGCGAAGTGTTACTGTTAATATACATAAATCTAGCACTGCATTTAACGGTTATTTCTGACACCTGATTATTTTTTCAATTAGTCAGCTATTCATTTGGACATTTGTGGTTTTATTTTCCCGCAAAAAAAATGTTATTTTTTTTTTTAATTCAACTGATAATTTTGTGGCCTTTTTTCATGTACATTTTTAGCATTTTTCTCAAGAAAGTTCCAACTTTCCTAACGTTTTGTAAGGAATTTAAGATTTTTTTCCTCATAAATTTTTAAAATTTTTTGTATATTTTCCTTAGAATTTTTCTTTTAAAATTTGTAACATTTTTCAAATTTGCATCGTAGAAAAGAAAAACTTACAAAACTTTTTTGCAACATCTAGGAAATTTGCAAATATTTCCTCAAGACATATGTGCCATTTTTCCTCAGAAATTTTTCACTTTTTCATCCCCCTGATATGTGTGTGACTTTTTTCATGTAAGTTTGTGAAGTTTTTCTCGAAAGTGCAACTTTTTGTTAGGAAATTTCTCATAAATTTGTGCCTTTTTTTAAACAGAAACCTGTGACTTTTTTCCTCCGAGTTTTTTTTCTCTCATTAAGTTAGAAATTGATGGAGAAGGATGCATAGTCGATTATCAAATTAATTATTGGTTAATTTTCTCTCAGTAGACTAGTTAATTAGTCAACTAATCATTGCAATATTATCCTAATCTATAAAATGTTTGGATACATAACACTGACACCTGCAAACAGAAGATAAGTAAGAGACTATTAAAACAATATTTGATTATACTTGATAAGATAATTTACGAGTTTAGCACAACTTATCATGAAAATCTAGTTGACAAAGGCATAGAAAACTGATTTCATGCCTGGCATACCTTGCTAACAGATGGATCTTGCTTTGCATACACCCTTGTGGGTTCAAGAACATCTCAGTGCTGCTAGGCTTCACTACATCACGCAAAACTGCTGCCTAACTTTTTTTTTTTCACCTTGTGTTCTTTCCTGGCAAGAGTTTGGTAATGGTGTGAACTGAACAAATTTTTTTATGTTTCATTTCGCAATCCATGTCTGGTATGAACATACTCATAAAGCTGTCATAGTGGGGGCAATAAGCTGCGAGACAAGGCTGCAAACATGCTTACTTCTGTTTTAAATTTGAGCATTTTGGGATTAGACTCCATAGGGTCTAGCTCGCTATGGAAGATAGCTTCAAGTGGCCACTGGAGGAACTGCACTCTCTTAGCTTTCATTTTGCAGAGCCCCACATGTCATCCCAAGATGTGATATAAAACAAAAGATAATAATAATGAGTACAGCTGAAGCTGAAAGTGCTCTGCAGGTCCTTGGTTGTAGGTTTTCTTCATCACAACTGGCCACAAATGTACAGTAAGGTATTCAGAGAACAGTGGATCTGGTGACAGTAATGCTGTGTATGTACAGTAACTTTGGTTAGAGTTCAGAAAGACCAGAGCAGACACAGTGGCTCCAGAGGCAGATCAAACATATCGTGGATACTCTTATGGGATATGGAAACAATATGACCCCTCCCCCACCCCCCCAAAAAAAATTATAAATGTACTTTGTATGTTTCAATTTTAGAATACTCACCCTAATGTTTTCCATACTTTACATGCATGTATCCTTAATAGCTAAGGTTTCTGCTATCTATTCATCTGTGTGTAGACGATCAAACACATGACTGAAGTTTATCAAAGGAATAAGAGCTCATTTTCAGCCTGTACTTCCATAACTGGAACTAGCTTTCAGTTTCCCCGTGGACGTTCTCCATGTGTACTTTGAGGTAGTCGTTCCTGGTGAACTTCTTATGGCACAGCTGGCACTCTGCCATGGGCCGGTTCGGGTTGTGGGTCAACTTGTGTCTACTGAGCATCTTCTTCAAGCTGAAGGACAAATCGCACACCTGCAAAACACACCAATAGTGAATGTCATAATTACATCAGTTCACAATAATTACATAATTACAACTGTTACACAGTTTTAAGAAATGCCTATCATGCCGTCCCCCGTGCAGCTCTGGGTTTTTCTGACCACTGTCTGCTCCATCTTATTCCAACATACAGACAGAAACTAAAAACTTCCAAGCCTGTTGTAAGGACTGTGAAGAAATGGACTGAGGAATCAAAGCTGAAGTTACAAGCCTGCTTTGACTGCACAGATTGGAGTGTTTTTGAAGCTGCAGCCATTAACTTAAATGAACTCACTGACACTGTGACGTCATACATCTGTTTCTGCGAGGACATGTGTGTGCAGACCAAGACCTTCTGCACATACAACAACAATAAACCCTGGTTCATTCCTAAACTGAAGCAGCTACGTCAGACCAAGGAGGAGGCCTACAGGACTGGTGACTGGACTCTGTACAAGCGGGCCAGAAACATGCTGACGAAGGAGATCAGGCTTGCTAAGAGGAGCTACAGTGTGAAGTTACAAAAAAACTTCTCAGCCAACAACTCTGCTTCTGTCTGGAGAGGCCTGCAGAATATCACCAACTACAGGAGACCATCCCCCCACCCTGTGGAAAACCTCCAGCTGGCTAACAACCTAAACAGCTTTTACTGCAGGTTTGAAAAGAACCTACAGTTTTCACCTCCCACCCACACAAAAGGATTATCTGCAGCCCCAGGAACTCCATCCCTCCTCCACTCTGACCTCCCACCAGCACTAACAATCTGTGAAGATGAGGTGCGCCGGGTCTTTCAGAGACAAAAGATCAAGAAGGCTGCAGGACCTGATGGTGTGTCTCCGTCCTGCCTGAGAGTCTGCTCCAACGAGTTGGCCCCCATCTTCACCCGGATCTTTAACAGATCACTGGAGCTGCGTGAAGTGCCTTCCTGCTTCAAACGCTCCATCATCATTCCAGTTCCCAAGAAACCCTCTGTTACAGGATTAAACGACTACAGACCTGTTGCCCTGACCTCTGTGGTCATGAAATCCTTGGAGAGATTGGTGCTGAACCACCTGAAGGTCATCACAGGCCCCCTGATGGACCCACTGCAGTTTGCCTACCGGTCAAACAGGTCAGTGGATGATGCAGTGAATATGGGACTACATTACATCCTGCAACACCTCGACTCCCCAGGGACGTACGCCAGGATCCTGTTTGTCGACTTCAGCTCAGCGTTCAACACCATCATCCCAGGCATTCTTCATCAGAAACTCCTCCAGCTCAAGGTGCCCCCCTCCACCTGCCAGTGGATCTCCAGCTTTCTGACTGACAGGTGGCAACAGGTGAAGCTAGGGAGATTTACATCCAGCTCCCGAAAAATTAGTACTGGCGCCCCCCAAGGATGTGTCCTTTCCCCACTGCTCTTCTCCCTCTACTCCAATGACTGCACCTCAGAGGACCCTTCGGTGAAGCTCCTGAAGTTTGCGGACGACACCACAGTCATCGGTTTGATCCGGGATGATGATGAGTCTGCATACAGGCGGGAGGTGGAGCAGCTGATCCTCTGGTGCAGCCAGAACCATCTTGAACTTAACCCAGCCAAAACGGTGGAGATGACTGTGGATTTCAGACGACACCCCCCTTCACTCCCCCCACTCACCATCCTCAACAGCACAGTGTCCACTGTGGACTCCTTCAAGTTTCTGGGTACCACAATCTCCCGGAACCTGAAGTGGTCCTCCCATATAGACACTGTCCGGAAAAAGGCCCAGCAGAGGTTGTTTTTTCTGCGTCAGCTCAAGAAGTTTGATTTGCCTCAGGAGCTGCTGGTTGTCTTCTACACCGCCATCATTTAATCTGTCCTCTGCTTTTCCATCACTGTCTGGTTTGGATCTGCGACTAAACAGGACAAGACCAGACTGCAGCGGATCATTAAGTCTGCGGAGAGGATCATTGGTACTGACCTACCCTCCATTGAGAACTTATATCGGTCCATAACCAGGAAATGGGCGGGAAACATCTGTGCTGACCCATCACACCCCGGCCACAAACTGTTTGAACTTCTATCTTCTGGTCGTCGTTACAGATCACTGAAGGTCAAAACCACCCGTCACAGGAACAGTTTCTTTCCTCAAGCCATCACTCTGATGAACTCCTAACATTCACCTAGTCCTACCTGTTGCTATACTCATGACTTTTCATCCATTATTACATTGCACATAACTTTCACACTGCTTTTTACTTCATTCACATTATATCACTGAATCTGAGTTCACATTGAAATACTGAAATACCCCTCATGGATCATCACCTTATCGTGGTGGGGGGGTTTGCGTGCCCCAGTGATCCCAGGAGCTATGTTGTCCGGGGCAATTTGCCTCTGATAGGGTCTCCCAAGACAAACTGGTCCTGGGTGAAGGACCAGACTAAGAACGATCCAACAGACTCTCATGAATTGTATATCAAGGATTCAGTGTACCCCGCCCGGTATGGGGTTACCGGGGCCCCACCCTGGAGCCAGGCCTGGGGGAGGGGCTCGAAGGCTAGCGTCTGGTGGCCGGGTTTCCACCCATGGGACCCGGCCGGGCTCAGCCCGAAGGAGTTACATGGGTCCGCCCTCCAGTGGGCTCACCACCTGCAGGAGGGATCATGGGGGTCCGGTGCTATGTGGATCAGGTGGCGGTCAAAGGCGGAGACCTTGGCGGACTGATCCCAAGCTTTCTAAACTGGCTTTTGGTACGTGGAATGTCACCTCTCTGGTGGGAAAGGAGCCTGAGCTGGTGTACGAGGTTGAGAGATACCGGCTAGATATAGTCGGCCTCACCTCAACACACAGCTCTGGTTCCGGAACCAGTCTCCTGGAGAGGGGCTGGAGCTTGGCCTTTTCTGGAGTTGCCCCGGGCGAGAGGCGACGAGCAGGGGTGGGTATTCTTGTATCGCCCCACCTTGCTGCCTCTATATTGGAGTTTTCCCCGGTGGACGAAAGGGTTGCTTCCCTGCGCCTTCGGGTAGGGAAACGGGTCCTGACCATCATTTGTGCCTATGCACCAAATGATGTTTCAGAGTACCCACCCTTTTTGGAGTCTGTGACTGGGGTGCTGGAGGGTGCTCCTCTTGGAGACTCCATTGTCCTACTGGGGGACTTCAATGCGCACGTGGGCAACGACAGTGAAACGTGGAGGGGGGTGATTGGGAGGAACGGCCTGCCCGATCTGAACCCGAGTGGTGTTCAGTTATTGGACTTCTGTGCTAACCACAGTCTGTCCATAACGAACACCATGTTCAAGCATAAGGGTGTCCATATGTGCACCTGGCACCAGGACACCCTAGGTCGCAGGTCGATGATCGATTTTGTTATCGTGTCATCAGACCTGCGACCGTATGTCTTGGACACCCGAGTAAAGAGAGGTGCAGAGCTGTCAACTGATCACCACCTGGTGGTGAGTTGGATCCGATGGCAGGGGAGGAAGCCATTCAGACCTGGTAGACCCAAACGTATAGTGAGGGTGTGCTGGGAGCGTCTGGCTGAGGCCCCTGTCCGGGAGGTCTTCAACTCCCACCTCCGGAAGAACTTCAACCACATTCCGAGGGAGTCTGGAGACATGGAGTCTGAATGGGCCATGTTCTCCACCTCTGTTGTTGAAGCGGCGGCCCAGAGCTGCGGCCGCAAGGTGGTCGGTGCATCTCGTGGTGGCAACCCCCAAACCAAGTGGTGGACACCAGTGGTGAGGGGGGCCATTAAGCTGAAGAAGGAGTCCTATCAAGCTTGGTTGGCTTGTGGGACTCCCGAAGCAGCTGAGGTGTACCGGCAGGCCAAGCGGAGTGCAGCTCGGGTGGTTGCTGAAGCAAAAACCCGGGTATGGGAGGAGTTCGGTGAGGCCATGGAACAAGACTTTCGGTCGGCCTCAAAGAGATTCTGGCAAACTGTCCGGCGGCTCAGGAGGGGAAAGCAGCTCCCCGTCCACACTGTGTATGGTGCGGATGGGACACTGTTGACTTCGACTGGGGACATCGTCGGGCGGTGGAAGGAATACTTCGAGGATCTCCTCAATCCCACTGATACGCCTTTCACAGAGGAAGCAGGGTTTGGGGACGAGGGGGATGACTCGCCTATCACAGGGGCTGAGGTCGCCAAGGTGGTTAAAAATCTCCTTGGTGGCCGGGCCCCAGGGGTGGACGAGATTCGCCCCGAGTACCTCAAGGCCCTGGATGTTGTTGGGTTGTCATGGTTGACACGCCTCTGCAACATTGCGTGGAGGTCGGGGGCAGTGCCTTTGGCATGGCAAACCGGGGTGGTGGTTCCTCTCTTTAAAAAAGGGGACCGGAGGGTGTGCTCCAACTTTAGAGGGATCACACTCCTCAGCCTCCCTGGGAAGGTCTATGCCAAGGTACTGGAGAGGAGAGTCCGGCCGTTGGTCGAACCTCGGATTCAGGAGGAGCAATGTGGTTTTCGTCCTGGCCGTGGCACATTGGACCAGCTCTTTACCCTCTCGAGAATTCTCGAGGGTTCGTGGGAGTTTGCCCAACCAGTTTACATGTGTTTTGTGGACTTGGAGAAGGCATTTGACCGCGTCCCTCGTGGATTTTTGTGGGGGGTGCTTCGGGAGTATGGGGTATCGGGCTTGTTGTTACGAGCTATTCGGTCTCTGTACGACCGTTGTGAGAGTTTGGTTCGTATTGCCAACACTCGGTCAGAGCCATTCCCAGTGAGAGTTGGACTCCGCCAGGGCTGCCCTTTGTCACCGATCCTGTTCATAATTTTTATGGACAGGATTTCTAGGCGCAGCCAGGGAATGGAGGGTGTCATGCTTGGTGACCACAGGATCTCATCTCTGTTGTTTGCAGATGATGTTGTCCTGTTGGCTTCATCCAGCAATGACCTACAGCTCTTGCTGGGACGGTTTGCCGCTGAGTGTGAAGCGGCTGGGATGAGAATCAGCACCTCCAAGTCCGAGTCCATGGTCCTCAGCCGGAAAAAGGTGGATTGTCCTCTCCGGGTTGGGGACAGGCTCCTGCCCCAAGTGGAGGAGTTTAAGTATCTTGGGGTCTTGTTCACGAGTGAGGGGAGAATGGAGCGAGAGATCGACAGACGGATTGGAACAGCATCTGCAGTGATGCGGACGTTGTACCGGTCTGTTGTGGTGAAGAGGGAGCTTAGTTCTAAGGCAAAGCTGTCAATTTATCAGTCAATCTACGTTCCTACTCTCACCTATGGTCATGAGCTTTGGGTAATGACCGAAAGAACGAGATCGCGGATACAAGCGGCGGAAATGAGCTTTCTCCGTAGGATTGCTGGACTCACCCTCAGAGATAGGGTGAGGAGCTCAGTCATCCGGGAGAGGCTCAGAGTAGAACCGCTGCTCCTCCACATTGAAAGGAGTCAGTTGAGGTGGTATGGGCATCTGATTAGGATGCCTCCTGGACGCCTCCCACTTGAGGTGTTTCAGGCACGTCCCACTGGGAGGAGACCCCGGGGCAGACCCAGGACTCGGTGGAGAGACTATGTCTCCCAGCTGGTCTGGGAACGCCTTGGTATCCTCTCTGAAGAGCTGGAGCAGGTGGCTGGGGAGAGGGAAGTCTGGGCTTCTCTGCTTGAACTGCTGCCTCCGCGACCCGGACCTCCGGAAAAGCGGTAGAAGATGGATGGATGGATGGATAACTTTCACACTGCTTTTTACTTCATTCCCATTATATCACTGAATCTGAGTTCACATTGAAATACTGTGTGACTGTATATTTTTTCATATATTTCTGCAAAGTGTGGTTAGTCTGAGTAAATAACTGCATATATTCCTGTATATATTTGCATCCTTTTATAGAAACGTGGACAGACTGTAATTTACTGTACATACTCTGTTGTCATTGAATCCTTATTTAAATCCTCCACCTGAACAATGAGAGCAAGTTTTTAGCCAAAGTCAAATTCCTTGTATGTGTTGTGCATACTTGGCCAATAAAGCTGATTCTGATTCTGATTCTGATTCTACACTAATACAACCTTAGACATATTGGAGATTATTAGACTTAACTTGTTAATTTGTGTGTTTGATACCAGTGAGTAAATTGCTCAAACTTTGGTAGTAAGCTTCATTATAAGGAAAAAATGCTTGTATGTTGTAGAACTGTTTGAAAAGTCTGTCCAAAAAGTTTGCTTTTGACAAAAATAAAGTTGTTACTACTTCAGTAACATTATTTGTAGATACTTTGTTACTCCGGGGGGGGGGGGGGGGGGGCTTGTCATGGATCTGGGTGAGCACAATATCTTGGTCTGTGTTACTCCAAGGAGATTAAAATATGTCAGAAGAGATGACACCATTTACCCCCTGCTGCAGTCTTGGTTTCAGCCTGTTAAATCCCACTGGGTTCTATTGTCTCTGAGGCCAGTCAGTGTCCCTTTGATCTGGGTGTTTGTCACCTCTTTTCCCACAAAATCCACTGCAAAACCACTTGCCATCCAGTCAGAGGGCGCATTCAGATGGCCAGGTTTGATGCGGACCAAAGGACCAAACAGTGGCTTCCGCGGATATTTCAGTTTGTTTGGTGCAGTCTTTTTTTTTTCCTTTGTCCTGTCAGGCAGCTAGGTGAGCAGAACAAAAATCTGCTACCCTTACTGTGCGAAAACAGATTTGTTTTGCCAAAAGAAGCTTTATACAGTACCTATGTACTGTACATTGTTGTAAACTCCTCTTGTAATAACTTTTAATACTGTATTTAAATTATTTTACCCATGTAGGACCCGACAGGATGGGAATGGGGAAAGGAGGTGTGGGGATGGAGAAAGAAAAGGGAGAGGAACAGACAAAAAAGACAAACAAACCAACAACTAAAACAAACAGAAGACCGACTGCTTCTTCCACCGAAGAGGTCTCAACACGAGTCTGGCATCCGCACCTGTTAAAGCGGAGACATTTGTGAGTGTGCGTCCTGTGCATGTATATGAAAGTGCGCACAAAATAAGTGTGGGCATGTGAATGATTTGTCATGGAACATACGAAGAGGGTGGACGGTCGCAGAAACCCCGAGCAGGCAAGGCAGCGCCACCAACCCCCACAGGGCAAAAATGCCCAAGGTCAAGAAGCCCCAGGAAAGCCAGGCATCCACCCCAGGAGGGATGGCCGAGGGAGGCCAGGCCGCCAGGCGGCTGGCACGGTGGTGTTTGGTGCAGTCTGAACGCGTGTTGGAACTCTGGTGCACACCAAACAAGCGAAGTCTGTTCCCCCCTGAAAACAAAGTCTGGTGTGCTCCACTTGCAGTGTGAATCCAAATGGACTATCCAACAGACCAAAGGGCGGAAGTACCCCTTGGTGTTTGTGTAACCATAGCAACACATAGCCTGAGAAGAGGAAGTGGTGTTTATCGTAGTACATTTTGGGTAGAAAATAAAAATAAAGACAACTGTGCAAATCCGAGAAATCCTTTTACCAGAGAAAGCCGAGGAGAAAAGTTAAAAAAATGTCTCATTTGTGGCGGACAAACAACCCAACTGAAGGGAACGGATTTCCGTTTTTGGTCCTGGCCAATTGATGAGCCTGATTGTTCTACTTCGCCGTGATTTTGTTCTTCTTGGTCAGTGGTGGTTTTGGCTACAGTGCCCCAAAGGAGCAGCTGTTGTAACCGCGTGACGTTGTCCAGGCAGTATGGTCCGCTGCAGTGTGAATGCAAACCAAACCAAATGAAGGTGTGAACCCCTATCCTGGTCTGAATGCAGCCAAAAGCAAAGACCAAGGAGCTTTCAAATTGATTTTCTTGCTGGATTGTGGAGTCATGTTGATGCCACAAAGACGACGGTAGATACACAGGTACTGTACAGTCATGTGAAAAAATTAGGACACCCCATTAAATGTTCAGTTCTTCATTAAGAAATGTTCACATATCTATGTCTGACCTTGTTTTTGTTTTTATTTGGATTTTTTTTAACATTTATTTTAGCCATTTTAAGTGGGAATGAATGTAGGGGTGTCCTAAAGGAGATGGGGAGTGTCCTAATTTATTTGTCACTGTTTGTTTAGAATTATATTTTAGAGAAAATTTGAAAAAAGTCTTTAATTCATTTTTAATTGTTTAGTTGTATTACATGAATCTCCCAGTATTTTTAACACTGATATTAAATAGCCATATGTCCAAATATGTTAAAAAACACACAGGCTTACACAGGATGTCTTAATTTTTTTCACGACTGAAGGTCAAACTCCTTTGTGGACTAAAAAAAAAATTGGTGAGTTTCTGCATTTTTAAAAAATATTTTATTTATGTATTTTCACTTAACAAAAAATGTCACATAACTTGGACAGCGCAAACACACAACCTGGGGGTAAATGTCCCCCCCCTGCACACACATATTAAAAAAGGGGGCTGCCACCAATTGTTTTTGTAAGCAAAAAAAATTTTTTGCTGACAAAAGAAAAAATAAAACATATCTGCAGTAAGCCCACTGCTAGGGTTTAAGGTCACAAAGTGTGTATGCTGATATGACATTGCGCTAGGAAGGGTCCCCAGGTTCTCTTCAATTTGTTCTATTCGTTAGGTTTGTGCAGATGCAGTCTTTCCATTTGAAAAACAGACAACATCTTGCTGAGCCAGGGGACGAAAGCGGGTAGAGAAGCAGACTTCCAGGTTAGAAGAATAACTTTTTTTAGCCACAACCATCCCCAGGTGCAGAGCGACCTGTGTGTCGTGCGGTAGGACTGAAGTCTCTGTAGAGCATCCAAGGATGGCCAGTTCGTGATTAGGCGGAATGTCTCTTAAGTAGGCTTTTGGCAGCTGCTCAAATACAGCCGACCAAAACTTGTGCAGTTTAGGGCAAAACCAAAACAGCTGTGCTAATGAACCTCAGCGACATGACAGGGGACACAGCTAAAAAAATACAATTAAGCTTTGTTTTTGAATAATGCAATCTGTGCAACACCTTGTATTGAATTAATCTGTATCGGGGAGTTAATAGAACAACGATGAACCCGGGACAGTGCCTCCTCCCAGAGTTCTACAGATATTTCAGAGGTCAAATCTTTGGCCCAAGTTTCCCTAATAAAATCAGAGGAAACTGGGTTTGTGAAAGAGCACACACATTTTGATATTAACTGTTTCGAGTGTAGAGGGAGCAAGAGGTTTTCAAGAAAAGGATGGGTTGTGGAAGTGGAAACAAATTGTGGACCATTTTCCTTGACATAGTGTCTGACTTGGAGGTAGTGGAAAAAGTGTGAGTTTGGAAGACTGAATCTAGCACTTAACTGAGTGAATGATGCAAATTGGTCACTGATGTACAAATCTGAAAAACTTCTGATACCCCTCTCTCCAGACTGTAAACACCCAATCTAACTGTCCAGGCAAAAATTAATGATTTTTACATACTGGAGCATGTATGGAAACATTTGGAACTCGACAAGCCACTTTTATCTGATTTAATATCCGCAAGGAGTTCTTCACAGTGAAGTTTTGCTGAAGTAATTTAGCTATCGGGGTGGAATCAGCGAAAAGAAGAGCGGGGAGTGAGGACATTGTAACAGCAGCAGCTTCAAGTTGCAACCATAAAGGGTTCTCCTCGACACTGTCACTTGCACACTTCCAATAGGTTAGAGCCCTAGAATTAGCTGCCCAGTAGTGTTTAAAAACAGGCAGTCCCAGGCCACTCTTGCTAGTGAATTTATGGAGGTGGGCCTTAGATATCTGATGTGATCTGTAACCCCATACAAAGGGCAAAATAATAGAGTCGAGCTTCTTAAAAAATGATGCATTTAAGTATATGGGCAAGTTCTGAAAAAGGGTGAAAAAAAAACCTAGATAGGCTCACCATCTTAATTGCATTCACCCGACCAATCATACTTAAAAAAGTCCATTGATGAAAAAGTCCATTGCATGTGAAAATGACAGCCGGCCGCCATCTTGGATTTCTCGATTATGTAATCATTTAAACACACTTTTATTGGAATAAACAGATAGTATGACCCCTTAAACCTCTGTTTTGACACCAACATCAGCTTTCTAGGTGCCTTAGTAGTCAAGAAACAAAAAAAATGTTAATCGGTGGCCATATTGGCGGCCATATTGGATTTCATCGTGATGGGTTTGTTTCACAAGTAAACTAATAGCATTAATGGAATGCTTGACCCCAAAAACCTATGTCTAGACACCAAAATCAACCTCCTAGCTGAATTAGTTACTGAGATATAGGTGGTGGTATGCATTTTGGCGGCCATTTTGAATTTTGGGCAAAAAAAAGGTTTCCCGTAATTTTTGGGAGGTACATGGGAGCTTATTTTCATTAAAATGGGTCTAGAATGCTAAATCCAGTGAGAAAAAAAGGTCCTGGGAGGTTGGTCACGAAACCCCCAAAAATGACTCTACTAAGATAGGGGCAATGTTCTTCAGAACTCAATATTTTTTAAGTTTCTCTACACTTTCTGTAAAGTTAAATTTGAAAAAATGTTGAGAGTTCTTAGTTAGTCTAAGCCCCAAATAGGTGAAACATTCATCCATCACTCTAAGAGGCAGTTTTGTGAAGAAGTCATTACTGAGATGGTCTGTTAAAGGCATGAATTCACTCTTTCCCTAGTTTATATTATAGCCAGAGATGCTCCTGAAGGAGTTAATATATTCTAGTAAAACTGGGATTGAAGCCATAGGATCAGCTAAACAGACCAAAAGGTTGTCTGCATACAGGGTAACACGGGTCTCAGTGCTGCCCAACTTAACGCCTTTAATGTCTGAGTGCCCCCTGATACCAATGGCCAGGGGCTCCAGTGCTATATTAAACAGCAAAGGGGACAATGGGTCCCCCTAACGGACACAACATTGTAAAGAGAACGGACTGGATCTGTCCTCATTTGTTAAGATGGAGGATTTTGGGTTGCTATATAAGACTTAAACCCACTCTATGAAAGTGTTGCCGACCCCAAATTTCTTGAGCGCCGCAATTAAGTACGGCCACTCTATCATATCGAATGCCTTGTGAGCATCTAAGGACACTATAGCAGCTCTGTCATCTTTGCTATAATCTGCATACATGATATTAAGAATTTTGCGAACATTACAGAATGAGTACTTCTCAGGAATAAATCCTGTTTGATCTGGGTGAATAATACTTGCTATATTTTTACTGAGCTAGTTTTCTAGAACTTTTGTAATTATTTTCAGGTCGTAATTTAGTAGAGCAACAGGACTGTAGCTACCCAGGTCAGTTTCATCTTTGTCTTTTTTTTAATAGAACACAGAAATTTGCTTCACTAAGAGAGGATGGAAGCTGTCTGTACTGAAACGTGTTTCTAATCATTCTCAGCAAAGAAGGTGCAAGGACCCCTTGAAAGGCTTTGTAAAATTCTGGCCCAAACCCATCAGGATCCGCCACCTTACCAGTGGAGAATGCTCTGACGGCGTCTTGTAACAGCGAGAATTCTACATCCAAACCTTCCCTGGAAGCTGTATCTAACTTGGGGAAATGAAGTGAATCAAAAAACTTATCAAAGTTTTCCTGTGTGGCTGTAGATTTAGAAGTGTAAATTTCTGAGTAAAATTCTCTAAAACAATCATTTATGTCCTTTAAATCTGTAAGCATTCCTCCAGATTTAGATCTTATTTTGTAAATGGCTTGTTTTGCTTGTTCTCCTTTTAAGTGCCTTGCCAATAACTTTTGTGGCTTGTCACCAAGTTCAAAATGCCTCCATTTATGTTTAAGGAAAATATTGCCCACTTGTTCTCCCAAAAGAGAATTGCACTCATATTTTATTTTCAGGATTGTGTTGTAGCCTGATTGGAGCAATGACTTTCTGTAGACCTGTTCAGCTGTTTGTAGTTCTTTTTCAATCTTTCTGTCTACTTCTCTTAGCCCTTTTCAATGTTGCTTCATAAGAAATACATACACTTTGAACGTTTCCCATAATACTGTATCATTCACTTCCCCATTGTCATTGGTCTCAAGGAGCTGCAATATGTGTGTGGTGATATATGTTGTAAAAGTCTGATCCTCGAGGAGATAAGGGTTGAAATGCCAGCTATAAATTCATCTAGGGGAAAACACTATACGGTTAAGATTGATAGGACTGTGATCCGATATTATTATGTTGTGATATTTGGTGTGGTTAATGTTGGAGATTAATCTGGATTCAACTAGAAAGTAATCAATTTGTGTGTATGATCTATGTACGAGTGAATGAAAGGAGTAATCACGATCAGATGGATGCTGCAGTCTCCAAATATCCACCACCTTCTTTGATTTCATCAAATTATTAATGGTTTGTACAGCAAGAATATTAGGTGGTGGGGCAGAGGACAGCCTGTCTAAATATGGGTCTACGTAGCAGTTAAAATCTCCCCCTATTATTAAGTGGCTTACATCATCATCCGAGATAAGGTCAAACACTTTTCGAAAAAATGCTGGGGCGTCCGTGTTCGGCCCATAGATATTAACCAGTGTAATGGGAAATGAATTAATATGCCCAGTTAAAATTATGAACCTGCCATTTGGGTCAGCTGTAGATGACTGAAATCAAAAAGGCACAGTTTTTCGGAAGAGAATGGTGACACCTCGGGCTTTTGATGTAAATGGTGATTGATAGACCTGTGAGATCCACAGGGATGAGAATGGGGTTTTTGAAAAAAAGAGAAAACTTAGCCGGGGGTCTTGGGGGATGCAGGCCCCCTAGCCGGATCCAAGGCGGAGCCTTGGTGGGGGGTCTGTGGGGCAACGCCCCCCAGAAGCTAACAAAATCTGGTGTTTTAGAATGCTCAAATGTGGTCTTATATTTAAAGTTAGAAGTAAGTATAAATGCATTTATAGTTTATCTTTTTAATCTGCTGCTGCATCACATGTGTAATCATGTTCAATACTGTTTTGATTCAGTGTCACACTTTATTGAGAAACAGAAAATGTCACTTCCATATTTACACGCCTGTGCTACTACTCTATGAACTTATGTACAAGTCAACGTATTCTTCACATCTAAATGTGCAATTTCTTCTTCTTGGCTACCAAAGCCTGGAGCCGTTCTGTAGCTTTCCTCTTCTCTGATTTTCTGTGGGCAAGCAGTGCCTGTTTAGCTGCAGCTTCTCTCTTCTTTTTCATGGCTGCCTTGCTTGCCACAGAATCATGTTGAAGATAGAGTTCTTTCTGTTTCATTTCCTTCTCTTTCCTTTTTTCTTCCTTTTCATGCCTGTAGGCACTTAATTTGACCGTGTCCATCGATCGTTTTGAATGCAGCATCGAGCAAGTAGTTCGATTTCTTGTAGGCACAATTTTGAGATGTTTCTGTTTTGAACAGTGTTCAACTAAGGCAACACAACCATGAGATCCATAACTCAAGAAATTGTTGCAATAAACACATTGGGCTTTCCCTGGTACTTTGCATTTCGCTATGAAGTCGGCCATTTTTTCAACCACAAAATAAAGTGAAACACAGTACATATGTATTAAATTTATGATATCTGAATAGTATGTTGATGTAATAATACTAAATTATTATTTTACTACTATCTAATATGTTTAGAACTGACACAGAATTACATTTACATAGTTCTAGAACAGACAAAATAATTTAACCAAGTAAAATAAATTATAAATATTAACAAAATTCCATCACCAAGTCCATCACCCATTTATTAAAATATACTGACATTCTGCAAACATTTTTGATTTATTAATGTGTGCATTTGTTAGTGTTACTAGGAATATAAAAAAGTTGCATATCAGTATATTTTAAGCCCTTGAATTCTTGTGAATTCCGCGGGCGGTCACGTCTCTGCGTCTCAGTGCGCACCGAAAAAAAAAAAAAAGGCTGCATTTCCGGTCTTCCAGTACAGACACAGCCTTGTTACAACCTCAGAAAAAAGCTGTGTAATATATTCATTTTTTTGTGGTATTTTTTACAAAATTCTGACCTGAGCTTGAAAACACTTGGTTCTACATTTCTGTTGTGTTTTCCAGCCAGTATCTCACAGCTGTATGTTATTTGCAAGCATTTGTATCAAAAAAAAAACACCCAGGTGAACTTTCCTGTTACTTCAAAACAGGCATGCCATCACAACTTACACATGCTATTTCATAACAAATTCATTACGCGAAAATTCTCAAGTACATTACTTAAACAAGAAAAAAAAAATCTTACCTCGGAATGTGTCTTCCGATCACTAATTACTGTAATCGGGGCCGGCTGTGATGAACTTTGACTGACTGGCATCTGAGTTTGACTGTGTCGACTGTGTTGTGAAGTTGGCCATTTTTTCAACCACAACTTCAGTATTTTTACTGATCTTTACCGTCATTGACACGGTTTTTTCAAGCCATTCCCAACGAAACTTGTTCTTTATCCCTTTGTCGATTTCTAAAATTCTTGCTTTGTTCTCTTTCGTGAGTTTTAGGCTCACCATTTTTTTTTCCACAATATCTTTATTGAACCTTTTTTTTGTTTTTAACAAACAGATAAAACAATCAAACACTACACTAAAGTACTACAAAAAAAAAAAAAAATGCACTAAAAAACCACAACAACCACCAACAAAATCAAGTCTTCAACAATGCTCCTCTGTTTAGTCTAGACAATCCAATACATAAGTATACATATTATGTTCACCAGTTTGGAATTTACAAGGTCCACACACATCATTCACCTTCTTCTTCAAGAGTTATGTTTAAATTTTTTACATAATCAATAAAAGGTCTCCATATATTCTCAAACACAATTTCCTTTGATTTCAGTATATGTTATTCTTTCTAATGGAAGGTTTGTTAACATCTGTCTTAACCACTGAGTCACATCTGGTCTATGAGTCTTTTTCCATAATAGTGCAATACATTTTTTGGCATTAAGCAAACTGAGGTCTATGAATGTTCTTTCACTTTTATTAAAATTATGCTTTTCTGGGTACAGACCCAACAAAAACAGTTTAGGATTCAATATGATTTGTTTTGAGATTATTTTTTTGAATTGTTACCCTCACCTCTTCCCAAAACATTCTTATTAATCTACATTCCCATAAACAATGAACTAGGGTTCCTTTACTTTCCATGCATTTTGTGCATGTATCTGGTATATTTTTGTTATATCTATTTAACTCCTCCGGTGTAACATACATCCGCATTAACCATTTGAAATGTATCAATTTAAGGCGTGCATTTATTGATTTGGTTTGAGCTTCTGTACAAGCCAATTCCCATTGTTCCTCTGAAATTTCAATTTGCAGATCTTCTTTCCAGTAGTTTAATCTTTTCAGTGAATTTTCACTTGAAGATAGTGTCAATGAGTTATAAAACTCTGAAATAATACCCTTTCTTTTACTATCTTTCATCATCATTTTTTCCAAGGATGAATAAATAGGTCGAGTGAGAGCTTTATTTTGATTTGATCGAATAAAGTTTCTAAGTTGAAGATATTTAAAAAAATGTATTCTATTGAGATTAAATTTGATCCTCAGCTCTTCAAAAGACATTATGTTGTCTGCACATGGCAAATATAAATCCTGAATCTTTTGTATCCCTTTTAAATTCCATACTTTAAATACAGCGTCCGCTCTCCCTGGTTTAAAATATTGATTACCCCATATTGGACTAAATTGTGACAATAACTGTGGTTCTTTTAAAAGGCTCACCATTTTGACGAAATCGGGAAAACTCGGTTGATTGAACTGATTGAACTGTCCGCCACTTGCATTTCGCTCCACGTGTTATCCGGATATGACAAAAGAAATCTAACAAAATCGCCGGTTGGTTGCTTCAATAAGTATCAGCCTATCAGTGGCCTTGTTACATTACATTACTGATCTCGCTGGGTAGCGCGTTGTGCGCGGTGGATTTTCACAGCCGATCGAAAATACGACTCGCCGCCAGACCCCCCCCCCCCACCAAAAAAAAAATTTCTCCTCGAATTTAGACGATTCACGAGAATGACCCTAGACATGATCAAATCCGAGGAATTCCTCGGATCCGAGGAAGATTCTCATCCCTAGATCCAGTTGGCCCTGAGTATCCTGTGCTGGGTAGCTTTAACATGGGTTTCTTATAAAAAAAATTATAATGTCAGATTGATTTCAAATGTGAAAAAACTTTGGCTTGTTTAACAGGGTGACCTAAACCACCTACGTTCCAAAAGACCAAGGAAATACGATCGAGAGCGCTGTTCACGTGCGGTGCCATTGGTATTACAGCAAGATATAAGCTTAACATTCAGTGTGGCAGCCGACCTAAAACATTAACCTGAACAGATAACAAATACCCCAACAAACCCCCCGCCCAAAGCTTCTCCAAACAAAGCATAGTAACCCTCATCTACATCTGGGATTGTCGGTCAAAAAAAAAACAAAAAACACCACCTCCAACAGACCGTCCCCACAGCACACAGAGTAAAGCATAAATTGAACCTTGAAAATGAAAACCGTTAAGATAAAAGTCTGCTTAGAACAAATTTAGACTCTCTTCTTTTATATTTTGAAAAGTGAACTTTCAAAGTTTTTGATTTACAAAAGTCTTAGTCTCATCTGGATAGTTGAAAGCTTTTACTTGCCCTTGGTAGTGAACATGGACTCTTGCTGGGAAGCGCAGAGAGTGCCGAATTTTCTTCTCTCTCAATAGCTGTAGAACCTCACGAAAGCTCCGGTGCTGCTCCATCACCTCCGCAGTGTAGTCAGGGAAGATTAAGATTCGGTTTCCTTCATATCCACCACCCTTCAACTTTGCCCCTGTCTCCTCCCTTAGAGAACCTTTTTCTGCTCCCTCCAAAGTTAATAAAAAAGTTACTAAAAATAGAATGCATAAACATCCCAAATTGATTAAACAAAATGTTGGTAAAATTCAAATCCAACCTCAAGTCCCTAAAATTAATAAATTGGCCTCTGTTCCTCCCCAAAATTTAAAAATTAAATGTGGTCTATTAAATATTAGGTCTCTAACTTCTAAGTCTCTTCTGGGTCATGATCTATTAATCAATCATCAGATCGATCTACTATCCCTCACAGAGACCTGGCTTGGGCAAGATGATTATGTTGGTCTGAATGAAGCAACTCCCTCTGGGTATTTAAACTGTCATAACCCCAGAGGTTCTGGTCGTGGTGGTGGAGTGGTGGCAATTTTCCATTCTAAATTACTAGTTAATGTTAAGCAAAAATTATGTTTTAATTCCTTTGAAGGTTTGGTCCTCAGTGCAGGGCTTGTTGTCAATCTTGGCTTGAATCCAATTCTCTTTGCCATAGTTTATCATCCTCCCTCGGCCTATTCAGAGTTTCTATCTGAAGTTGCCGAATTTTTAGCTGATTTAGTGCTGAAATCTGATAGAATAATTATTGTAAGGGACTTTAATATACATGTTGATGTAGAGAGTGACTGTATTAATAAGGCATTCAATTCAATTTTAGACTCAATGGGGTTTTCCAACAAAGGAAAAAATTCTACCCATCATTTCCACCATACATTAGACCTTGTTTTGACTTATGGTATAGATATCGAAAATCTGGTAGTGTCTCCTCATAATCCTGTACTGTCTGACCATTGTCTGTTAATTTTTGATTTCATTATCTCTGATCACTTGTTTCCTAAAGAAAAATACTACTACAGCAGATGTCTTTCTGATGACATTGTTGCCAAGTTTTTGCAGATTGTCTCCTCTATGCCATGGGTCAACACAACAGAAACAACAGAAATAAAAGATGGACCGTCTGCTCCATTCCTGATTGACAGCATGGTTGATAGTGTTACAGCCTCTCTGCATTGGACTCTAGATTTGGTAGCCCCTTTAAAAAAGAAAAAGTCTAACCAGAGATTTCTAACCCCTTGGTTTAACTCAGAAACTCGTGGCTTAAAACAGAAAACTCGTCAATTGGAAAGGAAATGGCGTTCAACTAATTCATATGAATTCTACTTAGTGTGGAGAAATCATTTCTTAATCTATAAAAAAATCTCTTAGAAAAGCTAGATCAAGCTATTATTCTGCATTAATAGAAGCAAACAAGAATAACCCCAGGTTTCTCTTCAACACTATAGCCAGGCTTACAAAGAGCCAGGACTCGGTCAATTCTCGCATCCCCCCTGAGCTTTCTAGTCAGGACTTTCTGAACTTTTTCAATCTTAAAATTTTATCTATTAGAGATGAAATCAGTCAGATTCTTCCTACCGTAAACTCAAGTACATTAACTACTACAACTCCCTCAATTGATATCTGCTTAGATAAGTTTACTCCAATTGACCTCTTAAGAGTTGGATAAAATAATTTCCTCATCTAAGTCTTCATCTTGCCTTTTGGACCCTACTCCTTCCAGGTTATTTAAAATTATCTTCCCAATTATTGGTAGCCGTATTCTTCTTATAACTAATTCTTCTTTAACTCTGGGTTATGTACCACTGGCTTTTAAAACTGCTGTAATTAAACCCTTACTCAAAAAACCGACGCTCGATCCAGGAGTTTTGGCCAATTATCGACCAATCTCTAATTTGCCTTTCATTTCAAAAATCTTGGAAAGAGTTGTTGCTGTGCAATTATTTGACCATTTGCAGGGAGTTGGTTTGTTTGAGGTGTTTCAATCTGGGTTCAGAGCTCATCACGGCACTGAAACTGCCTTATTGAAGGTCACTAATGACCTCCTGATTGCATCTGATAATGGACTTGTCTCTGTTCTTGTTCTTTTAGATCTCAGGGCAGCCTTTGACACTATCGATCATGCCATTCTACTTGACAGATTAGAACACTTTGTTGGACTAAATGGAACTCCGTTGCAGTGGTTTTGATCTTATTTGTCCGATAGATTTCAGTTTGTTCACATCAATGATGAATTTTCTTCCAACTCTAAGCTCAGTCACGGAGTTCCACAGGGATCTGTGTTAGGCCCTATTCTTTTTAGTTTATATGTGCTCCCGTTAGGCAATATCATCAGAAAGCACTGTATACATTTTCACTGTTATGCAGATGACACACAACTATACCTATCAATGAAGCCCGATGACTGTAATCAATTAGCCAAGATAGATGCCTGTCTTAAGGACATCAAAGCTTGGATGACTTGTAATTTCCTACTATTAAACTCTGATAAGACTGAAGTCATTCTTGTTGGGCCCAAACATCTTAGAAATCCTTCTCAAATTTGCCCTTAATTTAGATGCCGCCACTCTCACTCTGAAATAGTTCTGTGAGGAGCCTTGGAGTTATTTTTGATCAAGATTTGTCCTTTAATTCACATATTAAATTTGTTTCTATGACTGCCTTCTATCATCTGCGCAATATGCCAAGATCAGGAGCATCTTGTCTCTGGAATGATGCTGAGAGAAACTGATTCACAACTTTGTCAGCTCTCGATTAGTTTTATTGTAATTCGTTATTTTCTGGTTGTCCTAAAGTATCCTTAAAAAATCTTCAGTTGATTCAAAATGCTGCTGCTAGAGTTTCAACTGGTTCTAGAAAAAGAGACCATATCTCCCCGGTTCTGTCCTCCCTTCATTGGCTTCCCATAGAATTGAGAATCAAGTTTAAAATCCTTCTTCTTACTTTCAATGCTCTTAATTGAATCAGGCCCCCCCACTATATAAAAGATCTGATATTACCTTACCATCCTAATTGAACATTACGCTCCCAAAATGCTGGCTTACTTGTGGTGCCCAGAATCTCCAAAAGTACAGTGGGAGGCAGAGCCTTCTGCTACCAAGCTCCTTTTTTTTTTTTTGTTACTTCTTTGTACCCATAGGTAGATTTGTTTTGCAGTCTGGTGACTTCCGTATTTACAAGCCACCAGCTGCCGGTCGCTGCATGCACGAGCGCCCCATATTCCTAACCTGCATGTTTTTAGCACGTGGGAGGAAACCGGAGAAATCCCGGAGTAAACCCACGCAACACGGGGAGAACATGCAAACTCCGCACAGATCACTGTTGGTCGGGGGCTGGGATCGAACCCACGATCTCACGATCCCCCGGCCAAGGGTAAACTGTGCTGCCGCAGTGCTAGCCACTGCGCCACCGTGCAGCCCCGTGCAGCTCCTTCTCTCTGGCACCAGTTACCACTTTGGGTCCGGGAGTCAGACTCGGTCTCTGTTTTTAAGAACAGGGTAAAATCCTTCCTTTTTAATATAGCTTACATTAAGGAGGGATTTTGTGGTCTCTTAACCCCACTTTGTTCTGTTGTTATTTTATCCATACTGCTGGTTGACCTCCAATAATGTACTTGGCATCTTACAGTTATGTTCTTTATGTCTGTCTTCTCCATCCTCCCTATCCCTTCACCCCCAGGCCAGTCGCGGCAGATTACTGCCCCTCCCCGATTCGGTTCTGCTAGAGGTTTCTTCCTGCCAAATGGGAGTTTTTTCCCTCTCCACTGGTCACTAAGTGCTTGCTCACAGGGGATCGTCTGATTGCTGGGTTTTTTCTGAGACTGTGGGTTTTTTTCTGCACTGCGCACCAACAAGACCAGCTTCTGTTTGTGATGTGGCGCAGTATAAATAAGCTGAATTGAATTGATTGAAATGAATATTCCATGGAGCGCTGCCTGCTGAGAGCCGTAGAATCTTTTCTTTCTCCTGTGTTTGATGTACTCTCAGGGCGATGATCATTGCTCAGTTCTAGATCAGGGGTGGGCAATCATGTGCATGGAGGGCCATTCCACTGCAGATTTTCTGTTCCACCCAGTGTCTTCAGCGTGGTTTGCTCTGATCAGCTTCAAGGATCGCTAATAATTGAAAACACCTGCTGAAGACACTGGGTGGAACAGAAAACTGCGCTGGAATGGCCCTCACTGCCCCACCCCGTGGTCTAGATCCTTCTGGTGGCTTAGGCTGCTGTATGCGTGCGCTCTGTCAATGATGACCGGTTTGGTGAGCTGTCGTCCCCAGCAGCTTTGGATCAGATTGGAGACAAACTCAGTTGGCCTCTCTTTCTCCTCATCTTCTGGGACACCAGCAATTCTTGTGTTGTTGCGCCTGGATCTCCTTTCAAGATCAGAAAGCTTGACCCGCAGTTTTTTATTTCTCATGCCGCAATTCGTCGAGAGAAGTTTCCATATCGTGGATTGCACTATTTGTGGTCAGCTATCTGGCCTTCAGTGGTAGAAAGTCTCTTCGTGAGCTCCCTTTGGGCAGATAAAATCGTCTGAAAGCTCTGCTCTAACTTATCAAACGCTCGTTAAAGGACTGCAAAAGCTGTCTGATACAGTGCATCTGGAAAGTATTCACAGCGATTCACTTCTTCCACATTTTGGTTATGTTACAGCCTTATTCCAAAATGGAATAAATTCACTTTTTTTCCTCAAAATTCTACACACAATACCCCATAATGACAATGTCAAAGTTTTTTTGAGATTTTGCAAATTTATTAAAAATAAAAACTAAGAAATCACATGTACATAAGCATCCACAGCCTTTGGTCAATACTTTGTTGATGCACCTTTGGCAGCAATTACAGTGTCAAATCTTTTTGAATATGATGCCAGAAGCTTGGCACACCTATCTTTGGGCAGTTTCCTCCCCCATTCCTCTTTGCAAGCACCTCTCAAGCTGCATCAGGTTGGATGGGAAGCATCGGTGCACATCATTTTCAGATCTCTCCAGAGATGTTCAATTGGATTCAAGTCTGGGCTCTGGCTGGGCCATTTAAGGACATTCACAGAGTTATACCTGAAGCCACTCCTTTGATTATTTTGGCTGTGTGCTGAGGGTCAGTTGTCCTGCTGAAAGATGAACTGGTCGCCCAGTCTGAGGTCAAGAGCGCTCTGAAGCAGGTTTTCATCCAGGACGTCTCTGTACATTGCTGCATTCATCTTTCCCTCTATCCTAACTAGTTTCCCAGTTCCTGTCGATGAAAAACATCACCAGAGCATGATGCTGCCACCACCATTGGCATGGTTATGAGTGGTGCATGGTTTTCCTCCAATCATGACGCCCGGCCATTCACGCCAAAGAGTTCAATCTTTGTCTCATCAGACAGAGAATTATGTTTCTCATGATCTGAGAGTCCTTCAGGCACCTTTGGCAAACTCTAGGTGGGCTGCCATGTGCCTTTTACTATGGAGTGGCTTCCGTCTGGCCACTCCTACCATACAAGCCTGATTGATGGATTGCTGCAGAGATGGTTGTCCTTCTGGAAGGTTCTCCTCTCTCCACAGAGGAACATTGGAGGGTCTGACAGAGTGACCATCAGATTCTTGGTCACCTCCCTGACTAAGGACCCTCTCTCCCGATCGCTCAGTTTGGACAGCCGGCCAGCTCTAGGAAGAGTCCTGGTGGTTTTGAACTTCTTCCATTTCGATGATGGAGGCCATTGTGCTCATTGGGACCATTCAAAGCAGCAGGAATTTTTATGTACCCTTCCCCAGATTGTGCCTTGAGACAATCCTGTCTCGAGGTCTACAGACAATTCCTTTGACTTAATGCTTGGTTTTTGCTCTGACATGCACTGTCAACTATGGGACCTTATATAGACAGTTGTGTGCCTTTCCAAATCATGTTCCAATCAACTGAATTTTCCATAGGTGGACTCCAATTAAGCTGTAGAAACATCTCAAGGATGATCAGTGGAAACTGGATGCACTTGAGCTCAATTTTGAACTTCATGGCAAAAAGCTGTGAATACTTAGGTACATGTGATTTCTTAGTTTTCTTTATTTTTAAACCCTTGCACTCCGGGCAATTTCCTAAAAATGCCCAAAAAAAACGTGCCCAAAGGTAAATCGAAAGCTGTTATTCAACCCCTTTGCAGCATCTTCATGGGGTTGGTCTCATTTAAAAGAAAACACTTTGAATTTTTTGGCAAAAAAACATGATCTCTCTACGTGCTCCGGCCACTGAGTTACAGTCATCTAAACATACTGAACTTGAAGAAAATAAATTGGATACGGTGTTTTTTTTGGATACAAATGCTTGCAAATACACACAGCTGTCCCGATCCGGCTGGAAAATGCAACAGAAATGTAGAACCAAGTGTTATCAAGCTGAGATCCCAATTTGGTAACAATACCACAAAAAATGAATATTTTACACAGCTTTGTTCTCAGGCTGTTCCCAGGCGTTTTGGAACTGTGCCAAATTGTAGCCAAATGGCACAGTTTGGAAAAATGTCTATAACTTTTGAATAATTCAATGTAGAATCTTCATTTTGGGCTCTAATGAAAGGTCACACTCAGGGCTGTGTCTGTGTGTGTGTGTGTGGGGGGGGGTTTGTCCCCCCCCCCGCTCCTTGCATGTTTTCACAGCGGCTCCCCCCCCCGCTACTGTGTGTGTGTGTGTGTGGGGGGGTTTGTCCCCCCCCCCTCGCTACAGAAGACGGCCATCGCTACATGATGGAATAGACTGATATGCTTCCCCCCGCGGAACGGGGGCGTTCGGACCGTGAACACCCCCCCACCCCCCGCTCCTCTTCTGCAGCGGGGGGGGGGGGCCTTCACGGTCCGAACACGGCAAATGAACCGTTTATCGCGGCGCACGCACTTCGTACTTCGTACTTCGTGCGTGGTACAGTTGTAATTTACCGATTGGTCAAAAGTCATTTTTGGATTACAGTTTTCAGGGAGAAATAATAATTTAGCTTATAACACCTTACCTCTTCACAGCAGCAGAGTCCTGGCGAACTTCTCTTCCCCATTGTCAGACGAACGCGACGCTGGTCCGCTCGTGGATCCCAATCAAAACATAATTCCAATATTGCGGTTTTGGTGAATGATTTACGACCTTTGTCGTCGGCCTCCGTCGGTCTATGACGACGGAAGAGAATCCTAATCCTATTCTGCTGGAATGAGTGCAGGTCCCACTTGTGGGTGTTCTCCATGCTGCTGGGTGAGCCTGGGTCGTAGCAAGTTCCTCCAGCATCCTTTGTTTTCATCGGCTGCAACAGTAAATCTCTCTTCACCCAGCCCGAATTGTCTGTCTTCAATTGGCAGCCTGCATTCACAGTAGGCGGGTCCTCCTTCCTAGGTTTTCATTCATTGGCTCTTCATGGTTTCAGAAACCCAATTCAAGGCTCTTATTAGTCGAATGAGAGGTCAATCAGATGAACTAATCTGTTCGCAGCTGTCTGCAGCTTTTTTTTTCAGTGGCGCTTGGAGGCCAGCACCATCTCCAACTGCACCATCATCAGTATATCATGCATCATGCGTCCGAGCACGCATGAGTGCGCTCTCGTGCGCCCTCGTGCGCCCTAGGACGCAGACACTTGCCCGCCCGCGGAACAACGGAGCGCAAGTGGTTAATAAAATTTCCAAAAATCTCAAAAAAAACCAAAAAAACAAACAACTTTTTTCACATTGTCATTATGGGGTGTTGTGTGTAGAATGTTGAGGAAAAAAAAAATAATTTAATCCCTTTTGGAATAAGGCTGTAACATAACAAAATGTGGAAAAAGTGAAGCGCTGTGAATTCTTTCCGGATGCACTGTAATTTTAACAAGCGAGTGAAATCTCATCTTTCTCTTCAGCTGGTGGCTGGGTCCTGTGATTTCTTGCTAGCTTGGTCTCGGTTAGCATTAGCCTCCGTGTTAACTAAAGGGCGGCCAGCTAACCTTTCCCCCTTGCGTAGTTTTACCCGACATTTTTACCTTCACCTAAATTGTAGCAGGAAAGGAACGTAAAAAGTGGCAAAAGTGAGAGTCCAGTGTTAAAAAAAAAAATGGGTTTTCAACAGTAATATTTTCCATGCTGTTGGGGAGCTCCAAAAAACATGTCTACACTGCACTCATCTCACTAGCCTCCCCCTGAGTTCTGCATTTTTGTATGGTTGAAGCTGGTGATGCTGGCCACTACTGAGAGTCACTGGCATTTTTACAAGTATTTTAATTTTGGTCATGCTGTGTCAACTCAGTGCAGATCAGTGGTGGAATACACTGATCTACAGAGTTGCTGTTCTTTGTCCTCTGTTACAACAGAGGGGATTGCAAATGCACCTGACATTTTTTTTCCATATCGGCACTGATTATTTACAAGAGAGAACACTGAGTGTTTGTGTGCGCAGGCCGCGCTTTTGTTTATTGTTGCAGGATATGTTTTATTTTGTATGGAGCTGTAATGGGGAAAAAAAAAAAAACGAGGAGCAGAGGATAAATTGATGCATGGTAAACTAGGTGAAACTTCTTGGTTGCTCTTTGGTTGTTGCTCCTCTGCTTCCTTCATCAGGAGTTGGTTGGATCTTAATTGGCAACAGCTCGGTAATCACCCTCAGTTGGTACCTAATACATGCCACGACTTAAGCCCTACTTGGAACTGAGGCATTGTGGGATTGTCAAGTTAGGCAACCTGTCCAAATGACTAAGAAGAGTCAAAACTTATCTGTGCTTACTAACTCAAGCTTTGTCTTACTCCTGCTAACCTGTCTCTTTGCTCCCTGTTCCCCAGGAGCCTTGAGGGCTGCAAGATTGCCCCCTTTTCCTCCCTGCTCACTCAGCTTACCTGCTGCTCACTCACCTCCTCTCCTTCCTTCTTGCTGGATACTCACTCCTTAACTCAAATCTGTCTGAATCTATCCAAGTAAGGGAACCATACTCACCCATTTATTAGGCCCCTTATGGACTCCCACCTCAGGATCTTCTCTGCCCACGCCCAAACTTGTTGGACAAACTCACCTGTAATCCCTTGCTGAAGTGAACGTAAGGGACTTTCAACCATTAAATTCTGGAATGCACTTTTACCTCATGTTACAACTGCTACTCACACCTCTCTCCTCCCTACAGGAGCTAAACCTCCTGATCGGCGGCCTGAGCACGATCATGTTGTTGAGAGTATCAATAAATACATTCTTTGTCTCTTATTATCTGGTGTTGTGTCTGCGACTGAGTTCTTACCTTGTAAATCATGACAGGACTACTCTTAGGGTGTTTTCACACTTGAAAGTCCGCACCAAGGTCCGGACTAAAGTTTTTATTTTGTGTCCATTTGGTCCAGTTAGGTTTGCTTTCACACTGTTCTTTATCCCTGTGGACCAAATAACTCTATGTAACACACTAAGTCCTATTGTCATGACAACGTTTATGTAGGTAGCACAGACGCTGTAGTTAGCAAGCATGCTACTCTCACCCTTGGAGGTGTTTTCTGCAGCTCTGGGCACATCGGTAACCACACTTTAAAGTTGAAATTGGGGAAGATGCCATCATATTAGTTGTGAACTCCTTTAATGAGGCTACAATATTATCCAGGTCTTTATTAAAAAGGACATTTGTCCTCGAGGAATCTCATCAGCCGTGCTGATCTTCAGCTGGCATTGCTTCTCCAATCATCTCTCTGCAACATCCCCTCTGAAAATATCTGGTAAGTTTATGCATTTTTATGATTTTATTTTAATTGGCTATGCTCAAAAACTGGGTCTCGCCCTCATCTGAGTCCTACCGTGCCTCAATTTTCCCCTCTTATCGGCTGCCTTAACTTTCTGTTTGGCCCGAAAGTCCAAACCTTTCTGAAACTGACTTCATACTCAATTTTTTTTTTTTTTTTTTACCCAGTCCAGCAGCTGTCTGCTTGCAAATCTGCTTGCCTTGTTGTACCAAACACATTTACTTTGCCAAAAGAAACTCTGCTCATATTATAAAAATAATATTCCATTTAAATTGTCTTACTCATGCTGGACCCGACAGGGGGGAATGGGGGAGGGAGTTGAAGGGATAAGACATGATCAGAAGGGGTGAAGGAGTGGTAAAAAAAAAAGAAACAAAGGGAGAGAAAACACAGGAAACAGTTGCTGCTTCTGAGAAGATCTGAGCACGAACCTGATATCTGCGCCTGAAACAGAACAGCTAGATGTATGTGTGTGTGTATGTGCGTGCGCGCACAAGAGAGTGTGTGTTTGTGTAGTTTGCCAGGAAACATACAAACTCACACTCTAAACAAACCGGACCAAGACTCAGTTTGATCCAGACCGAGACCACCTCTTTTTGCCGGACCAAATTTCAGCTCTTTGGTCCGGACTGTGGTTTGGGATAGTTTTCACACCTAAAATTTTAGTCCAAACCAATCTGAAAAGTCTGAAAGTCTGGACCAAACAAGTTAGGTGTGAAAACACCCTTACTTATACTTGTGCAATTCATTTCATAGGGTGAGGCTACTTTTACTTGAGTACAGTTTCTGGCTAGTCTACTCACTTCTGGGTGTGGACTGTGTGTAGATTGAGTCTCAAAATCAACCTGCCAACTTTTAAGTCAAAAAACAATGAAAACTTATAATCAATTTTTATACAGCAATGAATAATAAAGTTTGAAAGCTGAAACATTTCTAGAGCTCCCCAAGAGAAACATCAAATACACCCAGGAAAAATGGGAGTGTTGGCAGGTATGAACTTTATCCTTGTATAAAAAGCACATACTGTATAATTGGTGAATCCATTCCTTGGCTGGTCTGGGGACCCAGGTGGATCTGATCTTGTTTTTTTATTTCTGAAGTCTAGCTTTTAGGCTAATCACAGATTCAGCCAGAGAAACACACTTGGGAGGCAGAAATCCACCCTTTTTTCCCAAAACGTATGGGTGGGGGAAATCCATGCGACTTAACATCCATCTTAAACGAGCCATTTTACCCTGTACAAATGACTCTGTGAGCTCTCTATCAATCAGGATAATCCACCAATGGCTGGTGTTCAGCTGCAGTTAGCATACAGCTTGCAGAATCACAGCATGCGTCCCCTTCGCTCCATCTGTGAAGGATGTCAATGCTATGAATTACATTCAGAAAATCTCACGGACAGTTTACATCCGTGGCTGAGCAGTGAAAGTAGAAGTGATGAAGGAAAGCAGCAGAACCATCACATGAACCACATCAATGGCTTTTCAGGTGACTGTCATGTTTTTGTTTATGTGGCTCCAGTAATCTATAAATCTGATCTAGTGAAAGGAAAATCTGTTTACATTTTACAAAATGAAAAAGGGACCGGGGCCGACAAGAGGGGGGCCTCCGCATCCCATCGCCAACCCAGATGTTACTCAATGCTTCGACAACATTTTAATGCTCTTTTGACAGACGCTGCGTCCAGAGCCCCTTCAGCTCGACTGGAAAATGTTCCTGGAGCTGTGATCCTTTTGTCTGACTCAAAATCCCCCCCCCCAAATAAAATCCACATGTTATTTCTATTATTTCTAACAGTTTCAACACCAATAATTACATGAAAATGTCCTTTCCAAAGCTGGAACAAGTATGCAGACAAATGTTGGATGTCCTAGGGAGACACGTTCTTGTGATGCTTCACTGGCATTAAATTGGATACTGGTGTTGTGTTCTTAAAAATCAGTTATAGAGAATTCTTAAGGATGTGGGGCTATTACCTGGTTTTCTGGATGCTGTGGATTGAGGCCAACTGTGGTGTTGAATCTCAGATTATAATAATTCTCACATTGGTGATTTTAGCCCCTTTTCCACTAGTACCTACTCAACTCGACTCGCCTTGACTCTACTCAACTCTACTCGGCTCGACATGGTGTGATTGGTTTTCCATTTCAACTGAGTACTACCTCAAGTGGGTGGCGTTGGGTTCCGTACAGGAAGGCGGCCTGTTGTCCCGCTATGTTGTTTACATGCTGACATTTTCACTGATAAATTACATAAAAGATGCTTAAAATCACGAAACAATCACCATCTCACCGTGAGCAGCCATCAGCTCGGAGACTCCTGGTGTACTTTTTATTTCGGCTCACTCCGCTGCCAGCAGGGCCGATGGGGCTGAAAAGTTCATAGTTGTCAAATTTGACCAAATGCAGTTTATTTTTCAAGTGCAGGGATCCAAGGCGCTGCAAACACATGGAAGAACTGTGCGCACCGACGGGGAGACTGTTGAAAAATAACCACATTTGGTCAAATTTGACCACTATGAATTTTTCAGCCTCGGCGCCGGCAGAGTGTTCCGAAGTGAAATACCATGAGGTCTCCAAGATGATGGTTGCTCATGGGAAGATGGTGAGTGTTTTGTGATGGTGTTGATTTGTGTGTAGCCATTTATCTTTGTTGATTATCACAGAAATAATAAAAACTCCCGGCTGATTTACAAATGGCGGTTTTGAATCTTGTGAAGACGTCGCTCTCATCCACTGATGTTCCGCCCTGGCCAATCAGTGGCCTGCAATCTGCTGATGTCACATTTTCCAGCTCGACTCAGCATGGTTGGAACCTCACTGAAGTAAGTCCCAAAAAAGTACCTGGTACCAGGTACAAATGGAAAACCCTACAAACTGAGTAGTCGAGGCGAGTAGGGCTGAGTAGGTACTAGTGGAAAAGGGGCTTTTTTTGGCTCAAGATGTTCAGATTCTTAAATCACAATGAGCAGTATTTGTGAAAACTAAACTTTGCAGAACAAATTCCACCTCATAATGGTTCCTCATTTGACAAGACTGAAACAAATTGCCATGGTCCGTGTGCTGACTTTGTCCACGTTCAGGTTGTCCGGTGGTTTCCCGTTCTCTGTCCATCAGGGCTTTTATTCTGACAGCGTCACGGCGGGTCTTCCGGCTGTCAAAGCCGGGTCACGCTGTGACAGCTGTTCAGCATCTCTCCTAATTACTCTCTCCACTGACTGGGTTGTCTTGGGGATTTAAGGAAGCAGCTGAGGGTTACTCCTCGCTGCAATCTCGTCAGAGATTCACTCGTTGAACATTCGTCACACTATCATTGATCACAGTAAGTGTTTTCCCTGGGACTCCGTATCCTGTCTTGTTATAGCCTTAGTTGTGGTTTTGCATCTCGTGGCTCATTGTTTTGTTATTTGTCTCTCATAAATAAATTATGCAAACTCATCGGCGGCCAATAGCTTCTCATTAGCGGTCCACAAGGACCGCATCATGACAGTAGATCGCAGCCAGAAGGAGACGCCGGTCACCGTGAGTTTGTGTTGGGCTTGTTTGTTTTTCCCTGTTTTCCGTGTACCAGCGTGTTGGAGATGGCGGCACCGGGAAAGGGCTACTCTTTAGACTTGGGTTACAGTCTGATCGTATTCCTAACTGATCTAGATGGCCTGCTCTCCAACGCTCACCACAGTATCACTCCCGACGACACATGCTGGTACTTGGACCTCGCAGAGGCGGCTATTTCCCGCAATCCTCACCACGCCAACCACACTGAGGTAAGGAGGAGGATGGCGGAGATTACAGCTCTCTGGGAGAGGACCCGTGGACCGGAGGGGAACTCCGGCAGTAAACCGAAGGTGAAGCTTACCTGTTCCTCGCCTTGGAATCCAGTTCCTGTCGCCCATCCGGCCCAGGAGTTCCCGTCACCCAAGGGTCGTCCCCAGGGGAGGATGACGTCAGCTGGGATTCCCTCAGAGGAGATGCAGTGGTCAGCTGTGATCCTCCAGGACCATGTGGCTGCGGCTTGCTCAGCTTCCCATCCATCGGAGATCATAAGGCATGTGACGGTGGCAGTTAGGCTGATGGAGCTCACCCCGGAGCTGTATAATCATCCCGAATACGCCGAATTGCTGGCTTCTGTCTCCGTGCAGCAGCGGCGGTTCCCTGACCTGACCTTTGCCTCGCCCTCTGCCGGTAGACGTCGTCACAATGCTTGGATCAAGCCTCAGCGAGAACCCCGTCCGGATCCAGCACTGGTTTGCCAGAAGGACTCTATCTCCCCGCCAGCTGATGCTCCTGTGTCACGACGGAAGGGAATAACTGCAGCCATCGCCTCCAGGGCGTCTGTTCCTGCTGTCCCGACAGCTCCTCGCCTCCGTTCTGCCTCGGCTGCTCCTCCCCCCTCCTCAACGCTCTCCCAAGCTGCGGTGAGCCCCGCAAGCCCTGCTCCGGCTGTGCCCGTGATTGATCCTGTGCAGGCGGTTCCTCCTCGTCTTCCCGGGGGGTCCCCCGTCACCATCCTGAGGGGAAAGGGAAGAACAAAGCCTGCTACAGCAGGCACCATCGGCCCTCTGGAGGAAAGGTGAGTGCAATTTCATTCTTCTCCTCACCATTATGATTTGCCTTGTCTGACTCCTGGGGGTGGAGTTCGGGGTTTGCAGTCTCCCGAGCTTCCTCCACCTGCTGTAGCCTCTAACTATGAACCTGCTGCCTCTGTGTCTCTTTTCCCTGAGCATTCTCTGCGGTCAGGCCCACACCGCCGGACGAGGAAGGAGCCTGCGGCCCTGGAAAGTTTGGGTCCAGCCCCGCAGCCACGTCATGGGCAGAGGAGGAGGGCGGATTGCTTCTTGGAGCCTGCACCAATGGCTAAGTGCCCCCGGGTCTCCATGGAGGAGCGGTTCGACCCAGCAGGTCAACGATCTCCTGCCACCACGCCATGCGGGTCTTCGGCGTGGACGTCAGCGTTGGGGGGTCCTCAGACTGCGGAAACCATCATGCCGGCTGCGAGGCCCATCGTAGCCGAGTGGAAGCCAGAAGATGTCCTTCTTCCTTCTGAACCCGGATCGTCGAAGTCCTGGACGGCGACAGAACTCGAGATCAGGCAAAGTGCTCTATTTTGTCTTTCTCTTATCAATTCTTGAGCATTTTTGCCTGTCTCTCAGGGAGGACGAGCCTGGGTGCAGCCGTCTACTGCATCCGAGCTTGTCTCGCCGGGCTCTGTCGCTGCCGGTGATCCTGATCCCGGTTTCTCTTTCTTCTCCCGAGCCTCTCCCAGGGTCACCGGTGTGGAGTCGATTCCAGTTGCCATTCTGGAGGTTCCGGGTTCGGGTTGGGAGGTCGCCTCTGGTGCTTCCCTGGTCCAGTCGGGGCACCATCGTGGGTGCAGCCGCGACCCAATCTGGGTCCGTCAAGGGGACAGCGCGGTCTCGGTTTGGGATCCGACTGGAGGGCAGTGCCGGTTCTGGTGGAGTTCGGAGGTGGAGCTGCAGATCCTTCGCTGAGAGATGCCAGACTGGTCCCTCATCCTTCCCCCGTTCTTTTTCCCCTTCCATCGGGGGCTGCTGGAGTTCTCCGTTATCGGTCCGGCCCTCCCTTGCTTTTCTTCTCTATAGGGGGGCCGTCTCCGAGTTCTCCCCTGCGGTCCTGGTGGCTGAGTGACGTGGGTTGGCCGCCTGGGAGACTGCCTCGCCCATTTGGCGTTCTGGGTTGGCCAACCGACCATTTGGACTTTCTGTTTGGCGACCTGGTCCGGCCGCCGGAGGTGCTGTTTTTCCTGGCCTGGGACTGGGGTAGGCCGCCCAAACTTTCCCTTTTCTCCCTGCCAGCGATCTGGACGCTGGACGCAGAAGGACCCCCTGATCTATTGGGTGTTGTGTTGCTGTGCTCTGTCTGCCGTCATCCCTGTTTTTTTTCCTCTGCCTGCTCCTCTGGAATTTTAGGGATGCTCTGGTGTTTTGTTATTATGACTATTGTGAACTGCATTTATCGCCGCTCTTTAGCGTGTGTTTTTTTTTTCTCCTCTCCTCCTCACTTGTGTTATTTTTGCGACATTGAAGTGTGTTTTTCGCTGTCCCTTGGCATAAGTGTTTTTCTTTTCTCTCTGGTATTATGATTGTTGTACCTGTATTTGAGTTTCCTGTATTCCCCTGTGGGTTGTGAAGATGTTTTTCTTTTCCTGTGATCTTATTGGATTTATCAGGGTGTTCTGTTGTAGCCTGTTTTTTTCTTCTTTCTGTTATTCCGCTGGTTGGTTTCTCACCCTCGGAGCCTGTTTTCCCCCCACCCCCCTCCCTAGGCGGTCCTGTTGACCTTCTGGGTGGTGGTGGTGGGGGGGGGGGGCTCGATGTTACACAGCATCTGGAATCCGCCTCGGGAACGGGGGCTACTGTCATGGTCCGTGCGCTGCCTTTGTCTGCGCTCGGGTTGTCCGGTGGTTTCCTGTTCTCTGGCCATCAGGGCTTTCATTCTGACAGCGTCACGGCGGGGCTTCCGGCTGTCAAAGCCGGGTCACGTTGTGACAGCTGTTCAGCATCTCTCCTAAATACTCTCTCCACTGATTGGGTTGTCTTGGGGATTTAAGGAAGCAGCTGAGGGTTACTGCTCGCTGCAATCTCGTCAGACGTTCACTTGTTGAACATTCGTCAAACTTTCATTCATCACAGTAAGTGTTTTCCCTGGGACTCCGTATCCTGTGTCTTGTTACAGCCTTAGTTGTGTTTTTGCCCCTCATGGCCCATTGTTTTGTTGTTTGTCTCTCATAAATAAATTATGCAAACTCATTGGCGGCCTATAGTGTCTCATTAGCGGTCCGCGAGTACCGCACCATAACACAAATGCACTGCTTGAATCAGAATCTGCTGTTTTCAGTGAACTAAATATACCAATAGAAACAATTTAATGAAACAGGGAAAAAGTATTGAACACACTAGAAAACACAGTATCCCAAGGTATATCAAGGCAATGAATCAGCTGAAATCCATAAGGTTTTACAAAGTAATTCTACCTCCTACTGTGGAAATTAATATTAGCCAGGTAGGTATTTCATCAGAGGCTATAAAGAGGTTTTTCTGTTACAAAGGTGTCATATGAGAAACATCTTGTCACGAGGCTGAGCGCGGTGTGTCATCGTTCATGTCCTCATTGTGATTATTGTTAATATTTTCCTGGCACTAGTTCCTAGTGTTTATATTTTGTTTTCTTTGTGATATGAGCTCTCCACCTCTTCTTCCAGACACTCCCACCCTGTGATCATCTTGTATTGGTTGCTCATCCTGTTTCAGTTCACGGGGCGCCACAGCTGTGAGCTGTCAAATAATTAGGTCACCTCCCCGCTCATGTGATCCACACTTGCTATCATTTGGTTCATTTGTTTCTGGCTCTATTTAAGGACGGTTATTTCTCTCCCTCATTGCTGAGTCTAAAGAGTCATTTTGCGTCAGAATCCTGTCCCTGTTCTGATGTTTGTTTCCTGTGTGTATCCTGTCTTCTCCTTTGCCGTTCCAGTTCATAAGTTTACTTTGTGCACCGTTTGGATTTTTGTGTTTGTGCATCATTTGGACTTTGTGTTTCTTCAATAAATATCACAAACTACAGTTCAGCGTTTGGGTCTCTTCTCTCTGCCCCGAGGGGCAATTCATGACACATCTCATGATGGGTAAAAGCCATGTGATCTCCGAAGACCTTCACAGACTGTTGATGGATTTGGTTATAGATGTATATTAAAACCTCTGAATCTTCCAATAACCACCATTGGGGCCATTATTATGATGTGGTCCTGTTGCTATTATCGTGCAATGACCTAAAGGGTCTTACTGGGTTGATTTGCTACTGAGTGTGAAGCAGCTGGGATGAGAATCAGTACCTACAAGTTCCTGGTCTTCTGCCAGATAAAGGTGGCTTGTCCAGTCTGTGTTGGGGACACCCTGCCCCTAGTGGAGTTCAAGCATCTTACAAGTTTTATTCATCAGTGAGAGGAGAATGGAGCAGGAGATTGACAGATGGATTGGAGCAGCATCTGCAGTGATGAAGATGTTGTACCGTCTGCTGTGGTGAAGAGGGAGCTGAGTTCCAAAGCAAAACTGTCAATTTACTGGTCAATCTACCTTCCTACCCTCACCTATGGTCATGAACTCTGGGTAGCAACTGAAAGAATGAGATCCAAGTGGGTAAAATGAGCTTTTGTACATAGAGTGACTAGAGGTGTGCTATATCATATTGTTGATGATAATACGAGAAGGTTTAAAACACACATAACACTAAAGTTAAGAGTATTGCAAGAAGGAAAATAGTTTAATATAAAACACAGCTGTCTTACCTTGGAATGTCCTTTACAAATGAAGATATTCAAATTGAAGTACAGAGGAAAAACGTAAAAACTGTCCAAAATATCCAGTAGATTCTCCAGAGGTGTTAAAATATATATGTATATATTGTGAAGGAATGAAAGGATAAGACATGAGAAGCCCAAGATTATGATGATAATACCGGTATAAATTTTGAAAGCAGTGTAAAAATGAATATCGTATTACTTGGGGTCTGCTGCATGATGATCACACTGTTACAACGCTGACAGAAGTTATGTGTTACCATAGAAACGGCAAAACAAAAATGGCGCGGGAAGCTACTGCTCCGTGGTCAGAGTGTCTGTGTCGAACTGTGTTGAAATATTTTAGTTTTAAGGCAGTTTCAGACTGCTGCCATATTAAAAAACAAAAAACTGTGCAGCAATGCAGATAATCTGCCCGCATTTGTTTCCACACGTACAACACGTCAAGGAGCGGTGTTGACGTCCAAAGTGTCCAGAGTGTTATTTTCATTCCGTTTCAGCTGCTTAAACTTGATTTTCAACCACACGATCAAAAAAAACAAAACAAAAAAAAACCCCAAACAACCCATCCATTCAGTGTGATGAGGCAAAAAGTCCCAGGAGATGTCCATGCAATAAAGGCTACTGATGCAGGTAAACTGATTCATCATAAAGCCCGACTATGTAAGTGCACTTACAATGTGGTTTATATTATTTCCTTCTAATATTTGATACAGAATAAAAAAATATTTGAAACTCAATCTGCACTGCTGTTTATAAGCTGGAGAAATAAGAGTGTTTTTGTTTTGTTTTTACTAAATATGTTGAAGGTAAATAAATGCTGGCCTGTGAAACTGTTCTTTATAAATTAAAAAGAAAAAAAGAAAAATTTTGATATCATGAACAATATCATTATCATGAAAATTGGAAAAAATATTGTGATATCATTTTTAGGCCATATTTCCCAGCTCTAAGAGTGACTATGCTGACCCTTAGAGATAGGGTTGGCTAGCTCAGTTACTTGGGAGAGGCTCAGAGTAGTCACTGCTCCTCCACACTGAAAGGAGTCAGTTGAGGTGGTTTGGGCATCTGATCAGGATGCCTCCTGGACACCTTGCGCGTGAGATGTTTTGGATAAGTCAGACTGGGAGGAGACCCCGGGGTAGACCCAGGACACGCTGGAGAGACTATGCCTCCTGGCTGGCCTGGGAACATCTTGGTATCTTCCCTGAAGAGCTGGCTGGGGAGAGGGAAGTCTGGGCTTCTGTTGCTTAGACTGCTGCCTCAGCAACCCAGACCACCGGATAAGTGGTAGAGGATGGATGGATGGATGGATAGAATGCAAGGGGTCTTCACTGCAGTGAACTAATACTAAATGCTCATGTGAGAAATGTGACCCTGTGGCAGACGGTTCAACTGACTGAACAGATCCACGTACGTGTCCACAGTCCACATCTGTTTTGTTCGTGCGGACACTGAACTGAAGCATTCCGACCAGAACTGCATCTGTGTAATAATTAAAAGGATACCAGCTTCCCCACGTGACTACACTGACAGGGCAGAGCTAATCATCTTGTTTTCAGAACATTACTTCCCTTCATCCCCCTCCTGCCTGTACCTTGCTGTCTTTAACTTGTTTTTACGATAAAAAATATTAATTCTGGTTGAAAGGTTTTAAAAATTTTACAGCTCTTTGTTCTACCGTCATGCTTGTATCTATATTTGTTAATCACATTTAGAGTTGTGTAAAACTTGCAATTTAATTTAAAGATCTGATTTTGAGTGTCCCAAGACATGGTCCATTTTTTCTAAATAAAAAAAATGCACCATGTTTCCAATTTTCACAATCAAAGATAAAGCACACTACTGAAGAGGTTTCCCCCAAAAAACAATAAGTTGTGTGTTTCCTCCCTAGTCTGTGAAAATAATTATTACTGCAGTATTACAGGCAGAGGGTAAATGTTCCCTCTGATCCTCTCAATGTGTTTATGTGAATAAGCCCACTGGGCCCCTCCAGAGGAGCTAGATCACTATCTGCCTTCAAATGAGCCCCGAGTCTGCCGCACATCTGGCCCTGTTCCAGCGCACCATCACATTTATACACAAAAACAAGTCAGAATCACAAAACACACATGTTGGTTTAGAGGCTGCTGTACACTCACATCACACTGGAAAGGTTTCTCCCCCGTGTGGGTCCTCATGTGCTCGTCCAGGCCCCGTTTCTGGCTGAAGGCCTTGTTGCACTCGCTGCATTTATACGGCTTCTCCTGCAGCAAGACAAAGAGGTCACTTTTTTTTTTTTGCAGAATACATAAAATGATGATTCTACAGTTTATGCACATGGACAAAACCTGGGGGGGAGGGGGGACTGCAGTGACACAGATCCTGCAGGGAGAAACCAAACAGCAACCAACAGGACTCTGGAACCACCAAGATGCACCAAGGCGATCTGCCTGTACGTTTATAAAGACCTGAAATGAAAGACTGCACAGCCCCTGGAGTCGGGAGGAAATGACCGGCATAGGGGCCATCAAAAACACATGATTCCTCAAAAGAGTAAGGAAAACATGGAGGAGAAAATCACTTTGAACACGTATCAGTGTGCTGGCACTCTGGGGCTGTAGAATATCACTCCTCTGTCTCCACACCTCATCAGTTTACCAAAGAACATTTCCTCTGAGCCTTCTGGAGGCCTGCCTTAGTGTCAGTCAAAGCAGATATCTCACGGTGGGTGTGTATAGTGTTGGGCAGGAGGCGTGTGCTGCCCAGTCTGAGGGGAAAAGACTGTGACACCTAAAAAGTCTGGAGGAGGAATGAGGAGCATGAAGATAGCGTGGGCCTGGTTCCCAGCGTCACCCTTTGGGAAGCTGTTTTTGACAAGCCTGGCTGATAGCAGTGGCTCTGCCCATTTAAAGCTTAGTTGTCATGGGAACAGGGTGAATGCAGGAAGTAAGGGTCCTGGGAAAGGCGCTATCATGTGGGCGGGGCAAGGAGCGCCCAGTGACACGGGACACAAAAGGAGGTAAAGATCAGGTTCACCGCTTGTGCGCCTGTGAGCGGCTTTAAAGATGCAACTGTTTGCGCGTTTAGCAGCGTAAAGTGGGACAATGAGAGATCAGTGTGTGTGTTTGTGTGCATACTTTTTTTCTTCATATAAATATGTAAATGTTCCCACATAAAATTAGCTACTTTTTTCTTCATAAATTTGGATCCTTTTCATACAAGTTTTGCATTTTTTCCCCCTAATTTGTGTTTTTTCCCCACAAAAATGTGCAACTTTTCACATATTTGGTATTTTTTAAATTCGTGACTTTTTCCAGACAAAATGCTTCATTTCCCCCTTATACATTTGCAACTTTTTTCATATAAATTTGTGCCTTTTCACATCAGTTTGTGATTTTTAATATCAATTGAGCATCTTTTTCATAAATTTGTGATTCCCCCACATACAGTAAAAACAACCTTTTCCACAGAAAATTCACCACCTTTGTCCCATAAATTAGTGACTTTTAGACCCACATAAATGTTTTTAATTGTTCATATGATTTGTTACCCTTTTCATGCCAATTTGACCTTTTTTTTATACAAATTTGATACTTTCATGTAAATTTTGCATTTTTGTCATAAATTTGAGATTTTTTCCACGTGAATTTTTTTTTCACATAAAATTTGGCATTTTTCTCCCATAAATTTGTGACTTTTTCCACACAGAATTTCCTACATTCTTCCTTCATGTGTGACCTTTTTTCTTATAAATAAATTTATAAATAAATAAATCTGATACTTTCTTTATGCCAATTTTGTCATAAATTCTTATTTTTTTACTACAAAAATGTGCAACTTTTCCACATAAAATTTGCTACTTTTGTCCCATAAATTTGTGACTGTTTTACCCATATAAAAATTGTCTCCTTTTTTCCATATAAATTTGTCACCTCATTCATGTCAATTTCTGGCTTTTTCATGCAAATTTTGTATTTTTTGTCATAAATATAATTTTTTCCCACAGAAATGCATTTTTTTCATATAAAATGATACTTTCGTCTCTCTGCTACCTTTTCCCACATATATTTGTTTTTTCATAACTATATTACTTTTTCATGGCAATTTATGACTTTTTCATACAAATTTTGAGATTTTTGTCATAAATTTTTCCCATGTAAAAATGCAGCTTTTTCACATATAATCTGGTGCTTTTCCCCTCATAAATTTGTGACTGTTATGTCTGAATAACATGAGATCGGAGCCGCATTGAACTGAACATCGAACTAACTTTATTATAGAACACAGCATGATATATACACTCGCTGTAGCCTGCCTGACATCATCACCCTCAACCCCCTGACACAGGTTACAGCAAGTCCCAAATGTCAAATCCCCACACATCATCATCCCCCCCCACCCCAACAAAACATGGAGACCCCTTAGGACACATGTAACAGACTTTTTTTTTTTTTGAAACACACAGAACAGTACAAGTAATCAACTAAATGGGCGCCTGGGTAGACTACCAGGGCACCCACCTGTGTGTGTTGGGGCGGATTATTCTGCTGCCCATTCCAAACATGCATTAGCTAGCGCTGCTTTCAGGACGTCATCCAGGTACCTGGACCTCTGACGCATCCCCGCCGAATGCCCCACAGAAGGGGAACCTGCTCCAGGCACCGTCGGCCGCACCTGCGAGTCCCTAACACCAACATTAGATGAGTCCCAGCCTACACCAGTCCGTTCTTCCATAGCTCCTGGACTCTGTGCAGGCAAAGACTTCCTGAGTCAGCTGGAGTGCCACCGTGACCCGTCCGAGAGTTCGAACATGTCCCGGCCCCGCCGCCTCACGATCTGTAGGGGCCCCATCCAGAAAGGCTGTAGCTTATGTGTGCGGTTGGGATGTTTAATCCGGACCAGATCCGACACCTCAAGTCCATGGGCCTTCACCCTGTGCTTCCTATCGAGCCGTTGTTTCATCTTCCGCTGTTGGGCAGAGACCCGGTGTCGTGGAGGATCTGTGTTCCCCGGAGAAGGGGTTGTGGGTGGCCACAGTTGGTCCAGGGGCAGGTGGAGTTCCCGCTCCAGCATGAGTTTCGCCGGGGAGCACCCTGTCGTGGCATGGGCCGTTGCCCTGTAGTGGAGGAGTGTGCTCTGGAGGGCATCCGGAAACGTGGAGCCGTCCGCCAAATGAGCTTCAGCCCGTTTTTCAGAGTCTTGTTGAAATGGTCTATGGCCCCATTGGCTTGGGGGTGATAGAACACGGTTTTGATTGGCTCCACACCCCTAACGCCCCAAAACTCCTCAAACACCCCAGAGGTGAACTGTGGGCCATTGTCTGTAGTGATGGCATCCAGAACACCCCATCTGGTGAACAGTGACGAGAGGAAACCCGTAACCACATCCATCGTGACTGAATTAGTGGGCAACACCTCCGGCCATTTAGAGAACAGATCGTAGCTCCATCCATCCATCTTCTACTGCTTTTCTGGAGGTCCGGGTCGCAGAGGCAGCAGTTCAAGCAGAGAAGCCCAGACTCCTCTCTCCCCAGCCACCTGCTCCAGCTCTTCAGAGAGGATACTAAGGCGTTCCCAGACCAGCTGGGAGACATAGTCTCTCCACCGAGTCCTGGGTCTGCCCCGGGTTCTCCTCCCAGTGGGAGGTGCCCAAAACACCTCAAGCGGGAGGCGTCCAGGAGGCATCCTAATCAGATGCCCATACCACCTCACTGACTCCTTTCAATGCGGAGGAGTAGCGGTTCTACTCTGAGCCTCTCCCGGATGACTGAGCTCCTTACCCTATCTCTGAGGGTGAGTCCAGCAATCCTACGGAGAAAGCTCATTTCAGCCGCTTGTATCCGCAATCTCGTTCTTTCGGTCATTACCCAAAACTCGTGACCATAGGTGAGAGTAGGAACGTAGATTGACTGGTAAATCGACAGCTTTGCCTTAGAACTCAGCTCCCTCTTCACCACAAAGGACCGGTACAACGTCCGCATCACTGCAGATGCTGCTCCAATCTGTCTGTCAATCTCTCGCTCCCTTCTCCCCTCACTCGTGAATAAGACCCCAAGATACTTAAACTCCTCCACTTGGGGCAGGAGCCTGTCCCCAACCCAGAGAGGACAATCCACCTTTTTTTCAGCTGAGGACCATGGACTTGGACTTGGAGGTGCTGATTCTCATCCCAGCCGCTTCACACTCAGCGGCAAACCATCCCAGCAAGACCTGTAGGTTATTGCTGGATGAAGCCAATAGGACAACATCATCTGCAAACAACAGAGATGAGATCCTGTGGTCACCAAGCATGACACCCTCCATTCCCTGGAGGGTAGATCGTAGATCACAAGCAAAAACCGGCTGTTCGGGGGTGCTGTATGCAGTTCGCTGTAAATGTCTAATTGGATGTGCTTCCAAGGGCCCTCTGGGTGCAGTAATGGTTGCAGGGGTGGGGGGGATCTGCTGGTCTTTCCGCTCTCCAAGCAAAGGACACAGTTCTTTATCTTGGTTTCAATGTCCTTATCAATACCAGGCCACCAAACTCAATCCCTGCAAAGCTGCTTCAACCTGACCACGCCCAGGTGACCCTCGTAGAGCATCGGCAAAACTTGTGATCTCAGAGACACCGGGATCAATGTGCAGTGTCCCCTCGCCACAGACACACTGTTCCAACAGCTCAGTTCATCCCTAAATTGGTGAAAAGGTGCCAGCTCGCCCTGTACTTTTGCGGGCCAACCCTCCCTGATGACCGAGCATAGTTGTGACAATGTGGGGCCCCGTTCCGATTCTGTCTGGAGCTCCTGGAGGGAAACAATGTCCCAGAGCTAGGTGCTGAACTCAGACCAAACGGCATGCAGGTGTACCTGAAAACGCCAATGTGGGCCACAAAAAGTTGTCAGGTTCTTGCTGGCTGGGTGAAGAGGCACCTGCAGGTAACCCTGGCGGAGATCCAGCTCTGTGAATACCCTTGAGCCACTGAATGTTGCGGTAAGTTCTTTCATCGTAGAGCGGATATTTGTCCAGCACAATCGCCTTATTCACCATCCTAAGGTCAATACACAGCTGGATGCTGCCCGTCTTCTTCTTGGCCACTATGATGTTCGATATCCAGGGTGAAGCGTCCACCCTCTCGATGATGCAAGCTTTAAGCAGTCTGTTCAGTTCTGCCGTGACACTGTCACGCAGAGTGAGAGGAAGCCGCCGTAATGGTTGGATTTTCGGTGTCACACTTGGGTTGATGAGCAGGCGGTGGTAGAACGCCTTAATGCATCCAAGGCCCATGAACAACGCCGGCCAGAGGATATGCCATTTGGGGAACACTGTCAGCACCGTTGACCCCTCTGGGTCAGTGATGGAGAATCCCAGTTCACCCAGGAGGTCGATTCCCAACAAGTCGGCTCCCTGGCGCGAAACCTGGAAGGTGAATGCGGGAATGATCTTTAACCCACATTTCACCGAGAAGCTGACTGTGCCTGCCATTTCAATTTCAGTGTGACCATACCCAAACATTTTCACTGCCCCTGCATTGATGGTTTTGCCCGGGAAAAGTCTCTTCAATGTAGCCATACTTAATATGGACTTACCGGCTCCTGAGTCCACCGTAAGCAGCACATCCACTCCGTTCAGCTGCAGGACGTACCACTTTAACGGTCCCTTCTTGGCACCCGCCACACACACCTATGCCATGCTTTTGGGCTCCACCGCCGATGGTTTAGTAGTGGTGGTGCAGGCCCTGGTCCAGTGGTTACAACGGCCGCAGTTATAGCACTTCCCTCTGGCAGAGCAGGTGGACGAGCCCGCCCGGTGACAAGGGAAACCACAGCCGTCACACAGACCCCTAGCCCCCGCTCCTGCTCGTGCCACAGTCCGCTGCCTTTTGGAAGTCCGCCCCGAAGTGTTAGCTACGTTGCTAGCGGCCAAACTTGGAGGGAAAACTTGGGTGGCTAGGTTCTTCTTAGATAGCACTGGCAGGCCTAGCTGGGCAGTGGACTCTATCTGCCTAGTCAGTTCAACCACTGTCTCCAGCACGAGGACGTCCGTAGTCAGCGTTAGCTTGTCTTTTAACCACTCGTTGGTCGTACCATGTGCCAGCTTGTCCCAGACTAGTTCCTCCTCAATCATCCCGAAGGCACACTCTCTTGCTAGGCTACGGAGTTCCATAATAAAGCATTGGATGGACTCACCAGCTCGTTGTCGGTGGTCGAAGAATTTATATCTTCGCGCCGTGATGTTGGAATGGTCTCTAAAGAAATAGTCCATTAAGTCAAAACATTCCTTCAGCGAGCCCTTGCCACCCAGCATGAAAAATATTTGTTGGCCCTCCTCACCGAGACAGTGAACGAGTAGGCTCCTCTGTCTCTCTTCGTAGGCGCAGCTCAGGCCGGTCGTGGCAACATACACCTTGAATGTCTCCCGCCAGCAGCCCCATGGTATAGTTGGCATACCCGGAAACTGTAAAACTGGAGGTGGCTTTTTAATGCACGCTCCCATGGTTTATTGTCATCACCAAAATGTTATGTCTGAATAACATGAGACCAGAGCCGTATTGAACTGAACACCAAACTAACTTTATTATAGAGCACAGGACTATATATACACTGGCTGTAGCCCACCTAACGTCATCATCCTCAACCCCCCTGGCACAGGCTACGGCAAGTCTCAAATTTCAAATCCCCACACAACAGTGACCTTTCCACATAATTATGTAACTTTATTGCATGTAAAATGTGCTATTTTATTTTAGAATAAATATGTGAATTTGTTCATATAGATGCATGGTTTTTCACCTGCTTTGGAGTGTAAAACCATGGAAGACATGTACATGCTGCTTCATAATGGCAGAGCATGAATGCATAAGCACATGAAAAGTATGCCTTTAGTGGTGTTTAAGCTGTCTTTTACGATACGCATATTGTGTACGTTGATAAAATTTCAATATACTGTGCAGCCCTAGTCAGGATTACATATTACATCAGGGGTGGCTTGTCTATCAAGAAAAGTATGAGGGGGGAGGTCAGCGTTCAAAGGTCCAGAGACACATGGATGGACTTAGGTGATGTGAAGTACCCAAAATGCATCGCTATGACCCCCGGTAACATCAAACATCTGTACCTGGTGAACTTCACTCCACAGCAGCTGTTCCTCTCCCCACCTTTGACCTGGCCGTTCCTATGCTCTGACCACTTTTCACGAAGAGCACGTCTACACACACGTGAGGACGGAGTCGGGTTTAATCAGTCTAGCACAGCCGCTCTTCTCACATGACACGTTAAATATGCAGGTATTTGTAAAGCGGAATACCAGCAGCAGGTTGTTGATGCTCTTCTAGGCCTCGGGCTTTTAGGCTTAGAGCTCAACAGACGGCCCATTGTGGATTTAAATGGTTTTCAGACACGCCAGCAGCATGCCTATTGGCAGTGCCGTTCCATCCGAATGGTTGGTTCTTCCTCTGCTTTGATCCAGACTGAAACTTCCCAACAGCAAACTGGTGGATGTTATTCTTTGCAGGTGGTTTGAGAGCGACAGCCAGGGAGACTGCATGGGTTGTGCTGTACACCGAAGTACAGCACAACACAGTATGAGTTAAGTATTAGAAATGCTGGATTTATACAGTATTTTAAGAATTATGTAATTGAAATTATTTTTATATATCTGACCAAACTGATATAAATATTACATTGAAACCAGGTATTTTATGAGACTGATTTATATTCCTTTGTGCTATTTAAATAACACTTTTTGTTAAATTTAAAGTCCTAAAGGAAACATCCTTCATACATCATAAAATAGTCATAGAGGTGGAGTGTATTGCTCTGTCGGAGGACAGCCATCATAATGACCTAAAATGACTGAAATGTGATTGAGATGATTGAAAATATGTCACTGGAACCACTAAGACGTTGAACAGTCCAGTCTTAACCACAGCACTAGTCAGAGTGCTCGTTATCTGTCATTATGACAGACAGAGTTGTAAAAATTCAGTCATAACCTATCCATATAATAACATGCCAGTTTAATTCAGTGCATGTTTGTACTTCCTCCTTTATTGCACCAGCCCCTCTTTTCACCACTCTAATCAACAACATTACAACTGTTTGGCCGTTTAGAGAAAGTGTTCAGGCTCAGCTGCTGTGACGTTTTTCACTTGTAGTGCAGTAGAGACTGTGTGTAGCTGCACAAAGATACAGAAATGTGAACTGTCGTAAAGACTTACCACACTAAAATAAAAGGCTAGAGAATCACTATTTGATATGTGCTACACAGTGGACACACTGGAATTACAAGTGAAAGTTACAATAGATCACTTTCAGTGTAAACCCTGTACTTGATGCTCTGGCCCTCACTAACTGCTGCACGCACCAAAAATGACATCACAGTCAGTATCACACAGGGTTCTTTTGTGTTGTTTCTGCTGGTTATGCACCTCCCGATTTTTGTAACTTGGCACGCTCTGCAGCTGGCTCAATAAAGCAAATGTGGGAAAAGATTTTTTTTCTGTTTTTTTCTAACATCTTGTGCACAGATTCATTCTTATACAAGGGCTATCTGATGTTTACACATTTATTTTGGTACAGATGTTTTTGTTTTTTCCACACTGAAAAACAATATTGCGAGTGCAGTATCCCCACCTCCATTTTCTTTGAAGAGCCCAATATGTTACTGAAGAAGAGCAGTTTTAAACTTTTCCATATAATTATCGGGGCAGAACCAAATTATGATAAACCTATCCATGAATATACAACAAATGAAAAGTTCCTTTGCAAAAACAGTTAAGTCCAATTGGTTTACTAATGAGAAAAACAACTCTTCATCTGTTGGTTTATATGTGTTAGTATTTCCAATTCAGCTTCTAAGACATGGTCACTTGAAATATGGGTATCTCAGACATAATAAAACAGAAAACTGAACATCAACTCATTGTTATTTTTTGGCAATTTATGAGTACTTTTTTCCACAAAAACAGATAAGTCCACAACACATACTTTTACAAAAACAGACATGTCCCAAAAACCATGCTAGTTTGTCTGGTGAACGCATCACTGGTGAATGCATCACTGATTCATCTGCTTCATCAAAATTATTCATATTTGACATAAAATGCAACAAAATTGTAAAAAAAAAAAAAAACTGGCAGGGAAATCACGCAAAGCAAGCAGGGAAATCAGTCAAAACAAAAAATCAGTCAAAACAAGCAGACCAGGGAGGCAGCCATGATGAGTCACAAGACCCAAATACCAAGCACTAATTTGCCGTGTGGAGTTATCTGGTTTTGTAAGAACAGGGTCCTGGCGTTTATCAGCCTTTGAAAAAAACATGAACTTCGTAGTGTATTTAACATAGGACATATTGGATTTTGAGAAAAAACAATTTGAACTTCTATAAGTAGGTAATGTGAACAGTTGTTTGTCGTACAGAGGGAAATTTTCTTTGAAGTGGTATTTATCGGTTTTTGCCAATGAACACTTCAAATATAGTCATACACAGTCATATACCACCCCTAACTGTAGATCAGGATCCCAAGGTGAACCGTGTGGATCCTAGAGAGCTTTACACATTCTAAGAGTGACCTTTTGACCCCAAACCCATAGTCAGGCCAGCGTGTAAGTCATCCAAGATGTGTCTTAAATACAACATCATTTCTTTCAGTCGTTATTGTGTTTAATAGCAATATGCACATCATCAATGTATAGCAAACCCTGGTACCAAGTTTCAAAGCATCTGGAACAAAACTGTAGGAGGAGTTGATTTCACAAGACAGTTACTGTCTATAAACGGAGGTGAAATAGGGCATTGATTTATTTATTCATTTATTTATCAGGGACAATGCAGTGAAATATAGTGATCATATAGAACATCTGATATTCTGCACAAAGAGTACATAAATGGTATTCACTTATATAGTGCTTTTATTCTCATCACTTGATGACCAAAGAACTTTACAGATCCTGCTATCCACCCATTCACACACACTGATGGTGGCATGCTGCCTGACATGGCACTTCCAGACCGACCAGGAGCAACTGGGGTGAAGTGTCTTGCCCAGGGACACAACAGCAGGATATCTGGGGAGAGCAGGATTCGAACCGCCAACCATGCGGTTATTGGACGACCTGCTCTACCTCCTGAGCCACTGTCGTCCCCACATAGCATTAAGCTAGTCTGCAACTCCTGTCCCCGGCTGGACTTTTCAAGAAGAAATACAAGTAAAAAGAAAAAATACTAGTAAAAAGCAACAACAAATTAAACCTGCAAGCGGTTATGTGTTGTCCACCCATATAGGAATATATATGACAGTCACCTCCACCATTGTTCAAGATTTCATGACTCCAGGTCGTTCCTAATCCTGAAACCAAGTTCAAGGATTGAATGGCAAGGAGGGTGTGTCCATGGAAGCACGTGTGACGTCATGCTAAAGTTGATGTGCTGTTATGATCATCGCTTTGGTCTGATGAATCTCAGAAAATTTCACGTCATTCTGGCCAGTGGCGCGTGAGTAATAAAACAGTTTTCAGCAATTATTTCATTAACCAGTAGGTGGCGCTATATCTTTTGTCAGGTATTTCGATGTTGACGTGTTCCGGGTGGGAATATTTTCCATCATGGAAACTTTGGTGCACATCGGACAAGCTTTGCCCGAGTTACAGCTGCTTGATTTTGTAAGGGGAGGAGTCAAACTTTGCCATGGCGCAATGGCAACACTTCCCTGTCAGTTATGTGTGGTCCACCCATATAGGACTATATATGACAGTCAAGTCAACATATGTTCCAAATTTCATGACTCTGGGACCTTCCCACCCCTCCCCATAAGCTCACGGATTGAATGGAGAGGAGGGCGTGTCCATGGTAACGTGTGACCTCATGCTAAAGTTGATGTGCAGTTATGATTATCCCTTTGCTCTGATGAATCTCAGAAAATTTCACGTCATTCTGGCCAGCAGCGCATGAGTAATAAAAGAGTTTTCAGCAATTCGTCAATTAGAAAGAAAATGGCGCTCTACTAATTTAGATGAAATCTATTTAGCTTGGAGAAATCATCTTTTAATTTATAAAAAATCTCTTAGAAAAGCTAGAACGAGTTATTACTCTGCATTAATAGAAGAGAACAAGAATAATCCCAGGTTTCTTTTCAGTACTGTAGCCAGGTTGACAAAGAGTCAGGACTCTGTCAATCCTAGCATTCCCTTAGAGCTTACTAGTCAGGACTTTATGAACTTTTTCAATAATAAAACTTCATCCATCAGAGATAAAATCAATCAGATTCATTCCCACAGTTAACTTAAATACTGTAACTACTACAACTCCTTCTATTGATCTCTGTCTTGATGAGTTTACTCCAATCGACCTTTGTGAGTTAGACAAAATAGTTTCCTCATCCAAACCTTCAACTTGTCTTTTAGACCCTATTCCTACCAGGTTATTTAAAGAAGTCTTCCCACTTATTGGTAGCTTTATTCTTCATATAATCAATTCTTTATTAACTTTAGGCCATGTACCGCAGGCTTTTAAAACGGCTGTAATTAAACCCTTACTCAAAAAGCCAACGCTAGATCCAGGAGCTTTAGCTAACTATAGACCAATCTCTAATCTCCCTTTCATTTCAAAAATCTCAGAAAGAGTTGTTGCTTCGCAATTATTTGACCACCTGCAGGGAAATGGTTTACTTGAAGAGTTTCAATCTGGGTTTAGAATCCATCATAGTACTGAAACAGCCTTAGCGAAGGTCACTAATGACCTCCTCATTGCATCTGATAATGGACTAGTTTCTGTACTTGTCCTTTTAGACCTTAGTGCAGCTTTTGATACTATCGATCATAATATTCTACTTGATAGATTAGAACACTATGTTGGACTTAATGGAACTTCGTTGCAGTGGTTTAGATCTTATTTATCTGATAGGTTCCAGTTTGTTCATGTAAATAATGAGTTTTCTTTCAACTCAAAGCTTAGTCATGGAGTTCCACAGGATCTGTGCTAGGCCCTACTCTTTTTAGTTTATATATGCTTCCGTTAGGCAACATTATTAGAAAGCACTGTATACATTTTCATTGTTATGCAGATGACACACAATTATACCTGTCAATGAAGCCAGATGATAGTAATCAATTAGCCAAGTTAGAAGCCTGTCTTAAGGAAATCAAAGCTTGGATGACTTGTAATTTCCTGCTATTAAATTCAGATAAGACTGAAGTCATTCTTGTTGGTCCAAAAAACCTTAGAAATTCCTTTCCAAATCAAACTTTCAGTTTGGATGCGGTTACTCTTTCTCTTAATAGCTCTGTGAGGAACCTTGGAGTTATTTTTGATCAGGATTTGTCCTTCAATTCACATATTAAATTTGTTTCTAAGACTGCCTTCTATCATTTGCGTAATATTGCCAAGATTAGGAGCATCTTGTCTCAGAGTGATGCTGAGAAACTGATCCATGCTTTTGTTAGCTCAAGATTAGATTATTGTAATTCTTTATTATCAGGCTGTCCTAAAACATCTTTAAAAAGTCTTCAGCTGATCCAAAATGCTGCAGCAAGAGTTTTAACAGGTACTAGAAAGAGAGATCATATCTCTCCGGTTCTGGCCTCCCTTCATTGGCTTCCCATAGAGTTTAGAATTAAGTTTAAAATCCTTCTTCTTACTTACAAAGCTCTAAACAATCAGGCTCCTTTTTATTTAAAAGATCTGATACTACCGTATTATCCTAACAGAGCACTACGCTCCCAAAATGCAGGATTACTTGTAATACCTAGAATCTCCAAAAGTACAATGGGAGGCAGAGCCTTCAGTTATCAAGCTCCTCTCCTGTGGAATCAGCTGCCAATCTGGATTCGGGAGTCAGACTCGATCTCTGTTTTTAAGAATAGGGCTAAAACCTACCTTTTTGATATAGCCTACAATTAGGGAGGGATCATGTGTTTCTGAACCCTCCCTTAGTTATGCTGCTAATAGGTTTAGTCAGCCGGGGGACCTCCAGTAATGCACTGGGCCTCACTCCTTTCCTCACTGTCTATGAAATATTTTTTTTTGCTGGTCATTAACATCTGTTTGTTCTCTCCCATAGATTGAGTCCCCATCGTGCTGTTTGCTCTCTACATGTCTGTTCTTTTCTTCTTCTCTATCCCCTCACTCCCCAGCCAGTCGCAGCAGATGACTGCCCCTCCTTGAGCCTGGTTCTGCTGGAGGTTTCTTCCAGTTAAAAGGGAGTTTTTCCTCTCCACCGTCGCCAAGTGCTTGCTCACAGGGGATCGCCTGATTGCTGGGGTCTTTCTGCAACTGTGGGGGTTCCCCCCTACAGTTGATAGTGCTATGAGATGACTGTTGTTGTGAAATGGCGCTATATAAATAAAGTTGAATTGAATTGAATTGAATTCTTCCTTTAACCACCCAGCGGCTCTGTAACTTGTGTTTATTATTTTAATATACTGTACATGTGTTTGAAGTGGGACTAATATCGAATGTGCAAAATTATGTGAAAATCGTACAAAGTTTGTCCAATTTACAAGTGTCTGTTGCTTTAACCACAAGGTGGCGCTATAACTTTTATTATTTTTACATATACGCGTTTGGGGCAGGAGTCATATCCATTGTTGAAAATTTGGTGGAAATAAGATGAAGTTTGTCCAATTTGCAAGTTTTTGATATTCCATGGCGAAGAGTCAGTGTACGCCATGTCACCATGGCAACACTTACCTATCAGTTATGTGTTGTCCACCCATATAGGAATATATATGACAGTCACCTCCACCATTGTTCAAGATTTCATGACTCCAGGTCATTCCTAATCCTGTAAAAAAGATCAAGGATTGAATGGCGAGGAGGGCGTGTCCATGGTAACATGTGTGATGTCATACTGAAGTTGATGTGCAGTTATGATCATCCCTGTGGTGTGATTAATCTCAGAAAATTTCACGTCAGTGTGACAAGTGACACGTGAGTAATAAATAAAACAGTTTATAGCAATTCTTTCATTAACCACCATGTGACGCTATATCTTTTGTCAGGTATTTTAATGTTGATGCGTTTGGGGCAGGACTATTTTCCATCATGAAAAGTTTGGGGGACATTGGACAATTTTTGCCCGAGTGACAGCTGTTTGAAGTTGTAAGGGGAGGAGTCAAACTTCGCCCTGGCCACACCTTTTGAGACTTTGACTTAATTTATACAATTTTTAATGGCCAATGCCTATAGATGCCGTCATGTAAAAATAAGCTCAATCGGAGCAGGTCCCTAGGACTAGTTCGTTCAAATGCAAGGTGTGACTTTTTTCCGAATTGGAGGTTGGGCGACTTTGAGGCAAGATGGCGGCCTTCCTGTTGGTGGTGGATATGGGCCACAATTATGTTTTTTGCATGTCTTGAGGTGATGCACACCTCACCCAAATTTTATGTCTCTACGGCAAAGTTTATGGTCTCCAGTCTCCACAGACCTTGTACGTTTGGCCCCACCCACAAAAATTAGGGGTGGGGGGGCACATATGTTTTCCAGTTTATCGAATTTTTTGCCGGGTCTGAGGGGTCTGCCAAAAAAAATTGTGTTTTGGTTAATGTTCAGAGGATGAAAAATTCATTCGTTTAGGCGGAAGAATTTCTTCGAGCTGAGCAATTACAATAGGGCTTTCACCGGCTGACGTTGTCAGTGGCTCAGGCCCTAATAAAGACAGTATAAACAAGCGGCATATGAACCTAATACACACCCACCCAACACAACACAAACAAACACTGAATGACACATTAAGGAGCAGCTTTACTAAGGCAGTGCAAATTAGCGAGTGTGCAAATTAGACAGAGCTCCTCTGGGAGTGGCCAGTTTTTGCCAGTGATCTACTAACACGCAAAATTATGAACACAGACGCAGCCACTTCATTTCAATAATGCCCACCCATCTGCCAAGAGCACCGCAAAATTGCACACAGGCACAGTCAGTTTGGAGCATAATATATAAAGGTTTTTTTTTAAGTTTTTGTTTAAGCGCAAACCCCACTAAAATAGCTTATTTTTGCTCATTACATTTCAAAATTTAGATTTTCAGTTAACATGGCAGATTTTTTTGTTTAATATGTATAAATGAAGCATTTGTATCTAGTTTAATAAAGGACTACTCATGAATAAATTGATTGTTTAACCAACGTGCTTATTTTATAAACACTAGAACAATCAAGATGATCTGATGGAGACTCTGGGGTTTTATTATGTGAATAACTTTGTTTTAACAAACTCTACAGGTTTCCCAGTTTACAACTTTTTATAAATGCCATTGAGTTACATGTTGCAATGTTGGGGGATGTTTCTATGGATCTGTGCACCCTTTTTGTTAATAATCTCATTGTTGTTTTCCTCCTATATTGTGTATACTGAACTGGGAGAGAGAAACAGAGAGAAGAGGGAACTGAATTACCGTTTTATGCACAGCAAACAGAAATACTGTAAATATAGAAATATGGATAGAGAAAAAAAAAGGAAGAAAACTGACAATGTGGAAGATTTTGCTTCAAGAGTGAGGGCGAACTGATAGGAGAGGAAAACTCCAGATCCAAATCTAACCTCCGCAGAAAAGAAAAAAAAGAGTCATTATCGGCTGACCCCATCTGTATGTCTACTGTGGGTATAAGGGCTCCTATTGTATCCTATTTTATGGATACAAATTCATATAGTAGGCTAGATACAGCATAAACAAAGGAAATAAAAAAAACTGCTGGCTGATGACCAGTTCAGCATAATACCAATCTCTGTGAGACCGTTGATATTCATATAATCTGTTCTTTTGTCACACCAAATAGTCACGTGCAGAAAGCGGCTTCTACCACGCACCCTCGGTTCTCTCCAGTGTCTCTTCCTGGCACCAACGATTGCTATTATGTCAGGCACAGTTGAATTAAGACAAGCTTTTTGGGGGAGTTAAATCCTGGAGCATTTAGCAGCAGACTGACAACCGCAAACCTTAATAAATCACCTTGCGCCAGTCATTTAAATAGTCCCCTCCCTCAAATTTGCATGTTGACTTGACAACTCCCACAAATACATATGTAATGAGGCCAGGCACAAAATTAGCATAGTCCACGCCTTTTCACCGCAAATTTTGCCCTGCGCCCTTGAGTAAATCTCAACAGTAGTTTTTTAATGCCAAAACAGGGTTTTGCGATGACGCAGCACATTAAAAAATCTGCCCCTAAAAGTCTGACCTTGCTAGTATCACAAGTCCTAGGTGTGGGTACATTCTTGTTTTCCTTTCAGCCAGTTCTTAACCTTTACTGTGAATGTTTTGAAATCTGTCATTAGTTTAATTTCATTTGGCATTGTGTTCCAGATGTGACTACCCTTTATAGAGAAAGCTGTCTGTCCAAATGTGGTTCTGCGGTGGGATATTTTACAGTTAATGCTAATAGAACTCTTGGTGACTCTGCTGCCGTCTTGTCTTTGGATGAAACCACAGAGTAGCTCTGGAGCTGATTTATTCATACATTTGAAAATTAATTTAATAAAGTAGAGATTGGTGAAGCTTTCAAAACTCAATAAATTATATTTTTTAGTATATGACAATGATGCCAGCGAATTGGCTTTTAATCCATGATTTTTAAGGTTTGATTATATAATGAACCTATGTGTTTTATTGCAGAGGAAGCTGCCTGAGCCCAAACTGTCAGACAGTATGAAATATGGGAGAAGATCGTTGCATGCATGTACAATAGGACTGCATGTTTTGGTATGTAATTTCTGATTAATTTAAAACAGTTCAGACTTTTTTGATCGTTTTTGAAATTTTCTTTATACGGTGATTGAAATTGAGTTGAGGGCCTAGTTCAACTCAAAGGTGATTGAATTCTATCACTGAAGTTGTGGAGGTAAAAGATCAGGCGAGATGTGATGAGCTGGAAGGTTACAGGGTTTTATTTCCTCCAGCATAATGAGACGCACTTTGTAGCTCTGTGCGCTACTGTGTTGCTAAGGTATGTATAGCCAGCTCTTTTATGCGCAGGGGTGGACCAGCACCTGTCATCATGGATCCTGGACTACCTCACAAACCGGCCACAGTTTGTGAAAACCCGGGACTGTGTGTCCAACACGATCATCGGTAGCACGGGGGCCCCCCAGGGAATGGTTTTGGCTCCCTTCCTGTTCACCCTTTATACTGCGGACTTCTTACACAACACAACACACTGCCATCTACAGAAGTTCTCTGACGACTCTGCGATCGTTGGCCTCATCTCCAACGGAGATGAAGCTGAGTACAGAGGGCTTATCCAGGACTTTGTGGACTGGTGCCATCGGAACTGCCTCCAGATCAACGTGAGGAAAACTAAGGAGCTGGTGGTGGACTGCCGCAGGCAAGGACAACCCCTCACAGCACCAGTAAATATACAGGGAACAGACATCACATCCTACAAGTACCTGGGTGTTCATCTGAACAATAAACTAGACTGGTCACACAATACCGACGCACTCTACAAGAAGGGACAGCGCAGGCTGTTCCTACTGAGGAGACTCAGGTCTTTTGGTGTACAAGGGGCGCTGCTGAAGTCATTCTATGACACGGTGGTGGCATCAGCCATCACTTTTGGAGTGGTCTGCTGGGGCAGTGGCATTATGGCAGCCGATAGGAAGAGACTGAACAAACTGATCAAGAAAGCTAGCTCTGTCCTGGGGCAGCACCTTGACCCAGTGGAGGAGATGGGAGAGAGAAGGATGGTGGCTAAACTGTCATCTCTGCTGGAGTCCAAGTTCCACCCTATGCAGGACATACTGAATGCACTGAGGAGCTCATTTAGCAGCAGACTACATCATCCTAGGTGCACAACCGAGAGGTTTCACAGGTCCTTCCTACCTACGGCTGTCAGACTGTACAACCTAAGCAGGGCTGCTCGCAGAGATAGCAAAAAGATGTGACAACCTAATAGTATTGAATGCAAAAGACGCAATAGACTTACACAATGGTCCCCTCCGGTATACAACTAGGAAAATACCGGTCGCTATGAAGGGTGAGAATATGTATGGGTACATAATCATACCATGTAGGATAACTAAGCAGAACGGTTTGTGCTGTTTCATTCCATCTAGCAACAATGCTCCACGCTGTGTGTGTTTATATATTTACATATTTATTCCATCTAGCTACAATGCTCTGCACTGTGTGTGTTTATATATTTACATATTTATTCCATCTAACTACAATGCTCCGCACTGTGTGTTTATATATTTATTCCATCTAGCCACAATGCTCCACACTGTGTGTGTTTATATATTTACATATTTATTCCATCTAGCTACAATGCTCTGCACTGTGTTTATATATTCATATATTTATTCCATCTAGCTACAATGCTCTGCACTGTGTGTCTATATATATATATATATTTATATTTATATGTACATATGTATACTCGCTGCTCTTGTTTTTCTCTTGCCTTCTGATTGTTGCTCTGAGTGTTGCTATCCCTGTGCTGTTGCAATCCTGGAATTTCCCCATTGTGGGACTAATAAAGGCTTATCTTATCTTATACAGCCGTGGACAAAATTGTTGGCACCCCTCTGTTAATGAAAGAAAAACCCACAATGGTCACAGAAACAACTTAAATCTGACAAAAGTGGTAATAAATAAAAATTCTATGAAAATTAACAAATGTTAATCAGACAATGCTTTTGAATTGTGGTTCAACAGAATTATTTTAAAAAACAAACTCATGAAAAAGGCCTCTGGCAAAAATTATGGTACCCCTAGAAAAGATTGAAAAATAATGTGACCACAGGGACATGTCAAACCAAGATGTGTCCTCTAATTAACATCACAGGTGTCTACAAACTTATAATCAGTCAATCGGCCTATTTAAAGGGGTGACAAGTAGTCACTGTGGCTGTTTGGTGATATGGTGTGTACCACACTAAACATGGACCAGAGGAAGCGAAGGAGAGAGCTGTCTCAGGAGATTAGAAAGAAAATTATAGACAAGCATGTTAAAGGTAAAGGCTATAAGACCATCTCCAAGCAGCTTGATGATCCTGTGACTACATGTTGCACATATTATTCAGAAATTTAAGATCCACGGGACTGTAGCCAACCTCCCTGGACGTGGCCGCAGGAGGAGACGGATAATATGAATGGTAACAAAAGAGCTCAGAACAACCTCTAAACACATTCATGGTGAACTCCAAGGTCAAGTACATCAGTGTCAGATCGCACCATCCGTCGCTGTTTGAGCCAAAGTGGACTTCATGGGAGACGACCAAGGAGGACACAACTGTTGAAAACAAATCCTAAAAAAGCCAGACTGGAATTTGCCAAACTGCATGTTGACAAGCCACAAAGCTTCTGGAAGAATGTCCTATGGACAGACGAGACAAAACTGGAACTTTTTGGCAAGGCACATCAGCTCTATGTTCACAGACGCAAAAATGAAGCATACCAAGAAAAGAAAACTGTCCTTACTGTGAAACATGGAGGAGGTTCTGTTATGTTCTGGGGCTGCTTTGCTGCATCTGGCACAGGGTGTCTTAAATCTGTACAGGGTACAATGAAATCTCAAGACTATCAAGGTATTCTAGAGAGAAATGTGCTGCCCAGTGTCAGACAGCTTGGTCTCAGTCGCAGGTCATGGGTTTTGCAACAGGATAATGACCCAAAACACACAGCTAAAAAACACCCAAGAATGGCTAAGGAGCAGAACATTGGACTATTCTAAAGTGGCCTTCTATGAGCCCTATGATCTAAATCCTATTGAACATCTGTGGAAGGAGCTGAAACATGCCGTCTGGAGAAGGCACCCTTCAAAACCTGAGACAACTGGAGCAGTTTGCTCATGAGGAGTGGGCCAAAATACCTGCTGAGAGGTGCAGAAGTCTCATTTGATAGTTACAGAAATCGTTTGATTGCAGTGATTGCCTCAAAAGGTTGTGCAACAAAATATTAAGTTAAGGGTACCATCAATTTTGTCCAGGCCTGTTTCATGAGTTTGTTTTTTTAAAATAATTCTGTTGAACCACAATTCAAAAGCACTGTCCTGATTTCATTGGTTAATTTTCATAGAATTTTTATTTATTACCACTTTTGTCAGATTCAAGTTATTTCTGTGACCATTGTGGGTTTTTCTTTCATTAACAGAGGGGTACCAACAATTTTGTCCACGTCTGTACATGTTCTACAGCCAGAGAGAGAATGCACGGCACATTAGCATAGTGATATACATATCAGTCAATACATATCATTAGCGTGACCAACTGGCGCCCGGATGCCTTCTCCCTCATCCAGGAATGTATAAACAACAGTCCATTGTTCTGGTTGCCCCCAGGGGCTCTCTGTCCACATGTGAATTGTCCTCTGTATGTAAATTGTCCTCTGCTTCCTCCAGACCTGCTGAGTGTGAGAAATGTCCATGTAGAGTGTGGTGGGTCACCACAAAGTGATTTCTTGATTACACAACATAACAAAATTATTTTTTTTGAAAGTTTGTCTGTGTTTTTTCAACTGATTAAGACAATTTTGCACCGCTGAATCCGAAAATGACATCCATTTCTCTCGATCAGGTCAGGTTTTTATGTTAAGTTATAAGCAGTTGTACAGGTGTACTGTAAATTGAATAATAGACATTGATAAAGGTAAGTACATGTAAATTGAATGTTACATCATCATTGTTCAAAATTTTGAGAATTTCAAGAAATAAAGAATTTTGCATCATATTAAGCGAAAACAACCTGTACATGTAAACAAAAACATAAGAAAACATATGGCCATAGTTCAAAAAGTTGACCTGACTGAGCAAAACCAATGTGATTTTTTGATTCAGCACATCAAAACTGTCCTAAATCAGCTAAAAAAATTAGACAATAAATTTGGTGTTGACCAGTGTTATGTATGTTAACTTTAACCTTTTGAGATTTTGCATGCCCCTAGTGACAGAGCGTGGCACTGCGCCTGTCATCTCACTCTGACATGATCGGCTGCATTGGGGATTTGTACTGATTTGTACTGATCTGCCAGTTTCAGAATGTGGCAGACATCCGTTGGAGGACTAAATGGATGACACGTAATACACCAAAGAAGAAGAACTCCTCATTTCCTTTTCCTGTTTTTAGCATTTTAGCCCAGAAAGCTAATATGGATGCCGTCCGTCATCGTGCACCGTCACTTAGTCAGCTTTGTACGCGGAAAATAGCTGCGGGATACAAACGAAATTTATGTGGGATAATCATAAGACTTTGTAGATGTGGTAGAGAGCGTAATTGACCGACAGAACGCAAAAGGTTCATCATTAGTCAGGGGCTATAACTCCTCCAAAAATTATCTGCTCACAACCAAATTGCAATATGCACATTATCAGTGTATATCAAACCTTGGTACCAAGTTTCAGAACAATCAGAACAAAACTGTAGGAGTTGATTTCAGAAGTGGGACAGACGAACAGACAAACAGATGGACTGCCCCATAACATAATCATCCTTTGGTCTCAACCGGCGGGAGACAAAGACAAAAATGGAAGTCTTTGCATGATGAAACATAATTAATCAAGATAAATGTAGTTGTTTTTAGTTTGGTCTCTCAAAATAACAGATAAAATGATCATCCCTTACCGTGAAAGCTTGAGGTACCCCATGCACCTGTATGACAGGTTGTAGGGGTTTAGTGACATCATTGCAACAACCCCTGCATCAAGTATACACAAGGCTTTAATCTGTCAAAATGACAGGCAGCCATCAGATTTTTTTGCAACTGCTAAAAGAAAAAAATCTGTCAATGACAATTTTCAGTGAATTTTCAGTTACCTCCAGTTTCCTCATAGAATGACATGCTTGTTAAGCTGGAGACATACCAGGCCAATGGTGGTCCATCAAGACATTGGTGAACCAAGACTGTTGTGTCCAGCACCATCAGCACAAAATAAACCCCATTGGCAGTTTTTCTCTGATTATACGATCCTGTTCACCATTGGCTGTAGTCTTCCTGGCGTGTGCAAATGCAACTTTTTTGCTCTGGCAAACTCAACTAAAGGGGACACCACAGGTCGTCACTCATCTGGTTTTGTCAGAGATGTCGGCTTGGCGTGTCACCAGCTAGGTTAATTTGTGACTTTAAATTAGCTCCTAGATCTCCATTCTGTTAAACTCATATGATACAGGGTTAATTTAGATACTAGCTAAGAACTTTGAGATTACATAAGCCTTATAGAAATATTGGTCCTTATCCTTGTTTAGGAGAAAATTCTGCAGCACAGGGAGAAATAGCTAGCACCATCATCCCACACTTATAAGGCTTCTAGTTCAAATCCCCTGGCTCCGCAGAACGTTTCATTGTGGTGTTTGCATGTTGCTGGCATGGGTATACTCTTGGTGCTATGGTTTCCTTCCACAATCCAAAGCCAGGGACATGAGAGTGTGTGGTTGTCTGTTTCTCTTTGTAGGCCCTGTGATGGACTGGTGATCTATCTAGTGTGTACCCACCTCTTGCTCTTCAACAGCTGGGATAGGCTCACCCACCCCTGGGAACTTTATAAAAATTTTCTTTCCACAGGAGTAAAGATGGCAAGCAAGTGTTTTTAAAACCACAGAACATTCATCAGTTTTCTTGGTAGAACAAAATAACATTTTGAAGCAAAGAAAAACCTTTAATAGCCAAAATGTCAGCAAGTTCCATCAAAAGTGTTCCATTTGAGCTGCCGATGATGTGGTTTTTCAGTATAAACACACTGCACAAAAACTTCAGTCGCCTCCATCTCACATCATCTGTACATTAACAGTGAGCTCCTCTGGCCAAATGACATTAATTTTTCTCAGCAGTGACTTCATCTGCCTCTGCTGTTTGTAACTGTTCAGCCCATATTTCAAAGTTCTATGAGCAAAGGCAGATCTGGAAACATTAGGAACCAAACATCAGTCAGTTTAAGCTGCAACACACTAGAAAATTATACCTGCCTGTGTCTAGTGAGCCACGGCAACCTGGGCATGATATCTCCATTATCAACACACTGTTATGGCTGAGCATTGTGCTCTGGGCAGCATTAACAGGCCACAAATCGTTCAAATTAACTCCGATGACAGAACCCAACTGTCACGGTCAGAGCTGTATAAACTGACAACGAGAGCTATGATGAAACCCATATTAGGTCTCATTTGTCAAAGCTGACATGAACACACATGTCCAGATGCTCACAAAGGGCTCATGGAAAGCAGAGATTTGGAGCAGAATGTCAGTGAGTCAAGAAGGGATGCAGGGAAATCAGAGCAGGAAATGACCTAATGACAACTGCAAAGAACGACAACCCATACTTTGTCCACCTGAAACCCTCCTTACTTCACATTTACATTTTCACCCTAACAACCAATGTCATGAAATTGCTAAAGTCAGGTACATACAAGTAACAGTTCAAAGCAGAACTATGTAAGTTTCTTGTTACTATAGCCCTGTTTCCTCTACTGGGAACCAGTTTTGCAAGAACTTCCCCCATGTGCGAGTCACTACCAGGAACCTCCTTGTAAGGGGGAGTTTTTCAGGAACCTGTAGACAGCCTGGTCAGGAGTAGGTACTTCAGAGTGGCCCCAAAAACTGCTGGGTGGTGTTTAGGATTGACTTAGTGCTGATTGGATAAAACTCTGCCAGAGCACTTTGTGTAGCGCTGGCTTCATGAACAAAACATGGAAATGAAAAGCAGCAAACCTGACCAGAAAAAGATAGTGAAGATCTAATTCTTAAAACAATTATAATATAATGCTGCCGTGATTGCAGAAGGTCTAAACAACTATTCAGCATATGTGGAGAGCAGGAGCATTATAGCAGAACAGTATGGCGCATAACACTGGCCACTACCACTGTTCTTTCCCGGGGTGTGAGACCATACAATCTAGCCAGCAGCAGACCGTGAGTCCCTGCCGGTGCTCCTCCCAGTCTGAATCAAGCCCCCCCAATATATATACAGTGGGGAAAATAAGTATTGAACACGTCAACATTTTTCTTATTAAATATATTTCTGAAGCCATTGACCTAAGACTTTCACCAGATATCAGTAGCAACCAAGTAATCCATACATACAAAGAAATCAAGGCAACTGTGTTCACAAAACAAGTTTTATTTAATAAAGTGGAATGACATAGGGAATAAGTATTGAAGACATGGAGAAAAAGAGGTGCAAAAAGGCATAGAAAGCCAAGAAACCTGCTGAAATCCATCAGAATTTAGGAAGCCATCCCATCCCCCATCAGTACAAATTAATGTGAGCTGGTTAAGTCCTGACTAATAGCCTTTAAAAAGGTCTGTGAATATCAGATTGTCACACTACAAAGAACTCATGATGGGTAGAAGCAAAGAGCTCCCTCTAGCTTTTCGCAACCTTATTGTTGCAAAACATAATGATGGCATTGGCTACAGGCACATTTCTAAACTGCTGAATGTTCCAGTGAGCACTGTTGGAGCCATCATTCAGAAATGGAAAGAACATCATTTTACCACAAACCGGCCACGACCAGGAGTTCCTCGCAGGATTTCTGACAGATTTGTCAAAAGAATTATCAGAAGAGCTAACCATGAGCCAAAGACCACTCGTGGAGAGCTCCAGAAAGACCTGGAGTTAGCAACGATGGAGCCCAGCGATGGTGGTGGTTGACCAGTGAGGAGGCCAGGCGAGGGAAGGGGCTGCTCCGTGAGGACCTCTGGTGAGGACGGGGGGTGGGGGTCCACGGAGGCCTCGGGCTGAGGCGCAGCACCCATGGAGGCCTCTGGCTGAGACACAGCCCTCACGGTGGCCTCGGACTGAGGCGCAGCACCCACGGTGGCCTCGGACTGAGGCGCAGCACGCATGGGGGCCTTGGGCTGGGGCCCAGCACCCACGGTGGTCCCTGGACTGGGACGCAGCACCTACGGTGGCCCTGGACTGGGACATAGCACCCACGGCGGCCCCAGGCTGGGGCGCAGCACCTACGACAGCGCGGACAGAGGGGAAGCAGTATCCATGGAGACCTCGGACAGAGGGGGAGCAGCACCCACGGAGACCTTGGATGGAGGGGGAGCAGCACCCACGGAGATCTCGGACGGAGAGGGAGCGGCACCCACGGAGGTCTCAGATGAAGGGGGTGCAGCACCCACGACGACCTTGGGGGAAGGCTCAAACACACAGGACACAGACACCGGGACAGAGTCACCGGCAGCAGTGGAGCCCAGCAAGGAGAGCTCAGGCACAGCGGATGGCTGCACTCGGCCTTCCCCACTAAGAGCCAGGCAAGATCTCTCCAAGACAGATAGAGTGAAAACAAAAAAGAGAACTTGCCTGAGCTCAAGCTCCACCGCCAACCAGGACTCCGGCAATCCAAGCTGGGGTGTCTCAGCCTTCTCCGTCTGGGCGTCTATACCTGACACAGTCACCTCAGGGAAAGGAAAGGGAAAAAACACCGGAGAAAGATCACCGGCAGCAGTAGAGCCCGGTGAGGAGAGCTCAGGAGCAGAGGACATCTGCAACCAATTCTCCTCACCCTGAGCCAGACAAGGATTCTCAAGATCTGTAGGTATTAAAACAGAGCTGAGCACTTGCCCGGACTCGAGCTCCACCGCTGTCCAGGACTCCGACAACTCTGCTACGACGACCCCTGCAGCAGGCATGGTGGTGGATGCAGCCCACAGACCTCCAGGCATGGCAACCGATGCCAGTGGGCTTCCCGGTGTAGGGGCTGCAGCTGGAGGTTGCCTCGTCACTGGGCCAAGTCCCAGGCAGCTGGAACCAGGGAACACTCCTCTGTCGGCTCAAGCTCCAGGGAACCGGGAACGCCCCTCTCCTGTCCAGTACATGGCTGCAGGGCTAGCATGGCATCCACCAGGACCACAGGCTCCTCTGTCGTCCGGCGGCTCCATCCTTGGTCAGGCAGACACTCAAGGGAGACGGGAGGAAACACAGGAGGGACAGGTGAGAGACTGGTGACAGCAGCAGGCAGTGAGAACTCAGCCTAAGGGGGCTGTTGAGGCTGAGCCTCACCACAGGGGATAAAACAAGGAATTTCATTATAACATACATTAGAATGAAAGAACACTTGCCTAATCTCTCGGGGTGCAATGAAGTCAGTAGGTGTTGTCCCAGGAGCAGCGGAGATCCAGCGGTGAGGGGATGGAGACCGAAGACACACTAGGGTCCAGGCGCGCGGGCTTAGCGGCACCACATCCGCCTCCTCCGATGAACCTCCCTCTAGCCGTGGTATGAGCTCCGGATAAAGCCAAAGCTTATATTCCGGGAGGAGCTCCACTTCTGCTGCCAAATCTCACTGGCGCTCCTCCTGCTCCTAAGCGCTGGGGCCACCTGAAAGCGCGAAGGCTGTGTGCCCAATCCGGCAGGCTGCGGGACGCAGTTCAGCGGGGAGAGGCAAAACCGCAGCTGGCTGATGGCACTGAGCACGAGATTTCCATCCCAGGGACCGCCTCCCCCACAGTACAGGTTCAGATGATGAGGAAACCTTCCCCATCCCGCGGAGCCAATGTTGAGCATGGTGAACGAAGGTGAGGAGGTCTGCCAGTTCAGGACAGCTCCACAGGCTGGGGAATGCCTCAGTCACCTGTGCCGCACTATCCCACACCTGCAGCTCCTCCTCGGGAGTGTGGGTCAGAGAAACGTCTGACACAACGTCCTCCAACAGTCGAGCCACCCAACACACCCCCTCATCCATCCCAACACTCCCGTAGTCCAAGCGGCCAGACATGCCAGAATACTGGACTTACAAAAATGGGAGAACAGAAAAGAGAGGAGGGGGAGAAAACAGCAGAAATGCACAGTGGATGGTGTCCACACCCTGGTCATGTCCTTCTGTCATAACTCGTCCTTTTTAAGGGCTATTGAAGGACACCAAATGCACACTGTGGTTTCTGCACATTTATTAACATGAAGACGAATGATACAAAGAACACTGAACATACAAATAAAAAACTAAAGAAGCACTGGAGGAGAGCGGGGCTCAACGTACAGGGGGACAGAAGCCTGGGAACGCCAGGCAAGGGGGCAGAATCCTAGCCGGAGTGCACCTGAAAGGAAGCGGGGCTCACGGCTGGAAATAAAAAGGGAAAAACTAACCTGGCAGAGCACTCCCGTTCTTCTTGACAGCAAAGCACAAATACACTCAGAGCAGGTCAGCATCTGAGGATGGCACAGTGAAAGAAGGACACAACAACGGAAAGAGGTTGTCATGCACTTTTATACCGTTTAATAATAAGTGACAGGTGTGGATGCATTGGATGCATGAGTGGAGAAAAAAACAGAATGAATGAAAGCTGTGCAGCTCTGAACAGTCTGACAGCCGGAAGCTGCACAGCGCTGTCAAAATAAAACACAAACCGGTAACCAAAATGAGAAATACAAATACAAAATGACAATAACGGGACAAAATAACAGAGAAACAGACACAAAAATACTAAACTTAAACTGGAGACTGTATGTACAGTGGGGTAAAAAAGTATTTAGTCAGCCACCAATTGTGCAAGTTCTCCCACTTAAAAGATGAGAGAGGTCTCCAATTTTCATCATAGGTATACCTCAACTATGAGAGACAAAATAAGAAAAAAAAATCCAGAAAATCACATTGAAGGATTTTTAATGAATTAATGGTAAATTCCTCGGTAAAATAAGTATTTGGTCAATAACAAAAGTTCATCTCAATACTTTGTTATATACCCTCTGTTGGCAATGACAGAGGTGAAACGTTTTCTGTAAGTTTTCACAAGGTTTTCACACACTGTTGCTGGTATTTTGGCCCATTCCTCCATGCAGATCTCCTCTAGAGCAGTGATGTTTTGGGGCTGTCGCTGGGCACCACAGACTTTCAACTCCCTCCAAAGATTTTCTATGGGGTTGAGATCTGGAGACTGGCTAGGCTACTCCAGGACCTTGAAATGCTTCTTACGAAGCCACTCCTTCGTTGCCCGGGCGGTGTGTTTGGGATCATTGTCATGCTGAAAGACCCAGCCACGTTTCATCCTCAATGCCCTTGCTGGTGGAAGGAGGTTTTCACTCAAAATCTCACGATACATGGCCCCATTCATTCTTTCCTTTACACAGATCAGTAGTCCTGGTCCCTTTGCAGAAAAACAGCCCCAAAGTATGATGTTTCCACCCCCATGCTTCACAGTAGGTATGGTGTTCTTTCTCCTCCAAACACAACAAGTTGAGTTTTTACCAAAAAGTTCTATTTTGGTTTCATCTGACCATATGACATTCTCCCAATCCTCTTCTGGATCATCCAAATGCTCTCTAGCAAACTTCAGACGGGCCTGGACATGTACTGGCTTAAGCAGGGGGACACGTCTGGCACTGCAGGATTTGAGTCCCTGGCGGTGTAGTGTGTTTCTGATGTAGCCTTTGTTACTTTGGTCCCAGCTCTCTGCAGGTCATTCACTCGGTCCCCCCATGTGGTTGTGGGATTTTTGCTCACCGTTCTCGTGATCATTTTGACCCCACGGGGTGAGATCTTGTGTGGAGCCCCAGATCGAGGGAGATTATCAGTGGTCTTGTATGTCTTCCACTTTCTAATAATTGCTCCCACAGTTGATTTTTTCACACCAAGCTGCTTACCTATTGCAGATTAAGTCTTCCCAGCCTGGTGCAGGTCTACAATTTTGTTTCTGGTGTCCTTTGACAGCTCTTTGGTCTTGGCCATAGTGGAGTTTGGAGTCTGACTGTTTGAGGTTGTGGACAGGTGTCTTTTATACTGATAACGAGTTCAAACAGGTGCCATTAATACAGGTAACGAGTGGAGGACAGAGGAGCCTCTTAAAGAAGAAGTTACAGGTCTGTGAGAGCCAGAAATCTTGCTTGTTTGTAGGTGACCAAATACTTATTTTACTGAGGAATTTACCAATTAATTCATTAAAAATCCTTCAATGTGATTTTCTGGATTTTTTTTCTCATTTTGTCTCTCATAGTTGAGGTATACCTATGATGAAAATTGGATACCTCTCTCATCTTTTAATTGGGAGAACTTGCACAATTGGTGGCTGACTAAATACTTTTTTGCCCCACTGTATGTATGTGTATGTATATATAATGTGTGTGTGTGTGTGTGTGTGTGTGTGTATATATATACTGTATATATATATATATATATATATACGTATATACAGAGTATCTCACAAAAGTGAGTACACCCCTTACATTTTTGTATTTTATTATACTGTATCTTTTCATGGGACAACACTGAAAACACTGAAGATATGACACTTTGACACAATGTAGTCAGTGTACAGCTTGTATAACAGTGTAATTTTGCTGTCCCCTCAAAATAACTCAATACACAGCCATTAATGTCTAAACCACTGGCAACAAAAGTGAGTACACCCCTCAGTGAAAATGTCCAAATTGTGCCCAATTAGCCATTTTACCTCCCCAGTGTCATGTGACTTGTTGGTGTTACAAGGTCTCAGGTGTGAATGGGAAGCAGGTGTGTTAAATTTGATGTTATCGCTCTCACACTTTCTCCAACATGATAACGACCCCAAACACACCTCCAAGACAACCACTGCCTTGCTAAAGAAACTGAGGGTAAAGGTGATGGTCTGGCCAAGCATGTCTCCAGACCTAAACCTTATTGAGCGTCTGTGGGGTGTCCTCAAATGGAAGGTGGAGGAGCGCAAGCTCTCTAACATCCACCAGCTCCGTGATGTCGTCATGGAGGAGTGGAAGAGGATTCCACTGGCAACCTGTGAAGCTCTAGTGCAGTGTTTTTCAACCTTTTTCGAGCCAAGGCACATTTCTTTCATTGAAAAAATCCCGTGGCACACCACCAGCTGAAAATGTGAAAAAAAGCTTATATTAACAATTTAAGTGTTATATTGTTAATATAAGTGTTTTTTAAACATTGAAGAATGACGTTATATTATAACGTCTTGAATAGGAATCAAATAAACACAAAGAAAAAAGTATTTTATAATCTTTCATATTTATACTCACTCAGTGTGAAACCTGGGCCTGTTTGGATGAACACAGAGCTGATATCCTGGCAGGAATCGATGAAAGACACACACGAAGCTCTTCCTCCACAGCTCTCAGTCTTTCTCTGTTTTTGTTTTTACAGCAGTCAGGCTTGAAAAGCTCACCTCACACAGATATGTTGTGGAAAATGGGAGCAATGTCAAAATAGCTTTGTTGGCCAGCATGGGGAACTCCTTGGCAGCTGCCAACCAAAAACTGTCCAAAGGTAGATCAGCAAAGCTTAGCTTGAGACCACGATCTTGTCTCAGTTCAGTTAGTTCCTTCTGCTCCTGTAAAGTCATGTCCTTTCCAACAGCTGATGCTGAGCTGAATGGGTCCCTAACCCAGTCAAGGCACTCCGTGGAGGCTGAAGAGAAATAAAATGACATCTTCTCCTCAAGAGTTTTCAAATGTTTAACTATTATCTCACACAGTGCAGCAGTATTAACATCTTGCCATTTATTGGTGAGTGGGAACATTTCAAGATTGCCACTTTCCACATGTTGCTGCCAGAGTTGCACCTTTGAACGGAATCCATTTATTTTATCTGTACTTGTAAGCAGGTTTTCATTTCGGCCTTGCATTCGTGTGTTCAGTTCATTCAGATGATGAAAAATATCTGCCAGGTATGCCAGCCTTGCACACCACTCATCACTTGCAAGTAGCTTTGCGTAATCGGACCCCTCATTTGTCAGAAACACTTTAAGTTCCTCTCGCAGCTCATACACATGGGCCAGCACCTTGCCACGCGACAACCATCGGACCTCCGTATGAAACAGCAAGGCTTTATGCTCCGCTCCCATTTCCTCACACAAAGCCGCAAATATGCGACTTTTCACAGGTTGTGACTTCAAAATCAGAATCAGAATCAGAATCAGAATCAGCTTTACTGGCCAAGTATGCACAACACATACAAGGAATTTGACTTTGGCTAAAAACTTGCTCTCGTTGTTCAGGTGGAGGATTTAAATAAGGATTCAATGACAACAGAGTATGTACAGTAAATTACAGTCTGTCCACGTTTCTATAAAAGGATGCAAATATATACAGGAATATATGCAGTTATTTACTCAGACTAACCACACTTTGCAGAAATATATGAAAAAATATACAGTCACACAGTATTTCAATGTGAACTCAGATTCAGTGATATATTGTGAATGAAGTAAAAAGCAGTGTGAGAGTTATGTGCAATGTAATAATGGATGAAAAGTCATGAGTACAGCAACAGGTAGGACTAGGTGAATGTTAGGAGTTCATCAGAGTGATGGCTTGAGGAAAGAAACTGTTCCTGTGACGGGTGGTTTTGACCTTCAGTGATCTGTAACGACGACCAGAAGATAGAAGTTCAAACAGTTTGTGGCCGGGGTGTGATGGGTCAGCACAGATGTTTCCCGCCCGTTTCCTGGTTATGGACCGATATAAGTTCTCAATGGAGGGTAGGTCGGTACCAATGATCCTCTCCGCAGACTTAATGATCCGCCGCAGTCTGGTCTTGTCCTGTTTAGTGGCAGATCCAAACCAGACAGTGATGGAAAAGCAGAGGACAGATTGGATGATGGCGGTGTAGAAGACAACCAGCAGCTCCTGAGGCAAATCAAACTTCTTGAGCTGACGCAGAAAAAACAACCTCTGCTGGGTCTTTTTCCGGACAGTGTATATATGGGAGGACCACTTCAGGTTCCGGGAGATTGTGGTACCCAGAAACTTGAAGGAGTCCACAGTGGACACTGTGCTGTTGAGGATGGTGAATGGGGGGAATGAAGGGGGTGTCGCCTGAAATCCACAGTCATCTCCACTGTTTTGGCTGGGTTAAGTTCAAGATGGTTCTGGCTGCACCAGAGGATCAGCTGCTCCACCTCCCGCCTGTATGCAGACTCATCATCATCCCGGATCAAACCGATGACTGTGGTGTCGTCCGCAAACTTCAGGAGCTTCACCGAAGGGTCCTCTGAGGTGCAGTCATTGGAGTAGAGGGAGAAGAGCAGTGGGGAAAGGACACATCCTTGGGGGGCGCCAGTACTAATTTTTCGGGAGCTGGATGTAAATCTCCCTAGCTTCACCTGTTGCCACCTGTCAGTCAGAAAGCTGGAGATCCACTGGCAGGTGGAGGGGGGCACCTTGAGCTGGAGGAGTTTCTGATGAAGAATGCCTGGGATGATGGTGTTGAACGCTGAGCTGAAGTCGACAAACAGGATCACAAACTTCACAAAGTTTACCATGCGCACAACATCATCCAACACAGGAACGAGGTCTGCTGGTAAAGTCTTGGCTATGAGGGCTTCGCAGTGTAAAAAACAGTGCGTAATGATCACATCTGGGTTTTTTCCTTCACTCTGCTTACAAAGCCTTTGGTCCGCCCGACCATGGCTGCAGCTCCATCAGTGCAGACACTCGTGCAGTTTTCCCACTTAAGTCCTCCTTTTTCCAGATATTCTGATGTGACCCGAAAAATTTCCTCTCCTGTTGTTTTTCCTGGCAAAGCCTTGCAAAATAGAAAGTTTTCTCTGATTGTGTCTCCATCCACAAAACGCACATTGGCCAAGAGTTGAGCATGCCCACTTATATCAGTAGACTCATCAAGTTGCAACGCAAATTTATTACTGATACGGATCTTGACCAAAACCACACTTTCGATGTCTGCAGACATCACATCAATACGTCTGGAAATTGTGTTATCTGAGAGAGGGACTTTGGCTATTTCCTTAGCCGCTTCGGGTCCGAGCATCTCATTTACAATGGCTTTGCAGGCGGGAAGCATTAATTGCTCTGCCACAGTGTGGGACTTTTTTGATTTAGCCACAAGTTCAGCGATGTGGTAGCTAGCTTTAAGGGCTCTCTCGTTTACCTTTGCGGTTTTTCTAATGAAAGTTGCTTGTTTCTCCGTGTGTTCACGCAGGCGAACAAAATACTCCACATTTTTGTTTTGAAGTGAAGGGTGTTTCGTTTGGAGATGGCGTTTAAGCTTACTTGGGACCATAGCACTGTTGGAGAGCTTTTCACCACATACCAAGCACAACGGAGTCGGTGCCGTTGCATCTCCGGTAAAAGTAAATCCAAATGAAAGATAGCTTTCGTTGTATTGCCTCGCACCAGAAACTTTGCTGGACGTCACCGTCTTTGCTTTCTTTTGACCTCCACTCATACTAGGGCCTTCATCTGGGTCCGGATTTTGTCCAGGGTCCAGTTCAGAGTCAGCATTTTTCCTCTTCAAAAACTTATCCATCACTTTCACCGTCGTCCTGCTATCCACAATGCCACCGTCAACGCCACCTGTCGCTGCATCCATGCGTCACTAATTCGCTTGTCTCCAAGCACAAGGCAATTAGCTACCAGCTGCTGCTGCCACCTACTGGTATGGAAGAGTACTACATGATTACTCTGCCAGGCGCGAGACCACACAGGCACACAAATTGGATAATTTCCCATGGCACACCTGACAATATCTCGCGGCACACTGGCACAGTGGTTGAAAAACACTGCTCTAGTGAACTCCATACCCAAGAGAGTTAAGGCAATGCTGGAAAATAATGGTGGCCACACAAAATATTGATATGTTGGGCACAATTTGGACATTTTCACTTCAGGGTGTACTCACTTTTGTTGCCAGCAGCTTAGACATTAATGGCTGTGTGTTGAGTTATTTTGAGGGGACAGCAAATCTACACTGTTATACAAGCTGTACACTGACTACTTTACATTGTATCAAAGTGTCATATCTTCAGTGTTGTCCTATGAAAAGATACAATAAAATATTTACAAAAATGTGAGGGGTGTAGTCACTTTTGTGAGATACTGTGTATATATATATATATATATATATATATATATATATATATATATATATATATATATAAAATCTCCCAAAAATGTGACAGCCCAAAAGAAAAAAAATCTCCTCATTGAGAAATTTACTGTTCTTAATTTTCTCCTCCGTGCATAATCATTCTCCAGGATTTATTGGTTCACTTCCATTGTGGGAATCAAACAGTACTGATGTGATGTCAAAAGGTAAATGACATTTAACGGGATTTTATGCTATTTTAATGGAGAGAGTTGTAACAGTCAAAATATAATCAACTGTCATTTTATTTATATGATGATTCATTAATAGTTTTTTTTTTTAATTCCATCCACATTCACATTTTAATTGCGGACTTAGTGTTGGAGTCTATAGCCTTATTTTAATATTTTTTTAGATGAATGAATGAATGAAGAAAAAGTTGCTAATTTAAGAGAAAAATATTGCAGATTTACATAGCAAAAAGTTCCTGTGTTTAGAAAAGGAGTTACAAAATGATTTCATACTTGTGAGAGACAAATTAGAAGTTAAGAGGATGGAAAAAAGCCTCAAATTTATGAGATAAATTGCATATTTTTTGCACATACAGTGGGGCAAAAAAGTATTTAGTCAGCCACCAATTGTGCAAGTTCTCCCACTTAAAAGATGAGAGAGGTCTCCAATTTTCATCATAGGTATACCTCAACTATGAGAGAAAAAATGAGAAAAAAAAATTCAGAAAATCACATTGAAGGATTTTTAAAGAATTTATTTGCAAATTATGGTGGAAAATAAGTATTTGGTCACCTACAAACAAGCAAGATTTCTGGCTCTCACAGACCTGTAACTTCTTCTTTAAGAGGCTCCCCTGTCCTCCACTTGTTCCGTGTATTAATGGCACCTGTCTGAACTCGTTATCAGTATAAAAGACACCTGTCCACAACCTCAAACAGTCAGACTCCAAACTCCACTATGGCCAAGACCAAAGAGCTGTCAAAGGACACCAGAAACAAAACTGTAGACCTGCACCAGGCTGGGAAGACTTAATCTGCAATAGGTAAGCAGCTTGGTGTGAAAAAATCAACTGTGGGAGCAATTATTAGAAAATGGAAGACATACAAGACCACTGATAATCTCCCTCGATCTGGGGCTCCACGCAAGATCTCACCCCGTGGGGTCAAAATGATCACGAGAACGGTGAGCAAAAATCCCACAACCACATAGGGGGACCGAGTGAATGACCTGCAGAGAGCTGGGACCAAAGTAACAAAGGCTACATCAGAAACACACTACACCGCCAGGGACTCAAATCCTGCAGTGCCAGACGTGTCCCCCTGCTTAAGCCAGTACATGTCCAGGCCCGTCTGAAGTTTGCTAGAGAGCATTTGGATGATCCAGAAGAGGATTGGGAGAATGTCATATGGTCAGATGAAACCAAAATAGAACTTTTTGGTAAAAACTCAACTTGTCGTGTTTGGAGAAGAAAGAACACCATACCTACTGTGAAGCATGGGGGTGGAAACATCATGCTTTGGGGCTGTTTTTCTGCAAAGGGACCAGGACTACTGATCCATGTAAAGGAAAGAATGAATGGGGCCATGTATCGTGAGATTTTGAGTGAAAACCTCCTTCCATCAGCAAGGGCATTGAAGATGAAACGTGGCTGGGTCTTTCAGCATGACAATGATCCCAAACACATTGCCCGGGCAACGAAGGAGTGGCTTCGTAAGAAGCATTTCAAGGTCCTGGAGTAGCCTAGCCAGTCTCCAGATCTCAACCCCATAGAAAATCTTTGGAGGGAGTTGAAAGTCCGTGTTGCCCAGCGACAGCCCCAAAACATCATTGCTCTAGAGGAGATCTGCATGGAGAAATGGGCCAAAATACCACCAACAGTGTGTGAAAACCTTGTAAAGACTTACAGAAAACATTTGACCTCTGCCATTGCCAACAAAGGGTATACAGTGATCCCTCACTTATCGCGGTTAATGGGTTCCAGAACCGACCGCGAAAAGTGAAAAACCGCGAAGTAGCGTCACCCCCCTTTGTGGAATTCCAGGCTGATCTCGTTAGTTTTTTGATACATAAAATAATGTATAAATAATATAAATAATACGTACGTTCATTCTCTCACTCTCTCTCTCTCGGGAGAGAGAAAGAGCGAGAGAATGAAAAGAATCTCGCGAGAGTGCATCTCTCGCGAGATTCCCGAGCCGAGTCAACACGAGAACAAAATCTAGAGTCGGGAGCGATCTCTTAGGGGGGAGATGCTGGCCAGCGAATCAGAGAGGTGAATTTTGAGTTGTGCGGGCTCTCCGTGTTGATACGTGATGTTCTAATGTATTTTTTCTCAATTTTGAATTTTTGATGAATATTTTTGAAAAATCCGCGATGCACTGAGGGTGCGAAAGGTGAAGCGTGAAGTACCGAGGGATCACTGTATAACAAAGTATTGAGATGAACTTTTGTTATTGACCAAATACTTATTTTCCACCATAATTTGCAAATAAATTCTTTAAAAATCAGACAATGTGATTTTCTGGATTTTTTTTCCCTCATTTTGTCTCTCATAGTTGAGGTATACCTATGATGAAAATTGGAGACCTCTCTCATCTTTTAAGTGGGAGAACTTGTACAATTGGTGGCTGACTAAATACTTTTTTGCCCCACTGTATTTACTAACCTTCAGCTCCTCCGAGGACACTGACTGCAGACTGCGGTATCCTGTGGCAGCGGTGCCGGGGTTTAATGCCCCCTGTAGGCAGGTCGATGCAAGATTGCGTCCAAAGTGCCGGAACATTTCCCGGTCTTCTGGTTCTCCTGGTTCTGATTGTTGTGGTCTGTGTTATAGTCCTGTTTGAGTTTTGTAATCTTCTTCCTCACTGCTTCCCATTGTGAAAAATCCCCGCTAACTGCGAGCTTATTTTCCAAAAATTATTACACTCCACTGCAAGCCCTCGAATTCTCGCCATTCCTCCTCTGTGGTATATAAGACCAGAAGAGCTCTGACCTCCTCATCGGTCCATTTGTCAGTGTTTTGTTCGTATTAAAACTTCTATGTCCATTAGCGATTACAGGAAGAAACACTGCAAAGTTTCTTTTTAAACATTGCGGCACCATGAGAAGCAGAAGTCTCTGGCAGTGGGTGTAGCTTATGAGTTCTGCCAATCAGCAAACACCTACTTCATATGAGTTCTATGGAACCAGAAAAGACCCTGCCTCAGAGTTGGAGCTAAAATGGTTCTAGGAACTGAGGTCCGTGGCTCCTAGTTCCTATGCTGTCCAAACACAAGAAAACTGGCCTAGGGACTGAAAAGGTTATAAGAACTGCAAAAGGTTCCTGCAGTGCGAAATCGCCTATGATGGAGGCACGACAGGTGAGAGGGCCAAACACAGGAACTGACCTTAAGAACTTCCTGGCCCCCTCAATTGGTTCCCGGTTCCTGGTAAGTGAAAATCTTACATAGTGTAAGCCGTGTAAATAACCAAATGATGTGTAAAAAAAAAAAACCTCTCCAGTCTTTAACAACACCCCCTCTGCTTTTTTATGGTAATAAAATTAATATAGGATTTATTAAAGAAGTTGCATTTGGTGGGATTTCCTTATGAATGTACATAAATGGAGTGACAAATATGTTACAGAGAGGAACACACGTGAGAGTGTAATCATGTACACTCAGCGACTTAGGCAAAGATCCCATGATAAAAATCAGTGAGACACCAGGAAAACTCATTGATACTCTCCCTCTCTACCTATTCACTCTGTCATCATATTGTATCTCATCTGTCTGAATTCTGTGCGGCAGCTCAAATATCTGTGAAGCAGACATGATATACACTGGTCTATTAGCTTCCCAGCCAGAAATACAGTAACTTAATACCAGTCACCTGGTTACCTCAATGATAATATCACCCCAAAAAACAGCTGAAATAGCGTGTTCTCATACTTTTGCTATTTCCCCAGTTTGAATCAGTTTGAGTAACCCTGTAAGGCTGCCTATGTCAAGCAGTGCTTGAAGTGGATGTCATGAAACAAACTGTATTTGACGCTGGATAATACTGAATGGGCCAAAACACAACCATCTCTGGGACTTTTGTAACAGGTACAAAGTCAGAATAAACTTTGAAGCCAGTATTGAAAGATGGAAATGAAGCTGCTCAGCTTTTCAAAAAGAAGTCTTCAGTTGGGTGGTTAGTGGCAAAAATTCCAAGACTGCAAAATGGTGCAAGAAAAAAAAAATCTTGTTCAATCGGAAACACCACATCCCTTAACTGACCTTAAAGCTCATAAAATACAAGCTATAGGGAGTGAAACTGAATTAAAAGAACAACATTTAGAGAAAACCTTACACTAAATACCAGTGGTGTGAAAAAGTGTTTGCCCCTACCTGATTTCTCATTTTTTTTGTATGTTTGTCACACTTAAATGTTTCAGATCATCAAACAAATTTAAATATTAGACAAAGATAACACAAGTAAACACAAAATGCAGTTTGTTTTTTTGGGGTTTTTTTTTTAAATGAAGGTGTTTATTATTAAGGGTATAAAACCCCCCAAACCTACATGGCCCTGTGTGAAAAGTGATTGCCCCCTAAACCTAATAACTGCTTGGGCCACCCTTAGCAGCAACAACTGCAATCAAGCGTTTGCGATAACTGGCAGTGAGTCTTTTAAAGCACTGTGGAGGAATTTTGGCCCACTCATCTTTGCAGAATTGTTGTAATTCAGCCACATTGGAGGGTTTTCGAGCATGAACCACCTTTTACGGTCATGGCACAGCATCTCAATAGGATTCAGGTCAGGACTTTGACTAGGCCACTCCAAAGTCTTCATTTTGTTTTTCTTAAGCCATTCAGAGATGGACTTGCTGATGTGTTTTGGATCATTGTCCTGCTGCAGAACCCAAGTGCGCTTCAGCATGAGGTCACGAACTGATGACCAGACATTCTCCTTCAGGATTTTTTGGTAGACAGCAGAATTCATGGTTCCATTTACCACAGCAAGTCTTCCAGGTCCTGAAGCAGCAAAACAGCCGAGACCATCACACTACCACCACCATATTTTACTGTTAGTATGATGTTCCTTATCTGAAAGGCTGTGTTGTGGGAGATGGAAACAGACAAGGCAGCGAGCTGAACGACACAAAAACTTTATTCCACTGCCAACATAAGCACAGAAACTCTGACACCTGAGTGTCTGAGCGAACTCCTTTATACACTTTAATTCCCGCCTCCGGCACTCAGGGTGATCACATAAACATTCAGACTGCAATACATGCACACACATTAACATAACATTGACCCACACGTCTCAGAGCAGGTCTTGCTACAATATATTCACCCCTCTGTGTCCTCAGGTGCCGGCCTGGCACGGCAGGGGATGAAAGGCACATTTTTGTTTGGTTGGCTCCACTTAGCTTTCCCCATTAGCATTTCTAACTATCTTCTCCCCCACCAACCCCGTTGTCCTGGGTGGAGTGCCATGTGTATTGTGTCCACCACACAGCACCCCCCCTCCCCCGAACACCCAGAAGGGGCTCTAACCCTCTGGCACCTTGGGCTTGAGCTGGCGCCGGAAACGGCTGTAACGTGGACCGGCCGAAGTGTCTTGCTGTTGAGGAGGGCAGGAGACAAACTCGGTCTCCGACGCATAGTCCTGTGGAGAGGGAAAGGGTGGGGAAGGGAAAAGCCTAGTCTGCTGCCAACAGTTCTCTGCAGGGGGAACACCAACTTGCAGAGCCACTGTAGGTGGGCGTCTGCACCGGGAAACTTCAGCCAACACCACCTGTTCATCTGCCAGCACATAAGTGGGCTTAAGCCTGTCAATGCAGACAGTTTCCTTATGCCCCCCCATGTCTAACGCAAAATGCTTTGCCCCGGTTTCCAACACTCTGAACGGTCCATCATACAGTGGGCGCAGCGGGGTTCTTTGTGCGTCGTGGCGAACAAAAACGAACTTGGTTCTCTGTAAGCTCTTTGGGACGAAGGTGTGGGGAAAACAATGGTGCGCTGGACCCAGCACGTTAGCAGCCCATGTACTGTAAAATAATTGCGTGGGCGGGTCGATCCTGGGTGCGGGGTTTTCCAGTAAAAACTCCCCGGGATCCGTAGCAGCTGAGAAAAAACAAGTTCCGCCAGGAAAGCTGCCAGATCCTCCTTAGGCACAGAGCGCAACCCCAATAGGACCCAGGGCAGGCGGTCGACCCAATTTGCATCCGTGAGTGAGGCTCTGAGCGCTGCCTTAAGCGACCTATGAAAGTGTTCACATAACCCATTAGCCTGGGGGTTGTACGCAGTGGTGCAGTAGATTGTGACCCCCAGGCTCTGGGCCATTGTGAACCAGAGTTCTGAAACGAATTGTGGACCCCTGTCGGAAGTGATGTCCTATGGGGATCCGAACCGTGAACCCAAGCCGATAAAAAAGCGTGAGCCACTTTTGCGAACATGATGGAAGCCAGTGGGACCACTTCAGGCCAACGCGTGGTGCGGTCCATGATTGTCAAAAGGTGTGTGAACCCTTGCGACTGCGGGAGGGGGCCCACAAAAGCCACGTGAACGTGGTGGAACCTCCTGGCCGGAATTTGAAACGGCTCAAGGGGGGCTTTGATGTGCTTGTGCACTTTGGCCCGCTGGCACGCGACACACGACACGGCCTACTCTCTCACATCCCTGCATAAGTGAGGCCAGACAAATTTCACCCCCACCAGTTTAACCGAGGCACGCACGGTGGGATGTGAAAGGGAATGGACTGACTCAAAAATGCGGCGGCACCAAGAGCTCGGAACCACTGGGCATGGGCGATTGGTGGAGATGTCGCAGAGCAAGGGAGGGCACCCTTTTTGCACCACCCTGCTCTCCAGTTTTAACCCAGTAGGCGCAGACTGGAGCGCGCAAATGTCCGCGTCCCCCATTTGCTCCGTGGCCATGGCGGGGAAATCTATTCCCATGTAGACCGGGGAGACTAACTCGCGTGACAGGCAGTCGGCCTCGACATTAAGCTTGCCGGCTATGTGTTGAATGTCGGAAGTGAACTCCAAGATCGCGGCCAAATGTCGTTGCTGCTGGGCTGACCACGGTTCCGAGACTTTGGACACTGTGTACATTAGCAGCTTATGATCAACGAACGCAGTGAACTCGAGCCCTTCCAACCAAAACTGGAAATGGTGCGTCGCCAGGTGGAGGGCCAACAACTCTCTGTCAAACATACTGTATTTGCGTTTGTTGCCACGCAAAGTACGGCTGAAAAATGGGAGCGGCTGCCACACACCGGAAACGTACTGCTCCACCACTGCCCCTATGGCAACGTCAGATGCGTCAGTGGTGAGTGCTATCCGCGCTGACGGGACAGGGTGGGCTAGCAAAGCGGCGTTAGCGAGCATTGTTTTGACATTTGTGAAAGCCTGGACTCGCTTGGGGGTCCAGTTGATGTTTTTAGTGGGCTTCTTTTTCTTAAGCGTGGCGTACAATGGTTGCAGCAGCTGGGCTGCTCGGGGGAGGAAACGGTTGTAAAAGTTGACCATGCCCAAAAATTCCTGCAGGGCCTTCACGGTCTGCGGGTGCGGAAAATCCGATACAGCACACACCTTAACAGGCAGCAGAATCACGCCCTCCAGCGAAATGCTGTGACCCAAAAAATCAATCACTGTCACACCAAACTGGCACTTTGCTGGGTTCACAATAAGCCTGTGCGCTTCCAACCACTGGAAAACTAGTTTGAGATGGGCGAGGTGCTCCTCCTCGGACACGCTAGCCACCAGAATGCCATCTAAATAGACAAAAATGAAGGGCAGGTCATGCAGCACCACGTCCATCATTCTTTGGAAGGTTTGCGCTGCGCCCTTTAACCCGAATGGCATGCATAAAAACTCGAAAAGGCCAAAAGGAGTTATTACCGCTGTTTTTGGAACGTCTTCTGTGCAGACTGGGACCTGATGGTAACCGCGGACCAGATCCACTTTCGAAAAAACACACATGTCCCGGCCAGGCGCACAGAAAAATAGCACAGAAATAGCACATAAGCACAGAAACTGAGTGTCTGAGCGAACTCCTTTATACACTTTAATTCCCGCCTCCGGCACTCAGGGTGAGCACATTAACATTCAGACTGCAAGACATGCACACACATTAACATAACATTGACCCACACGTCATAGAGCATGTCTTGCTACAATACATTCACACCCCTGCATCCTCAGGTGCCAGCCTGGCTCGGCAGGAAGCGAAAGGCACATCTTTGTTTGGGTGGCTCCACTCAGCTTTCCCCATTAGCATCTCTAACTAACTAACTGTTCCTTTTCTGAAATGCTGTGTTACTTTAACGCTGGATGTAATGGGACACACACCTTCCAAAAAGTTCAACTTTTGTCTTGTCAGTCCACAGAGTATTTTCCCAAAAGTCTTGGGGATCATCAAGATGTTTTCTGGTAAAACTGAGACGAGCCTTTATGTTCTTTTTGCTCAGCAGTGGTTTTCGTCTTGGAACTCTGCCATGCAGTTTTTTTTTTTTTTCTTCCTCTCTCTTTTGATCCGGTTTTTTCACTCCATTTATATCACGGACACACAGATCGTCCCAAATGTCTCCCGAGCCGGTGGACGGAGCCACTGTTTATAGCAGGAGATGGTACAGCAGGGAAGAGCTGCTAGCACTCAACCGCCACCCGGTGCTAACGGAAAAACTCGACATACCGGGAGAACTGAAGCGAAAACGCCGTGGGTGCCGGGCTGGAGTTAGGCGGAAGACAAGAAATATAAGGTACAGACCCTCCCTTCCATCCGTTGACATGGGGAATGTACGGTCGTTACTGGGAAAGGTAGATGAGCTAGTGGCTATCTCCCGCTACGATAGCATATACCGGGAATGCTCTCTCCTTTTGTTTACGGAGACATGGCTATCTGAACTAGCAGCAGATGCTAACATTGAGCTGGAGGGTTTCCACGCGATACGGGCAGACCGAACACCAGACAGTGGCAAAGCAAGGGGCGGTGGAGTGACAATGTATGTTAACAACAACTGGTGCAGACCGGGACATATCACTGTTAAACAACGACACTGCAGCAAAGACATTGAGTTGCTAGCTGTTAGCATGCGGCCTACATATCTCCCGAGGGAATACTCACACGTGATCTGCATTGTTGTTTATGCAAATCCGACAGCGAACGCTGGGACAGCGCGTGACGTCATCCATTCAGTAACCGGCAGGCTGCAGACAGAACACCCAGATGCTCTTCTCCTCATCTCAGGCGATTTCAACCATGTTTCACTGTCTCCCATTCTACCCACGTTTACCCAGTATGTCACATGCCACACTAGAGACAATAAAACACTGGACTTATTCTACGCAAACACTAAGGAGGCGTACACCTCATTACAACTCCCCCCACTCCAGAGATCGGATCACAACTTGGTTCATCTCCGGCCGGTGTACAAACCCCTAGTGCACAGACAACCTCCGGCCATGCGCACAGTGAAGTTATGGTCTGAGGAGGCAATGGACACTCTAAAGGGCTGTTTTGAAACCACCGCCTGGGAGCAGCTCTGCGATCCACATGGTGAGAAATTGATGGCCTCACTCACACCATCATGGACTACATCAGCTTCTGTGTGGACAACACCGTTCCCACCAAGACCATACGGTGTTGCTCAAACAACAAACCCTGGATCAACCCTGAGATAAAAACACTTCTGAGAGAGAAGAAGAGGATCTTCAGGTCGGGGAACAGGGAGATGCTGAAGTCCGTACAGAGGGAGCTGAGGAGAAAGATCAGAGAAGAGAAAGGACAGCTTCAGGAATAAGATGGAGGACAAGCTGAAACACAGCGACATCAGCGGGGTCTGGAGAAACCTTAAAACCATCTCTGGGCTCCAGAATACCTCCCCCCAGGCCACGGGGGGCAGGGAGTGGGCGAACAATCTGAATCTGTTTTTCAATATGTTTGACCACCCGCCCTCCCCCCTGACTGCACAACAACCACTGCTGCCTCTAAAGACGTCAAGTCCTGCTGCCCACTCCCCACTCCACCGACACCCCCCCACTCCCAACACACAGCCCCCCAACCTGACCCTGACTAAGCCCCAAGTGAGGACGGAGCTAAGGAAGATCAAGGCGAGGAAGGCTTCGGGACCGGACGGCATCAGCGCAAAGCTCCTCAAGTCCTGTGCAGACCAGCTGTGTGGGATTGTGAAGTACATCTTCAATCTGAGCCTGAAGCTGGGGAGGGTACCACAGCTGTGGAAAACATCTTGTGTGGTACCTGTACCAAAGACTTACCACCCCAAAGATCTGAACAGCTACAGACCAGTGGCCTTGACATCCCACATGATGAAGACCCTGGAGAGACTGCTCCTTGCTCACCTCCGCCCCCTGGTGGGACCAGCGATGGATCCACTCCAGTTCGCCTACCAGCATGGCATTGGGGTGGGGGATGCGGTGATCTTCCTCCTTCATCGTTCTCTGTCCCACCTGGAGAAGCCTGGGAATGCGGTGAGGATCATGTTCTTTGACTTCTCCAGTGCTTTCAACACCATCCAACCGATGATCCTGAAGGACAAGCTGCTGTGCGCAGGGGTGGACCAGCACCTGTCATCATGGATCCTAGACTACCTCACTAACCGGCCTCAGTTTGTGAGAACCCGGGACTGTATGTCCGACACGATCATCGGTAGCACGGGGGCCCCCCAGGGAACGGTTTTGGCTCCCTTCCTGTTCACCCTTTATACTGCGGACTTCTCACACAACACAACACACTGCCATCTACAGAAGTTCTCTGATGACTCTGCGATCGTTGGCCTCATCTCCAATGGAGATGAAGCTGAGTACAGAGGGCTTATCCAGGACTTTGTGGACTGGTGCCATCGGAACTGCCTCCAGATCAATGCGAGGAAAACTAAGGCGCTGGTGGTGGACTGCCGCAGGCAAGGACAACCCCTCACAGCACCAGTAAATATACAGGGAACAGACATAGAGATGGTGACATCCTATAAGTACCTGGGTGTTCATCTCAACAATAAACTAGACTGGTCACACAATACTGATGCACTCTACAAGAAGGGACAGCGCAGGCTGTTCCTACTGAGGAGACTCAGGTCTTTTGGTGTACAAGGGGTGCTGCTGAAGACATTCTATGACACGGTGGTGGCATCAGCCATCACTTTTGGAGTGGTCTGCTGGGGCAGTGGCATTACAGCAGCCGATAGGAAGAGACTGAACAAACTGATCAAGAAAGCTAGCTCTGTCCTGGGGCAGCACCTTGACCCAGTGGAGGAGATAGGAGAGAGAAGGACGGTGGCTAAACTGTCATCTCTTCTGGAGTCCGAGTTCCACCCTATGCAGGACATACTGAATGCACTGAGGAGCTCATTTAGCAGCAGACTACATCATCCAAGGTGCACAACCGAGAGGTTTCGCAGGTCCTTCCTACCTACGGCTGTCAGACTGTACAACCTAAGCACGGCTGCTCGCAGAGATAGCAAAAAGATGTGACAACCTAATAGTTTTTGAATGCAAAACACGCAATAGACTTATACAATGGTCCCCTCCGGCATACAACTAGGAAAATACCGGTCGCTATGGAGGGTGAGAATATGTATGGGTACATAATCATACCATGTAGGATAACTAAGTAGACGGTTGTGCTGTTTCATCCCATCTAGCAACAATGCTCCGCACTGTTTGTGTTTATATATTTACATATTTATTCCATCTAGCTACAATGCTCCGCACTGGGTGTGTTTATATATCTACATATTTATTCCATCTAGCTACAATGCTCCGCACTGTGTATTTATATATCTACATATTATTCCATCTAGCTACAATGCTCCGTACTGTGTGTGTTTATATATCTACATATTTATTCCATCTAGCTACAATGCTCCACACTGTGTGTTTATATACTCATATATTTATTCCATCCAGCTACAATGTTCTGCACTGTGTGTCTATCTATCTATCTATATATCTATATATATATCTATATATATATATCTATCTATATATATATATATATATATATATATATATATATATATATATTTATATTTATATATAAATATGTATACTTGCTGCTCTTGTTTTTTTTTTCTCTTGCCTTCTGATTGTTGCTCTGAGTGTTGCTATCCCTGTGCTGTTGCAATCCTGGAATTTCCCCATTATGGGACTAATAAAGGCTTATCTTATCTTATCTTATCTTATCTTATCTTATCTTATGCAGCCCATTTTTGCCCAGTCTCTTTCTTATGGTGGAGTCATGAACACTGACCTTAAATGAGGAAAGTGAGGCCTGCAGTTCTTTGGATGTTGTTGTGGGGTCTTTTGTGACCTCTTGGATGAGTTGTCGCTGCGCTCTTGGGGTAATTTTGGTCGGCTGGCCACTCCTGGGAAAGTTCACCACTGTTCCATGTTTTCGCCTTTTGTGGATAATGGCTCTCACTCGCTGGAGTCCCAAAGCTTTAGAAATGGCTTTATAACCTTTTCCAGACTGCTAGATCTCAATTACTTTGTTTCTCATTTGTTCCAGAATTTGTTTGGATCGCAGCATAATGTCTAGCTTTTGAGGATCTTTTGGTCTACTTCACTTTGTCAGACAGGTCCTATTTAAGTGATTTCTTGATTGAGAACAGGTGTGGCAGTAATCAGGCCTGGATGTGGCTAGAGAAATTGAACTCAACTTTCCAAAGATGTGATGAAAATGTGATAAATTTATGTTTTTACAGGGGGGGCAATCACTTTTTCACACAGGGCCATGTAGGTTTGGATTTGTTTTTACCCTTAATAATAAACACCTTCATTTAAAACTGCATTTTGTGTTTACTTGTGTTATCTTTGTCTAATATTTAAATTTGTTTAATGAGCTGAAACATTTAAGTGTGACAAACATACAAAAAAATGAGAAATCAGGAATGGGGCAAACACTTTTTCACACCACTGTACCATGTTCACTGAAGTACAAAACATTTTTTATTCTACAAGTAAGCAAATGCAAGTAAGAAAGTAGATAGCTTACACGGGTGTGTGTGCGGATGTGCATCTTCAGGCCATCATTCTTGCTGAACGCTTTGTCACAATAGGGGCACTGGTAGGGACGCTCACCTAGAAAACAAGCAACATTAGCGTCTATGAGACTTTCACAAATGAAACTATACTATACTATAAAAGTATGCCACGGTAGGGATACAGTGGATTTTTTTTTTTAAATCAAATATGATCAGGAGGGGATTTAAAGTAACTGTTAATTTGCCAAAGTGTAAAAATAAAACTAGCAAGAAGAACCGACTGTAAAAGTGCCAACATTTTTAGACAGAAGTGCTACTACAGCTTGTTCAAATCTAATAGCCTGGCTCAGACAGTGTGGATTGCCTGTGATCACAGAGGGATCTGATTGGCTCTAGGGTGATTAAAGTAGATTAAAATTTGAAAGCAGAAGTCACCAGCAGAAGAAGCCAGAAGAGGGAAGATGCCATTTGAAAGCTATTGGGATGCTCTACAGTCAATGGTACTGAAGCTAAAAGCTAATGAACAGCCAATGTTAAGTGGGTGTAACTCATGTGTGTGAGTAAAAAAAACGTGAAGAGCAAGCTTTGTTTTGTTTAGGTGTTTTGTCTATTAAATGAACTTATGTTATCTGGGCTAACCAATGAGACCCAAAACTGATGAAGGGCGCTATGATAGCTTGAAGATAAAAAGGTACATGTCATATTAAGGAGCCATGGCATGTGTGGAGAGCAAAACTAAAGTTTGAGTCACTGGCAACCACCATGTACAGTATGTCTGTACTTCCACAACCAAGTTTATTTCAACCTTCACCGTTAAATCTCTGGGCCTGGGGTATTGCATCTGTCACTTGCAGTCAGATCTCCACCCTACCATCTTTGCTGGACTGAAGTTGGAGCTGTGGAGCCCAAAGTCCAAGGTCACTGCTCAGTTCAACATGTGTTACATAACAGCTGCAATACTTAATATACTTAATATTTGCTCACTGTTTCTGCGGCGCGGTGGTGGAGTGGTTAGCACTGCGGCAGCACAGCAACTCACCCTTGGCCGGGGGATCCTGGGTTCGATCCCAGCCCCCGACCAACAGTGATCTGTGTGGAGTTTGCATGTTCTCCCCGTGTCTGCGTGGGTTTACTCCGGGATTTCTCCGGTTTCCTCCCACATGCCAAAAACATGCAAGTTAGGTTAATTGGCATCAAACTGGGGATTCTAAATTGTCCTTAGGTATGACTGTGAGAGTGAATGGTTGTCTGTCTCTCTGTGTTGGCCCTGCGATGGACTGGCGATCTGTCCAGGGTGTACCCTGCCTCTCCCCCAAAGATGCTGGGATAGGCTCCAGCCCCCCCGCGACCCGAAAAGGATTAAGCGGAAGAAGATGAATGAATGTTTCTGCCAATAACTCACCACGCTTTTTTTCTGTCTCCGCAGGGCAGCCAGCACCAGCTGCTCCAGCAACACTCACTGTTTACCCTCAGGTGACCCCGGGACCTAATTGGGTCCTTTTAGCCACTTTTTAATTTTAAATAGACAACATTTTTGCCTGTTTTAATGCTAATGGCATGATATTTTCCAGAAGTCAATGGTTTGGATCAAAGTTAAAAATCGCAACCTCACTTCTCATCACACCTTCACAGTTTAAAAGTTGCAAGTACCGTGCACACATCAGACCCTCGGCCCAAAGGGGTCCCCATTGACAACCATTCAAAGCACGTCTTTTGGATATACTCTAATTTAGCCATCACATAAGGTGATGCCTGTGACTGCCTTTTCAATCTGAGCTTCTGGGATGAAAATTTATTATTTTTTTTTAACATTTTTAATGAAATTACATATTTAACCAGTAGCTGGCAGCCAAGCTAATGCAGGGGTCTAAATGGACCCCCCCCCCCACACACACACACACACACACACAGACATAGACACAAACATACACGATCACAAAACTGTCCAGAGACAGACACAAAACAAAACATGTATTGGCTGTTGGAAAGTGGTATCATCCGTTTGATCGACAACACTGTAAATAAACCCAGGTACTTTGCCTGGCTGGTCATTTTTCAGCAGTCATCTTAGATGCTATTATGACAAAAATGGCATAAAAATGTAAAAAATATTTTAAAAATGAATGAAAACATTATTGTTCTGATTAGGGCTGAAGCTATTTAAAAGATTTAAACTTTAAAAGTGGAAAAAATATTAATTTATATGACTTTTATAGCTCTTTTTCTGAACAGACCCATTTGGGTCCCAAGGGTGAGTTCTTCTGGAGGGACCCCGAAGGGTTAATAACATAATTATCACATGTTTGAGATCATCTGTGTGGTGTCTGCTTATTGGGTCCATTATTGTTGAAATATGCCAATAATGTTGAATTAAAGGTAACTTTATTGTCATTTAATCCATATAGCCAATCGTGTACAGTAGAACGATATTATGTTTCTCTTATCTACAGTGTTAATCACATCTAGAATCACAGGGGTTGCTGCCATGCAAGGCACCGTCACAAATTTCTCTCCTCCGTTCCATTATTGCTGAGCACCAAGCTGGACGGCAGGAAGTTCCACTTTTATATGGTCTTTGGCATGACCCGGCCAGGATTTGAACCCCAGCCTCCCAGGTGTGGGGTAGATGCTCTACCAACTAGGCCACCACTCCGGTTAAATACAGAAGACCACAAAAACCTATCAGATTTCCCTTTGATTATCAAAAAAAGCATGTATAGACATTGTGAATGAACTGAGTTAAACTGATTGGACACACTGCTGCCTCCACCTCTTCATGTAGATGTGCATCCTGAGCTGCACCAAGCCTGGTAGCCTGGCTACTGTGGAGCATGTGCTCTTCAGTCAGAGCTTCATTTAAGGTGCACACAACCTTTTCACAACAGAGCAAAAGCTTGTGTTGGCTTCACTTCATGGCTCCCTATCAGAGCTTGGACTGGCCAACAGTTTAGGAACACATCACAGGCAATGTGGCTTTTCCCTGGTAGGATCAAAAGCAGTCCAGCCAAACCCCGACAGATCCTATCTGAGCACACACCGCCGATGACAAAGAGAAAGTGACAAGCTGTCAGTCAAATGGCCTGCTGACACATGGATCTGTTTACCTTGGACTGATCCATGGGCCCGATAAGAGCCCCACAGTTGATTGCTAATCTATAGGAGGGGATGTAAGGTAACCTATAGGACTGAGCTGGGAACATACATTTCAAAATCTGCAAGAAAAGAAAACTGTAGGCTCAATAATTGCTTCATCTATTTCATACTCTGTATGCTGAAGATTAAATTCACTGGTTGGTCCAGAAAATTCATCAGGGACATCAGGGAACAGCACTGATCTGTGTAGCCTTCATCATGTGCCTTTAAGTCAATACTTCAATTTAACAAACCAGTGCCAAATATAGACCTTTAAAAGACCTACAGCTATAAACTGGTTGATCATCCCTTCACTGCATCCATCTCATTTCTGATAGGCTTTGTGGTAATCTTTCTTCTGTGTGTAATTGTTGAACAGGCAAGCAAGTAATTTTATTGATGGGGGAGATGTTTTATCCCTTTAAGTAAGAAGGTTAATTAGCTGTGTTTCCTTGGGATTCGAAATGCAGAGATGCTTATTAAATCAGAAAAACCATCTTGGGAATACATGAGAAGTCTAATATCTCACCGCTATAAACAGGACTGTGTTGGAGAAATCTTTATAATGTTGAGTCAAAGACTGGTTAGACAACCAGTCTGTGAAGGCTCCCCTAAGGTGCGCAGTAAACATCTCATATCCTTTTATTAGAGAAACAAAATCAAATGTGCAATTTTCTCCTGTCCTTCCATCTAGATTGTTTGGGTATAAGTTGCTTACATCAGACATCCATGACAGTCATTCTGACAAATTCAAGTGAACTCCGCCATAGAGCTTCTCCTTCTCATCTGGTTGGACTATGCACCTTGCAGCATCATAAAGTTGGCAGTCCTGCAGCAGGTGGGCAGTTTTTAAGGTCACATCTCTGTGACAAATTCTCATCCTGTTAAAAAGACAGCATCACTGTACTGTGTCCTGTTCATCGCTGGACCAGAATATCTTTGTCTGCTCTTTTGAGACAGTAGTAGCAGTCCAACTTGTCAAAGCTCTGGTCTTCGTCGTGCCATTTACTCTACACTATTACCTTGATAACTGTCATTTCCCCAGGGAATGGCCCTTGTTTGTCCTTCTGATGCAAACAGTTTCAGGCAAGGAATTTGGGGGGGGGGGGGTATTTCTCTACCAACTACAAAGTACAGGCAGAAACTCTGAAGAGAAAAACAACAGAAATGTACAGTATTGTGTAAAAGTCTTGGGCACCCCATCCTTTCTTTATGTTTTCTAGGAAAAAGGGAAACAGGTGTAGTGATTTATTGAAATGAGGAAATATGACTAGAGAAATACAGTATACAAGGTCAAAAAGACAACTCTAAAAAGTTTGAAAGTCAATATTTGGTAGGGCTTGACAAGTTTTTTTTTTTTTTTTTTTTTCCTCTCCTTTCTTCTCCCTTATAGTTCACTAACAAAGCTCGTAATTAAACAATATTACACAAGAGCGTGACATATCACTGCATTGCAGTAGTAAATAAGCATAACATAATAAAGAATAGGATTACTGTCATTTCACACACAAATTAAACATTGTCCAGTACAGAAATCTGTGCGTTTACGTACCGTTTGTGGGTCACATGACTCGCAACAGTGGCCTTAGCTTGTCCGTTTTGTCATCCGTCCCGGCAGAAAAACAGTTGAGATGACATGATTAGCCATCAGAGGCTAACAGCAACTTAGCTGTTAGCTGTTCGCCTGTAGATGTCTGCTCTTGTCTCACAAGAGTGAACATCATCACCAGGGACAACATACATCCTCAGCATGGTCTGTTCACTCTGCTAACCTCTGGCAGGAGTTATCACAGTTTGAAGACTAGGACAACCAGGTTTCAGAACAGTTTCATCCCACATACAATAAGACTACTGAACTCTGGTCAAATTTAATTTCCAAAAAATACTTTTCACCTGGCAACTAGTGCAGAGGTACAGTTTTAGATTGTACAGATGTATCTTTTAGCTGTATAGATTTTTATATATATTGGGAGTTAAATTGTAATTGCACTTTAGCTCGGATAAGTTGCAAATTCTTCTCATCTATCTTGTTTTATCTATTTGTTTCTGAATATTGCTGTGGAGAACAAAGCAACGGAATTTTGATCTATGTGCACTGAAGTGTTTGTCTGAATGACAATAAAGTTTGGAATACGAAATACGAATGTGCAAGGTTATGTCGGTTTTAAACCATGAATGTTGATTTTGGTTTTATTTCAGTTAATCGCCCAGCCCTAATATTTGGTTTGACCATCTTTATTCTTCAAAACAGCCTGAACTCTCTTAGGTAAGCTTTCTTGTAATTTCTTTAATTAGTCTTCGGGAATAGGCTTCTTGAAGTCCTTCTTTAGATGCTGACTGACTTTTGTTCTGTTGTCAAGATGATCCCATATTTTTAATATGGATTTAACACTCCATAAGACCTGCTGTGCCACTGATTTTTAGTCCAGTCCTTAGGACTAGGACATATATTTCATCAACTGTAGATGTTTTCTTAGACCTGACAGCTCTTCTTTTGTCCTCTGTTTGTCATGATTCCTCAAAAAAGAAAAGAAAAAAAAATCAAGGAAACTGAACAATGTTTAGATACAAAAACTTGATTAAAAATGAGTGAAAATGGAGCCTGCTCTAACTGCAAAGAAAGACTTTGAAAGACCTTCAGAAAGCCTGGGAAACTATTGCTCAATATACTTTATATTGAGCAATTTACATAATTATATGTAAGTATCTCCTTAGAAGCACAATATAAAAAAGAGGGAATGCCAAAGAGTTTTGCACAGTACTCTAAAATACCCAGGCTCCAGCCTGTCTCCAGTCTGCCTAGGATGGAGTAGCCTGATGAACGAACTTACTAACTAATCTAGGCCCTTTCCCTTTACCTTTAGTACAGCCTGAGTTTGGCAATTTTTGCGCTTTTTTTTTTCTGAAATCACATAAGCTCCCAGTTCTCTTGACTTTGAACACAACCTGGATGGAGACCCACCTGAGGATCACTGGGTGTGAGTTTCCTGAACATCTGGGCAATTACCTAGGACAGTGGTTGGCAACCCACAGCCCTCCAGCTGCCATGCTGCGTCTCCCTGCAGTTGTATCTCAAAACACACAGAAATTAATGAAGTTGATTTTAATTATTTCATTTTTTTAAATTATTGTTAATTGCAATTGGACACATTTCTCAACAGAAAAGCATATTTTTATGAACGTAAACTATATATATTTTTAAATTATTTATTAAATTAGTTTTTTTTTTGACTCTCGGCGCCACACCAGTAGGCTGCCTTTTGCAACAGCGGCTCGATTCCGAGTTTTTTTTCCCTTCCTCTCTCTTTTGATCACTTTTTTTTTTTTTTCACCCCACTTATATCACGGACACACAGATCGTCCCAAATGTCTCCTGAGCCGGTGGACGGAGCCACTGTTTATAGCAGGATACGATACAACAGGGAAGAGCTGCTAGCATTTAACTGCCACCCGGTCCCACTGGAAAAACTCGACATACCGAGAGAATTGAGGCGAAAGCGTCGCGGCTGCCGGGCTGGAGTAAGGCGGAAGACAAAAAATATAAGGTACAGACCCTCCCTTCCATCTGTTGTCATGGGAAATGTACGGTCGATACTGGGAAAGTTAGATGAGCTAGCGGCTATCTCCCATTATGATAGCACTTACCGGGAGTGCTCTCTCCTTTTGTTTACTGAGACGTGGCTAACTGAACTAGCAGCAGATGCTAACATTGAGCTGGAGGGTTTTCACATGATACGAGCTGACCGAACACCAGAGAGTGGCAAAGCAAGGGGCGGTGGTGTGATAATGTATGTTAACAACAACTGGTGCAGACCGGGACATATCACTGTTAAACAACGACACTGCAGCAAAGACATTGAGTTGCTAGCTGTTAGCATGAGGCCTACATATCTCCCGAGAGAACACTCACACGTGATCTGCATTGTTGTTTATGCAAATCCGACGGCGAACGCTGGGACAGCACGTGACGTCATCCATTCAGTAACCAGCAGGCTGCAGACAGAACACCCAGATGCTCTTCTCCTCATCTCAGGCGATTTCAACCATGTTTCACTGTCTCCCATTCTACCCACGTTCACCCAGTATGTCACATGCCACACTAGAGACAATAAAACACTGGATTTATTCTACGCAAACACTAAGGAGGCGTACACCTCATCACAACTCCCCCCACTCGGGAGATCGGATCACAACTTGGTTCATCTCCGGCCGGTGTACAAACCCCTAGAGCACAGACAACCTCCGGCCATGCACACTGTGGAGTTATGGTCTGAGGAGACAATGGACACTCTAAAGGACTGTTTTGAAGCCACTGCCTGGAAGCAGCTCTGCGATCCACATGGTGAGGACATCGATGGCCTCATTCACACCTTCACGGGCTACCTCAGCTTCTGTGTGGACAAATCCGTTCCCACCAAGACCATACGGCGTCACTCAAACAACAAACCCTGGATCAACCCTGAGATAAAAACACTTCTGAGAGAGAAGAAGAGGATCTTCAGGTCGGGGAACAGGGAGATGCTGAAGTCCGTACAGAGGGAGCTGAGGAGAAAGATCAGAGAAGGCAAGGACAGCTTCAGGAAGAAGATGGAGGACAAGCTGCAACAGAGCGACATCAGCGGGGTCTGGAGAAACCTCAAAACCATCTCGGGGCTCCAGAATACCTCCCCCCAGGCCACGGGGGGCAGGGAGTGGGCGAACAACCTGAATCTGTTTTTCAATAGATTTGACCAACCGCCCTCCCCCCTGTCTGCACAACAACCACTGCTGCCTCTAAGAAATCAAGTCCTGCTGCCCACTCCCCACTCCACCGACACCCCCCCCACTCCCAACACACAGCCCCCCATCCTGACCCTGACCAAGACCCAGGTGAGGACGGAGCTGAGGAAGATCAAGGCGAGGAAGGCGTCGGGACCGGACGGCATCAGCGCAAAGCTCCTCAAGTCCTGTGCAGACCAGCTGTGTGGGATTGTGACGTATATCTTCAACATGAGCCTGAAACTGGGGAGGGTACCACAGCTGTGGAAAACATCTTGTGTGGTACCTGTACCAAAAACTTCCCACCCCAAAGACCCGAACAGCTACAGACCGGTGGCCTTGACGTCCCACTTGATGAAGACCCTGGAGAGACTGCTCCTTGCTCATCTCCGCCCCCTGGTGGAACCAGCGATGGATCCACTCCAGTTCGCCTACCAGCATGGCATTGGGGTGGAGGATGCGGTGATCTTCCTCCTTCACCGTTCTCTGTCCCACCTGGAGAAGCCCGGGAATATGGTGAGGATCATGTTCTTTGACTTCTCCAGTGCTTTCAACACCATCCAACCGATGATCCTGAAGGACAAGCTGCTGCGCGCAGGGGTGGACCAGCACCTGTCATCATGGATCCTGGACTACCTCACGAACCGGCCTCAGTTTGTGAGAACCCGGGACTGTGTTTCCGACACGATCATCAGTAGCACGGGGGCCCCCCAGGGAACGGTGCTGGCTCCCTTCCTGTTCACTCTTTATACTGCGGACTTCTCACACAACACAACACATTGCCATCTACAGAAGTTCTCTGATGACTCTGCGATCGTTGGTCTCATCTCCAACGGAGATGAAGCTGAGTACAGAGGGCTTATCCAGGACTTTGTGGACTGGTGCCATCGGAACTGCCTCCAGATCAACGCGAGGAAAACTAAGGAGCTGGTGGTGGACTGCCGCAGGCATGGGCAGCCCCTCACAGCACCAGTAAATATACAGGGAACAGACATCGAGATGGTGACATCCTATAAGTACTTGGGTATTCATCTGAACAATAAACTAGACTGGTCACACAATACTGATGCACTCTACAAGAAGGGACAGCGCAGGCTGTTCCTGCTGAGGAGACTCAGGTCTTTTGGTGTACAAGGGGCGCTGCTGAAGTCATTCTATGACACGGTGGTGGCATCAGCCATCACTTTTGGAGTGGTCTGCTGGGGCAGTGGCATTACTGCAGCCGATAGGAAGAGACTGAACAAACTGATTAAGAACGCTAGCTCTGTCCTGGGGCAGCGCCTTGATCCGATGGAGGAGATAGGAGAGAGAAGGACGGTGGCTAAACTGTCATCTCTGCTGGAGTCCGAGTTCCACCCTATGCAGGACATACTGGATGCACTGAGGAGCTCATTTAGCAGCAGACTACATCATCCCAGGTGCACAACCGAGAGGTTTCGTAGGTCCTTCCTACCAACGGCTGTCAGACTGTACAACCTAAGCAGGGCTGCTCGCAGAGATAGCAAAAAGACGTAACAAACTAATAGTTTTTTTGAATGCAAAAGATGCAATAGACTTACACAATGGTCCTCTCCGGCATACAACTAGGAACATACCGGTCGCTATGGAGGGTGAGAATATGTATGGGCACATAATCATACCATGTAGGATAACTAAATAGACGGTTATGCTGTTTCATCCCACCTAGCAACAATGCTCTGCACTGTGTGTGTTTATATATTTACATATTTATTCCATCTAGCTACAATGCTCAGCACTGGGTGTGTTTATATTTATATTTATATATCTATATATTTATTCCATCTAGCTACAATGCTCCGCACTGTGTTTTTATATATCTACATATTATTCCATCTAGCTACATTGCTCCGCACTGTGTGTGTTTATATACTTGCATATTTATTCCACCTAGCTGCAATGCTCCGTACTGTGGGTGTTTATATATTTACATATTTATTCCATCTAGCTACAATGCTCTGCACTGTGTGTTCATATATTCATATATTTATTCCATCCAGCTACAATGCTCTGCACTGTGTGTCTGTGTGTGTGTGTATATATATATTTTATAGTAATATGTACATATGTATATTAGCTGCTCTTGCTTGCTTGTTTTTTTTTGTTTTTTTTTTTTTTTTTTCTTTTTCTTGCCTTCTGATTGTTGCTCTGAGTGTTGCTATCCCTGTGCTGTTGCAATCCTGGAATTTCCCCGTTGTGGGACTAATAAAGGCTTATCTTATCTTATCTTATCTTATCTTATGTTGTCAACCATGTGTGACTGCCTCACATCTGACTGCGACTGCACAAAGAGCCGCTCAGCCTCTCCTCAGTACATATGGAGAGAGAGCACGGACAGCAGCCGCTTCCTGCCACTCTCAGTAAGACCTGAACAAATCCAGAGAAAGTAAAATCACAGAGGAAAACAGAGAGTTTAATTCTGTGTGTACAGATTAATTTGCGTTCATGTATGGTTGTTATGTGGAGAGAATTTCTCCAAGAGAACACAAACAATGAAAAACAGCCACCTCTTTAGTGTCTACAGGTCCATAAAAATTCTTAAAAAGTGATTTTTCTAAAATCAACACCTTAATTATCCTTAAAAATGAGAAACAATCCTTGAATTTCTGCTCAATAACCTTAAAATTAGTAGCCTGCGCTATAAATGCTGGATTCACAGACATGACCAAAGTCTGAATTAGTGTGAATTTATTTTCACCGTCACAGTTCAATACAGGCAGCGCGGTGGCAGAGTGGTTAGCACTGTGGCAGCACAGCAACTCACCCTTGGCTGGGGGGTCCTGGGTTTGATCCCAACCCCCGACCAACAGCGATCTGTATGGAGTTTGCATGTTCTCCCTGTGTCTGCGTGGGTTTACTCCGGGATTTCTCTGGTTTCCTCCCACATGCCAAAAACATGCAAGTTGGGTTAATTGGCATCAAACTGGGGATTCTAAATAGTCCTTAGGTATGAATGTGAGAGTGAATGGTTGTCTGTCTCTCTGTGTTGGCCCTGCAATGGACTGGCAATCTGTCCAGGGTGTACCCTGCCTCTCGCCCAAAGATGCTGGGATAGGCTCCAGCACCCCTGCGACCCAAAAAAAGGATTAAGCGAAAGAAGCTGGATGGATGGATGGATGAATGGACAGTTCAATACATCCTGAGTTATTAAAAATAAAAGCCCTCTACAGCAATTCAATTTCAGAATGGCTGTTTTTGTTATGTGCTTTTATTACGAAACCCTGTCAACCGGATATACTTGTCTGAAATCAGCAACCCACAGCCGACAGTTTTTCCTCACAATCTGTCAGTAAAAAAGAAAAAAAATTGTAAAAGGAGTTCAAATGAGTGAAAAGAGGAGAGAAGATTCTTTGAACAGTGATGTAGAGGTGAGCCTTTTCTTTTAAGGATGTTTACAGCTTTTTGTCTGCAGCATAACTGCTAGTTTGTTACCTGATGTTTTAATGGGGTTTTGGACAGTGAATTATAGACTGTCTATCAATACCATGCATTTAAAAAAAATTATAACCAACATTTACCTCAGCGGAGGAAGTTACTGTATTTTTTTAAGATTTTTTTTCCCATTATTTCTAATTGGCTTAATTTGCACCAAATGACTTTTAAAGTTATATTATTTAGAAAGTTGTTTAGAATTCTTTTTGTTTTATTCCAAAATAAAAAAAAGAAGAATATCAGACAACCAATCCACTAGTTGTCAAATTGAGAGTCTGGAGAACAAGTGAAAGACACAGATTTATATTATATTAATACATTTGAATAAGGAGCATTATGAAGAAACATAAAAAGGATGAAAAGTAGCTTCTTCTAAATAAAACTTTCGTCTCTAATTTATTAAAATATCAGGAACTAAAGCTGTATGGTCACTGTTGAAAGTAGGAGATGGATGATATTTTTCAGATTTAAACAATTTATGAATGTGCTGATAATTAAAAAAAACTATACAAAAAATTATGGTCAGATATTCAGAAATTTATTTTTCAGCACAAAACAATTTGTAATATATTTCTAATACTTTTATTTCATGAATGAAGTTACATATAAAGCTTGACAGTTTTTTCCACTGTTGTAGTATGAATTCATTAATACTACATATGATATTCACAGCTATGTATATAAAAAACTTTAAAATAAAATTTATGCTGTTTATAAAGGTCAAATTGCCGTTGCGGCTCTCAGCTACTTCTATTTTAGTCGGAGACGGGCAAAATGGCTCTTCGGTTGGCAAAGGTTGCAGACCCCTGACTTAGGAGAAGCAGTGATTCCTGTCAAATGCAGACTGACAGATGGCTGGACAGAGACAGAAGGATGATGAACACATACTGTAGTCATGGCATTAGCTCATTTCACCTTTGCTGGAAGGAGCTAAAAAGAAAGTTTTCATCTTAGCAGATGCCTTCTTTGAGTAACAAGCCTGAAAGCAGAGCAGAAAAGAAAAGAATAAACTTATTGATGCTCTGACAGACTTCAAACTCCAGTGGATTACTGCATACTGTGGAGCTCAAGGAAATGAAAAACCAGACAACCTGCCAGATCCATTTAGCTATGGAACTCTGGCTAAAGGGGCATCTGACATTTATCATATATAAAGGTACTATATGACACAAACTGTTAGTGAAAAGCAATATACTTAAGCAATATTATACAAGAGTGAGTTTGGTATCATGAATATACGAACTCCACCAGAGTGTGATTGGTTTGTGCCCTCCGTGAGTGTAATATTGCTTTTTATACAACAGTTCCGACAAGCAAAATTTATCAAATGAAAGCAATACTGGACAAAATATTATGATTTGTGTGTTTAACCAGTTATTTTGCACACCTGAGAAAAAAAAAGTCCCTTCTGAATGTAGCCACTAACTGCTGCTAAACATCTCAATCAGCATGAAGACGTCCATTGTCATTTCACACACATGTAAACAAATTAAATATTGTCAAGTGCAAAAGTAATAAGTGTTTTTAACACAAACCTGTTAAGTCGATACTTCAGAAAATCCCAGATCAAAACATATCTAATACTGGTCGTCAGAAGCTAGTAGTTAGCATGCTCGTGATTTAGCACACTTTGCTCGCTTTTCTTTGCATTTTCAGATGAAACGAAGAGTCCATCACCACAAAGGTATTGTGGTTTGTTAATCGCGACAATATCAAACTCTAGCACTGCCTATTTTTTTAAACAGATGTGAAATTGCTTAATGTAAAATGACTGGGTAGACGAAAGTAGACCTTTGCAAAAGAGTGGGACTTCCGGGTCACAGATGTTTAATTTTTTGTCACACAGCACTTCACTGTGGAAATTAGGCTGCTTGTCCACCAAACGCGTTTTTTCAGCTGTGGGTGACTATTTCCTATTCATTCTCTATGTAGTCCAGTGTCTACAGCGCAGAGAGCCCTTGACGCTGAAACGCTCTCAGTGATGGCTGCTTTTTGTCATGGTGCTCAGGGCGCTCAGAGTTGAAAAAATTTCAACTTTTCAGACTGCTGCTGAGCATGTCAATGTCAGACCTTTCTAAACAGCCAATCAGAATAAGGAAGGGTGGGACATAGGACACTGGTACAGTCTGTACTCAGACTCCTGTTTTTCGTGTCATATTTTGCATCCAGAGCTGCTACCAATGCTACAATATGTTTCCTGTCCATTGTTATTTAGAGCCCATTATTAGAAAATAAGTAGAAAGACTGACCATAGGGAAAGCGGAAGTGCTGAACTGTGAGTGACAAGCTGTTGCTGTGATACAGGGCACAGACTTTTTTTTCTCCAGAGTGCAGTGCACAAACGCTGAAAAAAAGACGTTCAGGGCGGTCAGGCAACAAAAAACGCATTTGGTGGACACACAGCCTTAAGGTATCCAAAACAGTGCTGCAAATGTCAGAGCTGACTGAAAACTACTGTTAGTAATTAACGTTACTAGAACATCTTTGAAGCGGAGTGATACATATCCAGTGACATTGGAGTGCAATTATGGCGGATTATAGTAAGTCCTGGAATCTCTATCATCCAATCAAATTGCTCGGTTGGAACTAACTGTTGTATAAAGGAAAATAAGAGGTATTTCTTATATATACTGGATGTAGTTCTTTCTTGGACTGGCTGGGCAAATATATTAACACCTACAAGAATCTACTTCCGGCGCCACATGAGTAGGCTGCCTTTTGGCAACAGCGGATCAATTTCTTCCTATTTCTATTTATATCTGGCTTCTCTTGCTAAACTTTCTGATCCGGTGACACCTTATCCATCACGGACACACGGATCGCCCAAATGTCTCCTGAACCAGCGGACGGAGCCACTGCTTTTAGGAGGCAGTACAATAGAGGCCAACTGTTAGCACTTAATCAGCCCACGATGCTAATGCAAGAATACGACATACCGGTAGAAATAAGACAGAAGCAACGTGGATGTCGTGCTGGAGCAAGACGGCGGGTGAGAAATATAAGGTACAGACCCATCCTTCCATCCATTATTATGGGGAATGTACGATCGCTACTCAATAAGACAGATGAGCTAGCGGCTATGGCTCGTTACCAGAGCGTCTTCAGAGAGATTAGCATGATGTTGTTTTCTGAGACGTGGCTAACAGAACTAGCAACAGATGCTAACATCAAACTGGAGGGTTTCCACGCAATACGGGCAAACCGGACACCAGACAGTGGGAAGGCAAGGGGCGGAGGAGTGATAATGTATGTCAATAACAGCTGGTGCAGATCGGGACATATCACAGTTAAGGAACAACACTGCAGCAAAGATACTGAGTTGCTAGCTGTTAGCATGTGGCCTACCTATCTCCCAAGGGAATACTCACACGTGATCTGCATTGTTGTTTATGCAAATCTGACGGCGAACGCAGGGACAGGGCGTGACGCCATTCACTCAGTAACTGGCAGGCTGCTGACAGAACACCCAGATGCTCTTCTCCTCATCTCCGGGGATTTCAACCATATTTCACTGTCCCCCATTCTGCCCACGTCCACCCAGTATGTCACATGCCACACTAGAAACAATAAAACACTGGACTTATTCTATGCAAACACTAAGGAGGCGTACACCTCATCACCACTCCCCCCACTCGGGAGATCGGATCACAAATTGGTTCATCTCCTGCCGGTGTACAAACCCCTAGTACACAGACAACCTCCGGTCATGCGCACGGTGAAGATATGGTCTTAGGAGGCAATGGATGCTCTAAAGGACTGTTTTGAAATCACTGCCTGGGAGCAGCTCTGCAATCCACATGGTGAGGACATCGATGGCCTCACTCACACCATCACGGACTACATCAACTTCTGTGTGGACAACACCGTTCCCACCAAGACCATACGGTGTTGCTTGAACAACAAACCCTGGATCAACCCTGAGATAAAAACACTTCTGAGAGAGAAGAAGAGGATCTTCAGGTAGGGGAGCAGGGAGATGCTGAAGTCCGTACAGAGGGAGCTGAGGAGGAAGATCAGAGCTGGCAAGGACAGTTTCAGGAAGAAGATGGAGGACAAGCTGCAACAGAGTGACATCGGTGGGGTCTGGAGAAACCTTAAAACCATCTCTGGGCTCCAGAATACCTCTTCTCAGGCCACAGGGGGCAGGGAGTGGGCAAACAATCTGAACCTGTTTTTTAATAGGTTTGACCCCCCCACCCCCCGCCTGCACACCAACCACTGCCACCTCTAAAGTCATCGAGACCTGCTGTCCACACCCCACTCTACCAACACCTCCCCACTCCCAGCACATAGCCCCCCAACCTGACCCTCACTAAGACCCAGATGAGGACGGAGCTGAGGAAGATCAAGGTGAGGAAGGCCTCGGGACCGGACAGCATCAGCGCAAAGCTCCTCAAGTCCTGCGCAGACCAGCTGTGTGGGATTGTGGAGCACATCTTCAACCTGAGCCTGAAGCTGGGGAGGGTACCACAGTTGTGGAAAACATCTTGTGTGGTACCTGTACCAAAGACTTCCCACCCCAGAGACCTGAACAGCTACAGACCAGTGGCCCTGACGTCTCACATGATGAAGACCCTGGAGAGACTGCTCCTTGCTCACCTCCACCCCTGGTGGGACCAGTGATGGATCCACTCCAGTTCGCCTACCAGCATGGCATCGGGGTGGAGGATGCAGTGATCTTCCTCCTTCACCGTTCCCTGTACCACCTGGAGAAGCCTGGGAACGTGGTGAGGATCATGTTCTTTGACTTCTCCAGTGCTTTCAACACCATCCAACTTATGATCCTGAGGGACAAGCTGCTGTGCGCAGGGGTGGACCAGCACCTGTCATCATGGATCCTGGACTACCTCACAAACCGGCCACAGTTTGTGAGAACCTGGGATTGTGTGTCCAACACGATCATCGGCAGCACGGGGCCCCCCAGGGAACGGTTTTGGCTCCCTTCCTGTTCACCCTTTATACTGTGGACTTCTCACACAACACAACACACTGCCATCTACAGAAGTTCTCTGACGACTCTGCAATTGTCGGCCTCATCTCCAACGGAGATGAAGCTGAGTACAGAGAACTTATCCAGGACTTCGTGGACTGGTGCCATCGGAACTGCCTCCAGATCAACACGAGGAAAACTAAGGAGCTGGTGGTGGACTGCCGCAGGCAAGGACAACCCCTCACAGCACCAGTAAACATCCAGGGAACAGACATTGAGATGGTGACATCCTACAAGTACCTGGGTGTTCATCTGAACAATAAACTAGACTGGTCACACAATACCGACGCACTCTACAAGAAGGGACAGCGCAGGCTGTTCCTACTGAGGAGGCTCAGGTCTTTTGGTGTACAAGGGGTGCTCCTCAAGACATTCTACGACACGGTGGTGGCATCAGCCATCACTTTTGGAGTGGTCTGCTGGGGCAGTGGCATTACAGCAGCCGATAGGAAGAGACTGAACAAACTGATCAAGAAAGCTAGCTCTGTCCTGGGGTAGCGCCTTGACCCAGTGAAGGAGATAGGAGAGAGAAGGATGGTGGCTAAGCTGTCATCTCTGCTGGAGTCTGAGTCCCACCCTATGCAGGACATACTGAACGCACTGAGGAGCTCATTTAGCAATAGACTACATCATCCTAGGTGCGCGACCGAGAGGTTTCGCAGGTCCTTCCTACCTACGGCTGTCAGACTGTATAACCTAAGCAGGGCTGCTTGCAGAGATAGCAAAAAAAAAAACGTGACGACCTAATAGTATTGAGTGCAAAAGACGCAACAGACTTACACAAATGGTCCCCTCCAGTATACAACTAGGACAATATCAGTCGCTACGGAGGGTGACAATATGTATGGGTACATATTCATACTATGTAGGATAACTAAGTAGACGGTTATGCTGTTTATTGCATCTAGCTACAATGCTCCGCACTGTGTATATATATTTATATATTTATGTGTACATACGTATATTCACTGCTCTTATCTTCTTATCTTCTAAATTATTGCTCTGAGTGTTGTTGTCCCTGTGCTGCTGCAATCCTGGAATTTCCAATTGTGGGACTAATAAAGGCTTATCTGTTCAACCACTCATGTTTTTGCTTCTCTGTATGAGCATGTTTACACTGCAAGGTAATCCCAAACTCTCTATTGATCATGGACCAAAGTGTTAATCTTAATTTAACTTCATGGAATTGCAGAGGTCTACAAAATTTAAAAAAACTTAAACAAGTTATGAATAAAATAAAGGACATGGGTTCAAGAATTGTGTTTTTACAAGAAACTCATCTGATAGAGGAGGATGTTAAAAGAATTAGGAGTAGATGGCAGGGAAGTGTATTCACCTCTTCATTTTCATCCCGAGCCAGGGGAGTTATGACTCTCATACATAAATCAGTTCCTTTTCAAGTGAAAAATGTAATTGGAGACAAATTTGGAAGATATGTAATCATTCAAGGTTCTTTGCTATTAGAAAATATAAATCTTGTGAACTTATATGGTCCCAATATAGATGATCAGAAGTTCTTTGCTAATTTATTTCTCATCTTATCATCACTTACAGGGCAACATATAATAGCAGGGGATTTTAATTGTACATTGAATCCAGGTGTGGATAGATCAACAGGACTGGATTGTACGCACATTGGATGTAGGATGACTATTAATCATTTTATGAAAGAATTGAGATTGTTAGATATATGGAGAGAAATGAAACCACAAGTTAAAGCCTATTCTTGTTATTCCAGTACCTACAAGACATTCTCACGTATTGATTATTTTTTGATTTCCACAGAATTAAGGTCCAAGATTCAAAACTGCTTTTATGATAACATCGTGATCTCTGATCATGCACCCTGTTGTCTAATATATGTAGATAAAAAATTGACAAAGGAATCAGGTAGATGGCAATTTCAGCATAAATGGCTTCAGGATGAGGAATTTGTCAAGTATATAGAAAAACAGATAGACGAGTTCTTTGACATCAATACTACACAAACATCAGCATGTGTAAAGTGGGAGGCTTTCAAAGCTTTTATTAGGGGGCATATTATTAGTTATACAGGATCAAAATCTAAGAAGACTCGAGAGGAGAGAGCTAAATTGGAACATAAAATAAAAAATCTTCAGGAAAAAGTGTATGCAGGAAGTGACCCAAGGTTGGAGAATGAATTACTGATTTTGAGAGCTGAATACGACAAAAAATCAGCGAATAGAGCTGCCTCGAGTCTTCTAAGATTGAAACAATCTTTTTATGAACAAGGTGAAAAATCAGGAAAATTATTAGCATGGCAGATTAAACAATTGGAAATTAAAACACCAATTACCAGTATTATAAGTAAAGGACAGGTAGTTATAGATCCTTTAGAAATTAATAGAGCCTTTAGAGATTACTATGAAAAATTATATGATACCAAAAATGAACCTGATTTAACAAAACTAAATGGGTTTTTGAACGAACTATCTATACCGTGTATTCCAAATGAAAACAGGGAGATATTGGAGTCTAAAATTAGTCAAGAAGAAGTTGGGCTAGCCATTGATAATATGAAATCAGGAAAAAGTGCAGGACCAGATGGTCTTCCAGTTGACCTTTATAAAAAATTTAAGAATAAATTAATAAAACCTTTTTTGGAAATGGTTTTAGAAGCATTTCAAAATAATAATTTACCATCCTACATAAATAATGCCTTAATTATACTGCTGCCAAAACCAGGTAAGCCCTCTAATAAATGTGAAAATATGAGACCAATAAGCCTATTAAACGCCGACCTTAAGATAATCTGTAAAATTTTAGCAAGACGAATACAAGAAATTTTACCAAATATTATTAATCGAGATCAGAATGGCTTTATAAAGGGTAGACAAGGCTTCCATAATGTAAGAAGACTATTTAATATTATCTATTTTAATAAAGAAGCACCGGATACAGCTCTCCTATCATTGGACGCCGAAAAGGCCTTTGATAGAGTTGAATGGCCCTTTCTTTTTGAAGTCCTACAAAGGTTTGGACTTGGAAATAATTTCATAAAATGGGTTCAAATAATATACAATAATGCTACAGCAGAAATCCTAACAAATAACAATATTTCAAAACCAATAAAAATCAATAGAGGATGTCGACAAGGCTGTCCACTCTCACCTTTACTGTTTACTATGGCAATTGAACCTTTAGCGATAGCGATACGTTTACATTCACAAATATATGGAATTAAAGTTGGACCAACAGAACATAAAATCTCCCTGTACGCCGATGATATAATTTTGTTTATGTCGAATCTAAAAAAATCAATTCCAACCTTGTTGAATTTAATAAAGAATTTTGGGGAAATATCAGGATATAAAATAAATAAAACTAAATCTTCAATATTAATGCTAAATGAGACCCAGAGAAATTACCCAGCCCCTGAGGTAAATCAATTCAATGTTGTAAATCAGTTTAAATATTTAGGAATCCAAATTATGCCTAAGCTAGAATCAGTCGCCAGTGTCAACTATGAAGCCTTAATGTCAGATATCAGTGAGTTAACTCAGAGATGGATGTCACTACCAATGTCGATGATCGGGAGAATCAATATACTTAAAAGTAATATTTTACCTAAAATACTTTATTTATTTCAATACATTCCCTTATCACCACCTTTAGATCTATTCTCAAGAATAAAAAAAAAGTTAGTGGAATTTATATGGAACAACAGGAGGGCTAGATTACGTCTGTCTTTATTATATTTACCATTTGATCGTGGAGGTCTGAAATGTCCAAATTTTATGTTGTATTATTGGTCGGCACAACTGAGGTCTATGACATATTATTTTTCATCAAATGATCTCCCTCACTGGACTGAAATGGAATCATACAATTTACCTTTACCTCTTCCCATATTCATATACTCAGATTCGGCAAAAAAATTACAAAAACAAGTTAAAAATCCATTTGTAAAGCATATGATCAAAATATGGTGTGAAGCTAAAAACTATTTAAAAGAACCACAGTTATTGTCACAATTTAGTCCAATATGGGGTAATCAATATTTTAAACCAGGGAGAGCGGACGCTGTATTTAAAGTATGGAATTTAAAAGGGATACAAAAGATTCAGGATTTATATTTGCCATGTGCAGACAACATAATGTCTTTTGAAGAGCTGAGGATCAAATTTAATCTCAATAGAACACATTTTTTTAAATATCTTCAACTTAGAAACTTTATTCGATCAAATCAAAATAAAGCTCTCACTCGACCTATTTATTCATCCTTGGAAAAAATGATGATGAAAGATAGTAAAAGAAAGGGTATTATTTCAGAGTTTTATAACTCATTGACACTATCTTCAAGTGAAAATTCACTGAAAAGATTAAACTACTGGAAAGAAGATCTGCAAATTGAAATTTCAGAGGAACAATGGGAATTGGCTTGTACAGAAGCCCAAACCAAATCAATAAATGCACGCCTTAAATTGATACATTTCAAATGGTTAATGCGGATGTATGTTACACCGGAGGAGTTAAATAGATATAACAAAAATATACCAGATACATGCACAAAATGCATGGAAAGTAAAGGAACCCTATTTCATTGTTTATGGGAATGTAGATTAATAAGAATGTTTTGGGAAGAGGTGAGGGTAACAATTGAAAAAATAATCTCAAAACAAATCATATTGAATCCTAAACTGGTTTTGTTGGGTCTGTACCCAGAAAAGCATAATTTCAATAAAAGTGAAAGAACATTCATAGACCTCAGTTTGCTTAATGCCAAAAAATGTATTGCACTATTATGGAAAAAGACTCATAGACCAGATGTGACTCAGTGGTTAAGACAGATGTTAACAAACCTTCCATTAGAAAGAATAACATATATACTGAAATCAAAGGAAATTGTGTTTGAGAATATATGGAGACCTTTTATTGATTATGTAAAAAATTTAAACATAACTCTTGAAGAAGAAGGTGAATGATGTGTGTGGACCTTGTAAATTCCAAACTGGTGAACATAATATGTATACTTATGTATTGGATTGTCTAGACTAAACAGAGGAGCATTGTTGAAGACTTGATTTTGTTGGTGGTTGTTGGTGTTTTTAGTGCATTTTTTTTTTTTTTTGTAGTACTTTAGTGTTAGTGTTTGATTGTTTGTATCATGTTTGTTAAAAAAAAAAAAAAGGTTCAATAAAGATATTGTGGAAATAAAGGCTTATCTTATCTTATCTTAAGAATGACCAAATTGGCTTAGCAGTAGACAACCTTCTTGTTACTTCCTCACTGAAAGGAAGTTATTATGGTTATTCTTGTGGAGTCTCTTATCCTGTGAATGTCTTCATGTCTATATCTCCACATGACTACCCTCGTCTAGCTGTAAAGCTTGGGTAACATACAATCGCCATATCAAGACCCTGAAGCATTTTCACATACACTGCCTCCAGCGTACACTGGGAATGACTTGGCATGATCGTGTGCCTCATTCTGAAATACTCACAAAAACCAGCTATAAGAGTATGGAGACCATGATCACATAGCATCAGCTGCAGTGGTCAGGTCACATAATCAGGATGCCACCATAACGTTTGCCCTGCCACCTATTGTATATCCAATTGTATGAGGGGGGGCTGAAAAGTTCACAGTGGTCAAATTTGACCAAATGTGGTTTATTTTTCAATAAGGGATTCAAGTGCCACAACACCGATGGAAGAAGTGTGTGGACCGAAGGGGAGACTGTGTTGAAAAATAAACCACATTTGGTCAAATTTGACCACTATGAACTTTTCACCCCCCCCCCCCCCCACACACACACACACACACACACCCCTGTATCATGGTCAACTCCTGGCTGATGGGCAAAAGAAGCCATACAGTATAAGGACCAATTTAAGATGGCACTAGAAAAATGTAATATCAGACTAGAGATGATTGAAGGTCTGGCCTCCAACTGTGGTGGTTGGCTGCAGCCGTGTGTGGAGGGGGTCTGTGCAATGGAGGAGGAGAGGATAGCCAGAAGACAGGAGAAAAGAGGAATAGGTCAGCAGTTGCCACTGTTACTATAACATCATCAACATTTACATGCCAAATCTGTAACAGAACTTGTGGATCCAGGATAGGATTGTTTAGCTATCAAAGAACTCACCGATAATAGAAGTGGATGCCACCATCTGACTAGATGGACAACCAGCAAGCAAGCAATATCTGATTCTAGTCCTTGTTGCTCTGCAAAATCCACTGTAAATAAATTCCTAAGTGACTATTTCTAGACTCATTATTATCTCCTCACATGTTGATGGAAAATGACAATATAGACATGAGGAAAAATAGATGTGAGGACAAGAAAAACAAAAGTGCTACAGCATTTATCTTGACACTTCCCAAAGATTATGCATCTTTAAACAGAAAAGCTACAACAGCTGTTATTTAGGTATACAACAGGACCTCTAAACCCACTATAAACCCCCACAAGAGGGCTTCAGAGGAGCACCATGACACACTGTGATAAAATGAATAACCTCAGGTTGGTATGGAAAGGGTTTATGTGACATATGTCGATTGATTACGCATACAAAAACGTGCAGCAAGACGTCCTGGCATTCTGTCTGAAAATCCCCTTCAGCACACTTTCTGCCCTTTAAGAGGCCTTTTGTTGACAAACAGGAAAATCTGAATGCCAGATGTGTTTTGAGACAGAGGAGAGCAAGTCCCATGTCTTATGTAGCATGTGTGGTATCGAGTTAAGGCCCAGCACTAGCCTTGGGGAGTCCTGGAGAAGGCATTAGTGTGCTAATAGCACTGGAGCACAGTGTGCTAGTGTACTCTGCAACTTGGATCACATCCCTCCCAGGAGCTGGTTATTGTCAGGCAATACGCAGCAGAGCCAACCACACCCTGCAAACCCGCAACAACTACACACCAATTCACCTACTTAACCTATACACTCTGAACATGTGAGTTTCATTTGGAAAATTCAGGCAGAGAAAATGATGGTATTCAATATTCTAAAAGAGGTCAATCATAAAAATGGTCAGTGATGGCTCAGAGATCCCACTCCATTCACTGTTTATCAGTTGGGGGGTTTCTAATGCTTCAGGCTCCTTTGAATAAAAACAAAAAAAAAAATAAAAAATGAGCAACTCAATTCCTTGGCGGAACAGGAAATAAACAAACGCTACTTGGAAACCGAAGAAGTAACATAGCAACATTGGCCTCTGTTATTCGGTGTCTGTTCTGCTGAGTGTTGCTGGAACCAGAAACCCTCCACTTATTCTGCAGATTGTGCCAGATTGTTTGGGGATTATGAGGGGTGGCTGCAGCACTGAGCCAGGGCTTTATGTGTGTGGAGATAGTAACTGATTTAGCATGTGCTGAAACAGTACACCATCTCTTTGACCCTGGGTGTCTCCCCCAGCCCCCCGCTGTGGCCCTCGCACTCCTTCCCTGCTAATCGATCCGTTTGGCACCCCTTGCGTGCTGTATGTGTGCGCGCAGACGGCCGGGTGTCTGGTTAGCAGATGGCCGGCTTTGCCGTTCTGCCTGCCGCACCACGTTGGTGTTATGGAGAATGCTTTGTAGCTTCGGGGCTCCAGCCTGAAAGACATTAGCGCTGTCCGTCAGAAATTAATTCCTGGCTTCCTCCAGTCTGGGCAGACAGTGGCCCTCCGCCGTCCTCCTCTGCGCCCTGTGCCACATGCCAACAGGGGGCCACGGAGGTAATGTGATATCACAGCATTAAAGATGATAAGAGCTTGCCTTTGATGAGCTAGCAGGAACGCCCAACAACTTTTACACTTGACCTTTCCATTACAGCCAAAGTCTCAGAAGATTTCTCCACTTCCTCAAACAATCCCCTTAAAATTTGATGGTGCCCCTGTCAGACAAGTCCATGCCCACGTCTTCTTGCCACACATGCTGCAGATCAAGAGAAAGATCCCCGTCCTTAAGTAAATTCAGCATCTCCACACCCTGCAGCAGCATGGCCCTATTCATCATGCAGGCTGACAATAATTCACTACATGGTGATTCTGCTTTACATGATTGTAACCATGACCACAGTCCAGACAAACAAAGTCATGTGTATGTAAATAGGTTCTGTGATTCCAGAGACGTGCCAGATGTCAGCTCAGAGGCAGCTGTTGTGTCGTGAGATCACTGAAAGCTCCACAGTGCAATTTTATAAATCAAAATAAAGCTCTACATAATAATGATAACAAATGACACTGTGATCAAAATGATTAGTCCAAGCAGTATGCCACGTGTGGATTAAAAACAGAGGGCCATTTAATATTATTTTGTGTTCAGACTGAAAAACACATTCAATATTTGCACAAAGAACAAAGGCCTTCATATCTCGTGCCACGGGGCAATCTCTCCATTACAGCAGTCCAATATTTAAAAAAAGACACACAACAGAAATTGCATGTGGAATATTAGTTTCTTCTGTGTAATTATACAAACATGATGACATTCAGATGGCAACGATTTAAAGATGCTATAATGCCACATGTAGCACACAACTGCGACAAAAGCCCGAGAGCAAACACTTGGAAGCCACCTCTCACATCTGAGGAAACCAGACACTGGGCTGTTTAGATTTTCTACCGTATAAAACTGAGGTGTCAAGCTCATTTTCTTCAAGGGCCATGTGCAGCTTAATTTGATCTCAAGTGAATGATAACATAAAAAATGACTCAGTTTCTCCCCTCCTCTCTTTCAGGGTTAAGTGGTACATGTGAAAACAGAACACACGATAAACAGCTTGGGATAAAGCTTCAGAATTTCTCACTTTTTCCACCAGTCTACTGTTATATAACATCTATTATATCAATTTTTTCCATATACAGTACCATCTATATTTGTGGCATAAATCTTTCTCAGACATAAAACCTTTACTTTTAATCTGTCAGTTTTGCGTAGAATCGTGCACCCAGATAAGACTAAGTCTTACGTGGTTAGATCCGAAAATCAACACATCCCAACACCGAATGCATTAAGAACAGAAGTGCATGTGTGTCTCTTTTTTATCGTCAGGCTCGGGAGGGGCATTTGACAGCAGTTGGATATGTTTGACACTTTAGGTAAGTCTTGGTCAGTGGTACAACATTTATAAGACAAACAAACAAACAAAAAAAACTATAACTACTTTTTACATAGTACAATTTCCAGCTACTCCACCTACCTTTGCCACCAACCAGTGTGAAAGGTCAGATCACAATCCATCTTCACTGTGTTTTGAGTCTAATTACCCCTGTAGTTGGTGCCATCTGACTGTCATTGACCACACTAAAAACATAAATAAATAATGCCCAGTGTAAATGTGTCAAGGATCTGGGTAAGCACTGCACTATCTTGCTTTGTGTTATTCTTTAGGCCTTTACATACTTCACAAGAACAGAGAAATTTGTTCTCTCTCCCAGGGCTGCAAGAAAAGTCATTCTGTTCTTGCAGCCGTGGTCTGGGAGTTCTTGCAGCATGTTCCTGACACACCATCTGGGAAGGACTTTTTTCTTTTGTGGTGTCTGACGACTATTGTGTGATTGGTCAGAAATTTGAATTTCCCAGGAGTTCTGCATTTGAGTTTCTTGTGAAGTATGAAATGTCCTGGCCAGAAAGAACTTTGTTCTTGTTCTTGCCACCTCAAGAAAAAGAAAAAAAAAGCTCTGTTCTTGCAGAGGATGTACAGGCCTTTTGTTTGGTTGCATAACATCTCTCATCAGGAGCTCAGGAGGATAAATGGCAGCAGCTGTGTGATCACCCTCACCTGCTGATGATCACCTGGGCCATAGCTATTAAAGCCTTATTTGGAGAGATGATTGCTGTGGGACCTTCCTGTTGGTAAATCTTCTCCTCTTGACCTCCAGGACTGTAAGCAGTGACTTGCTTCACTTTTCTGACTCCCGCTGACCAAACTCCTACTCCTTGTCCTCCAAGTTGAACCTTACCTCCCTATTTGCCAACTGCCTCATCCTCCTGGGCTCATGCGTGCTCACCCAGCAACCTCCCCCCTCTCGGCTACTTTGCCACTCTCTCGCTGGACAACCTCACCTGGACTCGTGCTCCTGCGGAAAGGACTCAAGTAAGGAACTCAAACATTAAACCATATCAAACTAACCGCCCCTTACCCAGTACTGTCTGTTACCTACACTCCCTCGGCTGGAAACCCTCACATGGACACCCCCCCCACCCCCCCGGAATTCTCAAGTAAGGACTTATACTCACCTAAATACTGACCTAAGGGTATCAAACCCCCTTTCCTGGAAGGTAAGGGGTCACCACTGCTCCCAAAGTAAGGCTGCATTGACACCAGGATAGTCTGGGGGTCTTGGTTCGATTGGGCAGGGAAGGCCGAGAATTTTCACACCTTCATTTGGTTTGGTTTGCATTCACACTGCACCGGAACAAACTGCCTGGACAACGTCACGCAGTTACAGCAACTGCTCGTTTGGAGCGCTGTAGCCGAAACCACCACTGACCAGGAAGAAAAAATCTCGTTGAAAAAGAAAAATCTGTCTCATCGATTGGCCAGGACCGAAAATGGAAATTCCTTCCCTTCAGCCAGGTTGTCTGCCACAAATGAAACATTTTTTTAAACTTTTCTCCTTGGCTTTCTCCGATAAAAGGACTTCTCGGATTCATGCGGTTGTCTTTACTGTTATTTTCTACCCAAAATGCACTATGGTAAATGCCACTTCCTCTTCCCAGACTACATGTTGCTATGGTTACACAAACACCGAGGGGCACTTCTGCCCTTTGGTCCGCTGGATACTCCGTGTGCATTCACACTCCGAGTGAAGTGGTCTCGGTTCACTTGCAAGTGAACCGAGACCCCCGTTTTCAGGCAGACCAGAGGTTGCTTGTTTGGTGCGCACAAGAGTTCAAATGCCCGTTCAGACTGCACCAAATGAACTGAACTATCCGCGGAAGTGGAGCAGAGTTCCTTTGGTCTGGACCAAACAGTGGCCGTGTGAATGCACCCTAAGAACCCTTACCCCCAATATCAAACCAAAACTTTCCATAACTAGAAAAGCACTCGGAGAGCGCAGACCTCCGCCAAGCGCCACAGTTCATCCGGTGATCCGGATCACCACCAAAATGTAATCATCCGTAGGATACCCCATTTCTGACAATCTCTGAAAATTTCATGAAAATCCATCCATAACTTTTTGAGTTATCTTGCTAACTAACAAACAGACAGACAAACCAATGCTGATGAAAACATAACCTCCTTGGCGGAGGTAATTAAGCTCCATCACCTACCCATCTCCTTCCTCTCCTCCCTACAGGAGTTTATCTCTCCGCTTGACAGGATCAGCTGAATTGTGTAAATAGTATGATAAATCCATTCACTTGCCTCAACTTCGTATCTGTATGGCTGTGTTCCGCTACTGGGTTCTCACCTACTTCGATCATGACAAAGTGGGGCCTTTGACACTTGTTCCTTGGATTTTGTTCATTAGGATGAAGATTATAAGCTCTTAACTGTTGATCCAGTGTGATCACAAGCGGGGACACTGGTCTGACTGGATGTGAGAGAAGAAATGTAATTTTTAAGCACACACTAACTTGTTGTAGCACAACAAGTCAATACAGTTGCCAACATGACACATCCCATGATGTCAGTATAGCAGCAAGTCACTGGGTTCTGTCAACATTTTCCCTTGGCACATACAATGCTCATGAACCCACTCTGGTTATTCACCCCATCATGGCACATATGGTGGGAAAATCTGCTCTCACTGAGCTGTGCTGTGGATTAGAACATATTTGCCCCATTCCGAGGCCAAAGAGAATAATTTAGAAAATGATAGAAACATCCATCATGACTACTGAGCTCCACAACGTCCTCGTCCAGCTTTCTGACAGCTCACATTTTATGGGTGATCTCATAAAGATTCAGCTACGAGAGGACGACTGCCTCGGCGGCACTACAGCTAATTTATTCGAGCTCAACATGACGTTCTCTGCAAATTAAATTGAAACTAAATCCAAGACACATATACACAGCATGTCTTCTCAACAAGTTAATATTCTTAAGTCGGGTTTCTTACACATTCTTCTTTCATGTTTTTCATACTTTGCTCTTATTTCCCATCCATTTGTCTCATAAAGCTCCACAGTGTTTGATGGTAAAATGATAGGGTGAAGAAATCTCAGGGGAATTGTTACAAAGTCCTCTGTCTTTAGCAGGTAAATAATCAATGCTGACTTGTTCCTGTGAAGCAGGAAGACAAACAAGATCAAGCTTTCCTGCCAGCCGGCCACCAATTTAAAGGCCTCTGCCTCAGCTGGTGGCCTCTTTTAAGAGATTGCCGACTGAATAAACAAGCCCGTATTCAAGATTTCACCTACATTAACAGCCCCCATTTTGTCTACATATGAACGGATGAGTTACACGAGCTGTGTAAAATTACTATTCACCATGTGAGAACAAGATGATTCTTGTCAGGCTCGGGGAGCAACTCCCACTGTTCGCCAGAGCTTATTTTTCCCCCCTTGCACACCAAAAAAAACCACAACAAACAACAAAAAAACACCCAATCTATAGAATAAGGGGAGAGATTTACAGCCAGTCAGGGCCGGGGGTCATCCGGCTGGATGCTTTCTTGGAGTGGCCTTTTCTCTCTTTGCTCCTTTCTTTCTTTTAGGTGTCCCTTCGGCTCCCACCCCTCCCCCAGCATTCCTCCCTTTTGTTTATTCTATATAAATACAATTGGACTGGGCCGCGGACCACACTGGTATACATTCCCTCTTTCTGTTGGTTTGTCCTTCACGCATACACATGTACGCAAACATGCATACACAACGTACACACACTCAGGCACAAAGGCGGCTGTTGACAAAGCGTGGTAGTCTTTTCAGCGGATCACCCCATCAAATATACAGTACAAACATCAGCCAGGCAGAACATTTCACAGGCTTAATTCAGTGCCGGCTAGGTGATTATTTTATTTTCATTTAAATACTGACTGTATTTGGTGGTGACAGCAGGTGAGCCCCACGAAGACACCAAAGATGGAAGGGGCAGACAAAAAGACAAGAAATAAGAGACAGTTTGAGTTGAAGCAAGAAAAAGAAGACAGAGGAGAAAAAAATAAGAAGGGAGTGAGGCCAGGAAGTGTGTGTGTGTGTGTGTGTGTGTGTGGCCATGCCAGGTCTCTGCACCAGTCTGTTGGTAAGGAGACGACAGGAATGTGTAGCATTCCAGTTTAGGGCAGTTTAATGAACATGCAGCGTTCTATTTTTGCAGCAGGCCCAACATTTCGCAATTTTCAAACTTTAAATTGAGCTATTTCAACTTATTTTGGTCAGTTTTCATTTGTGCAGACTGACACAGAGGAAAGAGAGGTGCTTTCAGATGATTTATGGAAAAGTGTTGGGCTCTGAGATAATTATTATTTTTTATATAGTTATCTAATTATTGTACTACAGCAGAAATCACGTGCCTCTAAATAGAGATGCCACAGAATACCGACTGTAGCTAATGTTCAGCACATCTATGCTAGAACATAACAAACAAAAGCATTTGCTTTGTAACTTGACATATTTGCTTGCTTTAAAAAATAATTTTTAAAGAAAGTGGAAAAGGACGTAAAGCATTCAAAGGTACCAACCACATTGTGAAAAAACTTAGTTTTCTTGGGTAATTAACTGAAATAAAACCAAAACCGACGTTCGGGATGTAAAACCGACGTTAATCTTGCTCATGTTGTTGTTTTTGTTTTGTTTTGTTTTTTCCTCTCTCCCTGTTGTGTGTGTACAGTCATGTGAAAAAATTAGGACACTTTATAAGCCTGTGGTTTTTTTTTTACATATTTGGACATATGGATATTTTTAATATCAATGTTAAAAATACTGGGAGATTCACGTAATACAACTAAACAATTAAAAAAGAATTAAAATCTTTTTTTCAAATTTTCTGTAAAATGTAATTCTAAACAAATAGTGAGGAATAAATTAGGACACCCCCTTCTTTTTTAGGATACCCCCACATTCATTCCCACTTAAAATGGCTAAAATAAATTAAAAAAATGCAAATAAAAACAAAAACAATGTTAGAAATAGATACGTGAATATTTCTTAATAAAGAACTGAATATTTAAAGGGGTGTCCTAATTTTTTCACATGACTGTATTTGACAGCTTTCATCACCTACTCCTTTAATGTGCGTGCTCATGTGTCTCCAGCCCCCTGAAAGCTGTGCAGTTAATGCTGTTTGGAAGCAGCAGAACACAGCGAAAAATTAAAACGGCTTGTATTGAAAAAAATGCAGTGGCCAGCCACATAGTATGTGATGATAGACTCTTTATTACATCTGAAGATGCCAAGAAAAAGAGAGCGAAGTGCACTTAAACTAGCAGGGATTGCCAAGAAGCTAAATCACTGTTAGCCACTAACAGCTATCTGCATCTGCTCAACTGTTTTGCAGGGGGAATGGATGACAAAATGGACAAGCTGGGGTTGAATTTAAGAACCCGATCAGAAACTCAATAGTCTGTATGCTTTTATAACACAATTATGACTGTGTAAAGGACTCCCCTAAGTCAGCTAACAAGCTTAGTGAATAATTCTGAGACTGCAGTAGTCATTAAAAGTGGCATTTTGTGTAGAATTTGGACAAACTACTTGTAATATCAGTCATGCTGAGCTTTTTAAATTGTTCTTGTTTGATTTGCTCATTACAAACAGTTACCAAAAAACCTAATTTCCAGTGGGGGTTGAATAATTCTGATTGCAACTGTAAATGGCCTCAACTGGCTCAAGCATTTAAGCGTGAGCCTTCATTACATATTAAATCTTATAATACTCCACATCTTGCATTGCAGGTGATGCTAAAAGCAGCTGATTTAGGGAGAGTTAACGAGGCATTGACCTGCTGCGGGCCACTGACCTGTATGGCTGCGGATGTGGACCCTTAGCGTGCCGTTGCTGGCGAACTTTTGTCCGCAGTATGGACAGATCTTCTCTTTCTCCCCTGTATGTGTCTGGCAGAAGAATGATAAAACAGACATATGGTGCATGTTAAGAAAAACATCCATCCTCACATCCTTCCTGCATTACCAAGTAAAATGTGATCTATGATTTTTTTTTTTTTTTTTTTTTTCCTCTCGGCGCCACACCAGTCGGCTGCCTTTTGCAACAGCGGCTCGATTCCGAGTTTTTTTTTCCCTTCCTCTCTCTTTTGATCACTTTTTTTTTTCACCCCACTTATATCACGGACACACAGATCGTCCCAAATGTCTCCTGAACCGGTGGACGGAGCCACTGTTTATAGCAGGATACGATATAACAGGGAAGAGCTGCTAGCATTTAACCGCCACCCGGTCCCACTGGAAAAACTCGACATACCGAGAGAACTGAGGCGAAAACGCCGCGGCTGCCGGGCTGGAGTAAGGCGGAGGACAAAAAATATAAGGTACAGACCCTCCCTTCCATCTGTTGTCATGGGAAATGTACGGTCGATACTGGGAAAGTTAGATGAGCTAGCGGCTATCTCCCGTTATGATAGCACTTACCGGGAGTGCTCTCTCCTTTTGTTTACTGAGACGTGGCTAACTGAACTAGCAGCAGATGCTAACATTGAGCTGGAGGGTTTTCACACGATACGAGCTGACCGAACACCAGAGAGTGGCAAAACTAGGGGCGGTGGAGTGATCATGTATGTTAACAACAACTGGTGCAGACCGGGACATATCACTGTTAAACAACGACACTGCAGCAAAGACATTGAGTTGCTAGCTGTTAGCATGAGGCCTACATATCTCCCGAGAGAACACTCACACGTGATCTGCATTGTTGTTTATGCAAATCCGACGGCGAACGCTGGGACAGCGCGTGACGTCATCCATTCAGTAACCAGCAGGCTGCAGACAGAACACCCAGATGCTCTTCTCCTCATCTCAGGCGATTTCAACCACGTTTCACTGTCTCCCATTCTGCCCACTTTCACCCAGTATGTCACATGCCACACTAGAGACAATAAAACACTGGATTTGTTCTACGCAAACACTAAGGAGGCGTACACCTCATCACAACTCCCCCCACTTGGGAGATCGGATCACAACTTGGTTCATCTCCGACCGGTGTACAAACCCCTAGTGCACAGACAACCTCCGGCCATGCACACTGTGGAGTTATGGTCTGAGGAGACAATGGACACTCTAAAGGACTGTTTTGAAGCCACTGCCTGGAAGCAGCTCTGCGATCCACATGGTGAGGACATCGATGGCCTCATTCACACCTTCACGGGCTACCTCAGCTTCTGTGTGGACAAATCCGTTCCCACCAAGACCATACGGCGTCACTCAAACAACAAACCCTGGATCAACCCTGAGATAAAAACACTTCTGAGAGAGAAGAAGAGGATCTTCAGGTCGGGGAACAGGGAGATGCTGAAGTCCGTACAGAGGGAGCTGAGGAGAAAGATCAGAGAAGGCAAGGACAGCTTCAGGAAGAAGATGGAGGACAAGCTGCAACAGAGCGACATCAGCGGGGTCTGGAGAAACCTCAAAACCATCTCGGGGCTCCAGAATACCTCCCCCCAGGCCACGGGGGGCAGGGAGTGGGCGAACAACCTGAATCTGTTTTTCAATAGATTTGACCAACCGCCCTCCCCCCTGTCTGCACAACAACCACTGCTGCCTCTAAGAAATCAAGTCCTGCTACCCACTCCCCACTCCACCGACACCCCCCCCACTCCCAACACACAGCCCCCCATCCTGACCCTGACCAAGACCCAGGTGAGGACGGAGCTGAGGAAGATCAAGGCGAGGAAGGCGTCGGGACCGGACGGCATCAGCGCAAAGCTCCTCAAGTCCTGTGCAGACCAGCTGTGTGGGATTGTGACGTATATCTTCAACATGAGCCTGAAACTGGGGAGGGTACCACAGCTGTGGAAAACATCTTGTGTGGTACCTGTACCAAAAACTTCCCACCCCAAAGACCTGAACAGCTTCAGACCGGTGGCCTTGACGTCCCACTTGATGAAGACCCTGGAGAGACTGCTCCTTGCTCATCTCCGCCCCCTGGTGGAACCAGCGATGGATCCACTCCAGTTCGCCTACCAGCATGGCATTGGGGTGGAGGATGCGGTGATCTTCCTCCTTCACCGTTCTCTGTCCCACCTGGAGAAGCCCGGGAATATGGTGAGGATCATGTTCTTTGACTTCTCCAGTGCTTTCAACACCATCCAACCGATGATCCTGAAGGACAAGCTGCTGCGCGCAGGGGTGGACCAGCACCTGTCATCATGGATCCTGGACTACCTCACGAACCGGCCTCAGTTTGTGAGAACCCGGGACTGTGTTTCCGACACGATCATCAGTAGCACGGGGGCCCCCCAGGGAACGGTGCTGGCTCCCTTCTTGTTCACTCTTTATACTGCGGACTTCTCACACAACACAACACATTGCCATCTACAGAAGTTCTCTGATGACTCTGCGATCGTTGGTCTCATCTCCAGCGGAGATGAAGCTGAGTACAGAGGGCTTATCCAGGACTTTGTGGACTGGTGCCATCGGAACTGCCTCCAGATCAACGCGAGGAAAACTAAGGAGCTGGTGGTGGACTGCCGCAGGCATGGGCAGCCCCTCACAGCACCAGTAAATATACAGGGAACAGACATCGAGATGGTGACATCCTACAAGTACCTGGGTATTCATCTGAACAATAAACTAGACTGGTCACACAATACTGACGCACTCTACAAGAAGGGACAGCGCAGGCTGTTCCTGCTGAGGAGACTCAGGTCTTTTGGTGTACAAGGGGCGCTGCTGAAGTCATTCTATGACACGGTGGTGGCATCAGCCATCACTTTTGGAGTGGTCTGCTGGGGCAGTGGCATTACTGCAGCCGATAGGAAGAGACTGAACAAACTGATTAAGAAAGCTAGCTCTGTCCTGGGGCAACGCCTTGATCCGATGGAGGAGATAGGAGAGAGAAGGACGGTGGCTAAACTGTCATCTCTGCTGGAGTCCGAGTTCCACCCTATGCAGGACATACTGGATGCACTGAGGAGCTCATTTAGCAGCAGACTACATCATCCCAGGTGCACAACCGAGAGGTTTCGTAGGTCCTTCCTACCAACGGCTGTCAGACTGTACAACCTAAGCGGGGCTGCTCGCAGAGATGGCAAAAAGACGTAACAAACTAATAGTTTTTTTTTTTTGTTTTTTTTTTTAATGCAAAAGATGCAATAGACTTACACAATGGTCCTCTCCGGCATACAACTAGGAACATACCGGTCGCTATGGAGGGTGAGAATATGTATGGGCACATAATCATACCATGTAGGATAACTAAATAGACGGTTATGCTGTTTCATCCCACCTAGCAACAATGCTCTGCACTGTGTGTGTTTATATATTTACATATTTATTCCATCTAGCTACAATGCTCTGCACTGGGTGTGTTTATATTTATATATCTATATATTTATTCCATCTAGCTACAATGCTCCGCACTGTGTTTTTATATATCTACATATTATTCCATCTAGCTACATTGCTCCGCACTGTGTGTGTTTATATACTTGCATATTTATTCCACCTAGCTGCAATGCTCCATACTGTGGGTGTTTATATATTTACATATTTATTCCATCTAGCTACAATGCTCTGCACTGTGTGTTCATATATTCATATATTTATTCCATCCAGCTACAATGCTCTGCACTGTGTGTCTGTGTGTGTGTGTGTGTATATATATATATTTTATAGTAATATGTACATATGTATATTAGCTGCTCTTGCTTGCTTGTTTTTTCTTGCCTTCTGATTGTTGCTCTGAGTGTTGCTATCCCTGTGCTGTTGCAATCCTGGAATTTCCCCGTTGTGGGACTAATAAAGGCTTATCTTATCTTATCTTATGATGATGGCTAAATTTCAATGTCAAAAGACATACTCATCAGACACTCAAGAAAATAATCCATCTTCAAACAACGGTTCCTCCAAGCGTAATCGGATTTTGGTGCCATCCACAGGTAGGTAGGAATTAGTTACTTTTACTGAAGTACCCTTTACAGAAAATTGTACTTTCATGAGTTGTTTTATTGCAGGACACTTTTTACTCTGTTTAGTACATTTTTGAGGAAAAAAAAAAACATACTTCTACTCAAGTCACACACTGAGTAACTAAATTTCACTGATCTGAAATCAATGTGAGACAAGTTTTTTCACATTAGTTTTGAAATAACTGTTCTGCTATTCTTGTTCTTCTATTTTGATTCAGCAAATATTTGACTTATTACTGTCTTTCTATATTATTTGTATTATTTTAGGGGGCACATGTGACTAGTCTATATTTTACTCTAACATGTCTAAGAGAAAAAACAAACTGCAAAATTGTAAATTTACAAGACACTGCAAACTTAGGTGTAAATGTGCAACAAAAAATATACAAATTGGGTTGAGCCCAGATTTCGTGACTGCATATTTTCATCCTCATCTGCCAACAACAACAAACTGAAAAGCTCTTTAGTTTACACTGAAATGAGCTGCCTTCATGTTCTTCCTCCTTGTTTTGTTTGATTCTGACTGTTCCAATCAGTTTCCTGGAGTGTCGTTGTCATCTACTGTGTGGACATACCACCATAGACTATATTTAAAGCCCATGTGTAAAATGCAGCTGTGCAGCAGGCAGCTTTTGTACCTGAAAACTTCTTTGACCGGTGCTGTGTATGCAACTTCAGTCAGCAGTATGCATTTTTTTTGTCCATGTGGACACCATGAATTAGGGGTGGGGATCAGTACAGCACAATATCCTGATACTTGGCATTCGCAATGATGCATCAATCATTAACCGCCACCTATTGATCTTTTACTAAATTATATATCCACTTTGTACAGTTTCATTGCAGATGTTCTTCTCCTGTATGATTGTTTGTGTGTTTTTGTGACCTGCCGGGGGACTACAGATGCAAATTAGCAGTATTGCTAAATCTGGCATACTTACCTTTGCATTAATGTTCATCAGTATGTAATGTCCCTTTCAAATAAACATTCAACTAAACTAAGATGGTGCAAAGTAATCATGCATCGTCAGGGGAAGTCATGGCTTGTCTCATGAAATTTACCACCACATGGACAAATTAAGATGGCGGATGGAAAAACAACACTGGAGAAAGAATTGAGAAATGTGACAACAAAGTTTATTTATTTATTCATTTGGCCTTTATTTAACCAGGCAGGACAGATTAAGAACACATTCTTATTCACAACTGTGGCCTGGGGGGGAAGGGGCAAGGGACAGCTCACATTCATACTTCCCCAGTTGATGCCAATTAACCTAGCCTGCATGTTTAGGTTTAGTTCAGCTCAAACATCTGGACTTTCTGTTGTTGCTGTTGTTTTATAACAAAGATGGAACTAAAGACCTTGGCATGACACATTCAACCCACAACAACTGGCGCATGAAAAAAAAACCCCACTCATTTGATAACTATGAACATGACTGCTACCACTCACAAATCTCAGCACCATCCAGCGACGGCACAGTTAGTGGACAACAGTCAAGCCAAAAGAGCTCCAAGTAAAAATCAACTAACACCCAGCTCGACAAAGCTATATCCAATTTCTGAACAAGCAGAGAAGATAACACAGACCACCACACATACAGTGCCACCAAAAACAAAGGCTCCTGGCACATGATTAAGATGCTGGAGCCCAGGCATGTGACCCCATCCCATCCCACGGTGGTCCCAAAACCCTATCGAGAAGCCCAAAGGTGAAGAATTCCTGACCGTAGCAGAAAGGACTGTACCAACCCATGAGACGTGGACCTTTAGAAAAGTGAACCCACACAGGTGAACAGCATATCATCCCACGGAGGACTGACATCCTCCAGCCAATGAAAGCGATAGCGGTGAGTTAATTAGCCTGAATACTTTATTATATGAAACTCTCATGAACTTGGGTTTGGTGGGCCCAAACTCAGTTCTGACACGGTGGCTATTTTGTCTCTTTGCATTGTTTGTTTTCCATCAGGCGCTTGAGGGAGCCCTTGAGGTCCTTTGTCCTTTGTCCTGACAGCACACACACACACACATATACATATTTACTCTCATTCTCATTCTCATTCGTGCACACACGCACACACATGCACACACGCACACACGTGCGCGCGCGCGCACACACACACACACACACACACACACACACACACACACACACACACACACACACACACACACACACACACACGCACGCGCGCCTCCATTCATCTTCACTCACATGCCCAGACACTCTTGCACACGTGTTTCCATTCAGCCCAGCCCACACACTCCCTCTGGTTACTCCTCATTATGCACACCGTTGATCTCTTTCCTCATTAGTATTGTCATTATTTAAACTCTGTATTTGGGGAAAGAGATTGCTGGATCATTGTGCGAATCTACACAGTTGCTGCTCCCTTCTGTGTTCTGCCACCACCCACGTCTAGAAGCCCTGCCAAGTGTCTTTTGATACTGCTTCGCACTGGGTGGCGTGCATCTTTATTTTTTCACTCCCTGCATTATTCATTCAGCCTGACTACTTAGTCTTCTCTACCATACCTGATGTCTGCTCGTTGGCTATGATAGCGGCTGTTCCTGTACCTCCATTTGGGACAACACGGACCACCTCGGACCGCTCCAGCCCGTAAGTTCCTTTGCCTTTCTCCCCATGCTATTCAGCAGCACTAGGAATTCTCTCCTTCGGCCTGTTGAGCATTCTGGAGACATCCTTGTTCTTCCGGAGCCCTCCATGTCTGTTTATTCATCATAACTGTTGCTGGACTGAACTTATTTTCTGTTCAATAAATTGCACTCAAATAATCTCTGCATGTGGGTTTTAATTCCTTCCCCTGTGCACTGCGTAAAAGCGCACGGGAATATAACATGAAACAGTGGTAAATAGTGGTGTAACAGTGGTCCAACCGGAGTGGTGGCCTAGCAGTAGCGCATCTGACCCAACAACCAGGAGGCTGTGGGTTTAAGTTCTGGCTGGGTCATACCAAAGACCAGAAAAATGGTACTTTCTGGCTTCTAGCTTGGTGCTCAGCATAATAGAATTGGGAAAGGAAGGTTGGTTATCCAGCCATAGGGGGAGCACAAGCTAGTGTGCTCCCCATGCTGGTCCCAAACCCAGATAAATGGGGAGGGTTGTGTCAAGAAGGGTGAAAATCCTTGCCAAATCGACATGCGGATCATCACAATATCAGGTGATGATGCACTGAGGCGACTCTGAAAGGGAGCAGCTGAAAGAAGGAAATAACCCACTTTATTATATGAAGCAGATGTTGACAGTTTTTACTTTGGGGACACAATTTGATGCTGAATAAGAGGAAAAATAAAAATATATGGTATTGCAATACTCACTCTATCATAATATTGCAATACTCAAGGAATCGTAGTATCGTATTGTATCATGACTCAAGTACCGCGATAACATCGCACCATGAGACCTCTGGCGATTCCCACCCCTACCATGAATCTAGCCTAACTTGCCCTTGAGTAATCCATATCATGAGGTACTTTTAATTGAGTACAACTTCTGGCTGCTCTACTCCCCTCCGATGCTATCAAACACAACCATGTGGTTGGGCGATGAATAAAAGAACACTTCAGCCCCAAAAACGCACCGCTTGCCGCTTCGTGAATGGAGATGCACATGTTCACATGACAGTGGAATCTGTTTGCTGGCCCAAAGACAGGATCAAAGAATATACTTAATGCAGATTTGCCAAGGTCCAAAACCCAAGAGACCTAAAGGCCAGGGTGCATGCATGCATTCATCTTCTCATCCTTCACCTCCCTCTTCTTCCTCTCCTTTCACCTCCCAGCTGTCCACGGTGTTGAGCTCCACGGACCCATAAGGGCAGCACATGCGTACAGGGAAGATGAACATGTGGAAAGAGTGTAGACTAGAGCCTCATCTCATCTACCTTTCCCCACTGCACCTCTACCCACCCCCCCACTCCTCACTGCTTGTTGAAAAGTTTGTAGTGAATTCCTCCTCCTGCCTTGTTGTAAATTCCAGAGAATAATCGTGAGTATGAAGGGCTCAAACTCAAAGCGACAGTTTCAACAGCAGTACAACAATACAGGAACACCTCCTCTCCGGGCCCCTCTATCACCCCACTGTGTCCCTCTGACACCTCGGGGGTTTAGTTACAAAGGCTCCATCCTCACTCAGCACACAGACACATTCTCACATTCTAACACAGAAACACAGCCATGCACAAACAAATCCATTCATACGAACACATGTGGCCCAGACGGAGCAATGCAGCATTATTTAGAAGAAAAAAACAAAAGCAAAAGACAGCATCCCCCCCCCCCCCCAAACAGGAGTTGTGGAGGTGACAGCCAGTAGGTGATTTGATGTTAGCAAAATGACCCAAAACCATTCCGCTTGTTAAACTGGCATCCCTCATCCCCATAAAGAGTGCAAGGATGGTTTACACAGCACAACTGAATAGGCCACAAATTGGTGAGAGTAAAGCTGCAAAAGCACAAGAAAATGTTGAATTATTACATATGAGGAAAAAAGTTAGAAATCGAAATGAAAAAAGTTACAAATTTGTGTAAAAAAAAAAAGTAACCAATTTATCACAAAAAGCAGCTCATTCTTAGGGGAAAAGCTACTACATTTATTAGAAAAGTTACAAATTTATCAGAAAAAAGTGTCAAATTCATCACAAAAAGTTTTAAATTTCCAAGAAAAATGTTACACGTTCACAAGAAAAACCTCACCAATTGGCAAGAAATGGGAATTTTCCTTTTTGAGAAAAAAAGTCAAAAATTTAGACAAATCTGTGGCTTTTGTTCTAGTAATTTTTTTCTTGTAAATTTGTAACTTTATTCTCATATGTAATGTATCACTTTTTCCTTGGAAATTGTTTTTTTTTCCTCTTTATTCGTGAGTTGTTTTGGTAAACTTGTGACTTTTTTAAATTGTTAATTTGCATTTTTTATCATATTTTTGCACCTTTATTTCTACAAAGTAGTACTTAATTTAAATTTATACTTTTGCACATAAATTTGTGAATACCGTCACTACCACCAACACCCCCCTTGTTAAAAATAATAAATCACCAGCTGGTTACAGGAACTATTAAAGCTTGTTTTAATTTAAATGATTTGTATGTCTGGAACAACACAACCCAGCAATTTACATTCATCTCTACATTCTCCTGCCTAACATAGACAAGACAGAACACAATGCATGCACACACATGTACATGTTGGCACTCACATCCACACACATGCACAACCTCACATACTGTATATAACTTAAGTACAGGTTCACTGAAGGGAAAGCATTTACTGTAACATAAGAGCTCTCCACAAATAACAGATCAACAAAGCTGGAGCAGCGCTACGATAAACAAGAACACCGCACATGGCACATTATACGCCTGTCCATAGCCATTATCGATAATGCATAAGTAGCACACCTTCAGATTCAATATACTTTAGATCTGTAATAAAAATAATAAGCACGTAACTGCAAGGGGTTTAAGCAAAGCAAACAATCTGCTATTTAACAAATAGCAGATTAAATAGCAGATTTTCAATCTGCTATTTAACAAATTTTGAGAAAATATCAGTAAATATGCACATCTTCAATACAAGTACAAACACTGTGTGAAATCAAAATGTCCTAGCTTGAAAACTGTAGGAGAAGTTAGCTGGACAAACTCATACGTACGGATGGACAGACAGACGTCATCCCATTATACATCCCGTCTTTAGAGATGGGCGTATAAAAAGTGGAAAAATCTCCAGATGAATCTCAGTGCAAACTAGAAAAGCACTCAGAGAGCACGTATCTCCGCCAAGGCTCTTCCATCCTTGATGGATCACCTCCAAAATGTAATGGGTTTGTGTGTAGGCCTAGAGCCACTTCTGGTGAAAACTGCATCAAAGTCTGTCCATTAGTTTTGGAGGATTGTTCAGTCCCTCCAAGATGTGGCGGAATGTTTTTATAATTGTTGTGGCCCAAAAAGTCTGAATTTGTGGGAGCTTTTTTAAAAAGTTTCGATTAAAGTTGTGATGTTTTGAGAGGGTTTTTTTTGCACTAAAAGTTGTGCGAATAATTACAAATTTTAAAGCAGATGATTTTTTCCATAGTTTACTGCAGTGATATTCTATAACACCACAAGAAAAGCACAGGATTGTCAAAAATTTCCTATTAAACAGTGATTTGTAAATTAAGCAGAAACTTCTGCTATACAGAAAAACTCTTTTGTGCAACAGCAAATACAGACTTTAACACAATATCCATTACACCAGCAAAATTGCATTGAATGCATGTTACAGAGTAGAGATTTGGAAATTATTGGCAGCACCTTCATTTGAAAACTCCCTAACTACAGCAGTTCCCAATCACTCAGTACCGAGCGCAGAGAAAAAAATAAATAATTTATTCTGTTGCTTTGTATTGTCTATCGGAGTCTGTGTTTTTCTGAAAAAAAAAAAAAATTACAGACAATATTCTCTCTCTCTCTCTGTGCTTGGTGACCACAGGATCTCATCTTTGTTGTTTGCGGATGATGTTGTCCTGTTGTCTTCATCAAGCAATGACCTACAGGTCTTTCTGGGATGGTTTGCTACTGAGTGTGAAGCGGCTGGGATGAGAATCACCACCTCCAAGTCCGAGTCCATGGTCCTCAGAAGGAAAAAGGTGGATTGTCCTCTCCGGGTTGGAGACAAGTGTCACGGTGGCCCTCGCGAGCCACCATAAGACGCCACAAGTCTCCGGTGAGTTTGCAATGATGTTTTATTAGGGCAAAGGTTAATAAAAGATAACACAAGGTACAACATAATGGAAAGAAATGAGCCTCGAGGGGCAAAAACACACTATAATGAAGACTGGATCACAACAGGGTAAACTTACGATCATAGATGATGGATAGACAGCATCTGAGCCGGGGGATGCCCGATGCGTCAGACGATGAAGGGTTTTGATAGAAGTGTCGACGGAGACTGCTGCCTCGGGCTGCATTCAGCGACCGCTTTAAATGTCGGCCGCTAATGACCCCTGAATACAGCCCAGCTGGCAGGCTTTGACAGCAGGAAGCTCCCCCGAGCACTGTCACAATAAGAGCCCGGGGAGCCAGAAGGTACTCACTGCTGTCAAGCCTGCCGGAGAAGACGTATGACCCGAGCGCGGACGAGATCGGTGCTTGGATCATGACAGTACCTCCCCCTCGAGGGCGGGCTCTGAACGCCCAATGACACCCAAGCCCCCCCCCCCCAGGGTGGGCGGAGGGGGAGCAGGCCAGGGGGGAGCGGACCAGCAAAGACCAAAAAAAACCCATGATGACAACAGGAGCACATAGGCAGACGGGGGGGGGGGGGGGGACAAAAAAAAAACGACACACCCATGCACAAATTACAATCAAGGAGGAACGATCACAAGGCAAAATAACAACGAACAGGATATTACAAATACACAAACCATGATCAAGGCAGACTGGAAAAAAAAACACAACACAGGGTACGACAACAGAGGATACCAAATCCAAACGGCAAAAATACACCAACTAATACAGACAATGAATGGACGTTTGACTGAAGGAAAAAACGAACAAAAACACCGGCTAGGAAAGAGTGAGAAGCACAATTACAACACAAGACCCCCGCACATCCCAAAAGATTACAGACACAATGAAGATGAAAATTCGGGATGACGGCAGTCCTGGCTCTGTGGTATGGAGGCTGATGGTTCGGGGGGCCGCCCTACGTCTAGCGTCCATATCGCAGGCAGGGGGGAAAAGGACAGTTCGGGCGGCCTACCCCAGTCCCATGCCCGGAAAAACAAAATTTCTGGTGGCCGGACCAGGTCGCCAAACAGACAGTCCAGTGGGTCGGGCAGCCGGCCAAGAGTGCCAAATGGGCGCGGCAGTCCTTCAGGCGGCCGACCCCCATTGCTCAGCCACCAGGACCGCAGGGGAGAGAACGGCAACGGCTTCCCTGCAGAGGGGAATAGCGAGGGCAAGCCGGGCTGGAGATAAGGAGTCCCAAAGGCACCCGGTGGAGAAGGCTTGGGTAAAAAATGAGGGACCAGTCCGGCGTCGCTCAGTGGCGGGTCTGCAGCTCCACCTCCGAACGTTAACAGGATAGGTGCTGTCCTCCTGTCGGACCCAGGGTAAGCCCGCGCTGCACCTACGATGGACCCCGACCGGGTCGCGGCTGCACCCACGATGGACCCCGACTGGGTCGGAACAGCTCCATGGATGACCTCCAACCCCGAACCCGGAATCTCCAGGGCAGCGACCGGGGCCAGCTCCGCACCGGTGACCCTGGGAGAAGGCTCAGGAGAGAGAAAAGAACCGGGATCAGGATCACCCGTAGCGCCAGAACCCGGTGAGACAAGCTCGGATGCAGCGGAGGGCTGCACCCGGCTCGCCTCCCCAAGAGACAGGCAAAAATGCTCTAAAACGGAGACGAGAAAGACAACACAAAGCACTTGCCTGATCTCGAGTTCCGATGCCGTCCAGGACTTCGACGATCCGGGCTCAGACGGGAGGAGATCATCCTCTGGCTCCCGCTCAGCTACGTCGGGCTCCGCAGCTGGCATGATGGTGTCTGCAGCCTGAGGACCCACCGGCACTGATGTCCACGCTGACGACCCGCACGGCGTGGTGGCTGGGGACCCTCGACCCGCTGGACCGGACTGCTCGTCTGTGGAGACACGGGGACGCTTCTTCGTCGGTGCAGGCTCCACACTGCAGTCCGCTCTCCTCCTCTGCCTATGGCGTGGCTGCGGGACCGGAACCAGGCTCTCCAGAACCGCAGGCCCCCTCCTCATCCTGCGACGTTGGCCTGGCGTCGAGGACCGCTCAGCGGAGGGAGACACAGAGGAAGCGGGTTTAATAATAGAAGCTACAGCAGGTGGTGGGAGCTCAGGGGACTGCGAACCCCGAACTCCACCCCCAGGAGTCAGACAAGGCAAATCACAATAATGAGGAGAAGAGTGAACTTGAACTTGCCTGTCTCCAGGAGGGAGGATGGTGCCTGCAGCAGCGGACGTTGCTTCTCCCTTTCCCCACCGGATGGTGACAGAGGGCCCCCTGGGAGGACGAGGGGGAGCCGCTTGTGATGGACCTGGGACGGGGCTCGCCGGAACAGGACTCTGAACCCTCTCTGCAGCAGGAGGTGATGTCACAGAGGAGGGGGTGACAGCCGAGACGATCCGGGCACGACGAGCTGACGGGACAGCGGGAACAGGTGGCTCGGGGGGACAGGCTGCGGGGATTCCCTCCTGACATGATGCCAAAGGAGCAGCTGACTGGGAGGCAAGGTTCCTCCGACGACCCGGAACAGGATCCGGACGGGGTTTTGGCTGAGGGTTATTTTGGCCGGGGCGCCGACGTCTTCGACAACCCCCGGGTGGCGCGAACTCCCGGAGTGGATCGAGGGCAGGAACGGGATCCCAAAGCAGGGAGCGAGGATGCCTCCTCCTCTGCTTACTCCCATAGTCCTCCTGCACCATGCGGAGTATCTCGCGCTGAGTAGCGATGTCATCCCTCCGCACGCTGACCTCTGGGTGGTCGGCGTAGCGGGGAAGATGATTTAAAACATCCTCAGCACAGTCCAGGTACCAGCACACGTTGCTGTGGTAGTCGAGGAGGGAGGCGGCGATGAGCGTCTCACTGACGTATTCAAGGGCTTCCGCCAGCTCATTGCTCTGACTCTGAGCGCGGACCCTCTGCGACAGCATGCTTCAAGCACGCGGTACCCAGACAGGAAGGAGCACAGTCCAAATGCAAAACTCACCGGGAACGGCGTCTCGGTGTGGCGCTTCCGTTTAGGCGCCCTGGCAGCAGGCTACTGTCACGGTGGCCCTCGCGAGCCACCATAAGACGCCACAAGTCTCCGGTGAGTTTGCAATGATGTTTTATTATGGCAAAGGTTAATAAAGGATAACACAAGGTACAACATAATGGAAAGAAATGAGCCTCGAGGGGCAAAAACACACTATAATGAAGACTGGATCACAACAGGGTAAACTTACGATCATAGATGATGGATAGACAGCGTCTGAGCCGGGGGATGCCCGATGTGTCAGACGATGAAGGGTTTTGATAGAAGTGTCGACGGAGACTGCTGCCTTGGGCTGCATTCAGTGACCACTTTAAATGCCGGCCGCTAATGACCCCTGAATGCAGCCCAGCTGGCAGGCTTTGACAGCAGGAAGCTCCCCCAAGCGCTGTCACAATAAGAGCCCGGGGAGCCAGAAGGTACTCACTGCTGTCAAGCCTGCTGGAGATGACGTATCGCGAACGTGGACGAGATCGGTGCTCGGATCATGACAACAACCTCCTATCCCAAGTGGAGGAGTTTAAGTATCTCGGGGTCTCATTCATGAGTGAGGGGAGAATGGAGCGAGAGAGTGACAGACGGATCGGAACAGCATCTGCAGTGGTGCGGATGTTGTACCGGTCTGTTGTGGTGAAGAGGGAGCTGAGCTCTATAGCAAAGCTGTCGATTTACCAGTCAATCTAGGTTCCTGCCCTCACCTATGGTCATGAGCTTTGGGTAATGACCGAAAGAACAAGACTGCGGACACAAGCGGCTGAAATGAGCTTTCTTCGTAGGATTGCAAATCGTATTGCTGGACTCACCCTCAGAGATAGGGTGAGGAGCTCAGTCATCCGGGAGAAACAGAGTAGAACCACTGCTCCTCCACATTGAAAGGAGCCAATTGAGGTGGTTTGGGCATCTGATCAGGATGCCTCCTGGACGCCTCCCACTTGAGAGGTGTTTCGGGCATGTCCAATGGGGAGGAGACCCCATGGTAGACCCAGAACACGCTGGAGAGACTATGCCTCCCAGCCGGCCTGGGAACATCTTGGTATCCTCTCTGAAGAGCTGGAGTAGGTGGCTGGGGAGAGGGAAGTCTGGGCTTTTCTGCTTGGGCTGCTGCCTCCACGACCCGGACCTCCGGAAAAGTGGTAGAAAATGGATGGCTGGATGGATGAATGGATGGATGGATACTCTCTCTTTCCGTGCCTAATTCCTACCTGTCTGTCTGCTGTGTGTCTTCACACACACCTGTCTCATCAGATGCTCATCTTTCATCTACTGAGAGTTCTACCGGGACAGGAAAGTGGGGCATTGATTCATGTCCAGACCGGAGATTCATAGCTTTAAAGCTCATTGATAAGATGCAGTAATGATTTTTCCTCTAAAGAGGCATAAAATGATCAAATACTGGCTGTAATGTTAGATTTGTTCATTTGTTTGTAGTTTTACAGCATCTCTCCTCACGTGCGCTCCCACAATGGGGTGGTTTTGAGGCAGGCGGATGTTTTTCCAGCACAAACCCAGCACTTTGTACATGTGGTCAGGATGGAGAAGTGGCGAGATGTTCACCGACAGGTCGGGGGAGACAGACGAAGGGACGTGTTAGAAAACTCACGGGTGAGTTGTTTTTTTTTTTTTTAAATCACACACTGTTTTTTGCTGATGTGTTCCATTAATACTCACTGTAAACACGGAAGTGAACGCAGTGTGATGCATTTGACTGGTCAGACTGAGCGTTGAAGCGCTGCTCAGGGACAAATTTGATTGGCGGAAGTTGACGAGGACCGGCCAAAATTGTGAGAAAGTTGCGGTGATTGGACAAAGTTGCAAGATCACTTAATAGATGGACTGATTGGCTAATTTTGTGTGAATTGACATGATCGCAACATTGCAAAATACTGGAAGGACTGATTGTTGTTAGCACACTGTGAGAAGATAAGAGCCTTGGCTAAGGTATGCATTCTCAGATCATCACTAAAATGTAATGGCTTTCTCTCTAGCCCAAGGATCACCTCTGGTGAAAATTTCATCCAAATCCATCCAGTAATTTTTATGTAATCCTGCTGGACAAATACAAACAAAGCCCTTGGTGGAGGTGTGCACTCTTAGATTATCATCAAACTCTAATCATCTGTTCCCCATGCCATTACACACCTTTCCTAAAAATTTCATCAAAATCCGTTTGTAACTTTTTGAATAATGTTGCTGACAGACAGACAGACAAATGCTGGCAAAAACATAATGACCTTGGCGGAGGTAAAAATGTCAAATCATAAAACCTAGAAGCTGTATTAATAAAGAGCACTTTTTCCCTGTTTATGTCAACCTGCTTTCTTATTGATAAATGCCATTCACTTGGTATAATATTTGTTAATTGCAGTTCTGTATATAAGTAAAGATTAAAATAAGCTCACCCCAAGATCATGAGAAACCTCAAGAAGCTCGGATGTTTTCATTTTTTTTTTCATCCTTCATCTTCTCACTCTAATTTTCATAGTCTGTGATAAATCAGATATGGCTCACAGAGCTGCTGTTAACACATGGCTTTCACAATTATTTGCCATTATATGCAGGGTCAGCTTTGCTCAACCACTTTCATAGTATCAAAGCTCACATTAAATAAACTCTTAGCAATAGTGTGGCCATGTAGACACAGCCAGCGAGTTGTCGTCTCCTCGCAGTCCTGACTTTGATCAAGGCCAGATTGCTCAGCAGCCTCCAGACACCCTGAGCGGTGAGACGGTCCAACATGCCTGTCTTCAACCCCACTGTTCACAGACAACCTCCAAGACATTTTCTTTTGCCGTGTGCCAAGAAGCTGTTTGGTTTCAATCTTGATCCATAACCACACCGGACGTTGTCAGATTTGGGGCTCATAATCTGCACAGAGATCTGTTTGGGGGTTTTGAAACCCTGCAGAGCTAATGGACTAACTGCCATTTCTAATCAACATAGGAACTGATTTCCAAGTTTGCATGGGCAGCAGCGGTCAAGATGAATGTCTCCGTCAGGTTTGACAGTCTGAGATATTAGCACAGTTTGTTACATCACTTACACGAGACAGAAAGCTTGACTGGCTGTGAAACAATGGAAATATCTCAGCAAAATACTTTGATAGAAGATTGATGCTGGAAAGTCTGATTTAAGCTGTAGTTTGGAGAAATTCTTCCATTACTTTCACCTTTAAAATTGAGTGTAATTTTGCAAGATTTCACAAGTTCTTTTCTGTTTGAACTGTGTGCATTTCCAAATGAATGCAACCACAATTTTGCCTGACCTCAATTTCAGGACAAAAGCTGTAGCAGACATGCAATCACTGTGTATGATTGAGGCCGTCTGGCTCAGGCTTTTTTTCCCCCCCATTCACCTTCTTGTGGCTCTTGAGGACGGAAGGAGTCACGAAGGCCTTCTCGCACAGGTCGCACTTGTACTTCTTGTGGCCATCATGCACCACCTGGATGTGGACGTTGAGCGTGTCCTTCCTTTTGAAGGTGGCATCACACTGGTCGCACTTGAATGTCCTCTCACCTGACCCAAAGGAAAGACGAACATCTGTAAGAGCCATTATCACTTTGCTATTGTGCACCTGAATGTCGACAGTCATCACACACAACAAGTGGAGACCCAATTTCACAGAGGGTGATTGTACTGGGAAAATATGAGAAAGTGTTGCCATTTCATTGGACCATATAACCCCAATGCTGGTCTTTAGAAAGGACTATTTCTACATTTGAAAGAAAAGTTACCTCTTTTTCCAACAACACTTCCAATAGGAAACAGTAAAACAAACTAACTGTTCTGCCATATGTTTGGTCCGAACGTCAAAAAAGTTACAGAACATGCCCCGTTTTATTAATCATTTCGCTGTCTGCACTAAAAACACAGAGAGCACTCAGACAGTTATGTCAGGCTGAACTCTCAGCTGTTAGCAGGCTGATGTTTTCCTTCACGCCTCGCCTACACACAACAGCCTCTATTGTTCAAGAGTAGATGTTTCAATTATACGGAGATCATTCAATTTCCACAGAGTAGTTTAGACGAGGGAAGCAAGGCCGATGATGGTCAGGTCAATAAAATGGAGCATCGGTGCATGCTTGTTTTTAGTTGGACGGAAACGGACACTTGACAACAATCAATGTCAACGACATCATAATAACATAGCATAGCATAATAACTTCTTTATAACGCCAAACATGCAAAACATAAACACAAAATGTTATTTTCACTGTCACATAAAGGCACTGGGCACCTTGCAGGCACAAATCAAATTTTAGGCCTCATTTTAAAAGTGTTATTTTTAATTGGTTCTTTGAAAATTAAAATTTAAACAATGCAGCCACCACCAGTGATCACTGAGTTCCAAGCAGTTGTAGACTTCAATATTTTGTACTGTTTACCAACAACATTTAAAACCTAAACCATGCTACACAGGAGATGCATGTTGTGCAATAGAATGACACTTCCCTGGGAGAACGCAAACCTGACCTCCAGTTTACCAGATGAACATCTGAACCCATTTCACTACAGGACTAAGTCAGCTCACAGTGTAACTTTCTCAAAACAAAATGTTCCATTGACAAGACACAAAGTCTGATGGACATTTCGTAAAGATGATTTTTGGCCCTTTGTTGTCGAGATATAGTTTATAAGCCATGTTGACGTTGACCTTTGACCTTGCAATCCTAAAACCACAGTTACACTTCAGGGTCACAGGGTGAACCTGTGTATCAGGCTTGGTGGACCTAACTTTACTTGTTGTACAGTAAAGAGGCATAAGAAATGCTAACCTTAACCTTTGACCTTTTGACCCCAAACCCACAGTCAGAGGTCAGGATCCCAAGGTGAATCTGCATAGCAAGTTTGGTAACCCTAGCTTTCTTTGTTGTTGAGATATAATTTATAAGCCATTTTGATATTGACCTTTAACTTTGTTATCCCAAAACCATAATCACACTTCAGGGTCACAGGGTGAACCTGTGTACCAAGTTTGGTGACCCTAACTTTACTCGTTGTACAGTAATAAGGCATAGGAAATGTTAACCTTGACCTTTGACCTTTTGACCCCAAACCCGTAGTCAGAGGTCAGGGTTCCAAAGTGAACCTGTGTACCAGGTTTGGTGGCCCTAGCTTTACTCGTTTTATAGTAATAGTAAATGTAGCATTTACCATTGTGCAACTGCAATGTTAACTTTGAACTTTGACCCCTTGACCCCAAACCCATAGTTAGGTGAGGGTGTAAATCATCCAAGATGTGTACTAGATAGGACTACTGTATTGATTTGAAAAGCTTACATTATTTCTTTCAGTATTTACTGTGTTTAGAAGATTTAGGGAAAAATCTGACCTGACCTTTGACCTCAAGGTCATCCGATGAGAGTGAAATTGGAATATGCACATCCTCGGTGTATATCAAACCATGGTACCAAGTTTCAAAACAATCGGACCAAAACTGTAGGAAGAGTTGATTTCACAAAAGTGGGACAGACAGATGGATGGACGGACGGACTGACCCATAATATAATCCCCCGCCAGTTGAAGCCCAAAGGGTTCTTCGACCCCTTTGGGCTTCAACCGGTGAGGGATAATGAACTGAAAAAGTGCAAGTCCCCCTCCCCACAAAATGGAACCCCTCATTAGATGTATCTGAAAATCAAACAAGTCCAAAGTATTGATGAGTTAAAGCTTCTGCATAAATTTGAAGTTGATCAGAAATGTAGAAGGTAGAGTGGCGACAACATAAAATGTCAAACGGACAGACAAATGAACAAATGGGTCAAAAACATTATACCCCTTGCATCTCTGTCATGTGGAGTATAAAATTTGTGGGGTTTTTTCTTTCAGGGTCACCATAATAATATCATCACCTGATATTATGATGATCCGCTTGTCGATTTGGCAAGGATTTTTACACCGGATGCCCTTCCTGATGCAACCCTCCCCATTTATCCAGGCTTGGGACCAGCACAGGGAGTACACTGGCTTGTCCACCCCTGTGGCTGAGTAACTAACTTTCCCCCCCCCCCCCCAATTATATTATGCTGAGCACCAAGCTGGAAGGCAGGAAGTATGATGAAAGAACTTCCAGTACAGGCCAAGTTTTTCTTGAAACATTTGCAAAAATGTAAAAATGATCATTTTAGCACCACTTATGGACACAGTGCCTTGATTTTAGATCACTGAGTAGTGGGGCGAATTTCTGGCCAGACTGTAAAATCTTACGTTTCTATGTCTTGTGGTTTTTGTTGCACATGCACTTTCAGTGGAGAAAAATAATAAGGAGGAGGAGAAGGAGTTGTTTCCTACAGCTGCACTACTTGGGGCCCTAAAAATGGGGGGGGGGGGGGGGTCCTAGCAAGAGTTGAATTTGCAGGGAAAAGAAAACAACTTCCTAAAGGGTACAGATTGACTCTTGAAACAATAAAATCATATAAATCACATCTTAAGTAGTTTTCACACATGAACTCTGGCTCATCGAACAGGGTCATTGTCTGCAGTAGCCTTTTTTACATGGAGCAAAAGCAGAATATTGTCTGTCACACTCAGTGTTTACTGCTGGAAATACTCTTGTAATGTGTGACATGCTGCCTGTATAGACAGAGCACAACAGGCAAGAGACGGGACATTTACTCAGTTATTATGAATTTATTGAATGACTAGGAAAACGAGTGACAATTTCAAAGAAATTTGGTTAAAGATTTGATCTGGGGCCACAAAGCAACACATTATATTTTGGAGCAGAACTGAATCAAGGGCAGATTCAAGACCCCCCCCCCCCCCCCCCCCCAACATTGCAAGATAAAAAGTTGACATGTTTAATAATTTGTCACAGAATTTTGGAACCTGATTAAAAAAAAATCATTGTGTGCGTAGAATATGGCTCCAATTATCAATCAGGATCTGGACATTGCTGAAGGTTTGGATATTCGTTTGAGGACTTAAGTGTTGGTGGAGGTATGTTCTGTCTGTGTCAGTGATGCATGTAAGCAGGCCAAAAGAATCTGATGTTGATGCTGTATGTTCTCACTATTGGACAGCTTTTGGAACGCTCAAGCTCTAATTCAACAAGAAAGTTACATTTATTCAATGGATTTTCTATTTTCACCCTCAGTACACTCAACTAATCAATTAAAATGCAATACAAGTCTTGGTATTATATTGCTTCTCACTGCCTGAGACAGTGGCAGGAAATGCCTCAACCTTTACAGGCTCTTTGTTATTTGGCTCAGTTGGAGGACAAGTGTTGCATTTTGCCAAGGCTCATCCGTAATTCAAGTGTTCAGGGAGAAAGTTTCTGTCAGATCGGCGCACCCAGGGACGTCCAGACAATCAAAAAATCAAAATCTCAGTAGGGACATGGATGATGAGTTTATGGCAATATCCATAGGACAAAGGATGAAACGGCGACTTAAACTAATTCACTGATGTTCTTTATTCGTCAGTAATACCATTAATGAAGAATTACCCTTATAAAATGCTCGAAAATGCAAGTCAGGCTTAATGACTCAAACTTACATAAATGAAGACTAGCAGAGACATCCTGACGATTATGCATCTATCTTTCGGTGAAACTAGTCACTCCTCAAAATGATGCAAAGGTTTGCAGGTACCAAACCACATTCAAAGCCCCACGCATGCACAAAAAACAAACTCAACTACTAGAGCTGCACAATGAGGACTGCGTTTTTCAAAGAGCAAAATAGCAAAGGGTGTGGATCTTGCACCTTCACTTTAATGAATATGCAAAGATAAGGTGTTTTTTTTTCAAAATCCCAAAACACTTGGAGGCAATGCAAATGTGTCAACTGTGCATATGCAAAACAAGTGGTGACCTAGTGTTAAAGCATCCACTCCACAGCTGGGAGTTTGTGGGTTCAAGCCCCAGCTGGGTCATACCAAATACAATAAAAATGCTACTTTCTGCCTTCTAGCTTGGTGCTCAGCATAAATAGAGTTGGGGCGAGCACAAAACTAGTGTACTCCTTGTGCCAGTACCAAGCCCAGGTAAATGGGGAGGGCTGTGTCAGGAAGGGCATCTGGTGCAAAATCATATAGGCGGACCCAAGCTCTGCTGTAATGACCCCAAACAGCCACAAGGCACACCAGAAAATCAGTCTTGACAGTTCGAGGGTGCCATCTTCCTGATCTTCTCTTGCGCTCAGACTCCCCGAACGCTGACCAACTACTGCCAGAATTCCTCAGCTCTGCGGTATAAACAGGCAGAGATGGGCCGGTCATCTCCAACAAGGGGGAGATTGTTGGTGAAGGTGGCGTGACGGGAATAGGGAGTTCTTCTGAGCTGAAGCTGGGGAGGGTACCACAGTTGTGGAAAACATCTTGTGTGGTACCTGTACCAAAGACTTCCCACCCCAAAGATCTGAACAGCTACAGACCAGTGGCCCTGACGTCCCACATGATGAAGACTCTGGAGAGACTGCTCCTTGATCACCTCCGCCCCCTGATGGGACCAGCGATGGATCCACTCCAGTTCGCCTACCAGCATGGCATTGGGGTGGAGGATGCGGTGATCTTCCTCCTTCACCGTTCTCTGTCCCACCTGGAAAAGCCCGGGAATGCGGTGAGGATCATGTTCTTTGACTTCTCCAGTGCTTTCAACACCATTCAACCGATGATCCTGAAGGACAAGCTGCTGTGCGCAGGGGTGGACCAGCAGCTGTCATCATGGATCCTGGACTACCTCACAAACCGGCCACAGTTTGTGGAAACCCGAGACTGTGTGTCCAACACGATCATCGGTAGCACGGGGGCCCCCCAGGGAACGGTTTTGGCTCCCTTGCTGTTCACCCTCTATACTGCGGACTTCTCACACAACACAACACACTGCCATCTACAGAAGTTCTCTGACGACTCTGCGATCGTTGGCCTCATCTCCAACGGAGATGAAGCTGAGTACAGAGGGCTTATCCAGGACTTTGTGGACTGGTGCCATCGGAACTGCCTCCAGATCAACGCAAGGAAAACTAAGGAGCTGGTGGTGGACTGCCACAGGCAAGGACAACCCCTCACAGCACCAGTAAACATACAGGGAACTGACACTGAGATGGTGACATCCTACAAGTACCTGGGTGTTCATCTGAACAATAAACTAGACTGGTCACACAATACCGATGCACTCTACAAGAAGGGACAGCACAGGCTGTTCCTACTGAGGAGACTCAGGTCTTTTGGTGTACAAGGGGCGCTGCTGAAGTCATTCTACGACACGGAGGTGGCATCAGCCATCACTTTTGGAGTGGTCTGCTGTGGCAGTGGTGTTACAGCAGCCGATAGGAAGAGACTGAACAAACTGATCAAGAAAGCTAGCTCTGTCCTGGGGAAACGCCTTGACCCAGTGGAGGAGATGGGAGAGAGAAGGATGGTGGCTAAACTGTCATCTCTGCTGGAGTCCAAGTTCCACCCTATGCAGGACATACTGAATGCACTGAGGAGCTCATTTAGCAGCAGACTACATCATCCTAGGTGCACAACCGAGAGGTTTCGCAGGTCCTTCCTACCTACGGCTGTCAGACTGTACAACCTAAGCAGGACTGCTCGCAGAGATAGCAAAAAGACGTGACAACCTAATAGTATTGAATGCAAAAGACGCAATAGACTTACACAATGGTCCCCTCCGGTATACAACTAGGAAAATACCGGTCGCTACGGAGGGCGACAATATGTATGGGTACATAATCATACCATGTAGGATAACTAAGTAGACGCTTATGCTGTTTCATTCCATTTAGCTACAATGCTCCGCACTGTGTGTTTATATACTTATACATTTATTCCATCTAGCGACAATGCTCCGCACTGTGTGTATTTATATTTATATATTTATATGTACATATGTATACTCACTGCCCTTGTTTTTCTTGTCTTCTGATTGTTGCTCTGAGTGTTGCTGTCCCTGTGCTGTTGCAATCCTGGAATTTCCCCATTGTGGGACTAATAAAGGCTTATCTTGTCTTATGTTATCTTATCTTATCTTCTCGCACCCAAGGATGGGAACTGATGTCCGGATTAGCCTCCAACAACACTGCGACTGCTCTCCAGTGAACCACAGCGTCCTTCAGATAAAAGCAGAGTCACACAGCGGCGGCACAGTCCAGCATGTGGATAACAACGTGGAGCTGCTCTGTTCTCCACCTCTTCCTTTCCTTGCCGGTCTCATCCACTGGGTCCAGTGTTGGCGGTGATCTTCTGTCATAACTGCCCCTTGGGGGCGAAGGAGAGGACCCAATCGCGTGGCAATGTTTAAACATAATTTAGTGCAAAAATAGCAAAATGCAGCAGGAGGCTGGAAAAAATAACAAACTGCACTGCAGGATTTAACAAGAACAGAACCTAAACTGTGAGCAACTTGGAAAAGAAACAGAACACTGTGCGTATGAGCGTAGTGATGAAACTAACAGTAGACTGCCGCACTGAAAGTGAAGTGAGAGCAGAATATACGGGGCAGCCGATGATTAACACAATCAGGTACAGCTGTGAGTGAGTAACAACACAAAGGGGCCAATAACGAAGAGCAGGAGTACCTGAGAGCACTGTCACCACAAACAAACCCGAAATGATGGGTGAGACAGGAACAAAGATAATAACAATGACAATAACGATAATGAGTCCGAAAAGGAACACAAAGCACGGACAGGGGCTGCAGCCCTATCCAGATCACAACAAAAGTAAGAGAGGTAAGGCTGAGATGGTTTGGACATGTGCAGAAGAGGGATAGTGGATATACTGGACAAAGGATGTTGAAGATTGAGCTGTCAGGCAGGAGGAAAAGAGGAAGACCACAGAGAAGATTCATGGATGTAGTGAAGGAGGACATGGAGAGGGTTGGTGTTACAGAGGAAGATGCAAGAGATAGGGTGAGATAGAGACAAATGATCCGCTGTGGCGATCCCTAAAGGGAGCAGCCGAAAGAAATGAAGTCTTCAAAACATAATATATTGATGAAAAAAAAAAAATTTACGGGACGAGAACTACACTGGTTGACAACATAGATATATACAAACACTAGACATGGATGGCTAGCCACCAGGCTAGTCGCAGACAGCCAAGCCACATAGGCGTGTACTGCATTTTTTTCATTCTACTGTATTTTCTTCATTCCAATTCATTAATTACCTACAGAATATGGCACATCTGTTGCCAGCCATGAAAATGTTAGCCATGTCTATATATATATATATATATATATATATATATATATATATATATATATATATATATATATATATATATATATATATATATGTATATATATATATATATATATATACATACAGTATATACTGTGTGTGTGTGTGTGTGTGTGTGTGTGTGTGTGTGTGTGTGTTTATTGGTTTATTTGTCAGGGGCCTTGTACAGAAAAAACAATAAACACAGAGTAAAGATGCTCTGTACAACATTATAGTGTTCTCACTAATTTCCATCTGTAATCCTTGAGGCATGCAAGAAAATATTAAAAGAAAAACAGCACATATAAAAAGCAATTCAGGTCAGATTTCAGAATCTGTTTTCCCTGAAACAAGCAGGGAGTAAGTTTAAAAGGTAAAATAATAAGAGATCAGCATACATAAAAACAATGTAAGAGTACAATTTCAAAACCCATTTCAGGGAGAGAGTCGATGCTGGCAGGCTTGATTACTTAAAATCCCTTTTTTAGTTTCTGTGGAAAGGTCTCTGTAATTTTCTCTGGTCTTCAATGCAGTGGGGAGTTTGTTCCATTCCGTTAGAGCTTTGTATGAGAAGGCTGATTGTCGTAAAGCAGTTTTATATTGGGGGATGCAACAATGCCATCTACAGAAAGTCCTTGTTATTTTGGTATTTTGTTCAGAAGTTACTGACCATGTTTACATGTATGCAAATAAACCGGTTATGATTGGATTTCTGGAATTATCTGATTATTCAAGTGGCCATGTAAACAGAATAATCCGATAAAGGGCATGTAACTGCTGTCATTAACTCAAATGGTTTACCCTCCAATAATCAGTTTATTCAGTGCATGTAAACACGAGAAAACTGACTATTGCCAGCATCAGTTTATTCTCAGTAATTGGTTTATTGTGTCCATGTAACCAGGATCACTGTAAGTACACAAAAGTCTGAAAAGGTGGGGGTGCAGAACCATGCATAATTTTAAAAATCAACCATATATTTGCATGCATGATTATATTTTCAAAGCTTAACATCTTGTGTTTGGCAACTATACCACAATGGTGATATTGTGCCTTCTTATCCAGAATCTTGATGGATTGTTTATACAGGGATTCCAAGGGTTTCAGAGTCACACTGTTGGTTTGTGACTAGCATGAGATGAAATAGAGGAAATGTGTCAGAATCATGGCATTCAGAAAGGTTTTTGATCCTTTTAGAGTAAGTGAGTTTCTGATGTATCAAAAGTTTACAAGGTTATCAAGTATACACTACTCACAAAAAGTTAGGGATATTCGGCTTTCGGGTGAAATTTCAGAATGCACCTAAAATGCACTATAACCTTTCCAAGTGAACTTAATTTGACCTTCTCTAAACTTTTGAATGCACATTTCCAACTGTTCAGTGTTTATGTACTTTTTGCGTAACTTACTCTTAGTCACACTGTTGGTTTGTGACTAGCATGAGATGAAATAGAGGAAATGTGTCAGAATCATGGCATTCAGAAAGGTTTTTGATCCTTTTAGAGTAAGTGAGTTTCTGATGTATCAAAAGTTTACAAGGTTATCAAGTATACACTACTCACAAAAAGTTAGGGATATTCGGCTTCATTGACCTCTGTCTTCTGAAATTAACGTTCAAATGTTTCCATAAATCAGCACCCGAGCCACTTGCTGGTTTCGTCCAAAGACAGGACAGCAGCAGAGCCACCAGGAGTTCTGTTAACAATAACTGTAAAATATTCCACCGCAGAACCACATTTGGACAAACAGCTTTCTCTATAAAGGGCAGTCACATCTGGAACACAATGCCAAATGAAATTAAAATAATAACGGACTTTAAAACATTCACTAAAAATGTTAAAAACTGGCTGAAAAATAAACAAGAATGTACTCATGTATGAATTAATTGTCTGCAAAGTGAGAGTGAATGAAGGGAAGGAATAAATGTGTTTGTTTATAGTGAGTGACGGAGGGAGGAAGGCCTGAAATAGGCAAATGTGAGTTATGTTATATGTGTTAAATGTGAGTCAGGCTGTTATATTTGTGTATTTATAATATTTATAATATTTATGTTAAATGTGAGTCAGGCTGTTATATTTGTGTATTTATAATATTTATAATATTTATGTTAAATGTGAGTCAGGCTGTTATATTTGTGTATTTATAATATTTATAATATTTATAATTGTGTATTTATAATTTTTCTGCATTGATGTATGTGGTTATTGTGTATATTTTTTTATCTTGATTCTTTTTTCTAAAGCCCATCCAGGGACAAGAGTTGCAAATTAGCTAATAGCTATACACTCTATGTGCAACACATCAGATTGATTGTCTTTGATTAATTGTCTATGTTTATTGCACTGTCCCTGTCAAATAAACTAATCTACTACTACTACTGTTTTTTAACAAGGTGCTTAATGGCAAAATTCACAACAGATGTTTGATCTATGAATCAACCAAAACATTTTCTGGTTCAGTTAGAATTAGTATTTAAACAGTCCTCTTCTGCTGTGCTGTTCACATTTTGACATCATGAGACCAAGACGACACCGAACAATTGATCAGTTTTGGGCAGCAAAACAGCAAAACAGCCCCAGACCATCACACTACCACCACCATATTTTACTGTTGGTATGATGTTCCTTTTCTGAAATGCTGTGTTATTTTTACACCAGATGTAATGGGACACACACTTTTTTTTTTGTTTTGTTACTTATTTGTACCCGTAGGTAGATTTGTTTTGCAGTCCGGTGACAAGCCACCAGCTGCCGGTCGCTGCGTGCGCAAGCGCCCCTTAACTCCCTAACCTGCATGTTTTTGGCATGTGGGAGGAAACCGGAGAAATCCCGGAGTAAACCCACGCAAACACGGGGAGAACATGCAAACTCCACACAGATCACTATTGGCCGGGGGCAGGGATCGAACCCACGATCTCACGGTCCCCGCGATCCCCCGGCCGAGGGTAAAACTGTGTTGCCACAGTGCTAACCACTGCGCCACCATGCAGCCACACTTTCCAAAAAGTTCAATGTTTGTCTCGTCAGTCCACAGAGTATTTTCCCAAAAGTCTTGGGGATCATCAATATGTGTCCTGGCAAAACTGAGATGAGGCTTTATGTTCATTTTGCTCAGCAGTGGTTTTAGTCTTGGAACTCTGCCATGCAGGCCATTTTTCCCAGTCTCTTTCTTACGGTGGAGTCATGAACACTGACCTTAACTGAGGCAAGTGAGGCCCGCAGTTCTTTGAATGTTGTTGTGGGGTCTTTTGTGACCCCTTGGATGAGTCGTCGCTGCGCTCTTGGAGTAATTTTGGTTGGCCGGCCACTTCTGGGAAGGTTCACCACTGTTCCATGTTTTTGCCATTTGTGGATAATGGCTCTCACTGTGGTTCGCTGGAGTCCCAAAGCTTTAGAAATGGCTTTATAACCTTTTCCAGACTGATAGATCTCAATTGCTTTGTTTCTCATTTGTTCCTGAATTTCTCTGGATCGCAGCATGATGTTCAGCTTTTGATGAGCTTTTGATCGACTTCACTTTGTTAGGCAGGTCCTACTTAAGTGATTTCTTGATTGAGAACAGGTGTGGCAGTAATCAGGCCTGGGTGTGCCTAAAGAAATTGAACTCAGCTTTTCAAAGATGTGATAAAGCACAGTTAATTTATGTTTTAATGGGGGGCAATCACTTTTTCACACACAGCCATGTAGGTTTGGATTTTTTTTTACCCTTAATAATAAACACCTTCATTTAAAAACTGCAATTCATGTTTACTTGTGTTATCTTTGTGTAATATTTCAAATTTGATTTAAAAAAAAATAAAATTTGATTTGAACATTTAAGTGTGACAAACATACAAAAAAATGAGAAATCAGGAAGGGGGCAAACACTTTTTCACATCTGTCTCTCTTTCTGTGTGTGTGTGTGTGTGTGTGTATATATATATATATATATATATACGTATATATATATATATATATAGTATATACTTGGATGGATGAGGCAGCCACGGTACGGTGCCAATCCCTTCACCACTCACACACACAGTCACACCTAGGGCCACTTTAGAGTCTCCATTTAACCTAACTTGCATGTTTTTGGCCTGTGGGAGGAAACCGGAGTGCCCGGGGTAAACCCATGCAGACACAGGGAGAACATGCAAACTCCACACAGAAGAGTCACTGATGGTCAGGGGGTGGGACGGAACCTATGACCTTCTTACTGTGCTGCCACAGTGTTAAGCACTGCGCCACCGAGGTGTGTGACACCTACTGGCCAGGAGGTCACAATGTTGTATCTATAGATCTAAAGATTATAAAGATTATAAAGATTTATCTAAAGGTAAAGGAACACACCAATGTGCAGAATAAGAAATAACAATCAAGGTATCCGATGAGGGAGGCTGAAAAGTTCATAGGCTGACTAAGGAGTTATGCTCGTAGGTTCTGAGCCAGTAGTGTTTGTGCTTCAGTAGTCGAGGAACAAGAGGCAGAGCAGAGCTGAGAGTGCGAGAACTGTCAAGAGTATGGGTACAATAAACCACATTTGGTCAAATTTGACCACTGCATCATGGTCAGCCTATGAACTTTTCAGCCCCCTCTCGTACTATAGTCACGGCCTATCTTGCTTTACACTGTTCAAAACTGACCAAAGTCAGCTTTCAAAAATATCAGAGTATTTTAGCAAGTGCCTCTTGGAGGGTTGTCTTCCACGCTATCATCTTCAATTACATGGACTGGTATGCTAAATGTCCACACACAAATATTATTCCCACCCCAACTGTCTCTCATGGTGTGTTCAGACCAAATGCGAAGTGAATTTTTCATGCAGCGCAATTACATAAAAAGTCAATGGAAGGACACGAACAAATGCAAATTCACTTGGGCAATGCAAAAACATGCAAATTTGTATCTGTGCAATTGTATTTTGTTCAACCTGGTTGAAAAATTTGCTTGATGCTTGGTCACAATAGGCAGTTAATGTTGAGATTTTGCCATCACCTTGAGTGAGTATCAATAATGGAGAATAAATTTGTTTGAAAATGAGACCACCACTCACCAGAGACAGCAGTTCCGCAGCTGAGAGAGTGTCTGTAGTTTGCATCCACCTGTGGCGTCATGTTTGGCTGCTACCAATCTGCTAACAAGGGCTAGAAGCTCATGAAACTGGACACCAGTCTCCTTGTTTAATGCTGAAAATAGTTTACATCAAGATGCAGTTTCTGGACGTAGCAGTGAAATTTTCCCAATCATGTGCCCCGCCTGAATTTTCGCTTCACATTTGGTCTGAACACACCATCAAGATAGTGCAGGTCCTTAGATTTTTAATGGAACCCAGATCAGCCAACAGCAACAAAAACAGGGAGAGTAAAGAGGAAAATGAGCAGTATAATAAATACACATACTTACTATTATGGATGAGAAGGTGACGCTGTAGTGAGAAAGGGGTTCGGAAAAGTGCTTTACACTCCTCACACTGGAAGGGCCTTTCCTCGGAGTGTGTCTGCAGAGAGAGCCGAGCAGCATCAGCAAATTTATAATACGAAAGGCGAGTCATCAAGGAATCTTCTTAAAGTGAAGTGAGAGGATCACGCATAAGGCTCCGTAGCAAATTTGGATTGTTGACTTGGCAAAGACAGGCAGCTTGAGGGGTTTGGGGTTCAAAGTGCTTCTGTTTTTTCGACTCCCCCCTTAGCACACGCCTGTCCCTCCAACTATCTATCTGAGTGACAACTCAATCCTAAAAGTAAACACGAGAAAACTCGAGGGTGGAAAGGGCCAGAGACCCCACAGAAAACAGCCACCAATGAGACCCTGATTGATTACAGCCAAAGTAATCACTCAAGCTTTGAAGAGACTACGTTTTTAAACTAAAAGTCCCTAATCGACTGGATTTACTGGGGTAAAGAACAGATAAATTGCTAATGGATTATAAGAGCCCTGAGACATCCTTTCTGCTAATCTGACAGCTCAAGCTGTAAATAACACTCTGGTCACTCCTCTTGTCTGCCAGTCACAGTGGAAATCTAAGGTCCGACCACAGTAACATTTCAGGTCACATTAACGGGGTCATTGACTGCACTTTTTCCACATTTTAACAGCTCACACATGTCTTCCCGAAATATTTGTGACATATTTTGTTCAAATTTTATTATTTAATTATTTATTTTTTTAATTTATTTATTTCAAACATGTAAACAAACAAAGAAAACAAGATAAAATGGAAATTTAAAAAAGGAACATTGTAGACAAAAGATCTTCAACGGCATTTTTCTAGCAAATGAGATCAGCAATGTATGTTTGAAAAGGAGTAGGATGAAGTTTGAAAAAAAAATTCCTAGTCCTTCCCCCTTTTACAGCTTTTTTTTTTTTTTTTTAAATAAAACTCATGATATAGAATCAGTCACTCATGTCAGTGACTTCAATCTTTATCAAACCAGAAAAGAAATACTGCACACACAATCAAAAAAAGGAATAATAATAATGATGATGATCATCGGTACAATATTCACTAAAGCCAAACATTCAGGTCCAGAAGAAATCAGTCTGACATAAATCTTATAAGTCCATTTGATAGCTGTTTAATATATGATTTTTAAAGAGTGTTATAAATTTGGTGAGTGTCCTACAGGTTTTCATTTCTTCAGTGAAATGATTCCATAATTGAACTCCTCTGGTTGAGATACAGTGATATCTTGCATTAGTTCTTACTTGCGGTTTTTTGAATAAAAATATTCCTTTCAATTCATGTTGGGTTTCTCTTCAGTGAAACAACCCTTGGACACTGCCAGGTAAATTGTTGTTTTTGTCACGTTCTGAGCATGGAGGGATTCCTCCGGGCTCAGGTTGTTTGCCTTTGTTCATATTACCATTGTTCATGTTACCATTTGTTCATGTTACCATGTACCTTTGTTCATGTTACCATTTTTTTGAGTTATCTCTTTCCTGTATTGTTTCTCAATATGATTTATTTTCCACTCTAAGTTCATTATAGTCTGTTTATTGTATTTTTGAGTTTGCCTATCTCCATTCGTTGTCATATCGTTGTGTGTATTCTGTTGTATTTTCTCCCTCTCAGGGTTGACAGCTGTCAGTGGATTTCTGGGGTTTCGTTCTGCATGGGCGTGGCCCCGTCAGCTGCCAGCCCCGATTGCTCCTTCCTCCCTCATCATTCCTAGCTGGTCTAGATTGTTTCTTTGTTTTCTCCTGCCCGGACATGTTTACCACACCTGTTGTCACTCATTTTAGTTTGGTCTTAGTCTTATTTAAAGGGCTGTGCACCATTGTTGGACGCAGCACCCTACTATCAATTTTTGACCCTGGACTACACATGTAAGTGTCTTTATATTGTTCTTTGTAATCCCCCTAGCGTGCGCTCCACGACTAGTGTTCCCAGATGAAACTGGCGCCTCCCCTTGCCTTAGCCACCGCTATTTTGGCTTCACCTGTTTCTCTCTTTTGCCAGTTTTTTGTCTAATCTTGTTTGTGCACCTGTGCCTTATTCTCTATTAAAATCTGCAAACTCACAGCCAGCATTTGGAGCCTTATTTCTAACTTAACGAGGGAATGGGGGCCATTGGGGCCATTGTTATTCAATATGTATATAAATGATATATGTAAAGTCTCGGAAAAAATGGAGTTAATATTGTTTGCCAATGACACTAATCTATTATGCAGTGGAAACAATTTGGAACAACTTTTGGATACACTCGGAAAGGAATTAGGAAAGCTTAAACTGTGGTTTGATTCAAACAAATTAATGCTCAATTTAAGTAAGACAAAATTTATAGTTTTTAACAACCATCACAACAACTTAGTATCTAAACTCAGTGTAAATGGTGTAGAGATTGAAAGGGTACCTGAAACTAAATTTCTTGGAGTAATAATTGATAATAAAATTATAATATTAATAATTATATTAAAGGTAAAATATCTAAATCAATCACAATACTACACAGAGCGAAATATTTGCTGAATCAACCCACATTATATACTTTGTATCATTCATTAATACTCCCATACATGACATATTGTACTGAAGTATGGGGAAATACATATAAAACAAACATATATCCAGTCTTTATGCTTCAGAAGAGAGCTATTAGAATAATAAACAAAGCTGCTTACAGGGAACCAACAAACCCACTTTTTCTTAAATTAAAAGCTCTCAAGTTGAAAGATCTGGTTGACTTTAAAACTGCAGTAATAATGTTTAAAGTGAAGAATCTATCACTGCCCGCAAATATCCAAAAGCTGTTCCAAATAAGGGAGAAACAATATCATTTCAGAGGAACATGTATATTTCAAAAACCTTCAGTGAGAACTACCACCAAGCAACACTGTGTTTCAGTGCAAGGAGTCAGATTATGGAACGATTTTGGACCTGAATTAAAATAATGTACAACGCTTGGACAATTTAAACAAAAACTAAAGGAAGAAATACTCCAAACATATATACAAGATAACATGTAAAATCACATAAGGATTGTCATATCCAGTCTGTGTTGGGTTGTTGCTTAGTTTTCTTTTGTCACATTTTGTCTTAGCTTTGTTCCGAATTGTAATCGCTCTTGTTTTGTTTTTCTTTTGAATTCTTGGATGGAATATGGGTGGGCAATATAAGCTGCGGCTTCAGCCATCACCCATTTTGGATAACTTAAGTTGAACTGTATAATCAGAGGAGTTATTGTCTAATTTGACCTTATTGGATTTTTTCCCCTTTGTTATATTATTCTGTTTCTTTTTAATCTTTACTTTTAATCTATCCGAAATAAAGATTCATTCATTCATTCATGAATTATGACAGTTTTACTTTAAACATGATCTGAGCTGTTTTAAAATCCACCAAGCCTTTAAATGTGAGTGTTTTTAATTTGATGAAGAGTGGGTTTGGTGGTGCTTTTTAGCTGGATTTATTTACTATTCTTATTGCTCTCTTTTGTAGGATGAATATTGGATTTGTGTTGGTTTTATATGTGTTACCCCACACTTCTACACAGTAGATAGTGTGGGGTAGATGGGATAGATAGTGCATACTGGATGCACTGAGGAGCTCATTTAGCAGCAGACTACATCATCCCAGGTGCACAACCGAGAGGTTTCGTAGGTCCTTCCTACCAACGGCTGTCAGACTGTACAACCTAAGCAGGGCTGCTCGCAGAGATGGCAAAAAGACGTAACAAACTAATAGTTTTTTTTTTTTTTTTTTTTTTTTTTTGAATGCAAAAGATGCAATAGACTTACACAATGGTCCTCTCCGGCATACAACTAGGAACATACTGGTCGCTATGGAGGGTGAGAATATGTATGGGCACATAATCATACCATGTAGGATAACTAAATAGACGGTTATGCTGTTTCATCCCACCTAGCAACAATGCTCTGCACTGTGTGTGTTTATATATTTACATATTTATTCCATCTAGCTACAATGCTCTGCACTGGGTGTGTTTATATTTATATATCTATATATTTATTCCATCTAGCTACAATGCTCCGCACTGTGTTTTTATATATCTACATATTATTCCATCTAGCTACATTGCTCCGCACTGTGTGTGTTTATATACTTGCATATTTATTCCACCTAGCTGCAATGCTCCATACTGTGGGTGTTTATATATTTACATATTTATTCCATCTAGCTACAATGCTCTGCACTGTGTGTTCATATATTCATATATTTATTCCATCCAGCTACAATGCTCTGCACTGTGTGTCTGTGTGTGTGTGTGTGTGTATATATATATTTTATAGTAATATGTACATATGTATATTAGCTGCTCTTGCTTGCTTGTTTTTTCTTGCCTTCTGATTGTTGCTCTGAGTGTTGCTATCCCTGTGCTGTTGCAATCCTGGAATTTCCCCGTTGTGGGACTAATAAAGGCTTATCTTATCTTATCTTATCTTAGATAATGTATGGAAGGATGAGGGAACAGTATGAAGTATACAACGTTGCTGATTTTAAAAAATATTGGCATTTATACAGTATTGCAACTATTTTGGATATTTTGGTTGTTATATGTTATATATATCATCAATAATCATCATCAATAATGAGCTGAAGAGACTGGGAGTGGATATCACCACTCTCCAGGAAACACGGTTAGCTGATGCAGGCACACTGAGAGAGAAGGACTACACGTTCTACTGGCAGGGAAAGGGCAGTGACGAACACAGGGAACACGGAGTGGGCTTCGCAGTGAAGAACACTTTGCTGAAGATGGTGGAATCGGGCAGCACTGGCTCTGCACGACTCCTCACCCTCCGCCTGAACACCACTGAAGGCCCAGTCACCCTCGTCAGTGTGTATGCCCCAACACAGACAGCCACACCAGAGGCAAAAGACGAGTTCTACGAGAATCTCGCAACAACTGTCAGGATCATCCCCAACTCTGAACAACTCATTCTCCTTGGAGACTTCAATGCCAGAGTGGGTGCTGACCACGACTCCTGGCCCTCCTGTCTTGGACCTTTTTGGCGTGGGCAGAATGAACGACAACGGACAGCGGCTGCTCGAGTTCTGCACATATCACGATCTGTGCATCACAAACTTGTTCTTCAAGACCAAGCCCCAACACAAGGTTTCCTGGCAACATCCGCGCTCAAAGCACTGGCACCAGCTAGACTTGATCCTGACCAGGCGCACCTCACTGAAGAACGTCCTAATCACCCGTTCGTTCCACAGTGCAGATTGCGACACAGACCATTCACTGGTGTGTTGCAAGGTCAAGCTGCAGCTGAAGAAATTCCATCGTGCTAGACAACCTGGAAAGGCACGGATTGACACCAGCAAGATGGCCCAACCAGAACTTGTTGAGCAGTTTGCCTCCACCTTTGAGAAGGAACTTGGTGTACCACAAGGAGGAGAATCTGCAAAGCAGAAGTGGGAAGAGCTGCGAAACACCATCTACCGCACAGCCTTGGCTACCTTTGGGAGGAAGACCTCGAAGTCACAGGACTGGTTTGATGCCAAGTTGACCGAGATGACCCCCGTCATTGAAGCCAAGCGCTCAGCACTTGCTGAGTACAAGAAGTACCCAAACGAGAAGAGTCTCCGGATTCTCAGGGCTGCGAGAAGCAAAGTTCAGCAGACTGCTCGGCGCTGTGCCAACGAGTACTGGACTCAGCTCAGCCAAGACATTCAAACCACTGCCATAACAGGGAACATCCGTGGTATGTACGATGGCATCAAGAAAGCACTTGGTCCGGCTCAGAGCAAGACGGCCCCCCTCAAATCTTCCACTGGGGAGATGATCACAGAGAAGAACAAGCAGATGGAGAGATGGGTGGAACACTACTCCGACCTCTACTCTAGACAGAACACCGTGACACCGTCAGCCCTTGATGCCATCGACTGCCTGCCATCCATGGACGAACTTGACGCCGAGCCAACCATCGACGAACTCAGTAAGGCCATTGATAGCTTGGCCGCTGGCAAGGCACCCGGCAACGACGGCATACCCCCTGACCTGATCAAGCACTGCAAGACCGCCCTACTGCTGCCATTGCATGACGTCCTCTGCCAGTGCTGGAAGGAAGGTGCCGTACCACAGGACATGAGGGACGCCAAGATCATCACCCTCTACAAAAACAAAGGGGAGAGAAGCGACTGCAACAACTACAGGGGCATTTCCCTCCTCAGCGTTGTTGGCAAAGTTTACGCACGAGTTGTTCTCGTTCGTCTACAGAAGCTTGCCGAACGTGTCTACCCCGAGTCTCAGTGTGGCTTCCGCACTGAGCGATCGACAGTAGACATGATATTCTCCATCCGCCAACTCCAGGAGAAATGCAGAGAACAGAACATGCCTCTGTACGTCGCCTTCATCGACCTCACCAAAGCATTCGATCTGGTCAGCAGAGAGGGCCTTTTCAAGATCCTGCCAAAGATAGGATGCCCACCAAAGTTGCAAAGCCTCATCGAATCATTTCACACCAACATGCAGGGGATAGTGCAGCACAACGGCAACGTCTCAGAGCCATTCAACATACGCAGCGGAGTGAAACAGGGCTGTGTACTTGCGCCAACCCTCTTTGGGATTTTCTTTGCTATGCTCCTGAGGCATGCCTTCAGCACAGCAACAGAGGGAATCTACCTGCACACAAGATCTGACGGCAGGCTTTTCAACCTCGCCCGCCTGAAAGCCAGAACCAAAGTACGCAAGGCTCTAATCAGAGACATGCTGTTCGCAGACGACGCTGCAGTCGCAACCCACACACAGCAGGAGCTTCAGACCCTTATGGACCGCTTCTCCCAGGCATGCAAGGACTTCGGGCTTACCATCAGCCTGAAGAAGACTAACGTCTTGGCGCAAGGCACGGAAGCACCACCAACCATCACCATTGATGACTACAAGCTGGAGGTCGTGAATCAGTTCACGTACCTGGGGTCCACGATCAGCAACAACCTCTCCCTTGATACAGAGATCAACAAGAGGATTGGAAAATCAGCCTTCACACTCGCTCGCCTCACCACACGAGTGTGGGAGAATCCCAAACTCTCTGTCAAGACGAAGATGGCAGTGTACAACGCCTGCGTCATCAGCACACTGCTCTATGGGAGTGAGACGTGGACAACATACGCCCGGCAGGAAAAGAGACTGAACTCCTTCCACTTGCGCTGCATTCGCCACATCCTGGACATATCCTGGCAGGACAAAGTGCCCAACACAGAAGTTCTGTCCCGCGCCGGCCTTCCCTCCATGTTCACTCTACTCAGGCAGCGCAGGCTCCGCTGGCTAGGCCACGTTCACCGTATGGAGGATGGCAGAATCTCCAAAGACGTCCTCTATGGAGAACTGGCAACTGGCAGGAGAGACGTTGGCCGCCCACAGCTGCGCTTTAGAGACGTCTGCAAGAGAGACATGAAGGCCCTGGATATCAACACAGAGCGCTGGGAGGACCTTGCAACGGACCGCTCCAAATGGAGAGGCACCCTGACCAGACAGCTCAAGGCGGGTGAAGAGAGACTGACTGCTGCAGCAGATGAAAAAAGGACCCGCAGGAAGAACCGCCACAGACCCAGCAGCACGGAGACCACCCACAAGTGTGACCTGTGTGACACGGACTGTCATTCGCGCATCGGCCTGTTCAGCCACAGGCGGTGCTGTTCCAGCAGAGTAGACGTTTAGGATTCTCTTCCATGGTCATCATAGACCGACGGAGGCCGACGATATGTTATATATACTGTACAGTATATGTCATTTCCAATTTAATTAATTATCCATTATTATTCCAAGAAATTTTGTTTCAGTGACTGTCTCAATTTTTACTTTATTTATCATGATTTTCTTGTTCCAATCAGTTCTACAATTCCCAGAGATAATGTATTTCATTTTACTTAAATTCAGTGTTGTGTGGGCACATATGGGCATATATGTTGGTTATATATGCTCCACAAATATATTGCTGTGTGTTTATTGTGTGCTGCACGTCTCAGGGAACAAAAGGACTGAGTCTCCAAGAGACAACGAGAGAGTGTGAGATTTGGCCTTTGTTTCAGGGAGATGACCTGGGGAGATGTCCAGACCACCAGAGACTAAAGGACAATGGTGTGGAAGATCAAAAGGGTTACAATATGACTGTATGTTTGCTTAAACACCATGTGACTTCAGTTTCGATGTCCGGGGTATAAAAAAGGAGTTGTGAGATGATTCTACCTCTTTTCCTGCTTTGAGATTGTTGGAGTATGTGATCTGTGAATAAAGCTGAACCTGAGGAATAAACTCAGTCTCATCCTTGTGCACATTCTCCACACTGGTGACCTTACGACGAAGAATGAGCAGAGATAATTCTCCCGAGCGGGGCTCGGCAGAAGCCAGCCTGATGGCTGCCACCACACTCCAGCTGCCCGACTTCTGGCAGCATAGTCCGCGCTCCTGGTTTAGCGCGGTCGAGGCGCAGTTCAACCTCCGGAGAATCTCGAGAGACGACACGAAATTCTACCATGTGGTGGTGAAGCTGGACAGCCACACAGTCCAGAGGGTGGAGGATCTGGTCAATCACCCACCGGACAGCGACAAATACAGCGCACTGAAGGATGTGTTTATCAGCCATTTCACCCCCTCGGTGCAACAGCGAGCAGAGGGGCTCCTAGCGTTGACGGAGTCGGAGAACGACAGACCCGTAGACCTGATGGTGAAAATGCTGAGGCTGAGAGACTCCGAGGATTGCGATTTTATCTTTGCCCACCTTTTCCTCCGGACCCTGCCGCCAGCGGTGAGAGTTACCCTGGCAGACTCACTTCGGTTGGCCCGGCGAGACTACCATGGGCTGAGCAAGGAGGCGCAACGACTCGTCGACGCCCACAAACGGAGCGCGGTTTCGGCCGCAGCAGCAGAGCTAGGAGCAACGTCCGGAGACGGCATGGGGCCAGTGGTTGCAGCACCAGACTCACCGGCTACGGCAGCAGTAAGGACCAAGCGACACGGAGCGGACGACGTCCTTTGCTTCTATCATCACCGCTTTGCAGAGAGGGCACCCAAGTGCCTCCCACCGTGCCACTTCAAGCGTTCGGGAAACGCCAAGACCGGGGGTCGGTAGCGGCTGCGGCCCTCGGGGAGGAGAACAAGCTGCTCTACCTGACGGATGCACGCTCGAGGAGGCATTTCCTCGTGGACACAGGCTCCCAGCTGAGCTTCATCACACCTTCCTACGCGGACCGGCTGACACCGTCTAAGGGCCTCCTGGTGTCAGCAGCGAACAGCTCAGCGATTAAGACCTTCGGTGAGAGGACTCTGCTTCTGTCTTTGCAGGACCGTGCATTTGAGTGGACTTTTGTTGTAGCTGCAGTTAATTTCAACATGTTAGGGGCTGATTTTTTGTGCTCACATGGTTTATTGGTTGATCTTGCTAATAGACGTCTGGTTAATGCACAATCTTTTCACTCTATTCCCTGCACAGCTCGAGTGGCGCTGCCAACTGCACAAGCCAACGTCACAGCTGCGGGTGGTAAGTTCCACGCACTCCTCACTCAGTTCCCAGCACTCACAGTCCCAACGTTTTCGGCGACTGTGGCTAAACATGGGGTGGAACACTATATCACTACCACCGGCCCGCCCGTTTTTGCAAAAGCTCGGCGCCTGGACTCAGCTAAACTGACCATAGCGCGCGAGGAGTTTGCCAACCTGGAAAGACTGGGCACCATCAGGCGTTCGAAAAGCCCCTGGGCTTCACCACTGCACATGGTCCCAAAGGCTGATGGCTCGTGGCGACCTTGCGGTGATTTCCGCAGGTTGAATAACGCCACTGCACACGACGGCTACCCGATCCCGCACATCCAAGATTTTTCGGTTCATTTGGCGGGGGTGCGCATTTTTTCCAAAATAGATTTGGTACGCGGTTACCATCAGGTTCCAGTGCGCACTCAGGACATACCCAAAACAGCGGTAATAACTCCTTTAGGGCTTTTTGAGTTTTTGCGCATGCCTTTTGGACTCAAGGGTGCGGCGCAGACGTTCCAGCGCATGATGGACGTGGTCCTACGCGACCTCCCTTTCGTGTTCGTCTATTTGGACGACATTTTGGTAGCCAGCACGTCCGAAGACGAACACGAAAGCCATCTCACAGCAGTTTTCCGGAGGTTAGCAGAGCACGGGTTAATAATTAACCCAGCAAAGTGTCAGTTTGGGGTGGCGCAGATTGATTTTTTGGGGCATCGCGTTTCACCAGAAGGAGCGGTCCCTCTGCCCGATAAAGTGCGCGCAATAACACATTTTCCCCACCCCCAAACGGTTAAAGAGTTACAGGAGTTTTGGGGAATGGTTAATTTTTATAACCGTTTCCTCCCCAGCGCAGCGCAGCTCATGCAACCATTGTACGCTGCACTAAAAAAACAAAAACCCACGAATAAAATCGAATGGTCTCCTGAGCGGGAGCGCGCATTCTGTCAAGTCAAATCAGCTTTGGCAAACGCTACCTTGTTGGCACACCCAGTTCCAACGGCACGCATGGCGCTCACCACTGATGCGTCCGATTTAGCATTGGGGGCAGTCGTTGAACAGTATGTGGCTGGGACCTGGCAACTGCTAGCATTTTTCAGCAAAACCTTGCGCGATAGCGAGCGAAAGTACAGCGCGTTCGACAGGGAGTTGTTGGCACTACACTTGGCCATCCGCCATTTCCAGTTCTGGCTGGAAGGACGCCGTTTCACCGCGTTTGTGGACCACTAGCCGCTGACTTTTGCGATGGCCAAGATTTTGGAACCTTGGTCGGGCCGGCAGCAGAGTCAGCTGGCCGCGATATCGGAGTTTACCACCGATATCCAGCATGTCGCAGGTAAACATAATGTAGTGGCAGACTGCCTCTCACGTGCTGTGACAGCTCCAGGCCCCGTGGGGGCAGACTCTGCAGCCATGGCCGCGGGCCAGGGTAGCGACACGGAAGCGCGCGCAGCCCCGGTCCGCGTAGGGTTAGATTATGCAGCCATGGCCGCGGAGCAGGTTAGCGACGCGGACGTGCGCGCGCTCCAGTCTGGACCAACAGGGTTAAGGCTGGAGGACAGGGTGCTGCAGGATGGTATGCCCCCGCTAATCTGCGATATCTCCACTGGGCGGCCGCGTCCGGTGGCACCAGCTGCGTGGCACCGCTGTGTTTTTGACTCAATCCATTCTCTAGCACACCCAGGGGTGCGCGCATCGGTCAAAATGGTAGGAGAGAAGTTTGTATGACCGGGGTTGCGCAAACAGGTCAAGGAATGGGCGACAGCCTGCGTAGCGTGTCAGCAAGCCAAAATACACAGACACACTAGAGCTCCTTTGGAGCCTTTTCACATCCCGGCTAAGCGCTTTGATCATGTGCATGTCGACTTGGTAGGCCCCCTTCCGTCGTCACAGGGGTACACACATCTTTTGACTATGGTGGACCGCACCACGCATTGGCCAGAAGCGGTCCCACTGGCATCAACCACAGCCGAGGAGGTGGCGCGCGTGTTTTTAACAGCTTGGGTAGCGTGCTTTGGAGTTCCGTCGGACATAACGTCCGACAGAGGCCCTCAATTTGTTTCCGAGCTCTGGTCATCGATGGCCCGCAGCCTAGGGGTAACGATCCACCACACTACCGCGTACAACCCACAGGCTAACGGTTTATGCGAACGTTTCCATAGGTCATTGAAAGCAGCCCTCAGAGCGTCGCTTACGGACACAAATTGGGTAGACAGGCTTCCATGGGTTTTATTGGGGTTGCGATCTGCACCTAAGGAGGATTTGCAAGCCTCCCCAGCTGAGTTAGTTTTTGCACAGCCTCTCCGTCTGCCCGGGGAATTTCTCCCCGATAATCCTGCGCCAAATTGCCCCCCCGCTCAGCTGTTGCAGAGCGACACGGGATCAAACACGCTTCCGGGCCCGGTTCATCACAGTTTTCCACGCGTTTTTGTGCCGAAAGCTTTAAAAAATGTGGAGTTTGTTTTTGTCAGACATGATGCCCATCGCCCAAACTTGCGGCCGCCTTACGATGGACCGTTTAGGGTGCTGGAAACAGGAGAGAAGCATTTTTTGCCGGATTTGGGAGACAGAAAGGAGTTAATTGGTATAAACAGACTCAAACCCGCTTTTGTTTTGGCGGATGAAGCAGTGCAGTTGGCGAGGGCCCCCCGTCGTGGCAGACCCCCTACAGGGCATTCTCCAGAACACCCACAGAGATTGACTAACAGTTTTAATCCACAGGCAACAGTTCCACAGCAGGAAGACACTGCGGAAACAGTAAAGCCGGCTTACAGCAAATACGGCAGAAGACTTAGACCTAGGCAACTGGTGGATTGATATGTAGTAATGTTATTATGTCATGAGATGAGATGAGATGAGATTCAACTTTATTGTCATTACAACATGTATGAATACAAGGTAACGAAACGTGACTTGGCACTTGGGCACGCTCTGCAGAGCGTATCCAAGGCCGGGGCAGCCGCTAGGCGCCAGTCATGGCAGTCATGCCAGCCATGCATCTCTGGTTATGTTTGTTCCATTTTAGACGTTTGGGGGGGGGGTCATGTGGGCACATATGGGCACATATGTTGGTTATATATGCTCCACAAATATATTGCTGTGTGTTTATTGTGTGCTGCACGTCTCAGGAAACAAAAGGACTGAGTCTCAAGACACAACGAGAGAGTGTGAGATTTGGCCTTTGTTTCAGGGAGATGACCTGGGGAGATGTCCGGACCACCAGAGACTAAAGGACAATGGTGTGGAAGATCAAAAGGGTTACAATGTGACTGTATGTTTGCTTAAACACCATGTGACTTCAGTTTCGATGTCCGGGGTATAAAAAAGGAGTTGTGAGATGATTCTTCCTTTTTTCCTGCTTTGAGATTGTTGGCGTATGTGATCTGTGAATAAAGCTGAACCTGAGGAATAAACTCAGTCTCATCCTTGTACACATTCTCCACAGTTGGTTTATTTGCATCAAACCAACTCTTCATCTTTTTTAATTCCATTTCTACAGTATCCAAGAGTCTTTCCAAATTATTGTAGCAAATTTGCCTTTCTAAAAATAGCTTGTTTCAACGCTGTCACTTTAAGAAATCCTTGACTACATTCAACTCTGCCCTCCCTCCTACGTCATTTAGCCATTAGCTGGCTAGTTCCTAGCCTTTAGCTCAGATGTATATTGAACCAAACATAAGTCAGGTCAGCACCCAAAGTCAGCTATAGGATCCTTAAGGGTAGTCTCTGATGGAGAGGCAAATGCTGGTGAGCACTGCGATTTAAGGGGTTCCTTTGGGGTTTGTGGGGTTTGCAGTTTGCCAGCAGTTTTTACGATTGTGGATTACTGGTCAATAATGGAGCAGTGGGCAGGTCTCAAGGACAGTGATGGGCTGAATTCACCATCTTTTTGACGTACAAGAAAGTCCCCAGACAAGTGAAAACGATTTCTTGGAAAGAAAATAAGATAAAGGTTGTGTGTTTATCAAGAGAAATGAGTGTTTGTTATTTTTTTCCGATAATCACATGATCAACAGACACATTTCAGGCAGTTTAAACCTACAAACACACCATTTTTCCATCAATGAACGCTTTAATGCAAAAACAGCCACAAGAAAAGGACTGCACATGAATCACTTCCCAATTTTCATCTGCCTTGCACCTTAAAAAAATGGGATTCTTTTAGAGAGAATCATTTCAAGTTTCATAAGGTTGTCAACTAAAGCCTAAAACTGAACATCTTTTTTTTTTCCCCTTGTCCTGTCAGGCAGCTAGGTGAGCAGAACAGAAATCCACTTCCCCTATTGTGCCAAACAGATTTACTACTACTTGCAAAAAGGAGCTTTATACAGTACGTATATGTATTGTATATTGTTTATAAACTCCTCTTGTAATAACTTTTAATACTTTATTTAAATTGCTTTGCCCATGAAGGACCCAACCGGGAGGGGGGGGAGTAAAGAAAAGGGACAAGAACAAACAAAGAAGACAAACTAACAGCTGAAACAAACAGAAGACAGACTGTTTCTTCCACTGAAGAGGTCTCAACACAAGTCTGGTATCTGCACCTGTTAAAGGAGAGACATATGTGTGTGTGCATATGTGTGCGTGTGTATAAAAGCACGTGCAAAATAAGTGTGTGCATGTGAGTAGTTTGTCACGGAACAAACAAAAAGGGTGGCCTGTCACAGCAACCCCCCCTCCTCCCCGGAAACCTCAAGCAAGCAGGACAACACCACCAACCCCCATCGGGCACAGGCGTCCTGAGGCCAACAAGCCCCAGGACAGCCAGGCATCCACCCCAGGAGGGCTGGCCGAGGGGGGCCGGGCTGCCAAGAAGCCAGTGTGGCAGGCCCACGGCCCCGGACCGGCCAACTCCTGCCCCTCCCCCCCGACCCCAGCGGGGCCAACACCAGCCCCCGGGCCCCAGGCACCCGCATCCCCATTCCCCGGGCTGGAGACCGGCCCACACCCCCGGACAAGCTCCCCCCAGACACCCCGACACCCCTACAGAGGGCCCACCATCACCGCACACCCCGGAGACTCCCACATCCCATGCCCAAGAAAGGCGGCAGCAACGCACAAGCCTCCCCCCCCCCCCCCGCTCTGGGAAGCCCACGCAGCCAAGAGGCGACTGAACTGAACATCTAGCTAAACTGATGGGGATATTTTTTCTTTAATACTTTAATAAGAAAATAAAATTAGAGGGCACTCAGACAGTGCCTACCTCCACCAAGGTTTTGTCCTTCCCTCCCTTAGTCCTCCCCTCCATCCCTTTGTCTGTCCAGGTCACCATCCATCTGTACATTGTGAGATAGGGCCTTGGCAGAGGTATGCACTCACGGATCACCTTCAACAACCAATGAGTTCATCTTTGGGCCAAGGGCCACCTCTGGTGAAAATGTCATCCAAATCCATCTCTGAGTTTTTGCGTGATCCTGCTAACAGACACAGAAACGGCAGCAATAACAATACTATAGACTATATTATAATAAAAAGAATGACATAATTGTATTGACCATACATTAGGGCTGGGCAATTCCACCTTAAATCAACACCATGGTTTATTGAATCTGTCAGGTCGTTTTTTTTTTTCTCCTCTCTTCTGCCTTACAGTTTACTGACATGATTCATAACTATTAAGCAATATTACCCAACAATGCGGCATCGTATCAATGTGGTGCGTAATAAACTCATCAAAATTTTTTGCAACAGCGGATCAATTTCTTCCTATTTCTATTTACTATCTGGCTCTCTTGCTAATCTTTCTGATCCAGCGACACCTTGTCCATCACAGACACGTAGATCGCCCAAATGTCTCCTGAGCCAGCGGACGGAGTCACTGTTTATTGCAGGAGGCAGTACAATAGAGACCAGCTGTTAGCACTTAACCGGCCCACGATGCTAACGCAAAAACTCGACATACCGGGAGAAATAAGACGGAAACGGTGTGGATGTCGAGCTGGAGTATGACGGCAGGCGAGGAATATAAGATAAGATAAGATAAGATAAGCCTTTATTAGTCCCACAATGGGGAAATTCCAGGATTGCAACAGCACAGGGATAGCAACACTCAGAGCAACAATCAGAAGGCAAGAAAAAACAAGAGCAGCTAGTATACATATGTACATATTACTATAAATATATATATATATATATAGACACACAGTGCGGAGCATTATGGTTGGTGAATGTGCAGCAGAAAGTCTAAGCTTTCTCGCCGCGGATGCGGCGGGCTAGCTGGAAGTCTTTGGGCATGATGGTGACCCTCTTAGCGAAGAAGAGACCCACCAGGTAGGCCTTGCTGGCCTCCTGCTGAGCCATGACGGCGAAGCTCAGGAAGCGCAGGTCGGTCTTGAAGTCCTGAGCGATCTCCCTCACCAGGCGCTGGATGGGCAGCTTACGGATGAGCAGCTCCGTGGATTTCTGGTAGCGACGGATCTCTCTCAGAGCCACGGGGCTGTGACGGTGAGGCTTCTTCACTCCGCCGGTGGCCGGAGCGCTTTTCCGAGCATATAAGGTACAGACCCGTCCTCCCATCTGTTATTATGGGGAATGTACGATCGCTACTCAATAAGACTGACGAGCTAGCGGCTAGCTCCCGCTACGAGAGCGTCTTCAGAGAGATTAGCTTGATGGTGTTTACTGAGATGTGGTTAACAGAACTAGCAACAGATGCTAACATCGAACTGGAGGGTTTCCACGCAATACGGGCAGACCAGACACCAGACAGTGGGAAGGCAAGGGGCGGAGGAGTGATAATGTATGTCAATAACAACTGGTGCAGACCGGGACATATCATGGTTAAACAACAACACTGCAACAAAGACACTGAGTTGCTAGCTGTTAGCATGAGGCCTACCTATCTCCCGAGGGAATACTCACACGTGATCTGCGTTGTTATTTATGCAAATCCGATGGCGAACGCGGGGACAGCGCGTGACGCCATTCACTTAGTAACTGGCAGGCTGCTGACAGAACACCCAGATGCTCTCCTACTCATCTCAGGTGATTTCAACCATATTTCACTGTCCCCCATTCTGCCCACGTTCACCCAGTATGTCACATGCCACACTAGAGACAATAAAACACTGGACTTATTCTATGCAAACACTAAGGAGGCGTACACCTCATCACCACTCCCCCCACTTGGGAGATCGGATCACAACTTGGTTCATCTCCTGCCGGTGCACAAACCCCTAGTACACAGACAACCTCCGGTCATGCGCACAGTGAAGTTATGGTCTGAGGAGGCAATGGACGCTCTAAAGGACTGTTTTGAAATCACTGCCTGGGAGCAGCTCTGCAATCCACATGGTGAGGACATCGATGGCCTCACTCACACCATCATGGACTACATCAACTTCTGTGTGGACAACTCCGTACCCACCGAGACCATACGGTGTTGCCCAAGCAACAAACGCTGGATCAACCCTGAGATAAAAACACTTCTGAGAGAGAAGAAGGGGATCTTCAGGTCGGGGAACAGGGAGATGCTGAAGTCCGTACAGAGGGAGCTGAGGAGGAAGATCAGAGAAGGCAAGGACAGCTTCAGGAAGAAGATGGAGGACAAGCTGCAACAGAGCGACATCAGCGGGGTCTGGAGAAACCTTAAAACCATCTCTGGGCTCCAGAAAACCTCCTCCCAGGCCACGGGGGGCAGGGAGTGGGTGATCAATCTGAACCTGGCTGCACGGTGGCGCAGTGGTTAGCACTGCGGCAGCACAGTTTACCCTTGGCCGGGGGATTGTGGGGATCGTGGGATCGTGGGTTCGATCCCAGCCCCCGACCAACAGTGATCTGTGTGGAGTTTGCATGTTCTCCCCGTGTTGCGTGGGTTTACTCCGGGATTTCTCCGGTTTCCTCCCACATGCCAAAAACATGCATGTTAGGTTAATTGGCTGTTCTAAATTGTCCCTAGATATTTGTTTCCTATAGGCCCTTAGAATAGAGGGTTAGTATTAATGAAAGCGCTTTGAGTGGTCTTTGTGACTAGAAAAGCGCTATATAAGTGCAGGTTAGTTAGTTAGTTAGTTAGTTAGTAATAGGTTTGACCAACCGCCCTCTCCCCCGACTGCACAACAACCACTGCTGCCTCTAAAGTCATCGAGACCTGCTGTCCACACCCCACTCCACCAACACCCCCCCACTCCCAGCACACAGCCCCTCAACCTGACCCTCACTAAGACTCAGGTGAGGACGGAGCTGAGGAGGATCAAGGCGAGGAAGGCCTCGGGACCGGACGGCATCAACGCGAAGCTCCTCAAGTCCTGCGCAGACCAGCTGTGTGGGATTGTGGAGCACATCTTTAAGCTGAGCCTGAAGCTGGGGAGGGTACCACAGTTGTGGAAAACATCTTGTGTGGTACCTGTACCAAAGACTTCCCACCCCAAAGATCTGAACAGCTACAGACCAGTGGCCCTGACGTCTCACGTGATGAAGACCCTAGAGAGACTGTTCCTTGCTCACCTCCGCCCCCTGGTGGGACCAGCGATGGATCCACTCCAGTTCACCTACCAGCATGGCATTGGGGTGGAGGATGTAGTGATCTTCCTCCTTCACCATTCCCTGTCCCACCTGGAGAAGCCCAGAAACGCGGTGAAGATCATGTTCTTTGACTTCTCCAGTGCTTTCAGCACCATCCAACCGATGATCCTGAAGGACAAGCTGCTGTGCGCAGGGGTGGACCAGCACCTGTCATCATGGATCCTGGACTACCTCACTAACCGGCCACAGTTTGTGAGAACCCGGGATTGTGTGTCTGACCCGATCATCGATAGCACGGGGGCCCCCCAGGGAACGGTTTTGGCTCCCTTCCTGTTCACCCTTTATACTGCGGACTTCTCACGCAACACAACACACTGCCATCTACAGAAGTTCTCTGATGACTCTGCGATCGTCGGCCTCATCTCCAATGGAGATGAAGCTGAGTACAGAGGACTTATTCAGGAGTTCGTGGACTGGTGCCATCGAAACTGCCTCCAGATCAACGCAAGGAAAACTAAGGAGCTGGTGGTGGACTGCCGCAGGCAAGGACAACCCCTCACAGCACCAGTAAACATACAGGGAACTGACATTGAAATGGTGACATCCTACAAGTACCTGGGTGTTCATCTGAACAATAAACTAGACTGGTCACACAATACCGACACACTCTACAAGAAGGGACAGCGCAGGCTGTTCCTACTGAGGAGACTCAGGTCTTTTGGTGTACAAGGGGCGCTGCTGAAGTCATTCTACGACACGGTGGTGGCATCAGCCATCACTTTTGGAGTGGTCTGCTGGGGCAGTGGTGTTACAGCAGCCGATAGGAAGAGACTGAACAAACTGATCAAGAAAGCTAGCTCTGTCCTGGGGAAATGCCTTGACCCAGTGGAGGAGATGGGAGAGAGAAGGATGGTGGCTAAACTGTCATCTCTGCTGGAGTCTGAGTTCCACCCTATGCAGGACATACTGAATGCACTGAGGAGCTCATTTAGCAGCAGACTACATCATCCTAGATGCACAACCAAGAGGTTTCGCAGGTCCTTCCTACCTACGGCTGTCAGACTGTACAACCTAAGCAGGGCTGCTCGCAGAGATAGCAAAAAGACGTGACAACCTAATAGTATTGAATGCAAAAGACGCAATAGACTTACACAATGGTCTCCTCCGGTATACAACTAGGACAATATCAGTCAGTCGCTACGGAGGGTGACAATATGCATGGGTACATATTCATACCATGTAGGGTAACTAAATAGACAGTTATGCTGTTTATTCCATCTAGCTACAATGCTCTGCACTGTGTATATATTTATATATTTATGTGTACATATGTATATTCACTGCTCTTATTTTCTTATTTACTTATCTTCTTAATTATTGCTCTGAGTGTTGCTATCCCTGTGCTGTTGCAATCCTGGAATTTCCCCATTGTGGGACTAATAAAGGCTTATCTTATCTTAAATCCGTTCATAACCTTTGTTTGGAGTAATGTTGCTAACAGACAGACAGACAGACAAACCAACAAACAAACCAACCAACCAACGCCAACAAAATGATTGCCTGCCAAAAACTGATTGTGCCACCCTGGATCACTTTTTGGCAACTGATCACTTTTTGGCATGACAGCGGCAAATTCAACTTTAAATCAGCATCATGGTTTATTGAGTCTTTCAGGTCGGTTTCTCTTTTCCCTTACAGTTTACTGACAAGGTTTATAATTATTAAGCAATATAACCAACAATGTGGTATCATATCACTGTGGTGCATAGTAAACGAGCATAATAGAACAGGCCTATTGTGATTTCACAAACAAAAAAAAAATTAAACATCGTCCAGTGCTGAAGTTTACTGTGTTTACATACCGGGTCATGTGGCTGGCAACCAGCCGGAATTACGTTCGCACGCACTCTGAACTCTGCCTTAAACCGCACACTTTGCTTGCTTCTTCTTGGCATTTTCAAATGAAATAATGTTAATCATCACATACTATGTGGATGGAGACCATATTCCTTTTGTCTGGTGGTAAGAGTTCACTGCTTCCGGGTTGCGGAGGTGGATGACCCTATTGCATGGCCATGCACGTAACTCTGCCATAACTCCGCGGTAACGCCGCAGGCACGTCTTAAAGGGGCAGTACATGAAAAGCACAATATTAATATAGAAAATTATTTTCAAAAAATTCCTGGATCCAGATCGTGATGCAGATCACCACCTAATCATCTGTTCCACGTGCCATTACACACCTTTCCTGAAATTTCATCAAAATCCACTCATAACTTTTGGAGTAATGTTGCTAACAGACAAACCAACTGACCAACAAACCAACAAACACTGGCAAAAACATTACCTCCTCCCTTGGCGGAGGTACTAATGACCTTCTTATATGTTTTAAAAGGCTTTATTTGCACACAGGTTCATGTATGATGTCATCTATTTTCCACATTATACCAGAAACATCAGCGATAGCTCAAAATACAGTGACTGCATCCATTTTGTTGCCTAGGACACACATAGACTTTTCTAAGATCACCAAAGGTCTTTCACATACTATATGCTGCATTTTTCCTTTTTCACTTTGCTCTAAAACTTAACATTGACTACTAGTATACACATATGTACCATCTTTATAAAATACACAATAAAAAGAGTCATTATAATCATATAAGTTTTTACTTAAAAATCACAAAGGAAGAAAATTATTTTAGAAATTTGTTAGGTTTTTATTACATACTGTAAGTATGTAATAAAGGAACTGCAGCTAGAGCCACTGAAAAGCTTCTCAAAAATGAATAGTGTATATGAGCGATAACTTTAGTAATTATGCCTCAGTGAATCTGAGAGGCATACAGTAGTCAGTTAGTGCATCCGTTTGTGGCTGTGTGTATGTGTCCGTCTGTCTGTCCGTCCGCCCGCCTATCTGTTTCAGTTCGCCCGGTCAAAATTAAGTGAAACTAAAGGCTTTTATCATTGTATCGCCATATTTTCTCAACTTTTAATTTGCCAGAATTTTGAAATAATGCTTTATTTTTGAAATAAACAAAAACAGCTCCCCTTTACCATCAATGGAACGGTACTGCGTATGTACCCGGAAACTCCCGCCAGAGGAAAGTACTCAGTAGTGGTGGGCGGATCGAGCCAAATATCGATAATATCAATACCAACGTTGGTATTGATATTGGTGTGTAATGTGATCGATACCCTGTGTCTGTGTTGCCGCTCCCGTCACAGCACAGAGCAGACACACTCAGCCACACTTTGCTCCTCTCCTTCTTCTTCTTGTGGTTTTACCTCCTCCCATCTCCTCCCTCTTGTGTCATCACGTGACTCAGCAGCGCTAGGTAAACAAGCTAGCAATAGGGATGAGCGATACCAGCATTTTTCCCTTCGATACGATATCATTAATTTATGGGACTTTTTCTTCAATACTGATACCAATACTTTTTGCACAAAATCACATGATTGCAGTTTCATTAACAACTTTATTGCAAGGGCAATATGAAATATGAATAAAACTCATGAACATAAACACTTGAAAGAAATGCATATAAAATGATAATAAAATAGAACAATGAGCAAAGTAAATACAAAAAAAAATTCAGTTATAATAAAAATAATTAAGACTTAAAATGAATGCAAAATTAATTCAGTTTCTTAATTTGATGAAGATTCTCAACTGGATTCAAGTATTTTTTGCTTCTGAAATGTTTCACCATTTATCCAAATTCTATGGTAATACCAAGCAGCATATACAGAGCATCCAGAAAGTATTCACAGCGTTCACTTTTTCCACATTTTGTTATGTTACAGCCTTATTCCAAAAGCGATTAAATTCATTGTTTTCCTCAAAATTCTGCTCACAATACCCCATAATGACAACGTGAAAGTTTTTTTTCGAGATTTTTGCAAATTTATTAAAAATAAAAAACCAAGAAATCACATGTACATAAGTATTCACAGCCATTGCCATGAAGCTCAAAATTAAGCTCAGGTGCATCCTGTTTCCACTGATCATCTTTGAGATGTTTCTATATCTTAATTGGAGTCCACCGGTGGTAAATTCAGTTGATTGGACATGATTTGGAAAGGCACACACCTGTCTATATAAGCTCCCACAGTTGACAGTGCATGTCAGAGTACAAACCAAGCATGAAGTCAAAGGAATTGTCTGTAGACCTCTGAGACAGGATTGTCTCCAGGCACAAATCTGGGGAAGGGTACAGAAAAATTTCTGCTGCTTTGAAGGTCCCAATGAGCACAGTGGCCTCCATCATCCATAAATAGAAGAAGTTTGGAACCACCAGGACTCTTCCTAAAGCTGGCCGGCCATCAAAACTGAGGGAACAGGGGAGAAGGGCCTTGGTCAGGGAGGTGACCAAGAACCCGATGGTCACTCTGTCAGAGCTCCAGCATTCATCTGTGGGGAGAGAAGAACCTTCTAGAAGGACAACCATCTCTCCAGCAATCCACCAATCACACCTCTATGGTAGAGTGGCCAGACGGAAGCCACTCCTTAGTAAAAGGCACATAGCAGCCCCCCGAAGTTTGCCAAAAGGCACATGAAGGACTCTCAGACCATGAGAAACAAAATTCTCTGGTCTGATGAGGCAAAGATTGAACTCTTTGGTGTGAATGCCAGGTGTCATGTTTGGAGGAAACTAGACACCGCTCATAACCACACCAATGGTGGTGGCAGGATCATGTTGTGGGGATGTTTTTCAGCGGCAGGAACTGGGAGACTAGTCAGGATAGAGGGAAAGATGAATGCAGCAATGTACAGAGACGTCCTGGATGAAAACCTGCTCCAGAGCGCTCTTGACCTCAGACTGGGGCGACAGTTCATCTTTCAGCAGGACAATGACCCTAAGCACACAGCCAAGATATCAAAGGAGTGGCTTCAGGACAACTCTGTGAATGTCCTTGAGCGGCCCAGCAAGAGCCCAGACTTGAATCCAATTGAACATCTCTGGAGAAATCTGAAAATGGCTGTGCACCGATGCTTCCCATCCAATCTGATGGAGATTGAGAGGTGCTGCAAAGAGAAATAGGTGAAACTGCCCAAAGATAGGTGTGCCAAGCTTGTGGCATCATATTCAAAAAGATTTGAGGCTGTAATTGCTGCCAAAGGTGCGTCAACAAAGTATTTATTTATTTATTTAGCGAATGCAAAGTCCTTAAGCCAAGCAGTTGCCTCCTGGTTTGCTGTATGGAGGGTGTGTAATCCTCCTTCCAGTCTTTGGAGCGGGCAAGCCTCTATGATGTGTTCCATAGTTTGCTCCTCTCCACATGCGCACAGTGGGCTAGGGCTACTGCCCCATCTGTGAAGGCTGGCCAAGCAGGGGCCATGTCCAGTCCTGAAGCAATTGAGTGTAGACCACTGTCTCCTTGGGAGGTTGGTGCCCAGGACCTGTTGGTTGGGGTTTATCACCAGCTGTTTGTTTGGGACCTCCTTGGTCTCCCATTCCTCTTGCCAAGCTGTCTGGATGGTAAAGTCAGCTGGGGGAGGGTTTTTCCAAATTGGCCGTCTGGATGAAAGTCGGGCAGTGGGTGGGGTGTAGATATCTGCATGGATTGGTAAGTGAGGAAAATCTTTAACTTTTTGGAGCATCCTTTGAGTTAATGCTGCTCGCCGGATGTGTGGAGGGGCTATGTTTGACAGTACAGAGAGCCAGGGGAGTGGTGTTGAGCGGATTGTTCCAGTTATAGTTCTCATGGTTGAGTTGAGCTGGGTGTCTACATGGTGTGTGTAAGATGACCTGGACCAGACAGGGGCACAATATTCTGCTACAGAGTATGAAAGGGCCAGTGCTGAGGTGCGCAGGGTGGAGACTGCCGCCCCCCATTTTGCACCAGCGAGCTTGCAGAGCAGGTTGTTTCGTACTTTCACCTTAGCAGCCGTCCCCTTTAGATGTTCCTTGAAGGATAAGGTCCTATCAAGGGTCACTCCAAGATAAGTTGGATTTGGGGCATGCTTAAGCTTGAGTCCGCTCAGGTGGATGTTTAGTTCTCTGGCAGCTTTTGCATTGTGGAGATGAAATACACTGGAGACGGTTCCTGCTGGGCTTGGTTTTAGGCGCCAGATTTTGCAGAACTGGTCCAGTTTAGCAAGATCTTCCGTGAGCACCCGTTCCAGTGGTTCAAAGTCTGGTGCTTGGAATGCCAAACAGATGTCGTCTGCATAGATGAATTTGCGGGATTTTGTAGTAGGCAGGTCGTTTATGTAGAGGTTGAACAGAGTTGGAGCTAGAACTGAGCCTTGTGGGAGTCCGTTTTTCTGCATTCTCCATGCACTTGTGTTCTGACTGAGGTGGACTCTGAACCTTCGGTTGGTCAGCAGGGTTTTTATAACTGCTGTTGTCCAAGCAGGGATCGCCTTTATAAGTTTCAGGAGGAGGCCTTTGTGCCAGATCGTATCATAGGCGGCTGTAAGATCGAGAAACACAGCCCCTGTCTTCAGTCTGCTCTCGAAGCCATTTTCAATGAAGGTGGTTAGGGCCAGTACTTGTTCTCCTGTACTGCGGTCCTTGCGGAAACCTGCTTGATCCACACTTAGAATATCCTCTATTTCTGGGGAAATGCGTTGCAGTATTAGGCGCTCCATGATTTTGTAAGGAACGCTGAGTAGGGAGCTTGGGCGGTAGCTTGCTGGTAGTTTGTGGTCTTTTTTTTTTTTTTTTTTTTTTTTTTTTTTTTTTTTTTTTTTTCTTTGCCAGTCTTTGCCAGGTTTTGGGATGGCAATGACCTTTGCTGCCCACCATTTCTTTGGGATCGAGTTCGTTTGTGTGATCCTTGTGTAGAATTGTGTCAACCAGGTTAGGGCTCGGGGGCCAAGATTTTTCATGAATTCTGGGAAGATGTTATCGTATCCTGCTGCCTTTCCACATTTCAGGCCCTGTAGGACTTTCTCCAGTTCAGCAGCCTCGAGTATTGAGCAAAGGTATTGAGCAAAGGCTGTGAATACTTAATGGACATGTGATTTCTTAGTTTTTTATTTTTAATAAATTTGCAAAAATCTCAAAACAACCTTTTTTTCACCTTGTTATTATGGGTATAATAGAATTTTGAGGAAAAAAAATGAATTTAATCCCTTTTGGAATAAGGCTGTAACATAAAATGTGGAAAGAGTAAAGCGCTGTGAATACTTTGCGGATGCACCGAATGTGTAATTTTTTCACAATGCAATGTTTTTTTAATTTTATTATTTATTTATTTTATTTTTACACTATTATTCCGAGGGCATGGAGGGTGAAACTGGGCATCCTGGCAGAACTAAAAACATTATCTGTCACAGGTCTCTGGTGAACCACTCCCAGTTACACGGGGTGAGACTGGACATCCTGGCAGATAAGTACATCTGTCGCAAGGTCTGTGGTGAACTTTTGTCAGTCGGTGCATCGTGACATGCACTACACAAAGAGCAGAGATAAACAAACCTATCATCTGGTCAGTCACTGCAGCAGATACTGGAGTCAGTTTGTCTTGGCCTGTCCTTGCCACTGATAATACCTCTATCTGCCAAGAATGTGCCGCTAGTCCAGCAAAAGCTAGCGGTACTCAAATACTTTGCAAGCAGTTTCATGAAATGGTCAGTCAGAAAGCAACTCATACCGGCTTGGACATCGCCCGGGTTAACAAGGTCAGGAGTTCCTGGCAGCAGAGGGCGAAGGACAGAGCTGCATGGAGGAATCTGGTCAGACCTAAATGAAACAGTCATTGTCGCCCCCGACAGACTGCTATGATGATGTGGATGTCATGGTCTGTGCGCTGATATTGTCCGCGCTCGGATCATGCAGTATTTTCCTCCTGTTTCTGTGTTAGTTTCCTTATGGCCTTCCGGGCCCTTATTTTGACAGCGTCTCTGCGGGGCTTCCGGCTGTCAGAGCCGAGCTACGCAGTGACAGCTGGATTACATTCCACTGATTAATGCTCATCATCTGTTTAATCCTCTAAGCCCTATTTAAGGGAGCAGCCAAAGTTACTCGGGGCTGCAACCTCACACGCGTAACGTTGGTCTCCCTAATGTTCGGCTGGAGTCCCTATGCCCGGCTCCAGTCACCCTCTTGAGCTTCACGTTCTCAGTAAGTTTATTCCCTAGTCTGAGTATTTTTTCATTGTGTCTAAGCCAAAGTTCTTGTTTGTGTTTTTGCCCCACATGGCTCATTATTTTGTAATCAGTTATCTTTCATTAATAAACATGCAAACTCATCGGCTGCCTATAGAGTCTCATTAATGGCCCGCGAGGGCCATCCCTTGACAGTAGGTTGCAGCCAATCAAGACGCCGGTGACCGTGAGTTTGCACTGTTTGGGCTTGAGTTTTTCCCCTTCTCCGGGTGCTAGTATTTTTTGATACACCATGTCAGCATTCGAGTGTGGGTTTTGCCCCGAGTGGTTGTGGGAGATTGATGGTTACCTGGCCAACGCTCGTCTCCTTATGCCCATCTACGCTGCATATGAGCACCTGGATCTCGCACAGAGGATGTTATTAAAATATCATCTGACCTCCTTTCCGGAAGGAAAGGAGAGAGTGGCTTTGATAGTAGCGCTACGGGGACAAATAATAGAAGGCGGCCAAGGAGCCTTCGCCTTCCCTCCGGGACACGGTCGTCCAGACGAGGGAGAAGATCCGCGGACTGGAGTGAAACTCCGCCAGGAAGCCGACGGTGAGGCATCCCCGCTCCTCGCCTCGGGATCCAGATCCTGTCACCCATCCAGTCCAGGAGTTTGCATCACCCAAGTGCCGTTCCCAGCGGAGGAGGACGTCAGCTGGGATTCCCTCGGTGGAGACTCAGCCGGCAGCTGTGATCATCCAAGACCGTGTGGCTGCGGCTCGTTCTGCCTCCCATCCTACCCAGATTATTAAGCATGTGACGGTGGCAGTCAGACTGGCGGAGAGAAATCCTGAACTCTATGATTACCCCAAGTACGCTGACCTGCTTGCCGCTGTTTCTGCCCAGGAGCAGCGTTTCCCTGACCTCACCTTCGCCTCGCCCTCTGCCTGTAAACATCGTCACCATGCTCGAATCAAACCTCAGCGAGCTCCCCTTCCAGTTCCAGTTCCGGGTAGCCGCATGAACTCTGTCTCCCAGCCAGCTGCTGTGAGCTCCACGAGTCTGACTCCGGCTATCCCCGTTCCTGATCCTGTGGAAGCGGCTCTTCTTCATCCTCCCGGGTGGCCCTCCATCACCATCCAAAGGGGAGAGGAGAAAACCAAGCCCACCGCAGCAGCTTCCATCGGTCCTCAGTAGATCAGGCAAGTGTCCTTTCATTCTTTTCCTTCACTGGGTGAATTGCCTTGTTTGATCCCTGGGGGTGGAGTTCAGGGTTCACAGTCCCCCGGGCTCCCGCCACCTGTTGCAATTATTAATTGTGAACCTGCTACCTCTGTGCCTCCTTCCCCTGAGCGTTCCCCGGTGCCAGGGCTACACCGCCAGACGAGGAAGGAGCCTGCGGCCCTGAAGAGCCTGGTTCCAGCCCCGCAGCCACGTTACAGGCAAAGGAGGAGGACGGACTGCCATTTGGAGCCTGCGCCGACAAGTAAGCGTCCCCGGGTCTCCACGGAGGAACGGTCCGACCCAGCAGGCCACGGATCCCCTGCCACCACGCTGTGCGGGCTTTCGGCGTGGATGTCAGCGCCAGGGAATCCCCAGACTGTGGAGACCATCATGCCGGCTGCAGAGCCCGCCGCGGTAGAGTGGGAACCAGAAGTGGACTTTCAGCTCGTTGAACCTGGAGCGTCGAAGTCCTGGGCGGCGGTAGAACCCGAGATCAGGCAAGTGCTCTATTTTGTCTTCCTCCTTTCTTTTCTGGAGCATTATTGCCTGTCTCTCGGGGAGACGAGCTGGGTGCAGCCGTCCGCTGCATCCGAGTTTGTCTCGCCGGGCTCTGCCGCTGCCGGTGATTCTGATCCCAGTTTCTGTTCTACGTCTGAGTCTTCTCCCAGGGTCACCGGTGACGAGCCCATTCCGGTCGTCGCCTTGGCGGTTCCGGGTTCGTGTCTGGAGGTCGTTCCTGGTGCTGCGCCGGCCCAGTTGGGGTCCGTCGTGGGTGTGACTTTGACCCAATCGGGGTCTGCCGTGGACGCTGTTCCGGCCCAGTCGAGGTCTGTCGTGGGTGCAGCACGGTCCTTCTTGGGTTCTAACAAGAGTGCAGTGCCAGTTCGTGTGGAGTTCGGAGAAGAAGCTGCAGATCCTCTGCCGATCGACGCTGGACTGGTCCCTCATCCTTTCCCCCTTCCCTTTTTCCCTCCACCGGGTGCCGCGGGGGTTCCCCGTATTCGGCTTGGCTTTCCCCTGCTTTCCCTCACAGTAGGGAGGACGCCCCCGAGTTCTCCCCTGCGGTCCTGGTGGTCTGATGACGCAGGTTGGCAGTCTGGGAAACTGCTTTGCCGGTTCGGCGTTCTGGGTCGGCCGCCCGACGGACCGGATTCTTTGTTCGGCAACCTGGTCCGGCCACCAGAGGTACGGTTTCTCCGGGCCTGGGACTGGGGTAGACCGCCCGAACTTGTTCTTTTCCCCCTGATAACGATCTGGACGCTGGATGCAGGTAGACCTCCCGAACTATTTGTTTTTGTTCATTGTGCTCTGCCTGCCGTCATCCCTGTGGATTTTTATTTTTTTTTTGCTCTCCTCTGTAGTTTTAGGGATGCTCTTGTGTTTGGTCTATGGTCTCTATTGAACTATTTGTATATCACCGCTGTTTAGCGTGTTTTGTTTTTTTTTGTTCCCGTTTTTCTGGTATTTTTAGGGTACGTGGTATGGTGCCTGTATTTCTGTTTGTTGAGAGATGTTTTTTTCCTCCTCTACTGTTTGAGAGAATCTCTTTTGTTGCCTTGCCTGTAGTTCACGGTCAATATGTATTGTATCGCTGCATTGTAGCATCCTTTGTTCTGTTTATATATTTGAGTTTTCCTTCTTCTTCTGTGGGTTGTGAGGTTTTTGGGTTTTTTTAACCTGTGATGGGACTGTATTTTTAATGTGCTGTGCTGTTTGTAGCGGTCTGGAGTTTTTTTTTCTCCTCCTGGTGTTTGGTATCTATATTTTCATTTCTTTGTTCCTTTTGTATTTCATCCATGCACAGATTGTGGTACCATGTCCTTTCTTTTTTTTTGTGTAATCCTGGTCATTTCTAGCTCCTTGTTCCCCTCCTTGGTGTGGGTTTTTTTTCTTTCTGTGGTTCTCGCCCTCCTGGCCTGTTCCCACTCCTGGCCTGAGTAGCCTTCTGGGTGGGGGGGAGGCTTGGATGTTATGTTGTGCCTGCAATGCACTTTTTTTGGGGGGGGGAGTACTGTCATGGTCTGTGCGCTGATATTGTCCGCGCTCGGATCATGCAGTATTTTCCTCCTGTTTCTGTGTTAGTTTCCTTATGGCCTTCTGGGCTCTTATTTTGACAGCGTCTCTGCGGGGCTTCTGGCTGTCAGAGCCCAGCTGCGCAGTGACGGCTGGATTACATTCCACTGATTAATGCTCATCATCTGTTTAATCCTCTAAGCCCTATTTAAGGGAGCAGCCGAAGTTACTCGGGGCTGCAACCTCACACGCGTAACGTTGGTCTCCCTAACGTTCGGCTGGAGTCCCTATGCCCGTTCTCAGTAAGTTTATTCCTTAGTCCGAGTGTTTCTTCATTGTGTCTAAGCCGAAGTTCTTGTTTGTATTTTTGCCCCATGTGGCTCATTATTTTGTAATCGTCATCTTTCACTAATAAATATGCAAACTCATTGGCTGCCTATAGCGTTTCATTAATGGCCAGCGAGGGCCATTCTTGACAGTGGATGATGATTTTACAACCTTAAATAGTGCTTATTTTGTTTATTTTTCAAATTTTATGCTGCTTGGTATCACCACAGAATTGGAAGAATGGTGTAACATTTCAGAAGTAATACTTCTTCTGCTGCCCCTGACACTGCTGAGCTCATTCTACACGGGAGTGAGTGCTTGGCTGCATAGTAAGTCTTTGGCTCTGACATCTGATAGGCTGCCATAATCATGTTACACGGCAGACCATCTCTAAAAAATGGCTGGGCTGTTTTTTCCACTGGTTTTCACACACAAAGTTAATGACTAAAACTCTCAGAAGTAAAAACAAATTGCACATTTTGTATTAACATAGTGGTATCACAATATTTTAAAAAGTATCAACTCCAAAGTATTGACCAGCTGGTATCGAGTATCGATACACCCATCCCTAGCTAACAAGCAGCAGCCACCAGCTGCCGGTGTGCTATAAGGCTACGTTCACACTGCAGGTTTTAATGCTCAATTCTGATTTTTTTGCACAAATGTGACCTATATCTGATTTTTTAATGACAGTCTGAACAGCACACATCCGATTTTTTCACATCAGACCCAGGCCACTTTCATATGTGGTCCTGATTCGGATACGCATCTGATATTTTCCAAAGCAACCCCAGTCTGAATGGTCATGTCACATTTCATCCGACTTTTTCTTTATTGAAGTGAGACACACACTACAATTCTGCAGTGGAGGATGCAGCAAGCATGGCAGACACAGCTGATTTGTGCTCTCTTTGTAATCAATCTTCTTCCCTTTATCACTGGATTGCAATTTTGTTGTCACCGACTGCATAACAACTTCAAAATTTCGGGGGGGGGGAGTCGGGGCTGAAACCGTCAGACAAGCAGGCGTACAGTAGCGGCACATTTACTGGACGCTGCAAATTCCTTTTTCCCTGTAAATAGCACACCATGAGTCCTGGCCGCTGTATTATCTAAAGTGTAAAGTTAATACCGACACAATCGTGGAGCGGTATGGCCAGATAGGGGGATACGAAAACACACTGTCCAGAAGAGGGGAGTCTGTGGCAGCTTCTCCTTCCTGTGCAGGACCAGTGTTACACCGCTGGTACTAGCTACGCTGATTATTAGGGCCCGAGCCACTGACAACGTCAGTGGGCAAGAGCCCTATTGTAATCACTAGGATTATTTATTGTTAACCTTATTTATACAGGTAATCCCATTGAGACAAGGGATCTCATTTTCAAGAGAGCTGATTAATCGATCAGTTTGTGGTGGCACTGTGGGGGGGTTCTCCACCCAGAGTCGGGAGCTGGGGGGAAGATGGAACAAAGGGCTGAAGGAGGAAGTGGTACCGGGGGGTCTCAGACGTGACAGAAAGGACTATTCACCTCCCGGGGAGTTCAGGAGATGCCAGAGCCGCTGGAGGAAGAGAGGGTGTGAAAAGTGGGACTGGCGTTATATGATGTTAATGTGCCACACATGTCTTTGTCCACTGAATGTATTGTTTTTGGCTTCCTGGGTCTCATGGGATGAAAATAAAGGTTATAAAAAGAAGGTGCCCTGATACCCAGGTAGATTTTTACTGTACTTGATGTTGGAAGAGGAATAAAGTTCATGTGTCATCCAGCTTGTTGCCCCGTCTGCTTTCTTCTTCCACATTGGTAACCCCAAGACGTGCCATGGAGAGCGAGCCGAGCACCACCCTGGAGACGACCCAGAGGTAGAACACCAGCGCCACATGCGCTGTCACAGTCAAGCTCCCAGACTTCTGGCTTCACAATCCGACCGCGCGGTTCTTGCATGTAGAAGCCCAGTTTGCACTCCGCGGGATCACAACGGACAACACGAAGTATTACCATGTGGCCACTGTGCTGGATGTGCGTGCCACGCAACAAGTAACAAGCCTGCTCCAGGACCCGCTGGCCCAGAGGAAATATGAAGCGCTCAAACAGATGCTATTCCAGCGTTATACCCTGTCTGACAATGAGAGGGCAGAGAGACTCCTAACACGTTTAGAGTTACATGACAGATCAGCTGTGGAGCTCATGGAGAGCATGTTGGTGCTGATGGGGAAGAATGACGAATCTTTCCTATTCGCCCACTTGTTCCTCAGGAACCTACCGGCTACAGCGAGGGCAATCATGGCCAACTCACTGCTGCTGGTGACCAAGGACTACCGCGTCCTGGCGCAGGAAGCGGATCACATCATTTTAGCAACCAGGGCTCTCAGCATGAATGCAGCGGCACCAGCATCCGTGAGGGACTCCAGCGAGCTTGAGGAGCCATTGGTTGTAGCCGGGAAAGACGCCAGGAGATGCAGGAACGGGGCGATCTGTTTCTATCATCGCCGCTTCAGCTCGAATGCCCAACGCTGCCTGCCACCATGCCAATTCAAGAAGCTGGGAAACGGCATGGCCAGCAGTCAGTAGAAGCTGTGACCGCTGGCAACAGAAAAAAGCTGCTTTTTATCACGGGCACACGTTCGGGGAGACGTTTCTTGGTGGACTCTGGCTCCCAGAAGAGCCTTATCCTGCCGGCAAGTGCAGAGAGGTGGGCAGGAGGAAGTGGTCTCGAGCTTACGGCCGCCAACGGGTCTATCATCAGGACATCTGGCGAGCGGACGCTGACGAAATGCTTACACGAACGCAATTTTCAGTGGGACTTTGTGGTAGCTGCCTGTTCTGCCCCCATTTTAGGCGCAGATTTTTTATGTGCTTATGGGTTAGTTGATGTTGCCAACAGACGTTTAGTGGATGCCGTCTCTTTCACCTCCCTGCCCTGCACAGCTCGGGAAGCTGGGTCAACAACACTGGTTAACGTTATAGCTCCAGGGGGTAAGTACCAGCATTTACTTGCACAGTTCCCAGCACTCATGGCCCTGACTTTTTTCGGCTACGGTAACTAAACATGGGGTCGAACATTTCATAACTATAAAAGGCCTGCCGGTGTTCGTGTGACCTCGGCGCCTGGACGGGCTAAACTGGCCAGCGCATGCGAGGAGTTTGCCAACTTGGAGCAGCTGTGCATCATCGGGCGCTCCAACAGCCTGTGGGCATCCCCGCTACACATGGTGCCTAAGGCTGATGGGTCGTGGCGAACGTGCGCCGATTTCAATTCAATTCAACTTTATTTATATAGTGCCATTTCACAACAACAGTCATCTCATTGCACTTTCAACTGTAGGGGAAACCCCCACAATTGCAGAAAGACCCCAGCAATCAGGCGATCCCCTGTGAGCCTGCGCTTGGCGACGGTGGAAAGGAAAACTCCCTTTCAACAGGAAGAAACCTCCAGCAGAACCAGGCTCAGAGAGAGGCAGTCATCGGCTGCGACTGGCTAGGGGGTGAGGGGATAGAGAAGATGAAAAGAACAGACATGTAGAGAGCAAACAGCACGATGGGGACTCAATCTATGGGAGAGAACAAACAGATGTTAATGACCAGCAAAAAAAAAAAAAAATTTCTTTGAAAGTGAAGAAAGGAGTGAAGCCCCGTGCATTGTTGGAGGTCCCCCGGCTGTCTAAACCTATTAGTAGCATAACTAAGGGAGGGGTCAGAGACACATGATCCCTCCCTAATTGTAGGCTATATCAAAAAGGAAGGCTTTAACCCTATTCTTAAAAGCAGAGTTCGAGTCTGACTCCCGAATCCAGATTGGCAGCTGGTTCCACAGGAGAGGGGCTTGATAACTGAAGGATCTGCCTCCCATTGTACTTTTGGAGATTCTAGGTATTACAAGTAATCCAGCATTTTGGGAGGGTAGTGCTCTGTTAGGATAATAGGGTAGTATCAGATCTTTTAAATAACAAGGGGACCGATTGTTTAGAGCTTTGAAAGTGAGAAGAAGGATTTTAAACTTAATTCTAAACTCTATGGGAAGCCAATGAAGGGAGGCCAGAACTGCAGAGATATGATCTCTCTTTCTAGTGCCTGATAAAACTCTTGCTGCAGCATTTTGGATCAGCTGAAGACTTTTTAAAGATGTTTAGGACAACCTGATAATAAAGAGTTACAATAATCTAATCTAGAGCTAACAAAAGTGTGGATCAGTTTCTCAGCATCACTCTGAGACAAGATGCTCCAAATCTTGGCAATATTACACAAATGATAGAAGGCAGTCTTAGAAACAAATTTAATATGTGAATTGAAAAACAGATCTTGATCAAAAATAACTCCAAGGTTCCTCACAGAGCTATTATGAGAAAAAGTAACCGCATCCAAACTAAAAGTTTGATTTGGAAAGGTATTTCTAAGGTTTTTTGGACCAACAAGTATGACTTCAGTCTTATCTGAATTTAATAGCAGGAAATTACAAGTCATCCAAGCTTTGATTTCCTTAAGACAGGCTTCTAACTTGGCTAATTGATTACTATCATCTGGCTTCATTGACAGGTGCAATTGTGTGTCATCTGCATAACAATGAAAATGTATCGAGTGCCTTCTAATAATGTTGCCTAACGGAAGCATATATAAACTAAAAAGAGTAGGGCCTAGCACAGATCCCTGTAGAACTCCATGGCTGAGCTTTGAGTTGAAAGAAAATTCATTATTGACATGAATAAACTGGAACCTATCAGATAAATAAGATCTAAACCACTGCAACGAAGTTCCATTAAGTCCAACATTGTGTTCTAATCTATCAGGTAGAATATTATGATCGATAGTATCAAAAGCTGCACTAAGGTCTAAAAGAACAAGTACAGAAACAAGTCCATTATCAGATGTGATGAGGTCATTAGTGACCTTCACTAGGGCTGTTTCAATACTATGATGGATTCTAAACCCTGACTGAAACTCTTCAAATAAACCATTTCCCTGCAAGTGGTCAAATAATTGCGTAGCAACAACTCTTTCTAAGATTTCTGAAATGAAAGGGAGATTAGAGATTGGTCTATAGTTAGCTAAAACTCCTGGATCCAGCGTTCTAGCTTTTCTAAGAGATTTTTTTTATAAACTAAAAGATTATTTCTCCAAGCTAAATAGATTTCATCTAAATTAGTGGAGTGCCATTTTCTTTCCAATTGACGAGTCTTCTGTTTTAAGCTACGAGTTTCTGTGTTGAACCAAGGAGTTAGAAATCTCTGATTAGACTTTTTCTTTTTTAAAGGGGCCACCATGTGTAGAGTCTGATGCAGAGAAGCCGTAACACTATCTACCACGCTATCAATTACAGAAGGAGCAAGCTGTCTATAGCTTTTTTCCGTTGTGTTGACACATGGCATAGAGGAAACAATCTGCATAAATTTGGTTACAACATCATCTGAGAGGCATCTACTGTAGTAATATTTTTCCTTAGGAGCCAAATAGTCAGAAATAGTAAAATCAAAGGTTAATAGACAATGGTCTGACAGTACAGGGTTATGAGGAGACAATACCAGATTTTCTCTTTCTATGCCATATGTCAGAACAAGGTCCAATGTATGGGTAGAATTTCCTACTTTCTGAGAAAACCCCATCAAGTCTAATACTGATTTAAATGCCATATTAAGGCAATCACTATCGACATCTACATGTTCAGGTTCAGGTTCAGGTTACTTTATTTGTACCCGTAGGTAGATTTGTTTTGCAGTCTGGTGACATCCATATTTACAAGCCACAAATTACATTCAACATAGACACAGACACATATGAAGCTGACTATAAACATGATAAGAATACTCAAGGCTCCATCAATCAGGGTATAAAAAGACAAAGAGATGGGAGAAAAACCAGAGGTAAGAGAGAAGGGTCATATTAAAAGTTAAAAACTAGTCCAAGAGGTTAAAAACTTAAAGGTCTAAAACCCAATAAAATATTTAGAACCCAAGTGATATCCTACAAAAATAAGTAAATATAAAATGGAGTTAATAAATAGGTACCTAAATTATGTGCAATATATTGTTATAGCTTGTTCAACTCTTTGACAGCAGCAGGAACAAAGCTGTTTTTGTAGCGCTGGGTTCTACTTTTTAGGACAGCAAACCTCCATCTTGAGGGAAGAAGCTGAAAGTGGCAGTGCAAAGGGTGGGAGTCATCATTTAAAATGGAGGTAGCCATCCTCTGTACTTGTCTGGTGTACAGGGATGTCAGGCTCAGCTGTGGCTCACCAAGCAAACGACTGGACCATCTAACTACCTGATCCAAGGATTTCCTCTGTTTCAGTTTTATCTGACCAAACCATGACACTAAAGAAAAGGATAAAACAGATTCAATAAAAGCCCGATAAAACATTGTCATTATGGTTCGGTCAACTTGGAAGCGTGCAAGTTTTCTCAAGCAATGCAAATGTTGCTGACCCTTTTTGCACACCCTTTCACAGTTCTCTTCAAAGTTTAAATTACTATCAATAATCGTCCCAAGATATTTGTAGGATTGTACATATTCGGTGGTCTGGCCTTTTAGTACGGTGACTTTGTGCCTGGGATTTTTCCTCCTAAAGTCAATAATCATGTCTTTAGTTTTTGTCGTATTCAGCTGCAGGTAGGAACACACACCAGTGAACAAAATCATCAACTACTGGGCCGTGGCCACTCTCACCATCCTGGAGGAGACTGACAATAACTGAGCCATCAGCATACTTTATAATGTGTCTGTTGTCATGTCTGCTCCAACACATGTTTGTGTACAGGATGAAGAGTAGTGGTGACAACACACACCCCTGAGGAGAGCCAGTAGAAGAGCACTTTAGGTCAGACAATGTACCATTGACCCTTACTCTCTGCGTCCTGTTGGTTAAGAAATCCAGAATCCAACCCACCAGATTACTGCTTAAATCAAATTGCTGCAGGAGCCTTTCAACTAAGATATGAGGTTGGATTGTATTAAAGGCGGAGGAAAAATCCACAAATAAAAGTCTGGCGTGTGTCCCATTAAAATCCAGATGTTTAAAAAGCATGTTAAACAGAGTGACAGTGGCAACCTCCACTCCTCTGTGAGGCCTATAGGCAAACTGCAGAGGATCCAATGCATGCGCAGTCTGCTTTAGGACTTCACATCTGACCAGTTTTTCAAAAATTTTCATTAAAATTGAAGTCAAACCAACTGGTCTAAAGTCGTTTACCGTTTTAGGACAGCTGGATTTCGGAACGGGAACAACCACGGCTTCTTTCCAGATCTTAGGCACATGTTGTGTCTGTAAGGACTTATTGAAAATGTAATGAAATATAGGACTCAGTTCATGTGCACAGGACTTTACCAAGCGCCCACATATATTATCAGGGACCTGACTTTTGTTCACTTTTACAGTGCAGAACTCCCTTTTAACATCCTGCACCTCAATATTAAAGTGCTGATTGTCCTTGAGTTTCTGTTTCAAATCTTGGGTTTCTGTGCTAAAATCAAAGGAGTCAAAACGACCATAAAAACAATTAAGAGCATTAGCCAGCTCTGTGTCAGAATCAAAACCATCTAAAAACACACGATTCCTGCGCTCTGTGCTCTGAAGGCCTGCAATAGTTTTCATACTGGCCCAGGCTGAACCAGGTTTCTTTGTTGCCATCTTGCTTTCCAACTCTGATTTACTGTATAATTCTGTTTTGCTCTTAAAATTTCGGACTTCAGCTCTTTTGTGGCAACCTGCAGCTCAGAAACAGACCCCTGTTTAAAGGCAAGTGCTTTCCTCTGTAAGCAGGATTTAACTGATTTTGTAACCCATGGTTTGTTGTTGGGATATATTTTGACACGTTTACGTGGAACAATCTTATTTTTACAGAAAGCCATGTATGAGCATGTGACGTCCACCAAAGAGTCCAAATCATCCCCGCAGGCCAGTGTGAACATCTCCCAGTCTGTACAGTCAAAGCATTCCTGGAGGCTGTGCACTGAATCTTCTGTCCACACATCAATGTTTCTCGTCTCCACCTTGCCTCTTCTGAGAGCAGTTTTATATGTGGGCAGCAAATGTACACAGTTGTGATCTGAGGATCCTAAAGGAGGAAGGGGGAGTGATTTATAGGCCCTCTCTATGGATCCATAGCACAGGTCCAATGTCTTTTTTCACCTGGTTGGGCAGGAGACATACTGATAAATAAATAAATAAATAAATAAATAATACTGATAAACTGACATGTATATTAAAGTCCCCTACTATAATTATTCTGTCTGATTTCAGCACTAAATGTCATGGGTGGCTCTTGCGAGCCACCATAAGACGCCACACAGTCACCAGTGAGTTCAGTGAGTTTTATTAACGGTGAAAATATAGTGATAACACAGTCTGCTGAGACAAGGACACTTTAGTCTACAAACAACAGGAGGTGTAAGGCTAACAGCTCACTACAGGTCCAGAGGAGGAGACGGTCAAGCACAGACAGACGAGGTAGTTGAAAATAACAGTTACACGAGCTGCAAAGGCAGAGACTCACAGAGATCGTTACACACCGGGAGGGGTAAGGCTATACAGCACACTTACTAGTTCCGGGGAACGACGGTCAAACCAAAAGCAGACGTGGTGTGAAATAGTCCAGGCATCCGTAGCATGACGGAGAGTGAACAGGGAAGTGAACAGACACTGCTGCGAGATGCGATCGCCAGCGTGGGTTAAAATAGCCTGAGCGCTAACGACCACAAATGCAGCACAGCTGTTGAGGGTTTGACAGCTGGGCGGAAGCCTCCCCGAGCACTATCACAATAAGAGCTCGGAGAGCTAGAATCATAACGCCGCTGTCAAACCCTGACAAGAGTAACCCGAGCACCAAGGCATAGTGCTCGGGTCATGACAGTAGGCCCCCCTCCCATGACGGGCTCCGAACGTCTAGTAACACCTAAACCCCCCCCCCCACCAACCACAGGGTGAGCGGGTTGAGGAACAGGCAAGCAGGGAACCAAAACAAAACCTAACAAGACCTAAAACAGAAAGGGAAAAGAATACATCACCCGACATATCCAATCAATTTCCCCCCAGAACAATGACGAGAAAAAAACAAACCCGAGAAAAAAAAACAAAACAAGACATGACTACAAGGAAAAAAACAATCAAACAGCAAACAACACCTGACCCTGAAAGTTTTCCCACCGAGACCACAGACAACCCGTCTAACTCCTGTGTACATAACCTAGCCAAAGAAATACACCCAAACACACGGTAACTATAGAAACAAAACAAGAAATAAATGCAAACACATGACTCTGGAAAAAAAAAAGGAAAGAAATACATGACTGTAACTATGGAACCAAAAGAAATAAATGCAAACATAACCATGGAAGAAAGGAAAGAAATACATAACTGTAACTATGGAAACAAAAGAAATACGTGCTAAACACGGTGACTATGAAAAAAAAAAAAAACACACAAACGAAGCCAGAAATATATGCAAACACCCGGTAACTATGGACAAAACCCCCATACTATAGCCCCTCAAGGAAAGAGGGGAGGACAAAACAACAAAGACAAAACTTGACCATAGCCCCTCAAAAAGTAGAGGGGAGGACAGAACAAAAAAAAAAACAAAACCAGACTATGGATTGCAAAACACACATGAGGCAATGTAGATTGCTTTACCTGACTTAACTAGACTATGGATTACAAAACACATGAGGCAAACTAGATTGCTTTACCTGACTTAACTAGACTATGGATTACAAAACACATGAGGCAAACTAGATTGCTTTACATGACTTTGACAAAAACCTGACACCGTATGGGCCAAAACAAAAGATGATCGGCGGAGATCCAACGCCCCCCAGGCAGAGCTCCGGCGACCTCCCTGCCTCCGATGGCCCACGGATAGTCCCACAAAACAGTACATGATCAGGCAGCCTGCCCCAGTCCCAGACCCCCAGAAACAAGTCCTCTGGTGGCCGAACCAGGCCACCCAGTAGCAGACACAGTTTATCGGGTGACCAACCCAAGACGCCGAAAGCACAAAGCAGTTCCTCGGGTGGCCGACCCGCATCCCACAACCACCAGGACCGTGGAGGGATAGCATGCAGCCACCCGCCTAATAAAGACCAGTCATAAGAGCGCCAGTCTGCCAGACAAAAACCTCCAACGGCCCCCAGCTGGTGGCTCCTGAGAGGGGAACAATCATGAAATTGGACCTCCTCGAACCCTGATTGGGTCGCAGCCGCACCTGCGCTGGACCCCCACTGGACCTCGTCGGACCCCGACTGGGTCAGGACGGACCCCGATTGGCTCACCGCTGCACCCACGTTGGACCCCAACTGGGTCACCTCAGCCCACGCATCAGACCCCAACTGGGTCACCTCGGCCCACGCATCAGACCCCGACTGGGTCACGACGGACACCGACTGGGTCACCTCGGCCCACGCGTCAGACCCCGACTGGGTCACCTCGGCCCACACGTCGGACCCCGACTGGGTCACCTCGGCCCACGCATCGGACCCCGACTGGGTCAGGACGGACCCCGATTGGGTCACCGCTGCACCCACGTTGGACCCCGACTGGGTCACCTCAGCCCATGCGTCAGACCCCGACTGGGTCACGACGGACCCCGACTGGGTCACCTCGGCCCACGCGTCGGACCCCGACTGGGTCACCTCGGCCCACACGTCGGACCCCGACTGGGTCCCCTCAGCCCACACGTCGGACCCCGACTGGGTCCCCTCAGCCCACACGTCGGACCCCGACTGGGTCAGGACGGACCCAGATTGGGTCACCGCTGCACCCACGTCGGACCCCGACTGGGTCACCTCGGCCCACGCGTCGGACCCCGACTGGGTCGGAACTGCACCGGCGACGACCTCCATCCCCGAACATGGAACCCCCAGTCCCGTGACCTTGACAGACTCCAGACCAGTAACACTGTGGAGGGGCTCAGAGAACAGGAGAGGACCGGGATCAGTTCCACCGGCAGCACCAGAGCCCAGCGAGACGAGCTCGGGTGCAGCAGACGGCTGCCCCTCGCTCGCCTCCCCATGAGGCAGGCAAAAATGCTCTAACACACCACAAAGGTAAACAAAGAAGAGCACTTGCCTGCACTCGAGCTCTGGAGCCGTCCAGGACTTCGTCGATCCGGGTTCAGGTAAACGCTCGTCGTCAGGCTCCCACTCGGTTGCGTCGAGTGCCACAGCCGGCCTGATGATTTCTGCAGCTGGATTCCCTCGCATCGCTGTCCACACCGATAACCTGCACGGTGTGGGGATGGGGAACCCTCGACCTGCTGACTCGGGCTGCATCTCTGAGGAACCCTGGGGACGCTTACTCGTCGGCTCTGGCTCCTCACCGCAGTCCGTTCTCCTCCTCTGTCCAACACAAGGCTGCAGGGCCAGGATATCTCCCAGAGCCGCAGCCCCCCCCCCCCCCCCGTCCGATGGCGTGGAACTGACGCCGAGGACCGCTCAGCAGGAGGAAACACAGAGGCAGCAGGTTCAGTATAATTAGCTACAGCTGGAGAAGGAAACTCGGGGGGCTGCGAACCCCGAGCTTCACCCCCAGGAGTCAGACAAGACAGATCACTATGATTAATAGTAAAGTGAAATTGAACTTGCCTGTCTCCCGAAGGGAAGATGGTGCCAGCTGTAGAGGACGTTGCTCCTTCCCTCGCTCGCTGGATGGTAACACAGGACCCATGGACGGAGCTCACCGGCGCAGGACTCAGATCACTCTCAGCAGCTGGCTGATTGAGTGGGTCACTCCGGTGGCCCGGAACTGGATCCGGAATAGGAGCTTGCTGAAGACGTACTTGACCTCGGCGTCGGCGCTTCCGCCAGCCTCCCGGTGGTGCGAACTCCAGGGCTGGATCAGGATCCGTAGGCCATGGGCAGGAGTGCCTCTCCTCCTGCTTTATGTCGCGTTCCTCCTCCAGCATCAGGAATATCTCGCTTTGCACGACGATATCCTCCCTTCTCGCGTCGACTTCCGGGTGGTCGGCCCAGCGGGGAGAGAGACGACGAAGAACGTCTTCCGCAGCGTCTAGGTACCAGTGTATGCCGTGATGGTAGTCCAACAGGGAAGCAGAGATGAGCAACTCATCCACAACTTCCAGAACTCCCATCAGCTCGTGGCTCGGACTCCAAGCGCGGCCCCTCCGCGACGGCATTCCTCACACACACACACACACACAGTACCCAGACGGAAACAGCAACTGTCCAAAAACTCAAACTCACTGGTGAATTGCGTCTCGGGTTGGCGTCACCGTAAACGCCGTTTTGGCAGCAGTGTACTCTCATGGGTGGCTCTCTCGAGCCACCATAAGACGCCACACAGTCACCAGTGAGTTCAGTGAGTTTTATTAACGGTGAAAATATAGTGATAACACAGTCTGCTGAGACAAGGACACTTTAGTCTACAAACAACAGGAGGTGTAAGGCTAACAGCTCACTACAGGTCCAGAGGAGGAGACGGTCAAGCACAGACAGACGAGGTAGTTGAAAATAACAGTTACACGAGCTGCAAAGGCAGAGACTTACAGAGATCGTTACACACCGGGAGGGGTAAGGCTATACAGCACACTTACTAGCTCCGGGGAACGACGGTCAAACCAAAAGCAGACGTGGTGTGAAATAGTCCAGGCATCCGTAGCATGACGGAGAGTGAACAGGGAAGTGAACAGACACTGCTGCGAGATGGGATCGCCAGTGTAACGGAGTCAAAAATGCACCTTAAGTATTTCTTTTTATCAGTTATGTTTTTCTTTATATTGTTGTGAATTTTAGTTTACTTGAGTGTTTTATTTTGGTGGTACACTTCTCACATCCGCTCTTCCTGTACCTCTGAGGCTCCGGTAGTTCAGCTTTTCCCCACAGTATCGCGTTGCTTTGCTGGGGGTAAGTTGTGTTCAGAACGCTGCTGGCACTAAATAATTGTATCGTTCGTTAGTCTTATCATTTAAACTGTAACCTTGGTTTGTAATTGTTCGTTATTAATTTGACATGTCACTGTAGTGTATTTTTTTTTTATCTGTGTTCTAAATAAGAGTTTTTATGGATGTTTCGGCGCACATTAGGAGTCCGCTAGGCGCCATTTTGGAGTTTCGCGCCAATATAGGCTCAATAGTGACTCTAGCAGCTTGTGCCGTGGTGTAATTCATGTTTTTGTAATGTAGGAGCCTGTGTGGGATCGAGGTACAGACGGAGCGTGATGCATTTTGTTTTATTTCATCTACAGGTATGTTTGTTTTTGAAAAATGTTATTATTTGAAATGTGTTTTATTTTTATTTTTTTTTATTTGTATTGTAAAATTATTTTAGAGCTCCTTTCCACACAGTATCGCGTTGCTTTGCTGGGGGAGCCTGTGTGGGATCGAGGTACAGACTGAGCGTGATGCATTTTGTTTTATTTCATCTACAGGAGAAATAAATTGTGGAAACAGCAGTCTGGTGTCATCGTGGTCCCTATGCTGCACACACACTTGTTTTGATGTTCCCGATCACGACCGCTTAAGGGTGCCCCAAAAAGAAGAACCGTTACGCTTGTGACGAGATCCGTTACACTGGTGCCAGTGACCCTTGGATCTTCAGATCAGCTCGACGCCGGTCACCGTGGATGCTACATCGCCATACTGAGTCTACACTGGGACGTATATGTGGTCAGGCATATACAGGACTATTGTAATATGTTTTAATTGATATATGCCACCTTATTTTGGAGTTAGTCACAACAAAGAAAAAAAAATATATTTTTTTCACTGTGTAAAGTTGTTCAAGAGAAGAAAAAAAAAGAGAAAAAAAAAGGCATGGATAATTATAAAACACCTGTTTTGCCAAAAGGGAGAGGTATCTGGCGCAGTGATATTGCTATTAGTAGAGATGTGGGACATTCTAAATTTATGAACAGTGGTGGGGATACAGGGTTAGGTCAGAGCCCAGACTGTATTCCTGTTGGTGAGTTCATGAGTGAGGGTCCTCATGTTTCCACATCCTGCAGTAATGTCGGTGCCATTGAAAATTTTACAGACATGGTGGGGCAGCTTGGTGCTCAAATTGGTGAGTCTATAGTCACTAAATTAATGTCTGCTGGTGTTGTGAATATGACCAATGACAACCAGACTTCTCCTACTGATCGAACAGCACATTGTGATGTTACCAAATGTGACCCCCCACATGTGACTGTTCATGTTAAGTCAGACAGAGAACTACGTATATTTAGAGGTGACGGTACTGACAAATATTCAGTTCGGGACTGGATTGACTTGACTAAGAATGAACTCAAGAAGAGAGAGATTCCTGTGTGTGAGCAAGCAGGAGAGATAATGAGTCATTTATTGGGCAAAGCCAAAGATGTTGTGAAAGTTGCCCTGCGTAGTGACCTGGAGCTAGATGCTAAAAAGGAACCTGAGATAATTTACGATGTTCTTCTCCGTTACTTCTGTGATGCCTCCTCATGTCTTCCGCTCGCAGATTTTTATGCAACCCTGCCCAGGCACAGAGAAAACCCAGTGGACTACTGGATAAGGCTGAATAAAGCAGCAGACCTGGCTCTCGAGGGCCTGCGTAGACAAGGCAAGCAGACTGAGGACATGAGCAAAGAGGTTGCTATCATGTTTGTCAAAAATTGTCCTGATCCTGATCTGTCTTGCACCCTGAAGTGGAAACCACCTTATGAATGGATCTCACGTGATGTTCAGTTGAGAATTGACGATCATCAGAGAGAGGTTAGAGCTAGTGCCAGAGCACCTGATGGTCCACAGCTAATGAGTCACACAGCCGCTGTAACATCTGACAATCCCAGGTTGCCATCTTCAGCCATGACCATGCCAGAACAGTGCCACACCCCAGTCATTCCCTCTTCACTTCCTCAAACCCGACAGTTTACATGTCAGGGTCCCTCTCCATTCCCCATCTCTGCCCCTACCCCAAACCCCCTCAACTCAGATTGTGCTAGTATGCCGGTTGTTGCTCAGAATCTCCAACAGTCAGAGGAGAGGCTCCTTGGTCGCATGGTTAATATGTTTCAGGACATGATGGAGAAGTTGCAGCAGTGTACAATTCCTCACCTGACTGAGAGCAACAGATTTAAACATGCCCCTCATCAGAGACGACCCAGAGAAGAAAATTGTATGGTCTGTAATGACACACGTCACTCCACCATTTCACATTGCATGTCTGAGAAACTGTGTTTTACCTGTCTTTCCCCTGGTCATACCAGACTGGCCTGTCCCAACAACAACTGTCGGCCTCCTTCTCAGTCTCAGGGAAACTAACTGACCTGTACTTGGAGGGAGGGAGTGCAGGTCTCACCTCAAGCTCCCACTGCAGTGACACATATGATGCTGAGTCGATTTTTGCATTGGTGAGAAGCTCATGCGATAATGTAGTTGTTGTGTATCAGAACATTCACATAATTGGCAATAGTTCCAGCCTTTTCTACACACCAGTGGCTTTTGGTGGTGCAGTGATAATTGATGGCATGCTGGACAGTGGTTCCATGGCCTGCAGTATCAACGAGGATGCAGAGAAGAAACTGAGAACTGCTGGAGTGATAACAAATCAGAACCAGATTGATGTGAATGTGATGCTGGTTGGGTGTGGTGGACAGCGTATCAGGCCAAAGAGTGCTTTTGACATTGTGATGGAAGTGTATGGTTGTAAAATGATAGTTCCCACTCTGGTTGTCTGTGGTCAGCATGATGAGTTGATTATTGGTACCAATGTCATAAAGCACATCCTACACCATTCAAAACAATGCGAGTCCTATTGGAAAACAGTGTCTAGCCCCTGCCCAACTGCAGAACCGGAAGCTGAGCAGTTCTTGTCTATGCTCACTGGTTTGAACCCCTGGAAAGGAAATGACATTCCTGACAAAGTTGGTACTGTCAGATGTAACTCAGCCACCTACCTTGAACCTGGGCGTGAGTACCTTGTTTGGGGTAAATTGCCTAAAGACACTGTTGTATCTCCAGGCAGTACAGTCATGACAGAGCCCACATCTTCTCGTTCAGCTCCTAGGGGTGTCCTAGTAGCTAAGATTGTAACTCCTATGTGGGGTGACAGGTGGGTCCTGCTCAAACTCATCAACACGTCCAACAAGCCTGTGTTGTTACGGCGCAATGCGAAGCTAGCCGACGTCTACACATGTGTAGCCCTTGAAGACATGGATGCAGCTGAGCAGTCTAGTGTACCAGTGACCTGCTACACACAGTCTACAACGGCATGTGATGCCGGTATGGAGTCTGTAGAAGAAAAACTCAAGTCAGTGGGGCTTTGTGACGTAGACATCAATTCATGCCAAGTGTCAGAGGACTGCAAAAAGAGAATGGCTGACTTGGTACTTCAGTACGAGGATGTCTTTTCACGCCACCACCTAGACTGTGGAGAAGCTAAGGGCTTTGTACACCATATACATTTATCTGATGATAAACCATTCAGACTCCCATACAGGCGTGTACCCCCTAGTCAGTATCAAAAATTAAGACAGGTGCTAAATGAAATGGAGGAAAAAGACATTATCAGGAAATCGACTAGCGAGTATGCATCTCCCTTGGTTCTTGTGTGGAAAAAGAATGGCGACCTCCGCATCTGCACGGATTTTCGCTGGCTGAATAAGAGGACTCTGAAAGACGCTCACCCTCTTCCTCACCAGGCAGATTGTCTGGCAGCACTGGGAGGTAACTGCCTCTTCAGCACAGTGGATTTAACGTCCGGCTTCTACAACATGCCGCTTCATGAGGATGACAGGAAGTATTCTGCTTTTACCACTCCAATGGGCTTGTATGAGTACAATCGCCTGCCCCAGGGATTATGCAATAGTCCTGCTAGTTTTATGCGCATGATGACTGCCATTTTTGGTGACCAGAATTATTTGACTTTGTTGTGCTATTTGGATGATCTGCTGATTTTTGCATCTGATGAGGAGAGTGCATTGCAGCGCCTTGAGATGGTGTTCAGCAGGCTGCGTAGGCACAACTTGAAGTTGGCACCCAAAAAGTGTTTATTTCCTCAGGAGATCTGTGAGGTTTCTTGGTCACGTAATTGATGAGAATGGTGTTTCAACCGACCCTAGTAAGGTTGAAAACATCGCAAAAATGGGCTGCACGGTGGCGCAGTGGTTTAGCACTGTGGCAGCACAGTTTTACCCTCGGCCGGGGGATCGCGGGGATCATGAGATCGTGGGTTCGATCCCAGCCCCCGACCAACAGTGAGCTGTGTGGAGTTTGCATGTTCTCCCCGTGTTGCGTGGGTTTACTCCGGGATTTCTCCGGTTTCCTCCCGCATACCAAAAACATGTAGGTTTAGGGCGCTCGCGCACGCAGCGACCAGCAGCCGGTGGCTTGTCACCAGACTGCAAACCAAGTCTACCTACGGGTACAAATAAGTAACAAAAAAAAAAAAAAAGACTTGTGCTGACCTTATGGACACCGATGGTGTGACACCGTCCCAAAAAAGACTTAGATCCTTCTTGGGGATGGTTAACTACTATCAGCATTTTGTGCCAGGATATTCTGCCATTGCCAAGCCACTGTTCAGCCTGTTGAAAGGTGGAAAATTTAAAGGCAGATGTAAGAAAACCAAAATGGCTTGCAGAAAGCTTTGTGCTTCTGATTGGACCCAAGAGCACATACATGCTTTTGAAAGTCTCAAATCTGCACTTGTTAACACTGTGGTCTTGGCTCATCCTAACTTTGACCGTCCCTTCGTGCTTTCAACTGATGCATCTCTGGATGGGATAGGTGCCATTCTATCCCAGGTCCAGGAAGGTGAAAGTCATGTCAGACCTATTGCTTTCGCCAGTAAGTCACTGACACAGTCTCAGAAAAACTATCCAGCGCACCAACTGGAATTTTTGGCTTTGAAATGGTTCATCACTGACAAGTTTAGTCATTGGCTAAAGGGTCACAAATTCACTGTTTGGACTGGCAACAATCCTTTGACTCACATATTGACAAAGCCCAAGTTAGACTGTTGTGAGCAACGCTGGGTAGCCAAGTTGGCTGCGTATGACTTTGACATAAAGTATGTTCCAGGGCGGCAGAACATTGTGGCTGATGCATTAAGCCGTGTGCCTTTTGTCAAGGAAAATATTGGTCACAGACTGTTCAATGAGCCATATGTAAAACTCCTCAGTGAAGTCAAAAATGTGTCTACTGCCTCTGTTCAGGATGTTTTTCGTTCATCCAGTGGTCACATGGATGCGATGTGTGACAATGCTCATACCTCCCGGGTACACACTCAGATTGTGAATTCAGAAGAAGTGTCTGCTGTGATGCAGTCACACATTGAGTGGGATGCTGGTCCGAGGGCCCGGGCAATTGAAGCCTTGCAGTTTTTGCCCCTGTTAGTCCCACCAGGTCAAGACCCGTTGCCTGCCTATTCTGAAAAGGCTTTGCGTGACAAACAGTTGGAGGATGGAATTCTTTCTCGCGTCCTGTTTTATGTTGAAAGACATCGGAGACCCTCAAGGAGAGAAAGGGAGAAAGAATCATTTTCAGTGATTAAATATCTGAAACACTGGGATAAGCTATCTGTGAGCAATGGTGTTCTGTACAGAGTTTCAAGAGACCAGAGAACCAAGTCCAAAAGGCTTCAGTATGTTGTCCCAGACTCACTTAAGGATGAGGTCTTGAAAGGCGTGCATGATGATGCTGGTCATCAAGCCCAGTCGCGAACCCTCAGTTTATCCAGACAGAGATTTTTCTGGCTGACCCTTGAGAGAGATGTTAGAGACCATGTCAGACACTGCCAGCGTTGTGTCCTCAGCAAGTCAGCTGAACCTGAGGGACGAGCTCCCTTAGAGAGCATCTTGTCATCTAGACCGCTGGAGTTGGTCTGCATTGACTTCTGGTCAGCTGAAGACTCTAGGAACAAGTCTATTGATGTCCTAGTGATAACAGATCACTTTACCAGGATGGCTCAGGCCTTTCCTTGTAAGGATCAAACAGCTAAGCAAGTGGCGAATGTTCTGTGGAACAAGTACTTTTGTGTCTTTGGATTCCCAGAAAGAATCCTCAGTGACCAAGGTCCTAATTTTGAGAGTCAATTAATCAGTGAACTCCTCAAAGTGTCCGGTGTCAGGAAATCTCACACTACCCCTTACCACCCAATGGGAAATTGGAGTGTCGAACGGTTTAACAGGACACTGGGTGGGATGATTCGTGCACTGTCCCCTGAGGTGAAAGCTAACTGGCCACGACGGTTGCAGACTTTGGCATTTATGTACAACTGTACAGCCCATGAGACAACTGGCTTTCCTCCTTTTTACCTCATGTATGGTCGTGTGCCCCGTTTGCCAGTAGATGTCATGTTTCGGTCTGTTCTTCGCGATAATGATGTAACCAGTTATGAGAAGTATGTGGCAACTCTCACCTGTGAGCTAAAAGAAGCAATGATGGTTGCTCAGGACCGTGTTGCTAAGGAACAACACAGACATGCTAATCTTTACAACAGGAAAGTGACAGGATCCAAGATTGAGATTGGTGACAGGGTGCTTTTGGCCAACAGAAAGGAGAGAGGCAAAAAGAAAACTGCTGATAAGTGGGAATCAACTGTTTACACTGTAATGGATGTGAACCCACAGTCACATACATACAGAATTTGTGACACTCTTACTGGACGGACGAAAGTGGTCCACAGGAATCTGTTGATGCTGGTAAATTTTCTTCCTGTGGTGGATGTGTGCAATGTGTCCAACCATGGTTCATCCACCTTACTCCCAGAAACCTTAGCTACAGACATTGGTGATGAGGGAGACACATCTGTGGACCTCTTCGAGGGAGAGAGTGAGGCTGGTACAGGTGATCCGTCTTCACGTGGAGAAACACGTGAACCATTAGTTGATCCAGAACCTGTTGACTCTGAAAGGAGAACTGTTGAGTGGATCACGCAGCTCACTGAACCATCTGTGTCACAGGTAGACGTTTCTGATGTGACAAGTGTGTCCTCTGACCCCCAGAACTCTTCAGTTGCACCTGTTGCTCAAGGGGTAGATTATCCCATGTCCTCTGACTCTAGACCTGTGACTACAGCTGCTACTGATACTCATGGTGGACAAACACTTGACAGTCAACTAGTTTCTGTTCCTGACTCCGAGAGACAGACAGACACTGCCCTTGCTCGCTGTACTGTTGACCAGACGTCACATGCACATTGTCACCGTCCGAATGCACAACCTCAAATCAGGTCAAGATTTGGTCGCCTGATTAAACCTGTAAACAGACTAGTGCAGACAATGTCCAGGCAAGATGTGATTCATGACAAGTTTAATGATAAGGCTGTTTGTAGGTCTATGTTTCAGACCCTGACTGATTAAATGTCACATGTGTGGACTATGTTTTTGTGGACTTAGCTTTGTTTTTTTAATGTTCGGTTATTTTATTTTATTTTATTGTTCAAGAGCATTTGCTACACTTATAGTTGGGGTTTTTGGTGGGGTGTACAAGGCACTCCATTACCAGTGGTTGGGTTGAGAGATAAGCGCTGCTCTCATGCCACTTCGTCCTTGTGTGGGATATTCTGTCATATGGTGTTCTTTAACTAACTCCGGGTGTTTTGTGTATTATAGTGAATCCTGTGTAGCTATGGCTCAAGTTCAGTAAAATTCAGTGGGGTGGGTGTAACGGAGTCAAAAATGCACCTTAAGTATTTCTTTTTATCAGTTATGTTTTTCTTTATATTGTTGTGAATTTTATTTTACTTGAGTGTTTTATTTTGGTGGTACACTTCTCACATCCGCTCTTCCTGTACCTCTGAGGCTCCGGTAGTTCAGCTTTTCCCCACAGTATCGCGTTGTTTTGCTGGGGGTAAGTTGTGTTCAGAACGCTGCTGGCACTAAATAATTGTATCGTTCGTTAGTCTTATCATTTAAACTGTAACCTTGGTTTGTAATTGTTCGTTATTAATTTGACATGTCACTGTAGTGTATTTTTTTTTTATCTGTGTTATAAATAAGAGTTTTTATGGATGTTTCGGCGCACATTAGGAGTCCGCTAGGCGCCATTTTGGAGTTTCGCGCCAATATAGGCTCAATAGTGACTCTAGCAGCTTGTGCCGTGGTGTAATTCATGTTTTTGTAAATGTAGGAGCCTGTGTGGGATCGAGGTACAGACGGAGCGTGATGCATTTTGTTTTATTTCATCTACAGGTATGTTTGTTTTTGAAAAATGTTATTATTTGAAATGTGTTTTATTTTTATTTTTTTTTATTTGTATTGTAAAATTATTTTAGAGCTCCTTTCCACACAGTATCACGTTGCTTTGCTGGGGGAGCCTGTGTGGGATCGAGGTACAGACGGAGCGTGATGCATTTTGTTTTATTTCATCTACAGGAGAAATAAATTGTGGAAACAGCAGTCTGGTGTCATCGTGGTCCCTATGCTGCACACACACTTGTTTTGATGTTCCCGATCACGACTGCTTAAGGGTGCCCCAAAAAGAAGAACCGTTACGCTTGTGACGAGATCCGTTACACCAGCGTGGGTTAAAATAGCCTGAGCGCTAACGACCACAAATGCAGCACAGCTGTTGAGGGTTTGACAGCTGGGCGGAAGCCTCCCCGAGCACTATGACAATAAGAGCTCAGAGAGCTAGAATCATAACGCCGCTGTCAAACCCTGACAAGAATAACCCGAGCACCAAGGCATAGTGCTCGGGTCATGACACTAAATCGGCTAAGAATTTGGCAAACTTGGATAAAAACTCTGAGTAGGTTGATGGAGGACGATAAACTATGGCAAATAAAATTGGGTTTAGCCTAAAATTGCTAAAATGCACAATACTGAGGACCAGGCCCTCAAAGGAATGATAACCTGTTTTTTGCTTTACATTAACTAGTAATTTGGAATGGTAAATTGTTGCTACTCCTCCTCCACGACCAGTACTTCTGGGATTTTGACAGTTTAAATAACCAGAGGGAGTTGATTCATTTAAACCAACATAATCCTCTTGCCCTAACCAAGTCTCTGTAAGGGATATTAAATCAATTTGATGATCAATTAACAGATCATGGACTAGCAGAGACTTGGGAGGTAGAGACCTAATATTTAACAAACCGCATTTAATTTTTAAATTATGAGGAGGAAGAGAGGCCAAATCATTTAATTTAGAGGCTTCATGTTTAATTTGAGTTTTACCAACTTTTTGTTTAATCACTTTGGGATGCTTATACATTATATTTTTATTTACTTTGGAGGGAGCAGACAATGATTCTCTGATGGGGAAGACAGGGGCTACGTTGAGGGGTGGCGGATGAAGAGGAGCTGCAGAGATGCGTGTAAGACTGCGACTCTGCTTCCTGGTTCCAACTCTGAGTTGTCAAAGTTTTGGAAATTTGGATAAAAATGATGCCAGATTGTTAGATAAATGAGACGTGCCATCCAAAGTGGGATGGACGCCGTCTCGTCTAATAAGACCAGGTTTTCCCCCAAATGAGTTCCAATTGTCTATGTAGAATCAGAATCAGAATCAGAATCAGATTTATTGCCATTGTTCATGTGATACACAAACTAGGAATTTGTCTCGGTGCCATGCTGCAACATTAAAAACATAATGAGAAAAAGGGATAAACTAAAAAACTAAAGGACTAGAAACGTGCAATAAGTGTAGAAAAATAAGTAATAATAAGTAATAATAATAATACTAGTAATAATGAGTAGTACTAGTCAAGGCAGTTTTAAAAAATTAGCATGTAGCAGATAATGTGAAGTACCACATAGTGCAGTCAATAATGCAACAGAAAAACAGTGATGATTGACATGAGTCTGGTTGAGCTGCTGTACATAGTGCACGAGAGTCAAAAGTCACTTAGTGTTCAGCAGTCTGATGGGAAGAAGCTGTTCATGTGCCGGGAGGTTTTAGTCCAAATGGACCGAAGCCTTCTACCTGAGGGGAGGGGGGCAAACAGCACGTCACCAGGATGTGAAGGATCGGCTATGATCCGGCCAGCACGCCTCCGGGTCCTGGAGATGTACAGGTCCTGGAGAGATGGGAGCTTGCAGCCTATCACCTTCTCAGCAGTGCGCACGACGCGCTGCAGCCTTAGTCTGTCCCTGGCAGTTGCTCCTGCGTACCACACAGTTATGGAGGAGGTGAGGATGGACTCGATGATGGCCGTGTAGAACTGCACTAACATCTTGGTGGGTAGCTTGAGCTTCCTCAGCTGCCGCAGAAAGAACATCCTCTGCTGGGCCTTTTTGATGAGGGAGCTGATGGTTGGCTCCCATTTGAGGTCAAGGGTGATGGTGGTGCCCAAGAAGCGGAAGGAATCTGCAAAGGTGATGGGAGAGCCTGTGATGGTGAGGGGGGGCAGGGGGGATGTGACTTTCCTGAAGTCCACAATCATCTCCGCTGTCTTCAGAGCATTCAGCTGCAGGTTGTTGTGGCTGCACCAGGACACCAGCTGGGCCACCTCTTCCCTGTAGGCGGACTCGTCGCCGTTGGAGATGAGCCCGATGAGGGTGGTGTCGTCCGCAAACTTAATCAGCTTAACAGACTGGTGGGAGGAGGTGCAGGAGTTGGTATAAAGGGAGAAGAGTAGGGGGGAAAGTACACAGCCCTGGGGTGATCCAATGCTGATGCTAACAGAGTCTGAGACAGACTTCCCCAGCCGCACATGCTGTCTCCGGTCCGTCAGGAAGTCGGTGATCCACCTGCAGAGGGAGTCAGGCACGTTGAGCAGGGACAGCTTGTCCTGGAGCAGATCGGGGCAGATGGTGTTGAATGCGGAGCTGAAGTCCACAAACAGAATCCTGGCGTAGGTTCCCGGGGAGTCCAGGTGCTGCAGGATGGAGTGGAGGGCCAGGTTGACTGCGTCGTCCACAGACCTGTTAGCACGGTAGGCAAACTGCAGCGGGTCTAGGAGGGGTGTGGTGATGGACTTGAGGTGAGACAGGACCAGGCGCTCAAAGGACTTCATGACTACAGAGGTGAGCGCTACAGGTCTGTAGTCGTTAAGTCCAGTAATCCGTGGCTTCTTGGGGACAGGGATGATGGTGGAGGATTTGAGGCAGGTCGGCACGTGACATTGCTTAAGGGAGGTGTTAAAAATGTCTGTGAAGACAGGAGCCAGCTCTTTCGCACTGTGTCTCAGGGTGGAGGGAGACACACCGTCCGGCCCGGGGGCCTTGCGCGGGTTCAGTCTGGAGAACTGTCTGTGCACGTCCTGCTCACTGATGACAAGGGGAGGGGGGTAGGAGGAGGAGGAGGAGGGGGGGACCGCTTTTGATGAATTAGGGGCTGAGGAGGCAGTGGAGCTGGGTGGAGTGGGTGAGTTGGACACAGCTGACGAGGTGTCAAAACGGGCATAGTGTTGGGACAGTCTTTGACAAAGGGCTTTGTCATCCTGACCTTTAGAAGCCTGAGGCCGATAGTTGGTGATTTGCCTCAGTCCTCTCCACACAGAAGCCGAGTCATTAGCAGTGAACTGCTGCTGGAGTCTCTCAGAATACACAGATTTAGCTCTCCTCAGCTCTCTGTTAAACCGATATTTGACCTCCCTGTAGCAGTCCCTGTCTCCACTTTTCAACGCTGCTTCCTTCTCCTTCCTGATCTGTCTAAGCTTAGCTGTGAACCAAGGCTTGTCATTAGAATATCTCACCCTGGTGCGCGATGGGAGAATGTCCTCCTCACAGAAGTTGATACATGAGTTCACAGTGTCTGTGTACTCATTAAGATCATGTGTGGCTCTTTTAAACATGCCCCAGTCAGTTATTTCCATGCATGTGTTCAGTTTCTCTCCAGCTTCACTGGTCAATTTCTTTGTGGTGGTCACAACAGGTTTAGTGAGTTTCAGTCTTTGTTTGTATGTGGGGATCGCCCACATAGCCCACATCGTTTACAGGACACCACACAGACAGCAAGCGGTTGAAGGATGACAAGCGGCTAAACATGTCATCACTGGTCAGATTGGGGAGGGGCCCAGAGAATACTACAGAGGCAGACATTGTTTTTGCAAAGTCACACACCAATTCCACGTTAAGTTTTGAGACTTCCGACTGCCGGAGTTGGATGTCATTAATGTTGGTGTGGATAACAATTGTGGAGTATTTACAGTTACTTTTAGCCAGCATTTTCAAATTTGACTAGATGTCGCCTGCTCTGGCCCCAGGAATGCATTTGACTATGGCCGCTGGAGTCTCTAGGTTCACGTTTCTGACTACAGAGTCGCCAATGATCAGAGTTTTTTCCTCAGCGGGTGTGTTGCTGAGCGGGGAAAAGTGATTAGAAACATGAACAGGTTGGTGGTGAACCAGGGCCTTGCGACTAGGCTTCCTTCTCATCGTCACCCACCCAGTCTCCTCGCTGCTGAGGAGGACTGGAGGACCGCTAGCAGGCCACCCTATGCTAGGGAGCTCCGCTGCAGCAATGGGACGTCCGACATTATTAACTGGCACAGACGGTGTTTCAATGCAGCGGAGCCGGGATTCCAAATCAGACAACCTCACCTCGAGCACCTCAAAAAGACAACATTTATTACATTTACCGTTATCACTAAAAGAGGCAGAGGTGTAGCTAAACATCTGACAGAGAGAGCACACCAGAGGAGAAGGGGAAGGAGAGCTAGTAGCCATAGCTAGTGGCAAACCCGAAGCTACCAAAAACACAGATGAAAGGTGAACAGAAGGCTAAAGAGGGTGATTATGACACTGAGTGCGTACACAGGTGCAAGAGGCTTGATAAACAGAAGTGAGAGCTAAAGGTAGAAGGAAAAAAGTGATTAAAATACAATTAAAGACAAAAATCCTCAGGAGAATGAGGAGAGCTAACCACAGAGCAAACCACAAAGACAGGCAGCAACACAGGAAGTGACGATACATTACCACAGGAAGCCAGCGCTTGAACAACGCCACGGAACACGATCGGTATCCCATCCCGGACATCCAGGATTTTTCTGTGCACCTGGCCAGGATGCGTGTTTTTTCGAAAGTGGATCTGGTCCACGGTTACCACCAGGTCCCAGTGCACGTGGAAGACGTTCCTAAAACAGCGGTAATAACTCCTTTTGGCCATTTCGAGTTTTTATGCATGCCGTTCCGTTTAAAGGGCACTGCGCAAACCTTCCAGAGAATAATGGACGCAGTGCTCAGTGACTTGTCCTTCATTTTGTCTACCTAGACGGCATTCTGGTGGCTAGCGCATCCGAGGAGGAGCACCTCGCCCATCTCAAGATGGTTTTCCAGAAGTTAGAAGTGCACAGGCTAATAGTTAACCCAGCGAAGTGCCAGTTCGGTGCGCCAGTGATTGATCTTTTGGGCCACTGCATTTCGCCGGAGGATACAATTATGCTACCGGATAAGGTGCACACTGTGTCAGACTTTCCGCGTCCGCAGACCATGGGAGCCCTACAAGAGTTTTTGGGAATGGTAAACTTTGATAACTGTTTCCTCCCCTGGGCAGCCCAGCTGATGCAGCCGTTGTACACCTTGCTTAAAAAAAAACAAGCCCGTGGAAAACATCGACTGGACCCCTGAGCGAGTCCAGGCTTTCGCAGATGCCAAAACAGCGCTCGCTGATGTTGCTTTGCTAGCCCACCCTGACCCGTTGACGCGGAGAGCGCTCACCACGGACGCATCTGACGTTGCCATAGGGATGGTGGTGGAGCAGTACATCTCCAGTTCGTGGCAGCCGCTCACATTTTTCAATCGTACTTTGCGTAACAACGAACGCAAATACAGCATGTTAAACAGAGAATTGTTGGCTCTCCACCTGGTGACATGCCATTTCCAGTTTTGGCTAGAGGGGCGCGAGTTCACCATGTTTGTGGATCATAAACCGCTAACATACAGTGGGGCAAGAAAGTATTTAGTCAGCCACCAATTGTGCAAGTTCTCCCACTTAAAAGATGAGAGGGGTCTCCAATTTTCATCATAGGTATACCTCAACTATGAGAGACAAAATGAGAAAAAAAAAATCCAGAAAATCACAATGAAGGCTTTTTAATGAATGAATTGGTAAATTCCTCGGTAAAATAAGTATTTGGTCAATAACAAAAGTTCATCTCAATACTTTGTTATATACCCTTTGTTGGCAATGACAGAGGTCAAATGTTTTCTGTAAGTCTTCACAAGGTTTTCACACACTGTTGCTGGTATTTTGGCCCATTCCTCCATGCAGATCTCCTCTAGAGCAGTGATGTTTTGGGGCTGTCGCTGGGCAACACGGACTTTCAACTCCCTCCAAAGACTTTCTATGGGGTTGAGATCTGGAGACTGGCTAGGCCACTCCAGGACCTTGAAATGCTTCTTACGAAGCCACTCCTTCATTGCCCGGGCAGTGTGTTTGGGATCATTGTCATGCTGAAAGACCCGGCCACGTTTCATCTTCAATGCCCTTGCTGATGGAAGGAGGTTTTCACTCAAAATCTCACGATACATGGCCCCATTCATTCTTTCCTTTACACGGATCAGTCGTCCTGGTCCCTTTGCAGAAAAACAGCCCCAAAGCACGATGTTTCCACCCCCATGCTTCACAATAGGTATGGTGTTCTTTCTCCTCCAAACACGACAAGTTGAGTTTTTACCAAAAAGTTCTATTTTGGTTTCATCTGACCATATGACATTCTCCCAATCCTCTTCTGGATCATCCAAATGCTCTCTAGCAAACTTCAGACGGGCCTGGACGTGTACTGGCTTAAGCAGGGGGACACGTCTGGCACTGCAGGATTTGAGTACCTGGCGGCGTAGTGTGTTACTGATGGTAGCCTTTGTTACTTTGGTCCCAGCTCTCTGCAGGTCATTCACTAGGTCCCCCCGTGTGGTTCTGGGATTTTTGCTCACCGTTCTCGTGATCATTTTGACCCTACAGGGTGAGATCTTGCGTGGAGCCCCAGATCAAGAGAGATTATCAGTGGTCTTGTATGTCTTCCATTTTCTAATAATTGCTCCCACAGTTAATTTCTTCACACCAAGCTGCTTACCTATTGCAGATTCAGTCTTCCCAGCCTGGTGCAGGTCTACAATCTTGTTTCTGGTGTCCTTTGACAGCTCTTTGGTCTTGGCCATAGTGGAGTTTGGAGTCTGACTGTTTGAGGTTGTGGACAGGTGTCTTTTATACTGATAATGAGTTCAAACAGGTGCCATTAATACAGGTAATGAGTGGAGGACAGAGGAGCCTCTTAAAGAAGAAGTTACATGTCTGTGAGAGCCAGAAATCTTGCTTGTTTGTAGGTGACCAAATACTTATTTTACTGAGGAATTTACCAATTAATTCATTAAAAATCCTTCAGTGTGATTTTCTGGATTTTTTTTTTCTCATTTTGTCTCTCATAGTTGAGGTATACCTATGATGAAAATTGGAGACCTCTCTCATCTTTTAAGTGGGAGAACTTGCACAATTGGTGGCTGACTAAATACTTTTTTGTCCCACTGTACACGATGTCCAAGGTCTCAGAACCGTGGTCGGCCCGGCAGCAACAGCATTTAGCCGCGATCTCGGAGTTCACAACCGACATTCAACATATTGCCGGTAAGCTCAACGTCGTGCCCAATTGCCTGTAACGCACGTTAATCTCCCCAGTCTACGTGGGAATAGATTTCCCTGCCATGGCTGCAGAGCAAGCTGGGCATGCGGATATTTGTGTACTCCAGTCTGCGCCTACTGTGTTAAAGCTGGAGAGCAGGGTGGTGCAAGAAGGGTGCCCTCCTTTGCTCTCCCGGCGTGTGCGATTCAGTTAAACTGGTGGGGGTGAAATTTGTCTGGCCTCACTTGCGCAAGGACGTGAAAGAGTGGGCTGCAGCGTGCGTCGTGTGCCAGCATGCCAAAGTGCACAAGCACACCAGAGCCACCCTCGAGCCATTCAAAATCCTGACCAGGAGGTTCGGTTACATCCATGTGGATTTGGTGGGACCCCTCCCGCCGTCGCAAGGTTTGATAATCGTGGACCACACCATGCGCCTGCCTCAAAATGGTCCCGCTGGCTTCCACCATGCCCGTGGAAGTGGCTCGCGCTTTTTTGTCGGCTTGGGTTGCACGGTTCGGATCCCCGTTGGACATCACTTCCGACAGGGGTCCGCAATTCATTTCGGAACTCTGGTATGTGATGACCCAGATCCTGGGGGTCAAAATCCACCACACTACTGTGTACAACCCCCAGGCTAACGGGTTATGCAAGCGTTTTCATAGGTCGCTTAAGGCAGCGCACGGAGCTTCGCTCATGGATGCAAATTGGGTCGACCGCTTGCCCTGGGTCCTTTTAGGTTTGCGCTCCATGCCTCAGGAGGATCTGGCAGCCTCCCCGGCAGAACTCATTTTTGCTCAGCCGCAGCGGATCCTCGGGGAGTTTTTACCAGAAAACACCATGCCCTGGGCCGATCCGCCCGTGCAATTTTTGCACAGTACGGAGGCTGTTCACGTGCCGGGCCAGGCCCACCATTATTTTCCCCGCACCTTTGTCCCGAAAAGCTTACAGAACACCAGTTTTGTTTTTGTCAGGCATGATGCGTACCGGACCCCGCTGCGCCCACTGTACGACGGACTGTTCAGGGTGCTGGAAACTGGGGCAAAGAACTTTGTGTTAGACTTGGTAGGGCGTAGGGAGACCGTCTGCATTGACAGGCTGAAGCCCGCTTTTATGTTGGCAGACGAGCAGGTGGTGTTGGCCCAAGCTCCCTGGTATGGACGCCCACCTTCGGTGGCTCTCCAAGTTGGTGTTCCCTCGGTAGACACCTGCACTCACGAAGCTAACATGTTCCCCCCCACACCCTTTTTCCCTCCACAGACTAACATGCCCTGCTGCACACCTCGCCCGCAGGGTGTTTCGACTGAATCAGTGACCCCCCCACTACAGCCGCTATGTGCGCCGGCTAAAGCCCAAAGGACGGGGGGGGGGGGGTTAGTGCCCTTTCTGGGTGTTCGGCGGAGGGGTGCTGTGTGGTGGAACTGTGGAGGGGGGGGGTTCTCCACCCAGAGTCGGGAGCCGGGGGGAAGATGGAACAAAGGACTGAAGGAGGAAGTGGTACCGGGGGGTCTCAGACGTGACAGAAAGGACTATCCGCTCCCCGGGGAGTTCAGGAGACGCCAGACATTGGAGGAAGAGAGGATGTGAGAAGTGGGACTGGCGTTATATGATGTTAATGTGCCACACATGTCTTTGTCCACTGAATGTATTATTTTTGGCTTCCTGGGTCTCATGGGACTGAAATAAAGGTTATAAAAAGAAAGCGCCCTGAGACCCAGTTAGATTTTTACTGTACTTGACGTTGGAAGAGGAATAAAGTTCATGTATCGTCTAGCTCGTTGCCTCGTCTGCTTTCTTCTTCCACAAGTCCTGTTAAAGCAGAGCTGATCAAAGCGGTTATCTGGCGTGTAGAAGAATGAAGCTGGTCTCATTTATTTTGTGCATAATATTTCTGAATGATTTTAACATTTTATTTTGCGGCACTGCATCAAGGTGAAGAAGTTCTGTCTCCCTCAGTCGCTCGGGGCTCATATTTACTTCCGTAAACACAATGCTGTGCCTGATGTTACGTTTTCTTCTGCGCATGTGGGTTCACACCGCTCACACTGGAGTCTGATAAGGGTAGCATTTAAATTGTAATGTGAACCCCCACACACAAAAAAAAAAAACGATCTTGACAAAAAATCAGAATTCAGCATTTAGACTTGCAGTGTGACCGTAGACTAATTCCATGCTATTTATCGTGATGTGCTACCACAGTGCGCCACACAGCACAGAGATGGAACAGAAGAACGGCAGAGAGGAACAGAAATGCTGTGTTGTGTGACTATATTTCCAGGCCCAAAATGAAGCAAAGGCAAGCTGTACAATTTGTAGAAAGGTTGTGAAATACAGTGGTAACAGAACTAATTTATACAAGCATATGAAAAATCATCCAAAAGACAAAACCAAGCTACAGAAACAGAGAGAGGAGAAAACTACCCCACCCCCAGACCCCGACAGACACAGACCCCGACCCAGAGGCAGAGATCATTGGCAGAGGCCTTTCAGTATGGCAGAGAATATCCCCGTATTTTAGTCATCTTCAGCATTAGTTAATATTAATTTTCAAAGTGCAACTGGTCACTTGTTACTTAAGCCATCTCAAAAAGTATAAATTATGCTAAGATCTTGGTATAATACATTTATCCCATTGAAACATTTTATTTAAATGAATACATTTACTGGAATTGAAACACATATACTGAATATAATATGGCTCAAGTTTGATTGAATATAATTACCCTTTTGTGTTAACTGTGAAAGTGATACTGTATGTATTTACCTCTAAACTTTGCCCAAATTCTGTCCTGGGTTTTAACTAATTAATAATCCAAAGGAAAAAAATCACAAAGCACTTAAAGGTCATGAAAATTCATTCAGATTTAGTAATTTGATGATCCCTCATCCTACCAACATATTTGGTAGGATGTATGTGTTCTGTAGGCCCTACAGAACACATGCACAACAATGGCAAAGTATTTGCATTTCTTGTACCAATTAAGAAGTGAAATTAGATAATTTCCCACAAAAACCTGAACGCGCCAGGGCACACTGGTTGAAAAAATGGTGGTGAACCTAGTTCGCGACATGGTGGCACTAAAGATAGGTCTTCCTTCTTTCTCTGACCAAAGTCTACCTCGTTGAGCCATCATTCACTGAAATATAACACAAAATTCATACATTTAATATCATTAACATCATATTTTTCCCTGGGGTCCGATCGGACCCCAATGAAAAATCTGAACTGACAGTACAGAAGAAAACTGTATTTTAAATCAGATTTATTTTTTGTGATTCACAGATGATGACAAACAAAGTCATAAAGCATGATAGCTGTGATCGATAATATGTCCGTGTTGTGCATAAGAACATATGTGTGGGGTCCGATCGGACCCCACTCGGTAGGATCAGGATCAATACCAAATCTTGCAGTATCGCACACCACTAGTACTCAGCAATCTGTCAATACTGGGTGAACAAATGTCCGTCTTTTTGCCCGTCTGTTTTCTTCCTCTGCCACTAAACAGAAAAATCTCCTGTTCGTCTTGATTGTCATTGTATTCACGTACCTCCATCGCTTCTGCCATTTAAAACGTCTGCCACCATGCTCTTCTTCTGTGTTTGGATTGCAGCTGTTCAAATCAGTTTGGTGACTCTTGGCTGCCGCTGAAAGTATGGGGATGTGAACTGCAGATTATTTTCACTGCGCGTGCATGTACTCCAAAACTCATCATCATCATCATAGTAGTCTGTCACAGGCGACAATGACTGTTTCATTTAGGTTTGACCAGATTCCTCTACGTAGCTCTGTCCCCCACCCTCTGCTGCCAGAACTCCCGACCCTGCAAACCCGGGCAATGTCCGAACCGGTTTGAGCTGCTCTCTGATAGACCATTTCATGAAACTGCTTGCAAAGTATTTGAGTACTGCTAGCTTTTGCTGGACTAGCAGCACATTCTTGGCAGATAGAGGTATTATCAGTGGCAAGGACAGGCCAAGACAAACTGACTCCAGTATCTGTTGCAGTGACTGACCAGATGATAGGTTTGTTTATCTCTGCTCTTTGTGTAGTGCATGTCACAATGCACCGACTGGCACAAGTCCACCACAGACCTTGCGACAGATGTGCTTATCTGCCAGGATGTCCAGTCTCACCCCATGTAATTGGGAGTGGTCCACCACAAACCTGTGACAGATAATGTTTTTAGTTCTGCCAGGATGCCCAATTTCACCCTCCATGCCCTCCGAAGGGCGGGGTTGCCAGTTGAGTCACCGACGGCCCGACCCATGAGACAGATAGTACCAGTTTTCATGGTTACCCGGTAGCAAGCAAACCAACCCACAGCGCTGTAAAAGACTCATTAGGTTCAGGGGGCAATCACTTTTTCACACAGGGCCATGCAGGTTTGGATTCTCTTTCCTTGAATAATAAACACCTTCACTCAAAAACTGTATTCTGTGTTCACCTGCGCCATCCCTGTCCAATACCCAAATTTGTTTGATGATCTGAACTACTGGATGGATTTGGATGAAATTTTTACTAGAGGTGGTCCTTGGGCTAGAGAGGAACCCATAGCATTTTGGTGAAGATCTTTTGAACGCATACCTCGGCCAAGGCTCTGGCACCGAGGCATCAGCACCTTGGTGCTTTCATTACGTTTAACAAATTATCCCATTGAGATAATCACTAATCATAGTAAATACCACTGTGTTGGAACTGTTCTTTCAGAACTACAATGTAATAATTGTATTCTAGTCCAATTTTTAAAGTGTCTATAAAGTTTACAGAATTGTGAATGGACAGAAATACATATATCACTTGTACATGGTATCCAGTGGTGGCAGTAACACTGTAACACCACTACTTTTGCAGTAACTGTCATGATCAGGTGAGCGCGTGCCCCCTCCCTTTCTGTGGGAGGTTCCTCATCTAGACCCTGGCTCCGCAGGTGATCAGGACACCTGCGTGAGTGGATGCACCTGCTGTCTGTGCCCTGCCAGCGCTTAAAAGGACCAATTCGTGAACGCTCCAGTGCTGGTTCGTTGGGTATAGCTGCCTACTAAGTGTAGTATAATGTTGCACGTATTCTTAAGAAACTCAGCCTAAAACTCATTTTCTCCTCCTCTCTCTCTCTCAGGTTGCTGCCATCTCTGTGGTGCATCTCCGGGAACTGCTGTGTGCTCACCTGCTCCATCATCATCCTCACCATTCCAGGCTTGCCTTCTCCACCCGGTCAGACACTCCTCCCAACTCCACCTTGCTGGTTCCTTTGTTTTCTACTGGGTTCCTCTGCTAGGCTCTCTGCTCATATTCATAAGATTAATCCCTGTAATCCTTTGTCCTCAGTCTCCCTCCTCATAGCTAACCAGCTCTCATCTCCCTCTTTGCAGGCTGTGTATTCCTCTGGCGAGGGATGCTTTTCCTTAGCTCTGAATTTATTTTTGTCCAATAAAATTGTGTTTAAACGTGCTTCTGTGTGTCATGTGCTTTCACTGGGGTAGCATCCTGAACGTGAGCTGATCCTTCTCTCAACTATGACAGTAATGTACTGTGTAACGCAATTCCTGTTTAAAAATTCAGTAACGCGTTACAGTTACTGAAATTTGATCAGATGCATTACTCGTTTTATTAATATGGATAGATATTTTAGTGCAAATAAATGAATATCCAAACTGACCTTACGTAGCTGACGCAGCCGTCAGTCGACATGACCTGTTGTAGAGAGCCTGTGAGTCTTAATTACGGAGCGGAGGAAAAGATGAAACTACTTTGTTTTTGTGGAAATAGACAGATTATTTTTCCTTTGTCACGGTTAAAGACAAAAGCATATTGGTGGGTTGCAAACTAAAGAACCGGCTGAGACTTACACCAATCTTCAGCTCCAACAAAGCTAGTGCTATGTGATGCTGTGCTAACAACACCATGAAGTGGATCTACTGTATTCTGAACAGCCACGGCTGGATGTTAAGTGGAAATACTTGTCTTAACAGCCACAGCTGGATTTCAAGCACAGGTATGCATCTGCACAGTTTGTGACCCAGCCAGAATTAAACCGACTGATTGCCAGATACGCCGTTCCAGACTGAAGACGTGCTAACACCTTCCATCAGACAGCTGGATTGTGATCCACTTAAATTAAAATGCATTTACTTGCTACCTGGATAAAGATTATTCATTCAAAAATGAACTATGATCTCCAAAAGGAATTTGAGGGACTGGATCATGTCTCTGTCACAGAAGACATATGGACTGTGGATAGTGGACATTTTCTTTGTATTACTGCACATCAGATTAAATCCATAATCATAAAGGTAAGATAAGCATGGGTAGCTTTATGCAGTCTTACCAACTCTCACTCCCAAAAAAGGAAATTACTGGCAATATCATGTTGATTTTCTTCAGATTTTTCCCACAATAAGAGCTCTCAAGGCAGGACAAAACAGACTGATCATGTTCTAAAAGCTCTGTCTGAAACAGTCCGTTTTTAGTCTGACATTAATAAGCCCGTAATGTAATCCATTAATTAAATTATCTTACTATGTGTGCAAGATGTCCCACCCGTGGAAGGTTTTACATTGACTGGACACTGGCTAAAATGGTAAGGGATTTACATCTAGAGATGTAAATCAGGTATGTGTCTGTTGGTATATTACCAATTTTCTCCCAAGTTTTAGGGAAAAAAAACTGTTGCTACACAATTATTGAAGTATATGGAGTCTAATAATTATTTAGATCCTCTCGATGGATTCTGACCAAATCATTCAGCTGAGAGTGTTAATTCCTACTTGATTGAACAAATTAAAAACAAAAAAGTCAATAGATCAAGGTCAGGATGTGGGAGCTGTTTTACTGGACCTAAATAAAAACTTTCGATGCAGTGAATCATTACATTTTAGTTACAAAAAAATATTTAGATCAATTTTTCTAATCTGGCCATGCAATGCTTTCGTCTTATCTGTGTGACAGACAACAATGTGTAATGGTGAATAATGAAAGATCTTCTTTCTTAGTCTCTTAAAATTCTAGTTTTCCACCCACAGAACATTTCACATTGGCTGGAAATTGACAGGAATGCTAAGGGGTTACGTATGCATTTAAAAGTAACATGAAAGTTACTTTTCCAAGTAACTAGTTACTTTAATCATGCAGTAATTGGTAAAGTAGCTCACTTACTTTTGAATAGAAGTAACTACTAACTGTAATTAGTTACTATTTTTTAGTAACTTGCCCAACACTGATGGTATCTAATTATGAAGACAGGCTACTAAAAATAGCCTCATATACAGTATAAACAGTATAGTATTAACAAGACTGGTGTGTCTCAATTTGTAACTGTTGCAAAACTAAACCCATGAGAAGATTTCATACAAAGTACAAATTCCCATGACTTCAATAACTAGAGGCACTCAGGACAGCGTATACCTCTGCCAAGGTCTATCTGTCTTTCTGTCTGTTAGCAGGATTATGAAAAAACTACTGGATGGATTTTGATAAAATTTTTATCACCAGAGGTGGCCCTTGGGCTACAGATGAAGCCATTGGGTTTTTGGAGGTGATCAGGGTCAAATTGCAGATTCTGGATCACTTTTTTGCTTTCTTTAATATTGCAAGATAGGGCCTTGGTGGAGGTACACACTCTCTGAGTGCCCAGTAGCTCTTTGAGTGCCCTCTAGCACATACCTCTGTCAAGGCCCTACCTCGCAATGTTAAAGAAATCGGAAAAAGTGATCCAGAACCCGCATCCTGTCCCAGATCACCTCCAAACTCTAATGGGAACAGATGAACAAACCTACATGATCACATTAGCTCCTTGGCGGAGGTAATAATTTATCTTAGGTATACCATGCATGCAAACGTTGCTCAACGTGATACATTTGCTCACCTTCTTGTGATTCTTGTAGACATTACGGTGAGCGAACTCCTTCCAACACAGCTTACATTTGTACGGTTTGTCCTCGCTGTGGATGATCTTATGAGCCGTCACCTGGTCCAGACGTTTGAACGATCGGCTGCAGATCTCACAGGTGTACGGTCGCTTCTCTAATCAGTGAGAAATTAACAGTGTAATTGTGTCTCTTTAAAAAAATAAGATGATACAAATCACATACAGTAGGTAAAGGGAGCGTGCGCTTACCTGAGTGTGTGATCATGTGGCGTTTTAACTGATTGGTAGAGGTGAACTTTTTGTCACATGCGTGGCATTCAAATATTTCATGGATCTAAAACAGAAAGACTATTTTTAAGTTTTGCTCTTGCTAACCATTGTAAAAAGTGAGGGTGAAGAGCCTGTAAAAGCTTGAGCATCACAGTCTGTGATGGTCAGCTGAAACTACATTTTGTCCGTTTTCATTAGACTGATGTCCGCAGACAAAAAAGCAATTAAAATGATGAAAAGTTCCAATCCCCTTTTCTGCTTCAGACCATAGTTCCAGTAATTGCACATTCAATAGTTCCCCAGCGAAGCGCCACAATAGCATATGCTAATGTAACGCAGGTCTTCTTGTCACAGCTGCTTCTGCAAAAGCTTGTTCAGCTAAATTATGATAATGGCAGTTTTTAAGCTGCTCTGGAGCTCAATTATCGGCACGGAAAAAGTGTGATTGCTCTTCTGCAAGAATAATGCTTAATGCCTCATTGGTTTTGATTAGAGCTATAAGAACAGGCCAGATATTCTTTGTCTGAAATTTGGCATGTTTGTAATAACATTTTGAGTAGAAATTAATAATTCTAAACATCATTACTAAACTCAAATATGGAGAAACATGGTCTGCCTTTAAGATTCAAGACTGACAAGATAGTGCGAGTGAAAAAAAACACTTCTAGTATTATGGGCCACATATAACTGGCACATAGACACATAAGGAGGTCACATAGGAATATCACATACTCCTATTTTAAACATCTCTGGAGATCTGAAACAGGAGAGTACTGACTCACAAGCAGGTGAAGTAGGTTAAATGATTCACTCCAGAACTATGTCACAACTTCCAGGTGACTTTAGACATGCTATTTTTTTTTTGCTGGATGGCTTGATGATGAAGAAGTGGACAGATTTTGAAGAATGTCAGCTGATTAATCTGGATGATAGATGTCGACAGCAGAAAATTAAATTCCACCATTACCAACTGGGATAATTAATGAACAAATGTTGGTTAATGAATGACTTCCAACAAGATAAATTAGCTGAGACAAACTTGCAAACTAATCTAATGGACAACATCTGCCAAGAGTGCCGTTCTGACCTGAAGCAGCTAAAAGTGAAAGGAAAAGCGCCACAGTTTACCCTGCAGAAAAATACAGTGACCAGATCTGTAACATGCACTGTATAGCAGTACATAATGGACAAAAAAGTAATTATCAAATGCACCAATACCACTAGTCAGACAGCAGTTCATGTATTTAATCACTTTGTGTTTACCCAATGTCACACAGGCATAGACAGATTGGATGCAGTGATTAGATGAACACTGATCAGAGTAATCAATAATCAGTAAAAAAAAATAACAGTGGAACGCAAGAAGTAACATTAAGAGCTGAAAAATTAAACCTACACAGATGTGCTGATGTTCAATTTACAGCAGAAACAAACATGTTTACAGCTTGGTCTCTAAAAGTATCAACTATAGGCAATTGTCCATAACTGGTTGCTCTTTGTCCATTTTAATTTCCTATATTTGTGCTTTGCTAAAAGAATTAACTTTTAACCTTTCCTTTTTGTTTTGTTCAGAGTTCAGAGATTAGATTACTGAAATTCTTTATCATCAGGCTGTCTTAAAATGTCTCTAAAGAGTAGAGCTGTGCAATATGACCCAAATTTCATATCACAATATAAGTAATCTTATTTGATAACTCTCTCTCTCTCTCTCTCTCAGCCATCTCTGCTTTCAGGGTGGAACAATTTACCGTTCATTGAAAGATCACTTCCCTCTGTGGATCGGCACCTTATCATAGTGGGGGAGGGGGGGGGGGGGGTTGAGTGCCTGAATGATCCCAGGAGCTATGTTGTTGGGGGCAACTTGCCCCTGGCAGGGTCTCCCAAGGCAAGCTGGTCCTGGGTGAAGGGCCAGACTGACAGTGGTCCAGTGGATCTCCATGAAAAACAGTACATCAAGGGCCCAGTGTACCCAAAGGTGTCATGGTTCGAGCGCCGATCTCTTCCACGCTCAGGCCATGCAGTATTTTTCTCCCATCTGGCGTGTGTGTGTCCCTTTTGGCTCTCCGAGCTTTTATTATGACAGCGCTCGGAGGGGCTTCCAGCTGTCAGAGCTGACAGCTGAGCTGCATTAATCGCCTCATCAGCTGCTCCACCTGGAGCCCTACTTAAGAGAGCAGCTGAGAGGCGAAAGGTGCGGCAGTCTCGTCAAACTTCCCCTTGTCTGACGTTATCGAGCATCCCGCTGTTCAGTCGTCGATATTCCCCGTCTGACATCGTCGCGCATCCTCCTGGTCAGATGTTATCTACCCTTCGTCTATTATCGTGAGTTTATTCCATTGTGGACCTGTTCTCCCTTGTCATAGCCTGAGT